>CM060926.1:423067876-424400376 GCA_030737875.1 Allium sativum | reverse complement strand
AATCAGAAAGATCCTTTTTTTTTATCATTAGGGTTAATGAATTAAACTAGATAGTTAGATGAGTAAAAGCAAACTGCTTATAAATTTGCAGTAAGAAGATTAAATCTCATTCCCTATGTACGAGAATAGAAACATAAGCAGTATAAACTGTTTACCCCAAGGTTAAGATTCTTTGACCAATTATCATATCTTGAAGCGGGTACAAAAGATCACCCGTATGGGGTAGGAACCCAATTTGTATTGGATTGGTAAATAGGAATAGTACATGATGGAGTTCGAGCAAAACGTATTGATTCATTTATCGGGGGGTGAATCTAGGGTTAGTAACAATTAATAAATTAAACTACTTTGTTAAGTATATCTTCAATATAGAAATTTAAATTTGAAATTGAAGGATTCAAATCCCAACAAGTTTGAAATAAAATAAATAACATTTTTCTCTAGATTTTGTTGAGTTATTATATCCACTCATTGAAATTGAATAATTGATGATCAAATGGTTTTTACTCAAAGAACCCTTTTACTTAGCTTGGGATTAAATCATCGTGGTTCTTGTATGAATCTGAGGTTTTAATATATTTATATATAGGGTCTTAACAAGGGAATTCCTATTAACAGTAAAACAAAAGTCGACCCGCATTACGCACAAAAAACAACAAATTAAATAACAAAAATAAACAAAAATAGGAAAGAGAAGATTCAAGGGGCCTGGAACGCTCAATATAAAGAAAAAGAAAGGTGCACCCCACATTCTTCACAAAATTTCGGGTCCTCTTTTTCCGCTCCGATCACTCGATAATTTCCACATGCACAAATTCCACTTTTTATGGGTCCAGAGATTCTTTCACAAAACAATCCATCTTTTTCCGGTTTATTGGTTTTATAATGAAAAGTATAGGGCTTTGTCACCTCTATCAAATATATCAGAAAATAGTACGAGATTAATATTAACCGAATTTAGTATAAGTTCACGACACATAAGTGCTCTAACCATGTTTCGACTTGTGATCAATCCATAGATACCAATTGCAAATAAATAGACACTCAAAAAAAGTACATGTTCAAACATCATTGACTAACTCCTGATCGCTGGATATCTCGTTCGTATCCATCTTCTCTTTTTTTCCCGAGCCTCTAGTGAGTTACAGACAGAGTTAGAAAAGATAAAATCTTTGATGATTCCATCATACATGATTTAGTTGCGAAAACTTCTGGATAGGTATCTGTAGCTGAAAGCATCACTAGCTTACGCTCTGACCAATTTTGCAAACGGACTCAGATTTCGACGAAATCAGTTTTATTGGGACCGTAACGTTAAATTATTTTACGGCGTTAAATGGCGTGGCAAACCGATGTCGTATGTGACCACGGTAGCCATAAACGCTCGTTCATTTTCTATAACGCGAATTAAATTAATAAAGGGAGATTTGAGGGTAATTTGAGCAGACGATCAAATTAGACCGCGAAACCAGTTCCGTTGAGTTCGTATCGTCGATTAGAGTCAAGATAGGTATATAGTTTGTTATTTTTGAAGATCGGTTAATTTGGCCTTAAAAATGGCATTGCGGTACACCTGAAAATGGCCTACCAGGGAAACAGTCTCAGAATGCGACGAGACTGGTGTCGTTGGGTTCGTATGGAAAAATTATTGTAGGATTTCAAAGTTTCAAATTTATTTGATTTATCTAGTGACCGTGAAAAATTAAAATGCGTGTATATTTCTGGTTTTATAAAGGAAATTTTTCCAAACGAAGTCGTAATTCGACGAAACTTGTCCCATTGAGACCGGAATACCTTTTTACATTGAGATTGGTTTTTTTATCAGTAGACGGAAGTCGTTTGTGGTGGTTTTGATGTGTTACTTCACGACGAAGTTTCGTTTAATAATAAAATAATAAAAATATTAAAATAATATATAGAAAAAATATAATATTTCTACCTATATAATAACATACCGTAATCCCTAAATTCGCAATCTCATTGTGTTCGTTTTCTACAGCTCAAAATCAATTCCTTTTGTCTTAAAATCCAAAAATTGGTCCTTTGCATCAAAACAAACATGACTCTCCTTCTCATTACTTTCCCTCCCTGTTCGATTCATTCCCAAGTTTTAATTTGAATTCGTGCCTTAACCTAGAAAGGCTTCAACGCGGACGTTGTTAAGGGTACTGAGTGCTAGCATCGGGTGGAGTTTGGGATTGTTTGGGGTTGTGTTGAATGAGAAAGAAAAGGGTATAATAGTGGCGGATTTGTCCTGATTCCGGTGAGCTGAGGTCGAGTTGGTCAGAGCCAGTTCAGGCGAAGCAAGGTGGGAGTCTAGCGGGTCTTTTGGCGGTGAAGTGGTGTGGTCCGGTGCTGTGGTTGGCCGTCGGTGAGGAGTTAAGCGGAGGCGGTTGGCTATGTTGTATTTTAGGAAGTGGGTTCGTATTTTGGGCTCGTGGTTGAACTTTGGTGCACCGGAGGTGGCCGGGTTTCGTCTAGGTGATAGTTGGAGGGGCGACGAAGGGCATGGTGGTGGTCCGGTGGTCTCCGGCCAACAGGAGGCGGTGCAGTCATGACTTGAACGAAGGGTGTTTGCCGTTGATTTCTCGGAGCTGGAATCGATGTAGGGATCTGGGACTGGTTGATAGGACCACCGAAGTTTCTGGCGAGGTTAGTAGTGGAGATTCTAGTGGTCATTGGTGGATGGGGCATTGGAAGTTTCGATGGTGGAGGGGCATAGGGTTTGTTCACGAATGAGTTAACGGGTTTCAGTTGAAATAAGGGATATTCCCTGATGGAGAAAAACGCGTGGACCTGGTAATGACATGGAGGATTAATTTTTAAGGTAATAAAAAACCATTTTAATTAATGTTAAACCTTTGACTAACAGCTATTTTAAATCTTAATAAAATGGTAATCGGAATACAGCGGATGACCAGGGTGTTTGGATGGGTATTTACTTTGCAAAGGCCCAGGCAAATGGAAATCGGTTGAAGAAGACAGGTTAGTGAAGGTGAAGGTCGGTTTGTTCACAACAGGAAGACGGACATCGGTTTAGAATTAAAAGGGATAACGTCGGTTTTCTTTGCATAAAAAAGGTAATTAGCAAATTTTAATTAACATTAATTAACAGTCAAATTAAGGCCATGATAGTAATTAAATTATTAATTAATTTAATTTAAATCCAAATATTTTATGTCTAATAACTTTACTGTTCATTAACAGAATTGGACGAAACTGGTGCCGATGAGATCGTATCGACGGTACCGACGTATAGGAACTGGGATGGAGTGATTCTGAAGCAGTTGAGATTTTATAAAGTTTTGAACGTCAGTTTGAAACTATATAAAACAACGCAACCTCATCAGAAAAAAAAACGGTGAGTTAATTCTCACACCTTCTGGGATTCTGTGATGTGGTAAATTCATATTAAAATATAATTTACCGTTAAAAGTAAAAATTGGCTGATTGGTTGCTATTGCTTGTTTATTGGTTCCCGTTATTTATCTTATTAGATGATTGAAATTGATTTCATATATTATTATGAAATGTATAACGAGCTGTGATGCAGGGAAGAACAGATTGGAGGGATCCGACCGGATTCCTCAAATATCATATATGTTGTTTGTTTGTTTTATATTATTGATATTTGAACTGATTGAACAACATATGGTTAAAAACCAGTATTGAGTGTGATGGTTAAACAAATATTCACCTGTGTTGTGTTTAAAATCAACTGACAGTGTTGATTTGGTAATTGGCAGTGAATAGCCTAAATTGTGTTGTTTTATACGTCGTTCGACCGTTCGGTGAATCGATGTAGGTTTAAAATTATAAATTATTTTATAACTGAATTGACCCTTTTTAAGTTATTTTATATAAGTAATTGATAATTAAATATTTTTAATCGAGTTATAAAAGGATTAGAAATACAAGTTTCCAAAACAAGATTTGTAAATGAGACCTATATGTGAATGTGAAGTTTGAAATAAGATTTTACTTAATGTTTTAAATTGAGTAAAGTGAATTCAAATAGGATAAAACTTTCAAGGGAAATGACTTATAGTATTAGTAATGGACAGAAATGTGTTTATCTAAAAGGGGTTTTTTGAACCAAAACGACAAATTAAATGTTATTAAGTGTATTGAGCGAAAGATGGGAATTTAAATAAGGATCCCAACACAAAGGAAGTATACACAAATGTTTTTGTGTTAAATAGTGATAAAGGGATTTTTGGAAAAGAAACTCAAGTTTAAAACGTTTTATTTTAAAGAAGTAGATGAGCGGATTTTAGTTGAAAAATCCATGGTAAAAGGTATTATTTTAGAAATGCCAAATAGATGGAACGAAATTGGTTGACAAGAGATTTAGGTTATAAATCAAAATGTTATAGATGGAATAATACTTGAAGTCAAAGTTGTGTTTTAAAGAATGTTTACTTAAATAAAGGAATTAAGTAAAGAAATTATATTGAATGTGGTTTTCAAATGTATGTAACAGTTTATAAAACAAGTTTGAAATCGAGATGGTAAATAAGGTTTTTGTGAAATGGTTAAGTGATGAACTGGTATTCATTCTGAGATAAGAACGTTGTCGATCAAGGTCTGAGAGGTGAATAAAATACCCTAACTCGAACGGCTTCGTTATTATCGAGGAATGGTATTGGTTTGAAATGAGTGAAAGACGTTGAAATTGGTTTACTCTATACGAGGAATATCGAACTCCAATGCAAGGTTTTTGGAAATAAATAATATTTCAATATTAGTTTCAAAAGTAATAAGAATATTGATTTCAAAAATTTATTGAACATTTGTTATTCAATTAGAGTTGATCGTATATCGTATTTGAGGTAGAGTTAGTCAAACATGGTTATTCAGGAAAATTTGCCATTGCGTACGACTGCTAGCGTAATTCGCAGGGCTGCAGATGACCTACGGCGGTCGGATGTTTCCCGAGGGAATTAGACGTAAAAATTGTGATTGCTGCGATCTAGAGTCAAGCGAATAGAGTTAAGTCAAGTATTAGTTAATCGACAGGAGTAATCAAGTCGAGTTAGTCAAGTTAGAGTTAAGTCGAATATTAGCGTTGATTAACGATTTTGTTAAATATATTTTAAAGAGGCCAAGTCATGCCAAGTACAGAATCAGTGAAATCATTGTATTGACACATTTGTTATTTGATAGTTAAAACACTGACTATCAAACCTGACCAATACGATTGTTGGTATGGAAAGACCGGAATCGAATTTATATTCGAAAACCATTCCGACCAACAAATACGTGAAGATATCAGAAGACGGTTGAGATGGAGGATTGAAGACCTTGGATCTTCATAAGCGGAAGAACTGCTAATAATCTCTAGTCTGCTGCCAGAGAGGTACTATGGTTCTGTCGTGGTTGGAATCTACAGTTTGCAAGGACTCCTCGCTACTGATCCTTGGGGTGATTCCTATAAGGATGCAGTAGGAGAGTGCCTTCGGTTCATCCTGTTCCTGGATGACTTGTATGGACGAGTGTCTGACAGTGTATTTCCGAAGGAGTCACGTACGTTGATATTTTCAAACGTACCAAGTTGATGGCGGAGAAGTGCACATTCTCTTAGCTTATCAACTAGAGTATTTTTGTGGATGTCAATTAGTGATATCCAGAGGATCTGACGATGTGGCATTCAAAGTGAATGGTGGCCAGATGTTCGAAAAGAGTTCTAGCCTCAAGCCTCATCAACCGGGAAATGACAAAAATTGGGCAGGCAGCATGGCTATGTGGGTCGCTCCCATTCGGATGTATGATCACCTATCTAGAGAAATTCCTTTTGCTTCTTTAATCTGTATTCGATGCTGTCCCTTTTCGGGCAAGCGGTTGCTGATCCCAACCGTCGGTGATATACATTCGATACACTCAAGCGAAATAAGCGGTCCGTCATGTGAGAGCCGGGTTGCAAGATATTCTTGTTGAACCCAGTGTATTCGCCTCTAGAGATACACGTGCGGAAGGTGGTCCCATACCTTGTCAAGTTGGAAATCCAATATCCAATAAGCGCCCGCGGTTTTGGTTTGTATACTATATATGGGGAGCGTGAGATGCAAGCGTTCCTCTAGATTGTTATTTACTTGTATTTAGACATTATGATAATATCAGATCAAAGTATGATTTCGAAAATGGTTTGGGTTATAGTAAGGTAAAAACCGTCCGTGTTTATGTATGGACTGGTCTTACTATTATCCTTTGATTTCGAAAGGATTTTCCAAAGTTAAACAAGTGTGTGTTATGTGAATTTATCACTGATAGTATCCCGGACTGACCCGGTGTATTTTGTTTTAAATCAAATGTGCTCGAGTCATACCGAGTATGTTCCAGGTTAGGTTTTGCTTGGAGTTTCAGGAGTTGGAAGAAGGCGGCTTCACCGTTAGTTATATACATATATTATTCCGCTGTGACTGATATGTTGTACTTTGATTATTGGTATGTATATACAGTTCTTTTGTATAAAAGATTTGATATATTATATTTATTCGTTCCGCTGTGAGATTCTGATGTGTTCCTCTTCTTTCTTCTATTCTAATACTTCTTTCTCTTACTTCTCACCCTCTAAATTCTTTCTCATGACAATCTGGGGGTTCGATACTTGGGTTTTTTGGCAAGCGATACGGGTTTATGTATTGTTGTCGAAGACTCGAGCGTCGAGATTTTCCCCTGGGTCGTTACAAAAAGTCTTTTGAAAATCCTCCAAATGGTATATTTATAGCTGTTTACAGCAGGTGGTTCGTGATCCAGGTGGCACGCATCCCAAGAATCTCAAAATGTGGTGGAAAACATCCAGAAATTCTCTCCAATTCGTCATATGACATGTGAAATCAGATCCATGCGAGTTGGAGTGAAAATAGCTATTAGAATAGGTCAAAACAGTGTGTTGATGTTGCAGTCCAGGGCGGGTCGTGACCTAGGAGGGCGACCCCTAGGATCGGGTCGTGACCTAGGAGGGCGACTCCTAAGATCGGGTCGTGACCTAGGAGGGCGACCCCTAGGATTGGGTCGTGACCTAAGGGGGCGACTGCTAGGATCTTGTCGTGACCTAGGAGGTCGAGCCCTAAGATCGGGTCGTGACCCAGGGGGGTGACCCCTAGGAAGATCACGAGCCCTAGGATGGCGACCCCTAGGACGATCACGATCCCTAGAAGGGCGAGCCCAAGGACGGCGAGTCGGTTCATACTCCAAGCTAGCGATGCTTCGTTGCTTCATCCAAGTGATTGCCAGTCCATACTTCTACACGCGTTGTAACGACCCAAGGATTTTCGGCCCAGAAAATCAACATAAATATCTTTCTGTATCTTATGTCGACCTTTCAAACACCGAAAACACTGGATAGTTATTAGCAAGAATTTAGCGGGTGAGATAAGAAAGAAAGAAATATTAGAATAGAAGAAGAGAAGAAACAACACAACATAGAGTCTCACATCACAGCGGAACAAAATATAATACAGAAACAAATCTTTACTGAGAGCTTTGAAAAATACTTACAATATCAGAGTATATCAACACTGGACAATTAAAACAATCTATCCACATATACAACACACAATGCAATAGTAGCTATATAATATCAGACATCTTAACACCTACAAATTGTCTCTAGACTTCGCAGCATCCGATAACCTGGACCTGTACAACCCGGTCTAAACCGAGCATTTACAAAACACCGGGTCAGTCTGGTGAACCAGAGTGAGAAAAACTCGCCCAGTATTATGGGAATCATCCAACTTGATTTTTAAGTTCAAAAATCTTTTCGAAAAAAAAGGATAATCGTAAGATCAAATCCACACATAAATACGGACGGTTTTTACCTTACGATAACCCAAAACACATTTGAAATCAATATCTTTTCTAATATTACAATAGTGTCTAAATACAAGTAAATAGCAATCTAGTGGAACACTTGCATCTCACGCTCCACATATATAGTATACAATCAAAATCCCGTGCACTTATTGGAGATTGGATTCCGACTATGACAAGGTATGTGACCACATGCCGATAGTGTATCTCTAGAGGCGAATACACTGGGTTCAACAAGAACATCTTGCAACCCGACCCACACACGACCGACCACTCAGTTCGCTTGAGTGTATCGAATGTATATCACCAACGGTTGAGTGCGACCCACCGTTTCCCGAAAAGGGACAGCTTCGAAATAGATTAAGGAAGCAAAAGGAATTTCTCTAGATAGGTGATTATACACCATAATGGGAGCAACCCACATAGCCCTGTTGCCTGCCCGATTTTTGTCATTTCCCGGTTGGTGAGGCTTGAGGTTTAGATTAACTTTTGAACATCTGGTCATCATTTACTTTGAATGCCACATCTTCAGATCCGCCAGATATCACTAATTGACATCCACAAAAATACTCTAATTGGAAGCTAAGAGAACGACAATTCTCCACTACCAACTATGATACGTTTGAAGAAATCAACGTGCGTGATCCCTTTGGAAATACTATGTCAGACATCCGTCCATACGAGTCATCCAGGAACAGTATGAACCAAAGGTACTCTCCTACTACATCCAATATAGGAATCACCCCATGGATTAGTAGTGAGTAGTCCTTGCAACCCGTAGATTCCAAGCACGACAGAATCACAACTTATCTCTGCTTGCCAGGTAGAGAATATTAGCGGTTCTTCCGTTTATGAAAATCCACGGTCTTCAATGCACCATCTCTGTCATCTTCTGATATCCTTGCGTATTTGTTGGTTGGAATGGTTTTCGAATATAAATTCAATCCCGGCCTTTCCGTATCAACAATCGTATTGGACAGATTTGATAGTCGGTCGTTTAATTATCAAAATATACAGTGATTCAATCGTGACAATCTAATGAGTTCACTGGTTTAGTATTCAGCATCACTTGGCCTTTTAATTAAAATAAACTGATTCACTTCTGTTTAATTTAAAACTTCTAACTCTTTTAATATTTAAAAATACGATATTTGAATTCTTACTTAATATACTAATGTTCCCAAAAACCATTTCATATTCATACTTTAGTGAAATAACTTATAATCATATTAAATTTCCACTTAATTCTCCTTTCAAAACATTTTTTACATTATTCTTTATTATTCAAACTTTGGAAATCCACTTAACTTATTATTCTTAATCAACGTTACGTAATATCTTTTATTCTATTCTTGAAACAATAACAAATATCTATTTGTATAAAATAAAAACTCAACCTTACATTTCCTTCTTACTAATTTCCTTTACTTCATATATTCTCCAAATTTTCACCAAACAACGCATTATTATTTCTCTAATGGTAATAATAAATTATCACTATCCTCTTTTCCGATTACCAACTAATATCATCTTCAGATAATCCTGATGTTGTTCAAGTTGGGGTATTTTATTTACTTCTCAGACCTTGATCAACAACATTCTTATCCTCAAATAAATATAAGTTGTAATCAAACCAGTATTCTATTCCAGTCTCAAAACAAATTCCATTATAAATTGTATTTCGTTATACAATCCTACGACCCACTTCTTTACCCAAATTCACTTTTACCAATCTCCTTTCAAATCTATTCGACCATTTCCCACTTTGGAAATCTTATTTAAATTTTCCCCTTTCTACTTGATCTCATTTTCAAGTATTGTAAATATAAAGTTAATGCCTTAACACTTTAAACCTCATTTACATAACCCTGGTTTATTATAAACCTTTTATCTTAATTTCCTCTGACTTAATTCAAATAATTAAGTAACATTCATTTCAAGCTATTGTATTTGCTTGAAATTCTTTTTATAAATTCGTTATAAAAATTCGGGTTTTAAATATAAACCCTTTCATAAACTTCTTTCACCATTAACCTAGATTTCATTTCAACATCGATTACTTTTAAATGAATTTTCAATAAAAAGTAATAATAATTTATTTCAACCATTAACTACTTCAGTAGTTAATTGCTTTATTAACTAAAATAAATTGTAAATCCCCTTTTAAAAAAACCTTATTAAAATTTAACAATATTCATTTAACTAATTTATTCTAAACACATTAATTTAATAATCAATTCCAATTCAAAACGGTTGATTAAATCCACATAAAATGCGGTTATTCCACTAACCGATTCCAATTAGTTCTCACTTTAAATTAATTAGTAGTATAATCAATTTAAATAATTTTCTTTTAATTGTTTCTTAACCAAACAATTATCCAAATTTTAACCGTTAAGGTTAATTTCTATTCACTTGTTCACAAGTCCGATTAACATCGGATTTTACTTTATAAAAACAATTAATGATTAATTATAACTTAAATGATAAGTAATAAATATTTATTTCTTTTTAAACAAACCTTTATTCTAAATAATATATTTCAAAATCTATCTCCATTTATAAAATAAATTTTATAACTTCAGTTCTATCAGTTCACCTGATGGTAAACCAATATAAAACAAAACAATTTATTCTTAGGCCATTTGCTGCCGATTACTCAACCAATATTGCCCATTGGTTAAAACAAAACACAGGTTGAATTTCCATTCAATGATCACTAACTAAATCAATTACCCAATCATGACAGTTCATATATGGCAATATGAAAATAAATAATATATCCAGTTGGTTCTCTCCAACCTGTTCTTCCCTGTATCGAACTGGTTATCTCAATTCAGATCATTCAGGTTTATTTATCTAGTAATAACAAATAACGACCACTAACAGCAACCAATTCACAAGCAATTCAACAATTCAAACAATTTAAACACGTTTATTTTATAAACGTGACCAACCAAGGTGATTTACCTTTATTGGAACCAATAGTTAAAAATAACGATTTGGTATTTCATTGGAATTAAATGACAGTTAAATTTCATCAGTTAAATCAACAAATAAATATATAATTAGAAAACAGTCAACCATTAGCAACCAGAGCACATGGAAAAAAACCCAATTTATATAAAATATAAATGGGAAGAACTGGTTGAGTTTAACTCACCTTGATTTCATTGTCGTTAAAAGATTCTGTTTTCATTAAATTAAACAGACGTTTAATTTAACAATAAATTCTAGCAGCTTTCGACTCTGTTCAAACCAGTTCCAGAAGGTAGTGTCTGACATTACAGTCGCAATGCCCTTGTTTGATTCGATTCTGATAACCTACGTGAAAGTTATACCACTTTAAACATTTTTTTAAATTTAATAATAAAGACCATAATCTTATAATTAATTTACTAATTACTTTTTAATTAACCAATTTCAGGGCCGACTATATCCTTTCTTCTTATTAGCCTACACTGCATCGTTCTCTAGTTCCTGTATCGCTTAAGAAATCAACCCTGCAACAGTTCCTTTTTAAGTTATTATAAACATTAACTAGTTATGTTATTAATGATAAGCTTATTGATATTTAGTTAACTTAAATTACTTTTATTATAATCGTGACTAATCCCCGGTTTACTTCCTGCATCCGTTGGACTTTTGTTCATGAGGCCTGTTTCAGGATAAAACACACAACATTTAATAATTGTTGATACTATAATTAAATCAGTTTAAGTGTAGATTAGTTAATGCTTTACTTACTTAACCCTAGTTTTTAATTAGAAGTTAATCACTCCAGGTTAACAACCCAGATCGATCTTTCTGTTTGCTACTCCTTTGTTCCCGCTGTAAATCCCTCGATCCTCCTTTCTGTAAATTAAAAGAATGAATTACTTTGGATTTATAATTAGTATAAAGTAATTATCCTCTTATCAACTGATTATAAGCAATTACATTATTAATGGCGATCCCTTACTCCTGAACTCTTCGCTCTCGCCACCTATGGTTTCACAGAACCCATCAAGCCTTCAAAAATCCACCACCGCAACCATTGAAATCTGATCTGAAGTTGATCGATCGTCCCAGGAAGGTGCGCCTCGACCAGCCGGTCCCTCTCCATGAGCGCCGCCTTCTCCAAGTAATCCGTTCGCCTGCAGCAGCTCACGAATGGTGCTCCACTTCGAGCTAAAATCCAGTGAACACAGTAATTAGAATCCAATCACCACCGTACAAAACATTGTCCACTCCGAGCTTGTCAAATTCGCAGTTGAACGATCACGAAATTTATGAGCGGATTTCAGATTTTTGAGGAAGAGAATGGAACCATTTCGGCCGTTGTTTGCATGTGATGGTGGCGCTAAAATGTATTGACTACGGAATGTAATTTGACTTAGGGTTTGGCATATAAGGGATGATATTTATAGGCCTATTTTAATGTTATAATAATTCATTGAAACTTCAACACCAAGTAATACGCAGAAACTTCCACAAATGACTTCTGTTTTCTGATATAAAAACTAATCTTAGCATAAAAATATATTTCGGACCCAATGGGACAAGTTTCGTCGAATTCCGACATCGTTTGAAAAAAATTCCTTTATAAAACATGCGTTAAATTTTTCCACAATCACTAGATAAATCCAATCAACTTGAAACTTTGAATTCCAACAATAATTAATTAGTACGAACCCAACGACACCAGTTTCGTCGCATTCTAAGACTGTTTCCCGGTAGGCTATTTTTTTTAATGCATCGAAATGCCATTCCGAACAACAAATTAGCCGGTCTCCAAAAATAACAAACTGTATACCTATCCTAACTCTAATCGACGATACGAACTCAACGGAACTGGTTTTATGGCCAAATTCGATCGTTTGCTCAAGTTACACTCAAATATCTCTTTATTGGATTGAATTAATTTAATTACGCGCTATATAAAATGAACGAGCATTTACGGCTACCGTGGTCACATACGACATCGGTTTGCCACGCAATTCGATTTTCTTACAATAATTTAACGATACGGTTCAAATGAAACTAATTTCATCGAAAACGGAGTCCTTTTAAAAAATGGCTATTTTAAAGGCCAATAATTAAATAACGATTATCCATAGCGACTATTTCAAATTTTGATTTAGCCATAACTAACAATCTATAATGCGGAATCTGGGTTTTTCTCTTTCATAGGAAAATTATTATTAATACGGTTCCAACGTTTCTTGTTTCACAGAGATCCGACCAACTTCGGATCCTGTTTATTCAGTTGAAGTCCAAAACTACATTTTACGAACTGCCGCGCCATTTCGAGCTCGATTTATAATTATATAAATATATATTTTTCAAACTTCATTTTAAATCACGAATTAAATATTAAAATCCATTAATATTACAAATAAATTATTTAAAACCAAATTTAAATATTCATATTCAAATGGTTGAAAAACACGGGTCGTTACATTCTTTCCCCATTAAAATAATTTCGTCCTCGAAATTGCTAAAGTGAGAAAAATGCTGCAAATACCATTAATTTCCTAATCCAATTTATTTTAATTCAAAAACCAATTCAATACCGTATATAAATATTTTTCAAAATATCGAAAAAAAATCTAACACATTAAATTCCCGGAAAAATTTGGCAGAGTCTCCCCTACACGGAGTGACATCTGCGATATCGCAGGAACAAAGAATATATATACTTCGACCCACACAGTCGAAAAACAAAAATAAAAACCCAAAATTTCATATTTTCGCATAGGCGTACCTCTTTGAGCGCTATGGAGCATAATTGCTCAATGTATATGCGATTTACTCAACCAATATTAATCCGCCTTGCTATCTGGCACCCATACTTAACTAAATTCACATATCAGTATTAAATATATGAAATATTTAAGTATTATTTCACTGATCAACAAGTATAATTGCACCAAATTCCAAAATCAAACAGACATTACCAATTCATCATCAAATACCGGGTTAAATCATAAATTTCAATTCATATGTAGTGTCATTCCAGTTTAATTATACTGGAAATTATTCTTTAGTTCAAAATTCATTTAACTCCGCTTAAATTGTTGATTATTCTCATTTAAACAAACCATAATCCAACAACAAACAATTCAAAATCAACAACCAATACAAAACCAAATCAACTGAATTTGTATCCAATAATAATATTTTATTTTGGTTTCCCATATTTGAACATCAATCGATTAACATCCAATTGATTTCTATTTGAGTATTATTTATTGAAATTCCAAATTTCAAATTTATTTAATTTAATTTCAGTATCATTCTTAATTAAATTACACTTAACCAAGTTAAATTTCAATTCAATTTTTCAATCCGATTTGAATTCCATTTAAATCAATCAAACACACTAGCATCTCAATAATTTGATAAAAAAATTTCTTCTCTATACAAAAATATAATTTGGGTAAAATTATTTCATTTACCCTCTTTTCAAAACAATACTGTATCCATTTCCAGTTCAATGCTTCTCAACACTTGAACCGATCAAACAACATAGTACAAAACATTTGTATATAAAAATTTACAAATACGCTCTCATATATATACACTCAATCTCGATCTAGGGTATTACTAACCCAATATCTATCGAGTTATACCACAGAGCCAAGGTTATAACTAAACAAATAGCTCTGATACCACTGTAACGACCCAAGGATTTTCGGCCCCGAAAATCAACATAAATACCTTTATGTAACTTATGTCGTCCTTTAAAACACCGAAAACACTGGATAGTTATTAGAAAGAATTTAGCGGGTGAGATAAGAAAGAAAGAAATATTAGAATAGAAGAAGAGAAGAAACAACACAACACAGAGTCTCACATCGCAGCAGAACAAAACATAATACAGAAACAAAACTTTACTGAGAGCTTTGAAAAATACTTACAATATCAGAGTATATCAACACTAGACAATTATAACAATCTGTCCTCATATACAACACACAGCAGAATAGTAGCTATATAATATCATACATCTGAACACCTACAACTTGTCTCTGGACTTCGCAGCATCAGATAACCTGGACCTGTACAACCCGGTCTAACCCGAGCATTTACAAAACACCGGGTCAGTCTGGTGAACCAGAATGAGAAAAACTCGCCCAGTATTACGGGAATCATCCAACTTGATTTTTAAGTTCAAAAATCTTTTCGAAAGAAAAGGATAATCATAATACCAAATACACACATAAATACAGACAGTTTTTACCTTACGATAACCCAAAACACATTTGAACTCAATATCTTTTCTAATATTATAATAGTGTCTGAATACAAGTAAATAGCAATATAGCGAAACGCTTGCATCTCACGCTCCACATATATAGTATACAATCAAAACCGCGGGCACTTATTGGAGATTGGATACCAACTATGACAAGGTATGGGACCACCTGCCGATAGTGTATCTCTAGAGGCGAATACATTGGGTTCAACAAGAACGTCTTGCAACCCAGCCCACACATGACTGACCACTCATTTCGCTTGAGTGTATCGAATGTATATCACCAATGGTTGGGTGCGACCCACCGTTTCCCGAAATGGGATAGCATCGACATAGATTAAATAAGCAAAAGAAATTTCTCTAGATAGGTGATTATACACCCTAATGGGAGCGACCCACATAGCCCTGTTGCCTGCTCGATTTTTGTCATTTCCCAGTTGGTGAGGCCTGAGGTTTAGATTAAATTTTGAACATCTGGTCATCATTTACTTTGAATGCCACATCGTCAGATCTGCCAGATATCACTAATTGACATCCATAAAAATACTCTAATTGGAAGCTAAGAGAACGACAATTATTCTCCACCAACTATGATAGGTTTGAAGAAATCAACGTACGTGATCCCTTTGGAAATACTCTATCAGACATCTGTCCATACGAGTCATCCAGGAACAGGATGAACCGAAGGTACTCTCCTACTACATCCAATATAGGAATCACCCCATGGATCAGTAGGAAGTAGTCCTTGCAACCCGTAGATTTCAAGCACGACAGAATCACAACTTATCTCTGCTTTCTAAGCAGAGAATATTAGTAGTTCATCCGTTTATGAAAATCCACGGTCTTCAATGCTCCATCTCGATCATCTACTGATATCCTCACGTATTTGTTTGTCGGAATGGTTTTCGAACATAAATTCGATCCCGACCTTTCCGTATCAACAATCGTATTGGACAGATTTGATAGTCGGTGATTTAACTATCAAAATATATAGTGATTCGATTGTGACAATCCAACGAGTTCACTGGTTCAGTATTCAGCATCACTTGCCTTTTAATTAAAACAAACTGGTTCACTTTTGTTTAATTTAAAACTTCTAACTCTTTTAATACTTAAAAATATGATATTTGAATTCTTATTTAATATACTAATGTTCTCAAAAACCGTTTCATTTTCATACTTAGTGAAATAATTTATAATCATATTAAATTTCCACTTAATTCCCCTTTCAAAACATTTTTTACATTATTCTCAATTATTTAAACTTGATAAATCCACTTAACTTATTATTCATAATCAACGTTACGTAATATCTTTTATTCTATTCTTGAAGCATTAACAAATATCTATTTCTATAAAATAAAAACTCAACCTTACATTTCCTTCTTACTAATTTCCTTTACTTCGTATATTCTCCTAATTTTCACCAAACATCGCATTATTATTTCTCTAATGGAAATAATAAATTATCACTAACCTCTTCTCCGATTACCAACTAATATCATCTTTAGATAATCCTGATGTTGTTCAAGTTGGGGTATTTTAATTACCTCTCAGACCTTGATCAACGACGTTCTTATCCTCGGAGAAATATAAGTTGTAATCAAACCAATATTCTATTCCAGTCTCAAAACAAATTCCATTATAAATTGGATTTGGTTATACAATCCTACGACCCACTTCTTTACCCAAATTCACTTTTATTAATCTCCTTTCAAATCTATTCGACCATTTCCCACTTTGGAAATCTTATTTAAATTTTCCCCTTTATACTTGATATCATTTTCAAGTATCGTTAATATAAAATTGACGCCTTAACACTTTAAACCTCATTTACATAACCTTGGTTTATTATAAACCTTTTATCTTAATTTCCTTTGACTTAATTCAAATAATTAAGTAACATTTATTTCAAGCTATTGTATTCGCTTGAATTTCTTTTTATAACTTCGTTATAAAAATTCAGGTTTTAAATATAAACCCGTTTATAAACTTCTTGCACTATTCAACTAGATTTCATTTCAACATCGATTACTTTTAATTAAATTTCCATTAAAAAGTAAAAATAATTTATTTCTATCATTAAATACTTCAGTAGTTAATTGCTTTATTAACTGAAATAAATAGTAAATCCCCTTTAAAAAAATCTTATTAAAATTTAACAATATTCATTTAACTAATTTATTCCAAACACATTAATTTAATAATCAATTCCAATTCAAAATGGTTGATTAAAGCCACTTAATACGCGGTTATTCCACTAACCGATTCCAATTAGTTCTCACTTAAATTAATTAATAATATAATCAATTTAAATAATTTCCTTTTAATTGTTTCTTAACAAAACAATTATCCAAAATTGAACTGTTGAGGTTAATTTCTATTCAGTTGTTCACAAATCTGATTAACATTAGATTTAACTTTATAAAAACAATTAAGGATTAATTATAATTTAAATGATAAGTAATAAATATTTATTTCTTTTTAAACAATCCTTTTGTAATGACCCGCATTGTCATAGGTATTATAATTAATTAATTTAATTATATAAATAGTGATTTAGGGAATTAAATCGTCGTGAATTAAATTATAGTGAATATTTAATTAAAATAATAATTAAATAATATATTTAATTCAGAAATAATCAAAAATATTGGAAATCACAATATTCTGTGAACGGGGTCGTCCCTTAGATTTAATTCAGCTTAGAGTTGAATTATATTGATGAATATATCCAATCGACGTCAGTTTGAACGTATAATTATATTATAATTAAAATCGAGCTTGAAATGGTGCTACAGTTCGTGATTTGGCGATTTGAACTTCAACTGGATATACAGGATTCGTTTTAAGCCGGATTTCAGTGAAACAAGAAACGTATGGAGCTGGTGGAGTATATTTTTCTAATGGAATAGAAAAATCAGGATTTCGTCGTATAGATTTTTATTTACGTCCAAATCAAATTTTAGAAAAAGTCGCTGTGGAATTCCTTTATAATTCATAATGCTTTATATACCTTATAAAAGGGTTTTTCAATGTAAATCGAATATCGGGTTGACCCAGATTGAAATATCGAGTTAGAAATCAATATAGGATTATTCTGAGGCTGTACTTTATTCCTATGCGAAGATATACGATAATATAAATTTATTTATATTTAATTTAATTATATTTAAATATATTTATATATTTAAATGGGTCATCCAGAGCTTTAAAAATAGCCGGTTTTGCAAACGAAGTCGGAATTTGACGAAACTAATTTTGTTGGATCCGCAATGTCAAATAGTTGTTAGATTTCCAGTTTCGTGATTTTGAGAGTCACTGTGTGGCCGTACGGATTTTTAGAGCGAAAAATAGTCAGTATTTCGACGGTTAAAAATACGTTGAGTGAGCATACGAAGTCGGAATTCGACGAAACCAGTTTCGTTGGGACCGTAATGTCGAACTCTAGCTACATGTCCAGTTTGGTCATTTTTGGGTATCGTTTGTGATCACACGAATTTTTAAAATAGCAAAAACAAATAACAGTAGCTTATTTTATTGGATATAATCGAATAAAAAAGAGTAAAACTCTACCTATATAATACCTTGAACCTTTAAACCTAATCCCATTCTTCCCAAAGTCAACCGAAATGTTGGCCGTCAGTTTTCTTCCACATAAGAATTTGAAAACATGTAAATTCAAAATCAAATACAAGAAACTCCTATAAATCATTGTAGATACACAAATGGATTCGAATACTGGTTCTTTTCAACACAGTATGGGATTTTCCGGATTCGAGCGTCACTTGGTGTCGCTGGTTTTACTACAGCGTGTTAGGGTTCATCGATTCCGGAGTTTGGGTCATCAAATGGAACGCAAATGGTTGTTGTCAGATTCAGAGCATCGTTTAGAATCTATGGGAAATAAGTGGTGGATTTCGATCAAGAAGATGTCGCACGATCTTCTGTTGTGGTGCGGACCACTGTAGCGACGCATCTCGAAGGGGGGAGTCGCGGTGGGTGGATGTGACACAGAAATGAAGAGGGTTCGAAGAGGAAGAGGTCGGTACTATTTGTTTTTGAATTAGTAGGGAAATGAGGAAGAACTGATGGGAGGAAGGTCGGTCAATGGATGAGGAGTTGGTTCCTGTAGTCGCGTTATCCATCAGGGAAGAAAGAGATATTTTGGGGCGGGTCAGGCTATTCTCCCTAGTGGGTCGACGTTTGAATGGTTTGAGGCCCGCTAGAAAATAAAGTTAGTTTATTTTAATTTAATACAATATAATGATCTTGTAACCTAAATATCTCGGTCATACGTTATCAGATTGACGAACCGTCAGTCACGTTGGGATCGTGTTGACGGACCCTACACCATGGAGTTGACTGGGAGTGAATCCGAGCCCGTTACAATTTATGGCGAAATAAATTGTCTGAATTAAGCGATGGTTATCGTCATTGACGATGATCGTCCAATGTGAGTAAATCTCACTATCTCTGAACAGTTTATAATTTCATGTTGTATTTTTAGAACTGTTAAAATTTGTCTGATTGATTGTGTGTTTACTGATTGATTGAACTGCTAGTCAGTTAGTGAAAATTATATATATATATATAAACCGTTAAATATTTAAATATTGATTCTGCTATCAGAATAATTTATATTGAACTAAAAGTGATGATAATCATATTGTGTAACATCTGTGGATGCAGGGAGACAGGTTTGAGGAATCCGACTGGATTCCTCAACAGTTATTTTATTGTTTTTCATATATTGTTATATGATGTGATATAAAATCTATGGGCGATTATATGTGCTTGGAAGATATTGAACATCATGATTTGATATGATTGAATACCATAACATACCGAAATGTTGATAAAGGAGATTTTCAAAGTGATATTGAAAATAGAATATTTATAAAACGGGATATTTATAAATAAGAGATATTTATAAAGTGGAATATTTATAAATAAGAAATGTTTATAGATTGGAATATTTATAAATAGGAGATATTCAAAAAGGAAATAATTACAAACCATTTTCTTTTTGAATGGAAAGGCCTGTGTGGCGGGTTTGGGGATTTTCCAGATGCTCCCGTTACAAAGGAGGTTATGGCGAATTTTTTAGAGAATTTAAGGAGTTATAATATTTCAAGAATAAATTTGAAAAGGGAATATTTGTAAACCACTTACAAATAGAATGAAAAAGGAAAACGTTATAAAAAGGGAAAACGTTATAAAGCAGAAACCGTTATAAAGAGGAAAACGTTATAAAAAGGAAATCATTTTTAAAGTGTAGAACCGTTATTTAAAAGTAAATCTTTTCAAATGAATAAAACGTTGTTAAAAGGAGCTAGTCGAATATAGTATTCGAGAAGAGTTAATCAGTAGGGTTAGCCAGTTCAGTAGGGTTAACCAGTTCAGTAGCGTTAACCAGTTCAGTAGAGTTAACCAGTTCAGTAGAGTTAGCCAGTTCAGTAGGGTTAACCAGTTCAGTAGAGTTAACCAGTTCAGTAGAGTTACCCAGTTCGGTAGAGTTAACCAGTTCAGTAGAGTTAGCCAGTTCAGTAGAGTTAACCAGTCCAGTAGAGTTAACCAGTTCAGTAGAGTTAACCAGTTGGGTTAAGTAAGTCGAGTTTACCAGTTGGGTTAAGTAAGTCGAGTTAATCAAGTCGAGTTAATCGGTTAGAGTTAACCAGGTAGAGTTAACCAGTTAGTGTTAATCAGTTAGAATTAATCGATTAGAGTTAAAACGAACTAGAATTAATCAAATATAGTTATTTGAGACAGAGTTAGTCAAACATAGTATTCAGGGTAATTTGCCATCTCGTACGACTCCTAGCGAAATTCGCAGGGCTGTAAATAGCCTAAGGCGGTCGGATGTTTCCTAAGGGAATCAGGCGTAACCATTGGGTTCGCTGCGTTCTAGAGTCAAGCGAATGGAGTTAAATCGAATATTATCTATTCAAAATAAAGTTAAAACAGGCATAGTGGTTCGAATATAAGTCAATCGAATATTAGTTATTCGATAGGAGTTAATCAAGATGAGTTAAATAAGTTAAGTTAATCGAATCTAGTTATTCGAGAGGAGATTATCGAATATAGTTTATTCGAAGGAGTTATTAATTATTAGTTATTCGAAGTGAGTAGTCGAATATTGGTTATTCGAAGTGAGATAATCGAATATTGGTTATTCAAAAAGGGGAGTTACCAAATCAAATAGATTAAAGGAGTTAATCGAATATAGTTTATTCGAGTAGAGTTAGAGGAGTTATCGAATATAGTTTATTCGACAGGAGTTAAGTGAATTAGTTAAGTTAAACTAAGTGAATTAGTTAAGTGAATTGGTTAAGTTAACCAAAGTAAATTAGTCAAGTTAATCAAAGTGATTAGTTCAGTTAATCGAGATAAGTAAATCAAGTTAGGTTAATCGAGTTGAATTAGTCAGTCGAGTTAATAAATGGAGTTAGTCAAACCAAGTAAAACGAGTTAGAGTTAATTAATTAAGGTTGACCAGTTAGAGTTAATCAATCAGAGTTAATCAAATAGAGTTAAGTAAAATTAGAACTGACTAGAGATTAGTAAATTGAATGGTTTTCTAAGTGTCTATCTGATGTTGGTTTTGGCCTTCGGGATTTATACTTAGGGAATTGTTCTCATACTAGTTCACAGTCAGGGACTGGTAGTTGGGGAAGAGTAGTGATTTGTAAATAAGCAAATGGAAAACGTTTTCCAGTGTTAATAACATATATTTTCTAAACATATAAAATAAGGCAATGTGAATATATATATATATATATATATATATATATATATATATATATATATATATATATATATAGATATATGTTGATGATTTACCGATATAATTTCCATCTAGAAATAATATCGTTGTTTGCACACTTGTTTTTCTTTGATGGTTAAATCACAGACTATCGAAGTTTTGACCATTTTAACGTTGTTAATATGGAGAGATCAGTTGGATTATTATCCAAAGAACCTCTCTGTATTGGCATAAGCGTTGCGAATCATTTATGCCAAAGATAATTGAAGATGGAGTAAAGTGCAAGGGCTGTGTATAAGTCTTAGATAACAGTGACTAAGATGGATATATTGAATAGTGCCTTCGGTTTGTCCAGTCCCAGGACAACTTGTATGGACGAAGGTCTGACAGAGTATATCCAATGAATCGCGTAACTTGATCTGTTCAAACGTATTCACGTTTGGTGGCGGAGGAATTCGTTTCTCTAAGCTGTATCCCCATGTTATTTTTGGATAAATCAATTTGTGATTTGGCGGGTATGACGATGTGACATTCTAAGTGAATGAGGATGACTTGTGTGGATGAATGTCTGACAGAGTATTTCCAAAAAGGTCACGTACTTTGATTTCTTCAACCGTACAAGAGTGGAAGCGGAGAAGGAACCTTCTTTAGCTAACACGTAATGTACTGTTGTAGACGTCAATTAGTGATTTTCGATGGATCTGACAATGTGGCATTCGAAGTGAATCTGATGTGATGATAAAGCGTAGCTTCTAGCCTCATCAACCGATAAATGGCAGAAATCGGGCAGGTAGCATGGCTATGTAGGTCGCACCTATTAGGGTGTATAATCACCTGATCTAGAGTTTCATTTATTTCTAAAAATCTATTGTTGATGCTGTCCCATTCGGGAAACGGTTGCTGATCCCAACCGTTGGTGATATACATTCGATACACTCAAGCGAAATGAGTGGTCGGTCATGTGTAGTCGGGTTGCAAGATGTTCTTGTTGAACCCAGTGTATTCCTCTCTAGAGGTACACTAGCGAAAGGTGGTTCCATACCTTGTCATAGTTGGAAACCCATTACCCAATACGTGCTTGCAATTTTGATTGTATACTATTTATGTAGAACGTGAGATGAAAGCGTTTCTGCTAGTTTGATATCTATTTGTGTTTATACATTATTATAATATCAGAATGATATTGCTTGTCAAAGATGTTGGATTCTCATAAGGGAAAAACCCATTCCGTATTCACGGCGTGGTCTTATGAGATATCATATACCTGGATAACTGTTTTAAACTGTTTTACTCATACCAGTCCCATGACTGACCCAGAGTTTATTTTGTTTTGTTTCCCCAAACTCTTGGGTGCCTAATTTGTACAGGTAGTCAAGTAGTCGGGATTTTTCAGATATACTTGGAGAGCTTGGAGCAGGAGGCTTCAGGATTCTATAACTATAGTTTATTTCCGCTGCTGTTGTAAGTGCTATACTCTGATAAGTGCTATTGTATACATAACTGTTATATTTCAAAGTTATGTTATATTTTATATGTTATTCGTTCCGCTGTGAGGTTCGTGTTACTCTAATGTTGTGTTCTTCTTCTTCTACTATTCTAAGTTTCTATCTTATCTATTCTCACCCTCTAATTTCTTTCATTAATTACCATGATTTTTCGATGTTTTGGTTATCGACATCGAGCTTATGTCGATAACCAAAGTCGCTCAAAATCCGGGTCGTTACAGTTGGTATCAGAGCTTAGGTTAAGTTTACCTTGGCTCTATGGCGTGACTCGGTAGAGATAGGGTTAGTAATACCCTAGATTGAGTTTGAGTGTATATATACGAGTGCGTACTTGTATTTGATATAAAATTGTTTTATATAGTGGAGATTCATTGGCTGAGTTGTTTATGAGTTCTGGTCGATCAGTTTGATCCACTGTATTGGTAGGAGTAAATAAATACTTGAATACGATGGACCAACACAGTATGGATATGTAATATATTATCATATATTAGATATATTGGTTGTAATGATAATCGAATGAGATTATAAAGTGAAATTGTTATATATAACCAATCAGAATCATATAAGTAAAGTATATGAAATAAGATGAATTAAATATGAATTTAAATCAGATTTGGAATTAAAATAAGGAAATTTTAAGTTCTTGGAAATTTTGAAATGTTTTCAAAAAGGATGTATTTAGTAAGGGTTTTGAAATGATATAGTATTGGAATCACTTGGGTCGCTGGAAAATAATTCCGATGATGACTGTGCAGTATCATCGGTGTGATTTTCGAGTTCTAAGTGGTGGATTACTACCAGAGATTTTGATTTGAATTGTTTTGAGAAAACAAGTTGTTTAGAAATTCAAAGGTTTTGAATTGGTATTATGATTTCAAATTTGATTTGAAATAAAACCGGGAATTTAAGTTCTAGAAATTAAAATTTAACTTGTGAAGTTAATTCGAATGGGATGGTAAAAGAATTAATAAACCAGGATTTAACTTGAGATGATAGGTTAAGAAAAACTGGAAGTGATTAGAGAATAATCTGGATTTGGATTTGAAATGATAAGTTGAGAGTTTGGAATTTGAATCTCGAATTTGAAATTGAATTCGGCTTGAATAAGCGAATGGTTGTGTTAAGAATAACTTGGTTGGAGTTGATTGGGATGGCATTTGTATATGCCGAATTGATAACAGATGGTAGGGATATAATGATATGCCCGACAAAAAGGTACAAGTTTATATTTCATATGAGTTTGGTGATTTATGAGCCGAATTGGCAAGCCGCTTGGCTGTTTGATTTTCTTTTGGGTTGGAGATGGCCCAAAGAGGCGAGTTGGAGTTTGTGATATTGACCAGTACAAAGGAGGTGCTGGCAAAAATTTTCGAAAATTTAAAGTGTTAGAAAATTTTCGAAATTTTTGAAAATTTTAGTTGGTCGGGATGAATTAATATTTTAGTGATATTAATTTGTTCAGTGAAGCTGAAGTTGAGAGGTAAACAAATCTTAGGAATTCCAATATATAGGGTCGTCCTCTAACTTAGCAATTTCGAGGACGAAATTATTTTAAGTGGGGAAGAATGTAATGACCCGCACTGTCAGAGGTATTATAATTAATTTATTTAATTATATAAATAGTGATTTAGGGAATTAAATCGTCGTGAATTAAATTATAGTGAATATTTAATTTAAATAATAATTAAATAATATATTTAACTCAGAAATAATCAAAAATATTGGAAATCACAATATTCTGTGAACGGGGTCGTCCCTTAGATTTAATTCAGCTTAGAGTTGAATTATATTGACGAATATATTCAATCGACGTCAGTTTGAACGTATAATTATATTATAATTAAAATCGAGCTTGAAATGGCATTGCAGTTCGTGATTTGGCGATTTGAACTTCAACTGAATATATAGGATTCGTTTTAAGCCGGATTTCAGTGAAACAAGAAACGTGTGGAGCTGGTGGAGTATATTTTTCTAATGGAATAGAAAAATCAGGATTTCGTCGTATAGATTTTGATTTACGTCCAAATCAAATTTTAGAAAAAGTCGCTGTGGAATTCCTTTATAATTCATAACGCTTCATATACGTTATAAAAGGGTTTTTCAATGTAAATCGAATATCGGGTTGACCCAGATTGAAATATCGAGTTAGAAATCAATATAGGATTATTCTGAGGCTGTACAGTATTCCTCTGCGAAGATATACGATAATATAAATTTATTTATATTTAATTTAATTATATTTAATTATATTTATATATTTAAATGGGTCATCCAGAGCTTTAAAAATAGCCGGTTTTGCTAACGAAGTCGGAATTTGACGAAACTAATTTTTTTGGATCCGCAATGTCAAATAGTTGTTAGATTTCTAGTTTCATGATTTTTAGAGTCACTGTGTGGCCGTACGGATTTTTAGAGTGAAAAACAGTCAGTATTTCGACGGTTAAAAATACGCTGAGTGAGCATACGAAGTCGGAATTCAACGAAACCAGTTTCGTTGGGACCGTAATGTCGAACTCTAGCTACATGTCTAGTTTGGTGATTTTTGGGTATCGTGTGTGATCACACGAATTTTTAAAATAGTAAAAACAAATAACAGTAGCTTATTTTATTGGATATAATCGAATAAAAAAAGAGTAAAATTCTACCTATATAATACCTTGAACCTTTAAACCTAATCCCATTCTTCCCAAAGTCAACCGAAATGTTGGCCGTCAGTTTTCTTCCACATAAGAATTTGAAAACTTGTAAACTCAAAATCAAATACAAGAAACTCCTATAAATAATTGTAGATACACAAATGGATTCGAATACTGTTTCTTTTCAACACAGTATGGGATTTTCTGGATTCGAGCATCACTTGGTGTCGCTGGTTTTACTACAGCGTATTAGGGTTCATCGATTCCGGAGTTTGGGTCATCAAATGGAACGCAAATGGTTGTTGTCGGATTCAGAGCATCGTTTAGCATCTGTGGGAAATAAGTGGTGGATTCCGATCAAGAGGATGTCGCACGATCTTCTGTTGTGGTGCTGACCACTGTAGCGACGCATCTCGAAGGGGGGAGTCGCGGTGGGTGGATGTGACACAGAAATGAAGAGGGTTCGATGAGGAAGAGGTCGGTACTATTTGTTTTTGAATTAGTAGGGAAATGAGGAAGAACTGATGGGAGGAAGGTCGGTCAATGGATGAGGAGTTGGTTCCTGTAGTCGCGTTATCCATCAGGGAAGAAAGAGATATTTTGGGGCGGGTCGGGCTTTTCTCCTTAGTGGGCCGACGTTTGAATGGTTTGAGGCCCGCTTGAAAATAAAGTTAGTTTATTTTAATTTAATACAATAGAATGATATTGTAACCTAAATATCTCGGTCATACGTTATCAGATTGACGAACCGTCAGTCACGTTGGGATCGTGTGGACGGACACTACACCATGGAGCTGGCTGGGAGTGAATCCGAGCTCGTTATAATTTATGTCGAAATAAATTGTCTGAATCAAGCGATGGTTATCGTCATTGACGATGATCGTCCAATGTGAGTAAATCTCACTATCTCTGAACAGTTTATAATTTCATGTTGTATTTTTAGAACTGTTAAAAATTGTCTGATTGATTGTGTTTTGACTGATTGATTGAACTGCTAGTCAGTTAGTGAAAATTATATATATATATATATGTATGTAATTATATATATATATATATATATATATATATAAACCATTAAATATTTATATATTGATTCTGTTATCAGAATAATTTATATTGAACTGAAAGTGATGATAATCATATTGTGTAACATCTGTGGATGCAGGGAGATAGGTTGGAGGAATCCGACTGGATTCCTCACCAGTTATTTTATTGTTTTTCATATATTGTTATATGATGTGATATAAAATCTGTGGGCGATTATATGTGCTTGGACGATATTGAACATCGTGATTTGATATGATTGAATACCATAACATACCGAAATGTTGATAAAGGAGATTTTTCAAAGTGATATTGAAAATAGAATATTTATAAAATGGGATATTTATAAATAAGAGATATTTATAAAGTGGAATATTTATAAATAAGAAATGTTTATAAATTGGAATATTTATTAATAGGAGATATTCAAAAAGGAAATAATTACAAACCATTTTCTTTTTGAATGGAAAGGCATGTGTGGCGGGTTTGGGGATTTTCCCGATGCTCCCGTTACAAAGGAGGTTATGGCAAATTTTTCAGAGAATTTAAGGAGTTAGAATATTTCAAGAATAAATTTGAAAAGGGAATATTTGTAAACCACTTACAAATATAATGAAAAAGGAAAACGTTATAAAAAGGGAAAACGTTATAAAGCAGAAACCGTTATAAAGAGGAAAACGTTATAAAAAGGAAATCATTTTTAAAGTGTAGAACCGTAATTTATAAGTAAATCTTTTCAAATGAATAAAACGTTGTTAAAAGGAGTTAGTCGAATATAGTATTCGAGAAGAGTTAATCAGTAGGGTTAGCCAGTTCAGCAGGGTTAACCAGTTCAGTAGAGTTAACCAGTTCAGTAGAGTTAACCAGTTCAGTAGAGTTAGCCAGTTCAGTAGGGCTAACCAGTTCAGTAGAGTTAACCAGTTCGGTAGAGTTAACCAGTTTGGTAGAGTTAACCAGTTCAGTAGAGTTAGCCAGTTCAGTAGAGTTAACCAGTTCAGTTGAGTTAACCAGTTGGGTTAAGTTAGTCGAGTTTACCAGTTGGGTTAAGTAAGTCGAGTTAATCAAGTCGAGTTAATCAGTTAGAGTTAACCAGGTAGAGTTAACCAGTTAGTGTTAATCAGTTAGAATTAATCGATTAGAGTTAAACGAACTAGAATTAATCAAATATAGTTATTTGAGACAGAGTTAGTCAAACATAGTATTCAGGGTAAGTTGCCATCTCGTACGACTACTAGCGAAATTCGCAGGTGAATAGGTCGGGTTGTGTACGACTTGTGCAGGATCTATAATATGGCTATGCGGAATGTATGTGATAACTTAAGCTATTCAACAGTTATGCGAATAAATATTCGCAAACAATATATATATCACAAATAACTATAAATGTAGTAAAGTAAAGTAGAGTAACGACACCAGGATTTTTATACTGGTTCGGACCTCCAGTCCTACGTCCAGTCCCGAAGCTCCTCTTCGGCTTTTCACTAAACAACACCCTCGCTTCACCCGGAGGAACAGGTTCACAACTACTTGATTTACGGGCTACAAGTTTACCCACTTGATTTCACGGGCTACAAGCTTACCCACTTGATTTACGGGCCACAAGCTTACCCACTTGATTTCACGGGCTACAAGCTTACCCACTTGATTTCACGGGCTACAAGCTTACCCACACAGGACAATTACAAGAGTTTGACTTCTGACTGTGTTCTTCTTTCAACACTGATTAGCCAACGATTGAGTACACCCTTCCTATAATCTTATCCTCAAATGAAATTTGATGTTTAGAAAGATTAGGAAGTATAATATCGAATTGAATCACAAGTGTATGAAATATGCTTGGAGATTCAACCGATAAAATGAATGCTTTTTGAGTGCTTTTTGAACGAGAAGAATGTTGCAAGATAGATCAGAAAATAGAGAGAAATTTCGGTGATTTGGATGATTGTAAAATCATGTATTTATAGAGATCGAGAGGTTGCAAATGTTGGTGAAAAGATGCATCTAAAAGGAGTGATTATTCATGAAGAAAAATGGATGCAACTCTTGAAGAAAGAAGATGACTTTTCAATATAACGGTCAAAATTCAAAAACCTGTTGACCTATAGAATTTTATAGGTCGACATGTTTTTAGCCGTTGGAATTCAAAAACCTGTTGACCTACAATTTTTTATAGGTCGACCTATTTTTGACCATTACAATTTAAAAACCTGTTGACCTATAAAAAATTGTAGGTCGACATGTTTTCGGTCATATGCATAAAAAATGTTTTCATGAGTAGTATTTTCAAACAATTAGAAGTATGATTATTTGAGGATAGATTTTAACATTTTATAACTCTAAATAATCGACTTCTAACCTATGAAGTCATCTTGTCTTCTTTTTGTCGATGTAGAAGCTTCTTCTTGTCATAAATCAAAATAACCATCGACGCTTCGACTCAACATTCTCCCCCTTTTTGATTGATGACAACCTGGCATAATAAAGGTATTGTTCCTTGTATATTGCTCCCCCTGTATATATGCTCCCCCTGAATTATATAATCTGCATAGCACTTGTTAGTAACATTTTCTCCCCCTTTGTCATCGACAAAAAGGGTTCATAGTATTGCAAAAAATGATAGTAACAACAATATTACTATAAGGTTTTCTCCCTCTGAATATATAGCTCCCCCTGAATTTCTGCAACATTTGTTATAATATAAATAATCTTACCTTTTGATTCCTGCATTAACAAATGTTAGCATACATATACTTCTACCGTATCAAGCATATAATTTTTAAATAGTATATGCAGCATGAATGACATGAATAATCATAAGAGAAAATATTTCTCCCTTTTCTTTTTACGAAACCGGTCGACAGGGTTTTTATCTTCGGTCGACAGCTTTGTTTGATGGTTTCACAAATTAGAAACAGAAAACGGTCGACAGGAGGAATAGAGCGGTCGACAGTAAATGTTTCTGTATGAAAATAAATTGTTTTAATATATAGCCGGTCGACAGGAAAGATAGGACCGGTCGACAGATTATTTCTCTGGCTCAATAAGTATTGAGAAATGCTTAATCGGTCGACAGAATATAAGACCGGTCGACCTGTTATTAGCTGAAACAAAGGCAGTCGACAGGAAAAATAGGAGCGGTCGACCAAAAATTTCTCTGTATTTGCTAGGTGCTAGAACCGGTCGACAGGTGTACATTATCGGTCGACAGGTAAAGTTGGAAATTGTTTTTCTGCCTTTTCAAGACAGATTTCAACCTCAAACAAGACTTTATTATTATAAAATATAATGATCCATGAAGAATAAAACAATATAAATGAGCTCCTTACATACGATATGGTTTTATTTTCTTGGTTTCCAAGGAGAATATTGTTTGCTCCTTCATTTTTATTGAAATTCCTATCCCATGAATTTGGAGTTCTTGAGAATGATGGTATTGGCTCATGAACTTGTTAGAGCGAATAGCCTTCTCTTTGTTGTGGTGTACCTGCAAAAAATATGACATATATATATATACTTTTGGTACCCACTTGCTTTGTTTGGGTCCATGGGTTAGATGGAAGGTAACCAAACCCAAGAGGGTTTAACGGAACCTTTAAAGATAAAATTTTCGTTATTAACTACCGAATCAAAATAACCATCGATATATTTTTCTCTGTTTTTCCAACTTACAGGAACCCAAATACTTAAGTAATCTCTATTGATGTTCCTTTTCGTACTTCTAGATCTATTATATAGATCTCTAGTCATAGAAGTATTCGAATTTCTATAATAATTGGGTCTTGGATGTGTATTAGTACTAGCAGTGATATTCTTATTGTACATGAAAGCATATCTAGTACTATTTCTATGATTAGTATTATTTCCAAAGTCGCTATTGACATTTTTCTTTTGAGATTTCACAACAGGTTTTGGTTTGGAAGATAAACTAAGATTTTTCTTAGCTTTGTTCTTTTGCATTATTTTCTTCTTTCCATAACCAAGATGCTTCTTAATTTCTTGGTTTTTATATCCCAAACCTTTCTTATTTGAAGTAGATTGTGAATTCTCAATGATCTTTGTCAAATTTTCTCGACCTTTGTTGAAGTTAGAAACATTTTGAGTAATATTTTCTAATTTTGTTTGTAGACTAGCTTTTTCAAGGTCTAGAATTTTGACTTTTGCTTTAAGCTCATGATTTTCAGTAATGAGAATATCATTCTTCTCTTTTTGAACTTCAATTTCTTGAGTCAAAAGAGATAGTTGAGAATTAGAATTAGAAAACGATTCTTGAGCCTTTTCAAGTTCTTCTTCTAATATTTTCTTCTCATCTTTTAACATATCTCGTTCTAATTCGGATCTATTCAACATTATCTTGACTTATTTTAACTGATATTTTGTATCTTTAAGTTTAATCATTACTTTATCATAAATATCAAGCATATCCTCAAGAGTAGGAATTCGTACCTCATCCTCTGTTGTCATAAAACATACATTTGCTTGTTCAGTGTCTGAGTCACTTTCGCTATCAGATGAAGATGAGTCTGAATCATCCCAGGTTACTGAGAAAGCTCTCTTCTTTGATTTGTCCTTCTTGAATTTTTCGGAATTCTTCTTTTTATCCGGACAATCTTTATGCACATGTCCCTTTTTGTGACAATTGAAACATTCCATATTTGAAGATGATGGTTTATTTGATCCAAACTTCCTTTTGTCGTATCGACTAGCTTTTCTTTGCTTCAAAAACTTCTTAAAGCCTTTTGCAATAAGTGCTAAGTCTTCATCTTCAGAATCTGAAATGTCTTCATCTTTTTCGGCATGAAAAGCAACATTTTTCTTTTCTTCTTTCTGTTCTCTTCTAGCCTGTAAATTTGCTTCATAGGACATTAGATTTCCTATCAACTCATCTGGCTTCATGGTAGAAAGATCATTAACTTCTTCTATAGCTAATACTTTTCCTTCCCATTCATTAGTCAGTGAGTGTAGGATTGTTGAAACTACATCAAAGTCAGAATATTTTTGTCCTAACCCAATAAGAGCATGATGAATAGTTTGAAACCTTGAATACATCTCATTGATTGTTTCATTTGGCTTCATTTTGAAATTTTGGAATTGACTTTTCAACAAAGCTATTTTTGCTTGTTTAACCTTGTTAGTACCTTCATGAGTTGTTTTTAGCGTTTGCCAAATTTGATAAGCAGTGGTACAGATACTAACACGGTTATACTCATTTTGGTCTAGTGGACAAAACAACATATTTATTGCTTTTGCATTTACTGCTGCTGCTGTTTTCTCAGCAGAAGTCCATTCTGCATACTCAGTAGTTGGATTAACTATTTCTTTCTGAGTAGCATTCCAAGCATCATAACTTGTTGATTGCATATAGAATGCCATACGTGTTGCCCAATAACTATAGTTTAGGCCATTAAAGAAAGGAGGTCTTTGTGTTGATTGACCTTCAGTGTAAGTGTTAGTGCTGGTACTTGCGTTATTTTCCATATTACTAGAATATATCAAATAACTGTGTTACGGTTATAAGATGACCTTGCTCTGATACCAATTGAAAAGGTCGGGTTGTGTACGACTTGTGCAGGATCTATAATATGGCTATGCGGAATGTATGTGATAACTTAAGCTATTCAACAGTTATGCGAATAAATATTCGCAAACAATATATATATCACAAATAACTATAAATGCGGTAAAGTAAAGTAAAGTAGAGTAACGACACCAGGATTTTTATACTGGTTCGGACCTCCAGTCCTACGTCCAGTCCCGAAGCTCCTCTTCGGCTTTTCACTAAACAACACCCTCGCTTCACCCGGAGGAACAGGTTCACAACTACTTGATTTACGGGCTACAAGTTTACCCACTTGATTTCACGGGCTACAAGCTTACCCACTTGATTTACGGGCCACAAGCTTACCGACTTAATTTCACGGGCTACAAGCTTACCCACTTGATTTCACGGGCTACAAGCTTACCCACACAGGACAATTACAAGAGTTTGACTTCTGACTGTGTTCTTCTTTCAACACTGATTAGCCAACGATTGAGTACACCCTTCCTATAATCTTATCCTCAAATGAAATTTGATGTTTAGAAAGATTAGGAAGTATAATATCGAATTGAATCACAAGTGTATGAAATATGCTTGGAGATTCAACCGATAAAATGAATGCTTTTTGAGTGCTTTTTGAACGAGAAGAATATTGCAAGATAGATCAGAAAATAGAGAGAAATTTCGGTGATTTGGATGATTGTAAAATCATGTATTTATAGAGATCGAGAGGTTGCAAATGTTGGTGAAAAGATGCATCTAAAAGGAGTGATTATTCATGAAGAAAAATGGATGCAACTCTTGAAGAAAGAAGATGACTTTTCAATATAACGGTCAAAATTCAAAAACCTGTTGACCTATAGAATTTTATAGGTCGACATGTTTTTAGCCGTTGGAATTCAAAAACCTGTTGACCTACAATTTTTTATAGGTCGACCTATTTTTGACCGTTACAATTTAAAAACCTGTTGACCTATAAAAAATTGTAGGTCGACATGTTTTCGGTCATATGCATAAAAAATGTCTTCATGAGCAGTATTTTCAAACAATTAGAAGTATGATTATTTGAGGATAGATTTTAACATTTTATAACTCTAAATAATCGACTTCTAACCTATGAAGTCATCTTGTCTTCTTTTTGTCGATGTAGAAGCTTCTTCTTGTCATAAATCAAAATAACCATCGACGCTTCGACTCAACAGCAGGGCTGTAAATAGCCTAAGGCGGTCAGATGTTTCCTGAGGGAATCAGGCATAACCATTGTGATCGCTGCGATCTAGAGTCAAGCGAATGGAGTTATATCGAATATTAGCTATTCGAAATAAAGTTAAAACAGGCATAGTGGTTCGAATATAAGTCAATCGAATATTAGTTATTCGGTAGGAGTTAATCAAGATGAGTTAAATAAGTTAAGTTAATCGAATCTAGTTATTCGAGAGGAGATTATCGAATATAGTTTATTCAAAGTAGTTATCAATTATTAGTTATTCGAAGTGAGTAGTCGAATATTGGTTATTCGAAGTGAGTTAATCGAATATTGGTTATTCGAAAAGGGGAGTTATCAAATCGAATAGATTAAAGGAGTTAATCGAATATAGTTTATTCGAGTAGAGTTAGAGGAGTTATCGAATATAGTTTATTCGACAGGAGTTAAGTGAATTAGTTAAGTTAAACTAAGTGAATTAGTTAAGTGAATTGGTTAAGTTAACCAAAGTAAATTAGTCGAGTTAATCAAAGTGATTAGTTCAGTTAATCGAGATAAGTAAATCAAGTTAGGTTAATCGAGTTGAATTAGTCAGTCGAGTTAATAAATGGAGTTAGTCAAACCAAGTAAAACCAGTTAGAGTTAATTAATTAAGGTTGACCAGTTAGAGTTAATCAATCAGAGTTAATCAAATAGAGTTAAGTAAAATTAGAACTGACTAGAGATTAGTAAATTGAATGGTTTTCTAAGTGTCTATCTGATGTTGGTTTCGGCCTTCGGGATTTATACTTAGGGAATTGTTCTCATACTAGTTCACAGTCAGGGACTGATAGTTGGGGAAGAGTAGTGATTTGTAAATAAGCAAATGGAAAACGTTTTCCAGTGTTAATAACATATATTTTCTAAACATAGAAAATAAGGCAATGTGAATATATATATAGATATATGTTGATGATTTACTGATATAATTTCCGTCTGGAAATAATATCTTTGTTTGCACACTTGTTTTTCATTGATGGTTAGATCACAGACTATCGAAGTTTTGACCATTTTAACGTTGTTAATATGGAGAGACCAGTTGGATTATTTTGCAAAGAACCACTATGTATTGGCATAAGCGTTGCGAATCATTTATGCCAAAGATAATTGAAGACGGAGTAAAGTGCAAGGGCTGTGTATAAGTCTTAGATAACAGTGACTAAGATGGATATATTGAATAGTGCCTTCGGTTTGTCCAGTCCCAGGACAACTTGTATGGACGAAGGTATGACAGAGTATATCCAATGGATCGCGTAAGTTGATCTTTTCAAACGTATTCACGTTTGGTGGCGGAGGAATCCGTTTCTCTAAGCTGTATCCCCGTGCTATTTTTGGATAAATCAATTTGTGATTTGGCGGGTATGACGATGTGACATTCTAAGTGAATGAGGATGACTTGTGTGGATGAATGTCTGACAGTGTATTTCCAGAAAGGTCACGTACTTTGATTTCTTCAACCGTACCAAGAGTGGAAGCAGAGAAGGAAACTTCTTTAGCTAACACGTAATGTACTGTTGTAGACGTCAACTAGTGATTTTCGATGGATCTGACAATGTGGCATTCGAAGTGAATCTGATGTGATGATAAAGCGTAGCTTCTAGCCTCATCAACGGGTAAATGACAGAAATCGGGCAGGTAGCATGGCTATGTAGGCCGCACCTGTTAGTGTGTATAATCACCTGATCTAGAGTTTCATTTATTTCTAAAAATCTATTGTTGATGTTGTCCCATTCGAGAAACGATTGCTGATCCCAACCGTTGGTGATATACATTCGATACACTCAAGCGAAATGAGTGGTCGGTCATGTGTGGCCGGGTTGCAAGATGTTCTTGTTGAACCCAGTGTATTCCTCTCTAGAGGTACACTAGTGAAAGGTGGTTCCATACCTTGTCATAGTTGGAAACCCATTACCCAATACGTGCTTGCGATTTTGATTGTATACTTTTTGTGTAGAACGTGAGATGAAAGCGTTTCTGCTAGTTTGATATCTATTTGTGTTTAGACATTATTATAATATCAGAATGATATTGCTTGTCAAAGATGTTGGATTCTCATAAGGGAAAAACCCGTTCCGTATTCACGGCGTGGTCTTATGAGATATCATATACCTGGATAACTGTTTTAAACTGTTTTACTCATACCAGTCCTATGACTGACCCGGAGTTTATTTTGTTTTGTTTCCCTAAACTCTTGGGTGCCTAATTTGTACGGGCAGTCAAGTAGTCGGGATTTTTCAGATATACTTGGAGAGCTTGGAGCAAGAGGCTTCAGGATTCTATAACTATAGTTTATTTCCGTTGCTGTTGTAAATGTTGTACTCTGATCAGTGCTATTGTATACATAACTGTTATATTTCAAAGTTATGTTGTATATTATATGTTATTCGTTCCGCTGTGAGGTTCGTGTTACTCTGATGTTGTGTTCTTCTTCTTCTCCTATTCTAAGTTTCTATCTTATCTATTCTCACCCTCTAAATTCTTTCATTAATTACCAGGATTTTTCGATGTTTTGGTTATCGACATCGAGCTTATGTCGATAACTAAAGTGCTCAAAATCCGGGTCGTTACACCTTTATTCTAAATAATATATTTCAAAATCTATCTCCAGTTATAAAATATATTTTATAACTTCAGTTATATCATTTCACCTTATGGTAAACCAATATAAAACAAAACAATTTATTCTTAGGCCATTTACTATCGATTACTCAACCAATATTGCCCATTGGTTAAAACCAAACACAGGTTGAATTTCCATTCAATGATCACTAACTAAATCAATTACCCAATCATGACAGTTCATATATGATAATATGAAAATAAATAATATATTTGAGGGATCCGGTTTGATCCCTCCAACCTGTTCTTCCCTGTATCAAACTGGTTATCTCAAATCAGATCATTCAGTTTTATTTATCTGATAATAATAAATAACGACCATTAACAGCAACCAATTCACAAGCAATTCAACAATTCAAACAATTTAAACATGTTTATTTTATAAACGTGACCAACCAAGGTTAGTTACCTTTATTGGAACCAATCGTTAAAAATAACGGTTTGTTATTTCATTGGAATTAACTGACAGTTAAATTTCATCAGTTAAATCAACAAATAAACATATAATTAGAAAACAGTCAACCATTAGCAACCAGAGCACACAGTATAGAAACCCAATTTATATAAAATATAAATGGGAAGAACTGAGTGAGTTTAACTCACCATGATTTCATTGTCGTTAAACGATTCTGTTTTCGTTAAATTAAATAGATGTTTAATTTAACAATAAATTCCAGCAGCTTTCGACTCTGTTCAAACCAGTTCCAGAAGGTAGCGTCTGACATTACAGTCGCAATGCACTTGTTTGATTCGATTCTGATAACCGACGTGAAAGTTATACCACTTTAAACATTCATTTTTTAATTTAATAATAAATACCATAATCTTATAATTAGTTTACTAATTACTTTTTAATTAACCAATTTCAGGGTCGTCTATATCCTTTCTTCTTATTAGCCTACACTACATCGTTCTCTAGTTCCTGTATCGCTTCAGAAATCAACCCTGCAATAGTTCCTTTTTAAGTTATTATAAACATTAACTAGTTATGTTATTAATGATAAGCTTAATGATATTCGGTTAACTTAAATTACTTTTAATATAATCATGATTGATCCCCGGTTTACTTCCTGCATCCGTTGGACTTTTGTTCATGAGGCCTGCTTCTGGATAAAACACACAACATTTAATAATTGTTGATAATATAATTAAATCAGTTTAAGTGTAGATTAGTTAATTGTTTACTTACTTAACCCTGGTTTTTAATTAGAAGTTAATCACTCCAGGTTAACAACCCAGATCGATCCCTCTCGTCTTCTGTTTGCTACTCCTTTGTTCCCACTGTAAATCCCTCGATCCTCCTTTCTGTAACCCAAAAGAATGAATTACTTTTGATTTATAATTAATATAAAGTAATTATCCTCTTAATCATCTGATTATAAGTAATTTCATTATTAAGGCTGATCCCTTACTCCTGAACTCTTCGCTTTCGCCACCTATGGTTTCACAGAACCCATCACGCCTTCAAAAATCTACCACCACAACCATTGAAATCCGATCTGAAGTTGATCGATCGTCCCAGGCAGGTGCGCCTCGACCTGCCGGTCCCACTCCATGAGCGTCGCCTTCTCCAAATCATCCGTTCGACTGCAGCAGCTCACAGATGGTGCTCCACTTCGAGCTAAAATCCAGTCAACATAGTAATTACAATCCAATCACCACCGTATAAAACATTGTCCTCACCGAGCTTGTCAAAGTCGCAGTTGAACGATCCCGAAATTTATGAGCGGATTTCAGATTTTTGAGGAAGAGAATAGAACCATTTCAGCCGTTGTTTGCATGTGATTGCGACGCTAAAAAGTATTGACTGGGGAATGTAATTTGACTTAGGGTTTGGCATATAAGGGATGGTATTTATAGGCCCATTTTAATGTTATAATAATTCACTGAAACTTCAACATGAAGTATCACACAGAAACCCCCACAAACGACTTTCGTTTTCTAATAAAAAAAAAACTAATCTTAGCATAAAAAAATATTCCGGACCCAATGGGACTAGTTTCGTCGAATTCCGACATCGTTTGAAAAAAAATTCCTCTATAAAACCAGCGAAAAACACGCGTTTAATTTTTCCATGATCACTAGATAAATCCAATCAACTTAAAACTTTGAAATCCTACAATAATTAATTAATACGAATCCAACGGCACCAGTTTCATCGCATTCTGAGACTATTTCCCGGTAGGCTATTTTTTTAACGCACCGAAATGCCATTCTGGACACCAAATTAGCCGGTCTCCAAAAATAACAAACTATATACCTATCCTAACTCTAATCGACAATACCAACTCAACGGAACTGGTTTTGTGGCCAAATTCAATCGTCTGCCCAAGTTCCACTCAAATATCTCTTTATTGAATTGAATTAATTTAATTACGCGCTATATAAAATGAACAGGCATTTATGGCTACCGTGGTCACATAGACATCGATTTGCCACGCAATTTGATTTTCTTACAATAATTTAACGATACGATTCAAATGAAACTGATTTCATCGAAAACGGAGTCCTTTTGAAAAATGGATATTTTGAAGGCCAATAATTAAATAATGATTATCCATAGCAACTATTTCAAATTTTGATTTAGCCATAACTAACAATCTATAACACGAAATCTCGATTTTTCTCTTTTATTTGAAACTTACTATCAATACGGTTCCAACGTTTCTTGTTTCACAGAGCGACTAACATGGGATCCTGTATATTCAGTTGAAGCTCAAAACTCCATTTTATGAATTGCCGCGCCATTTCTAGCTCGATTTATAATTATATAAATATATAATTTTCAAACTTCATTTTAAATCACGAATTAAATATTAAAATCCATTAATATTACAAATAAAATATTTAAAACCAAATTTAAATATTCAGATTCAAATGGTCGAAAAACACAGGTCATTACACGCGTTCACGAAAATGAGCGTAACTTCCAAACCGTAAGTCCGTTTTAGCCAAACGAAAGCTCTACTTGGAGCTAATTCAAAGGGCTACCAAACTTATTGAAAAAAGCTCTGTAATTGCTGTTTTTGGGCCCAAAATAGGTCGTATGATAGGAATTTTGGGCCTGTTTATATTTATGAAGCGATTTTGACCAAACCGTTTCCTATTTGTTGACGAGATTCTCAGTGCCTAAGCGTGATGCTATCCAGTAATTCCATATTTGACAGCTTTGACTAAAAAGTGTGTCAATAATAATATTTTCAAATAATAATTTTTGAAAAATATTCGGGATTGAAGCATTTTTCTCAGTTAGAAATTTCGGGGACGAAATTCTTTTGAAGGGGAAGGAATGTGACGTCGCTTATTTTTAGTATTCAGATATTTAATAAATTTTATTCTATTAAATATTAAATTGGAATTTTATATGGATTTATAATATTTATTTTGTTTATTAAAACGATATTTGAACATATAGTTTATAATTAATTATAAACGAGGCCATAATGACGCGGTAGTTGGTAATATTAAGTTTTTAACTTCAATTGAATATACAGAATCCTCTTTAAGTCATAATTCTGTGAAACAAGAACCATTTGAACCTATTTGATTATAATTTTCTAATGGAAGTGAAATATCGAGATTTCGTTTTATAAATTGTAAGATACGTCCAAATCAAATTTTAAAATAGTCGCTATGGAATTCATTAACAAATGATAACGTTTATTTATAATATTTAAAATGTATTTTTAATATATTTCGAATATCGTTTAACCTAAAATATATAAATGATGGGTTATAATTCTATATTGGTTGGATTTGAAGTAATATATATATTTCCATATGGGTATAAATACAATGATAATAATTTATTCATTCTCAAGTTGATCGATTGGAATTTATTTAATATTAAATGGATATTTCATATGCCTTAGAAATAATTATTTTTTACAAACAACCTCCATTTTTAAAGAAATGAATTTTATCGATACTATGGCTAGTTATTGTTACATTTCCAGTTTAGAGCCAATTGGAGTTATTTTGCCGGTATGCTCAATTTAAATGTGAACCGATGGATATGTTGGCATTAAAATAATGTTGTTTTTGCAAAACGAAGTCCTTTTTCGGTGGGATTAATTTTATTAGGACTGCAATGCCAAGAGGTAGCGGTGTATTTAATTTTATTAAGTTTGAAATTGACGTTCGACGACGCATATTTTTAAAGGTAACGTAAATAGCGGTAACCTAATAAATAAAATATGTATATATAACTTAACACTTAATAACTACAAAAATAAAGGACAATAGCCTACCCTATACACTACCATTTTTTTTTAGCCTATCCTATATTTCACACTTTTGGGCACGTTGTGACGTAAAACTCCCATCGACTGAAAACGCACTGCACCCATTTCTATCGTACCTTCTTACATCCGACTATCATTCATTTCTTTGCCTATTTCCATCTTTATTTCATTTCACATGAAGACACAATTGCATGAGCAGCTACTGAAAACGTGCAGACCCTATATTTTTCCTATTCCTTCGTTTCCAAGCCTAAAGACTATGGACACAATACAATGTAATGAATCCCATCACGCAGCAAAGAAATGAGATGACAATGCGGAGCTACCTCCCTAACCTACCTAACTATTTGCATGATGGCCAAGGGGTCTGGTGACTATAAATTCTCCTCCACCTTCGTCACTTCCAAATGATTACAGTGATAGAACAAAACAAGGACACAACTAAAAATATGAACCGCAAGCTTTATAAGAATAAAATCATACAGAGAGTTCAAATCAAAACACTTGTATTTTGGATAACATTCCTCCCCGTTTCAGTCTCACACCAGTTCGAAGGGGATCGATCCATTTTGAAGTCATGGGTTTTGGTTGTAGCAGCAAGACCGAAGTGGGAAAAATTGGAAATTTAAGTCTGGGTTCGTGTGCGATCCAAGGGGTTGCACTCGTGAAAGGAGGAGAGATCATAAAAATATGGAGCAGCACTATGTGTACTTTCAAATTACTGTAGCGGTTTAAGTTTCTGTGAAGGGGAAGAGAGAAGTTTGTTAGAGGCGAGGAGGTGGCAAAAGCGATGATGGAAGAGTTTGGCGGTGATGGTGAAGTCTGGGAGTTGAACAATGGAATAAGAAGGGGATGACCTTGTGTGAGTGTCTATTGACGGTGGCATGAAGAGGATGGGGTTTTGTGAATCTTTGACGATGACTGGAAGAAGGTGATTTCATGAGTTTCATGAAGAGATGGACCAATTTGTTTCGAGCGATGGTATAATTGTGGTGTCGGCGGCTTTCAGTGCTGATGGGGTGGTTCGCCGTCGATCGGTGGGGCGCCGGAGTTGATGAAATTTTTTGGTGAAGGACGTAGCACAACATGGTGGTGAGCATGCCCTGGGGGAGAACCGTATGCTAAGAAATGATAGGGAAATTGGGAGGCAGTACAATGGAAAGAGGAGGGATTAACGTGGGCGAGTTCTTTCTGCATGGCGTGTTCTGTTTCAAGGGTGGAAAGTTGTTTCAGTTATGGGGTAGTTGCAGGGGGGACGGCTTGTTCACTGGGAAGAAATGTAGTGAAATGTAGAGAAGTGTTTGATAATGGGTGGGAGCGGAGATAAGCGATTATGGAGAAGTTTCGAAGGAGCAGGGTCAATTTTTGACATCGAACTGACGATGATCGGATGGGTTATGACGTGGAAGGAAATAAATAAAGGTAATTAAAGTTTTTTTTAATTAATACTAAACCTAGTTTAAAAATTATTTAAATCTTATAAATTTTAATCAGAATATAAAGGGAAGAAATCTTTGTCTTGAGTAAAGTAAGGTATGGCGCTTTAGAGAATTGGGAAAAAGATCGGGGTTGAGATTGAATGTTCAAAGAAACTGCGTGAAGGGGACAATGATATAGTGTGATTAAGGATTACTTGGACCATTATATAAATGGTAATTAGTTATTTGAAATTAATTTAGTTATTAATGAAGTTATATTTACCGAAATTAAATCATAAATTTGAAATTGACATAACTTATTCATACATATACGGAATTCAACAAAACAGGGTTCGTTGGAATCACGCTGAAAAGTACTACATTGGTGGAAAAGTTCAGATAAGACTGGAAGCAGTTGGAATTTAATTTAATTTTAAACACTTGTTTAAAATTAAATGAAACAACGCGTGAATCAACCATCGAAAAACAAGGTGAGTTAACTGTCACACTTTTCTAGAATGCTTTGATGTGTTAAATTCAAGTAAAAATAATTTATCGTTGGCTAGATGGTTGCATGCCTTGGTTGATTGGTTGTTTAATGATCATCGACAATTATATTTGTCGTATTAGAATATTTTGATTTGAATATTGGTTATATATTATTATCAAATATTATTATATGTGATATAGGGACGAACAGGTTGGAGGGATCCGACCGGATTCCTCAAATACACTACATATTGTTTATATTATTTAAATATGGAATTGTTCACCCCAAATGATGATATTGATTGAATATTGAACTTTGAATAGAAATTCAACGTTGATGTGATGTTTTAATCAATAGACTGTATTGAGTGAATTATTAACAACAAATGATTAAACCTTGTTTTTAAGACGTTTATCTTCCATTAAGCGAATCGACGTGTTTATAGTTATAAAATACTTTATAACTGGAGTGAAGTCTTAAATTTTATTTTTAAAATGATTCAAAGGATATAAATAATTTTTATAGAAATAAGTTATACAAAATTATAAGCTAGAAATTCAAAGTTTAACTGACAGGTTATTATGATAACCGTTTTCAGTAAAACAGTTAAATGGTGTTTTTAAATTAATTATAGTAATTTGAGAGCTATGATGATTTAAAATCAGTTTAACAAGTAATGGAATTTAAGTTGACCAAATACTCTGTTAGATTAGAATTGGTAATTAAAGAAATTGGTCGTTGGTTAATTTAATGAAAATGGTTCGACAAATATTTGTTTTAATGATATGTCCTAAATATCATTTTCTTAAATGATGTTTTGAAAATGATTACTAAATCAATAATCATTAATGTAGTAGTTATTAATTAATGAAGTGATTAACTATTTATACAATAAAATGAGATGTTATAATATAAAATATGAAATCGAAATGGAAATAGAAACCAAAGTAGATTAAAATTGGTTGGGTGGATTAAGTTTTGGATCTGATCTTAAATCGCGTATTTTAAAACAAGAAATGGAGTTGGATTAAGCTATAATCGGAAAAGGTTTAAAGGAATTAGCAATATTTAATTATTAAATAATCAGAATTAGTGAATTAGCAATATAATGTGAACTGGACAATTCAAAAAATATATATAATTCAGTTTGGAATTTGATTCGACTAACGAATATATTATATAAACGACAGTTGAACGTATAATTATAATATAATTATAATTGAGCTCGAAATGGCGCGGCAGTTCGCTATTTGGCGATTCAAACTTCAATTGAATGTACACGGTCCGTTTTAAATCGGATTTCCGTGAAACAAGAAACGTTAGGAGCTGGTAAAATATATTTTTCTAGTGGAAGAGAAAAATCGGGATTTCATTGTGTAGATTTTGATTTAAGTCCAAATCAAATTTTAGAAAAGTCACTACGAAATTCCTTTATAATTTATAACGATATATATAAGGAATTTTATTATAAATCGAATATCGATTTAATCGAGATTTGAAATATCGAGTTAGAAATTCATATAGGAATATTCTAGAGCTGTATGATATCGTACGTGAATATATGATAAAATTTATTTATAAATATGTAATTTAATTATTTTTAAATAAATTTATATATTTAAAAGGGTTATTTAGAACTTTAAAAATAGCCAGTTATGCAAACAACCTCAGAATTTGACTAAACCAGTTTCGTTGGGACCGTAATGTCGAACTGTAGCTACATGACCATTTTCGCGATTTTTGAATATCGTGTGTGATCACATGGATTTTTAGAAGGCGAAAAGAATATAAAAATAAATAAAATAAAATAAGCAAAATATCCTAATTTACTTCTGAGCATAAACAAGCCACGTCTTCTCCCTTCTCAGCCACACCCGCACCCTTTAAAACGCGAGAAACAATTCTCGTTCACAAAGAAAAAACACAGAGAAAAATGAAAGTTTAAAAATCCCAAAGAAATCAAATAAAATCCTAAAAATCAGGATAGTTATAGATTTGGATTCACGGAGTGATCATCTTCATCTGGGTACGGTTTTCGTCGAGCACGATCAATGTTCTGGTGCACAGCATTTCCTAGGGTTGGGATTTTCTGGATATAAGGGGGATCGGAGATGGAGAGGAGACTGGGGTCGAGCTCGTGGGAGCATGGCGCACCTGCTAGCGCCACAGAGGAGGAGTTCTATCCTCAATATTGTGGAGAAGGACTGTCGACAGAAAATGACTGGGGGATGAAAACTTCAATGAAATGGTATGAAGAGGAGTAGCGTGAGTTGTTGGTTCGGATGACAGTGGTGGCGGGGTGTATCGCTGGCCGAGGTAGAAGCGGGGGTCAGTCAAAGTGAAGGTCAAAAGGGAAATGTTTGGATCGAATACTGGAGCTCGCACTAGTTTCTGAGAGGAAGATAAAGCATCGGGTTTGGGCTTAAGCAAGGGTGCGAATGGGCCAAATGAAGAAAATAGGGTGAGGCCCATTAAGGCTTAATTTTAAATAGGAATTGTTTTATATATGTGTGTATTAACTTCATAAGGTCGTAACTTGTTCATATATTGACGGAATTTAGCGAAACAAGATCCGTCGGTATCGTAGGGACGGACACTACAACATGGAATTGACTAGGATTGAATCGAAGCTCGTTACAATTTATAGCGAAATAAATTGTCTGTCTGAATCAACAGACGCAAATTGTTATTTAACGGTTAACCCGAAATGTGAGTAAAACTCACTATCTCTGATCAGTTTATATTTTTATAAACTGTACTTTATTTTTGATAAATAATGATTGATTGCTGTGTATTGATTGTTTGGACTATTAAATTGATTTGATTGAAAACGTAGATATAGTTATATATATAAAAATCGACAATCAAATATTGATCATGTTTAACAGTATATTTCATGATGAAATGAAATTGATGTTAATTATATTGTTTAACATCTGTGATGCAGGGAAACAGGTCGGAGGAATTCAACTGGATTCCTCAACATTTATTTTACTGTTTTTCATATATAGTGATATATGATGTGATATATAATTTGTTGTTGATTATGTGTGTTTGAATGATATCGATCATTGTGAATTGGTATTTTTAAGTACCATAAGAAACACTGGGATGTAGAAAAGGAGATTTTCAAAGTGTATTTTGAAAATAAATTATTTATATAAAATCAATGGATTTTATATATATAAAAGAAAAAAAGGATTTTATAAAAGAAAATAATTATAAAATCAAAAGAGTTTTGAAAAGGAAATATTTGTAAACATTTACAAATAGAATAGGAAAGGAAATATTGTAAAACATTTACAATAGTATTGAAAAGGAACATCTATTTGTTAAATAAATGGAGTAAGATGAAAAGGAATATTTATTTGTTAAGTAAATAGAAGAGAAAAGGAATATTTATTTGTTAAATAAATAGAAGTGAAAAGGGAATATTTATTTGTTAAATAAACAAATAGAAAAGGGAAATATTTGTAAAACATTTACAAATAAAACAGAAAGAAAAATATTGGTAAAACATTTATAAATAGAGTTATAAAAAGGAAATGTTTATTTAGAAAATAAATAGAGTTATAAAAAGGAAATATTTATTTAGGAAATAAATAGTGTTATAAAAGGGATTTATTGGGAAATGAAAAAGAATGTCATATAAGGAGATATTTGGCAAATGAATAGAATTTTACATCGGGAAAGTTTAGACCTGTAATGACCCGCATTGGCAGAGGTATTATAATTAATTTATTTAATTATATAAATAGTGATATAGTGGATTGAATGGACGTGGAATTAAATAATGGTGAATATTTAATTAAAATAATAAATTAAATAATATATTTAATTCTGAAATAATCAGAATTGGCTGTAATGGCGAATTGAATTAGAATAACGAATATATTATATAAACGACAGTTTGAACGTATAATTATATTATAATTAAAATCGAGCTTGAAATGGCGCTGCAGTTCGCGATTTGGCAATTTGAACTTCAACTGAATGTACAGGATTCGTGTTAAATCAGATTTCTGTGAAACAAGAAAACGTTAGGAGCTGGTGAAGTATATCTTTCTAGTGGAAGAGAAAAATCGGGATTTCGTCGTGTACATTTTGGTTTATGTCCAAATCAAATTTTAGAAAAGTCGCTATGGAATTCCTTTATAATTTATAAAGGAATTATTTATATTTTAAAAAGAAATTTCAATATAAATCGAATATCGGGTTGACACAGATTGAAATATCGAGTTAGAAATCCATATAAGAATATTCTGGATTTGTACGATATCATATGTGAAGATATACGATAATATAAATTTATGTATATTTAATTTAATTATATTTATATATTTAAATGGGTCATTCAGAGCTTTAAAAATAGCAACTTTTGCAAACGAAGTCGGAATTCGATGAAACTAATTTTGTTGGATCCGCAATGTCAAATAGTTGTTAGATTTCCAGTTTTGTGATTTTTAGAGTCAGTGTGTGGCCGTACGTATTTTTAATGTGAGAAACAGTCGATATTTTGACGGTTAAAAATACGCTGTGTGAGCATACGGGGTCGGAATTCGACGAAACCAGTTTCGTTGGGACCGTAATATCAAACTGTAGCTGCATGTTCAGTTTCATGATTTTTAGGTATCGTGTGTGTTCGTAGGGATTTTTAGAGCGATGAAACAAATATAAAGTGATATTTAATAAAATATCTTAAATGTGTAAGTGGACCAAAACCAAGCCACATCTTAACCTTTACAGCCACACACCATTTTCATTCCCCTATAAAATCAAATTTAGCAACCTCCATCAGTTTTTGGTTCCAACGTGAATACCCTCAATTTCAAAATCAAAATAAAACCCTAGGATTTCCTATAAACCTCCAAATATGTATGAGTGGATTCACTGAGTGTTGCTCTCCATTCTAGTACAATTTCCGTCGGGTTTCAGAACATTCAGGGTCGCGGGTTCAGGTTAGTCGTGCTTTAGGGTTGTAGTTTCTGGTGATTTTAATCACTGATTCGAGTATTGGTTATCGTTTTTGGGTTTATCACGTCGAATGGAGTGGGTTGGCAAAGACAGGAGGGATTCGGTGATGATTTTGGGTTCGCGGTGTACAGGGGTTTCGTGAGAAGCTGGAGCACGCATCTCAAGGATCGGGTGCGAGTTAAGCATGAGCGGGAGGAAAAGGGAGAGGAGGAGATGAGGAGATTTGTGGTGATTTTAGTTGGATTTTAAAGTAAATGAAGAAGGAGATGGAAGCAAGGGAAGATCGGCCATTTGATTTGGAAAAATACTAGAGCGAGCGGAATTAGTTTGAGAAGAAAGGGTTGATGTCGGGCCTGGGTTTTTCTTGTTGGGCCCAAGGTTAAAAAATCTGACAAAACAAGTTGCGTTGGGATCGTATGGACGAGAACAACACAATGAGACTGACTGGGAGTGGAGTGGAGCTAGTTTGAATTTATGGCGAAATAAACTATTTGATTCAAATCAAACAACAGTTTATCATTCTTTAACGGTGAACTGCCAATGTGAGTAAATCTCACTAACTCTGAACAATTTATAATTTCATGTTGTATTTTTAGAACTGTTAGAAATTGTCTGATTTACTGTGTGCTGACTGATTGATTGAACTGCTAGTCAATTAGTTGAATTTCTATATTGATTCTGTTTAACATAATATATCATATGGAACTGAAAGTGATGTTGATTATATTGTGTAACATCTGTGATGCAGGGAAACATGTTGGAGGAATCCAACTGGATTCCTCAACATTTATTTTACTGTGATTTATATATTGTGATATATAATCTGTTGTTGATTATGTGTGGTTGGACGATATTTATCGTTGATTATATGGTATGTTAAATACCATAAGAAATACCAAAATGTGGAAAAACGGATTTTCAAAGTATATTTTGAAAATAATTTATTGATATAAAATCAATGGATTTTATATTATAAAAGAAAAAGGATTTTTAATATAAGAGCATTATATTTGTAAATCAAATATAAAGGAATTATATTTGTAAATCAAATATAAGGGAATTATATTTGTAAATCAAATATAAGGGAAAGAATTTGTTAAACAGATATAGATGGAAATATTCGTAAAGCAAATAAAAAGGAAATTATTTGTCAAACAAATTAAAAGGAGGTATTTGTAAAACAGTTACAAATAGAAAAGAATAGGAATATTTATTGGTTAATAAATAGGATTTAATCAAAGGAATGTTTATTTGGAAGATAAATAGAACTAAATCAAAAGAATATTTAGAAGATAAATAGAAAATGGAAATCTGTTTTTAACAGATAAATAGAAAGGATTAATTTATAAATAACAGTTTATAAATTAAATAAATATTTATCATTCGATAAATGGAATATATAAGTCTGAACTTATACAGATAAGAGATATTGGTTTTAACACCGATAGTTTTAAATAGAATGGGTACACAACACTTGTATAAGTGAAGTAACGTCATTAAAGAGAACATTTATAAAGTAGTGAACCGTTACCAAAAAGTAAATCTTTATAAATGAATAAACGTTATCAAATAAGAGTTATTCGAATAAGAGAAATCAAGTAGAGTTAGAAATTATCGATTAGAGTTAGAATAAATCAATTTGAGTTAGAATTAACCAGTTAGAGTAAATCAGTGAGGGTTGACCAGTTAGAGTTAGAGTTAACTAGTTAGAGTTATTCAAATAGAGTTAATCGAGTAGAGTTATCGAATATCACTTATTCGAAGTAGAGTTATCGAATATAGTGTATTCGAGAGAAGAGTAATCGAAATATTGGTTATTCGAGGTAAGTTAATCGAATCTAATTATTCGAAAGGAGTTATCGAATCTAGTTATTCGAAGGGAGTTATCAAATCTAGTTATTTGAAAGTACTTATCGAATATTAGTTATTCGAATAGAGTTAAATGGAGTTAAAGGAATAAATCGAATATAGTTTATTCGAATGGAATTAAAGGAGTTAATCGAATTTGGTTTATTCGAATAGAGTTAAAGGGGTTATCAACTAGAGTTAAATCAAATAGAGTTAATCCAATAGCGTTAGTCCAATAGAGTTAATTGATAAGGGTTAATCGAATAGAGTAAATTGAATAGAGTTATCGAGTATACCTTATTCGAAGGAAAGAATTATCGAATAGAGATGATTCGAAAGAGAGTTATGTAAGGAAGTTGCTAAAGAATTAAAAGGTGAACTTTGTCTTTTTCAAGGTTAGAAATGTTGTTCAGTTAAGGTCTGAGAGGTAGTATTACCCCAACTTGATTGACTTCATTTTTAACTAAGGAATGGTTAAGGTTCGATATTGAAGGTGGGTTAAAGGAATTTAGTTAATAAGCGTAATGGTTTGAGTTGGCATCGCGATGGTTTGTTTAAACATCTGTTTAAGTCCAATGAAGGAGTTTTGGAAATGTTTTCCAACTAAGAACCAGAAATGTTTTCTGATATAGAAAACAAGAAATGGAAATATTTTCCAATGTGATAACATATATTTTCTAAATTTAGAAAATAAGAAATGTTGAATATAGGGAAACAGGAGATGAAAAATGAACTAAGGAGATAAATGTTAAATGATGTTTGATCGATATAAATTTCCATCTGGAAATAATATCGTTGTTTGCACAACTGTTTTTCTTCGATAGTTAAATCACAGACTATCGAAGTTTTGGCCATTTTAACGTTGTTAATATGGAGAGACCGGTTGGATTATTATCCAAAGAACCACTCTGTATTGGCATAAGCATTGCGAATCATATATGCCAAAGATAAGTGAAGACGGAGTAAAGTGCAAGGGCTATTGTATAAGTCTTAGATAACAGTGCCTAAGATGGATGTACTGAATAGTGCTTCGGTTCATCCTGTTCCTGGATGACTTGTATGGATGAATGTCTGACAGAGTCTTTCCAGAAAGGTCACGTACATTGATTTCTTCAACCGTACCAAGAGTGGAAGCGGAGAAGGAAATTTCTTTTAGCTGACACGTAATGTATGGTTGTAGACGTCAATCGGTGATTTGATGGATGTGACGATGTGACATTCAATGTGAATCTGATGTAATGATGAAGCGTAACCTCAAGCCTCATCAACCGGTAAATGACAGAAATCGGGCAGGCAGCATGGCTAAGTCGGTTGCTCTGAAGTAGGGTGTATTATCACTTGATCTATAGTTTCATTTACTTCCAAAAATCTATTGTTGATACTGTCCCATTCGGGAAATGGTTGCTGATCCCAACCGTTGGTGATATACATTCGATACACTCAAGTGAAATGAGTGGTAGGTCATGTGTGGCCGGGCTGCAAGATGTTCTTGTTGAACCCAGTGTATTCCTTTCTAGAGATACACTAGCGAAAGGTGGTTCCATACCTTGTCATAGTTGGAAATCCATTACCCAATACGTGCTTGCGGTTTTGATTGTATACTATATATGTAGAACGTGAGATGAAAGCGTTTCTGCTATATGATTATTATATTGTGGTTGATAGACATTATTATAATATCAAAAAGTTTTTGATATAAAGATAATTTGGATTCTCATATGGAAAAACCCGTTCCGTTATACGGCGTGGTCTTATGAGATATCGTTTACTTGTTCAAACTGTTTTAAACTGTTTTACTCATACCAGTCCCATGTCTGAACCGGAGTTTATTTTGTTGTTTTCCCTAAACTCTTGGGTGCCCAATTTTGTACAGGCAGTCAAGTAGTCGGAATTTACAGATATACTGGAAGAGCTTGGAGCAGGAGACTTCAGGATTATATTGCTATAGTTTTTTCCGCTGTGTTGTAAGTGCTGTATTTTGATAATGATATGTATATTCAAGTACAGATTTGTATTTCAAAGTTATGTTACGAAATATATTTATTCGTTCCGCTGTGAGATTCATGTTACTCTGATATTGTGTTCTTCTTCTTCTTCTTTTCTATAAGTTTCTATCTTGTCTTTCCTCACCTTCTGTTTTCTTTTTATTAATTTCTTGATTTTCAGTTTAATTTGGGGTTGGACTTGTGTTCTTGGTCAGCTCAAATTCGACCGGATTTTCGGGTCATTACAAGACCCGTGCTTTGCACACGGGTATAACATGATGTGGATTTAAAGCAAAGATTTTAAATAGAATCTGTTGTAACTAATAGATTGAGAAGATTAATTTATAAATAATATTTTATAAATTAAATAAAATATTTATCATTGGATAAATAGAATATATAAGTCAGGGCTTATATATAAAAGTAAGAATCGATTTCAACATCGATATTTGAAACTGAATATGGACGTAGAGTTAATCAAAGGAGTTAATCAAAATGGGTTAGAGGAGTTAATCGATTAGAGTTAGAGTTAATCGATTAGAGTTAGAATCAATCGATTAGAGTTAGAGTTAACGAGTTAGAGTTAATCGATTAGAGTTAAATTGAACTAGAGTTATTCGAATAGAGTTAATCGAACAAGAGATATTCGAATAGAGTTAATTAAATTAGAGTTAGTCGGATTAGAGTTATTCTAATATAGTTTATTCGAAGAATGAGTTATCGAACAAGGTTATTCGAAGAAGAGAATTAATCAAATATAGTTTATTCAAATAGAGAAAGGAGTTATCGAATATTAGTTATTCGAAAAGAAGTTATCGAATATTAGTTATTCGAAAAGAAGTTATCGAATATTTGTTATTCGAAAGAAGTTATCGAATATTAGTTATTCGAAAGGGTTATCGAATATTAGTTATTCGAAAGGGTTATCGAATATTAGTTATTCGAAAAGAAGTTATCGAATATTTGTTATTCGAAAGAAGTTATCGAATATTAGTTATTCAAAAGGGTTATCGAAAATCTGTTATTCAAAAGAAGTTATCGAATATTAGTTATTCGAAAGGGTTATCGAATATTTGTTATTCGAAAGGGTTATCGAATGTTAGTCATTCGAAAGGAGTTGTTGTAATGACCCGGGTTTTTGACGATCTTGGTTATCCGATATACAACACATATCGAACATCCAAGGATCGAAAACAACCGAATAGTTAATGAAAGAAATTAGAGGGTGAGAATAGATGAGATAGAAACTTAGAATAGAAGAAGAAGAAGAACACAACATCTGAGTAACACCAACCTCACAGCGGAACGAATAACATATAATATATGTAACATAACTTTGAAATATACATCTGTACTTGAATATACATCATTATCAAAGTACAGCACTTACAACACAGCGGAAATAACTATAGCTATATAATCCTGTAGCCTCCTGCTCCAAGCTCTTCCAGTATATCTGTAAATCATGACTACTTGACTGCTCGTACAAAATTGGGCATCCAAGAGTTTAGGGAAAACAACAAAATAAACGTCGGGTCAGTCATGGGACTGGTATGAGTAAAACAGTTTAAAACAGTTTGAACAAGTAAACGATATCTCATAAGACCACGCCGTATAACGAAACGGGTTTTTCTCTTATGAGAATCCAAATTATCTTTATATCAAAACCTTTTGATATTATAATAATGTCTATCAACCACAATATAATAATCATCTAGCAGAAACGCTTTCATCTCACGTTCTACATATATAGTATACAATCGAAACCGCAAGCACGTATTGGGTAATGGATTTCCAACTACGACAAGGTAAGGAGCCACCTTTCGCTAGTGTATCTCTAGAAAGGAATACACTGGGTTCAACAAGAACATCTTGCAACGCGGCCATACAAGACCGATCACTCATTTCGCTTGAGTGTATCGAATGTATATCACCAACAGTTGGGATCAGCAAACGTTTCCCGAATGGGACAGCATCACCAATAGATTTTTAGAAATAAATGAAACTCTAGATCATGTGATTATACACCCTACTTCGGAGCGACCGACTTAGCCATGCTGCCTGCTCGATTCCTGTCATTTACCGGTTGATTAGGTTTGAGGTTACGCTTCATCATCACATCAGATTCACTTCGAATGCCACATTGTTAGATCCATTGAAAATCACTAATTGACGTCTACAACAGTACATTACGTGTTAGCTAAAGAAGTTTCCTTCTCCGCTTCCACTCTTGGTACGTTTGAAGAAATCAATGTACGTGACCTTTCTGGAAATACTCTGTCAGACATTCATCCGTACAATTCATCCAGGAACAGGATGAACCGAAGGTACTATTCAGTATATCTATCTTAGGCACTGTTTATCTAAGATTTATACCACAGCCCTTGCACTTTACCCCATCTTCAATTTTCTTTGGCATATATGATTCGCAACGCTTATGCCAATACAGAGTGGTTCTTTGGATAATATTCCAACCGGTCTCTCCATATTAACAACGTTAAAATGGTCAAAACTTCGATAGTCTGTGATTTAACTATCAAAGAAAAATACGTGTGCAACCAACGATATTATTTCCAGGTGGATTTTCTATCAAATCAACCATCATTTAACATTTATCTCCTTAGTTCATTTTTCATCTCCTGTTTCCCTATATTCAACATTTCTTATTTTCTAAATTTAGAAAATATATGTTATTACCATTGGAAAACATTTCCATTTCTTGTTTTCTATATCAGAAAACATTTCTGGTTCTTATTTGGAAAATATTTCCAAAACTCCTTCATTGGACTTAGACAGATGTTTAAACAAACCATCGCGATGCCAACTCAAACCATTATGCTTATTAACTAAACTCCTTTAACTCACCTTCACTATCGAACCTTAACCATTCCTTAGTTAAAAATGAAGTCAATCAAGTTGGGGTAATACTACCTCTCAGACCTTAACTGAACAACGTTTCTAACCTTGAAATAGACAAAGTTCACCTTTTAATTCTTTAACAAACTTCCCTACGTAACTCTCTTTCGAATCATCTCTATTCAATAATTCTTTCCTTCGATAAGGTATATTCGATAACTCTATTCAATTTACTCTATTCGATTAACCCTTATCAATTAACTCTATTGGACTAACGCTATTGGATTAACTCTATTTGATTTAACTCTAGTCGATAGCTCCTTTAACTCTATTCGAATAAACCAAATTCGATTAACTCCTTTAAATCCATTCGAATAAACTATATTCGATTTATTCCTTTAACTCCATTTAACTCTATTCGAATAACTAATATTTGATAACTCTATTCAGCTAACTCGATTCGACTAACCCCTTTTCGAATAACATATTCGATTTACTAACTTTTGAATACCTTATTCGATTGACTCCCTTCGAATACCATAATCGATAACTCCTTTCGACTAACTTAACTTAATTCACTTAACTTATTCACTTAACTCGATTTACTTATCTCGATTATCTCGACTCGATAGCTTAACTCGATTATCTTGACTCGATATCTTAACTCGATTTACTTAACTTGATTTATCTAACTTGATAACCCAACTCGATTATCTAACTCTAATCGATGAACTTAACTTGATAACTCGACTCGATTATCTAACTCTAATCGATTAACTTACTTGATAACTCGACTCGATTATCTAACTCTAATCGATTAACTTACTCTAATCGATTAACTCAATTGGTTAACTCTAACTCTAATTAGTTAACTCTAACGGATCAACTTTAACTGGTTAACCCTAATTCATTTACTCTATTCGATTAACTCTAATCGAGTAACTAATATTCGATTAACTCGCTTCGATTAACTCTTTTAGATCTACTCTTTTGAATTAACTCTTTTGATTATTCCTTTGAATTATCTCCTTTGATAAATCCCTTTTCTATTTGTTTACTTAACAAATAACTATTCCCTTTTCAATTCTATTTATTTAACAAATAAATATTTCTTTTTCCTTTCTATTTATTTAACAAATATTTTCTTTTCTATTTGATTTCACAAATATTTTCCTTTATATTTGATTTCACAAATTTTTCTCTTTTATATTTGATTTCACAAATATTTCTCTTTTATAGTTGATTTCACAAATATTTCTCCTTTATATTTGTTTTGCCAAACATTTCCTTTATATTTGTTCTACAAATATTTTCCATTATATTTGTTTTACAAATATATTCTTTTTAACTCTTTTGATTTTATAGTTTATTTCCTTTTATAAAATCCTTTTTCCTTTTATATATAAAATCCATTGATTTTATATAAATAAATTATTTTCAAAATACACTTTGAAAATCCCCTTTCCCACATCCAGTATTTCTTATGGTATTTAACATACCATATAAAAACGATAAATATCGTCCAAACACACAAAATCAACAACATATTATATACCACATCATATATCACAATATACGAATCACAGTAAAATAAATCTTGAGGAATCCAGTTGGATTCCTCCAACCTGTTTCCCTGCATCACAGATGTTAAACAATATAGATAACATCACTTTCAGTTCCATATGATATATTCTTTTAAACAGAATCAATATAGAAATTCAACTAACTGACTAGCAGTTCAATCAAACAGTCAACACACAGTCAATCAGCCAATATTTAACAGTTCTAAAAATACAACATGAAATTATAAACTGTTCAGAGTTAGTGAGATTTACTCACATTGGCAGTTCATCGTTAAAGAACAATAAACTGTTGTTTGATTTGAATCAAACAATTTATTTCGCCATAAATTCAAACTAGCTCCACTCCACTCCCAATCAGTCTCATTGTGTTGTTCTCGTCTATACGGTCCCAACGCAACTTACGGTTCGTCAATCTGATATCATATCACGAAGTTATGAATTTACGAAGTTAGTACACAAATTTAAAATTAAATTAAAACTGAACTTAAAACTCTATTGATAATTGGGCTTTAATCCTTTAAGATCGGCCCACCTTTTCATTCTTGACCCATAACCGCACCAATAGGTGCTCTTTCTCCCCTTAGCACAGACGTGACTTCCACGAAATCAAAATGGCCATTTTCGATTGTTCAAGCCCTCACAACCCCATCCACACCCCATCGTTCATCCCACTGAAACCACCATTGAATTCAGCAATCAGTCCTCTACTCGACCATCCCCACATCTTCAAACTCACCCCCCTCAGTCGCATTCCATTCTCGTCCTCCCTAATGTCGACATCGACATTGATTCGCCCGAAAATCACTGAAACTTTGCTCGTGGGTTCCATTTGCTGATTCGAACGCAAAAACAACCTTTAAACCAACTATCGTTGCCCAAAATTCACCAATACCCAAGCCTTAGTCTCGTTGGGCTTTCGACGCCTCTCCAAAAAGGTGATCTTACTTGGCGTCATTAGTACGAGGCTGAAGCTCTCGTCTTGAGGAGTCGGAATATAGATGAAATGGAATTTATAGATTTTTGTTTCTATTTCCTTGTGAATTTTTGTTGCTGCGTTTTTGTTTGAGTAAATGGATGCTGGTCTTGCGTTTTAACTATTCAGTGTGTGGTTAGAAAAAGAGGTGGCGTGGATTCCTTAGGATCAGAGAAAGTTATTAGGATATTTTTGTATTGATTTTTATATTCAATTTTAATCCAATGCTGATTGTTGTTGTCCTTAAAAATTCCTGTGACCACATGTAATACCTAAAAATCACGACAATTTACATGCAGCTAGAGTTCGATATTACGGTCCCAACGAAACTAGTTTCGCCGAATTCCGACTTCGTATGCTCACACAGCGTATTTTTAACTGTCAAAATACTGACTATTTTTCACTCTAAAAATCCGTACGGCCACACAGTGACTCTAAAAATCACGAAACTGGAAATCTAACAACTATTTGACATTGCGGATCTAACAAAATTAGTTTCGTCGAATTCCGACTTCGTTTGCAAAAGTGGCTAGTTTTAAAGCTCTGAACGACCCATTTAAATATATTTAAATATAATTAAATTAAATATTAATAAATTAATATTATCATATATATTCACAACAGAATATCATACAGCTCTAGAATATTCCTATATGAATTTCTAACTTGATATTTCAAATCTGGGTCAACCCGATATTCGATTTATATTCAAATTTCTTTTTAAAATATAAATAATTCCTTTATAAATTATAAAGGAGTTCCACAGCGACTTTTCTAAAATTTGATTTGGACATAAATCACAATCTACATGATGAAATCCCGATTTTTCTCTTCCACTAGAAAGATATATTCCACCAGCTCCACACGTTTCTTGTTTTACAGAAATCCGATTAAAAACGAACCTTGTACATTCAGTTGAAGTTCGAATCGCCAATTTACGAACCGCAGCGCCATTTCGAGCTCGATTATAATTATATTATAATTTATTCGTTCAACTGTCGTTTATATAAAATATTCGTTATTCAAATTAATTTCCAAACTGAATTAAATATCACAGATGATCCAATTCACACCATATCGCCATTTCAGCCAATTCTGATTATTTCACAATTAAATATATTATTTAATTTATTACTTTAATTAAATATTCACCATTATTTAATTAAGCCACCATTTAATTCACTATATCACTATTTATATAATTAAATAAATTAATTATAATACCTCTGCAAATACGGGTCATTACATTCTTCCCCACTTAAAATAATTTCGTCCTCGAAATTGCTAAGGTAGAGGACGACCCTAAATCGACTGGTTAGAACATATTTGTTCACTTCTTAACATCAGTTTCAACTGAACCAATTTAATTTCAATTAAATTATTAATTAATTCTTATCAACGAAAATTTTCAAAAATCATGAAAATTTTCTAACAACTTAACTTTAGAATATTTTTTCCAGCACCTCCTTTGTACTGGTTACTAGCTCAAACTCCAACTTGCCTCTCTGGGCCATCTCCAACCCAAAAAGAAAATCAAACAGCCAAGCTGCTTGCCAATTCAGCTCATAAATCTTATATCCAATAGAAATATAAACTTGTACCTTTTGTCGGCATATCAACTCTATCACTTCCATATGTTATCAACTCAGCATATACCAATGTTATCCCAATCAAATTCCAATTTGCTTTTATCCACAACACAACCATTCTCTTATATCTGAGCCAAATATCATTTCAACTCGAGTTTCTTCTCGATTCCCAACTCTTAACTTGATTATCCCATTACACTTCAAATTTGAATCTCACAATCCAATTTGTCTTGATATCATTCTAATTCAACCTCTGTTACCACTTTACTAGCTTTACTTTAATTCAATTTTGTTTTCACAAATTTCTGTTAAATTTGTTTTCAATTCCAACAGTCTTTCCCTGGGAGTTTTTCAAATAGTTTACTCTTTTCAAAAATCCAATTTCCCTTTTGAACATGTCACTGAGCCCTTAATTAATATTCCATTAGTTAAATCACTTTTCTATTTCTTTGTCAATATTTGTTAACCAAATGTTTTCAATAACCATATTGGCCTTTTATGTTATTTGGAAAACATTTCCGAATATGTCTTCCTTTATTTTCTAAACTTTAGAAAATATATGCTATTTAAAATTGGAAAATATTCCAATTACTTATCTCTTTTTCGATCTCGTTTATTTCTATACTTAGGAAATATTCTTTATTATATTTCCAAGCTTACACTTATTTGGGTTAAAACGGATGTTGTGTAAAACATCGTTACGACAACCCAAATACTATATTCAACTAACTCTTATTCAACATTGATCTTCGAGCCTGAAATCTTACTATTTATTTATTAATAATGAAATCAATCAAGTTGGGTTATAACTACCTCTCAGACCTTGACTGAATAACATTTATAACATCAAAACAGATATGACTACTTACTCGAATAATCAATACCATACAACTACTTATTCACTTTTAAACACGTATGCGCTTCCTCTTTCTATTCTTACTAGATTTTATTCTTAGTCTTCCTTTTTGATTTTACTATTCTATTTCTAAGTTTGTTTCCTTATCGACATCCATATATATATCGATACGTTGATTTCTAACTATCAAATTTCTTAAAAATATTCTAACTCCTTAAATTCCGGAAAAATTCGCCATAACCTCCTTTGTACCAGGAGCATCGAGATATTTCAAATAGCCTCCCATGGCCCTCACCAATACAAAAGAAAAAGAAAAAGCCAAGCGGCTAGCCGATACGGCGCATAAAATCTCATATATGAATTAAATACATACCTTTTTGTCGAGCATTCTATTTATATACCTTCATACCTTATCCATACCTATCTCATGTATATTTATACCTGCCCAATCGATTTTAACTATACCTGACCGTTTTAACTCAATTTGTTAATTAATTTGTTAATTAACTCTTTAGTCTATTTCACTTTTATATTTGAACATGACATGTTCAAATATATTTTAACTTGCTTATTAACTAATTTGAATCCAAATTTCAAATTTAAGTTCTATATTCGATTTCGAATATCCATTTACAAATCCAATTCACCTTTCAAAGTTCAACTTCAAATTCAAAACTCGATTAACTAATTCCTCTTCGACTTAGTTAATTCTATTCAATTTCTATTCAAATTTTATATCACTTCTATTATTCAGATCTATATATCAAATTCTATAATTCAAATTCTATATATCAAATTCTATTCAAATTCTATATTATAAATCCCATTTGAATTTCTATATTCAAATTCTATATATCAAATTCTATATATTCAAATTCTATATATCAAATTCTATATTATAAATCCCATTTTGAAATTCAAAACAACTTGTCTTTCCCAAAACAAATTCAAAACAGTATCTCTGGTAGTAATTCGTCATTTACAACTCGAAAATGAACACTGATGATGCAGCTGTCAACATCAGAATCTATTTTCCAGCGATCGAAGTGAGTTCAATACTATAAAACCGTTTCTAAACATTTCCACTTTGAAATTCTTTTCAAAATATAATTCACACTGCTTGTAAAATAATTTAAAATCTCCCAGGATCTTAAATTTTCCTCATTTTTAATCCAAATCCATTTACAAACACTTATCCAATTTTCCCGAATTTTAATTTAATTTCTGGTTTAAATTCAGATTCAACTCATCTGATTTCACGTATTTCACTTATATGAATTCTGATTGGTTATTTACATAACCATTTAATTTATAATCTTACTCGATTATAATAACAACAAATATATCCACTATATTATAATTTTGATATATATATCTTCTCTATATCAAGATATACCTTGGGTAGACTTATTTTAATTTACCCTCTTTCCAAAACATATCGTGACGACCCATCGTATTCGAGTGTTTATAAACTCCTACCGATACAGTGGATCAAACTGATCGACCAGAACCCATAAACAACTCAACCAATGAATCTCCACAATATAAAAAAATTCTTATATCAAATAACAAATACGTTCACTCGTATATATACACTCAAACTCAATCTAGGTTATTATTAACCCTATCTCTACCGAGTCACGCCACAAAGCCAAGGTAATTCTTAAGTTAAGCTCTGATACCAACTGTAATGACCCGGGTTTTTGACGATCTTGATTATCCGATATACAACATATATCGAACATCCAAGGATCGAAAATAACCGAATAGTTAATGAAAGAAATTAGAGGGTGAGAATAGATAAGATAGAAACTTAGAATAGAAGAAGAAGAAGAACACAACATCAGAGTAACACGAACCTCACAGCGGAACGAATAACATATAATATATGTAACATAACTTTGATACATCTGTACTTGAATATACATCATTATCAAAGTACAGCACTTACAACACAGCGGAAATAACTATAGCTATATAATCCTGAAGCCTCCCGCTCCAAGCTCTTACAGTATATCTGTAAATCCTGACTACTTGACTACCCGTACAAAATTGGGCATCCAAGAATTTAAGGAAAACAACAAAATAAACTCCGGGTCAGTCATAGGACTGGTATGAGTAAAACAGTTTGAACAAGTAAACGATATCTCATAAGAACATGCCGTATAACGGAACGGGTTTTTCCCTTATGAGAATCCAAATTATCTTTATGTAAAAACCTTTTGATATTATAATAATGTCTATCAACCACAATATAATAATCATCTAGCAGAAACGCTTTCATCTCACGTTCTACATATATAGTATACAATCAAAACCGTAAGCAGGTATTGGTTAATGGATTTCCAACTATGACAAGGTATGGAACCACCTTTCGCTAGTGTATCTCTAGAAAGGAATACACTGGGTTCAACAATAACATCTTGCAACCCGGCCACACATGACTGACCACTCATTTCTCTTGAGTGTATCGAATGTATATCACCAACGGTTGGGATCAGCAACCGTTTCCCGAATAGGACAGCATCAACAATAGATTTTTAGAAATAAATGAAACTCTAGATCAGGTGATTATGCACCCTACTTCGGAGCGACCGACTTAGCCATGCTGCCTGCCCGATTTTTGTCATTTACTGGTTGATGAGGCTTGAGGTTACGCTTCATCATCACATCAGATTCACTTCGAATGCCACATTGTTAGATCCATTGAAAATCACTAATTGACGTCTACAATAGTGCATTACGTGTTAGCTACAGAAGTTTACGGTTGAAGAAATCAATGTACGTGACCTTTCTGGAAATACTCTGTCAGACATTCATCCAGGAACAGGATGAACCGAAGGCACTATTTAGTATATCCATCTTAGGCACCGTTTATCCAAGATTTATACCACAGCCCTTGCACTTTACCCCGTCTTTAATTTTCTTTGGCATATATGATTCGCAACGCTTATGCCAATACAGAGTGGTTCTTTGGATAATAATCCAACCGGTTTCTCCATATTTACAACGTTAAAATGGTCAAAACTTCGATAATCTGTGATTTAACTATCAAAGAAAATTACGTGTGCAACCAACGATATTATTTCCAGGTGGAAATTCTATCAAATCAACCATCATTTAACATTTATCTCCTTAGTTCATTTTTCATCTCCTGTTTCCCTATATTTAACATTTCTTATTTTCAGTATTTAGAAAATATATGTTATTACCATTGGAAAACATTTCCATTTCTTGTTTTCTATATCAGAAAACATTTCTGGCTCTTATTTGGAAAACATTTCTAAAAATCCTTCATTGGACTTAGACAGATGTTTAAACAAACCATCGCGATGCCAACTCAAACCATTATGCTTATTAACTAAACTCCTTTAACCCACCTTCACTATCGAACCTTAACCATTCCTTAGTTAAAAATGAAGTCAATCAAGTTGGGGTAATACTACCTCTCAGACCTTAACTGAACAACGTTTCTAACCTTGAAATAGACAAAATTCACCTTTTAATTCTTTAACAAACTTCCTTACGTAACTCTCTTTCGAATCATCTCTATTCGATAATTCTTTCCTTCAATAAGGTATATTCGATAACTCTATTCAATTTACTCTACTCGATTAACCCTTATCAATTAACTCTATTGGACTAACGCTATTGGATTAACTCTATTTGATTTAACTCTAGTCGATAACTCGTTTAACTTTATTCGAATAAACCAAATTCGATTATCTCCTTTAATTCCATTTGAATAAACTATATTCGATTTATTCCTTTAAATCCATTTAACTCTATTTGAATAACTAATATTCGATAACTCTATTCAGCTAACTCGACTCGACTAACCCCTTTTTAAATAATATATTCGATTTACTTATTTTCGAATACCTTATTCGATTGACTCCCTTCGAATACCATAATCGATAACTCCTTTCGACTAACTTAAATTAATTCACTTAACTTATTCACTTAACTCGATTTACTTATCTCGATTTACTTATCTCGATTATCTCGACTCGATAGCTTAACTCGATTATCTTGACTCGATATCTTAACTCGATTTACTTAACTTGATTTATCTAACTCAATATCTTGACTCGATAACCCAACTCGATTATCTAACTCTAATCGATGAACTTTACTTGATAACTAGACTCGATTATCTAACTCTAATCGATTAACTTACTTGATAACTCGACTCGATTATCTAACTCTAATCGATTAACTTACTCTAATCGATTAACTCAATTGGTTAACTCTAACTCTAATTAGTTAACTTTAACTGATCAACTTTAACTGGTCAACCCTAAATCATTTACTCTATTCGATTAACTATAATCGAATAACTAATATTCGATTAACTCGTTTCGATTAACTCTTTTCGATTTACTCTTTGGAATTAACTCTTTTGATTATTCCTTTGAATTATCTCCTTTGATAAATCCCTTTTCTATTTGTTTACTTAACAAATAACTATTCCCTTTTCAATTCTATTTATTTAACAAATAAATATTTCTTTTTCCTTTCTATTTATTTAACAAATAGTTTCTTTTATATTTGATTTCACAAATATTTTCCTTTATATTTGATTTCACAAATATTTCTCTTTTATATTTGATTTCACAAATATTTCTCCTTTATATTTGTTTTGCCAAACATTTCCTTTATATTTGTTCTACAAATATATTCCCTTATATTTGTTTTACAAATATATTCTTTTTAACTCTTTTGATTTTATAGTTTATTTCCTTTTATAAAATCCTTTTTCCTTTTATATATAAAATCCGTTGATTTTATATAAATAAATTATTTTCAAAATACACTTTGAAAATCCCCTTTCCCATATCCAGTATTTCTTATGGTATTTAACATACCATATAACAACGATAAATATCGTCCAAACACACAAAATCAACAACATATTATATACCACATCATATATCACAATATATGAATCACAGTAAAATAAATGTTGAGGAATCCAGTTGGATTCCTCCAACCTGTTTCCCTGCATCACAGATGTTAAACAATATAGATAACATCACTTTCAGTTCCATATGATATATTCTGTTAAACAGAATCAATATAGAAATTCAACTAACTGACTTGCAGTTCAATCAAACAGTCAACACACAGTCAATCAACCAATATTTAACAGTTCTAAAAATACAGCATGAAATTATAAACTGTTCAGAGTTAGTGAGATTTACTCACATTGGCAGTTCATCGTTAAAGAACGATAAACTGTTGTTTGATTTGAATCAAACAATTTATTTCGCCATAAATTCAAACGAGCCCCAATCCACTTCCAGTCATCTTCATTGTGGAGCTCTCATCCATACGGTCCCAACGCAACTTACGGTCTGTCAGTCTGATATCGTATCACGAAGTTATGAATTTATGAAGTTAGTACACAAATTTAAAATTAAATTAAAACTAAACTTAAAACTCTATTGATAATTGGGCTTTAATCCTTTAAGATCGGCCCAGCTTTTCATTCTTGACCCATGACCGCACCAACAGGTGCTCCTTCTCCCCTTAACACAAACGTGACTTCCAGGAAATCAAAATGGCCATTTTAGATTGTTCTAGCCCTCACAACCCCATTCACACCCCATCGTTCATCCCACTGAAACAACCATTGAATTCAGCACTCAGCCCTCTACTCGACCATCCCCTCATCTTCAAACTCGCCCCCCTCAGTCGCATTTCATTCTCGTCCTCCCTAATGTCGACATCGACATTGATCCGCCCGAAAACCACTGAAACTTTGCTCGCGGGTTCCATTTGCTAGTTCTAACCCAAAAACAACCTTTAAACCAACTATCGCTGCCAAAAATTCACCAATACCCAAGCACTATTCCCGTTGGGCTTCCGACGCCCCTCCAAAAAGGTGATCTTACCTGGCGACATTAGTACGAGGCTGAAGCTCTCGTCTTGAGGAGTCAGAATATAGATGAAATGGAATTTATAAATTTTTGTTTCTATTTCCTTGTGAATTTTTGTTGCAGCGTTTTTGTTTGAGTAAATGGATGCTGGTCTTGTGTTTTAACTATTCAGTGTGTGGTGAGAATAAGAGGTGGCGTGGATTCCTTAGGATCAGAGAAAGTTATTGGGATATTTTTGAATTGATTTTTATATTCAATTTTAATCCAACGCTGATTGTTGTTGTCCTTAAAAATTCCTATGACCACATATAATACCTAAAAATCACGAAAATTGACATGCAGCTATAGTTCGACATTACAGTCCCAACGAAACTGGTTTCGTCGAATTCTGACTTCGTATGCTCACACAGCGTATTTTTAACTATCAAAGTACTGACTGTTTTTCACTCTAAAATCCGTACGGCCACACAGTGACTCTAAAAATCATGAAATTGTAAATCTAACAACTATTTGACATTGCGGATCCAATAAAATTTGTTTCGTCGAATTCCGACTTCGTTTGCAAAAGTGGCTATTTTTAAAGCTCTGAACGACCCATTTAAAAATTTAAACATATTTAAATATAATTTAATTAAATTAAATATTAATAGATTAATATTATCATATATATTCACAACAAAATATCATACGGCTCTAGAATATTCCTATATGAATTTCCAACTTGGTATTTCAAATAAGGGTCAACCCGATATTCGATTTATATTGAAATTCCTTTTTAAAATATAAATAATTCCTTTATAATTATAAAGGAATTCCACAGCGACTTTTCTAAAATTTGATTTGGACATAAATCACAATCTACACGACAAAATCCCGATTTTTCTCTTCCACTAGAAAGATATATTCCACCAGCTCCACACGTTTCCTTTTTCAGAGAAATCCGATTAAAAATGAACCCTGTACATTTGGTTGAAGTTCGAATCGCCAATTTACGAACTGCAGCGCCATTTCGAGCTCGATTATAATTATACTATAATTTATTCGTTCAACTGTCGTTTATATAAACTATTTGTTATTCAAATTCAATTCCAAACTGAATTAAATATCACAGATGATCCAATTAACACCATATCGCCATTTCAGCCAATTCTGATTATTTCAGAATTAAATATATTATTTAATTTATTATTTTAATTAAATATTCACCATTATTTAATTAAACCACCATTTAATTCACTATATCACTATTTATATAGTTAAATAAATTAATTATAATACCTCTGCAAATGCGGGTCATTACAGTTGTCGAATATAGTTTATTCGAATAGAGTTAAAAGGAGATATCGAATATAGTTTATTCGAATAGAGTTAAAAGGAGTTGTCGAATATAGTTTATTCGAATAAAGAAAGGCGTAAATCAAATATAGTTTATTCGAAAGGGGTTAATCAAATATAGTTTATTTGATAAGAATAAATTGATAGGAGTAAACTGATAAGAGTTAATCGATTAGGGTTAATCAAAAAGAGATAATCCAATAGAGTTAATCAAATAGAGTTAATAGAATAGAGTTAATCAAATAGAGCTAACTGATAAGGGTAAATAGATTAGAGTTAATCGAATAGTGTTAATTGAATAGAGTTAATAGAATATGGCTATTCGAAGAGTGATTATCGAATATAGTTTATTCGAAGGAAAGGGTTATCGAATAGAGCTTATTCGAAAGAGAATTATACGTTGAAATTCGATTATATCGAATGTTGGAAAGTAATATTTACTTTCCGGTTTTTAAACCAAGATTTATTTATTTAATAAATCGTTTAGTTATTTATTCAAATTAAAGAATAAAAGTTATATTCAAAGTTAGATATTTCGAAAGTAGGAATTATAACGTTATCATTATAACCAATGTTTATATAGAAGAAGTGGATTCGTAAATAGAATCCGTGAGGTTCGCAAGGAACTTGTTAAAGATTTAAAAGATAAACTTTGACTATTTCGAAGTTAAAACGTTGTTCAGTTAAGGGCTGAGAGGTAATTATACCCCAACTTGATTGACTTCCTTCTTAACTAAGGAATGGTAAGGTTTAATAGTGAAGGTTGGTTAAGCGAATATAGTTAATGAAGGTAATGGTTTGAATTGGCATAGCGATGTTATATTTAATCATCTGTTTAAATCCAAGGAATGAGTTTGGAAACGTTTTCCAAATATAATCAGAGATATTTTCTAATCATAGAAAATGAAATGTTGGATGGTAAAGAATACTGAAATGACAGTGATATGTGGAAAGGAGATGGAAATGTTTTCCAATGATTAATAACATATATCTTCTAAATTTAGAAAATAAGGATTTCTGTATATATATGGAAACAGGAAATGGAGAACAAATAAATTAATGGTAAATTAATTTATGAGATAAATGATCATTGATCGATATAATTTCCATCCGGAAATAATATCGTTGTTTGCACACGTGTTTTTCTTTAATAGTTAAATCATAGACTCTCAAAGTTTTGACCATTTTTCCATCGTCAATATGGAGAGACCGGTTGGATTCTTATCCAAAGAACCACTCCGTGTCATATATGCCAAAGATAATTGAAGACTGAGTAAAGTGCAAGGGCTGTTGTATAAGTCCTAGGTAGAGATTGCCTAGGATGGGTGTATGGAATTGTGCCTTCGGTTTGTCCAGTCCCAGGACAACTCGAATGGACGAATGTTTGATACAGTATATCTGGTAGATCACGTAAGTCGATCGTTTCAAACGTATTTACGTTGGTGGCGGAGGAATTCGTTTCTCTTAGCTTATACCCGTGGTATTTTTGGGGAAATCAATTTGTGATTTGACGGGTATGACGATGTGGCATTCAAAGTGAATGAATGAGCAATCTGTTGAAAGATACGTTATGTCATCCTGCCTCATCAACTGGGAAATGACAGAAATCTGGGCAAGTAGCATGGCTAAGTGGTTCGCAACCGATTAGGGTATATTGTCACCGTCTAGAGAATATTCATATTTGTTACTTCTTTCAATTATATATCTCTCAGGAATGGTTATGTTGGCTTACCAGCTGTAAGGTGACAATATATTCGATACACTCAAGCAAAATGAGTGGTCGGTCATGTGTGCCCGAGTTGCAAGCTGTTCTTGTTGAACTCCAGTGTATCGCTTCTAGAGTACACTGATCGGAAGGTGGATCGATACCTTGTCATAGTTGGAAATCCATTACCCAATAAGAGCCCATGGTTTTGATTGTATATTATATATGTAGAACGTTAGATACAACCGTTTCTACTAGATTGATATTACTTCTGTTAGACATTATTATAATATCAGAATAATATTGTTTTACAAATGATTATCCTTTGTTTCAAAAGGATTTTTGAAAGTTAAATCAAATAATTTGAGTTTACTCACAACAGTCCATGTTGCTTAACTGGTACGTCTGATAGGGGTACCAGTCACATGACTGAACCAGAGTTTATTTTATTTTGTTTTCCCTAAACTCTTGGGTGCCCAATTTTGTATGGGCAGTCAAGTAGTCGGGATTTACAGATACTTGAAGAGCTGGAGTAGTAGGCTTCAGAATTATATAGCTATGGTTTTTCCGCTGTGTTGTAAGTGCTATACTTTGGAAGGGATATGTATATTCAAGTACAGATTTATATTTCAAAGTTATGTTATGTATTATATGTTATTCGTTCGGCTGTGAGGTTCGTGTTACTCTAATGTTGTGTTGTTCTTCTTCTTCTATTATAAGTTTCTATCTTATCTGTTCTCACCCTGTAATTTCTTTCATGGACTATCCGGTATTTCCGATGCTTGATTATTCAACAGGGTGTTATATGTCGATAACCAGGATCGCAAAAACCCCGGGTCATTACAGTGGTATCAGAGCTTAAGGTTAAGTAATTACCTTGGCTCTGTGGCGTGACTCAGTAAAGATGGTGTTAGTAATACCCAAGATTGAGTTTGAGTGTATATATATACGAGTGAACGTATTTGTAGATTTCAATATAAAATTGTTTTATATTGTGGAGATTTATTGGCTGAGTTGTTTATGAGTTCTTGTCGATCAGTTTAATCCACTGTATCGGTGGGGATTTATAAACACTCGAATACGATGAACTGACACTTTATGTTTTGCAAAGAGGGTAAATGAAATAATTTTACCCAAGAATTTTATTTTGATATATTTGAATTATTATCATATATAGGATGTGTTGGTTGTTGTTATCATCGAGGAAGATTATAATAGAAATGGTTATATAAATAACCAATCAGAATTCACATAAGTGAAACATATGAAATTCGATGTACTGAATCTGAAATTTGAATCAGAATTGGGATTAAAACCCTGAAAAATTAAAAAGTGTTTGTAAATGAATATGGGTTAAATATATGTGAATTTTAAAATCCTGGGAGATTTTAAATTTGTTACAAGCATTGTGAATGGTATTTTGAAATGTATTTCAAAATGGAATAGTTTAAAAGTAATTTTGAAAGTGATATAGTATGGAACTCACTTCGATAGCTAGGAAATAATCCTGATGATGAATCGTGACATCATTAGTGTTCATTTTCGAGTTCTAAGTGACGGATTACTACCAAAGATATTGATTTCGAATTGTTTTGGCAAAACAAGTTGTTTTAAATCCTGAAAAGGAAAGTTTGACTTTTGAGAAAAGCAAAGTTGTTTAAAACTCCCAGGAAGAGACTGTTTGAATTAAAAACAAATTTAAATAAAAAATTTGTGGAAATAAATTGGAATGAAAACCAATTAAGTGGAAATTGAATTATATTAGAATGGTACCGAGAAAAAATTGGATTATGAGTTTGGAATTCGAAAATGAAATTTGAATTTGAAATCGAATTTGGCTTGGATAAGCGAATGGTTGTGTTGGAGATAAAGGTGATTTGAGTTTGATTGGGATAACATTTGTATATGTTGAATTAACAGCAGATGGAAAGGATATAATGATATGCTAGACAAAAAGTTACCAGTTTATATTTATATGGGTATGAGATTTATGAGCCGAATTGGCAAGCCGCTTGGCTGTTTGATTTTCTTTTAGGTTGGAGAAGGCCTGGAGAGGCGAGTTGTAATTGTACCGATTGACCAATACAAAGGAGGTACTGGCAAAAAATTTCAGAAATTTCGGGTGTTAGAAAATTTTCAAGATTTTTGAAAATATTCGTTAATAGAAATGAATTAATAATTTAATTGAAATTAAATTGGTTTAGTTGAAACTGAAGTTGATAAGTAAAGCGAATAATTTTTAATCTGTTAGTAGGGTTTGTTTTCTACCTTAGCAATTTCGAGGACGAAATTATTTTAAGGGGGGAAGAATGTAACGACCTGTATTTCTACAGTATTATAATTTATTTATTTATTTATTTAAATAATGATTTATAGAATTTAATGGTTGTTTAATTAAATTATATGGAGTATTTAACTAATATAATAATTAAACAATATATTTAATTCTGAAATAATCAGAATTAGTGAATTGACAATATAATGTGAACTAGATAATTCAATATATATATATATATATAATTTAGTTTGGAATTTGATTCGACTAACGAAAATATTATATAAACGACAGTTGAATGTATAATTATAATCGAGCTCGAAATGGCGTGGCAGTTCGCTATTTGGCGATTCGAACTTCAACTGAATATACAGGGTCCGTTTTAAATCGAATTTCCATGAAACAAGAAACGTTAGGAGCTGGTGAAGTATATTTTTCTTGTAGAAGAGAAAAATCGGGATTTCATTGTGTAGATTTTTATTTAAGTCCAAATCAAATATTAGAAAAGTCGCTACGGAATTCCTTTATAATTTATAACGATATAATAAGGAATTTTATTATAAATCGAATATCGATTTAATTGGGATTTGAAATATCGAGTTAGAAATTCATATAGGAATATTCTAGAGCTGTATGATATCGTACGTGAATATATGATAATATTTATTTATAAATATTTAATTCAATTATTTTTAAATATATTTATATATTTATATATTTAAAAGGGTTATTTAGAACTTTAAAAATAGCCAGTTTTGCAAACAACCTCAGAATTCGACGAAACCAGTTTCGTTGGGATCGTAATGTCGAACTGTAGCTACATGACCATTTTCGCGATTTTTGAATATTGTGTGTGATCACACGGATTTTTAAAAGGCGAAACGAATATAAAAATAAATAAAATAAAATAAGCAAAATAACCTATTCTACTTCTGAGCACAAATAAGCCACGTCTTCTCCCTTCTCAGCCACACCCGCACCCTTCAAAACGCGAGAAACAATTCACATTCACAAAGAAAAAATGCATCGAAAAATGAAAGTTTAAAAATCCCAAAGAAATCAAATAAAATCCTAAAAATCAGGATAGTTATAGATTAGGATTCACGGAGTGATCCTCTTCGTCTGGGTACGGTTTTCGTTGAGCTCGATCAATGTTCTGGTGCACAGCGTTTCCTAGGGTTGGGGTTTTCTGGATATAAGGGGGATCAGAGACGGAGAGGAGGCTGGGGTCGATCTCGTCGGAGCATGGCGCGCCTGCTGGTGCCACAGAGGAGGAGTTCGATCCTCAATATTGTGGAGAAGGGCTGTCGACGGAAAATGACTAGGGGGTGCGAACTTCATGGAAATGGTATGAAGAGGTGCGGCGTGAGGTGTTGGTTCGAATGACGGTGGTGGCGGGGTTTATCGCTGGCCGAGGTAGAAACAGGGGTCAGTCAAAGTGAAGGCCAAAAGGGAAATGTTTGGATCGAATACTGGAACTCGCATTAGTTTCTAAGAGGAAGATAAAGCGACGGGTTTGGGTTTAAGCAAGGGTGCGGATGGGCCAAATGAAGAAAATGGGGTGAGGCCGATTAAGGCTTTAATTTTAAATAGGAATTGTTTTATATATATGTGTATTAACTTCGTAAGGTCGTAACTTGTTCATATATTGACGGAATTCAGCGAAACAAGATCCGTCGGGATCGTATGGACAAACACTACAACATGGAACTGACTGGGAGTGAATCGCAGCTCGTTACAATTTATAGCGAAAAAAATTGTCTGTCTGAATCAACAGACGCAAATCGTTATTTAACCGTTAACGCGAAATGTGAGTAAAACTCACTATCTCTGATCAGTTTATATTTTTATAAACTGTACTTTATTTTTGATAAATAATGATTGATTGTTGTGTATTATTGTTTGGACTGTTAAATAGATTTGATTGAAAATGTAGATATAGTTATTTATATAAAAATCGACAATCAAATATTGATCCTGTTTAACAGTATATTTCATGATGAAATGAAATTGATGTTAATTATATTGTTTAACATATGTGATGCAGGGAAACAGGTCGGAGAAATCCAACTGGATTCCTCAACATTTATTTTACTGTTTTTCATATATAGTGATATATGATGTGATATATAATTTGTTGTTGATTATGTGTGTTTGAATGATATCGATCATTGTGAATTGGTATTTTTAAATATCATAAGAAATACTGAGATGTAGAAAAGGAGATTTTCAAAGTGTATTTTGAAAATAAATTATTTATATAAAATCAATGGATTTTATATATATATAAGAAAAAAAGGATTTTATAGAAGAATACAGTTATAAAATCAAGAGTTTTGAAAAGGAAATATTTGTAAACATTTACAAAAAGAATAGGAAAGGAAATATTATAAAACATTTACAATAGTATTGAAAAGGAACATTTATTTGTTAAATAAATGGAGTAAGATGAAAAGGAATATTTGTTTGTTAAATAAATAGAAGAGAAAAGGAATATTTATTTGTTAAATAAATAGAAGTGAAAAGGGAATATTTATTTGTTAAATAAACAAATAGAAAGGGAAATATTTGTAAAACAAATAGAAAGAGAAATATTTGTAAAACATTTACAAATAAAACAGAAAGAGAAATGTTGGTAAAACATATATAAATAGAGTTATAAAAAGGAGATGTTTATTTAGAAAATAAATAGAGTTATAAAAAGGAAATATTTATTTAGGAAATAAATAGAGTTATAAAAGGGATTTATTGGGAAATGAAAAAGAATGTCATATAAGTAGATATTTGGCAAATGAATAGAATTTTACATCAGGAAAGTTTAGACCTGTGCTTCGCACACGGGTATAACATGATGTGGATTTAAAGCAAAGATTTTAAATAGAATCTGTTGTAACGAATAGACTGAGAAGATTAATTTATAAATAAAATAAAATATTTATCATTGGGTAAATAGAATATATAAGTCAGGGCTTATATAGAAAAGTAAGAATCGATTTCAACATCGATATTTGAAACTGAATATGGATGTAAAGTTAACCAACGGAGTTAATCAAAATGTGTTACTCAAAATGAGTTAGAGGAGTTAATCGATTAGAGTTAGAGTTAATCGATTAGAGTTAGAGTTAATCAATTAGAGTTAATCAGTTAGAGTTAATCGATTTGAGTTAAATCAAACTAGAGTTATTCGAATAGAGTTAACCAAACAAGAGTTAGTCGAATATTTGTTATTCGAATAGAGTTAATTAAATTTGCGTTAGTCGGATTAGAGTTATTCGAATATGGTTTATTCGAAGAAAGAGTTATCAAATAAAGTTATTCGAAGAAGAGAATTAATCGAATATAGTTTATTCGAATAGAGAAAGGAGTTATCGAATATTATTTATGCGAAAAGAAATTATCGAATATTAGTTATTCGAAAAGAAGTTATCGAATATTTGTTATTCGAAAGAAGTTATCAAATATATGTTATTTGAAAGGGTTATCGAATATTAGTTATTCGAAAGGGTTATCGAATATTAGTTATTCGAAAAGAAGTTATCGAATATTTGTTATTCGAAAGAAGTTATCGAATATTCGTTATTCGAAAGGGTTATCGAATATTTGTTATTCGAAAGAAGTTATCGAATATTAGTTATTCGAAAGGGTTATCGAATATTTGTTATTCGAAAGGGTTATCGAATATTTGTTATTCGAAAGGGTTATCGAATGTTGGTTATTCGAAAGGAGTTGTCGAATACAGCTTATTCGAATAGAGTTAAAAGGAGATATCGAATATAGTTTATTCGAATAGAGTTAAAAGGAGTTGTCGAATATAGTTTATTCGAATAAAGAAAGGAGTAAATCGAAAATGGTTTATTCGAAAGGGGTTAATCAAATATAGTTTATTTGATAGGAGTAAATTGATAAGAGTTAATCAATTAGGGTTAATCAAAAAGAGTTAATCCAATAGAGTTAATCAAATAGAGTTAATAGAATAGAGTTAATCAAACAGAGCTAACTGAGAAGGGTAAATCGATTAGAGTTAATCGAATAGTGTTAATTGAAAAGAGTTAATCGAATATGGCTATTCGAAGTGATTATTGTTTATAGTTTATTCGAAGGAAAGGCTTATCGAATAGAGTTTATTCGAAAGAGAATTATATGTTGAAATTCGATTATATCGAATGTTGGAAAGTAATATTTACTTTCCGGTTTTTAAACCAAGATTTATTTATTTAATAAATCGTTTAGTTATTATAAATAAATCGTTTAGTTATTTATTCAAATTAAAGAATAAAAGTTATATTCGACGTTAGATATTTCGAAAGTAGGAATTATAACGTTATCGTTATAACCAATGTTTTTATAGAAGAAGTGGATTCATAAATAGAATCCGTGAGGTTCGCAAGGAAGTTGCTAAAGATTTAAATGATAAACTTTGACTATTTTGAAGTTAAAACGTTGTTTAGTTAAGGTCTGAGAGGTAATTATACCCCAACTTGATTGACTTCCTTCTTAACTAAGGAATGGTAAGGTTTGATGGTGAAGGTTGGTTAAGTGAATATAGTTAATGAAGGTAATGGTTTGAATTGGCATAGCGATGTTTTATTTAAACATCTGTTTAAATCCAAGGAATGAGTTTGGAAACGTTTTCCAAATATAATCAGAGATATTTTCTAATCATAGAAAATGAAATGTTGGATGGTAAAGAATACTGGAATGACAGTGATACGTGGAAAGGAGATGGAAATGTTTTCCAGTGATTAATAACGTATATTTTTTAAATTTAGAAAATAAGGATTTCTGTATATATACGGAAACAGGAAATGGAGAATGAATAAATTAATGGTAAATGTATTTAAGAGCTAAATGATGAATGATGATTGATCGATATAACTTCCACCCGGAAATAATATCGTTGTTTGCACACGTGTTTTCCTTTGATAGTTAAATCACAAACTATCAAAGTTTTGACCACTTTTCCGTCGTCAATATGGAGATACCGGTTGGATTCTTATCCAAAGAACCACTCCGTATTGGCATAAGCGTTGCGGAATCATATATGCCAAAGATAATTGAAGACGAAGTAAAGTGCAAGGGCTGTTGTATAAGTCCTAGGTAGAGATTTCCTAGGATGGGTGTACGGAATAGTTCCTTCAGTTTGTCCAGTCCCATGACAACTAGAATGGACGAATGTTTGACAGAGTATATCTGATAGATCGTGTAAGTTGATCGTTTCAAACATATTTACGTTGGTGGTGGAGGAATTCATTTCTCTTAGCTTATACCCGTGATATTTTTGGGGAAATAAATTTGTGATTTGACGGGCATGACGATGTGGCATTCAAAGTGAATGAATGAGTAATCTATTGAAAGACACGTTATGATCTCCAGCCTCATCAACTGGGAAATGACAGAAATCGGGCTGGCAGCATGGCTAAGTGGTTCGCAACCAATTAGGATATATTGTCACCATCTAGAGAATATTCATATTTGTTACTTCTTTCAATTCTGTATCTCCCTGGAATGGTTATGTTGGTTTACCAACTGTAAGGTGACAATATATTCGATACACTCAAGCGAAATGAGTGGTCGGTCATGTCTGGCCGAGTTGCAAGATGTTCTTGTTGAACTCCAGTGTATCGCTTCTAGAGTACACTGATCGGAAGGTGTATCGATACCTTGTCATAGTTGGAAATCCATTACCCAATAAGAGCCCATGGTTTTGATTGTATATTATATATGTAGAACGTTAGATACAACCGTTTCTACTAGATTGATATTACTTCTGTTAGACATTATTATAATATCAGAATAATATTGTTTTACAAATGGTTATCCTTTGTTTCAAAAGGATTTTTGAAAGTTAAATCAAATAATTTGAGTTTACTCACACCAGTCCATGTTGGTTAACATGTACGTCTGATAGGGGTACCAGTCACATGACTGACCTGGAGTTTATTTGGTATGTTTTCCCTAAACTCTTGGGTGCCCAATTTTGTATAGGCAGTCAAGTAGTCGGGATTTACAGATACTTGAAGAGCTGGAGCAGGAGGCTTCAGAATTATATAGCTATGGTTTTTTCGCTGTGTTGTAAGTGTTGTACTTTGGAAGTGATATCTATATTAAAGTACAGATTTATATTTCAAAGTTATGTTATATATTATATGTTATTCGTTCCGCTGTGAGGTTCGTGTTACTCTGATGTTGTGTTGTTGTTCTTCTTCTATTCTAAGTTTCTGTCTTATCTATTCTCACCCTCTAATTTCTTTCATGGACTATCCGGTATTTCCGATGCTTGATTAGTCGACATGGTGTTATATGTCGATAACCAGGATCGCAAAAACCCCGGGTCGTTACAAATACATTACATAGCAGCACAAAAATAATACATAACACAACTGAAAGAAATACACGGATACAAAGCTTTCCAAATATAGCTTCAGCTGTAAATACAAGATCCTGTGAAAATAATATCTTCAAAATCCCAACTACTAGCTGCCCGTGTGGAAAACAGGGGCACCCAGAGTTTAGGTTAAAACAATAAACTCCAGGTTAATCATGTACTGGTGTGAGAACTAAAACAGCTATTTAAAACTTTACTTTAAAGTAAGGTAAATCAAGGGACCACGCTGTATAACACAGAACAAATTTCATCCCAAGAATACCAGTGCATAAAACAAACAGCGCAATGTTTTTTGAAAAAATGAAGCTGTTATAAGACTGGGTCCCATCACACAATGCAACGCAAGCCAGAGGATAGAGTTTTCCCTTATAATGGCCAAACATGCTTGGTTCGTTTAAAACAAATCATTTTGATACTATTATAATGTAAATTGTATGAAAACAACTTCAAATATAAATGTATCAATCTAGACGGCATGGGTACCATATATCATGTCGCCACACTAGTTTTACAATTCAAACCGAAAAGTCGTGCATTGAAAATTGGATTTCCATCATACATCGAAGCAAGGGATGGCTCCTCACTGATTCAAGACACTCCAGCAAATGTCTCAGGATAACACACTCTGGGAAACCCTTGTTTCCTGCAGGGCCGGTCCTCTCTAACGTTTGAGGATTGGCAATTTCTGAACACACGTTTCCCGGTCCTATTGGACCTATCTATCGGCCCTGTAACACCCCGTATGTTGAATAACTTGCTATAATATAAAACAGGGCAGAATTAAATTTTAAAATCTGAATCAGGGGAAACGGGCTATGCCATTTCGTTCGTCTCGGAAAAATACGCGAAATAGAGTCTGAGTTTTCGAAAATCGGAGTCCGCATGACCCAGTTAAGGCCCGAAGAAGTTTTTAGAAATTCAAAACAGATTTCAGAAGAGGCGGGAAAATTCACACCGGGCATAGGGAGTCGACCCTAGGGTCGACATGGGTGTCGACCCCCTCCCTAGGGGTCGACCCAGGGGTCGACCCAGGGGTCGACCCATGGGTCGACACAGCGGTCGACCCCTCCTGTCGGTCTGTGTGACCTGGGTGCAACCTGATGGGGTTTGGGCTATGTTTTAGGGCTTGTGACGAAATCTGACGGCTCTAACCTAATCTAGGGTTAATCTAAGGGCCTAAACTACATCCTAAATCTATAAATACACCCTAAGACTACCCTAATCCATACAAAAAATAGATACAACGTCGTTATGCCATCAAAATGCAACTTGAAGGAGCCTCCATCAAATTAAAGAGGAAGATAGCTTCTCAAATCAACTTCTAATCAACTCTAGCAACTTAATATTCTTCATAGGAGTGCAAATCAACAAGTTGTGAGTTTCTATAGCCTTAATGACCAATTCTTGAAATGATTATGATAGGATATAATGAGGTTATGGCTATGAATGTGGATCAATGCAAGTTATGTTATCATATGCTATGTATTCATGATGTTATGCAAGTTATGCAAGTTATATGCTATGTGTTTATGATGTTATGCAAGTTATGCAAGTCATATGCTATGTGTTATGCAAGTTATGCAAGTCATATGCTATGTGTTATGCAAGTTATGCAAGTCATATGCTATGTGATCATGATGTTATGCAAGTTATGCAAGTCATATGCTATGTGATCATGATGTTATGCAAGTTATGCAAGTCATATGCTATGTGATCATGATGTTATGCAAGTTATGCAAGTCATATGCTAGGTGATCATGATGTTATGCAAGTTATGCAAGTTTTAGGCTACGTGTTCATGATGCTAGTTATGCAAATCGCTATGATAAACATTGATCCATTATGACACCATGTTATGCAAGTTTGGTGTTTGATTATATGCAAGTTCATATATGATATGTTATGCAAGCTTGGTGTATGATTATATGCAAGTTCATATATGACATGTTATGCAAGTTTGGTGTTTGATTATATGCAAGTAACATGTGCAAGTTTACACCTTTGTATGAGATGCATACATATGCAAGTTAACCCCTTTGTATGTCATACATACATATGCAAGTTTACCCCTTTTTATGACATAAGTAACCTATGCAAGTTACCCTCTTTATGACATATGTGATTCATGCAAGTTTGGGTTGATTATTTATGCTAGTTGGGTTTGATGATATGGTCACATATGCATTGTAACAACCCGTATTTTCAATAACCTGTAATAACATAAATCGAGGCAGAATTTAATTCTAAAATGGGAATCAAGGGAAACGGGCTATGCCATTGTGTTCGTCTCGGAAAAATACGCGAAATAGAGTCCGAGTATTCGAAAATCGGAGTCCGTATGACCAAGATATGGCCTCGCGAAGTTTCACGAAAATTCCCAAATTAAAGTATACTTAATTAAGTGAAATGGGTTGTGTAGATATATATATATATATATATATATATATATTGATATATATATATATAATTGAAAATTTAATAAATAAATATGCAAAAATGCTCAAAACAGCGAATTGGGAGAGGGGAATAACCGAACCGGCCGATTTTTGAAGTCGACCCGAGCCCGCTGGGTCGACTAGGGGTTAATCCAGGGTGTTTGGCTGTCAACCCGTGGGCCGATTCGCTCAAGTGCAGATTTTGCATTTGAATGGTTCTCATGGTCCATCTTTAATCTAAAGGCCCTAGATGGTTCCTACACTTGACTTCTTCCCCAAGACATGCTTTGATGGCTTGGATTGAATCTAGGGTTAATCCTATGGCCTAAAACACTTGCCTAATCTATAAATAAGACCCTAACCTACCCTAATTCATTCATAATTAAACCTAGTGACTAAACTATGGCAAAATGCTAGCTCTCATGGCCTCCACTAATTTTATGAAGAGGGTTGCATACTAATCACTCTCTAATCAACTTCTAATCCCTTCTTAGCATCTTAATCTTCTTCATTTGGTGTTCAAAGTTGCTAGTTGTGAGTTTCTATCACTTTGATGATCTTTTGGTAAACTAATTAGATGAGATGTGATGAGATTTATGGTTTTGTATGTGGGTTAATGAGCTTTGAATCATATGATATGATGTTAGCATTAATCTTATGTTTATGCATGTTGAGTATGTAAGCTTATGCAAGTTTAATATGATGTATGTTATGTTTGCATGATGCTAAATATGCAAGTTGTGGGCTATGTAATCATATGCATGTTATGCAAGTTCATGGTAATATGCTATGCAAGTTACATGTTTGTTAATATGCAAGTTACATGTTTGTTAATATGCAAGTTACATGTATGTAAATATGCAAGTTACATGTTTGTTAATATGCAAGTTACATGTTTGTTAATATGCAAGTTACATGTATGTAAATATGCAAGTTACATGTTTCTTTATATGCAAGTTACATGTTTGTTAATATGCGAGTTACATGTATGTAAATATGCAAGTTACATGTTTATTAATATGCAAGTTCATGATGACACATTATGCAAGTCTATAAGCTAATATGCAAGTTTGTTATGCAAAATGAATATGTAAGTTATGTGACATATTATATGCAAGTTATGTGACATGTTATGCAAGTTCCTATGCAAGTTATGTGTTTGTTAATATGCAAGATGGCACCTTTGAAACATGTTCATTCATATGCAAGTTGACACCTTTTATATGTGTTATATCATGAACGAAATTACGTGGGAACGATGGGGTAATTAAATGCATAAGTTAATAAGATTGTGTGAAATTAATATAATTATGCATAACACAAAATAAATAAACATAGTATGGGAATTTGCCTATTTGGTTAGGTGTACCCATACTATGTGTTGGGAATTTACCTATTGAGTTAGGTCTACCCCATGGGAATTTACCTATTAAGTTAGGTCTACCCATGTTAAGAAAACTTGATTAATTAGGGATAATTAATATAAAATTATGAGGGTGATTAATTAGGTGTAATTAATTGACTAAGACACGAGGTTGGACTCAGTTGTAGCGTAAAACTGCCCGGACCCAACCGGCTTAACCAGTTGCTACAAATGTTAGCCCAATGTGAGAGGTCTTAGGCACAAACTAAATACGTAATTAATGTAAAGACACGAGGTTAGACTCTGTTATGACATAAGGCTGCCCGGACCCAACCGGCTTAACCAGCGGTCATAAAAGACAGTCTAATGTGAGAGGTCTTTACAAAGGTTACGTTCTTAATTAATTAATTAAGAAACACTTAACCACATTAGCATGTAGAGGGACATGAGGGGTTAAGTGGGTGCCTCGGGTGGCATGAGAAAATCTAGTGGTTGCCTTGGGTGGCAATAGAAAATACGATTAGAATACTTAACCAAAATAGAACATGTAATTAAAACATGATTAAAGGGTTAAGTGGGATATACTAGAAAAAGGGACAAGCTTAGGTGGGTAGCTTGTGGAGGCCCATTTCAACCAGTAACCCATACGTATCTTTGTGGGCTCGACCCATGTCGAGGACGGGACACGCATACTGGGCTTGACTGTAAGAGGCAAACGGGTTAGCGGTGGCAACGCAAGTCCAACGGGCTTCATATGCGTGAGTGGGCCCGGGCTGGTAGGTAAGCCGTTGTTGCATCGAGTAGATATAAGCCGTGCACCTTTAGTTTCATCAGGTTGCCACATTGGGGAATGATACATCCCACGGTGGGGCCAGCACGGGTATCTACGTTAGGGAGCCGATCGAATGGGAAGTAGTGTGTACACCTAGTGGATTGTAGGGCCCCGTGGCGCCTACTTGGTCACCTAGGGGTACGCAGGTACTAATTAGTAAATTTTATAAGTCCTTGGGTGGGATCAACCTTTAAGTTAGGAACGACTGGTGTGGTGCAGTTTAGTAATTTACCTTAGGGAGGGTAGATGCGTCTTTATCCTTTATCTTCGTTTAGTTGACTGCTTAGGGTAGCCATTCATCCCTATATGTTACCGTATATCAGTTTATGTCTTCTCTGGTTACTTTAACGATTGTATTGTTAAAGTTATAGGACTCGCTCAGACTTATGTCTGACCCTGTTGTTTTTATCTTTTTCCCAACCCTCAGGTCCTACGGTGGATCCTAGCAGTAGTGGAGCTTGATCGGATTGCTGTTCCAGTCTTTAGGAGCTTGGATAGATGTAAAGCTCCAGTTATCCAGTTATCTTTTCTTTTGTTTGGCTATTGTATGAGAGTGGGATTATGTACTTCTTTATTTTGATGGATATTGTACTTGACCTTTATTGTGGTTTTATGATGTAACCAGACATGTTTTACTTCCGCTGTTATGAGATGATGTTTTAAAATTTCAAGTACTATTTATATCTGTCTTGTTGTAATTTTTCTGTTCTATATTCACTAAAATACTCCACCGATGCTATGGCATTCCCTTAGTGAGTGATCATAGCGGGAGTGGGGTGTTACACGTGGTATCAGAGCTTAAGGTTACCAGAACAGATAAAATTTTTGAGAAAAACTACTTTCTAAGAGTATTTTCGAAGAAAGTATTTTTAAAAGCATGTCTTCTAAGAGAAAAAGTTTTTGAAAAAGAAAAGCATAATCCCCAATAGCCATATCTTTATCTTTCGGAATCTCCTTTTTGAATCTTTCCTCTTTCGTTTCAGCATGGCTGAAGATCTTAACATCCCGGAGGGTTTAGTTATACCACTATGGTATAGGAGGTTGCAAGAGGCTAGGGCCGCGGCTGCGGGTCCGGCCAATGCTACTACACCAGAGACAACCGCTCCTCCTCCTCAGCCTAGAGTGGATAATTTTGCAAAGGTTTGCAAGGAGTTCAAGGCTATAGGAGGAAAACCTTTTCTTGGTTCAGAGACTTTCGTAGAGGCTAGAGATTGGCTTAAGGAAGTGGAAGAGTTGCTAGATATCTTTGAAGTGGAAGAGGGAAAGAAAGTCAAGTTGGCGGCTTGGTTAATGAAGGGAGAGGCCTCATTCTGGTGGGAGGTCACTAATGGAGAACGCCCTGTTGACTCTTGGGCAGATTTTAAGCAAAGGTTTGGGGCTAAGTTTCTCTCAAGGGCGGAAGAGAATCTGTTTATGGAGAAGTTCTTGAATTTGAAGCAAGGGAATCTCACGGTGAAAGAATATGTCAACAAATTCAATCAATTAGCAAGGTTTGGCATAGAGTTGGTGAATACACCGGAGAAGAAGGCTTTGAGGTTCGTTAGAGGCTTGAACGAACCATTGCAAGGAATAGCTATGACTCACATTCCTATGGGGGCCACTTTTGAGAAGCTTGTCTACATGGCACTTATGCATGAGGATGATAAGAATTCTAAGGCACCAGAGAAAAAGGGGGATCAGAAGAAACCGCAACAGCAACAACAAGGCAAGGGCGGAAAAGGCAATGGTGACAAAAAGAAGACGAAGAAGAAGTGCTTCAATTGTGGAACACCAGGACACCTCAGTAAGGATTGTCGCAAAAAGAAGAAGACCGGTTGCTTTCATTGTGGTGAAGCAGGGCATCTTGTGAAAAACTGCCCAAAGAAGGGGCAGAAGACGGGGTCTACCTCAGGAGGCCAGGTGCAAGCTCTTATAGCACCACCTCAGTCAGGGGGGCAAGTTCAGGTTCTCTCAGTTCCACCGATTCAGCAGAGAGGTAGAACTATTTCCGTTGAAAGTCTGGTTTTTCTGTTTGATCATCCAGTTCGTACTTTGTTTGACTCTGGCGCATCGCATTCTTTTATCTCATCATCGTTAGTTGAGTCACTGCACTTAGACACCAGTCTAGTTGATGATCCCTTGGTTGTCTCAAACCCAATTGGGGGCTCCATATATCTGTCTATGATATGTTTGGGTTTGAAGATTTCTATACTTAGCGTTGAGTTTAGATGTGATGCTTTTGTATTGGGCTTCACGGGCTATGGGTTGATCTTGGGCATGGACTGGTTATCCAGTAATGGTGCCGTTCTTGATTGCGAAAGGAGAGTTGTCAGGCTCATGACCCGCTTGGGTAACACTCTCGAGATCTCTTGCAATCCCATGGAATCTGTTTTGCTAAGTTATCTTGAATCGCTCGATGCTTCGGTCGAAAGTTTGTGTTCTGTCAGAGTAGTCCGGGAATATCCGGATGTGTTTGAAGAAGTAAAGGGTTTGCCTCCGAAGCGGGAGATAGATTTCCGAATTTATTTGGTGGATAATGCCAAACCAGTGTCTTTGCCAGTACGCCACATGGCTCCTCGTGAGAGAAGAGAACTTCATAAGCAAGTAGGGGAGTTGCTTGAGAAGGGGTTCATAAGGCGAAGTATATCGGAGTGGGGAGCTCCAGTAGTGTTTGCCACGAAGGCGGATGGGTCCCTCAGACTTTGTGTGGATTATAGGGAACTTAATAAGCTCACGAAGAAGAATAGACACCCATTACCGAGGATAGATGATCTCTTTGATCAGTTGGTTGGCGCGTCAGTATTTTCGCAGATGGACTTAGCTACAGGGTTTCATCAGTTAAGAGTGGCGGAGGACAGTATAGAGAAGACTGCTTTCCGGACTCCGGATGGTTTTTATGAGTGGCTAGTGATGCCATTTGGGTTGACAAACGCCCCCGCATACTTTGTTGATCTCATGAGTAGAGTGTTCAGAGAGTATCTGAATAAGTTTGTAGTAGTTTTTGTGGATGACATCTTGGTCTTTTCCAAGAATGAAGAAGAGCATGCCTTACATCTCAAGGAAGTGTTGGAGACTCTTCGAGCGCATAGTCTTAAAGCTAAATTCTCTAAATGCCATTTTTGGAGAAGAGAAGTGCGATTCTTAGGGCATGTGGTCTCTAAGGAAGGGATAGCTGTGGATCCCGCAAAGATAGTATCTATCCAGGATTGGAAAGTTCCTAGAAATGCTACCGAGGTAAGAAGTTTCTTGGGGTTGGCAGGATATTATAGGAAGTTCATCAAAGACTTCGCGAAGATATCAGCCCCATTAACCCGCTTGACGAAGAAGAATCTGGTTTTCTCATGGGATGTAGATTGTGATGATGCTTTCCGACGGTTAAAGAGAGCTTTGACCACCGCTCCAGTTTTAGTGCTTCCAGATGGGAGTAAGCCGTTTGTTGTTTATACCGATGCTTGTGGAACATGATTAGGTGCGGTCTTGATGCAGGAGGGAAGGGTAATAGCCTATGGAGGGAGACAATTGAGAGTGCATGAGAAGAATTACCCTACCCATGATCTAGAGTTGGCCGCGATTGTTTTCGCACTTAAGTCTTGGCGCCATTATCTTCTTGGTGAGAGATTCGAGTTGTTCACCGACCATAAATCATTGAAGTACTTATTCTCTCAGAAGGATTTAAACTTAAGACAGCAAAGGTGGATGGAGTTCTTAGCATCCTATGATTTCGAGATAGCGTATACCCCTGGTAAGGGTAACGTGGTGGAAGACGCCTTAAGTAGAAAAAGGCTATCTTTGAGTCCATTGTTCGTGGAACGACGAAGCTTGGAGTTTCTTTCTTTGTTTGACTTCAGACCTTCTGTTGATTTTGTACCTGGTTTGTTGGCATCCTTGGAGGTTAGACCTACTCTTTTGAGACGGATTGGCGAGGCTCAGCGAGACGACCCACAGTTGGTTGTGTTGGTAGAGAAGCTTATAAGAGGGGAGTCGTCCAGCCATTTGGGTAGATACACCATAGATGATAAGGGATGGTTGCATAGAGACGGTAGACTTTGTGTACCGCAAGATGAGGGTTTGAAGAAGGCTATTTTGGATGATGCACATCGTTCAAGAATGACTATTCATCCCGGTGGAGACAAAATGTACCAAGACATGAAGAGAGTTTTCTTTTGGGCCGGTATGAAGAAAGATGTGGCCGAGTATGTGGCTAGATGCTTAGTGTGCCAACAAGTTAAAGTGGAGCAAAGGAAACCCGGTGGGTTGCTACACCCATTGGAAGTTCCACAGTGGAAGTGGGATAGTGTCTCGATGGATTTCATCGACGGGTTACCGAGATCGAGGAAGGGCAATACGGGAATTTGGGTTGTGGTAGACAGACTTACAAAGAGTGCCCATTTTATACCCGTAAAGAGTAAGAGGACCGCTCCATGGCTTGCTTCAGTCTATGTTAGAGAGATTGTTAGATTGCATGGCGTACCATCCAGCATTGTGAGTGATCGAGATCCTATTTTCACTAGTGAGTTTTGGAGAAGTTTGCAAGAGGCGGTAGGGACTCAGTTGTGTTTGAGCACCGCATATCATCCTCAGACGGACGGTCAGACCGAGAGGGTGAACCGTATCTTAGAAGATCTTTTGAGGCTTTGTATCTTGGATTTTGGAGGTACATGGGAAGAACATCTTCCTTTGGTGGAGTTCGCATATAATAACAGCTTTCAGTCCAGTATTGGTATGGCTCCTTTCGAAGCTCTTTATGGAAGGCCTTGTCGATCTCCTACATGTTGGTGGGAATCTACGGATAAGATCTTGCTTGGGCCGGATATGGTTAGAGAGACTTCAGAGAAGATTGATTTAATTCGAAAAAGGATGAAAGCAGCGCAAGATAGACAGAAATCTTATGCGGATCGGAGAAGGACGGATCTTGGGTTTGAGGTTGGGGACATGGTTTTTGTCAAAGTATCTCCATTGAGAAATGTTGTTCGCTTTGGGTCCGTAGGGAAGTTAGCACCGAGATTTGTTGGGCCGTTTCCTATTAAGGAAAGGATTGGACGGATGGCATATAGGGTGGAGTTGCCCGACAGACTTAGTGGTGTTCATGATGTATTCCATGTATCACATTTGAGGAAGTGCTTACATGAGACCGCGGAGGTGGTAGAGCCGAGCTTGCTTAGAGATGTAGAGGTAGAGCGTGATGCGACGATTCGACGAGCTCCTACTCGCATCCTTGGGTCAGAAACTAGGAAGTTGAGGAACAGAGAAGTTCAGCTAGTTAAAGTGCAATGGGGAGATGACGAAAGCAATGCTACTTGGGAGACGGAAGCAAAGATGCGTTCTTTGTATCCATTTCTTTTTGAGAGTATGTCTTTTAACTTCTCCTTTATTGCTTGTCTAGTACTTATCTTATCTTTAGTATATCCTCTCGCTAATACCTATGACCTTTAGATAGGGTAAAACCTATGGTTGAGACATGTGTTTGAAACATGTTATGGTTGATGGATGCATATGGATGCAATTGTTTGCTAGTGGTTGCTCGTGGATGCATATACACACACATTAGGCACTAGATCGGCTCAGTCACTTCATGTTGCATATTGCATAAATGGATGTGGTAGTTAGATTGATGGATGTATCATGGCTGTGTTATCATATGGATGATGCATTTTTGTGTATGGTTGTGCACGCATGTAGAAATTTGTATGTGTCAATAGGGTTTCGCATACATATTGGATGCATGGCACTATCATGGTTTGCATTAAGGAGGTTTACTGTATCAGTAACCGCCTGATTTTCGCATTAGGTAAGTACATATACACACACTTTTGCATATATCCATCCAGCATTTAGAATCTTGTAAGGACAATGATTGCTCGTGGATGATGCTTTGAGTAGATGGATGATTGGATGGTAGGATACGTTCTTCCTAACTTGAAGATTTCGGGGACGAAATCCTTTAAGGAGGGGAGAATGTAACAACCCGTATTTTCAATAACCTGTAATAACATAAATCGAGGCAGAATTTAATTCTAAAATGGGAATCAAGGGAAACGGGCTATGCCATTGTGTTCGTCTCGGAAAAATACGCGAAATAGAGTCCGAGTATTCGAAAATCGGAGTCCGTATGACCAAGATATGGCCTCGCGAAGTTTCACGAAAATTCCCAAATTAAAGTATACTTAATTAAGTGAAATGGGTTGTGTAGATATATATATATATATATATATATATTGATATATATATATATATAATTGAAAATTTAATAAATAAATATGCAAAAATGCTCAAAACAGCGAATTGGGAGAGGGGAATAACCGAACCGGCCGATTTTTGAAGTCGACCCAAGCCCGCTGGGTCGACTAGGGGTTAATCCAGGGTGTTTGGCTGTCAACCCGTGGGCCGATTCGCTCAAGTGCAGATTTTGCATTTGAATGGTTCTCATGGTCCATCTTTAATCTAAAGGCCCTAGATGGTTCCTACACTTGACTTCTTCCCCAAGACATGCTTTGATGGCTTGGATTGAATCTAGGGTTAATCCTATGGCCTAAAACACTTGCCTAATCTATAAATAAGACCCTAACCTACCCTAATTCATTCATAATTAAACCTAGTGACTAAACTATGGCAAAATGCTAGCTCTCATGGCCTCCACTAATTTTATGAAGAGGGTTGCATACTAATCACTCTCTAATCAACTTCTAATCCCTTCTTAGCATCTTAATCTTCTTCATTTGGTGTTCAAAGTTGCTAGTTGTGAGTTTCTATCACTTTGATGATCTTTTGGTAAACTAATTAGATGAGATGTGATGAGATTTATGGTTTTGTATGTGGGTTAATGAGCTTTGAATCATATGATATGATGTTAGCATTAATCTTATGTTTATGCATGTTGAGTATGTAAGCTTATGCAAGTTTAATATGATGTATGTTATGTTTGCATGATGCTAAATATGCAAGTTGTGGGCTATGTAATCATATGCATGTTATGCAAGTTCATGGTAATATGCTATGCAAGTTACATGTTTGTTAATATGCAAGTTACATGTTTGTTAATATGCAAGTTACATGTATGTAAATATGCAAGTTACATGTTTGTTAATATGCAAGTTACATGTTTGTTAATATGCAAGTTACATGTATGTAAATATGCAAGTTACATGTTTCTTTATATGCAAGTTACATGTTTGTTAATATGCGAGTTACATGTATGTAAATATGCAAGTTACATGTTTATTAATATGCAAGTTCATGATGACACATTATGCAAGTCTATAAGCTAATATGCAAGTTTGTTATGCAAAATGAATATGTAAGTTATGTGACATATTATATGCAAGTTATGTGACATGTTATGCAAGTTCCTATGCAAGTTATGTGTTTGTTAATATGCAAGATGGCACCTTTGAAACATGTTCATTCATATGCAAGTTGACACCTTTTATATGTGTTATATCATGAACGAAATTACGTGGGAACGATGGGGTAATTAAATGCATAAGTTAATAAGATTGTGTGAAATTAATATAATTATGCATAACACAAAATAAATAAACATAGTATGGGAATTTGCCTATTTGGTTAGGTGTACCCATACTATGTGTTGGGAATTTACCTATTGAGTTAGGTCTACCCCATGGGAATTTACCTATTAAGTTAGGTCTACCCATGTTAAGAAAACTTGATTAATTAGGGATAATTAATATAAAATTATGAGGGTGATTAATTAGGTGTAATTAATTGACTAAGACACGAGGTTGGACTCAGTTGTAGCGTAAAACTGCCCGGACCCAACCGGCTTAACCAGTTGCTACAAATGTTAGCCCAATGTGAGAGGTCTTAGGCACAAACTAAATACGTAATTAATGTAAAGACACGAGGTTAGACTCTGTTATGACATAAGGCTGCCCGGACCCAACCGGCTTAACCAGCGGTCATAAAAGACAGTCTAATGTGAGAGGTCTTTACAAAGGTTACGTTCTTAATTAATTAATTAAGAAACACTTAACCACATTAGCATGTAGAGGGACATGAGGGGTTAAGTGGGTGCCTCGGGTGGCATGAGAAAATCTAGTGGTTGCCTTGGGTGGCAATAGAAAATACGATTAGAATACTTAACCAAAATAGAACATGTAATTAAAACATGATTAAAGGGTTAAGTGGGATATACTAGAAAAAGGGACAAGCTTAGGTGGGTAGCTTGTGGAGGCCCATTTCAACCAGTAACCCATACGTATCTTTGTGGGCTCGACCCATGTCGAGGACGGGACACGCATACTGGGCTTGACTGTAAGAGGCAAACGGGTTAGCGGTGGCAACGCAAGTCCAACGGGCTTCATATGCGTGAGTGGGCCCGGGCTGGTAGGTAAGCCGTTGTTGCATCGAGTAGATATAAGCCGTGCACCTTTAGTTTCATCAGGTTGCCACATTGGGGAATGATACATCCCACGGTGGGGCCAGCACGGGTATCTACGTTAGGGAGCCGATCGAATGGGAAGTAGTGTGTACACCTAGTGGATTGTAGGGCCCCGTGGCGCCTACTTGGTCACCTAGGGGTACGCAGGTACTAATTAGTAAATTTTATAAGTCCTTGGGTGGGATCAACCTTTAAGTTAGGAACGACTGGTGTGGTGCAGTTTAGTAATTTACCTTAGGGAGGGTAGATGCGTCTTTATCCTTTATCTTCGTTTAGTTGACTGCTTAGGGTAGCCATTCATCCCTATATGTTACCGTATATCAGTTTATGTCTTCTCTGGTTACTTTAACGATTGTATTGTTAAAGTTATAGGACTCGCTCAGACTTATGTCTGACCCTGTTGTTTTTATCTTTTTCCCAACCCTCAGGTCCTACGGTGGATCCTAGCAGTAGTGGAGCTTGATCGGATTGCTGTTCCAGTCTTTAGGAGCTTGGATAGATGTAAAGCTCCAGTTATCCAGTTATCTTTTCTTTTGTTTGGCTATTGTATGAGAGTGGGATTATGTACTTCTTTATTTTGATGGATATTGTACTTGACCTTTATTGTGGTTTTATGATGTAACCAGACATGTTTTACTTCCGCTGTTATGAGATGATGTTTTAAAATTTCAAGTACTATTTATATCTGTCTTGTTGTAATTTTTCTGTTCTATATTCACTAAAATACTCCACCGATGCTATGGCATTCCCTTAGTGAGTGATCATAGCGGGAGTGGGGTGTTACATGCATGTTGACACCTTTTAACCCATGTTGATGCAAATGTTATGCAAGTTGACCCATTGTATTTGTGATGAATCTTCCCTTTTACGTATGTCATGTTAGCGAATTACGTGGGGAACGATGGGGTTAATATTCATGTTAACAAAATTGTGTGAAGTTGGTATGATTATGCATACCATAAAGTGGATGGACATAATTGAGTCAATTATGTACATCATTAAATTTGTAACTAATTAGGGATAATTAATACAAATTATGGGGGTGATTAATTAGGTGTAATTAATCGACTAAGACACGAGGTTGGACCCTTTTGTAGCATAAGACTGCCCGGACCCGACCGGAAAATCCAACGGCTACAAATGATTGGCCCAATGTGAAAGGTCTTAGGCATAAACTAAATACGTGACAAGTGTAAAGACACGAGGTTAGACTCGGTTATGGCGTAAGGCTGCCTGGACCCGACCGGCAAATCCAGCTGCCATAAAAGATAGTCTAATGTGAGAGATCTTTACAACGGTTACGTTCTTAATCAATTAAGAAACACTTAACCAGATAAGCATGTAGTGGGGCATGAGGGGTTAAGTGGGTGCCTTGGGTGGCATGAGGAAATCAAGTAAGTGCCTTAGGTGGCATATGGGAAAATCTAGTGGGTTGCCTTGAGTGGCAATAGAAAATACGATTAGAATACTTAACCAAAGTGGAACATGTAATTAAACATGATTAAAGGGTTAAGTAAGTGCCTTGGATGGCATGTGGGAAAATCTAGTGGGTTGCCTTGAGTGGCAATAGAAAATACGATTAGAATACTTAACCAAAGTGGAACATGTAATTAAACATGATTAAAGGGTTAAGTAAGTGCCTTGGGTGGCATGTGGGAAAATCCAGTGGTTGCCTTGGGTGTCAATGGAAAATACGACTAGAATACTTAACCAAAGTGGAACATGTAATTAAACATGATTAAAGGGTTAAGTAAGTGCCTTGGGTGGCATGTGGAAATCTAGTGGGTGCCTTGAGTGGCAATTGAAATATGGTTAGATGACTTAACCAAACTTTAAACATGTAAGTGGACATGATTATTAAAAGGGTTAAGTGGGATACACTAGAGGGGACAATCTTAGGTAGGTAGCTTGTGGGGGCCCATTTCAACCAGTAACCCATATGTATCTTATTGGGCTCGACCCATGTCGAGGACGCGACACGCGTACCGGGCTTGACTATAAAGGCCAAAAATGGGTTAGCGGTGGCAACGCAAGTCCAACGGGTTTCATATGCGTGTGTGGACCCGGGCTGGCAGGTAAGACGTTGTTGCATCGTGTAGGTATAAGCCGTGCACCATTGGTTGTATCGGGTTGCCACTTTGGGTAGTGATACACCGCACTGGGGGGCCAGCACGGGTATCTACGTTAGGGAGCCGATCGAATGGGAGTAGTGGGTACACCTAGTGGAGATAGGGGCAGACGGCACCTATGTAGTCAGCTAGGGGTACACGAGGCTACTATTAAAATTACTAAGTACACTTAGTGGGATCAACCTTTAAGTAGGAATTACCCTTGGGTGGGTAGATCTGGTGTGGTGCAGTGTAGGAATTACCCTTGGGTGGGTAGATCTGGTGTGGTGCAGTTTAGTATTACCCTTGGGTGGGTAGATGCGTCTTTACCGTTATCTTAGTTCGTCCTAAGTCTAGTTGGCTGCTTAGTGTAGTCATTTATCCCCAGTTGTACCATACCAGGTTTATATCATACCCTAATTACTTTAATGATTGTATTGTTAAGGGTATAGGACTCGCTCAGACTTATGTCTGACCTCGTTGTTTTTATCTTTTTTCCCAACCCTCAGGTTCTCATAGTGGGCCTAGTGCTAGTGGACTTTGATCAGATCGCTTTATCTGTCTTTTGGCGCTTGGACCATTGATGTGAAGCTCAGTTTATGTTTTCTTCTATGGCTATTAGTTCATGAGTGGGATTATGTACCTTTGTTTTATCAAGATGGATATTATGTACTTGACTCTTGTTTATGGTTTGTGATGTAACCAAACATGTTTTACTTTCCGCTGCAATGAAATGATGTTTTAAATTCTCAAGTATTACTTATATCTGTCTTGTTGTAACTTTTCTGTTCTATATTCACTTAAGATACTCCACCGATGCTACGGCATTCCTTTAGTGAGTGTCCGTAGCGGGTGTGGGGTGTTACACGTGGTATCAGAGCTTAAGGTTACCGGAACAGATAATTTTTTTAGAAAACTATTTTTCTAAAAACATTTTTGGGAAGAAGTATTTTCAAAAACATGTCTTTTAAGGGAAAAGTTTTTGAAAGAAAAGAACATAATCCCCAAGAGCCATATATCCTTCCTTCGATTCTCCGTTTTGAATCTCTTCCTCTTTCTCTTTTTGAATTTCCCCTCCTCGTATAGATGTCTTTTTAAGATAAATAAGGACTTCCGTATGAAGGACGGAAGAACCACTTCAAGGGACTTAGACGTTTTTCGGGCTAAGAAGTTAGTCCAAGGAGGTGGAGGGCTTGTGGGCACCTTTAAGATGGACGAGGGAGGAAGGTTCAAATAGCTGTTAGGGAAATAAAGGACGAAACCTCGTCGTGGTAAGAAGGCCACGAAAGGAGAAAGTGAAGGAGAAGGCTAGTTGTTTTGGAGAAATAGGACACCTTATTAGGATTGTCCAAAGAGGTAAGGACGAAGTACAGGATCTTCTGGAGGGTAGATGTATTCCCTCACGACGGGTGTACCTGATGGGGGTAGGACCGTCGAGGTTGAAATTTGGTTCTCTCAATCATCCTGTTCAAACTTTATTCAACTCTGGCGCATCATATTCGTTTATCTCATCATCATCAGTTGAGTCACTGCACCTAGACACTAGTTTAGTAGATGATCCCTTGGTTGCTTCAAACCCAATTGGGGGCTCCACTTATTTGTCCATGATATGTTTGGGTTTGAAGATTTCCATACTTAGCGTTGAGTTTAGATGTGATGCTTTTGTTTGGGCTTCACGGGCTATGGGTTGATTTTGGGTATGGACTGGTTATCCAGTAATGGTGTCGTTCTTGATTGCGAAAGGAGAGTTGTTAGGCTCATGACCCGCTTGGGTAACACTCTCGAGATCTCTTGTAATCCCATAGATTCTGTTATGCTAAGTTATCTTGAATCGCTTGACGCTTCGGTCGAGAGTTTGCGATCTGTTAGAGTAGTCCGGGAATACTCGGATGTGTTTGAGGAGGTGAAGGGCTTACCTCCGAAGCGGGAGATAGACTTCCGAATATATCTGGTAGACAATGCTAGGCCAGTATCTTTGCCAGTGCACCACATGGCTCCTCGTGAGGGGAGGGAACTCCATAAGCAAGAAGGGGAGTTGCTTGAGAAGGGGTTCATAAGACGAAGTATATCAGAGTGGGGTGCTCCAGTAGTTTTTGCCACGAAGGCGGATGGGTCCCTTAGACTTTGTGTAGACTATAGAGAACTCAACAAGCTCACAAAGAAGAATAGACACCCATTACCGAGGATTGATGATCTCTTTGATCAGTTGATTGGCGCCTCAGTGTTTCCGCAATTGGGCTTAGCCACGGGGTTTCATCAATTGGGAGTGGCTGAGGATAGTATAGAGAAGACCGCCATTAGGACTCCGGATGGTTTCTATGAGTGGCTTGTGATGCCATTTGGTTTGACGAACGCCCCCGCATACTTTGTTGATTTGATGAGTAGGGTGTTCAGGGAGTACCTAAATAACTTCGTGGATGACATCTTGGTCTTTTCTAAGAGCGAAATAAGTTTTCGTATGTGCTTAATAGGTTAAGCAAAGCCAGTTATTTGATCAACGGTGGTTTTGGAGCGAGACTGGCAAGGACATCTAGAGTTGGACAAGTGCTTAATTGTTTAGCCATTTTTACTAGTATCATCTCATGTAGGTCGTCTGAATTCGAAGGAGGTATCCCTTGGGTGTTTGTCTGATATTGGTTTAGGCCTTTGGGGCTTGCACTTGGGGGATGTCGAGTTCGACTAGGATGGTCTGCGTGAGAGATGGATAGTTGTGACGATTTTGCATGGGAGAATTTCCTGGTTTTCTCTAGAAGTGGAGAAAAGCATGCCCTACATCTTAGGGAAGTGTTGGAGACTCTTCAAGCGCATAGTCTTGAGACAACAAAGGTGTATGAAGTTCTTAGCATCCTATGATTTCGAGATAGCGTATACCCCTGGCAAGGGTAACGTGGTGGCGGACGCCTTGAGGAGAAAAAGGTTGTCCTTGAGTCCATTGTTCGTGGAACGACGAAGCTTGGAATTTATCTCGATGTTTGATTTCAGACCTTCCGTTGACTTTATACCCGGTTTGCTAGCATCCATAGAGGTCAGACCTACTCTTTTGGGGCGGATTGGCGAGGCACAGCGGGACGACCCACAGTTGGTTGAGTTGGTAGAGAGGCTCATAAGGGGGGAGTCGTCCAGCCATTTGAGTAGGTACACCCTAGACGATAGGGGGTGGTTGCGTAGAGACGGTAGACTTTGTGTACCGCAAGACGAGGGTTTGAGGAAGGCTATACTTGATGATGCGCATCGTTCGTAGATGACCATTCCTCCCGGTGGGGACAAGATGTACCAAGACAAGAAGCGAGTTTTCTTTTGGGCCGGTATGAAGAAAGATGTGGCTGAGTATGTCGCTAGATGCTTGGTGTGCCAACAAGTGAAAGCGGAGCAAAAGAAACACGGTGGGTTGCTTCACCCATTGGAAGTTCCGCAATGGAAGTGGGATAGCGTCTCGATGGATTTCATTGATGGGTTACCAAGATCGAGGAAGGGTAATACGGGAATTTGGGTTGTGGTAGACAGACTTACTAAGAGCGCCCATTTCATACCCGTGAAAAAGCAAGAGGACTGCTCCATGGCTAGCTTCAGTTTACCTTCGTGAGGTAGTTCGATGGCATGGGGTACCTTCTAGCATAGTGAGTGATCGAGATCCTATCTTCACTAGCGAGTTTTGGAAGAGTTTGCAAGAAGCAGTAGGGACTCAGTTGGGTTTGAGCACTGCATATCATCCTCAGACGGACGGCCAGACCGAGAGGGTGAATCATGTTCTAGAAGACCTTTTGAGGATATGTATCTTAGATTTTGGAGGTACATGGGAAGAGCATCTTCCATTGGTGGAGTTCGCGTATAATAACAGCTTTCAGTCTAGTATTGGTATGGCTCCTTTCGAAGCTCTTTATGGAAGGCCTTGTCGATCACCTACATGTTGGTGGGAATCTACGGATAAGATCTTGCTTGGGCCGGATATGGTTAGAGAGACTTCGGAGAAGATTGATTTGATTCGAAGAGGGATGAAAGCGACGCAAGACAGACAGAAATCTTACGCGGATAAGAAAAGGACGGATCTTGAGTTTGATGTTGGGGACATGGTCTTTGTCAAAGTATCTCCATTACGAATGTTGTTTGCTTTGGGTCCGTTGGGAAGTAAGCACCCAGATTTGTAGGACCGTTTCCTATTAAGGAAAGGATTGGACGGATGGCATATAGAGTGGATTTACCCGAGAGACTTAGTGGGGTGTTACATGTATTCCATGTGTCACATTTGAGGAAGTGCCTACATGAGACCGCAGCGGTGGTAGAGCCGAGCTTGCTTAGAGAAGTGGAGGTAGAGCGTGATGCGACTATTCAACGAGCTCCTACCCGCATTCTTGGGTCAGAGATTAGGAAGTTGAGAAACAGAGAGGTGCGACTAGTCAAAGTGCAATGGGGAGAGGATGAGAGCAATGCTACTTGGGAGACAGAAGCGAAGATGTGTTCACTGTACCCATTCCTTTTTGAGGGTATGTCTTTTAACTTCTCCTTTATCGTTTGTCTAGTACTTATCTTATCTTTAGTATGGCCTCTCATCAGTATCTTTGACCTTTAGATAGGGTAAACCTATGGATGAAACATGTGTTTGAGACATGTTATGTTTGATGGATGCGTGTGGATGCAAGTGTTTGCTAGTGGTTGCTCGTGGATGCATATACACACACTTTAGACACTAGATCGGCTCAGTCACTTCATATTGCATATTGCATATAACTGTGTGTAGGTAGCTATATTAATGGATGTATAATGGTTGTGTTATCATATGGATGATGCATTTTGATGTATGGTTGTGCACACATGTAGAAATAGTATGTGTCGATAGGGATCTTTCGCATACATATTGGATGCGTGGCACTATCATGGTTTGCATTAAGGAGGTCAACTAAATCAGTAGACCGCCTGATTTTGCATTAGACAGGGAACATATACACACTCTTTTTGCATATGTTCATACAGCATTAGAAACTTTAAGGACAATGGATGCTAGTGTTTGATGGTTTGAGTAGATGGTTGTTTGGTTGGTAGGATACGTTCTTCTTGACTTGGAGATTTCGGGGACGAAATCCTTTAAGTAGGGGAGAATGTAACACCCCATATGTAGAATAACTTCCTATAATATAAAACAGGGAAGAATTAAATTTTAAAATCTGAATTAGGTGAAACGGGCTATGCCATTGCGTTCGTCTCGGAAAAATACGCGAAATAGAGTCCGAGTTTTTGAAAATCGGAGTCCGTATGACCCAGTTAAGGCCCGAAGAAGTTTTCAGAAATTCAAAATAGATTTCAGAAGAGGCGGGAAAATTCCTGCCAGGCAGAGGGAGTCGACCCTAGGGTCGACATGGGTGTCAACCCCCTCCCCAGGGGTCGACCCAGGGGTCGACCCCCCCTCTCTCGGTCTGTTTGACCTGGGTGCAACCTGATGGGGTTTGGGCTATGTTTTAGGGCTTGTGACGAAATCTGACGGCTCTAACCTAATCTAGGTTTAATCTAAGGGCCTAAACTACATTCTAAATCTATAAATACACCCTAAGACTACCCTAATCCATACTAAAAATAGATACAACGTCGTTATGCCGTCAAAATGCAACTTGAAGGAGCCTCCATCAAATTAAAGAGGAAGATAGCTTCTCAAATCAACTTCTAATCAACTCTAGCAACTTAATCTTCTTCATAGGAGTGCAAATCAACAAGTTGTGAGTTTCTATAGCCTTAATGACCAATTGTTGAAATGATTATGATAGGATATAATGAGGTTATGGCTATGAATGTGGATCAATGCAAGTTATGTTATCATATGCTATGTATTCATGATGTTATGCAAGTTATGCAAGTTATATGCTATGTGTTTATGATGTTATGCAAGTTATGCAAGTCATATGCTATGTGTTATGCAAGTTATGAAAGTCATATGCTATGTGTTATGCAAGTTATTCAAGTCATAAGCTATGTGATCATGATGTTATGCAAGTTATGCAAGTCATATGCTATGTGATCATGATGTTATGCAAGTTATGCAAGTCATATGCTAGGTGATCATGATGTTATGCAAGTTATGCAAGTTTTAGGCTATGTGTTCATGATGCTAGTTATGCAAATCGCTATGATAAACATTGATCCATTATGACACCATGTTATGCAAGTTTGGTGTTTGATTATATGCAAGTTCATATATGATATGTTATGCAAGTTTGGTGTATGATTATATGCAAGTTCATATATGACATGTTATGCAAGTTTGGTGTTTGATTATATGCAAGTAACATGTGCAAGTTTACACCTTTGTACGAGATGCATACATATGCAAGTTAACCCCTTTGTATGTCATCCATACATATGCAAGTTTACCCCTTTTTATGACATAAGTAACCTATGCAAGTTACCGTCTTTATGACATATGTGATTCATGCAAGTTTGGGTTGATTATTTATGCTAGTTGGGTTTGATGATATGGTCACATATGCATGTTGACACCTTTTAACCCATGTTGATGCTAATGTTATGCAAGTTGAACCCATTGTATTTGTGATGAATCTTCCCTTTTACGTATGTCATGTTAGCGAATTACGTGGGGGACGATGGGGTTAATATTCATGTTAACAAAATTGTGTGAAGTTGGTATGATTATGCATACCATAAAGTGGATGGACATAATTGAGTCAATTATGTACATCGTTAAATTTGTAATTAATTAGGGATAATTAATACAAATTATGGGGGTGATTAATTAGGTGTAATTAATCAACTAAGACACGAGGTTGGACCCTTTTGTAGCATAAGACTGCCCGGACCCGACCGGCAAATCCAGCGGCTACAAATGATTGGCCCAATGTGAGAGGTCTTAGGCATAAACTAAATACGTGACATGTGTAAAGACACGAGGTTAGACTCGGTTATGGCGTAAGGCTGCCCGGACCCGACCGGCAAATCCAGCTGCCATAAAAGATAGTCTAATGTGAGAGGTCTTTACAACGGTTACGTTCTTAATCAATTAAGAAACACTTATCCAGATAAGCATGTAGTGGGGCATGAGGGGTTAAGTGGGTGCCTTGGTTGGCATGAGGAAATCAAGTAAGTGCCTTGGGTGGCATGTGGGAAAATCTAGTGGGTTGCCTTGAGTGGCAATAGAAAATACAATTAGAATAATTAACAAAAGTGGAACATGTAATTAAACATGATTAAAGGGTTAAGTAAGTGCCTTGGGTGGCATGTGGGAAAATCTAGTGGGTTGCCTTGAGTGGCAATAGAAAATACGATTAGAATACTTTACCAAAGTGGAACATGTAATTAAACATGATTAAAGGGTTAATTAAGTGCCTTGGGTGGCATGTGGGAAAATCTAGTGGTTGCCTTGGGTGGCAATGGAAAATACGACTAGAATACTTAACCAAAGTGGAACATGTAATTAAACATGATTAAAGGGTTAAGTAAGTGCCTTGGGTGGCATGTGGAAATCTAGTGGGTGCCTTGAGTGGCAATTGAAATATGGTTAGATGACTTAACCAAACTTTAAACATGTAAGTGGACATGATTATTAAAAGGGTTAAGTGGGATACACTAGAAGGGACAGGCTTAGGTGGGTAGCTTGTGGGGGCCCATTTCAACCAGTAACCCATATGTATCTTATTGGGCTCGACCCATGTCGAGGACGGGACACGCGTACTGGGCTTGACTATAAGAGGCCAAAAACGGGTTAGCGGTGGCAACGCAAGTCCAACGGGTTTCATATGCGTGTGTGGACCCGGGCTGGTAGGTAAGACATTGTTGCATCGTGTAGGTATAAGTCGTGCACCATTGGTTGTATCGGGTTGCCACTTTGGGGAGTGATACACCCCACTGGGGGGCCAGCATGGGTATCTACGTTAGGGAGCCGATCGAATGGGAGTAGTGGGTACATCTAGTGGAGATAGGGGCAGACGACACCTATGTAGTCAGCTAGGGGTACACGAGGCTACTATTAAAATTACTAAGTACACTTAGTGGGATCAACCTTTAAGTAGGAATTACCCTTGGGTGGGTAGATCTGGTGTGGTGCAGTGTAGGAATTACCCTTGGGTGGGTAGATCTGGTGTGGTGCAGTTTAGTATTACCCTTGGGTGGGTAGATGCGTCTTTACCGTTATCTTAGTTCGTCCTAAGTCTAGTTGGCTGCTTAGTGTAGTCATTTATCCCCAGTTGTACCGTACCAGGTTTATATCATACCCTAATTACTTTAATGATTGTATTGTTAAGGGTATAGGACTCGCTCAGACTTATGTCTGACCCCGTTGTTTTTATCTTTTTTCCAAACCCTCAGGTTCTCAGAGTGGGCCTAGTGCTAGTGGGCTTTGATCAGATCGCTTTATCTGTCTTCTGGAGCTTGGACCATTGATGTGAAGCTCAGTTTATATTTTCTTCTATGGCTATTAGTTCATGAGTGGGATTATGTACTTTTGTTTTATCAAGATGGATATTATGTACTTGACTCTTGTTTATGGTTTTGTGATGTAACCAAACATGTTTTACTTTCCGCTGCAATGAAATGATGTTTTAAATTCTCAAGTATTACTTATATCTGTCTTGTGGTAACTTTTCTGTTCTATATTCACTTAAGATACTCCACCGATGCTACGGCATTCCCTTAGTGAGTGTCCGTAGCGGGTGTGGGGTGTTACAGGCCCCGTAGTGACCGATATAACCAAGGCGCCTCGTTATCCAACATCCATATAGGTAAAAATAAATAAATGTCTGGGCTCCATACCATGACGCCACCCATAGCTAGAAGGAAACGTCGTGTCCTCCCTGCTTCCGTTATCCCGTTTTTGACTCATACCGAGGTGTGAGGCTCGCGAATTAACGCTATACACAAAGCTATGCTATTTAAAGCCATGCTTTGATCATCAACCACAAGACTCTGCTTTTCAACAAAAGCCTTGATGTAATAACCCGGAAATCCGAGCCAATTTAAAAATTTTATTTTGGCAATTTTAATGAATTTTCTATATTTAAAATGAATTATTTTTAAATAATAATGACGAAGAATTTATTTTTAATAGAATTCGAATGTATATATTTATATAGATCTTCTTTAGAATATAAATAATTATTTATAATTATAAAAGGAATTTAAAATGGCGAGGTAGTTCGATAGTTCGATTTCAAAGTTCAAATGAATGTACAGGATTCAAAATAAACCGGATTTTAGTGAAACCAAAAATATTAAAATCTATTTATGAATATCTTTCCAACAAATCCGAGAAATTGATATTTCATAGTGGGAATCAAAAGATATGCCCAGTTGAAAATTCAGAATAGTCGCTATGGAATTTCGGCCCTTGAAAATAGCCATTTTGCAAATGACCTCGGTTTTCGACGAAACCACTTTTTTGGATCCATGATGTCAAGTTATTGCTAGGTTTCAAATTTAATAATTTTTCGAATCTATATGTGAGCGTGGCAAAGGAAAACACGTTTGACCAGTTTCAGTTGATTTTAATCGACTGGAAATTGGCCATTTTTCAAACGGTCTCGGAATTTGACGAAATTAGTTTTGTTCGGACCGTATCGTCAATACGAAGCTAGAAAATATTTTTCGGGAATTTTTAAAGTCCGTATGTGGCCCCAGTAAATTGAAATATGCGTTCAAATTCAATATATTGATTTATATTTTAATTTGAACGAAAACTGATCGAAACGATTGAATCAGCCTACGATACATATCCCATTGTGTTTGGAATAGGGGTATTTAGCTGGTGGCGATAGTCATTGGGTTTGATTTGGAGTTTGGGATAATAAAAAGGTAAAATTGGAATTAAATATAAATAAATTAATTAAAATGGTATAAATATAATTTTCCTCAAAACCCTAGTCAAAGTGTTGCCAGTCAAACATTAGAAACCGCCGCCCCCGATTGTTTTCAACGAATGAAATCATCCCCTTTTTCTTCCTCAATCCCTCTCCAATCAGTTCGAATAAAATCCCCAAACCAGAAGCAAAATCCAAGAGCCTTACAAGCTCTCTCCATCCATACCACTATGATGAAGTCCCGCAGCTTGAGGCATTCGAATTTGGCACTGGAACCACCGGAGTTCGAGCGTGTCTCTGGTGGAAGGGAGAGCGTCGCGCCTCCTGGCGTCCCTGGCAGTGGAAGAGGGTGCACTGGTCTTCGATGGGGTAAGGTCTGATCAAGGTCCGGTCTACTACGGTGGTGGCGGCTACGTGTTTCTCCGAGCGACGATGGGTTCGATCGAACCAGGAAGAGAACGAAGGGTTTAAAAACCCTAATGAAGTAATTATCTGCTAATCAAGGTAATTAGTTAACATTTATTTCAATTAATTATATTGCATGTTTAAAAATCTGGATTTGGATTATATAAAAAAAATTGAAAAAAAAATGTTGTTTTAAGAAAATATAAAACACTTTGCTTTGAAAAATATAAATTACTTTTCTTTGAAAAATATAAAACCCTTTGCTTTGAAAAATATAAAATACTTTGCTTTGAAAAATATAAAACCCTTTGCTTTGTAAAATATAAAATACCTTGCTTTGAAAATATACAATACCTTGTTTTGAAAATATAAAATACATTAATTTGAAAATATAGGAAGAAGGAAAAAAGCGAGGATAAAGATGAGCTTTTTAAATATAATTTTCATATGGGTAAAACATCGTTATAAAATACGGTTTTTGAATATAGAACCATCATATTTAAAAAGGTGTTTTTTTTATGAACAGCGTGAAAATGAAGTTGGAAGTTCGGGCAAATCCAAACTGGTTAGAAATTCAGAAACAAAAACGAAGGAGTGGAACCCGAAGGTGAGAACTCCTCACTTCTAATTTAAATTTCTAGTTAAAAATATATACTAGGATGTAGACGGTGTTTAGTAGCACTCGACACCCGTCGTCCACAGACCATGGACGGCTTGTATGCTTGTTTGTTTGATATCGATTGTGTGATGTGATGTGAAATGAAATAAAATATTTATGTAGTTAAAAATATTTTATAGTTGAAAATATAATTTTTAACATGAATGTGAATAAATAAATACAAACAAATAGGACGATTTGTTAATATACACACATTTGACTGATATTGATTGTGACGATAAATTTTACACATCGCCCAACTGCACAAATAAAATCTATGTTTGATGGTTTGAAAACCCCACACAGGTATTGGGATAATATATGACATACACTAGTCCCAATAATTAGCTATATGTCGATCGATTGATTGACAGGCTATTATAAGCGTTAAATATTTATATTTGATGCTTATACAGTGTAGAACGCATTCTGGATGATGGTTGATTATTTATCGTTGTTATTTTATACAGGTGTTGTAGAAAATCCATATAATTAACATTATATGGTAATTGATTGGGCCTCATTCCAGTTTTGAAATAGAATATTTGAAATAGAAATATTTGAAATAGGAATATTTGAAATAGAATATTTGAAAATAGAAATAATTTCAAAATCGAATATTTTGAAACGATTTCGAATTGAAATTGAATAGAATTGAATTCGAATTGAAATTGAATAGGATTGAATTCAAATTGAAAATGAATTCGAATTGAAATTGAATAGAATTGAATTCGAATTGAAATTGAATAGAATTGAATTCGAATTGAAATTGAATAGGATTGAATTCAAATTGAAAATGAATTCGAATTGAAATTGAATAGAATTGAATTCGAATTGAAATTGAATAGAATTAAATTCGAATTGAAATTGAATAGGATTGAATTCAAATTGAAATTGAATTCGAATTTAAATTGAATAGAAATGAATTCGAATTGAAATTGAATAGAAATGAATTGAATTCGAATTTAAATTGAATAGAAATGAATTCAAATTGAAATTGAATAGAAATGAATTCGAATTGAAATTGAATAAAAATGAATTCGAATTGAATTCGAATTGAATTGAAAACGAACTGAAATTGAATTAAAAATCGATTTGAATTAAAATCAATTTGAAATGAATTTAAAACGAATTTATATTGGAAAAATTCAATTTTGATTTGAATTTGAAATGAAGCTGAAATCGTTTTGAAAACGAATTTAAAACGATTTATAAAATACGTTTTAATAGGAAATCAACGAAGTATATATTATATATATTATATATATAATATAATGGCCCGAATAGAACGCGCCGCGCCGCTACAGTTCGCGAATTTCGACTATTGACTTCGAATGGATATTGCGGGATATCCGACCGTCGGATTCTCCTATAATCGGAACGGTTGGGTTCGTATCGAAAAGAGCTTCCCAATGAATATTAGAAATTTGAAATCTAACAGTTGGATTTGGAATTATGTCCAAATCAAATTTGGAAAAGGTCGTTGTAAGTGCAGTTTGATGGCCGTTGATGGAAATCGACTGTACGGGCCTTGATAAAAATATTAAAAATAGTAATAATTTGTGTAGAATCATAAGAAATGATTTGGGAAGAATTGGGATGGAAAACTCCATATTTGAAAAGATAAAAATAGATTTTTATCAAAATGAACTAGTTTTGATCTAGAATAATAATTTATTTATTTTTAAAATAAATAAATTGGATTTGAAATGGTTTTGAAATTAACCAGGATTTCCAATGATTGGATTGGAATGGATTTGAATCGAAATCATCTTCAGATCCAGAATCTTCACCTCCCGGATTGATTGGAGGAATTTCAGGGTTGTACTGTTCAGGAATCTCGGATTCCGCTTCTGTCACGGATCTTGAAGAAGAGTGATCGTTCGACATTGCTGCTAGGACGAGAAAATATGAACAATAAGATTAACGCTACCCGTCCCCCGTGTGTGCAAGTGCCGGTGTGTGTGCTTGTGTGTGCGCATTAAAAATAAAGCGTGAAAGCAATCAAGATCATCAGAAAAATTAGTCGTCATATGCAGTCAGATTGTGTGGTCATTTAGTCCAGAAAGTCCGACGTCAAGGCTCTATCCTAACTGTTCAGAGTTTTATGGTGACAAGGCGTTGATTAAAGTCTGAAATTTCTTCGTATCATCAGCTATGAGTCGGATCGCAAGGCAGAGGGATCGCCCCCTTTTGGATCGAATGGCAGAGGGATCGCCCCTTTTTGGATCGCAGGGCAGAGGAATCGCCCCCCCATCGAATCGCCGGGCGAAGGGATCGCTCCTTCACGAACCGTTGCGACCCCCACAATACGTCCCTTTGCTGCCATCACGATCTTTCGTCTCGCCACTCGCTTTCGTCTTCTCTTCTTGACCACGACCCGAACCGGCCTTCCCTTTTCTTCTTCCTCCTTCGTTTTCCTCCTCTCCTTTCCATCCTCGAACTCCGAGCTCTACGTCAATCAGCAATGGCGTTTTGATGATTTCGTCAGAATCAAGCACAAATTTCCATCGTTTCTAGTCGAGAAAGTTCATGAAAGAGCGGCGTTCACGAATAAGAATACTTTTTGTGGAGTTACCTTTCTAAAAATTGAGAGAATGCTCGGATTTTCGAAGGTTTGAAAAACTTGGGTTCGTTCTTCGATAGTGCAGGCGAAACGATTCGGCAGAAAGAAAGAGGAAGGAGAGTGAAGAGGAGAGGGTCGGCTTATATAGGCAAAGAGGGCGACCGTTTGTCTCCCATTCTTTGTCCTATTCGGTCCACGAAACACCATACAGGCCACGATCCAAAGCTTGTATCGCGTGGAAGCTCACGGACCACCTCAAACGATGGCCCACCAAGCTCGAAGCCCGACACGGCTCGAAGAAAAGTCCGCCGCGTCTCGCACAAAAGCCTAGATACTCAGCTCGAGACGAGCACGTGACCACTCGGATCGTGGCGCTCTATTGCGATCCGATTCATGCATACGCTGATTTGAACCAATGCGACTGTTGATTTGCGTCCCTTAAGGAAAAGGTAGATCAGAATCTTCGAAGCATGTTCCATCATCGATAAAACATACTTCGAGGGGGCAAAATGTTGGCTCGCTTTTTGACCAAGCCACCCAGGATCATTCGTAAGAGGAAAGCATGAAACCACGTTCTCCAAGAATATGAAGGAACGGATCGCACTCTATCGGCTCGCCCACGGAGGATCGCGTCTCGACGGATCGCCCACCGAGGATCGCGTCTCGACGGATCGCCCCCATCTCATCAGCGAACGACGCATCCAGGCGATCCGATCCAAACTTATATTGTTGCCCAGAGCGAACCGATCTGATCCCTTGGTGCATGGCGAACCCTCTGACCCGTTCAAGCGCGAGCTAGTCTTCAGCGATCCGAATCGCACGGATCTGGCGACACGTGTCCTTAACCGTCATCTGGACCAATTCTCCCCATCTGCACGATCCGATTTTCAAGCAGATCGCGACACCTGTCCACAACGGCTAATTTGACTATTTCTTCAACGGAGGCGATGCGATCCGATGTTCTCGGGATCTGTGCCACGTGTTATCATGACCCGCCTGACAAAATCAGCTATAAATAGCCCAGAGCTTGGCATATTTTTGGGATCTTTTTGGCAATATTGAGTACTGAATCCGCCATTGTTGTCAAACTACTGAAATATTGAGAGAAATCCTTGTTGTATTAGCTTTCAAAGCATAATCAATAATATAAAAAGTGGACGTAGGCTCGTTAACGCCGAACCACTATAAATTTTGTGTGTTATTTTCTTTTTCCTCGTTCTTCATTTGAAATTCTATAACATTCAGAACAATTTGGGTGTTAGGTCCAAATTTTGATCTAACACTTGCCACCCAAGGCACCCTCTTAATTTCACATGCCACCCAAGGCACCCACTTAACCCCCATATCCCACCACATGTTTATCTGGTTAAGTGTTTCTTAATTCATTAAAACCGTAACCTTGTAAAGACCTCCCACATTAGACTGGCATTTGTGGCTGCTGGATTTGCCGGGCGAGTTCGAGCAGTCTTACACCACAAACGAGCCTAACCTCGTGTCTTTAAAACTATTACGCGTTTAATTCATGCCTTTTACCTCTCACATTAGACTGGCATTTGTGGCTGCTGGATTTGTCGGGCGGGTCCGGACAGTCTTACACCACAAAAGAGTCTAACCTTGTGTCTTAGGCGGTTTATTATAACACATCTTTATTTATCCCCAAATTGGATTAATATCCCTATTCAAATTTGTAATATAAATTCCCAACCTATTTATGTCCATAATTGTCTCTTAAAATTATATCCATAAATACCAATTTTTCCAATTAATGTCTTAAATTAATTATATGCCTTTTTAAGGCCATTTATGCCAATTCTAAATATGTGTATATTCAATATTACCCACATCATCCCCACGTTGTTCGTTCGCTTATCATGACATATATATATATATATATATATATATATATATATATATATATATATATATATATATATATATATATTAGACTAGCAATTAGTCTAATGATATAAAAGGGAAGAAACATCGCAAATTTGCATAACACACAAAATGGATCTAACTTACGAATAAGGATTACAACATATCTTGCATAAACTTTGTATTGTCATGAATCTAAACATAGACCTTAAGGTGTGAACTTGCAGGTATGAACATAGTTTTCACCCAAACTTGTATAGGCCATAGTCGCAAACTTGCATAAAACTATGTATGTCATAGATCTAAATCTAAAGGTGTAAACTTGCGTATATGTGAATCCAATTTCTACCTAAACTTGCATATAGTCACTTTATTTGGTTCACATGTAAACTTGTGAACAATTCACATAGAAACTAGCATATAATCTGCACCCAAACTTGTATATAAAATGATGTCAAACATGAATCACGTTGAACATAGGTGATTGGGCATATACAAAGGGATCCACAACAAAAACTATCATTATGAACAACTAGCATATATTCACAAAATATCACATTTTTTCCAATGTTCCACAAACGTAGCCATATAACCCAAATCATAACTCAACCCAATTAATATTTTAATTATCTTATTAAAGAAATTGAACTCACAACTCAAAGAAGGTCTTGAGTTCTAGGATCTGTGTTCTGAAATTGATTTAGCTCGCCTTTGAAGTAGACAAATTTGTTGTTGTTGTTATAAACTTGAGTTGATTAGCTTTTCTTTGCTCCTAGTTGGTGGCGGCTACTCTGGGTTGCAGGGTGATAGCATGACGGCCATGGTTCTAATTTTTATTAGGTTTTAGAGTTTGAGCTTACATGTGTTTATATAGGATTATACAGATGTTGTTATGGAAATTTGAAAGATATATATATATATATATATCGTTATTTCCAATACGATATTTATTGGTCGTAGAATTTGATATTGAAATAAGCCGATATATTTTCTATTCAGAGCCTTGTATTTAATATCAAATGTAATTTGGGTTTGTCATGAATGGTGTCTTCATTAACACTGTTCTTAAGCCCAGTTGAGAAAAAGATTAAATCTTTTTATTTAGATTTAATGAAGTGTACCAATTAAATAATATTTAATTGGAATTGAATTGGTATTGATTTTTGGGTTTATCGTGAACAGTTTTTTAAATAACACTTGTTCTTTAACCCGAAAATTGGTGGAATGTGATTTTGGGTTGTCGTGAACGGTATCTTCAATAATACTGTTCTTAGACCCAAATGAGTTAAGAAAATCAGAAACTAACTGGAGATTAGTTAAGTTGAATGGTTTTCGGGGTATTGACCTGATGTTGGTTTCGGCCTTCGGGGTTAATACTTAGGGAATTGCTCACTTGCTAATTTACGGTTAGGGACTGATAGAAATGTGATGTGATTTTGAGTTTATCGTGAACCGTGTTTTAAATGACACTGATTCTTTAACACAGTTAAAGATTAAAACTAAGTGGAGTTTTAATGAATCTTTAATTTGATTGAAAAGAATGAGAATGGAGTATCCCCAGTTTTTCTCCAGGCAATAGTTAAATCTTTAATTAGATTTGAACGTGAAATGGTAATTGAATTTACCGATAACACCGTGGTGTTAGATATGAAGTATTACCAGCTTTACTTCATGGGATGAATAGGTTGGGCTTAGGAAATTAAAACAAATGATTACTTCGGTAAGGTTCGTTAATCCCGATTAGTTGAATCGATATTCGAAAGAAGATTAAAGAATAAATTTAAGAGGATTTATCTTTGATAAAATTAATGGGAACATTTCCCTAAGAATGTGAAATTTAGAAACTAACGGTCGGTTAGCTGAGAAGAATGGTTTCCTGGGTATTGATCTGATGTTGATTTCGGCCTTCGGGGTTAATATTTGGGGAATTATTCTCTTGCTAATTTACGGTTAGTGACTGATGAACTGGAATGAGGCGTATATTGTGTTTGTGTAACACGTATTTATTATATACGCGAGTTATTCCGAAAGACCGGGTTTATCACATTCTGAATAACTGATACGACGATAAGTCGAAGATGAAGACGATGGTAGAAGACCGGAGGCCTTCACATTGTCTGGATAACTACTGATGATCTTTATTGGACCGTACACACAAGAGGAGGGAATCGGTTAGTGGTCGTCCAGACGTACTTGGAGATCGATGGATATGCGGGGTACTAGGTGCCTCCGGTTTCGTTCAGACCTAGAACGGACTTGTAAATTGACTGTGTGTCTGACATTGGATTTTATTCTGTGTGATTGATTTCTGTTAAATATATATCTGTTTGGCGGTGGAGACTTTATTCTCTTGCTTAACGCCCTTCTCTGAGACGCACGAGCTCAGGGGTTATATACTAATGGATATCAAACACATAGAGTGAATTGCCTGTGAGAGGACCCGAACTTCCCCGGTAAGGAAAGCCCGGATTGAATTGAGGATAAGACGAATCAGAACGCAAACAGAAGAACATTTCATTGTTTATTACAACAATTCCATCAGAATACAAGAATATACAGAGTATGAATAAATATACATTCGACAAATATCAGAGATTACAATAAATTACAAAGCAGCGGAAAATAATACAAAACACAACTGAAAGTAATACACGGATACAGAGCTTTCCGATCATCGTTCCAGCTGTAAATCAGGATCCCGTGAATATAAATATACAAAACCAAAACTACTAGCTGCCCGTGTGAAAAATAGGGGCACCCAGAGTTTAGGTTAAAATAATAAACTCCAGGTCAGTCATGTGACTGGTGTGAGAACTAAAACAGTTATTCATCTTTATTTTAAAGTTCGGTAAATCAAGGGACCATGCCGCATAACACGGAACGGGTTTCCTCCCAAGAATACCAGTGCATAAAATAAACAGTGCAATGCTAAATAAAGAAAAATGAAGCTATTATAAGACCCAGGTCCCATCACACAATGCAACGCAAGCCGGAGGATAGGGTTTTTACCTTATAATAGCCAAAGCATGCTTGATACGTTTAAAACACATTATTTTGATATTACTATAAGTGTATAGTGTCAAAACAATTTCACATCATAAATATCAATCATAGGCGGCATGAATGACCTATACCACTATGTCGCCATACTAGGTTCTACAAATAAAACTACAATATCACGTATTGGAAATTGGATTTCCGTCATGAGTCGAGGCAAGGGGCAAGCTCCTCTCCGATTCGAGACACTCTAGCAAATGTCTCAGGACCACACACAGCAATCCTTGGATCTTCCGGGCCGGTCCTCTCTTACTTTTGAGGATTAGTTATTCCTGAGCACACGTTTTCCAGTCCTAACAGACCTGTATCCGAGGCACCTCGCATCCAACAACTACACAGGTGAAAAGCATATAAATGTCAACCAGTTTAAGCACTGACACCACCACTAGCTAGAAAGAAACGTCGTGCTCTCCCTGCAGTCACTATCCCGTTTTTGACTCATACCGGGGTGTGAGGCTCGCGAATTCACGCTATACACAAAGCAGCGACACACAGGCCGTGCTTTGATCATCAACCACAAGACTTTGCTTTTCAATAGAAGCCTTGATCAATTGCCACTTACGCGTGCCACACTGGCAATTCACTCCATGCGACTGATGTCCATCGATATACATCCTCTGAGCTCGTACGTCTTAGAGAAGGGCGTTAAGCAAGAGAATAAATTCTCCGCCGCCAAACAGATGTATATTTAACAGAGATCAATCAACACAGAATAAAATCCAATGTCAGACACACAATCCATTTACAAGTTCGTTCTGGGTCTGAACGAAACCGGAGGCACTTTCCTCGCATATCCATCGATCTCCAAGTACGTTTGGACGATCACTGACTATTTCTCTCCTCTTGGGTGTACAGCTCAATTGAGATCATCAGCAATCACCCAAACGATGTGAAGACTTCCGGTCTTCAACCACCGTCTTCATCTTCGACATATCGTCGAATCGGTTATTCAGAATGGGTATAAACCCGACCTTTCTGAATAACCCACATATATAATAAACAAATGTTACACAAACACAACAAACGCCTCATTCCAATTCAGAATATTCTTTTATTCACAAAATCACATTCTTAGGAAAAGGTTCCCATTAACTTTATCAAAGATAAATTCTTCTAAATTTATTCTTTAATCTTCCTTTGGATATCATTTCAAACCGTATTATGGTTTTCCAAACTAGTCGAGATTAACGAACCACACCGAAGTAATTATTTAATTTATTTCCCAATCCCAACCTATTCATCCCCTGGAGCAAAACTGGTAATACCCCATATCTAACACCACGGTGTTATCGGTAAAATTAATTACCATTTCACGTTCAAATCTAATTAAAGATTTAACTATCGCTTTGGAGCAAAACTGGTGATACTCCATTCTCGATCACTTTTCAGATTTGATAATTTAAATTATCAATTCACATTTTAATCTAATTAAAGATTCATTAAAACTCCACTTAGTTTTAATCTTTTCAAAAATCAATATCCTGTCTTTAACTGGGTTAAAGAACTAATGTCATTTAAAACACGATTCACGATAAACCCAAAAACCAATTCAAATTCAATTCCAATTAAATATTATTTAATTGATACACTTCATTAAATCTAAATAGAAAGATTTAATCTTTTTCTCTATTGGGCTTAAGAACAATGTTAATGAAGACACCATTCACAACAAACCCAAATCACTTTTGATATTAAATAAAAGGCTCTGAATAGAAAATATACCAGCTTATATTCAATATCAAATTCTACGACCAACAAGTATCGTATTGGAAATAACGATATAAATATATCTTTCAAATTCCCATAACAATATCTTTATAATCACGAAATCCAACATCGAAATATTTCAAAGAAAATTTCGATTCAAATCCATTTCCACTTTATATATATTGGGAATTCTGGTTATTTTCAAAACCACTTTCAAATTCAATTTATTTATTTCAAAAATAAACTGATTTTAATTCTAGTTCAAAACTAGTTCATTTCGCTAAAAATCTATTTATATCTTTTCAAATATGGAATTTTTCATCCCAGTTCTTCCCAAATCATTTCTTATGATTTTACACAAATTATTACTATTTTTAATAATTTTATCAAGGCCCGTACAGTTGATTTACATCAACGGCCATCGAACTGCACTTACAGCGACCTTTTCCAAATTTTATTTGGACATAATTCCAAATCCAACCGTTAGATTTCAAATTTCTAATATTCATTAGAAAGCTCTTTTCGATACGAACCCAACGGTTTCGGTTTCAGGAGAATCTGACGGTCGGATCTCCCGTAATGTCCATTCGAAGTCAATGGTCGAAATTCACGAACTACCGCTGCGCGGCACGTTCTATTCAGGCCATTGTATATATATATATATATATTTCATCGATTTTCTTTTAAAACGTATTTTATAAATCGTTTTAAATTCGTTTTCAAAACAAATTCAACTTCATATTCAATTTCAAATGAAAATTGAATATTCCACATCATCGATATACAAATGATAATATTTTCAAAACGTTATATTTTGAAATCACTTCCTTTTCTATATTCATTTTAAAAACGAATATAATCGATATAAATATCGCTCACGTCAAAATGGCGTAACTCTAATCAACACGGCTTTATATATTTCAATAAATTCGTTATTTTATTCAACAAATGAATATATATTCTATTCAACACATGAATATATATATATATATATATATATATATATATATTTCTTCTTACTTATAACAAAAAGGTAAATGTTATTGTATAAATATTTTATTCAACACATGAATAAACTTTCAACACATGAATTCTCACCACATGAGCATCGTCAACACATGACTATTTATTCTATTCAACACATGAATTTTCTTTTATAATATTCATTATTTCCCAATTGGAATGAGGCCCAATCAATTACCATATAATGTTAATTATATGGTTTCCATACAACACATGTATATAATAGCAAAGATAAATAATCAATCGTCATCCAAAGTGCACCATACAACTGCATAAGCGTTAAATATGAACATTTAACGCTTACATAGCCTGTCAATCAAACGATCGACAAATCACTAAACAATTGGGATTAGTGTACGCCAAATATCATCCCAACACCCGTGTGGGGTTTCAAATCAACAAACACATATTTTTATTCACACACACACATTAAAAATAATATTTTGAATAGTAAAATATTTTTAACTATATAAATATTTCATTTCATTTCACAACACACAATAAATTTTCACCACAACAAACAATCAAACATACAAGCCATCCATGGTCTGTGGACGATGGGTGTCGGGTGCTACTAAGCACCGTCTGCATCCTAGTATATATATTTTAACTAGAAAAACAAGATTTAAAGTGAGGAATTCTATTAATTCATAATATGCTTGAACCTTTGTATTCCGAAAATCCATTAAAATGGTTTGATAAAGCACCAAGGTATTGCAAAATTGAATTAATGGAACAATATAAAGATGTCAAAGTTCGGGTAAACAGCATTATGGTCTCACCTACGGATAAAGAAGAATTTGCAAAACAAATAAAGGATCTTCTGGATTTAAAGCTTATACAAAAGAGCTTTAGTACTCATTCATCTCCAGCATTCTTAGTTAGGAATCATGCTGAGATAAAAAGAGGAAAAGCGAGAATGGTAATAAAATACAGAAAACTTAATAGTCATACCAAATTTGATGGGTATTTTATTCCATCTGCTGAACATTTAAACAAGCAAATCCAAGGAGCAAAATATTATAGTAAATTTGACGCTAAATCTGGATTTTGGCAATTAAAACTTTCTGATAAACAATCTATTGAGTTAACAACATTTAGTTGTCCTCAAGGACATTTTGAATGGCTAGTTATGCCTTTTGGAATACTTGAGGTGCATTTTTTAATCCAAAAGGCATAACTAGCCATTCAAAATGTCCTTGAGGACAACTAAATGCTGTTAACTCAATAGATTGTTTATCAGAAAGTTTTAATTGCCAAAATCCAGATTTAGCGTCAAATTTACTATAATATTTTGATACCAGATTGAAGCAAGAACTTAGAACAAGATTGAAGCAAGAACTTAGAACACCGGATTGAAGCAGATAGAGCAGAGATTAAACTTCCACTTAATATTATTACAAACAGATACAACTTAATATTTTTACAAAGCACTCGGAATTAAAAGATAATTATTACAGAGAAACTGAGAATATTTTTTCGAACTCCCTCCTTCTGATTTCTTATGCTCCTTTTATAATTGAGTTCTCTGCTTCCCCCTAGTAGTAGGTTTAACACGTCTCCTTTTGTAGGATCCATCGGTTGATTTTTAAAAGAGGAGGTGTCCTCAATTATTTGCTACGTGTCTAGAACTTTTGGATATGTGTCCCTGTCTAAAACAGTAGGATAATGTAAAGGTAGGATAACGTGTCTGAAAAGGTAATAATGTGTCGGTAGAGTTGGGTAATTGATTGAGAAAGTGGTTTTAGGTCCACCATGCTTCTGATTAGTCTTGTAGGTCAAGGTCGGCCATTGATTCGTCATCAAACGGGTACGTGCCTAAAGTATCTCTCATTACAGAATCTTGTCTGCTTCTTTCTTTCTCGACTTGTTCTTCAAAATATAATTCTTGTGCCATTGTTCCAATTGGTCCAACACTGAGAGTGTCTAGAAACCTTTGTACTTTGATGATTCTGCCTGTAGACGGCTCGAATTCAGACAAATAGTCGAACACTAGAACTGTCTTTCCTTCAGTAACTGAGTGTGCCCCAATTTCTGCTTTGTTAATAGCTTCAGTGAAGAATTCTTCAGCAGCTTTGATTCTTTCATCACTTTCGTTGAAATCCTTTCTGCAAAATTTAATTGTATCGTATTGCGGGCTATCTACAACCCTATGGATTTCCCATAATTGAATGGAGGGGAATAGACGAATATACTGCCTTTCTTCCCAAATGCTCCATACTCGGAACATGAACATAGTAAAAAACCTGCTTGAGTACTTAGAAAGCTTCTCTTTGCATATATCTGGAATATAATCTGCATATTCTTCAGGGTGGCTTGTATTGAGATAGATTTCATGAACTAAACCCTTTATAATATGCCTTTTGTATCTTTGAATGTGAGAAGTTGGTCATGGGACGCCAAGACCCGAGGTTAGACCAAGTTGTGGTGTAAAGCTACCCGGACCCGCCCGGCTTAACTAGTAACCGCAACAAAGTCTAATGTGAGAGGTTAAGGTGCATTGAGTTAATTAATGCTACATGATTAGGGTTAAGTCAGGGTCCACTAATACTTAATCCACTTGGGGATTAGAGGGATTGAAATGGGGTTAAGTGTGAACTATTGGTTACACTTAACCAGTTTAATCCAATGGGGGGTTCGAGGGATTAGAATGGGGTTAAGTTACACTTAACCAATTTAATCCGTGATTAGTGAAGGGTTAAATCGCACTTAACCCTCTTAGAAAACCCTAGCAGCGGGTCTGTTCCGGTAGTAATCCCAGTTTGGTATCATCACAACCCTAGAGGACTAGGCTAGGGCGGGGCACGATTACTGGATGGATGTAAGCGACCAAAGGGCGATGGCCGAGTGGTACAGCGGTGCGGGTCCAGGCGGGCTACGGACGTGCACGTAGTCCGGTGTTGGACAAACTCGAGGCACGGGTACCAGTAGGTTAGGGCTGTGCATTATTGCTTAAGTGTCTGGGGTTGACACCCGAGGGCTTGATACACCCAAAGGTGGACCCAGCACAATCTAACTACAACCATATGTGGGCCATATGGACACCAACACTTGACGTGTTAGGTTTATAGGGAGTCGATCGACTAGACCGTTGGGCTGGACCTTGTATTAAGGTCACCTCATGTTATTGGGCCAAAGCTTGGGCCAAGGGATCAATACCTGTTATGTTGGGTTGCTAGTACACCGTGGTGCAAAACTTAACCATGTTTATGCGATGACACCTCTATCTATCTTGTAGTTAATTTATCATGCCAGTATGTTGTTATCTATGATCATCTCAGTTGCCATCATGATGTTAACTTTATTAGTTTATAGACTGATCGTAGCAGGGCTTACTCAGTCTTTTTGACTGACCTGTTTTCTTTCGCCTCTTTTCTTCTGTTTCCCCCCCCCCCCCCAGGTTCTCAGGGAGGGAATACAGGAGCCTAGTTTGGATCTTAGCTGCTTTCTTGGATAGCTCATGTATGCTTTGGACTTGAGCTCGCTATGGTTTTTCTTCCACTTTGGGGATAGCTAATTTTATGTTTTCTTTTTCATTTCAGATGATGTTATTTCATGTACTAGACTTGTTTATTTGGGAAATTGACATTTTGATGTACCAGACTTGTGTTTTTGAAATGGTTTAAGAATCTTCCGCTGTTTTATCTACTTACTCTGTTTATTTATATATTTACATATATATATATATATACTTATATATGTCATGTCCTGCCTCGCTATATCATTATGCATGTTTACCTTGTTTTAAAAACGCCCCACCAAAGTCAGAGTCGCATGAAAGAGCCAACCTGGCGGAGGTGGGGTGTTACATTTGGTATCAGAGCATATGGTTTACGAGAAGGGATAAAAAGGTTTTTAAAACTTTTGAAAAACTATTTTCAAACCAAGTATAAAGTATTTTCCAAAGAAAAGTCTAGTTATTCTTAAAAGGCTATTCCCTAAAAGCCATTAGCACTATCCTTTGACTCCTCGTTTGAACTCTTTCCTTTTCATTTCCAGCATGTCTGATAATCTCATCTTGCCCGAAGGAGTAACGATACCTGATTGGTTTCGTCGGTACTTGGAAGTCACGGCACCGGTCCCGGGTGTCCCAAATGTTGTCTTCCCAGTCGAGGCCGCTGTTCCTCCTCCTCCTCCCGTAGCTGATGTTCCTCTTCCCCCTCAGCCTCCACAAGCGGATTTTGCGGAAACTTGTAAGAACTTTAAGATGATGGGTGGCAAGAATTTTAGTGGAACAGAGACTTTTGTAGAGGCAAGGAATTGGTTGAAAGAGACCGAAGATCTTTTAGCCTCCTTTGATATAGGTGACCGCAGGAAGGTTTTATTAGCAGTATGGTTGCTAAAGGAAGAAGCTGCACGTTGGTGGGTAGTCACCACCGCTACTAGGCCAATTGAGACTTGGGATGACTTTAGAGGGAGGTTTGGACTGAGATTCTTATCATTGAAGCAAGGGGACATGACTATTAGGGAATACATAGATAAGTTTAATCAACTGGCTCGTGTCGATTTAGACTTGGTTAATACAGCTCAGAAGAAGGCCCTACACTTTGCTCTAGGATTAAACGAGCCATTACATGGTTTGGCCATGTCTCATATACCCTTGGGGGCGACTTTCGAGAATTTGGTGAATTTGGCCCTACTTCAAGAAGAAGATAACAATGACAAGAAAGAGGTCAAGGCGAATGAGTCTCAAGACAAGAGAGTAAATTCCGGGAAACGGGGCAAGAATAACAACAACCGCAAGAACAAGCCAAGAGGGAATAGGAAATGCAATTTCTGTGGTAAAGTTGGACATATAGCCTGGGAATGTAGGAAGAAGGAAAAGAGAAAGCGGGGTGAATGCTTCATTTGTGGTGAGTTTGGACATCTCAGCAAGGATTGCCCGAGGAAACAAGGGCAAGGTCAGACTCAGTGTGCAGGACTATCTGGAGGGCGAGTTCATCCCCTCAGCACCGTTCTTCCAGCTTATGATAGAGGCAGTGTTTCTGTTGAAAGTCTTTCTGATTTTCCCTGTTCGTACTTTGTTTGATTCTGGCACATCGCATAGTTTTATTTCATCTGATCTAGTTGAAAGTTTGCACCTAAGCACTAGTCTAGTTGATGATCCCGTGTGTGTTTCAAATCCAATTGGGGGTTCTGCCCGTTTGTCTATGGTCTGAGTGGATTTGAAAATTTCTATCTTGAGTATAGAATCCTCGTGGGATGTTTATATTCTCGGTTTCAGGGGATATGGGTTGGTTTTGGGCATGGAATGGTTGTCCTGTTTTGGAGCCATTCTGGGTTTTTGTATATAGGGTTGTGAGGCTCACGACTCGCCTCGGTAATACCCTAGAAATTTCTAGCAACCCTAGGGGTCCCGTCATGTTATGTTATCTTGAATCCCTCAACTCGTTTATCGATAGTTTGCAATCTGTGAGGGTGGTCCGAGAATATCCTGATATCTTGGGTAAAGTGAAGGGGTTACCCCTGGACGTGGGATAGATTTCCGCATTATCTGGTTGGTAATACCAAGCCAGTTTCGTGGCCGGTTAGGCACATGACCTCACGAGATGAGAGTTAAGAAAGCAAGTCAAGGAGTTGCTTGAGAAGAACTTCCTGAGACGAAGCATTTTCGAGTAGGGTGCTGATGTGGACAGTTTGTTTCGCTTATGTGTTGATTATCGCAAGAGGAATAGATAACCGTTACCAAGGATCAATGATTTGTTTGATCAGCTTGTAGGAGCATCTGTTTTCTTTTGATCTAGCTACCGGATTCCATCAGCTTAGGATGGCTGAGGATGGAATTGACAAGACTGCGTTTAGGACTCTAGATGGAATTTTTAGAATGGCTAGTCATGCTACTTGGTTTGACTAAAGCACCCGCATATTACGTGAACTTGATGGGTAGGGTGTTTAGGGAGTCCTTGAACAAGTTTGTCATGGTCGTAATAGACGATATTTTGATCTCCTCAAAAGAACGAGGAAGAGCATGCTATACATCTCAAGGAGGAGATGGATATGCTTAGAGCCACCAGTTGAAGGTCAAGTTCTCCAAATGTCACTTTGGAGGAAAGAAGTTGGATTTCTTGGGCACATAGTTCCTAAGTAAGGCTTAGCGGTGGATTCCGCTAAAGTGGTTGCGGTTTGAGACCGGAAAACTCTGAGGAGAGCAATTGAAGTAAGAAGCTTTCTCCGTTTGGCTAGTTAGTTAGCATTCCCTGAGCTTAGACTTACTCTTCTGGATCAAGAAAGGGATTTCACAGGAAGAAGACCCGCAGTTAGTCAAGAACATGGACCAGTTGATTCGAGGCGAGATGTTAAGTCACCTCGCTAGATATATTATAGATGACAAGGGATGACTAAGGCGCGATGAGAGATTATGTGTTCCTCGAGTGGAAGACTTGGTAAAGAAGGTTCTTGAAGATACGTATCACTCGAGGAGGTGGCCGAGTTGGTCTCAGGATGCATGATGTGCCACCAGGTTAAGGCCAAGTCATAGAAGCCCAGCGGGCCATTACCTTCATTGGAGGTTTCGCAAGGGAAGTGTGAAAACATCTCGATAGATTATGTGGATAGACTACCTAGATCAAAGAAAGGGAATACGGGTATGTGGGTCATAATAGGTAGACTCACGAAGAGTGCTCATTTCAGTCCGGTGAAGAGCGAGAGGACTACATCATGGTTAGCAACGGTTTATCCTCAAGAAGTTGGCCAGTTTTGAAATAGCCTACAGGAAGCCATGGGTAGGCAATTGAATCTAGGTATGGCCTATCACTCATAGGCGGATGGTTCATTTCGATTAAGCATGAGTTATAGAAAATCACGTTTATAAGGGCAATTGGCAACGTGGATTGGTATTTCCAAGGAAAGTTCTGCTGCGTGGAATACTTTATAGTAAGTAGGCGAGATCCAGGATTCACTAGTGAATTTTGGAGAGCTTGCATGTAATCATAAGGTTACAGTTGGGTTTAAGCCAAATATTAAGAAAGAAGAATAAGTGGAAAAGGGAAGACGAGAGGCGATAATGAAATGAGTTCCAACTCGAATTTGGGAAATAGGAGTTAGGAAGCCAAGAAATCATGAAGTAAAAGACGGTTAAAGCACAGTGGAGTTAAGCTCAAGGAAACGTGACTAAGAAGAGTGAAGACTAGATATACGCATCATATCTCTTTGTAAGAGTGCATCCTTGATCCTTGTTTTCCTGGGGAGCTTGCTTGCAAATTATCTTTTATATACCCTCTCGGTCCCATTCTCGAACTTATCTCTGTTGTAAACCCCATAAGGGGGTTATGGCTCATCGGTTAGTATTATATGTCAGAGTTTGAAAGGATGCATATCTCTCTCTGTCCATGTTTATCTAGTTTATCGTGTTTATCTTGTCATGAGGACCTTAGGTAGAAACCCTTTGGATGAAACATGTATTTGAAACATGTTATGCTTGATGGTTGCAAGTAGTTGCAAGTGTTTGCAAGTGGTTGCTCGTGGATGCATTATACACAATTAGGAACTAGATCGGCCCGCACACTCCTCATATTGCATATGCATGAGTGCTTACACTTATTCATGGTTGAAAACTTGCTGTGCTACCACATGGATGTTGCATATGGATGAATGTTATGTGCACTCATATAGATACTATGAATTACGTTAGGAATTTGCATACATATGGATTCATTTCACTAACATACATATGCATTAAGGAGGTTTACTGTATCAGTAACCACCTGATCTTTGCATTAGATAAGACATACATATGCATTAAGGAGGTTTACTGTATCAGTAACCGCCTGATCTTTGCATTAGATAAGTACATATACACACACTTTTGCATATGTTCATACCACATTTAGAATCTTTTAAGGACAATGATTGCTCGTGGATGATGCTTTGAGTAGATGGATGATTGGATGGTAGGATACGTTCTTCCTAACTTGAAGATTTCGGGGACGAAATCCTTTAAGGAGGGGAGAATGTAACAACCCGTATTTCTAATAATCTGTTATAACATAAATTGAGGCAGAATTAAATTATAAAATGGGAATCAAGGGAAACGGGCTATGCCATTGCGTTCGCTTCGGAAAAATACGCGAAATAGAATCCGAGTTTTCGAAAATCGGAGTCCGTATGACCCAGTTAAGGCCCATTGAAGTTTTCAGAAAATTCTTAAGTATAAACCGATTTAAATTTCGAATTAAAGTACTAGGGTTAGGGCAAACTGGGCAGGCGGGAAAAATTCCCGCCCAGGACCCCATGTCGACAGGCCTGTCGACAAGGGTCTTAGCATGTCGACTACCCTGTCGATAGCCCAGTCGATAGGGGGTGCCCGGCTGTTTAGCCTGGTGCACCATTTCTGATTAGGGTTGGGTCTTGTGGCCTGTTTCTAGAGAGTTCCGAGATCTGATGGACCTAATTGAATCTAGGGTTAATCCTATGGTCCAAATCACTAACCTAATCTATAAATAAGACCCTAACCTACCCTAAATCATTCATTATTCATTCTAGCAACTAAACTATGCCAAAATCCATCCTCTCATGGCCTCCACCTTCTTCATACAATTCCTAAACAAATCCCTAAGAGATTTCCATGCATACAAGGGTATTTAGGCTTGTATGATCCTCCTTAGTTTGCATTAAAGGCTTGTTTCTCTATTGACATCATAAAGGAGGAGTCTTGATCAAGTTTGCTTGCATTTGGGGGTTTTAAATTAGTTGCATAAGGGGTTTCTTACATTTGCTATACTCATTTGAGTCCGCCTAAGCATTGTAAGCCCTCTTACCTTCATTTTAGAAACTCTAAAGTTAACGTGTGATGAAAGTTGGGGTTTATGCATGTTTGATAAGTTATGCATGTTTATGCAAGTTTGCTAAGCCATGATTTGTATGTTTATTGAGTTATGCATGTTTATGCAAGTTTGCTAAGCCATGATTTGCAAGTTAATTGAGTTATGCATGTATACTAAGCCATGATTTGCAAGTTTAATAAGTTATGCATGTTTATGCAAGTTTGCTAAGCCATGATTTGTATGTTTATTGAGTTATGCATGTTTATGCAAGTGTACTAAGCCATGATTTGCAAGTTTAATAAGTTATGCATGTTTATGCAAGTTTGCTAAGCCATGATTTGTATGTTTATTGAGTTATGCATGTTTATGCAAGTGTACTAAGCCATGATTTGCAAGTTAATTGAGTTATGCATGTATACTAACCCATGATTTGCAAGTTTAACAAGTTATGCATATTTATGCAAGTTTAAAATGACAAGTTGTGCATGTTTGACAAGTTGTGCATGTTTGACAAGTTATGCATGTTTATGCAAGTTCACTATGCCATGTTATGCATGTTTAATAAGTTATGCATGCTCATGCAAGTTTAAAATGACAAGTTGTGCATGTTTGACAAGTTATGCATGTTTATGCAAGTTCCCTATGCCATGTTAGGCAAGTTTAACATGTTATGCATGTTTATGGCAATATGCAAGTTCACTATGCTAAGTTACGCAAGTTTAACATGTTATGCACGTTTATGGTAATATGCAAGTTCACGATGCTAAGTTGTGCAAGTCTAACATGTTATGTGTGTTTGTTGTGATATGCAAGTCCATCATGTATGTTGTGCCAAGTTCCCTCTTCCGATCCTTTATGCGTTATTACGAATATGTAAGCGATAGAATGACGTTGGGGGGTTTGGGTAAACTTAAAATACATGAAAATATAAGATTGGGAATTTACCTATTAAGTTAGGTCTACCCCTTGGGAATTTACCTATTAAGTTAGGTCTACCCAAGTAATTGTTGACTTGTAATTATGTTTTGAAATAAAGTGGACATGACACTTAGAAAACATAAGTGTGGCCAACTCGAGGTTGGGTTGAGTTTGTAGCATAATTCTACCCGGAACCGACCGGCTTAACTAGTGGCTACAAACAATAGGACCCAATGTGAGAAGTTGGTCATGGGATGCCAAGACCCGAGGTTAGACCAAGTTGTGGTGTAAAGCTACCCGGACCCGCCCGGCTTAACTAGTAACAGCAGCAAAGTCTAATGTGAGAGGTTAAGGTGCATTGAGTTAATTAATGCCTCATGATTAGGGTTAAGTCAGGGTCCACTAATACTTAATCCACTTGGGGATTAGAGGGATTGAAATGGGGTTAAGTGTGAACTATTGGTTACACTTAACCAGTTTAATCCAATGGGGGGTTCGAGGGATTAGAATGGGGTTAAGTTACACTTAACCAATTTAATCCGTGATTAGTGAAGGGTTAAATCGCACTTAACCCTCTTAGAAAACCCTAGCAGCGGGTCTGTTCCGGTAGTAATCCCAGTTTGGTATCATCACAACCCTAGAGGACTAGGCTAGGGCGGGGCACGATTACTGGACGGATGTAAGCGACCAAAGGGCGATGGCCGAGTGGTACAGCGGTGCGGGTCCAGGCGGGCTACGGACGTGCACGTAGTCCGGTGTTGGACAAACTCGAGGCACGGGTACCAGTAGGTTAGGGCTGTGCATTATTGCTTAAGTGTCTGGGGTTGACACCCGAGGGCTTGATACACCCAAAGGTGGACCCAGCACAGTCTAACTACAACCATATGTGGGCCATATGGACACCAACACTTGACGTGTTAGGTTTATAGGGAGCCGATCGACTAGACCGTTGGGCTGGACCTTGTATTATGGTCACCTCATGTTATTGGGCCAAAGCTTGGGCCAAGGGATCAGTACCTGTTATGTTGGGTTGCTAGTACACCGTGGTGCAAAACTTAACCATGTTTATGCGATGACACCTCTATCTATCTTGTAGTTAATTTATCATGCCAGTATGTTGTTATCTATGATCATCTCAGTTGCCATCATGATGTTAACTTTATTAGTTTATAGACTGATCGTAGCAGGGCTTACTCAGTCTTTTTGACTGACCTGTTTTCTTTCGCCTCTTTTCTTCCGTTCCCCCCCCCCCCAGGTTCTCAGGGAGGGAATACAGGAGCCTAGTTTGGATCTTAGCTGCTTTCTTGGATAGCTCATGTATGCTTTGGACTTGAGCTCGCTATGGTTTTTCTTCCACTTTGGGGATAGCTACTTTTATGTTTTCTTTTTCAGTTTCAGATGATGTTATTTCATGTACTAGACTTGTTTATTTGGGAAATTGACATTTTGATGTACCAGACTTGTGTTTTTGAAATGGTTTAAGAATCTTCCGCTGTTTTATCTACTTACTCTGTTTATTTATATATTTACATATATATATATATATGTCATGTCCTGCCTTGCTATATCATTATGCATGTTTACCTTGTTTTAAAAACGCCCCACCAAAGTCAGAGTCACTTGAAAGAGCCACCCTGGCGGAGGTGGGGTGTTACAAAGACACCATTCACGACAAACCCAAAATCCAATTTAATATTAAATACAAGGCTCTGAATAGAAATAATGTCGTCTTATATTCAATATCAAATTCTGAAACTAACAAATATTGTATTGGGAATAACGATATCTGTATCTTCCAAATTCCCATAAATATATCCGTATAACCACGGAATCCAATATCGAAATATTCTGAAGATTACTTCCATTCCAATTTATTCATTGGTAAATTTTGGTTTTTTTAAAAACAATTTCAAATCCAATTTATTTCTTTAAAAACATTGGATTATTATTCTAGTTAATAACTAGTTCACTTTGATAAAAATATTTTTTTGTCATTACAAACGTGGAAACTTTCATCCCAATTCTTTCCAAATCATTTATTATGATTTTACACAAATTATTATTATTTTTAATATTTTTATTAAGGCCTTTTCAGTCGATTGCCATATTGGTCATCGAACTGCATTTACAACGACCTTTTCTGAATTTGATTTGGACATAATTCCAAATCCAATCGTTAGATTTCAAATATCTTATATTCATTGGAAATCTCTTTTCAATACGAACCAAACGGTTCCGATTTTAGGAGAATCAGACAGTCCCATCTCCCGTAATGTCAACTCAAAGTGAATGGTCGAAATTCGCGAACGGTCGCGGTATTGTGTGTTCAATTTAGGCCATTAATATATATATATATATATATATAATATATTATATTTATATTTCATCGATTTCCATTTAAAACATATTTTATAAATCGTTTATAAATTCGTTTTAAAACGATTCTAACTTCATTTTCAATTTTAAATCAAAATTGAATACTCCTTATCATTATAATATACAAATGATAATATTTTCAAAATATTAGATTTTGAAACCATTACCTTTTTGATATTAATTATAAAAATGAATAAAATCGATATAAATATCGCTCGCGTTAAAATGGCGCAAATCTAAGCAACACAGCTTCATATATTTTGATATTTTCGTGTCCATCCAAAATTAGACATCAAATTCACATTTTAATCCTTTGTTGAATATTATTTTAAAATATTCGTTATTTTAAAATATTTCCTTAATTTAAAATATTCGTTCCTTTTGAATTGGAATCAGACCCAATCAATTACCATATAATGTTATTTATATGGATTTCATACACACATGTACACAACGATAATAAACAATCAACCATCATCCAGAGTGCATTATACAACTGCGTAAGCATTAAATATAATTATTTAACGCTTAAAACAGTCCGTCAACCAATCGATTGACATACAACTAAACAGTTGGGATTAGTGTACGACAAAAATCATCCCAATACCCGTATGGGGTTTCAACCAACAAATACTTAATATTATTTGTGCAGTTGGGCAATGTGTAAAATTTATAGTCCCAATCAATATCAGTTAAAGGCGTGTACATAAACAAATTGTCCAATTTGTAAATGAATATTTATTTTCATTTCAGAAGAATTTTATGTCGTTCATATATATGTTAAAAATTATATTTTTAACGATAAATTATTTATTTCAATACATGAATATTTTTAATAGTCCATACATTAAATAAGAATAATATTTTTATTGTTCAAACATTTTATTCAACACATGAATATTTTACACATTTCATATGCACATTACAAATTATATTTTTTAATGAATAAATATTTATTTCAGAAAATTTAGGCATTATAATGGCGCAATATTAAAACCGGAGAAATGGCTAGCATTACTGCTCTCCTGATACTGGCTCGCGCCATACATAATATTCAACCCAATCAACAAAATCTTAATACAATCAATAATCACAATACAGTCAATTTTCCCCTAATACAATCCAAATCAAACAACATGGTTTGTACAATAAATAGTGTTGGAGGCTTCTATGCCACGTCTGCATCCTACATATTTTTTAACTGTAAAATAAATTGAGTGAGAAGGAGTTATCACATTGGAATCCACTCCGCCATGCTTTTCTGAAGCTCTGATTCGCTGTTCTAATCCCAGAATTTGCAAACGAACTCCAATCTTCACGCCGTCATTTTATCTAGCCTAGGCGCGCCATTCCGGACAACTTTTGACTAGTGGCCTTTCTTCCGAAATTGGACCATTTCGCCAGAAATCGTGAAAAGACAGTATTTGGATAGCAGACTTTGGACGCGTCTTCTGAACAACTCCGCATTCCAAAATCTGACTTCCATATACTCAAATCATAGAGAAAATCGTGCTCTTCGATTTTGGTAATGTTGAGTTTTGGCCAAAAGCGCACGGTTTGGGTGATATGGATTAAAACAGTTCATGGGTGTTTTTGCAAAACTAAAACTAATAAAATTTTGAGTTTTGGTGACTGGGGGACCCACGGGCGGAGGTGGTGGCTGAGAAGGGGCGGTGTGAGTCACTGGTGGCTAGCGGGAGGGTCGGCATCAAGGTGGTGGTGGCTAGGGGCCCATGGCGACAGAATTAGGGTGATTTTGAACGGAGGAAGGCGATGAGGGATGGAGGTGAAGGGGGCCAGCGACTGGGAGAGGCGGCGCGGCGCGTTCGGGCCAGGGGCAGTGGAGCAGCGGCGATGGCCAACCTTGAGGTAGCGACGATGATCGATTTGGGGGGGGGGTGGGGGAGGCGATTAGGGAATGACAGGGCTTAGGGTTTTTCATTTTATTTTTTATGAAAATCTAGGGCTAGCAAATATATACATATAACTTTTCCATTCGAATTCAAATCGAACCCACCGACTGTCGTCCCTAACTAATTACCCCAATCTCGGACACAACGGAATATGTTTCGTAAGCAAATTCGACTGTTTCGCTCAATTTTTTTATGAATTAAAATAGAAATCAATATATATTAAATTTGAATGCACATTTTAATTTATTGGGGCTACATACTGACTCCAAAAATTCCCGAAAAATAAATCTAGCTATGTTTTGATGATACGGTCCTAACAAAACTAATTTCATCGAATTTGGAGACCGTTTGAAAACTGGTCAATTTCCAGTCGATTAAATTCAAACTGAAATTACCAAACATGTTTAAATTCACCACGCTCACATATTAATTCCAAAAATTATGAAAATTGGAATCTAGCATTAATTTGACATTCCGGATCCAAAAAAAGTGGTTTTGTCAAAAACGGAGGTCCTTTGCAAAATGGTTGTTTTTAAGGGCTATATATTATATAATATATATATAAATTCCATAGCGACTATTTGAAATTTTAAACTGGACATAACTTTAAATTCTTGTTATGAAATCTAGATTTTTCACATTAGAAAGATATAATTAAATAAATTCTAGTATTTCTGGTTTAACTGAAATCCAATTTATTTCGATCCTGTAATTCATTTGAAATTTGAAATTGAATTTTCAAACTACCGCGCCATTTCAAACTCTATTTATAATTAAAATAAATTTTATTCGTTCCAAAATCGATTAAAATAAATTTTAGTCATTATTATATAAAATAAATCATTTTAAATATTCAAAATCCATTAAAATTGCTAAAATAAAAATTTTAATTGGGTTCTGAAAATCCAGGTTGTTACAATCTCCCCTACTTCCTCGAAAAGGAACGGAGTTGAAAGTTGTTTAACTAACCAACCCAACTTTCATTCTGGGTTTCATTCTTCAACTTTTCAGTTTCTAAGAATTTCTTAGTTCTTCAAAAATTTGGCTAACACCCCAAATTTTTGAAAAAATTCGCTATAACGTCCTTTGTACGGGGAGACCTTTAAAATCCCAACTTGCCTTACAGGGCCCTCACCAATCCAAAAAAAAGGAAAAATCCAAGCGGCTAGTCAATTGGCTCATAAAATCATCAAAACCCAAGAAATACAATAAACATGTACCTATTTCTCAGGAATACAATTTTATTCCTCTTCCTAGCTTCCATGCTATGACATGTTCACACATATATATGTACACGTATGTAATTCCAAATAGTTTTCAATTTAGTTCAATATTTGATTTGATTTGGCTAAATTTACCTTTCATTCACATGTTGGTTCTATTAGTACAATATTTTTATTTAGTCACAATAATTATCAAACATCACAACCAGCAATCAATTAATTGATTAATTTTTTTCAAACATATATCTTTATATATACTCCAAAAATCATATTTTTGATGCCAAATCACAATAATAGACCCTATCTATTTTTGGTTCTCACACCAGCCAACAGAAATATATAGATATCACACTTTCAAACTCGAACATAAATGCTGATGATGTCCGAACATCACCAGAATTACCCCCGGGAGTCTAGGGTGTGCTTCTATATCTATCTAGTATATTTGAGACTTCGTATATACGTTAATTACGCGTATATTCAAAATCATCATACACTCGATTGTCCAAAATCAATATAAAATAAAATACTCAAATATGTATAATAAGATTAAATTTTCAAAACTAAGTTTGTTTCTAATAAATAATATTCTTCTAACTAATTCTAGAATACTACTGATCCTATCTCTAACGAGTTATTCTTATTGGATATTACTAATCCAATATCTAATGAATTCTTTCGTTCGGTTCTAATGTGTCTTGTTCTCGAGCTCCGTAAACCAAAGCTTTGATACCAGGATGAAACGACCCAAACTCTCCCTTATGGGAAAGCCCAGATTGAGTTGAGAACATGACAAATCAGAACACAAATGACAGAAGACTTCATTTCCATTACAATAATTTACATCAGAGTACAAGAATATAATAGTATGAATAAATATTACACATTGGAAAATATAAGAGACTAAAATACATTACATAGCAACGGAAAAATAATACATAAAACAACTGAAAGAAATACACAGATACAAAGCTTTTCGAATATAGCTTCAGCTGTAAATCCAAGATCCTGTGAAAATAATATCTGCAAAAACCCATCTACTAGCTGCCCATGTGGAAAATAGGGGCACCCAGAGTTTAGGTTAAAACAATAAACTCCAAGTCAATCATGTGAATAGTGTGAAACTAAAACATTTATTTAAAACTTTACTTTAAAATAGAGTAAATCAAGGGACCACGTCGTATAACCTGGAACGGGTTTCCTCCCAAGAATACCGGTGCACAAAACAAACAGCGCAATGCTTTTTGGAAAAATGAAGCTATTATAAGACTCAGGTCCCATCACACAATGCAACGCAAGCCGAAGGATATAGTTTTTCCTTATGATAACCAAACATGCTTGGTACATTTAAAACAAATCACTTGTTACTATTATATGTGCATAGTGCATAAAACAACTTCATATATAAACGTATCAATCATAGACGGCATGGGTACCATATATCATGTCGACATACTAGTTCTACAATTAAAACCGAAAAGTCGTGCATTAGAAATTGGACTTTCGTCATGAGTCGAGGCAAGGGTTGGCTCCTCACCGATTTGAGACACTCTATCATATGTCTCAGGATTACACACTCTGGGAAACCCTTGGTTCCTGCAGGGCCGGTCCTCTCTTACGTTTGAGGATTGGCAATTTCCGAACACACGTTTCCCAGTCCTATCGGACCTATCCTTCAGCCCCGTAGTGACCGATATATCTGAGGCGCCTTTCTATCCATCATCCACATAGGTAAAAATAAATAAATGTCTGGACTCCATACCATGACACCACCTATAGCTAGAAGGAAACGTCATGTCCTCCCTGCGTCCCTTATCCCGTTTTTGGCTCATACCGAGGTGTGTGGCTCGCGAATTAGCGCTATACACAAAGCTATGCTATTTAAAGCCGTGCTTTGATCATCAACCACAAGACGCCGCTTTTCAACAGAAGCCTTGATCATTTGCATCTCAGCATGCCACACTGACAATTCTCGCCATGCAAATGATGTCTATCGATATATAACCTCTAAGCTTGTACATCTTAGAGAAGGGTGTTAAGCAAGATATTAAATTCTCCGCCACCAAACAGATATATTTTTAATAGAGATCAATCAACACAGAATAAAATCCAATGTCAGACACACATCCATTTACAAGTTCGTTCTGGGTCTGAACGAAACCTGAGGCACCTTATTCCTCGTCCTATATGTCCAATACAGGAGAGAGGTCCTCGCATATCTGGTTCATCTCCAAGTAAGTCTTGACAATCACCACTTATTACCTAGTCTTGGGTGTACTGCCCAGTCAAGACATCAGTAATCATCCAAACGATGTGAAGAACTCTGGGCTTGAACTACCATCTTCATCGTCGACTTATCGTCGAATCAATTATTCAGAATGGGTATAAACCCGACCTTTCCGAATAATTCGCATATTTTATAATCAATAATCAAGTGCTTTAAAAACGCATCATACGCCTCATTCCAATTCAGAATATTCTGTTATTCAAATATTCGCATCTTTATGGAAAGGTTCCCATTAATTTTATTAAAGATAAATTATTTAAATTTATTCTTTAATCTTCCTTTGGATATCAATTCAAACCAAATTAAGGTTTATCAACTAGCCGGGATTAGCAAACCTAACCAAAGTAATCATTTGTTTTATTTTCCAATCCCAACCTACTTATCCTATGGAGCAAAACTCTTAATACTCCATATCTAACACCACAGTGTTATCGATAAATTTAATTACCATTTCACATTCAAATCTATTTAAAGATTTAATTATCATCTAGAGTAAAACTAGTGGTACTCCATTCTCGATCATTTCCCAAATTTGATAATTTAAATTATCACTTTCACATTTTAATCTAATTAACGATTCATTAAAACTCCACTTAGTTTTATTCTTCCCAAAGATCAATATTAATGATTATTTAATTTTGGGAAATCAAACATGCCACATCGACAATCTACACTGTACCATTTATTTCTACCAATATATAACCTTTGAGTTCGTACGTCTCAAAGAAGTGTGTTGTAACACCCCGTATTTTCTATTAACATTATAATAACGAATCCAAGAATACTTAATTTAAAATTTGAGAATTAAGGGAAACGGGTTACGCCATTGTGTTCGTCTTGAAATTCTGGTTGAGATAGAGTCCGAGTTTGTGTAAATTGGTCTTTGTATGAGGAAGTTATGGCTGTCAGAAGTTTCCAGAAAATTCAAATAAATTCATACAGCTCGAAAACAAATTCAAATTCAAATCAGAAGTCGGAAGCGGGATGGGCGGGAAAATTCCCGCCCAGGACCCAGGTCGACCAGGGGGTCAACCCTAGTGTCGACCTCCCCCTACAGGTCGATCGGGGGGTGCACGTACTCCAGAGTGGAAAAAACGTCAGCGATTGGTGCGTCAGTGTAGGTTTCGACGGAGTATGGGCGTGCACGTACTACGGAGTGGAAAACGCAGACACTGGGCATTAGTAGTATACACTGTGCATCTTGAATCGTGTCGGGTTGCCACCAGAGGGACTGATATACCCCATGGTGGGACCAGCACAGGTAGTTACAGTCAAGCGGGGCAGAACGACACAGGATATGAATGCATGCGAGTAGGAGCCGATCATTAAGGGGATCGTTTGTTATAAACACGTGGGGCTGGTTGAACCAATGGTTAAGTAGGTGCAGAGACTATAGTAATGGGTGCGATCACATATCTTATATTAGGGTATTGTCCTATGTACTGTTATCACTATCATGATCTCTTTCCTTGTTTAAATACTAGTAATCACTGAACTTACCAGACTTATTGTCTGACCCGTTTTCTCTTGTCTTCTTTTGTCCCCCCCCCCCCTCCCCCCGCTCCACAAGGAGGGAATACTCCAGCTTAGTCAGACTCTTTGCAAGCTAAAAGAAAGTAGATGTATGATTGGGACTCTCTTACCTTGGCTATGGCTTTTGGATACTACACTTGGGGATTTATGCAGTTTTATTTATGGTTTATGATTCTTTATTAAATAATCAAGACAGAAATTAGGTGTAATGTTTTGGAAGTTATTTTGAGACAATTTGATGTAATGCTTTTGTATTGAACTAAGTATGGAATAAATATTTGAATTTCGCTGCTTAAATTTATCTTTGTTGTAAATTTTTCTGTGTCTTGTACCTATAACCCTCCGCCAAAATTAAGACATTCCCTTTGTGAGTGACCTTAACGGAGGTGGGGTGTTTCACTTGGTATCAGAGCAAAGGTTTACCAGATCAGATAAGAGTTTTTGAAAAGTATTTTTCAAAAAAAAAAAATATAAAGAAGCATTTTACAAGGAAAAGTGTTGTTTTAAATTTAAAAAGGCATAATCCCCAAAGCCATATGCACTATCTTTCTATCCTTCGTTTTGAATCTTTTCTTTTTCGTTTCAGCATGTCTGGGAATCTTAACCTTCTAGAGGGTGTACCGATACCTGGCTGGTTCAGGAGGTACTTAGAGGCTAGCGCCTGCCCAAGGAAGCAAGGGCAGGGAGCTGTACCTTTTTCTGGAGGACAAGTTCACGCTCTCACGGCACCTCCGCAAGAACAAGGTAGAAATATTTCTGTCGAAAGTTTAGTCTATCTTTTTGATCATCCTGTACGTACACTATTTGATTCTAGCACATCGCACTCTTTTATATCTACTGCTTTAGTGGAATCTCTGCACTTAGACACCAGTATAGTAGAGGATCCCTTGGTTGTTTAAAATCCAATTGGGGGCTCAGTTTATTTGTCAATGGTTTGTTTGGATTTGAAAATATCTATACTAAGCGTTGGGTTTAGATGTAATCCCTTTGTTTTAGGCTTCACGGGCTATGGGTTGATTCTAGGCATAGACTAGCTATCCAGTAATGGTGTCGTCCTCGACTGCAAAAAGAGAGTAGTTAGACTCTTGACTCGCCTCGGTAACACTCTCGAAATTTCTTGTAATCCCATGAACTCCATTATGCTTAGTTATCTAGAATCTCTTGAAGCGTCTGTTGAGAACTTGCTATCTGTAAGGGTAGTCCATGAATACTCGGATGTGTTTGAAGAGGAAAAGGGCTTACCTCCGAAGCGGGAGATAGATTTCCGCATATACCTCGTGGACAACGCAAAGCCCGTTGCTTTACCCGTTAGGCACATGGCCCCAAGGGAGAGAAAGGAGCTCAGCAAGCAAATCAAAGAGCTGCTTGAAAAGGGTTTCATATTACAGAGTATTTCTAAATGGGGTGCTCCGGTAGTGTTCGTGACCAAAGCTGATGGTTCACTCCGCCTGTGCATTGATTATAAGGAGCTAAACAAGCTGACCAAGAAGAACAGACAACCACTCCCAATAATAGATGATTTGTTCGATCAGCTTGTAGGTGCATCGGTTTTCTCCCAATTAGATTTGGCTACCTGGTTTCATCAACTAAGGGTGGCTGAAGATAGCATTGATAAGACCGCATTCAGAACCCCAGATGGTTTCTTCGAGTGGCTTGTCATGCCCTTCGGCCTGACAAATGCACCCGCTTACTTCGTTGATTTAATGAGCAGGGTGTTCCGAGAGTTCCTCAATAAGTTTGTGGTGGTCTTCGTAGACGATATTTTGATCTTCTCAAGGAATGAGGAAGAGAATGCTCAGCATCTAAAGGAAGTCATGCATACTCTCTGTGCACATCAGTTTAAAGCTAAATTCTCCAAATGCCATTTCTGGAGAGAAGAAGTCAGGTTCCTTGGACACGTGGTGTCCAAAGAGGGGATAGCTGTGGACCCCGCGAAAGTGGTTGGTGTGCAAGATTGGAAGGTTCCTCGAAACGCAATTGAAGTCTGAAGCTTTCTCGAGCTAGCAGGCTTTTATCGAAAATTTATCAAAGATTTTGCAAAAATCTCGGCTCCACTGACAAGATTGACAAAGAAAAATCTAGCTTCCAATTGGGATTTGGATTGCGATATTGCTTTCCAACGTTTAAAAAGGGCCCTAACAGCAGCCCCTATTCTGACATTGTCTGATGGAAACAAGATGTTTACAGTATACACAGATGCATGCGGAACGGGATTAGGCACTGTTCTAATGCAAGAAGGGAAGGTGGTGGTTTATGGTGGAAGACAGTTGAAAGTACATGAGAAAAACTACCCAACCCACGACCTAGAGTTGGCAGCCATTGTTTTTGCACTTAAGTCTTGGCGCCATTATCTCCTCGGTGAGAAATTTGAACTGTATACTGAACATAAATCATTGAAATACGTATTCTCGCAGAAATATCTCAACTTTAGGCAGCAAAGATGGATGGAGTTTCTTGCCTCGTATGATTTTGAAATTTCCTACACTCTTGGCAAGGGCAATGCAGTAGCAGACGCCTTGAGTAGAAAGAAACTGACCTTAAGCCCTCTCTTTGTGGAAAGGCAAAGCTTGGAGTTCATATCAAGCTTTAACTTCAGACCCACCACTGACTTTGTACCTGGCTTGCTAGCAACGTTAGAAGTGCAGCCAACTCTATTAGACTCAATCGGAGCCGCGCAAAGAGAAGACCCTCAGCTAACCGATGTGGTGGACAAGTTAATTAGGGATGAGACTTCTAGTCACCTCAATAGATACTCCATGGATGCCAAGGGTTGGTTGAGACGAGATGGAAGACTATGTGTCCCACAAGCAAGGGGCTTGGTAAAGGCGGTTCTAGAAGAGGCACACCATTCCAAACTGACCATACACCCAGGCGGAGACAAAATGTATAATGACATCAAAAGAGTTTTCTTTTGGAATGGCATGAAGCAAGACGTAGCTGAATTTGTTTCTAAGTGTTTAATATGCCAACAAGTCAAGGCGGAGCAGAAGAAGCCTGGTGGTCTGCTCCATCCTCTAGAGGTCCCACATTGTAAATGGGATAGCATCTCGATGGACTTTATAGATGGGTTTCCTAGGTCAAGAAGGGGCAATACCAGCATTTGGGTAATAGTGGACAGGCTCAGAAAATCACCCACTTTATACCCGTCAAGAGTAGAAGGACTGCCTCATCTCTAGCATCCATATATCTTAAAGAAATAGTTCGACTCCATGGGATACCCTCCAGCATAGTGAGTGATCGAGACCCTATCTTCACGAGCGAGTTTTGGTAGAGTTTACAAGAGGCTGTAGGCACATAGTTATGCTTAAGCACGGCCTATCACCCTCAAACCGATGGCCAAACGGAAAGAGTCAACAGAGTATTAGAAGACCTCTTGAGGTTATGCATTATTGAATTCGGATGTACAAGGGAGGATCATCTACCTTTGGTGGAATTCGCGTACAATAATAACTACCAAGCCACCATAGGCATGGCACCTTTCGAAGCTTTATATGGAAGACCGTGCAGGTCACCAACTTGCTGGTGGGAGTCCACAGACAAGCTCATACTTGGACCAGACATGATTAGGGAAACTTCAGAGAAAGTAGACTTGATACGAAGAAGAATGAATGTAACACCCCGTAATTCTGTTAATATTAATATTTACTAATTAAAGAATAACTAATCTCAGATGTGAGAATTGTGGGAAACAGGTTGCGCCATTGTGTTCGTCTCGGAACTCTAGTGGAGATAGAGTCTGAGTTTGCGGGAAACGAGTACCGGATGAAAAAGTTATGGACGAACGTAGTTTGGTGCCAAAGAAAGAGAAAGAAAAAAATGCACTGGCGCACTTGGGTAGTGCACCAGTACATATTTACACTGGCACACCTGCCAAGTGCGCCCAGGCCGAGGCTGGAGCCTACACAGCTTTCTGGTACAGGCTGACCCGTGTTGTTGAGTCCATTCTGACTCCTTGATGAGTCATTAGGGCTGGCTCATCACCCTATCATAATTAAATGGTTTTGATTAACCCTAAGAACATCTGACGGCTTGAATTAATTTATAACTCTATAAAAATACCCCTATACACAAACCCTAAATCATAAAATAAACAAAGACCATGGCTGTCATGCTGATATTTTGAGACCTAGAGCAGCCGCCATCAAATTGAAGATAAAGAACAGCAACCAAATCAGAACTACCCAACCCTAACAGCGATTCTTCATCAAAAGAGCGCTAATTATACTCTCTTTATTCTCTAATTGTGAGTATGATAGTCTTAACAAGATTATTTTTGAATTAATTAGGTTAAGTCATGAATGGATTATGAGTAGATGATGTGAATTGTCATACATGTTGTTGTAAACCTTATGCTATCATGTATGTTATAAATCCTATGCTATGTATCCTATATGTTGTAAATCATGCTATGATGATGTTATGTATGTTGAGAGTTTCTATGCTAAATTGAGATGAATCATACATGATATAAAGTCATGATGCTATTATCTATGCTAGTTAGTTCATGTTAATCAAATCATCATGTTTGGGTTATGTTGATCTATTATGTTTGGGCTATGTCGATCTATAGGACAAGCACAAATGCAAGTTAGATTGATTAGAAAAGTTATGAACATATGCCATGACATCTATTATGACATCTAGAATTATGCTATGACATATGTGAAATTCTATGCTAGTTTACACCATCATTATGTTGCCTAAAACCCCATATGCAAGATTATACATAAATTTGGGTTATGATCATATCATGTAAATTGTGCCATTTAACAAGTTGACACCTTTAGATCCTTAACAAGTGTAGCCTATGCAAGTTTCACCCCTATTATGATTAGATTTACTGTATTTTCCTATATGTTGTTTAACGTATGTTATGCGTTGAATAAGCGAACGTATAAACGTGGGGTAGGGGTAATATTAAGGATTTAATAATAAGAAGTTGGGTGCAATTGATATGATTTTGCATGCCATAAGTGGATGGCCATAATTGAGTCAATTATGAACATCAATAAAAGTGGACTTAATTAATGATTCGAATAGGGAATTATTAAAACTGGGGTAAAAGATTGAAAGTGTCAATCAATGCTTAGGACACGAGGTTGTACTCGTTTGTGACGTAAACCTGCCCGGACCCGCCCGGGAAATCCAGTGGTCACAAATGTCAGCCCAATGTGAGAGGTCCTAGGCCTAAACTAAAGCATAACAGTTGTAAAGACACGAGGTTAGACTCTTTTATGGTGTAAGACTGCCCGGACCCGCCCGGCAAATCCAGCTGCCATAAATGCCAGTCTAATGTGAGAGGTCTTTATGAGGTTATGGCCTGAATGAATTAAGAAATACTTAACCAGATAAACATGTAAAGTGGGACATGGGGGTTAAGTAGGTGCCTTGGGTGGCATGAGGAATCTAGTGGGTGCCCTTAGTGGCAGGTGAAATACGATTAGTAAGACTTAACCAAACACACATGTAAAAGAACATGACTAAGAGGGTTAAGTGGGATATACTAGTGGACAAACTTAGGTGGGTAGCTTGTGGGGGCCCATTTCAACCAGTATCCCAAACGTATCTTTGTGGGCTCGACCCAAGTCGAGGACGGGACACGCATACTGGGTTTGACTATAAGAGGCCAAAACGGGGAGCGGTGGCAACGCAAGTCCAACGGGTTTCATATGCGTGTGTGGACCCGGGCTGGTAGGTAAGACGTTGTTGCATCGTGTAGGTATAAGCCATGCATTCTCAATTTGTATCGGGTTGCCACTTTAGGGAGTGATACACCCCACTGTGGGGCTAACACGGGTATCTACGAGTAGGGAGCCGATCGAAAGTGGGTAGTGGGGTACACCTAGTAGAGATAGGGGCAGACGGTGCCTATGTAGTCAGCTAGGGGTACATAAGGCTATTTATATGTTTCTGTGTGAAGCAAGTGGGATCAACCTTTAGGGTGACTGGTGCGGTGCAGTGTAGCAATTATTCGTTAGTAATTAGGTGTGCCTTTAACGTTAACTTTGACGTTATCTTAAACTTGTCTTTATCTGCTCTTCCATACCTAATAGTTCATAGACATTTACTTGTCTTCCAGCTTGCCTTAGTCTAGTTATTTTGATAATAGTATTGTTAGAATTATCATACTCGCTAGACTTTATGTCTGACCCACTCCATTTCTATCTTTTTTTTCCCCAGGTCCTCAGGTTGGACCCAGCTCTAGTGGAGTTTGATTGGATTGCTTCATCTCTATTTGGAAAGCTTGGACCGTTGAAGTAAAGTCCAGCTTGTTATCTTCTTTAATGGCTATCTGTGTGACGGGATTATGTAATTTTGTTTTAGCAAGATGGATAATGTACTTGACTTTGATTTACGGTTTGATAATGTAACAAACATGTTTAATTTCCGCTGCAATAAATTGAAGTTTTAGATTTCCAAGTACTACTTATTATCTGTCTTGTTGTAATTTTTCTGTTTTATATTCACTTATAACCTCCATGGAAGTTAATGCATTCCCTTTGTGAGTGACATTAATGGACGTGGGGTGTTACATGTGGTATCAGAGCTTAAGGTTACCAGAATAGATAATTTTTTTAGAAAAAACTATTTTTCTAAAGTATTTCTGGAAGAAGTGTTTTCAAAAACATGTCTTGATGAGTAATTTAAAGAGGAAATTTTTTATGAAAAACATAATCCCCAATAGCCATATCTTTATCTTTCGAATTCCCCATTTTGAATCTTTCCTTTTTCGTTTCAACATGGCTGAAGATCTTAACCTACCTGACGGTGTAACGATACCAGGATGGTATAGGAGGCTATTAGAGGCTAGGGCCGCCACAGGTCCGACCAATGTTCCTCCACCACCAGTTGCACATGTTCCTCCTCCTCGCGTAGATACTTTTGCAAAGACGTGCAAGGAATTTAAGGCTATGGGTGGAAAACCCTTTCAAGGGTCAGAAACGTTTGTGGTAGCTAGAGATTGGCTTAGGGAGGTGGAAGAATTGCTAGAGATCTTTGAAGTAGAAGAAGGGAAGAAAGTTCGATTAGCAGCTTGGTTGATGAAGGGAGAGGCCTCGTTTTGGTGGGAGGTCACTAATGGGGAGCGTCTTGTTGATTCTTGGGCGGATTTTAGGCGTAGGTTTGAGGCGAAGTTTCTCTCAAGGGCAGAAGAAAATCTATATATGGAAAGGTTCTTGACATTGAAGCAAGGAAGCTCATTAGTGAAAGAATATGTCAACAAATTTAATCAATTAGCAAGGTTTGGCTTGGACTTAGTGAACACGCCGGAGAAGAAGGCGTTGAGGTTCGTTAATGGATTGAATGAACCGTTGCAAGGGTTGGCTATGACCCACATCCCTATGGGGGCCACCTTTGAAAAGCTTGTAGACATGGCACTCATGCACGAGGAGAAAGGCGCTAAAGCTGATAAGGCACCCGAGAAGAAAGGGGATCAGAAGAAACCTCAACAGCAAAACAAGAAGGGTGGTAGAGACAATAATGGCAAGGGAAAGAAGAAATGCTTTAACTGTGGAACCCCAGGCCATCTCAGCAAGGATTGCCGAAAGAAAAAGAAGACTGGTTGTTTTCACTGTGGTGATGCGGGACATTTAGTGAAGGACTGGCCAAAGAAGGGGCAGAGGGCAGGAGCTACCTCGGGAGGACAGGTGCAAGATCTTATGGCACCTGGGCAGGCAAGGGGACAAGTTCAGGCTCTCGCGGTCCCACCGCTGCAAGAACGAGGTAGAACCATTTCTGTTGAAAGCTTAGTTTTTCTGTTTGATCATCCTGTCCGTACCTTATTCGATTCGGGCGCATCGCATTCGTTTATCTCTACATCATTAGTTGAATCACTGCACTTAAACACTAGTTTAGTAGAGGATCCCTTAGTTGTTTCGAATCCAATTAGGGGCTCAGCTTATTTGTCCATGATGTGTTTGGATTTGAAAATTTCTATACTTAGCTTTGAGTTTAGATATGATGCTTATGTGTTGGGCTTCACGGGCTATGGGCTAATTTTTGGAATGGATTGGTTATCCAGAAATGGGGCCGTACTTGATTGTGAAAGGAGAGTAGTTAGGCTCATGACTCGCCTTGGCAACACTCTCGAAATCTTTTGTAATCCTATAGATTCTGTTATGCTAAGTTATTTAGAATCGCTTAACGCGTCTGAGGAAAATCTACAATCTGTTAGAGTGGTCCGAGAATATTCGGATGTGTTTGAGGAGGTGAAGGGCTTGCCTCCGAAGCGGGAGATAGATTTTCGAATATATCTTGTGGATAATGCGAAACCGGTATCTTTGCCAGTACGCCACATGGCTCCTCGTGAAAGGAGGGAACTCGATAAGCAAGTGAAAGAGTTGCTTGAGAAGGGGTTCATAAGACGAAGTATATCGGAGTGGGGTGCTCCAGTAGTATTTTCCACGAAGGCGGATGGGTCCCTTAGACTTTTTGTGGACTATAGAGAACTTAATAAGATTACTAAGAAAAACAGTCACCCACTGCCGAGGATTGACGATCTCTTCGATCAGTTAGTTGGCGCCTCAGTGTTTTCGCAGTTGGACTTAGCCACTGGTTTCCATCAATTGAGAGTGGCTGAGGATAGCATAGACAAGACTGCCTTTAGGACTCCGGACGGTTTCTATGAATGGCTAGTGATGCCCTTCGGTTTGACAAACGCCCCCGCATACTTTGTTGATTTGATGAGTAGGGTGTTTAGGGAGTACCTTAACAAATTCGTAGTAGTCTTTGTGGAAGACATCCTGATCTTTTCTAAGGATGAAGAAGAGCATGCCCTACATCTTAGGGAAGTGTTGGAGACCCTACGAGTGCATAATCTTAAAGCAAAATTTTCTAAGTGTCACTTCTGGAGTAAGGAAGTGTGATTCTTAGGGCACGTGGTTTCCAAGGAAGGGATAGCTGTGGATCCCGCGAAGGTGGTGGCCATCCAAGATTGGAAGGTCCCTAAAAATGCTACCGAAGTGAGAAGTTTCTTGGGGTTGGCTGGCTACTATAGGAAGTTTATCAAAGACTTCGCAAAGATATCAGCTCCATTAATACATCTGACGAAGAAGAACCTAGTTTTCACATGGGACGTAGATTGTGATGATGCGTTCCAACGTTTGAAGAGAGCTTTGACTTCAGCCCTAGTCTTAGTATTGCCAGACGGGAGTAAGTCGTTTACTGTTTATACCGATGCTTGTGGGACAGGACTAGGCGCAGTCTTAATGCAAGAGGGTAGGGTAATAGCCTATGGTGGAAGGTAGTTGAGAGCGCATGAGAAAAATTACCCTACACATGACCTAGAGTTGGCCGCTATTGTTTTCGCGCTTAAGTCTTGGCGTCATTATCTTCTTCGCGAGAAATACGAATTATTCACTGACCACAAGTCTTTAAAATACTTATTCTCTCAAAAGGACTTGAACTTAAGGCAGCAAAGGTGGATGGAGTTCTTAGCGTCCTACGACTTCAAGATAGCATATACCCATGGCAAGGGTAACGTAGTGGCAGATGCCTTAAGTAGAAAAAGATTATCCTTAAGTCCTTTGTTTGTTAAGTGGCGAAGCTTAGAATTCATTTCAATGTTTGACTTTAGACCTTCCGTTGACTTTGTACCCGGTTGGCTAGCATCCTTGGAGGTCAGGCATACGCTTTTGGGATGAATTGGCGAGGCACAGCGAGACAACCCGCAGTTGGTTGAGTTAGTAGAAAAGCTCAAAAGAGGGGAGTCATCAAGCCATCTCCATAGGTATACCCTAGATGATAAGGGTTGGTTACGTAGGGACGGAAGACTTTGTGTACCAAAAGACGATGACCTAAGGAAGACTATTCTTGACGAAGCACATCGTTCGAAGATGACCATTCATCCCGGCGGGGACAAGATGTATATGGACATGAGACGAGTTTACTTTTGGGCCCGATATGATTAGGGAGACTTCGGAGAAGATCGACTTGATTCGAAGGAGGATGAAAGCAGCGCAAGATAGGAAGAAATCTTATGCGGATAAGAGGAGGACAGATCTCGAGTTTGAAGTTGGGAACATGGTCTTTGTCAAAGTGTCTCCATTACGGAACGTTGTTCGCTTTGGGTCCGTTGGGAAATTAGCACCAAGGTTCGTAGAGCCGTTTCCTATTAAGGAAAAGATTGGACAGATGGCGTATAGAGTGGAGTTACCTGAGAGACTTAGTGGTGTACACGACGTATTCCATGTGTCACAATTGAGGAAGTGCTTGCACGAGACCGTGGAAGTGGTAGAGCCGAGCTTGCTTAGAGAGGTGGAGATAGAGCGTGATGTGACTATTCGACGAGCTCCTACATGCATTCTTGGGTCGGAGATCAAGAAGCTGAGAAATCGAGAGGTCAGACTAGTCAAAGTACAATGGGGAGATGATGAGAGCAACGCTACTTGGGAGACAGAAGAGAAGATGCGTTCACGATACCCTTTTCTTTTCGAGGGTATGTCCTTTAATTTCTCCTTTATCGCTTATCTTGTGCTTATCTTACCTTTAGAGTATCCTCTCGCTAGTATCTTTGACCTTTAGCTAGGATCATCCGATGGTTGAAACATGTGTTTGAGACATGTTATGTATGATGGATGCAAAGTGGATGCAAGTGTTTGCTAGTGGTTGCTCGTGGACGCATATACACACACTATTAGGCACTAGATCGGCTCAGTCACTTCATACTGCATATTGCATATAAATGGATGTATTTAGTAAAATGGATGTATAATGGTTGTGCTATCATATGGATACCGCATTTTGGTGAATGGTTGTGCACGCATGTAGAAATGATATGTAGCATTAAGGAACTTTTGCATACATAATGGACACATGGCACTATCATGGTTTGCATTAAGGAGGTCAACTGAATCAGTGGACCGCCTGATTTTGCATTAGATAAGGGACATATACACACACTGTGCATTTAAACATGAAAGCATTAGAAGCCTATAAGGACAATGGATGCCTATGTTCGATCGTTGAGTAGATGGACGATTGGATGTTAGGATATACATTCTTCTTAACTTGAAGATTTCGGGGACGAAATCCTTTAAGGAGGGGAGAATGTAACACCCCGTAATTCTGTTAATATTAATATTTACAAATTAAAGAATAACTAATCTCAGACGTGAGAATTGTGGAAAACGGGTTGCGCCATTGTGTTCGTCTCGGAATTCTAGTGGAGATAGAGTCCGAGTTTGCAGGAAACGAGTATCGGATGAAAAAGTTATAGACAAATGAAGTTTGGTGGCAAAGAAAGAGAAAGAAAAAAAATGCACTGGCGCACTTGGGAAGTGCGCCAGTACATATTTACACTGGCGCACCTGCCAAGTGCGCCCAGGCCGAGGCTGGAGCCTGCACAGCTTTCTGGTTCAGGATGACCCGTGTTGTCGAGTCCATTCTGACTCCTTGATGAGTCATTTGGGCTGACTCATCACCCTATCATAATTAAATGGTTTTGATTAACCCTAAGAACATCCGACGGCTTGAATTAATTTATAACTCTATAAAAAGACCCCTATAAACAAACCCTAAATCAGAAAATAAACAAAGACCATGGTCGTCATGCTGATATTTTGAGACCTAGAGCAGCCGCCATCAAATTAAAGATAAAGAACATCAACCAAATCAGAACTACCCAACCCTAACAGCGATTCTTCATCAAAAGAGCGCTAATTCGATTCTCTTTCTTCTCTAATTGTGAGTATGATAGTCTTAACAAGATTATTATTGAATTAATTAGGTTAAGTCATGAATGGATTATGAGTAGATGATGTGAATTGTCATACATGTTGTTGTAAACCTTATGCTATCATGTATGTTATAAATCCTATGCTATGTATCCTATATGTTGTAAATCATGCTATGATGATGTTATGTATGTTGAGAGTTTCTATGCTAAATTGAGATGAATCATACATGTTATAAAGTCATGATGCTATTATCTATGCTAGTTAGTTCATGTTAATCAAATCATCATGTTTGGGCTATGTTGATCTATTATGTTTAGGCTATGTCGATCTATAGGACAAGCACATATGCAAGTTAGATTGATTAGAAAAGTTATGAACATATGCCATGACATCTATTATGACATCTAGAATTATGCTATGACATATGTGAAATTCTATGCTAGTTTACACCATCATTATGTTGCCTAAAACCCCATATGCAAGATTATACATAAATTTGGGTTATGATCATATCATGTAAATTGTGCCATTTAACAAGTTGACACCTTTAGATCCTTAACATGTGTAGCCTATGCAAGTTTCACCCCTATTATGATTAGATTTACTATATTTGCCTATATGTTGTTTAACGTATGTTATGCGTTGAATAAGCGAACGTATAAACGTGGGGTGGGGGTAATATTAAGGATTTAATAATAAGAAGTTAGGTGCAATTGATATGATTTTGCATGCCATAAGTGGATGGCCATAATTGAGTCAAATATGAACATCAATAAAAGTGGACTTAATTAATGATTCGAATAGGGAATTATTAAAACTGGGGTAAAAGATTGAAAGTGTCAATCAATGCTTAGGACACGAGGTTGGACTCGTTTGTGACGTAAACCTGCCCGGACCCGCCCGACAAATCCAGTGGTCACAAATTTCAGCCCAATGTGAGAGGTCCTAGGCCTAAACTAAAGCATAACAGTTGTAAAGACACGAGGTTAGACTCTTTTATGGTGTAATACTGCCCGGACCCGCCCGGCAAATCCAGCTGCCATAAATGCAAGTCTAATGTGAGAGGTCTTTATGAGGTTATGGCCTGAATGAATTAAGAAATACTTAACCAGAAAAACATGTAAAGTGGGACATGGGGGTTAAGTAGGTGCCTTGGGTGGCATGAGGAATCTAGTCGGTGCCCTTAGTGGCAGGTGAAATACGATTAGTAAGACTTAACCAAACACACATGTAAATGAACATGACTAAGAGGGTTAAGTGGGATATACTAGTGGACAAGCTTAGGTGGGTAGCTTGTGGGGGCCCATTTCAACCAGTATCCCAAACGTATCTTTGTGGGCTCGACCCAAGTCGAGGACGGGACACGCATACTGGGTTTAACTATAAGAGGCCAAAACGGGGAGCGGTGGCAACGCAAATCCGACGGGTTTCATATGCGTGTGTGGACCCGGGCTGGTAGGTAAGACGTTGTTGCATCGTGTATGTATAAGCCGTGCATTCTCAAGTTGTATCGGGTTGCCACTTTAGGGAGTGATACACCCCGCTGTGGGGCCAGCACGGGTATCTACAAGTAGGGAGAGATAGGGGCAGACGGCACCTATGTAGTCAGCTAGGGGTACATAAGGCTATTTATATGTTTCTGTGTGAAGCAAGTGGGATCAACATTTAGGGTGACTGGTGCGGTGCAGTGTAGCAATTATTCGTTAGTAATTAGGTGTTCCTTTAACGTTAACTTTGACGTTATCTTAAACTTGTCTTTATCTGCTCCTCCATACCTAATAGTTCATAGAAATTTACTTGTCTTCCAGCTTATGCCTTTGTCTAGTTACTTTGATAATAGTATTGTTAGAATTATCATACTCGCCAGACTTTATGTCTTACCCACTCCATTTCTATCCTTCCCCCCCCCCCCCCCGGTCCTCAGGTTGGACCCAGCTCTAGTGGAGTTTGATTGGATTTCTTCATCTCTATTTGGAAAGCTTGGACCGTTGAAGTAAAGTCCAGCTTGTTATCTTCTTTAATGGCTATCTGTGTGATGGGACTATGTAATTTTGTTTTAGCAAGATGGATAATGTACTTGACTATGATTTATGGTTTGATGATGTAACAAACATGTTTAATTTCCGCTGCAATAAATTGAAGTTTTAGATTTCCAAGTACTACTTATTATCTGTCTTGTTGTAATTTTTCTGTTCTATATTCACTTATAACCTCCATGGAAGTTAATGCATTCCCTTTGTGAGTGACATTAATGGACGTGGGGTGTTATAATGAAGACTGCCCAAGATAGACAGAAGTCCTACGCAAACAAAAGAAGAACCGACCTTGAGTTCGAAGTTAGAGACAAGGTGTTCCTTAAAGTATCTCCTTTGAGGAACGTCGTTCGCTTTGGATCCATAGGAAAGTTAGCACCAAGATTTGTAGGGCCGTTCCCTGTCATCGAGAAGATTGGGAAGATGGCTTATAGGGTACAGCTGCCCGAAAGATTGGCCGAGGTTCATAATGTCTTTCTTGTCTCTCACCTGCAGAAGTGCTTACACGAGTCTGCGGAAGTGGTAGAACCAAGTATGCTAGAGGAAGTTGAAGTTGAACGAGAAGCAACTGTGAGGAGAGTTCCAACCCATATCTTGGGAATAGAAGTCAAAAAGCTACGCAACGGTGAAGTTAAGCTCGTCAAAGTTCAATGGAGTGACACCGAGGAAGACGCGACTTGGGAAACTGGGGACAGAATACGCGCAACCTACCCTTTTCTTTTTTAGGGTACGTCTTTAATCTCTTTTTCCTTAAGTTTGTGCTTGTATCTATCTTTTTAGGTATATCTCCTCGATCCTATCCTTTATCCTTAGGTAGGAACCCATTTGGATGTAAACATGTAATTGAAACATGTTATGATTGATGGTTGCAAGTGGTTGCAAGTGGTTGCTAGTGGATGCATATAGACACACATTAGGTATTAGATCGGCTCAGTCACTTCCATATTGCATATGCATATATGTATTGGTTTATGGATTAAAACTTGATGTGTTATCATATGGACGTTGCATTTGTATGAATGATTGTGCACTCATGTAAGAAATTTTGAGTAGGAAAAATTCCATTCATAATGGACTCATGGCACTGACATAATTTGCATTAAGGAGGTCAACTGAATCAGTAAACCGCCTGAATTTGCATTAGATAAGGACATGTACACACACAATGCATATGATCATGAAGTATTAGAAATCTTTTAAGTACAATGGACGCATATGTTTGATGGTTGAGTAGATGGGTGATTGGATGGTAGGATATAAGTTCTTCACGACTTGAAGATTTCGGGGACGAAATCCTAAAAGGAGGGGAGAATGTAACACCCTGTATTTTCTATTAACGTTATAATAACGAATCCAATAATACTTTATTTAAAATGTGAGAATTAAGGGAAACGATTTACGCCATTGTGTTCGTCTCGGAATTCTGGTTGAGAAAGAGTCCGAGTTTGCGTAAATTGAACTTCGTATGAGGAAGTTATGGCTATCAGAAGTTTCCAGAAAATTCAAATAAATTCAAACAGCTCGAAAACGAATTCAAATTCAATTCAGAAGTCAGAAGCGGGCTGAGCGGGAAAATTCCCACCCAGGACCCAAGTCGACCAGGGGGTCGACCGTAGTGTCGACCTCCCCCCTACAGGTCAACCTGGGGGTCGACCTACCCCCCACCCCCCTCCCGACCAGATCTGAATTTTGATGACTGATGACTTGCTGCTGAGTCACTAGGGTTTCTGGATAGTTCTGATCTAGTCTGAATGGTTGCAATTAAACCTAGGATCATCTGACAGTTAAATTTGAATTGAAATTCTATATAAACAACCCAATGCTCAAACCTAAAAAATCACACAAAAATAATCCTAGAACTATCATGCTGTCAATTGAGAACTTGGAGTAGCCGTCGCCAATTCAAAGACAAGATAAGAACTTGAATAAAATATCAAATTAAAAGTTATCAAATTCAACGATCTACATCAAAGGCGAGCTTACCAATTTCAGATTTCAGAACGCAAGAATTCCTTTTTAGTTTGTAAGTTGGTTATTACGCAGATTTAAACGTTTCAAATGAATCCTGACATGTTGTAATTTGAATATAGAGTGATGCTTATGTACAAGATTTGATTCTCATTTATCTTAAAGTATCGTTGAAATTAATCATGTCTATATGCTTGTGGTGATGAACATATTATATATTAATCATGTCTATATGCTTGTGGTGATGAACATATTATATATTAATCATATCTATATGCTTGTGTAATGAACATATTGTATGTTATTGGAATCTATTATGATTGGGTAATGGATTTATTTTGCCAATTAAATGGTGAAATATGTCATGTTATAAATTGGTGGTTATTTGCAAGTTTATGATCTAAAACACATGCTTATATGTTAGTTTAACACTCATGTATATTCATGTTAGGTTGAATCTATTTATGTTGTAAAAATGATTATAGTAGTTTTTTTTTATGTTTTGACATACATAAGTCAATATGCTAAGTTGCGATTTAAAACTGATTATAGTAGCTTTCTTATGTTTTGACATACATAAGTTAATATGCTAAGTTGTGGGTTGAATCTGTGATTATATGTTAAACCTCCATGCTAGACCTTTGTCGAGTTTACATGACAATTAGACCCAACTTAGTCAAAAGTTCACCTTTACCCATTTAATTAAAGTTAATGATACCTCTATGCCAAGTTACACATGACAAGTTGAAATGTATGCTATTTTATGTTTATTTCATGTCCCTTGTTTATTACCCCTTTTCTTGTTTATGGGTTGGGCTAATTTACTAGCCCAACATTTTATGTGATTCATGCGTACGTTCCACGAGGGTAGCGATGGGAAATATGAAAATTCATGACATAGATTTGTTCATTAAATGGTATATTTGATATACCATTTATGGTGAGCATAATCAAAGGGTAATTATGGCATGATTAAATTAAATTTACATAAAGAAATTAGACATATATAGGAAAATGTGAATTTAGAAAAGATGAATATGCCTAACCCGAGGTTAGACTGAGTTGTGGTGTAAATCTTCCCGAAACCGACCGGCATATCCAGTGACCACAACAAGACCTGTCTAATGTGGGTGGTTAGTGCACCAAGCCCAAAAAGAACCGAGGTTAGACTGAGTTGTGGTGTAAATCTTTTCGGAACCGACCGGCACATCCAGTGACCACAACAAGACCTGTCTAATGTGAGTGGTTGGTGCTTTAATAAATTAAAGCTAAGTCAGGATTAGTAGGGTTAAGTCAATTAGGGAAACACTTAACCGATTCAACATGTTAACTAAACGAATGGGTGGGGTTAGGTAAACTTGGACACTTAACCAAATAAACATGTTGATTAGAAAACCCTAGTAACGGGGACCCATTTCATCAGTAACCCACATAGATGTATCATGGTACCCTGAAACTAGGCAGGATGGGGCACGATTACTGGGCTGATTATAAGAGGTCAAAACGTCGGCAGTTGGTGCGTCAGTGTAGGTTCCGACGGAGTATGTGTAACACCCCGAATTTTAGTCAATACTAAAATTCACTAATTACAGGATAAATAATCTCAGATGTGGGAATTGGGGGTAACGGGCTGCGTTATTGCGTTCGTCTCGGAAAAATACGCGAAATAGAGTCCGAGTTTTCGAGAATCGGAGTCCGTATGGCCCGGTTATGGCCCAAAGAAGTTTGCAGAAAAATTAGAGCTAAAAACAGATTTAGGAATTTAAATTTAGATTTTAAATTAGAACCAGCGGGGCCAGGCGGGAAGATTCCCGCCCTAAGCATGTCGACAGGGCTGTCGACAGGCCTGTCGACAGGGGTGTCGACTTGCCTGTCGACACGGCGTGTCGAACCAGGGTGCTTGGGTGCACCAGATCTGGTTTTCTGGCTAGGGCTGGGCTTGGTTCTAGAGATTTCCTAAATCTAACGGACCTAAATTAATCTAGGGTTAATCTAAGGGCCTAAAACACTCTCTTAATCTATAAATACACCCTAAACCTACCTTAATCCATACTAAAAATAGAAATGAAGGCCTCATGCCGCCAAATTAAATCCTAGAAGGAGTCTCCATTAATCTAAGAAGGAAGTTTCAAGCTAATCCCTCTCATATCATTCTCTAATCATCACCATCTTTATAATTAGCAACTAATCCCTCTTCATAAGTTGGTTAATTTTGGGTTTGGTGAGTTTCTATCACTTTAACATCAATTGTTAAAGTAAATAGATTGGGTGTAATGAGACTTATGGTCTTAAATGCGGATTAGTGAGTTTGAATCATTTATAATGATATGTTACTCTATGTGGTTCTATGTTTATGCATGTTTGACAAGTTGGTTTATGCATGCTTAATAAGTTGATTTATGCATGTTTAACAAGTTGGTTTATGCATGTTTAACAAGTGGGTTTATGCATATTTAACGAGTGGAATTATGCATGTTTAACAAAGTGAGTTATGCAAGTTAAGTATATGTTTAAATGCAAGTTTAATGTGATATGCAAGTTATGCATGCTTATGCAAGTGTATGGATGCTTATGCAAGTCATGTATATGTTTAAATGCAAGATTTATGTGATATGCAAGTTATGCATGCTTATGCGAGTATATGAATGCTTATGCAAGATATGTATATGCTTAAATGACATGATATGCAAGTTATGCATGTTTATGCAAGTATGTGAATGCTTATGCAAGTATGTGGATGCTTATGCAAGTATGTGAATGCTTATGCAAGTTATGAGTATGCTTAAATGCATGTTTAACATGTTATGCAAGTTATGAGAATGCCTATATGCAAGTTCAACATGTTATGCAAGATATGTGTATGATAATATGCAAGCTCATATGCAACATGTTATGCAAATCATGTGTATGATAATATGCAAGTTTGGGTTATATGTAGTTGGGTTAATATATGCTCATATATGCAAGTTGACATCCTCTTAACCCATGACAAAGTTGTATGCTAAACCCATGATATTTGTGATGATCTTCCCCTTATTTATGTCATGAAATGAGAACGATTTACGTGGGGAACGATGGGGTTGGTAAATAAGTTAATAAATGAATGATTGGGTATGATTAAGCATACCATAAAAATAAATTACCATAAGTGGGAATTTACCTATTGAGTTAGGTCTACCCCATGGGAATTTACCTATTGAGTTAGGTCTACCCATGTTATGGAAAACTTGATATTAATTAGGGATAATTAATATGGGGGTGATTAATTAGGTGTAATTAATCGACTAAGACACGAGGTTGGACTCATTTGTAGTGTAAAACTGCCCGGACCCGACCGGCTTAACCAGTTGCTACAAATGTCAGCCCAATGTGAGAGGTCTTAGCCATGAATTAAATACGTGATTAAAGTAAAGACACGAGGTTAGGCTCTGTTATGACGTAAGACTGCCCGGACTCTACCGGCTTAACCAGGCGGTCATAACAGCCAGTCTAATGTGGGAGGTCTTTATGGGGGATCACGGTCTTAATTAATTAAGAAACACTTAACCATATTAGCATGTGGTGGGACATGAGGGGTTAAGTGGGTGCCTTGGGTGGCATGTGGAAATTTAATGGTTGCCTTGGGTGGCATGTGGAATCTAGTGGGTTGCCTTGGGTGGCAATAGAAAATACGATTAGAATACTTAACCAAGTGGAAACATGTAATTAAACATGATTAAAGGGTTAAGTGGGATACACTAGATATATGACAAGCTTAGGTGGGTAGCTTGTTGGGGGCCCATTTCAACCAATATCCCAAACGTATCTTTGTGGGCTCGACCCATGTCGAGTGACGGGATACGCATATTGGGCTTGATTATAAGAGGCCAAAACGGGTTAGCGGTGGCAACGCAAGTCCAACGGGTTTCATATGTGTGTGTGGGCCCGGGCTGGTAGATAAGCCGTTGTTGCATCGTGTAGATATAAAGCCGTGCACCGTTGATAGTATTGGGTAGCCACTTTAGGGGAGTGATACACCCCACTGTGGGACCAGCACGGGTATCTACGGTAGGGAGCCGATCGATGGGGAGTAGTGGGTACACCTAATAAAGATAGGGGCAGACGGCACCTATGTAGGGGTACACGAAACTACTGGGTAAGAATTACTGAGTACACCTAGTGGAGATAGGGGCAGACGGCACCTATGTAGTGGGCTAGGGGTACACGAGACTACTGGGGAAATTTTCTAAGTCCTTGGAAGGGATCAACCTTTAAGTAGGAATGACTGGTGTGGTGCAGTTAGTAATTATCCTTGGGTGGGTAGATGCGTCCTTATGGTTATCTTAGTTTATCCTAAGTCTACCAAGCTGCTTAGTGTAGCCATTCATCCCCAGATATTACCGTAGGTCAAGTTTATGTCTTCTCTGGTTACTTTAATGATTGTATTGTTAAAGTTATAGGACTCACTCAGACTTATGTCTGACCCCGTTGTTTTTATCTTTTTCCCAACCCTCAGGTCCTACGGTGGATCCTAGCGGTAGTAGAGCTTGATCGGATTGCTATTCCAGTCTTTAGGAGCTTGGGTAGATGTAAAGCTCCAGTTATCCAGTTATCTTTTCTTTTGTTATGGCTATTGTATGAGAGAGTGGGATTATGTACTTCTTTATTTTGATGGATATTGTACTTGACTTTTATCATGGTTTTATGATGTAACCAGACATGTTTATTTCCGCTGTTGTGAGATGATATTTTTAAATTTCAAGTACTAATTATATCTGTCTTGTTGTAATTTTTCTGTTCTATATTCACTAAAATACTCCACCGATGCTATGGCATTCCCTTATTGAGTGACCATAGCGGGCGTGGGGTGTTACACGTGGTATCAGAGCAAAGGTTACCGGAACAGATAAAATTTTTAGAAAGCTATTTTTCTAAAACATTTTTGGAAAAGATATTTTCAAAAACATGTCTTTTAAGAGAAAAGTTTTTGAAAGAAAAGCATAATCCCCAATAGCCATATCTATATCCTTCGAATTCTCCGTTTTGAATCTTTCCTTTTCCGTTTCAGCATGGCCGAGAATCTTAATCTTCCGGAGGGCGTGACGGTACCAGTATGGTATAGGAGATTGATGGAGGCTAGGGCCACCACTACGGGTCCAGCAAATGTTCCTCCACCAACCGTAGCACCCGATCTTCCTCCTCCCCCTCCTCCTCGCACGGATACTTTTGCTAAGACTTGCAAGGAATTTAAAGCTATGGGAGGGAAACCTTTTCAAGGATCTGAAACTTTTGTGGAAGCTAGAGATTGGCTTAAGGAGGTGGAAGAGGTTATAGATATCTTTGAGATGGAAGAAGGGAAGAAAGTCAAGTTGGCTGCTTGGTTAATGAAGGGAGAGGCCTCATTCTGGTGGGAGGTCACTAATGGAGAACGCCCCGTTGACTCTTGGGCGGATTTTAGGCAAAGATTTGTGGCAAAGTTTCTCTCAAGGGCGGAGGAAAACTTGTATATGGAAAGATTCTTGACTCTAAAGCAAGGAAATCTTTCGGTGAAGGAATATGTTAACAAGTTTAATCAATTGGCAAGGTTTGGCCTAGATATGGTGAATACACCGGAGAAGAAGGCATTGCGGTTCGTGAAAGGCTTGAATGAACCTATGCATGGGTTGGCTATGACTCATATCCCTATGGGGGCCACCTTTGAGAAGCTAGTCGACATGGCACTCATGTATGAGGAAGAGAAGGGTCCTAATGCTAATAAGGCACCCGAGAAGAAGGGAGATCAAAAGAGACCTCAGCAACAACAACAAAGCAAAGGTGGGAAAGGCAACGGTGGCAAGAGCAAGAAGAAGAAGTGTTTCAATTGTGGGACACCTGGCCACCTAAGCAAGGATTGTCGCAAGAAGAAGATGACCGGCTGCTTCCACTGTGGCGAAGCAGGGCATTTAGTGAAGGATTGCCCTAAGAAGGGGCAAAGGACGGGATCTACCTCAGGAGGACAGGTGCAAGCTCTTATGGCACCGAGTCAGGCTAGGGGGCAAGTACAGGCTCTCGCGGTTCCACCGATTCAGGAGAGAGGTAGAACTATTTCCGTTGAAAGTCTGGTTTTTCTATTTGACCATCCTGTCCGTACATTGTTTGATTCAGGCGCATCGCATTCGTTTGTTTCATCATCATTAGTTGAGTTACTGCACTTAGACACCAGTCTGGTAGATGATCCCTTGGTTGTTTCAAATCCAATTGGGGGCTCCACTTATTTGTCCATGATATGTTTGGGTTTGAAGATTTCTATACTTAGCATTGAGTTTAGATGTGATGCTTTTGTATTGGGCTTCACGGGCTATGGGTTGATTTTGGGCATGGACTGGTTATCCAGTAATGGTGCCGTTCTTGATTGCGAAAGGAGAGTTGTTAGGCTCATGACCCGCTTGGGTAACACTCTCGAGATTTCTTGTAATCCCATGGACTCTGTTATGCTAAGTTATTTTGAATCGCTTGACGCTTCGGTCGAGAGTTTGCAATCTGTTAGAGTGGTCCGGGAATATCCGGATGTGTTTGAGGAGGTGAAGGGCTTACCTCCGAAGCGGGAGATTGACTTCCGAATATATTTGGTGGATAATGCTAAACCGGTATCTTTACCAGTGCGCCACATGGCTCCTCGTGAGAGGAGGGAACTCCATAAGCAAGTAGGGGAGTTACTTGAGAAGGGGTTCATAAGACGGAGCATATCGGAGTGGGGTGCTCCAGTAGTATTTGCTACGAAGGCGGATGGGTCCCTCAGACTTTGTGTAGACTATAGAGAACTCAACAAGCTCACAAAGAAGAATAGACACCCATTGCCGAGAATAGATGATCTTTTCGATCAGTTGGTTGGCGCTTCAGTATTTTCTCAGTTGGACTTGGCCACGGGGTTTCATCAGTTGAGGGTGGCTGAGGATAGCATAGACAAGACTGCCTTTAGAACTCCGGATGGTTTCTATGAGTGGCTGGTGATGCCATTTGGGTTGATGAACGCCCCTGCATACTTTGTTGATTTGATGAGTAGGGTGTTCAGGGAGTTCCTTAATAAATTCGTGGTGGTCTTTGTGGATGATATCTTAGTATTTTCTAAGAGTGAAGAAGAGCATGCCCTACATCTTGGGGAAGTGTTGAAGACTCTTCGAGCACATAGCCTTAAGGCAAAATTCTCTAAATGTCACTTCTGGAGGAAGGAAGTACGGTTCTTGGGGCACGTGGTCTCCAAGGAAGGGATAGCTGTGGATCCCGCGAAGGTAGTATCAATTCAGGATTGGAAGGTTCCGAAGAATGCTACCGAAGTAAGAAGTTTCTTGGGGTTGGCGGGTTATTATAGGAAGTTTATTAAAGACTTCGCGAAGATATCAGCCCCATTAACCCGCTTAACAAAGAAGAATCTTGTTTTTGCATGGGATGTAGATTGTGATGATGCGTTCCGACGGTTAAAGAGAGCTTTAACCACGGCTCCAGTTTTAGTGTTGCCAGATTGGAGCAAGCCATTTGTTGTCTATACCGATGCCTGTGGGACAGGACTTGGCGCAGTCTTAATGCAAGAGGGAAGGGTAATAGCCTATGGTGGAAGGCAGTTGAGGGCACATGAGAAAAATTACCCTACCCATGATCTAGAGCTGGCCGCTATTGTTTTTGCGCTTAAGATTTGGCGCCATTATCTTCTTGGTGAGAGCTTCGAGTTGTTCACTGACCATAAATCTTTGAAGTACTTGTTCTCTCAGAAGGATCTAAACTTAAGACAGCAAAGGTGGATGGAGTTCTTAGCATCTTATGATTTCGAGATAGCGTATACCCCTGGCAAGGGTAACGTGGTGGCGGACGCCTTGAGTAGGAAGAGGTTGTCCTTGAGTCCATTGTTCGTGGAACGACAAAACTTGGAGTTTATCTCGATGTTTGATTTCAGACCTTCCATTGATTATGTACCCGGTTTGCTAGCTTCCTTGGAAGTTAGGCCTACTCTTTTGGGGCGGATTGGAGAAGCACAGAGGGGCTACCCACAGTTGGTTGAGTTAGTAGAGAAGCTCATGAGGGGGGAGTCATCTAGCCATTTGAGTAGGTACACCCTAGACGATAGGGGGTGCTTGCGTAGAGACGGTAGACTTTGCGTACCGCAAGACGAGGGTTTGAGGAAGGCTATTCTTGATGACGCACACTGTTCTAGGATGACCATTCATCCCGGTGGGGACAAGATGTACCAAGACATGAAGAGGGTTTTCTTCTGGGCCGGTATGAAGAAAGACGTGGCCGAGTATGTCGCTCGATGTTTGGTGTGCCAGCAAGTGAAGGCGGAGCAAAGGAAACCAGGTGGGTTGCTTCACCCATTGGAGGTTCCGCAATGGAAGTGGGATAGCGTCTCGATGGATTTTATTGACGGGTTACCCAGATCGAGGAAGGGTAATACAGGAATTTGGCTGGTGGTAGACAGACTTACTAAGAGCGCCCATTTCATACCTGTGAAGAGTAAGAGGACTGCTCCATGGCTAGCTTCAGTATATCTTCGAGAGATAGTTCGATTACATGGGGTACCCTCTAGCATAGTAAGTGATCGAGATCCTATCTTCACTAGCGAGTTCTGGAGAAGTTTGCAAGAAGCAGTGGGGACTCAATTGTGTCTGAGCACCGCATATCATCCTCAGACGGACGGCCAGACTGAGAGGGTGAATCGTGTTCTAGAAGACCTTTTGAGGCTTTGTATCTTAGATTTTGGAGGTACATGGGAAGAGCATCTTCCATTGGTGGAGTTCGCATATAATAACAGCTTTCAGTCCAGTATTGGTATGGCTCCTTCCGAAGCTCTCTATGGAAGGCCTTGTCGATCACCTACATGTTGGTGGGAATCTACGGATAAGATCTTGCTTGGGCCCGATATGGTTAGGGAGACTTCTGAGAAGATTGACTTGATTCAAAGAAGGATGAAAGCAGCGCAGGATAGGCAAAAATCTTATGCGGACAAGAGAAGGACGGATCTTGAATTTGAGGTTGGGGATATGGTTTTTGTTAAGGTATCTCCGTTGAGAAATGTTGTTCGCTTCGGATCCGTTGGGAAGTTAGCACCGAGGTTTGTGGGGCCGTTTCCTATCAAGGAAAGGATTGGACGGATGGCATATAGGGTGGAGTTGCCCGACAGACTTAGTGGTGTTCATGATGTATTCCATGTATCACATCTGAGGAAGTGCTTACATGAGACGGCAGAGGTGGTAGAGCCAAGCTTCCTTAGAGATGTAGAGGTAGAGCGTGATGCGACTATTCGACGAGCTCCTACTCGCATCCTTGGGTCAAAGACTAGAAAATTGAGAAACAGAGAGGTTCAACTAGTCAAGGTGCAATGGGGAGAAGATGAGAGCAACGCAACTTGGGAGACGGAAGCGAAGATGCGTTCATTGTACCCATTTCTTTTTGAGGGTATGTCTTTACTTTCTCCTTTATCACTTGTCTAGTACTTATCTTATCTTTGGTATGTCCTCTCGTTAGTACCTTTGACCTTTAGATAGGGTAAACCTATGGTTGAAACATGTGTTTGAGACATGTTATGGTTGATGGATGCAAGTGGATGCAAGTGTTTGCTAGTGGTTGCTCGTGGATGCATATACACACACTCTAGGCACTAGATCGGCTCAGTCACTTCATATTGCATATTGCATAAAATTGTGTGTAGGAAAATATATTTATGGATGTATAATGGTTGTGTTATCACATGGATGATGCATTTTGATGAATGATTGTGCACTCATGTAGATATTGTATGTGTCGATAGGGTTTTCTCGCATACATAATGGATGCATGGCACTATCATGGTTTGCATATGTTCATACATTAGATAGGGAACATATACACACACTGTTTGCATATGCTCATACATCATTAGAAACTGTTTAACGACAATGGATGCCAGTGGTTGATGATTTGAGTAGATGGTTGTTTGGATGATAGGATATGCATTCTCCTTAGCTTAGAGATTTCGGGGACGAAATCCTTTAAGGAGGGGAGAATGTAACACCCCGAATTTTAGTCAATACTAAAATTCACTAATTACAGGATAAATAATCTCAGATGTGGGAATTGGGGGTAACGGGCTGCGTTATTGCGTTCGTCTCGGAAAAATACGCGAAATAGAGTCCGAGTTTTCGAGAATCGGAGTCCGTATGGCCCGGTTATGGCCCAAAGAAGTTTGCAGAAAAATTAGAGCTAAAAACAGATTTAGGAATTTAAATTTAGATTTTAAATTAGAACCAGCGGGGCCAGGCGGGAAGATTCCCGCCCTAAGCATGTCGACAGGGCTGTCGACAGGCCTGTCGACAGGGGTGTCGACTTGCCTGTCGACTTGCCTGTCGACATGGCGTGTCGAACCAGGGTGCTTGGGTGCACCAGATCTGGTTTTCTGGCTAGGGCTGGGCTTGGTTCTAGAGATTTCCTAAATCTAACGGACCTAAATTAATCTAGGGTTAATCTAAGGGCCTAAAACACTCTCTTAATCTATAAATACACCCTAAACCTACCTTAATCCATACTAAAAATAGAAATGAAGGCCTCATGCCGCCAAATTAAATCCTAGAAGGAGTCTCCATTAATCTAAGAAGGAAGTTTCAAGCTAATCCCTCTCATATCATTCTCTAATCATCACCATCTTTATAATTAGCAAATAATCCCTCTTCATAAGTTGGTTAATTTTGGGTTTGGTGAGTTTCTATCACTTTAACATCAATTGTTAAAGTAAGTAGATTGGGTGTAATGAGACTTATGGTCTTAAATGCGGATTAGTGAGTTTGAATCATTTATAATGATATGTTACTCTATGTGGTTCTATGTTTATGCATGTTTGACAAGTTGGTTTATGCATGCTTAATAAGTTGATTTATGCATGTTTAACAAGTTGGTTTATGCATGTTTAACAAGTGGGTTTATGCATATTTAACGAGTGGAATTATGCATGTTTAACAAAGTGAGTTATGCAAGTTAAGTATATGTTTAAATGCAAGTTTAATGTGATATGCAAGTTATGCATGCTTATGCAAGTGTATGGATGCTTATGCAAGTCATGTATATGTTTAAATGCAAGATTTATGTGATATGCAAGTTATGCATGCTTATGCGAGTATATGAATGCTTATGCAAGATATGTATATGCTTAAATGACATGATATGCAAGTTATGCATGTTTATGCAAGTATGTGAATGCTTATGCAAGTATGTGGATGCTTATGCAAGTATGTGAATGCTTATGCAAGTTATGAGTATGCTTAAATGCATGTTTAACATGTTATGCAAGTTATGAGAATGCCTATATGCAAGTTCAACATGTTATGCAAGATATGTGTATGATAATATGCAAGCTCATATGCAACATGTTATGCAAATCATGTGTATGATAATATGCAAGTTTGGGTTATATGTAGTTGGGTTAATATATGCTCATATATGCAAGTTGACATCCTCTTAACCCATGACAAAGTTGTATGCTAAACCCATGATATTTGTGATGATCTTCCCCTTATTTATGTCATGAAATGAGAACGATTTACGTGGGGAACGATGGGGTTGGTAAATAAGTTAATAAATGAATGATTGGGTATGATTAAGCATACCATAAAAATAAATTACCATAAGTGGGAATTTACCTATTGAGTTAGGTCTACCCCATGGGAATTTACCTATTGAGTTAGGTCTACCCATGTTATGGAAAACTTGATATTAATTAGGGATAATTAATATGGGGGTGATTAATTAGGTGTAATTAATCGACTAAGACACGAGGTTGGACTCATTTGTAGTGTAAAACTGCCCGGACCCGACCGGCTTAACCAGTTGCTACAAATGTCAGCCCAATGTGAGAGGTCTTAGCCATGAATTAAATACGTGATTAAAGTAAAGACACGAGGTTAGGCTCTGTTATGACGTAAGACTGCCCGGACTCTACCGGCTTAACCAGGCGGTCATAACAGCCAGTCTAATGTGGGAGGTCTTTATGGGGGATCACGGTCTTAATTAATTAAGAAACACTTAACCATATTAGCATGTGGTGGGACATGAGGGGTTAAGTGGGTGCCTTGGGTGGCATGTGGAAATTTAATGGTTGCCTTGGGTGGCATGTGGAATCTAGTGGGTTGCCTTGGGTGGCAATAGAAAATACGATTAGAATACTTAACCAAGTGGAAACATGTAATTAAACATGATTAAAGGGTTAAGTGGGATACACTAGATATATGACAAGCTTAGGTGGGTAGCTTCTTGGGGGCCCATTTCAACCAATATCCCAAACGTATCTTTGTGGGCTCGACCCATGTCGAGTGACGGGACACGCATATTGGGCTTGATTATAAGAGGCCAAAACGGGTTAGCGGTGGCAACGCAAGTCCAACGGGTTTCATATGCGTGTGTGGGCCCGGGCTGGTAGATAAGCCGTTGTTGCATCGTGTAGATATAAAGCCGTGCACCGTTGATAGTATTGGGTAGCCACTTTAGGGGAGTGATACACCCCACTGTGGGACCAGCACGGGTATCTACGGTAGGGAGCCGATCTATGGGGAGTAGTGGGTACACCTAATAAAGATAGGGGCAGACGGCACCTATGTAGGGGTACACGAAACTACTGGGTAAGAATTACTGAGTACACCTAGTGGAGATAGGGGCAGACGGCACCTATGTAGTGGGCTAGGGGTACACGAGACTACTGGGGAAATTTTCTAAGTCCTTGGAAGGGATCAACCTTTAAGTAGGAATGACTGGTGCGGTGCAGTTAGTAATTATCCTTGGGTGGGTAGATGCGTCCTTATGGTTATCTTAGTTTATCCTAAGTCTACCAAGCTGCTTAGTGTAGCCATTCATCCCCATATATTACCGTAGGTCAAGTTTATGTCTTCTCTGGTTACTTTAATGATTGTATTGTTAAAGTTATAGGACTCACTCAGACTTATGTCTGACCCCGTTGTTTTTATCTTTTTCCCAACCCTCAGGTCCTACGGTGGATCCTAGCGGTAGTAGAGCTTGATCGGATTGCTGTTCCAGTCTTTAGGAGCTTGGGTAGATGTAAAGCTCCAGTTATCCGGTTATCTTTTCTTTTGTTATGGCTATTGTATGAGAGAGTGGGATTATGTACTTCTTTATTTTGATGGATATTGTACTTGACTTTTATCATGGTTTTATGATGTAACCAGACATGTTTATTTCCGCTGTTGTGAGATGATATTTTTAAATTTCAAGTACTAATTATATCTGTCTTGTTGTAATTTTTCTGTTCTATATTCACTAAAATACTCCACCGATGCTATGGCATTCCCTTAGTGAGTGACCATAGCGGGCGTGGGGTGTTACAGTATGGGCATGCACGTACTCCGGAGTGGAAAAAGCGGAAACTGGGCATCAATAGTATACAATGTGCATCTTGAATCGTGTCGGGTTGCCACCAGAGGGACTGATACACCCCATGGTGGGACCAGCACAGGTAGCTACAGTCAAGCGAGGCCGAATGACACAGGATATGAATGCAAGCGAGTAGGAGCCGATCATCAAGGTGATTGTTTGTTATAAACACGTGGGGCTGGTTGAACCAATGGTTAAGTAGGTGCAGAGACTATAGTAATGGGTGCGATCGCATATCTTATATTAGGGTATTGTCCTATGTTCTGTTATCACTGTCATGATCCCTTTCCTTGTTTAAATACTAGTAATCACTGAACTAACCAGACTTATTGTCTGACCCGTTTTCTCTTGTCTTCTTTTCTTCGGTCCCCCCCCCCCGGTCCACAAGGAGGGAATACTCCAGCTTAGTCAGACTCTTTGCAAGCTAAAAGAAAGTAGATGTATGATTGGGACTCTCTTACCTTGGCTATGGCTTTTGGATACTACGCTTGGGGATTTATGCAGTTTTATTTATGTTTTATGCTTCTTTATTAAATAATCAAGACAGAAATTATGGTGTAATGTTTTGGAAGTTATTTTGAGACAATTTGATGTAATGCTTTTGTATTGGACTAGTATGCAATAAATATTTGAATTTCGCTACTTAAATTTATCTGTCTTGTAAATTTTTCTGTGTCTTGTACCTATAACCCTCCACCAAAATTAAGGCATTCCTTTTGTGAGTGACCTTAACGGAGGTGGGGTGTTTCAGGTGTTAAGCAAGAGAATAAATTCTCCGCCACCAAACAGATATATATTTAGAAGAGATCAACAATACAGTTTGAAATACAATGTTAGACATGAAATCCTGACTTTAACTGGGTTAAAGAACCATTGTCATTTAAAAACACAATTCACTATAAACCCAAAATCACATTTCTTTAACTATGGAATCTTCATGGAAAACAGATCAATATATAATTGATATCAATTTCTGTATCCGACTAATAATATAAATGGAATAATGACAAAGCCTTTTAAATTCCATATATATTAACAGCCTTCCTCCATAGAAGCTCACTTCGATTATTACCAAATCGAATTCCATTCAATTCCAATTTAATATATTAAATTGGAAAACTTTATCTTGGGAAATTTCCATTAATCTTAATTAGAAGATTTATAAATTCCAAATCACATTTCACTGTTAATTGGGTGAAAGAACGAATGTCTTTAAAAAAACACAGTTCACAATAAACCCAATTCACATTCTATTTTATTACAATTAATAATTATAACTATAAATTCTAATATTCTTAATGATTTATTCTTTTCACATGGGGTTTAAGAACAGTGTTGTTTAAGACACCATTCATGACAAACCCAAAATCCAATTCTTTTATTCAATTCCAATTAAATATTTATTAATTGGAAAACTTCACAAAACCTTAATTAAAAGATTTATTCTTTTCTCAACTGGGTTTAAGAACAATGTTAATGAAGACACCATTCACGAAAAACCCAAAATCCAATTTAATATTAAATACAAGGCTTTGAATAGAAATTATGTCGGCTTATATTCAATATCAAATTCTGAAACTAACGGATATTGTACTAGGAATAACGATATCTGTATCTTCTAAATTCCCATAGAAATATCTGTATAACCACGGAATCCATCATCGAAATATTCCAAAGATTATTTCCATTCCAATTTATTCATTGGAAAATTTTGGTTATTTTTAAAACCATTTCAAATTCAATTTATTTCTTTAAAAATATTGGACTATTATTCTAGTTAATAACTAGTTCATTTGGATAAAAATATATTTTTATCTTTACAAACGTGGAAATTTTCATCCTAATTGTTTTCAAATCATTTATTACGATTTTACACAAATTATTAATAATTTTATTGAGGCCCTTTCAGTCGATTTCCATAAACGGTCATCGAACTGCACTTACAGTGACCTTTTCTGAATTTGATTTGGACATAATTCCAAATCCAATCATTAGATTTCAAATCTCTTATATTATTTGGATAGCTCTTTTCGATACGAACCCAATGGTTTCGGTTTTAAGAGAATCCGACGGTCGGATCACCAGTAATGTCAATTCGAAGTCAATGGTCGAATTTCGCGAACGGTCGCCGCGCTGCGCATTCTATTTAGGCCATTAATATATATATATATATATATATATATATATATATATATATATATATATATTTCATCGATCTCCATTTAAAACGTATTTTATAAATCGTTTATAAATTCGTTTTAAAACGATTCTAACTTCATTTTCAATTTTAAATCAAAATTGAATACTCCTTATCATTATAATATATAAATTATAATATTTTCAAAATATCAGATTTTGAAATCATTTCCTTTTTGATATTCATTATAAAAATGAATAAAATCGATATAAATATCATTCGCGTTAAAATGGCGCAAATCAAAGCAATATGGCTTTATATATTTCAATATTTTCGTGCCCATCCAAAATCGGACATCAAATTCACATTTTAATCCTTTATTGAATATTATTTTAAATTATTTCCTTAATTTAAAACATTGGTTCCTTTTGAATTGGAATCAGACCCAATCAATTACCATATAATGTTATTTATATGGATTTCATAAACACTTGTACACAACAATAATAAACAATCAACCATCATCCAGAGTGCATTACACAATTGTATAAGCATTAAATATAAATAATTAACGCTTACAACAGCCTGTCAACTAATTGATTGACATACAACTAAACAATTAGGATTAGTGTACGTCAAATATCATCCCAATACCCATGTGGGGTTTCAACCAACAAACACTGAATATTATATGTGCAGTTGGGCGATATGCAAAATTTATTGTCCCAATCAATAACAGTTAAAGGCATGTACATAAACAAATCATCCGATTTGTAAACGAATATTTATTTTCATTTCAGGAGAATTTTATGTTGTTCATATATATGTTAAAAAACTATATTTTTAACGATAAAATATTTATTTCAACACATGAATATTTTTAATAGTCCATACATTCAATAATAATAATATTTTTATTGTTCAAACATTTTATTCAACACGTGAATATTTTATACAGTTCATACACACATTAAAAATTATATTTTTTAATGAATAAATATTTATTTTAAAAAAATTCGGCATTATAACAACGCGATATTAAAACCGGAGTAATGGCTAGCATTACCCCTCTCCTGATATTGGTCGCGCCATACATAATATTCAACCCAATCAACAAAATCTCAATACAATCAATAATCACAATACAGTCAATTTTCCCTAATACAATCCAAATCAAACAACATGGTTTGTATAATAAATAGTGTCGGGGGCTTCTAAGCCCCGTCTGCATCCTATCTATTTTTAAGTAGTAAAATAAATTGAGTGAGGAGTTCTCATATTGGGATCCACTCCGTCGTGCTTTTCTAAAGTTTTGATTCGTTGTTCTGATCCCAGAATTTGCAAACGAGCACCAATCTTCACACTGTCTTTATTTCTAGTCTAAGCGCGCCGTTCCGGATAACTTTCGCCTAGTGGCTTTTCTTTCGAAATTGGTCCATTTCGCCAGAAATCGCGTAAAGATTGTATTTGGATAGCAGACTTTGAACGCGTTTTCTGAACAACTCCGCAATCCAAAATCTGACTTCCATATACTCAAGTCGAAGAGAAAATCGTGCTCTTCGATTTTGGTAATGTGGAGTTTTGTCCAGTAGCTCATGGTTTGGGAGATATGGGTTAAAACAGTTCAGGGGTATTTTTGCAAAATTGAAAGTAATATAAATTTGATTTTTGGTGATTGGGGGACCCACGGGAGGAGGTGGTGGCTGAGGAGGGGCAGCATGAGTCACTAGTGGCCAGAAGGAGGGTCGACGTCAAGGTGGTGGTGGCTAGGGGCCCACGGTAATGGAATTAGGGTGATTTGGGGGGTTTGAATAGAGGAAGGCGATGGGGGATGGAGGTGAAGGGGGCCAGCGACTGGGAGAGGCGGCGCAGCGCATTGGTGCCAGGGGCGTTGGAGAGGCGGCGGTGGCCAGCGTGGAGCAGCGGCAATGACCGATTTGGGGGGGAGGGATGTGGGAACGACGGGGACCAGTTTTTTTTATGAAAATCTAGGGCTAACAAATATATATATATATATATATATAACTTTTCCATTCGAATTCCAGATCGAACCCACCAACTGTCGTCCTAACTAATTACCCCCATTCCGGACACAATGGGATATGTTACGTAAGCCAATTCGACTATTTTGCTCGGTTTTTCTTTAAATTAAAATATAAATAAATATATATTGAATTTAAATGCACATTTTAATTTACTCGGGCCACATACTGACTTCAAAATTCCCGAAAAATAAATCTTGCTATGTTTTGACGATACGGTCCTAATAAAACTAATTTCGTTGAATTTGGAGACCGTTTGAAAAATGATCAATTTCCAATCGATTAAATTCAAACTGAAATTACCAAACACATTTAAATTCACCACGCTCACATATTAATTCCAAAAATTATGAAATTTGGAATCTAGCAATAAGTTGACATTCCAGATCCAAAAAAGTGATTTCGTCAAAAACGGAGGTCGTTTGCAAAATGGTTATTTTTAAGGGATATATATTATAGAATATATATATAAATTCCATAGTGACTATTTTAAATTTTAAACTGGACATAACTTTTAATTCTCATTATGAAATCTGGATTTTTCATATTCGTTAGAAAGATATAATTAATCAGCTTCCAATATTTATGGTTTTACTGAAATTCGATTTATTTTGAATCTTGTACTTTCATTTGAAATTTGAAATCAAAATTTCAAACTACCATGCCATTTCAAACTCTATTTATAATTAAAAAAAATTATTCGTTCCAAATTCGATTAAAATAAATTTTTAGTCGTTATTATTTAAAATAAATCATTTTAAATATTTAAAATCCATTAAAATTGCTAAAATAAAAATTTTAAATTATTTCTTAAAATCCGGGTTGTTATATTTATTCAATTACAAATTTACAAATAGGAGCTAATGGAGTAGAAATGAGATGATAATTGAATATTCTTGTATTAAATAAGAAGAAGGGAAACTTTTTCTAAGTATTAAAGATATTGAAGTTTAAATTAACCATTCGTTAATTATTAAAGAGGTCAAATAATGCTAAATATGGAACCAGCACATATATTTTATTTTTATGCATGAATGTTTGTTTATTTGATAGTTAAATAACCAACTATCAAATCTGGGCAATTATCGATTGTTGGTATGGAAAGACCGAGATCGAATTTATATTCGAAAACCATTCCGACCAAAAAATACATAATCGTGAAGAGATCAGATGATAATCGAGATGGAAAATTTGAAGACCATAGATCTTCATAAAACAGAAGTATTACTTATAATCTCTGGTTAGCTCCCAGAGATAAACTATGATTCTATCGTGGTCGGAGTCTATCGATTGCAAGGGCTACTCGCTGCGGATCCTTAGGGTGATTCCTATAAGGATGCGGTAGGAGGGTGCCTTCGGTTCATCCTGTTCCTGGATGACGTGTACGGATGATGTGGAATTCAAAAGTAAATGGTGGCCAGATGTTCAAAAGACTATTATCTCAAGCCTCACAACTGGGAAATGACAAAAATTGGGCAGGCAACATGGCTATGTGGGTCCTACCGATTAGGGTGTATTGTCACCATCTAGAGAATATTCATTTTGTTACTTCTTTTCATTTCTGTATCTCCCAAGAACGGTTATGTTGCTAGTAACCGTATGTGACAATATATTAGATACACTTAAGATAAATGAGTGGTCGGTCATGTGTGGTCAAGATTGCAATACGTTCTTGTTTAACCCAGTGTATTCCTCTCTAGGGATACACTATCGGCAGGTGGTTCCATACCTTATTATAGTCAGAATCCAATCTCCAATAAGAGCCAGCGGTTTTGATTGTATACTATATATTTGGAGCATGAGATGCAAGAGTTCTTCTAGATTGATATTTATTTATATTTAGACATTATTATAATATCAGAAGATATATATGATTTCAAAAATGTTTTGGGTTATAGTACGGTAAAAACCATCCATATTTATGTGTGGACTGGTCTTACTATTATCCCTTCTTTCAAAAGGTTTTCTAAAGTTAAACAAGTTGTTTGCTATGTGAATTTACCACACATAGTATTCTAGACTGATCTGGGTGAATTTTTCTTTGCTTCAAATGTACTCAGGTTAGACCGAGTATATTTAAAGGTCAGGTTCCACTTGGAGTTCAGGAGCTGGAAGCATAAGGCTGCACTTTGTGTCTGATATATGATGTACTCTGATGATTGGTATGTATATACAGTTTCTTTTTGTATAAAGAATTTTGATCTATTACATTTTATTCGTTCCGTTGTGAGATTCTGTTCTGAAGTTCTTCTTATTCTTCTATTCTAATATTTCTTTCTTTTCTTATCTCACCCTCTAATTTCATTCTCATAACGTTTTGATATTTTCGGTGCTTCAATGTCAACATGGTGTTTTTGTGTCGTTTTTCAGGATCGAAAATCCCCGGTCGTTACACTATGGATCAGTAGCGAGTAGCACTTGCATTCCATAAATTCCAACCACGATAGAACACGGTATTTCTCAAAGGGCTAACCCGATATTTTAAGTAGTCTTGTCATTTAATGAAGATCTACGCTCTTCAAATGCTCCATCTCGATTATCATCTGTTACCTTTCATGTTCACGTATTTGCTGGTCCAAATGGTTTTCGAATATAAATTCGATCCTGGTCTTTCCGTACCAACAATCGATAATTGGCCAGATTTGATAGTCGGTTATCTAACTATCAAAGAAACAAACATTCATCCATAAAATAAAATATATCTACTGGTTCAGTATTCAGCATCCCTTGGCCTTTTCTATAATTAACGAATGGTTAATTTAAAACTTCAATATCTTCAGTACAAGGAAAAGGTTACCCTTTTTCTTATTTAATATAAGAATATTCAATTATTATCTCACTTCTACTTTATTAGCTCCTCATTGTAAATTGGTAAGTGAATAAATCTCTAAGTTTCAACCCCGAAGGCCTAAACCAACATTAGATTGACACCTCGAAAGTTACTCAACTCAACCAATGTACAATAGGTTCTAATTTCTTTAAAAACTACATCCTTTCCTTATCTTACTTAATATATATTTTTAAAACACTTAAATAAGCCTTGTTTCAAATATAAATCAAATACTATATAAAAACTTCATTTAAAACTCACTTTAAACACATTCTAGTTGTCTTAATAAAATTCCATCTCTTGTTTTAAAAATACACGATTGTTGATTAACTCCTTATAAATCATCTCGCCAATCCATTTTAATTCAATTCGGGTTTCTATTTCGATTTTCCATTTTATATCACACTTTTGAGTTTCATTCCATTCATAACTCGTTTCATTAATCAAAATCATTTACAACATATTTCATAAAACTTTATTTGAATAACTTCGCCCAACTTGGATTTTAGAAATTCAATTAAATAGAATTATAAGAAGACTTCAATTTAATCTTGCTTATATACTTAATATAAGTACGCTTGAAAAATCATTTAACTATAAACAGGGTTTTATAAACTTCCATTGAATTCATTTATAAAAAAATAGTAATCAATTATCATTTAAGCAGTTAACTTATTCAACTTAACATAGCTAACTCGTTAATCCATTCCAATCGGTCCTTCCATTTAAATTAATTAATAATATAATTAATTTAATTCATCCCATATACTTTAATTATTGTTAAATAAATAATAACCAATTTCAATATAATACCAATTCAATTGTTTCTTAAAAACAATTAATCCCACTCTCAACCCTGAGGTTAATTTCTGCTTACCCGCTTTTAAATCTTATTAACATGTGAGTTTACTTCATAAACCATTTGATAACCTCTTATAAGCTTAAACAATAAATAAAAATATGAATTTCCTTTTAATAAACTTTATTTCAAAATAGTTTTAAAAATCTATCTACAGTTATAAAATAAATTTTATAACTTCATTTCCGTCGATTCACCTAACGGTAAATCAATATTGATAAGACATTGGATTTCTGGGCCATTTTCTGTTAATTACCCAACCAATACTACCTATCAGTTTATAACAAAACAAATGTTCAATTCATATTCAACAATCAACGATCAAATCAATCATCTAATTAGCCTAGTTAAAAGTTCATAAATTAATATGAAAATAAACAATAAATTTGAGGAATCCAGTGGGATCCCTCCAACCTGTGTTTCTGTGCATCCGAATAAGTTAAAACAATATATTCAATACGATAGCATATTATCTGTTATAACAACATAAATAATCAATTCAATTGATAAGGGCCAAAAACGATAATAATTCATGCATCTAATCTAATCTAATATGTTTATATTATTATAAACGTAACCAACAAGGTAAGTTACCTCATTTGGAAATAATCATAAAAAATAGTGATTGGTCTCGATTAAATTAAACGAACGTTTAATTTAAATCAGTTGTATAAAAATGGTTAGCCTACAAACAAACAATCATCAAATCATTCAACAATTAGCAACCATAACACACAAATATTATACCCAACTTATAAAAATATAAGTAGGACGAAAACTGAGTGAGTTGTACTCACCTTGATTTCCGATCGTCATCAAAATGGTTTGTATTAATTAAATTAAACAAGCATTTAATTTAATTAAAATTTCATGCCCAACTCTTTCCAAACTAGCTTCATAATATTGTGCTCGTCGATATGGTTCCAACGTCACTTGGTTTGTTGAATTCTAGCAATGTACAAGCAAGTTATAACTATTATTAGTTAAACGCTATTTAAATTAAACAACTAGTATGTTAAATTTTAATTATTTACCAATATCTTTTGTTTAGCAAATATAATCAGACCCGATTATTACTAACTAAGACATTCAAGTTTTCCATCAACAAATATGTTTTAATTGCATAATTATTCATGGATGGAAAAGCCCACACATACCATAACGGCTGAAGGTTATTAAAATGACAGTAATATTACAAGCCTAGATTGCCAAAAGATTTACTGCGAAATGTAATTAGGCACATGAATAAAAATCCGACCCTCATATATTAATTCTTTTACCACTTGATTCTGTATAATATTATTGGATACGTTAACTTAATTAGGAACAATAACAACTTAATTAGGCGTGTTCAAAAAAATTATACCCACATAGGTTGAAGCCTAGAAGGCTACTGTCCACCTTAATGTTTAGTTATGCTAAGATAAACCTATAATAGGCAATTTTCAACACCTCGACCACATATTATTTCGATTGGCACAATATAAACAATTAAGCATAACCAAAATAGAATTGGGTACGTTTTAAAAACTGGTTAGGCATATTCAAAAACTTTCCAGACATGTTTTAAAAACTCGGTTAGTTACAATGTATTAACATGCCGCGTATAATATTTAAAACTATATATATTCTTTAAATATAAAACTAAACTTGATTAGGCTATTTAAAACTAGGATTAGTCATATTAAAAGTGAATTGGCACATTTTCCACTATTCACCTTCTCCTCCATTTGTTTTGGAACCGACAGCCATCCCTCAACCCATGCAACACTCAACTTCTCCACTGCTCCATCCCAATCTCCAACGCTGCTGCCTTCTCCTCAAAACTCTAACACCATTCCACCCCCAAAACGTCAAACTTCTTCTCCCCTATAGCATGATACTCTCACCAACGAACATCTTTACCCATGTTAGCCAATCTTCAGCTCCCCATTACACACCACTATACATCACCGCCCACTTTAGCTCACGCCAGTTCTACGCTCCACTCCTCCTCCTACAATTTATCTACATTGCAGCCACTAACCGACGTCCTTCCCTCCCTAGTTCCTTAGTTAATAACTTTGACAAAACTCCAAGGTTTGAGGTGTTGATTTAGTATATGCGATTGGATCTCGCGTGTTTATTTTATGGCTGAGGAGTTTTGGTTTTATTATTATTGGAGGGCTTGCTTTTTTTCATTTTAAAACTTTGAAGCTTAGAAAGCTTCGATCCCTTTTTCGTAAAGCCAAAGAAAGAATGGCCATTGTTTTATTTAAGGTTTTGGAAAAGAACGGTGTATTCGTATATGAATATATATAACAAATATTACTTTGCTGCCAAGGGATAGGTATGCTAAATATAGGGATAGGTCTGCTGCTTTTTATTAATTCGATGAGGACATTGCATAGGTAGGCAAATGGAATAGGGCAGCTGTCTCGTGGGTGGATATTTCAAAACTAAACTTGGTTGGCATAGTCAATATACACTGAAAAATACATAAAAGATAGGTAGGCTTCTTTTCAGTGAGGTTGTACGCTTGTTGGTAAGGCTGTAGCATATTATCTTAGCTTACATGTGTATAGGAATTTTCGTTGCGTTAGAGTGGGTTTGCAGATACATAGAATAGGGAATGTACTTATTTTACTTACTTTAGGCTTAAGCAATGAGTAGTATAGGTTTTAGTTTTAGGATGTGTTACCTTTTCTTTGGCCAGGGTGAAGATATGACATGAAATATAAGGTAGGTGCACCGGATTTTGTACCTTATTTAGTTACTTGGGTAAGAAGTATTTATTATGATTTAATCGGTTACCGCTATTCAACGCGGTATGTTAAATTTGCACCTATACCCTAGAACTCCAAACGCAAATGAAAATAGACATATCGCTACGTCTCAACACTTCGGTCCCATTGAAATTAATTTCATTGAAAATCGACTCCATTTGCACAACGACGTTATATTTAATTCCAATTTATTTATCGGCTCCTAATTTTAAATTGCGTCCCTCACAAAATAACTCAAATTGGCTCCAAGTTGGAAATCTAGCAATAATTAGCTATACGTATTCCAAATAAACTTGTCTCGTAGGAAACAGAGGTCGTTTGAAAAATGACTATTCTTAAGCCTTACATAATATCAATTAAATATTAAATAAATGAAAAACAATTAAGTAATAATAATAAATAAAATTATTATTAACGTATATTTCCAAATGGAATAATATATCACTTCAAATTCAACCAATATGGAATTATAACTCAAGATTAACATTTTTGAGTTAAACAATATCCAAAATATATAAAAATCCCTTGTAAGTTTATTAAATAACGTTATCGCTTATTAACGAATTCCATAACAACTATTTAACAATTGGACATAACTAACAATCTATAATATGAAATCTCCATTTTTCTTACATTAGAAAAATATAACTAACTAGATTCAAACATTTCCTTTTTTCACAGAATTTCGATTTAAAATGGATTCTGTATATTCAATTGAAGTTCAAAACTCAATATTATGAACTACCACGACGTTATGAACTCGTTTATAATTAAATATAAATTATATATTCAACTTTTGTTTTAATAAACAAATTCTATATTAGAAATCCATTTATAATACCAACTTAACATTTAATATAATAAAATATATTAAATATCTGACCATTAAAAATACGGGATGTTACACCATATCTCTTGAATGACAAAGATACTTGGTAGGGAAATTCAACGAGAAGTTAAAGATGTCACTATGGACTCACTGGAGGGGTCGCACCTCATTTACCTCAAAATAAGGTGTTAGTGTTGACTACTATCCTAAAGATCTATACCAATCCTTTAATGAACCGACATTTTCTCGATCCTGATTATCGATACAAATACCATATCGATTAATCAAACATCAGAAATTGCCAGATCATTAATAGAAAGAAGTTAGAGGGCGAGAAATAGAAAGAAACAAATATTAGAATAGAAAAGGAAAAAGATAGAAGAAGAACAGAAACAACAACACAGAATCTCACATCGCAGCGGAATATAATATAATATATTTAACAGCCTTTGCAATACAAAATTTCAAACTGTATAAACATATCATTATCAGAGTACAATACTTACAACACAACGGAAATAACAATAGCTATATAACGCTCAAGCCTCATGCTCCAAGCTCCTCTAAGTGTATCTAAAAATACATAAACTACTTGACTGCCTGTACAAATTTAGGCACCCAAGAGTTTAGGGTAAAATAAAACAAAATAAACTCTTGGTCAGTAATGGAACTGGTGTGAGTAAACTCCAATCATTGGTTTAACTTTTAAAATTTCTGTAGTGTCCCGAAATTCCAGTGCAATTTGAGCTGACCAAATAACACAAGTCCAACCCATATTATACTGGAAAACCAGAAAACTAATAGAAAGAAAACAGAGGGTAAGAATAGATAAAATAGAAACTTAGAATAGAAGAAGAAGAAGAACATACAAAATTAGAGTAAACACGAATATCACAGCGGAACGAATAAATATATTTCATAACATAACTTTGAAATAAAACAGTATCTGTATACAATACCATTATTAGAGTATAACACTTACAAGACAGCGGAAATAACAATAGCTATATAATTCTGAAGCCTTCTGCTCTAGCTCTTCAAGTATCTGTAAATCCCAACTACTTGATTGCCCGTACAAAATTGGGCACCCAAGAGTTTAGGGAAAACAAAACAAAATAAACTCTGGGTCAGTCATGTGTAACAACCCGAAAATCTGGGCCAGTTTAAAATTTTTATTTTGGCAATTTTAGCGAATTTTGAATATTTAAAATAGATTATTTTAAATAATATCGACGGAAATTTATTTTGAATAGAATTCGAACGTATATATTATACGCGTCGTCGTTAGAATATAAATATTTATATATAATTATAAAAGGAATTGAAAATGGCGCGGTAGTTCGATAATTCGATTTCAAACTTCAATTGAATGTACCGGGTGCAAAACAATCCGGATTTTAGTGAAACCAAAAATAATGGAATCTAATAGTGAATATCTTTCCAACGAAGTTGAGAAACTGAGATTTCACTTTATAAATGATGAGATATGTCCAGTTGAAATTTAGAAATAGTCGCTGTGGAATTTATATATATTTTAATATAATATAAGGCCCTTAAAAATAGCAATTTTGCAAACGACCTCGGATTTCGACGAAACTAGTTTTGTTGGGTCCGTAATGTTAAGTTATTGCTAGGTTTCAAATTTCATAATTTTTCGAATCAATATGTGAGCGTGGCAAAGGAAAACGCGTTTGACCAGTTTCAGTTGATTTTAATCGACTGGAAATTGGCCATTTTACAAACGGTCTACAAATTCGACGAAATTAGTTTTGTTAGGACCGTATCGTCAATACGAAGCTAGAAAATATTTTTCTGGAATTTTTCTAGTTCGTATATAGCCCCGGTAAATTGAAATGTACGTTTAAAATTCAATATATAGATTTAAATGTAAATTCAATGGAAACTGATTGTAACTATCGAATCAGCTTGCGATACATATCCCATTGTGTTCGGAATGGGGGTGAAACCCTATGGGCGACAGGCGGTGGGCCTCGTTTCGAGGTCGTATGTGAAAGTCAACTTTTAGAAATTAAATAATATAAAAAAAAAAATTTCCCTCTTCCCCTTTAATCTTCCTGGCCCCACCCCCCCCCCCCCCCCCCCGACTCCATTCAACAGAATCAAACGAAGGAAAAAAAAAAAACCTAATTCTAAATCGCGCCGCCCCCCCCGACCTCGAAGCCGCCGACGAACAAATCGCCGCCCCCCCCCCCCCCCCCACCGCACAACCTCCTGCCTCCCAGTTCGAGCCCACAAAACCCGCCACCGACCGACACTCCAGAGCCCGACGTCGAGCCACCCGCCTCCGCCTGTCCCTCCTCCAACCGCGACGCTGGAACCGCAGACACCCCCCCCTCTCTCGCTGGTATGTTTTTTTTATTTTAATTTATTTTCTTATTTTATTTTATTTTGAATTTAATTAAAATATAAATAACAAAAACTGCTTTTGTTTTAAAAAGTAAAAAAAAAAAACTGATTTTGTTTTTTTTAAAGAAATAAAAACTGAATTATATAAAGCATAGAAAACTGAATTATATAAAGCATAGAAAACTGATTTTTGTTAAAATTGAAAACTGATTTTAGGTTAAAATTTAAAACTGATTTTATTTAAAGTTAAAACTGATTTTGTTTAGGATTTTAAAACTGAAATTTTAATAAAGATTTAAAACTGATTCTTTATTTTAAAAAAGGTTTTAAAAAGATTTGAATTTTTTAAAAAAGGTTTTAAAAAGATTTGAATTTTTAAAAAGGTTTTAAAAAGATTTGAATTTTTAAAAAGGTTTTAAAAAGATTTGAATTTTTAAAAAAAGGTTTTAAAAAGATTTGAATTTTTAAAAGGTAAAAGATTTGAATTTTAAAAGGTAAAAGATTTAAACTTTGAAAAGTAAAAGAAAAGATTAGATCTTTGAAATGGAAAAGGTGGAATCTATTTGAAATAAAAATTCGATTTTTATCTATTGAACTTTGAAATAAAAACTCGATTTTTATCTATTGAACTTTGAAATAAAAATTCGATTTTTATCTATTGAACTTTGAAATAAAAATTCGATTTTTATCTATTGAACTTTGAAATAAAAATTCGATTTTTATATATTGAACTTTGAAATAAAAATTCGATTTTTATCTATTGAACTTTGAAATAAAAATTCGATTTTTATCTATTGAACTTTGAAATAAAAATTCGATTTTTATCTATTGAACTTTGAAATAAAAATTCGATTTTTATCTATTGAACTTTGAAATAAAAATTCGATTTTTATCTATTGAACTTTGAAATAAAAATTCGATTTTTATCTATTGAACTTTGAAATAAAAATTCGATTTTTATCTATTGAACTTTGAAATAAAAATTCGATTTTTATATATTGAACTTTGAACTAAAAAATTCGATTTTTATATATGGAATAGCGAAGTAAAATTCGATTTTTACATATGTAGTGAAAGCGGACAACGAAAGCGACAAAAGGCGAGTTGGCGAAGGTTTCCTGCATTAGAAGAGCCGTGGAGCTAGGATAGCTAAAGGTGAGAACTTCTCACTCAAAATTCTTTTTCTAGTTATATATATATACTAGGATGCAAACGGTGCTTAGTGGCACCCGACACAATCGTCCACAGACCATGGACTTGTTTGTTTGGCTGTTTGGTTATTGATTGTGATATTGGTTTGAATGTGGTTTGTGGTGTGAAAATCGAATCGATAAATTGGTTAGGATTAGACGTGCGCCGTTATAAGGCGAAGGAGTAAGGCTAGGTTAGATTCTTACTTCAAATTTTGTGGTTTGCATAACGAATTGATTTGATTGATGTGTGAATGGCGTGGGCCTTCACTAGACCGGGGATAAGGCTAGGCCTTGTCCCGTTTCTAGTATCGTGCCGTTATGCCGCCGAAATTTTCTAAAATATGTTAGAAAAATAAAAGTATCATTTTATTTAATAAATGAATTGAATAGAAATTCATAGGTTGAAATAAAATGTTTTATCGTTAAAAATATAATTTTTAACGTGAATGTGAATAAATAAATATTCATTTACAAACCGGACGGTTTGTTTATGTACACCTATTTGAAGGACATTGAGTGAGACGATAAATTTTACACATCGCCCAACTGCACGAATAAAAATCTGTGTTTGATTGTTTGAAACCCCACACGGGTGTTGGGATGAAATATGAATTTCACTCATCCTGATTGATTAAATATGTCGATCGATTGATTGACAGGCTGTTATAAGCATTGAATATCTATATTTGATGCTTATACAGTGTAGTGCACTTTGGTTGATGGTTGATTATTTTTCAATGCTATGATATACATGTGTTGTATGAAAATCCATATAATTAACTTTATATGGTAATTGATTGGGCCTCATTCCAATCGTGAAAATAAAGAATATTTTGATAATAACAAATATTTTGATAATAGGAAATATTTGAAGTAGAATATTTGAAAATAGAAATTTATGAAGCCGTGTTGATTAGATTGACGCCATTTTGACGTAAACGATATTTATATCGATTTTATTCATTTTAAAATGAATATTGAAAAGTAATCTCGAAATCGAATATTTCGAAATGAATTGAATTGAAAACGATTTCGAAATGAATTGAATTGAAAACGATTTCGAAATGAATTGAATTGAAAACGATTTCGAAATGAATTGAATTGAAAACGATTTCGAAATGAATTGAATTGAAAACGATTTCGAAATGAATTGAATTGAAAACGATTTCGAAATGAATTGAATTGAAAACGATTTCGAAATGAATTGAATTGAAAACGATTTCGAAATGAATTGAATTGAAAACGATTTCGAAATGAATTGAATTGAAAACGATTTCGAAATGAATCGAATTGAAAACGATTTCGAAATGAATCGAATTGAAAACGATTTCGAAATGAATCGAATTGAAAACGATTTCGAAATGAATCGAATTGAAAACGATTTCGAAATGAATCGAATTGAAAACGATTTCGAAATGAATGGAATTGAAAACGAATTCAAATTGAATTGAAAGCGAATTGAAATGAATTCAAATTGAATTGAAATTTGAATTGAATAGAAATGGATTTTAAAACGAATTTAAAATGAAGAATTCAATTTTGATTTGAATTGAAAAGAAAGTTGAAAATGTTTTTGAAACGAATTCAAAACTATTTATATAATTCGTTTTAAATAGAAATCGACGAAATATATATATTATATATATTACATATATAATATAATGGCCTGAATAGAACGCGCCGCGCCGCGGCAGTTCGTGAATTTCGACCATTTATTTCAAACGGACATTGCGGGAGATCCGACCGTCGGATTCTCCTAAAACCGGAACCGTTGGGTTCGTATCGAAAGGAGCTTTCTAATGAATGTTAGAAATTTGAAATCTAATGGTTGGATTTGGAGATACGTCCAAATCAAATTCGAAAAAGGTCGCTGTAAGTGCAGTTCGATGGCCGTTGATGGAAATCGACTGTACGGGCCTTGATAAAATTATTAAAAATAGTAATAATTTGTGTAAAATCATAAGAAATGATTTGTGAAAGTTTGGGATGAAAAACTCCATATTTGAAAAGATAAAAATAGATTTTTATCGAAATGAACTAGTTTTGAACTAGAATTATAATTCTATTTATTTTTAAATAAATAAATGGAATTTGAAATGGTTTTGAAAATAACCAAAATTTCCAATGATTGCATTGGAGTGGATTTGAATCGAAATTGTCTTCGGAATATTTCGATGTTGGAATTCGTGATATTACAGGTGTTGTTATGGAAATTTGAAAGATATATATTTGTATCGTTATTTCCAATACGACATTTGTTAGTCGTAGAATTCGATATTGAATATAAGCCGATATATTTTCTATTCAGAGCCTTGTATTGAATATCGAATGTGATTTGGGTTTGTCGTGAATGGTGTCTTCACTAACACTGTTCTTGAACCCAGTTGAGAAAAGGTTAAATCTTTTTATTTAGATTTAATGAAGTGTACCAATTAAATGATATTTAATTGGAATTGAATTGGTATTGATTTTTGGGTTTATCGTGAACAGTGTTTTAAATAACACTTGTTCTTTAACCCGATAATTAATGGAATGTGATTTTGGGTTTATCGTGAATCGTGTTTTAAATGACACTGATTCTTTAACCCAGATAATGATTAAAACTAAGTGGAGTTTTAATGAATCTTTAATTAGATTGAAAAGATCGAGAATGGAGTATCACCAGTTTTGCTCCAGGCGATAGTTAAATCTTTAATTAGATTTGAACGTGAAATTTAGAAACTAACTGTCGGTTAGCCAAGCAGAATGGTTTTCTGGATATTGATCTGATGTTGGTTTCGGCCTTCGGGGTTAATATTTGGGGAATTATTCTCTTGATTAATTTACGGTTAGTGACTAATGAATTGGAATGAGGCGTATGTTGTGTTTGTGTAACACTTATTTAAAATATACGCGAGTTATTCGGAAAGACCGGGTTTATCCCATTCTGAATAACTGATACGACGATAAGTCGAAGATGAAGACGATGGTCGAAGACCGGAAGTCTTCACGTCGTTTGGGTGATAACTGATGATCTTGATTGGGCTGTACACCCAAAAAGATGGAAACAGTTAGTGATCGTCCAGACGTACTTGGAGATCGATGGATATGCGGGGTACTAGGTGCCTCCGGTTTCGTTCAGACCCAGAACGGACTTGTAAATGGACTGTGTGTCTGACATCGGATTTCATTCTGGGTGACTGATATCGGTTGCATAGGATGGTTTGCCTGTGTGGCATGCTAAGATGCAAATGATCAAGGCTTCTGTTGAAAAGCAAAGTCTTGTGGTGATGATCAAAGCACGGCCTTTGTGACGTAGCTTTGTGTAACGTTTACCTCGCGTGTTTCACACCAGGTATGAACCAAAAACGGGAGACGGACCTCAGGGAGGACTTGCGTTTCTTTCTAGCTAGAAGTGGCGTCAGTGGTTTTACACGCCCTGACGAGTTTGACTTATGTGGTAGTTGCTGTTGCGAGGCGCCTCGGATTGATCGGTCGTTCTCGAACCGATGGAGTCATTCGTTGGCTCGTTTGCGCCCCAAAGGGCGGGGAGACGTATTGTTCAGGCATAATAATCCACATCGGTGGACCGGCCCTGACGATCCAGGGGGCAGTTGCGGCTGTTCCTGAGACATGGTAGGCTAGATTGTCTCGAATCGGTAGAGGACGATCCCTGGCCTCGGTTCATAGACGGAAATCCAATTTCCAAATACGTGACTTTGCGGTTTTATTTGTAAACCTACATATGGTGACATAGTGGGATGGGGCGCTCATGCCGCCTATGATTGATACTTATGATTTGAAGTGTTTTATACATTATGCACTTATAATAGTATCAAATGATTTGTTTTAAACGTATCAAGCATTCTTTGGCTGTTATAAGGGAAAACCCTATCCTCGGCTGCGTTGCATTGTGTGATGGGACCTGGGTCTTATAACAGCTTCATTTTTCTTTATTTAGCATTGCGCTGTTTGTTTTATGCACTGGTATTCTTGGGAGGAAACCCGTTCCGTGTTATACGGCGTGGTCCCTTGATTTACCTAACTTTGAAAATAAAGATAATAACTGTTTTTAGTTCTCACACCAGTCACATGACTGACCTGGAGTTTATTGTTTTAACCTAAACTCTGGGTGCCCTTATTTTGACACGGGCAGCTAGTAGTTTTGGTTTTGCAGATTTATATTCACAGGATCCTGGTTTACAGCTGGAACGATATCCGGAAAGCTTTGTATCCGTATATCTTCTTCTAGTTGTCTATTGTATTATTTTCCGCTGCTATGTATTTAAATGTAATTTAAATCTCTGATATTTCTGTGCAATATTCATTTATACTCTGTATATTCTTGTAATCTGATGCACTGTTGTTATATATAGTGAAATGTTCTTCTGTATGCGTTCTGTTTTGTCATGTTCTCAAACGATAGGGCGTTTCGAACGGTCTGGGTCGGTTTAGCGACTGGTTCGGACCGAGCGAGATTCCTTGCCGTCACATTTGGTATCAGAGCTTTGGTTTACAAAGCAGATAACAAGGCACATTAGAACCATACGAAAGAATTCATCAGATATTAGATTAGTAAAATCCAATGGGAATGACTCGTTAGAGATGGGATCAGTAGTTTCCTAGAACGAGTGTGAAGAGTATATTTTTAACGTGAAAACAAATTTTGTTTTGAAAATTTAAATCAATTATTCGTATTTGAAAATCTATTTATATTGAGTTGGACAATCCAGTATATATAGGTTTTGCGTATACGTCTGATCCGCGTGTATTCAAAGTTTTAATATATTGGGTAGATATAGAATCACATTCTAGTTGCCTGGGGATGATTCTGATAATGCTGCAGCGTTACCAGTATTTATTTTCGAGTGACGAAGGTGTGATATCTATATATTTCCATTAGACTGGTGTGAGAACCAAAACTTATATAGTTAGAACACCTTGTTGTGAATTGGCATCAAAAACAAGATTTTCAGTATATATATCAAAATTATGAATTTGAAACGTTAAATTCACTAATTGATTGATGATTGTGTTGTTTGTTTAATTGTTTGATAATCTTGAACCATTATGCCTAACTGCATCACATTTTGAACTGTACCAAAAATTGGTCGCATTTGCTTGCATACATATACTCACATTGAACAGGTCATAGCAAGGAGGCTAGAGCCAGAGAATAAAATTTGTTTGCCCGACAAATAGGTACATGTTTACTACATAATTTCCTGTTTTGTTTGGGTGATGATGATTTTGTGAGCCTATTGGCTAGCCACTTGGCTTTTTCTTTTTCTTTTTGAGATCTGAAGGACCGGGGAAGCTATTTGAAATTCCCCGATGCTCCCGGTGCAGGGGAGGTTATGGCGAAATTTTTCGAAAATTTAGGGTGTTAGCCAAATTTTTGAAATTTTGAAAATTCTCAGAAACTAAAGAGTTGGAGAATGGAAGCCTGATCGATCGTAGAGTTGATTAATCAAACCACTTTCGACTTTGTTCCTTTTCGGGGACGAAAAGTTTTAAGTGGGGGAGATTGTAACAACCCGAAAATCTGGGCCAGTTTAAAATTTTTATTTTGGCAATTTTAGCGAATTTTGAATATTTAAAATAGATTATTTTAAATAATATCGACGGAAATTTATTTTGAATAGAATTCGAACGTATATATTATACGCGTCGTCGTTAGAATATAAATATTTATATATAATTATAAAAGGAATTGAAAATGGCGCGGTAGTTCGATAATTCGATTTCAAACTTCAATTGAATGTACCGGGTGCAAAACAATCCGGATTTTAGTGAAACCAAAAATAATGGAATCTAATAGTGAATATCTTTCCAACGAAGTTGAGAAACTGAGATTTCACTTTATAAATGATGAGATATGTCCAGTTGAAATTTAGAAATAGTCGCTGTGGAATTTATATATATTTTAATATAATATAAGGCCCTTAAAAATAGCAATTTTGCTAACGACCTCGGATTTCGACGAAACCAGTTTTGTTGGGTCCGTAATGTTAAGTTATTGCTAGGTTTCAAATTTCATAATTTTTCGAATCAATATGTGAGCGTGGCAAAGGAAAACGCGTTTGACCAGTTTCAGTTGATTTTAATCGACTGGAAATTGGCCATTTTACAAACGGTCTCAAAATTCGACGAAATTAGTTTTGTTAGGACCGTATCGTCAATACGAAGCTAGAAAATATTTTTCTGGAATTTTTCTAGTTCGTATATAGCCCCGGTAAATTGAAATGTACGTTTAAAATTCAATATATAGATTTAAATGTAAATTCAATGGAAACTGATTTTAACTATCGAATCAGCTTGCGATACATATCCCATTGTGTTCGGAATGGGGGTGAAACCCTATGGGCGACAGGCGGTGGGCCTCGTTTCGAGGTCGTATGTGAAAGTCAACTTTTAGAAATTAAATAATATAAAATAAAAAAAAAATTCCCTCTTCCCCTTTAATCTTCCTGCCCCCCCCCCCCGACTCCATTCAACAGAATCAAACGAAGGAAAAAAAAAAAACCTAATTCTAAATCGCGCCGCCCCCCCCGACCTCGAAGCCGCCGACGAACAAATCGCCGCCCCCCCCCCCCCCCCCCCACCGCACAACCTCCCGCCTCCCAGTTCGAGCCCACGAAACCCGCCACCGACCGACACTCCAGAGCCCGACGTCGAGCCGCCCGCCTCCGCCTGTCCCTCCTCCAACCGCGACGCTGGAACCGCAGACACCCCCTCTCTCTCGCTGGTATGTTTTTTTTATTTTAATTTATTTTCTTATTTTATTTTATTTTGAATTTAATTAAAATATAAATAACAAAAACTGCTTTTGTTTTAAAAAGTAAAAAAAAAAACTGATTTTGTTTTTTTTAAAGAAATAAAAACTGAATTATATAAAGCATAGAAAACTGAATTATATAAAGCATAGAAAACTGATTTTTGTTAAAATTGAAAACTGATTTTAGGTTAAAATTTAAAACTGATTTTATTTAAAGTTAAAACTGATTTTGTTTAGGATTTTAAAACTGAAATTTTAATAAAGATTTAAAACTGATTCTTTATTTTAAAAAAGGTTTTAAAAAGATTTGAATTTTTAAAAAAAGGTTTTAAAAAGATTTGAATTTTTAAAAAGGTTTTAAAAAGATTTGAATTTTTAAAAAGGTTTTAAAAAGATTTGAATTTTTAAAAAAAGGTTTTAAAAAGATTTGAATTTTTAAAAGGTAAAAGATTTGAATTTTAAAAGGTAAAAGATTTAAACTTTGAAAAGTAAAAGAAAAGATTAGATCTTTGAAATGGAAAAGGTGGAATCTATTTGAAATAAAAATTCGATTTTTATCTATTGAACTTTGAAATAAAAATTCGATTTTTATCTATTGAACTTTGAAATAAAAATTCGATTTTTATCTATTGAACTTTGAAATAAAAATTCGATTTGTATCTATTGAACTTTGAAATAAAAATTCGATTTTTATCTATTGAACTTTGAAATAAAAATTCGATTTTTATCTATTGAACTTTGAAATAAAAATTCGATTTTTATCTATTGAACTTTGAAATAAAAATTCGATTTTTATCTATTGAACTTTGAAATAAAAATTCGATTTTTATCTATTGAACTTTGAAATAAAAATTCGATTTTTATCTATTGAACTTTGAAATAAAAATTCGATTTTTATCTATTGAACTTTGAAATAAAAATTCGATTTTTATCTATTGAACTTTGAAATAAAAATTCGATTTTTATCTATTGAACTTTGAAATAAAAATTCGATTTTTATCTATTGAACATTGAAATAAAAATTCGATTTTTATCTATTGAACTTTGAAATAAAAATTCGATTTTATCTATTGAACTTTGAAATAAAAATTCGATTTTTATCTATTGAACTTTGAAATAAAAATTCGATTTTTATATATTGAACTTTGAACTAAAAAATTCGATTTTTATATATGGAATAGCGAAGTAAAATTCGATTTTTACATATGTAGTGAAAGCGGACAACGAAAGCGACAAAAGGCGAGTTGGCGAAGGTTTCCTGCATTAGAAGAGCCGTGGAGCTAGGATAGCTAAAGGTGAGAACTTCTCACTCAAAATTCTTTTTCTAGTTATATATATATACTAGGATGCAGACGGTGCTTAGTGGCACCCGACACAATCGTCCACAGACCATGGACTTGTTTGTTTGGCTGTTTGGTTATTGATTGTGATATTGGTTTGAATGTGGTTTGTGGTGTGAAAAATCGAATCGATAAATTGGTTAGGATTAGACGTGCGCCGTTATAAGGCGAAGGAGTAAGGCTAGGTTAGATTCTTACTTCAAATTTTGTGGTTTGCATAACGAATTGATTTGATTGATGTGTGAATGGCGTGGGCCTTCACTAGACCGGGGATAAGGCTAGGCCTTGTCCCGTTTCTAGTATCGTGCCGTTATGCCGCCGAAATTTTCTAAAATATGTTAGAAAAATAAAAGTATCATTTTATTTAATAAATGAATTGAATAGAAATTCATAGGTTGAAATAAAATGTTTTATCGTTAAAAATATAATTTTTAACGTGAATGTGAATAAATAAATATTCATTTACAAACCGGACGGTTTGTTTATGTACACCTATTTGAAGGACATTGAGTGAGACGATAAATTTTACACATCGCCCAACTGCACGAATAAAAATCTGTGTTTGATTGTTTGAAACCCCACACGGGTGTTGGGATGAAATATGAATTTCACTCATCCTGATTGATTAAATATGTCGATCGATTGATTGACAGGCTGTTATAAGCATTGAATATCTATATTTGATGCTTATACAGTGTAGTGCACTTTGGTTGATGGTTGATTATTTTTCAATGCTATGATATACATGTGTTGTATGAAAATCCATATAATTAACTTTATATGGTAATTGATTGGGCCTCATTCCAATCGTGAAAATAAAGAATATTTTGATAATAACAAATATTTTGATAATAGGAAATATTTGAAGTAGAATATTTGAAAATAGAAATTTATGAAGCCGTGTTGATTAGATTGACGCCATTTTGACGTAAACGATATTTATATCGATTTTATTCATTTTAAAATGAATATTGAAAAGTAATCTCGAAATCGAATATTTCGAAATAAATTGAATTGAAAACGATTTCGAAATGAATTGAATTGAAAACGATTTCGAAATGAATTGAATTGAAAACGATTTCGAAATGAATTGAATTGAAAACGATTTCGAAATGAATTGAATTGAAAACGATTTCGAAATGAATTGAATTGAAAACGATTTCGAAATGAATTGAATTGAAAACGATTTCGAAATGAATTGAATTGAAAACGATTTCGAAATGAATTGAATTGAAAACGATTTCGAAATGAATTGAATTGAAAACGATTTCGAAATGAATTGAATTGAAAACGATTTCGAAATGAATCGAATTGAAAACGATTTCGAAATGAATCGAATTGAAAACGATTTCGAAATGAATTGAATTGAAAACGATTTCGAAATGAATCGAATTGAAAACGATTTCGAAATGAATCGAATTGAAAACGATTTCGAAATGAATCGAATTGAACTCGAAATCGAATTGAAAACGATTTCGAAATGAATCGAATTGAAAACGATTTCGAAATGAATGGAATTGAAAACGAATTCAAATTGAATTGAAAGCGAATTGAAATGAATTCAAATTGAATTGAAATTTGAATTGAATAGAAATGGATTTTAAAACGAATTTAAAATGAAGAATTCAATTTTGATTTGAATTGAAAAGAAAGTTGAAAATGTTTTTGAAACGAATTCAAAACTATTTATATAATTCGTTTTAAATAGAAATCGACGAAATATATATATTATATATATTACATATATAATATAATGGCCTGAATAGAACGCGCCGCGCCGCGGCAGTTCGTGAATTTCGACCATTTATTTCAAACGGACATTGCGGGAGATCCGACCGTCGGATTCTCCTAAAACCGGAACCGTTGGGTTCGTATCGAAAGGAGCTTTCTAATGAATGTTAGAAATTTGAAATCTAACGGTTGGATTTGGAGATACGTCCAAATCAAATTCGAAAAAGGTCGCTGTAAGTGCAGTTCGATGGCCGTTGATGGAAATCGACTGTACGGGCCTTGATAAAATTATTAAAAATAGTAATAATTTGTGTAAAATCATAAGAAATGATTTGTGAAAGTTTGGGATGAAAAACTCCATATTTGAAAAGATAAAAATAGATTTTTATCGAAATGAACTAGTTTTGAACTAGAATTATAATTCTATTTATTTTTAAATAAATAAATGGAATTTGAAATGGTTTTGAAAATAACCAAAATTTCCAATGATTGCATTGGAGTGGATTTGAATCGAAATTGTCTTCGGAATATTTCGATGTTGGAATTCGTGATATTACAGGTGTTGTTATGGAAATTTGAAAGATATATATTTGTATCGTTATTTCCAATACGACATTTGTTAGTCGTAGAATTCGATATTGAATATAAGCCGATATATTTTCTATTCAGAGCCTTGTATTGAATATCGAATGTGATTTGGGTTTGTCGTGAATGGTGTCTTCACTAACACTGTTCTTGAACCCAGTTGAGAAAAGATTAAATCTTTTTATTTAGATTTAATGAAGTGTACCAATTAAATGATATTTAATTGGAATTGAATTGGTATTGATTTTTGGGTTTATCGTGAACAGTGTTTTAAATAACACTTGTTCTTTAACCCGATAATTAATGGAATGTGATTTTGGGTTTATCGTGAATCGTGTTTTAAATGACACTGATTCTTTAACCCAGATAATGATTAAAACTAAGTGGAGTTTTAATGAATCTTTAATTAGATTGAAAAGATCGAGAATGGAGTATCACCAGTTTTGCTCCAGGCGATAGTTAAATCTTTAATAAGATTTGAACGTGAAATTTAGAAACTAACTGTCGGTTAGCCAAGCAGAATGGTTTTCTGGATATTGATCTGATGTTGGTTTCGGCCTTCGGGGTTAATATTTGGGGAATTATTCTCTTGATTAATTTACGGTTAGTGACTAATGAATTGGAATGAGGCGTATGTTGTGTTTGTGTAACACTTATTTAAAATATACGCGAGTTATTCGGAAAGACCGGGTTTATCCCATTCTGAATAACTGATACGACGATAAGTCGAAGATGAAGACGATGGTCGAAGACCGGAAGTCTTCACGTCGTTTGGGTGATAACTGATGATCTTGATTGGGCTGTACACCCAAAAAGATGGAAACAGTTAGTGATCGTCCAGACGTACTTGGAGATCGATGGATATGCGGGGTACTAGGTGCCTCCGGTTTCGTTCAGACCCAGAACGGACTTGTAAATGGACTGTGTGTCTGACATCGGATTTCATTCTGGGTGACTGATATCGGTTGCATAGGATGGTTTGCCTGTGTGGCATGCTAAGATGCAAATGATCAAGGCTTCTGTTGAAAAGCAAAGTCTTGTGGTGATGATCAAAGCACGGCCTTTGTGACGTAGCTTTGTGTAACGTTTACCTCGCGTGTTTCACACCAGGTATGAACCAAAAACGGGAGACGGACCTCAGGGAGGACTTGCGTTTCTTTCTAGCTAGAAGTGGCGTCAGTGGTTTTACACGCCCTGACGAGTTTGACTTATGTGGTTGTTGCTGTTGCGAGGCGCCTCGGATTGATCGGTCGTTCTCGAACCGATGGAGTCATTCGTTGGCTCGTTTGCGCCCCAAAGGGCGGGGAGACGTATTGTTCAGGCATAATAATCCACATCGGTGGACCGGCCCTGACGATCCAGGGGGCAGTTGCGGCTGTTCCTGAGACATGGTAGGCTAGATTGTCTCGAATCGGTAGAGGACGATCCCTGGCCTCGGTTCATAGACGGAAATCCAATTTCCAAATACGTGACTTTGCGGTTTTATTTGTAAACCTACATATGGTGACATAGTGGGATGGGGCGCTCATGCCGCCTATGATTGATACTTATGATTTGAAGTGTTTTATACATTATGCACTTATAATAGTATCAAATGATTTGTTTTAAACGTATCAAGCATTCTTTGGCTGTTATAAGGGAAAACCCTATCCTCGGCTGCGTTGCATTGTGTGATGGGACCTGGGTCTTATAACAGCTTCATTTTTCTTTATTTAGCATTGCGCTGTTTGTTTTATGCACTGGTATTCTTGGGAGGAAACCCGTTCCGTGTTATACGGCATGGTCCCTTGATTTACCTAACTTTGAAAATAAAGATAATAACTGTTTTTAGTTCTCACACCAGTCACATGACTGACCTGGAGTTTATTGTTTTAACCTAAACTCTGGGTGCCCTTATTTTGACACGGGCAGCTAGTAGTTTTGGTTTTGCAGATTTATATTCACAGGATCCTGGTTTACAGCTGGAACGATATCCGGAAAGCTTTGTATCCGTATATCTTCTTCTAGTTGTCTATTGTATTATTTTCCGCTGCTATGTATTTAAATGTAATTTAAATCTCTGATATTTCTGTGCAATATTCATTTATACTCTGTATATTCTTGTAATCTGATGCACTGTTGTTATATATAGTGAAATGTTCTTCTGTATGCGTTCTGTTTTGTCATGTTCTCAAACGATAGGGCGTTTCGAACGGTCTGGGTCGGTTTAGCGACTGGTTCGGACCGAGCGAGATTCCTTGCCGTCACATTTGGTATCAGAGCTTTGGTTTACAAAGCAGAGAACAAGGCACATTAGAACCATACGAAAGAATTCATCAGATATTAGATTAGTAAAATCCAATGGGAATGACTCGTTAGAGATGGGATCAGTAGTTTCCTAGAACGAGTGTGAAGAGTATATTTTTAACGTGAAAACAAATTTTGTTTTGAAAATTTAAATCAATTATTCGTATTTGAAAATCTATTTATATTGAGTTGGACAATCCAGTATATATAGGTTTTGCGTATACGTCTGATCCGCGTGTATTCAAAGTTTTAATATATTGGGTAGATATAGAATCACATTCTAGTTGCCTGGGGATGATTCTGATAATGCTGCAGCGTTACCAGTATTTATTTTCGAGTGACGAAGGTGTGATATCTATATATTTCCATTAGACTGGTGTGAGAACCAAAACTTATATAGTTAGAACACCTTGTTGTGAATTGGCATCAAAAACAAGATTTTCAGTATATATATCAAAATTATGAATTTGAAACGTTAAATTCACTAATTGATTGATGATTGTGTTGTTTGTTTAATTGTTTGATAATCTTGAACCATTATGCCTAACTGCATCACATTTTGAACTGTACCAAAAATTGGTCGCATTTGCTTGCATACATATACTCACATTGAACAGGTCATAGCAAGGAGGCTAGAGCCAGAGAATAAAATTTGTTTGCCCGACAAATAGGTACATGTTTACTACATAATTTCCTGTTTTGTTTGGGTGATGATGATTTTGTGAGCCTATTGGCTAGCCACTTGGCTTTTTCTTTTTCTTTTTGAGATCTGAAGGACCGGGGAAGCTATTTGAAATTCCCCGATGCTCCCGGTGCAGGGGAGGTTATGGCGAAATTTTTCGAAAATTTAGGGTGTTAGCCAAATTTTTGAAATTTTGAAAATTCTCAGAAACTAAAGAGTTGGAGAATGGAAGCCTGATCGATCGTAGAGTTGATTAATCAAACCACTTTCGACTTTGTTCCTTTTCGGGGACGAAAAGTTTTAAGTGGGGGAGATTGTAACAACCCGAAAATCTGGGCCAGTTTAAAATTTTTATTTTGGCAATTTTAGCGAATTTTGAATATTTAAAATAGATTATTTTAAATAATATCGACGGAAATTTATTTTGAATAGAATTCGAACGTATATATTATACGCGTCGTCGTTAGAATATAAATATTTATATATAATTATAAAAGGAATTGAAAATGGCGCGGTAGTTCGATAATTCGATTTCAAACTTCAATTGAATGTACCGGGTGCAAAACAATCCGGATTTTAGTGAAACCAAAAATAATGGAATCTAATAGTGAATATCTTTCCAACGAAGTTGAGAAACTGAGATTTCACTTTATAAATGATGAGATATGTCCAGTTGAAATTTAGAAATAGTCGCTGTGGAATTTATATATATTTTAATATAATATAAGGCCCTTAAAAATAGCAATTTTGCTAACGACCTCGGATTTCGACGAAACCAGTTTTGTTGGGTCCGTAATGTTAAGTTATTGCTAGGTTTCAAATTTCATAATTTTTCGAATCAATATGTGAGCGTGGCAAAGGAAAACGCGTTTGACCAGTTTCAGTTGATTTTAATCGACTGGAAATTGGCCATTTTACAAACGGTCTCAAAATTCGACGAAATTAGTTTTGTTAGGACCGTATCGTCAATACGAAGCTAGAAAATATTTTTCTGGAATTTTTCTAGTTCGTATATAGCCCCGGTAAATTGAAATGTACGTTTAAAATTCAATATATAGATTTAAATGTAAATTCAATGGAAACTGATTTTAACTATCGAATCAGCTTGCGATACATATCCCATTGTGTTCGGAATGGGGGTGAAACCCTATGGGCGACAGGCGGTGGGCCTCGTTTCGAGGTCGTATGTGAAAGTCAACTTTTAGAAATTAAATAATATAAAATAAAAAAAAAATTCCCTCTTCCCCTTTAATCTTCCTGCCCCCCCCCCCCCCGACTCCATTCAACAGAATCAAACGAAGGAAAAAAAAAAACCTAATTCTAAATCGCGCCGCCCCCCCCGACCTCGAAGCCGCCGACGAACAAATCGCCGCCCCCCCCCCCCCCCCACCGCACAACCTCCCGCCTCCCAGTTCGAGCCCACGAAACCCGCCACCGACCGACACTCCAGAGCCCGACGTCGAGCCGCCCGCCTCCGCCTGTCCCTCCTCCAACCGCGACGCTGGAACCGCAGACACCCCCTCTCTCTCGCTGGTATGTTTTTTTTATTTTAATTTATTTTCTTATTTTATTTTATTTTGAATTTAATTAAAATATAAATAACAAAAACTGCTTTTGTTTTAAAAAGTAAAAAAAAAAACTGATTTTGTTTTTTTTAAAGAAATAAAAACTGAATTATATAAAGCATAGAAAACTGAATTATATAAAGCATAGAAAACTGATTTTTGTTAAAATTGAAAACTGATTTTAGGTTAAAATTTAAAACTGATTTTATTTAAAGTTAAAACTGATTTTGTTTAGGATTTTAAAACTGAAATTTTAATAAAGATTTAAAACTGATTCTTTATTTTAAAAAAGGTTTTAAAAAGATTTGAATTTTTAAAAAAAGGTTTTAAAAAGATTTGAATTTTTAAAAAGGTTTTAAAAAGATTTGAATTTTTAAAAAGGTTTTAAAAAGATTTGAATTTTTAAAAAAAGGTTTTAAAAAGATTTGAATTTTTAAAAGGTAAAAGATTTGAATTTTAAAAGGTAAAAGATTTAAACTTTGAAAAGTAAAAGAAAAGATTAGATCTTTGAAATGGAAAAGGTGGAATCTATTTGAAATAAAAATTCGATTTTTATCTATTGAACTTTGAAATAAAAATTCGATTTTTATCTATTGAACTTTGAAATAAAAATTCGATTTTTATCTATTGAACTTTGAAATAAAAATTCGATTTTTATCTATTGAACTTTGAAATAAAAATTCGATTTTTATCTATTGAACTTTGAAATAAAAATTCGATTTTTATCTATTGAACTTTGAAATAAAAATTCGATTTTTATCTATTGAACTTTGAAATAAAAATTCGATTTTTATCTATTGAACTTTGAAATAAAAATTCGATTTTTATCTATTGAACTTTGAAATAAAAATTCGATTTTTATCTATTGAACTTTGAAATAAAAATTCGATTTTTATCTATTGAACATTGAAATAAAAATTCGATTTTTATCTATTGAACTTTGAAATAAAAATTCGATTTTATCTATTGAACTTTGAAATAAAAATTCGATTTTTATCTATTGAACTTTGAAATAAAAATTCGATTTTTATATATTGAACTTTGAACTAAAAAATTCGATTTTTATATATGGAATAGCGAAGTAAAATTCGATTTTTACATATGTAGTGAAAGCGGACAACGAAAGCGACAAAAGGCGAGTTGGCGAAGGTTTCCTGCATTAGAAGAGCCGTGGAGCTAGGATAGCTAAAGGTGAGAACTTCTCACTCAAAATTCTTTTTCTAGTTATATATATATACTAGGATGCAGACGGTGCTTAGTGGCACCCGACACAATCGTCCACAGACCATGGACTTGTTTGTTTGGCTGTTTGGTTATTGATTGTGATATTGGTTTGAATGTGGTTTGTGGTGTGAAAAATCGAATCGATAAATTGGTTAGGATTAGACGTGCGCCGTTATAAGGCGAAGGAGTAAGGCTAGGTTAGATTCTTACTTCAAATTTTGTGGTTTGCATAACGAATTGATTTGATTGATGTGTGAATGGCGTGGGCCTTCACTAGACCGGGGATAAGGCTAGGCCTTGTCCCGTTTCTAGTATCGTGCCGTTATGCCGCCGAAATTTTCTAAAATATGTTAGAAAAATAAAAGTATCATTTTATTTAATAAATGAATTGAATAGAAATTCATAGGTTGAAATAAAATGTTTTATCGTTAAAAATATAATTTTTAACGTGAATGTGAATAAATAAATATTCATTTACAAACCGGACGGTTTGTTTATGTACACCTATTTGAAGGACATTGAGTGAGACGATAAATTTTACACATCGCCCAACTGCACGAATAAAAATCTGTGTTTGATTGTTTGAAACCCCACACGGGTGTTGGGATGAAATATGAATTTCACTCATCCTGATTGATTAAATATGTCGATCGATTGATTGACAGGCTGTTATAAGCATTGAATATCTATATTTGATGCTTATACAGTGTAGTGCACTTTGGTTGATGGTTGATTATTTTTCAATGCTATGATATACATGTGTTGTATGAAAATCCATATAATTAACTTTATATGGTAATTGATTGGGCCTCATTCCAATCGTGAAAATAAAGAATATTTTGATAATAACAAATATTTTGATAATAGGAAATATTTGAAGTAGAATATTTGAAAATAGAAATTTATGAAGCCGTGTTGATTAGATTGACGCCATTTTGACGTAAACGATATTTATATCGATTTTATTCATTTTAAAATGAATATTGAAAAGTAATCTCGAAATCGAATATTTCGAAATAAATTGAATTGAAAACGATTTCGAAATGAATTGAATTGAAAACGATTTCGAAATGAATTGAATTGAAAACGATTTCGAAATGAATTGAATTGAAAACGATTTCGAAATGAATTGAATTGAAAACGATTTCGAAATGAATTGAATTGAAAACGATTTCGAAATGAATTGAATTGAAAACGATTTCGAAATGAATTGAATTGAAAACGATTTCGAAATGAATTGAATTGAAAACGATTTCGAAATGAATTGAATTGAAAACGATTTCGAAATGAATTGAATTGAAAACGATTTCGAAATGAATCGAATTGAAAACGATTTCGAAATGAATCGAATTGAAAACGATTTCGAAATGAATTGAATTGAAAACGATTTCGAAATGAATCGAATTGAAAACGATTTCGAAATGAATCGAATTGAAAACGATTTCGAAATGAATCGAATTGAACTCGAAATCGAATTGAAAACGATTTCGAAATGAATCGAATTGAAAACGATTTCGAAATGAATGGAATTGAAAACGAATTCAAATTGAATTGAAAGCGAATTGAAATGAATTCAAATTGAATTGAAATTTGAATTGAATAGAAATGGATTTTAAAACGAATTTAAAATGAAGAATTCAATTTTGATTTGAATTGAAAAGAAAGTTGAAAATGTTTTTGAAACGAATTCAAAACTATTTATATAATTCGTTTTAAATAGAAATCGACGAAATATATATATTATATATATTACATATATAATATAATGGCCTGAATAGAACGCGCCGCGCCGCGGCAGTTCGTGAATTTCGACCATTTATTTCAAACGGACATTGCGGGAGATCCGACCGTCGGATTCTCCTAAAACCGGAACCGTTGGGTTCGTATCGAAAGGAGCTTTCTAATGAATGTTAGAAATTTGAAATCTAACGGTTGGATTTGGAGATACGTCCAAATCAAATTCGAAAAAGGTCGCTGTAAGTGCAGTTCGATGGCCGTTGATGGAAATCGACTGTACGGGCCTTGATAAAATTATTAAAAATAGTAATAATTTGTGTAAAATCATAAGAAATGATTTGTGAAAGTTTGGGATGAAAAACTCCATATTTGAAAAGATAAAAATAGATTTTTATCGAAATGAACTAGTTTTGAACTAGAATTATAATTCTATTTATTTTTAAATAAATAAATGGAATTTGAAATGGTTTTGAAAATAACCAAAATTTCCAATGATTGCATTGGAGTGGATTTGAATCGAAATTGTCTTCGGAATATTTCGATGTTGGAATTCGTGATATTACAGGTGTTGTTATGGAAATTTGAAAGATATATATTTGTATCGTTATTTCCAATACGACATTTGTTAGTCGTAGAATTCGATATTGAATATAAGCCGATATATTTTCTATTCAGAGCCTTGTATTGAATATCGAATGTGATTTGGGTTTGTCGTGAATGGTGTCTTCACTAACACTGTTCTTGAACCCAGTTGAGAAAAGATTAAATCTTTTTATTTAGATTTAATGAAGTGTACCAATTAAATGATATTTAATTGGAATTGAATTGGTATTGATTTTTGGGTTTATCGTGAACAGTGTTTTAAATAACACTTGTTCTTTAACCCGATAATTAATGGAATGTGATTTTGGGTTTATCGTGAATCGTGTTTTAAATGACACTGATTCTTTAACCCAGATAATGATTAAAACTAAGTGGAGTTTTAATGAATCTTTAATTAGATTGAAAAGATCGAGAATGGAGTATCACCAGTTTTGCTCCAGGCGATAGTTAAATCTTTAATAAGATTTGAACGTGAAATTTAGAAACTAACTGTCGGTTAGCCAAGCAGAATGGTTTTCTGGATATTGATCTGATGTTGGTTTCGGCCTTCGGGGTTAATATTTGGGGAATTATTCTCTTGATTAATTTACGGTTAGTGACTAATGAATTGGAATGAGGCGTATGTTGTGTTTGTGTAACACTTATTTAAAATATACGCGAGTTATTCGGAAAGACCGGGTTTATCCCATTCTGAATAACTGATACGACGATAAGTCGAAGATGAAGACGATGGTCGAAGACCGGAAGTCTTCACGTCGTTTGGGTGATAACTGATGATCTTGATTGGGCTGTACACCCAAAAAGATGGAAACAGTTAGTGATCGTCCAGACGTACTTGGAGATCGATGGATATGCGGGGTACTAGGTGCCTCCGGTTTCGTTCAGACCCAGAACGGACTTGTAAATGGACTGTGTGTCTGACATCGGATTTCATTCTGTGTGACTGATATCGGTTGCATAGGATGGTTTGCCTGTGTGGCATGCTAAGATGCAAATGATCAAGGCTTCTGTTGAAAAGCAAAGTCTTGTGGTGATGATCAAAGCACGGCCTTTGTGGCGTAGCTTTGTGTAACGTTTACCTCGCGTGTTTCACACCAGGTATGAACCAAAAACGGGAGACGGACCTCAGGGAGGACTTGCGTTTCTTTCTAGCCAGAAGTGGCGTCAGTGGTTTTACACGCCCTGACGAGTTTGACTTATGTGGTTGTTGCTGTTGCGAGGCGCCTCGGATTGATCGGTCGTTCTCGAACCGATGGAGTCATTCGTTGGCTCGTTTGCGCCCCAAAGGGCGGGGAGACGTATTGTTCAGGCATAATAATCCACATCGGTGGACCGGCCCTGACGATCCAAGGGGCAGTTGCGGCTGTTCCTGAGACATGGTAGGCTAGATTGTCTCGAATCGGTAGAGGACGATCCCTGGCCTCGGTTCATAGACGGAAATTCAATTTCCAAATACGTGACTTTGCGGTTTTATTTGTAAACCTACATATGGTGACATAGTGGGATGGGGCGCTCATGCCGCCTATGATTGATACTTATGATTTGAAGTGTTTTATACATTATGCACTTATAATAGTATCAAATGATTTGTTTTAAACGTATCAAGCATTCTTTGGCTGTTATAAGGGAAAACCCTATCCTCGGCTGCGTTGCATTGTGTGATGGGACCTGGGTCTTATAACAGCTTCATTTTTCTTTATTTAGCATTGCGCTGTTTGTTTTATGCACTGGTATTCTTGGGAGGAAACCCGTTCCGTGTTATACGGCGTGGTCCCTTGATTTACCTAACTTTGAAAATAAAGATAATAACTGTTTTTAGTTCTCACACCAGTCACATGACTGACCTGGAGTTTATTGTTTTAACCTAAACTCGGGGTGCCCTTATTTTGACACGGGCAGCTAGTAGTTTTGGTTTTGCAGATTTATATTCACAGGATCCTGGTTTACAGCTGGAACGATATCCGGAAAGCTTTGTATCCGTATATCTTCTTCTAGTTGTGTATTGTATTATTTTCCGCTGCTATGTATTTAAATGTAATTTAAATCTCTGATATTTCTGTGCAATATTCATTTATACTCTGTATATTCTTGTAATCTGATGCACTGTTGTTATATATAGTGAAATGTTCTTCTGTATGCGTTCTGTTTTGTCATGTTCTCAAACGATAGGGCGTTTCGAACGGTCTGGGTCGGTTTAGCGACTGGTTCGGACCGAGCGAGATTCCTTGCCGTCACATCATGTGACTGGTGTGAGTAAACTCAAATCATTTGATTTAACTTTCAAAATTCTTTTGAAACAAAGGATAATAATAAGACCCATCCACACATTAACGCGGATGGGTTTTACCTTATGATGACCCAAAATATTTCTAAAACGATACTTGTTTGATATTATAATAATGTCTAGATCAAGTAAATAGAAATCTAGTAGAAACACTTGCATCTAACGTTCTACATATATAATATACAATTAGAACCGCGGGCTCTTATTTGGGGAATGGATTCCAACTATGAAAAGGTATGGATCCACCTTCTACTCAGTGTACTCTTGAAGTGATACACTAGAGTTCAATCAGAACATCTTGCAACTCGGCCACACATGACCGACCACTGATTTCGCTTTAGTGTATCGAATATATTGTCACCTTACAGTTGGTAAACCAACATAACCAATCCCGGGAGATACAGAATTGAAAGAAGTAACAAATATGAATATTCTCTAGATGGTGACAATATACCCTACTTTGGTGCGGCCCACGTAGCCATGTTGCCTGCCCGATTTCTGTCATTTCCCAGTTGATGAAGCTGGAGGTCATAACGTATCTTTCAACACATTACTCATTCATTCACTTTGAATGCCACATCGTCATACCCGCCAAATCACAAATTGATTTCCCCAAAAATACCACGGGTATAAGCTAAGAGAAACGAATTCCTCCGCCACCAACGTAAATACGTTTGAAACGATCAACTCACGTGATCCACCAGATATACTCTGTCAAACATTCTTCCATACAGGTTGTCCTGGGACTGGACAAACCGGAGGCACTATTCTGTAAAAAGGATAGCCCTGACATAACTCTGTCTTCAATTTGTCTTCGAACTATTTGATTCGAAATGCTAACGCCCATACGGAGTGGTCCTCGGATAATAACCCAACCGGTCTCTCCATATTGACGACAAAAAATTGGTCAAAACTTTGATAGTCTGTGATTTAACTATTAAAAGAAAACTCGTGTGCAAACAACGATATTATTTCCAAATAGAAATTTTATCGATCAATCAACATTTAACATTTATCCCTTTAAATTAATTTATCATTAATTTATTCATTTCCTTATTTCCCGTTTTCATATATTCGTAAATCCTTCTAAACTTAGAAAATATACGTTTTAATCACTGGAAAGCATTTCCATATTTATTCCCATTTCTTATTTTCTATTATCAGAAAACATTTTTGATTCTTATTTGGAAAACATTTCCAAAACTCCTTCATTTGACTTAAACTGATGTTTAAATTAACATCGCTATGCCAACACAAACCATTGCGCTCATTAACTAAATTCACTTAACCTACCTTTACTATCAAACTTTACCCATTCCTTAGTTAAGAAGGACGTCAATCAAGTTGGGGTATAATTACCTCTTAGACCTTAACTGAACAACGTTTTAACTTCGGAATAGACCAAGTTTATCTTTTTAAATCTTTAACAACTTCCTTGCAAAGCGTTATAATCCCTACTTTCGAAATATCTAACTTCAAATATAACTTTTATTGCTTAATTTAACTAAATAACTAAATAGACCATTTAGTTATAAATAAATAAATCTTGATTAAAAACGGAAAGTGAATATTACTTTCCCGAATTCGATATAAATTGAATTTCAATGTATAACACTCTTTCGAATAATCTCTATTCGATAATTCCTTTCGAATAAACTATATTCGATTAACTCTTCTCGAATAACTAAATTCGGTTAACTCATTTCGAATAAATTATATTCGATAATCTCTCTTTCGAATAACTAAATTCGACTTACTCCTTTCTTCGAATAAATTATATTCGATAACTCCTTTCTTCGAATAAACTATATTCGATTATTCCTCTCGAATAACTAATATTCAATAACTCACTTCGAATAACTAATATTCGATTAATTCTCTTTCGTATAACTTTATTTGATAAATTCTTATCTTCGATTAACCAATACTAGATGAACTCTATTTGATTAACTAACACTCGACTAACTCTAACTTGATTAACTGTTATTCGATTAACTAATATTCGACAACTCTAATTCGATTTAACTCTAACCGATTAACTTACTTCAAATAACTTATTTCGATTTAACTCTAATCGATAAACTCTAATTTGATTAACACTAACTCCATTTACTCTAACTCGATTAACTCTAATCGATTTACCTAACTCGATTAACTCTAATTGATTACTCAAATTCGATTAACTCTAATCGACTTACTCTTATTCAAATAAATTATATTTGATAACTCTATTCGATTACAAATACTTCCTTTTCTATTTGTCTATATTTATTTCATATAAATATTTCCTTTATATAATTCTATTTATTTCTTAAATAAATATTTCCTTTTACAATTTTATTTATTTCATAAATATTTCCTTTTAATCTATTTGTGAATGTTTTACAAATATTTCTTTTTAAATTTTATTTGTAAATGTTTTACAAATATTTCTCTTTAATCCTACTTATTTCCCAAATAAGTATCTCTTATAATATCTTATTTATTTTCTAAATAAATATTCCTTTTTATAAAATTCTTTGATTTTATAAATATTTTATTTATTAAATTGCTTTTATAAAATCTTTTGATTTTATAAATATTTTATTTCAATACACAGTTTGAAATCTTTCTTCTATATAAAATCTTTCTATTTTATATAATAATTTATTTCAATATTTCTTTTGGTATTTAACAGTACCAAGTAACAGGACTAGTTTGATTATAATCAGTCACAGATTATATCACATCATATAACACAATATATGAAAACAAACAGTATTATAAATATAGAGGAATCCTGTTGGATCCCTCCAACCTGTTTTCCTGCATCATAGGTGTTAAACAACACGAGTATAAGATATTCTGATAAACATAATCAATATTTTATTTAACGATTTATATATATCGTTATCTATACTTTCAACCAAATAAATTAACAGTTAATCCAAACAGTCAACATGCAGCAAATCAACAATATTTATCAGTTCTAAAAATACATTATAAAAATATAACTATTCAGAGTTAGTGAGATTTACTCACATTGGACGATCATCGTTAATAATGATAACCATCGCTTGATTAAGACGGACAATTTATTTCGCTATAAATTTTAACGAGCTTCGATTCACTCCCAGTCAGTTCCATTGTGTTGCTCATGTCCATACGATCCCAACGGATCTCGTTTCGTCAGATTCTGACATCGTATACAATAGTTACGATATCTAGAAGTTCATGTATATTTAAACTAAATTAGAACTTGGATTTAAATAGTTAAATGGGCCTTAATCCTTCCTTACATTAGCCCAACCCATTCAAAGCCCAGACCCCGTTCCAACCTTCTTTCCCAAATCCTATCGTGACTTTCCTGTAACCGCAAATGGCAATTTCCCAATTTTCAAACCCCAACCACACATCACTTCACCAATGAAAAATCGAATAAAAATCACTAAATCACTTCTCTTCACATACCCTTCCCTTCCACATCGTGCTCGAACTCCAGAAGCATGCACGCTGTCCTCCGACGCTACAGTGACCACGTCCTTTTTTTGTCACCGAAAATCATCAATTCTTGCCAACCCACTCCATTCGAACTCGTGAATCCATACATACACTCGAAATCCAAATTGATGTCCTAAAATCGAATTAAACCCAAGCCCTAACTCGTTGAAGCAAAACTCGAGTAGCAAACCTAGCGTCGAACTACATATTGTTTACACCATGTTGAAGAGAATACTTCCAGAAATCCATTCGTATATAACTTGGAATTTATAGACTTTGTTTTCAATTCCCTTTTGATTTTAGAAAGTGGCAAAAGAAATATTTTAGCTATAAAAAGGGAATGGCGGAATTTTTGACTGAAGAATGAAAGTGGGTTTAGGTTTAGTTTAGGAGGGTATTTTATGTACACGGTTTAATTTGAAGATGTGGAAGTTTGGTTTCCATTCTCTATGTAGCGGCTGAGAAGAGAACCACAGAAGGGAATGGGTATCCATGTATTTGTTTTGAGTTTTAGTATACCGTGTCACATAAGATTTCATTTATGTCCGAATTGCTACAGACAGAAATAAGTATATGGTCGTATCGAGCGATGTGCCATGGTCCCGAAAATATAATAAGATCGGTAGGTTAACTCATATTGTGAAACCTCAAAATGTTGATTACAGGGTGCAAAATACTCCAAATAAAAAGTTGCTTATTTAATTAATTAAAAATTGCAATAAAATTCTAAAAATTAAATTATCACTACGACTCAAAAGAATCTTGTCTAAATTCGAAACCGGTATCTAGTTATATCAAATAAACCGTTACGATCGATAAACGATTCTATATCGACTATTTTGAAAATTTGATTTGGATATAAATCAAATTCTATACAATGAAATCCTGATTTTTCTCCTTCATTAGAAAAATATACTTCACCAGCTCTGAATGTTTTTTGTTTCACAGAAATCCGATTAAAAACGGACCCTATATATTCAATTGAAGTTCGAATCGCCAAGTAGCGAACTGCCGCGCCATTTCGAGCTCGATTATATTTATAATATAATTATACGTTCAACTGTCGTTCGAATAATATATTCGTTATTCTAATTCAAATTCTATACTGAATTAAATATCACAAATGATCCAATTCACACCATATTGTGAATTTCACTATTTCTGACTATTTCAGAAATTAAATATATTATTATATTATTTATTTTAATTAAATATTCAGTATTATTTAATTCTGGTCATTTTAAATAACCAAACCATTATTTAAATAATTAAATAAATTATTTATATACCGTAAAAGTACAGGTTGTTACAAATTCTTTCCGAAAGAAAAGATAATCGTAAGACTGATCCACACATAAACATGGATGGGTTTTACCTTATGATAACCCAAAACATTCTTTAAAATCAATACTTTTCTGATATTATAATAGTGTCTAAAACAAGTAAATAACAACCCAGAAGAACGTTTGCATCTCACGCTCTACATACATAGTATACAATAAAAACCATGGGCTCTTATTGGAGAATGAATTCCAACTGGCAAGGTATAGGCCACCTTCCGACAGTGCATCTCTAGAGAGGAATACACCGGGTTCAACAAGAACATCTTGCAACCCAGGCTAAACATGACCGAACCCCCACTTAGATTAAGAGTACCGAATGTATTGTCATCAACGGTTGGGATCAACAACCATTTTCCGAAAGGGACAACATCAAAAGATTAAAGAAGCAAATGTAATTTCTCTAGATCAAGTGACAATACACCCTACTTAGGTGCGACCCACTTAGCCATGCGACCTACCAGATTTTGTACCATTTCCCGGTTGCGAGGCTTGAGGTTACGATTACTTACATTTCATTGATAGCACAATCACTGTGAATGCCACATTGTTAGATCCGTTAATCACTAATTGATTTGCACAAAGATATTTTGGATTTTATGCTAAGAGAATAAATTATCCACCGCCAGATGTATATTTATATGGACTAACATATGCGATCATTAGAAATACTCCGTCAGACATTCGTCCATACACGTTCGTTTTGGGATTGAACGAACCCAAAGGCAAAATTTTCCATTAATCCACCTTAGGCAATTTATACCTAGGATTAACAGAAAATGAACTTGCACTTTACTCCTTTTTCGATTGTTTTTATATAATCTGATTCGCAATGCTACTGCCAATACGAAGTGGTTCTCGGATAATAATCCAACCGGTCTCTCCATATTGGTCAATACTTCGAAAGTCAGTTATTTAACTACTGAAGAAAAAAACATTCAAACAAAGCATCAAACAATCACTTGGCCCCTTAATTAATATTTCATTAATTAAATCACTTCTCCATTTTCTTATCAATATCTATTAACCCGGTATTTTCAACAATCATCTTCTTGGCCTTTTACGCTATTTGGAAAACATTTTCGTATATTACCTTCTTTTATTTCCTATACTTAGAAAATATCTTCTATTTATAATGGGATTTTTCCAGTTACTTTTCCTTTTCACAACTATTCTTTTCTATATTTAGGAAATATTTATTATATTTCCCAAAATTCCACTTACCTGGGTTAAAACGAATGTTGTGTAAAACATCATTACAACAACCCAAAATACTGCGTTCAACTAAATCTCTTTAAACACTGACCTTCGAGACCGAGTCCTGCTATTTATCGATTAATAATGAAATCAGTCAAGTTGGGTTATAATTACCTCTCAGACTTTGATTGAAAACATCCTTAACTTCAAAATAGACAAGACCACTTACCTCGAATAATAAACACCATAAAAAATCCAGTTATTCATTTTTAAAAGGAGTAATTATCAGGAACAATCCGAAGTTTGACTTGCCTTCCCATAATAATCCGAAGTTTGGATTATTTCTGAATGATTTGAAGTTTGGGGGGTGTCTTCCCAAAATGATCCCAATTACTGGGTGACTTGGTATAATAGGTTTAAGTCTTAATGGACCCAAATCAAACACCAAATCATCGCCCCTCTCTCACGTGACATATTCCTATTACATCAAATTAAGAATCCGCTTTTCCCTTCCTCCCATAAAAACTCCAACCCGCCTCCACCACGCAACAAAATCCAGCGCACCTCCTCCTTCATTCTCCCAAATCAGATCCCTTTGCCTTCTCCTCCCACTTCCAGAAGCCGTCGCCGATCTCTCCTCTTCACTACAAATCCTGATGTGGCATGATGATGACCCGAAACGTCTGCTGTGATGAACTATGTGATGGCCGGAAGTTGCACTTGTAGCGTATAATGGTGTTGAACTGTGTAAGCTTATAGGTGTGATCTGTGAAGGATATAGTTGCAGTTGTTTGGCAATTTGCGGTTGTAGCAAGTCAATGAGGCTGCTGGTTAATTCTAACCATTAATTCCAATACAAGCTTTTACATTTCTGATACTATATCCTTTCTTAATTCTCCCTTTAACTTTTTATTTCCCTTTCAATTTTCAACTCCTTCACAACTCCATTTCATTCTTTAATTTCTTTCTATCATTTCCCCTTTTTCTCTCATACTCTCTAATTTGAAATTACTTGATTGTGTAAATAATCTGATTTCATTTTCTATAAAGGAAATAGATTGCAATTTCTTCAACTTACGTTCAGGTAATGGAGATTTTAAGGATGGGACTGTCGATTTGTTTGATTTGAAGAGAAGTTGTTTGGATACTTCATGTAGGTTGGTGGGTGACTGGGTCCAAGCTGATGGTTCAGATTTGAGGTAGTTGTTGGTGATTCACGAATTTGGTTTCAGTTGTAGGAGAAGATGCTGACGGTGAAAGTTGTGGTCATGTGTTGCAGTTCCAGGAGAGGAAAAGAGCAATGTGTATTTGATTGCTTGATAAAAACATAATTGTCTTTGGGTGGTTTATTTCTGGAGCAGTGTTCATTTTAAGTTGATGTTATGGGTTAGAGTTCTACGTTTAAAGAGGACCCAGGGGAAGTGGTGTATTTAAAAAGTCACATATATATATATGGGTTCTTCTGTGTCCGGAGAGGTTGAAGTCGCGATTCAGGCAGTGGCAGTTTGGATGAAGTGCAGCTGACGTTGGCGTTGGGTTGTTACAGAGGAGGAGGTCTGGTGGGGTTCGTTATAGAGGAGGGCAGTGACGTGTTGTGGTCAGTTATGCGAGTTGGTGGGTTTATTTGATAAGTAGCAAAAGATTAAAACTTAAACCTGTTATAGCAGGTCACCCAGTAATTGAGATCATTTAGGGAAGACACCCCCTAAATTTCAGATTATTCAGAAATAATCCGAACTTCGGATCATTATGGGAAGGCATGTCAAACTTCATATTATTCCTAACAATTATTCCTTTTAAAAACGTGTATACGTTTCGCTTTCTATTTTTAACAGATTTAAATTTATAGATTTCCTTTTCGTTTATAATATTCTGTTTTAAGTTCGTTTTCTTATCGAATTCTATATATATATATATTGATATATTGATCTTTAGTTATCAAAATTTCTTAAGAATATTCTAACTCTTTAAATTTCCGGAAAATTTCGCCAGTACGTCCTTTGTGTCGGTTAATAGCTCAAACCCCAACTCGCCTCTCTAGGCCCTTTCCATTCTAAAAGAAAATCAAAACGCCAAGCGGCTTGCCGATTCAGTGCATAAAAACTCACATGAAATTTAAACATGTACCTTTTTGTCGGGCACGCAAAATATAAACTCCATTCTCTTCATTCCATACCTATTTTATAAATACTCATCCAATTCCAATTTATTCCAACTCAATCCGGTCATTTTAACTCAATATGCTAATTTATTCATTAATTAGCTCTTTTGCATATTCCACTTTTAAATTGAACATATCACGTTCATATACAATTTTAACTTGCTTATAAACCAATCGAATTCCATTTTTAATTCAAGTTTCATATTCGATTTCGAATATAAATTTACAAACCCCTTTTGCCTATCCAAAGTCCAATTTCGATCCAAAATTCCATTAACTAATTATTCTTCAAATTAGATAATTCTATTCAACAATTAAAATTTGTATTTTTGTTTCAAAAATCAATCCATTTACTCCACTTGAGTTCATATTTATTTTACAACTCAAGGTTGGATTTTTCTAACGAAAATTCAAGTTTTATTTGCTTAAAACCCTTTTTTTAATTTAAATAAATCGTTATGGTTTAATAATAGTTATGGCTCTGTTTTTTTGGAAATTTTATTTTGACATAACTCAAAATCTATAGGACGAAATCCAGATTTTTCTCTTCCATCAGAAACTATTACTCAAACGGTCTTGACGATTCTTGTTTCAATGAATTCCGACTTAAGTTGAGTTCTATATACTCAATCGAAGTTCGAAATGCAAAATTACGAACTACCGCGCTGGTGCAAGTTCGTCTTAATTATATTTAAATATATACGTTTAAACTTAGTTTATAAATAAATTTCAAATCCAGTCTAATATATTCTAATATATATTAAGCTAATTTTCCCAATTCAACTTACTATTTCTGATTTTCCTTAATCGTCGATTATTTCGTAACTCAGTTATAAATTTATTTACAATTCGATCTTCTATATTTAATTCCAATTCCCATTTATATAAATTATTTTATAAGATTCCTTTCGATTTATTTCGCTTTGGTTTATATTTCGGATTTCGGGAATAAAATTCTATCGTTCCCTTTTCGAAACGATTTCCAGTCCCTTTTTAAATTCATGCTTGAATTTAAAATTCCAAATTTATCTAATGATAATTATCTCACTAAATTTACAAACATCAATTATAAATTCAACTTCCTTGTTTTATACATTAAAACAAGTTCCATTTCAAATCTACTTGAAACCCAATTCTTGTTCTGGAATATTTTATCGATTATAACTTATAAATATATATATATATAAACAGTGAATCTATTTTCACATTTAAATTTAAACTTCTATTAAATACAGTCCTAATATCTTTTCTGAAAATATTTTATTTAAATAAATTCGCTTTAATCGAATTCAAATCATAAACCCATACAGATTTATTTAATTCAATTTACATTTTGAATATTAGAATAGATTTCATCGTTTCTTTTTGAAACAAATTTTAATTCCCTTTTTAAATTCACATTTGAATTTAGATTTCCCAAATTATCCAAATGACAATTTTTCTTATTTCATTTATAAACTCCATTTATAAATTCACTTCAATTCCCTACATTATCCAATGAAAATCATTTTATTTTATTTATAAACATCATTTATAAATTCACTTCAATTTCCCGCATTATTATATTTATAAACATCGTTCATAAATTCATTGCTTGTTTTTATTATTCGAAACAAGTCAATATTTCTAAGCCCATTCAAAATTCAAATTCTATTTTTAGAAAAAAAATAGATTTTCCCCTTTTAAATCTCAAAACTCCTTTTTACGATATTTTTATATATCAGTATTAGGGCTAGTGATATTCAAACACTCAAAACAACCAATTATAAATCACAGGTTTTCTAACACATCATATATGGATACATATATGAAAACAAGCAAAAAATAATTTTTTAGGAATCAGTTGGTTCCCTTCAACTTGTTTTTCCTCCATCCAAAGATGTTAACCAACATAAATAATGCCCATCCTGCTTCAAGGTAGGATATCGTGGTATAGAAGGTCATCCACTATCATATTGTAGGGCACATAGGTTCATCCGCTAATTATACTGTGGGCATCTGCTAAAGGTACTACGGGAAATATCCAACCACCAATATATATATACATATACATATACATAAATATATATATATATATATATATATATATATATATATATATATATATATACATATAAAATAGCCACAGCCACCAAGCCTATATAACTAATATATAATACAACCATAATTTATCAGTAAATAGCAATGCAACCAATCAAATAATATATAAATATTTATACTAAATAAAAATTCGATTATAATAAATTATAATCGAACCAAAGAATAATCTTACTCACTGTGATTTTTATTTTGTCGAATATTGAAACACCCCACCTCCGTTAGGGTCACTCTCAAAGGGAATGCCCTAATTTTGGTGGAGGTTTATAAGTATAAGTCACAGATATACAAGACAGATATAAGAACACATATTTGTAAACAGCGGAAAAACAGCAAACTTCTATTTCATAAAAGCAAATACGTGCTACAACAACATTACCATAATTGTCTTACATCTTTTCCAAAACATAACATAACACTTTCATAATCTGTCTTGATTACATTATTTAAAGAAGCATAAATAAAACATAGATAAACTGCAAAAGCCCCATAGAGTTTGTCCAAAGCCATAGTTTCAAACGAAAAGGTCCAAGCAATACATTTCTCTTCTTCAAGCTGGATGTTAAGGCTGGTCAAGCTGCAGTGTTCCCTCCCTGTGGACCTGGGGGGGAAACGGAAGAAAAGAAGACGAAAGAAAAGTAGAGTCAGACGTAAAGCCCGAGTAAGTCTAGTACTGTTCTGTCTATGAATAAAGAACTGGGTATGATAAGTATAAACAAGAAGTGGGAAAGCACTATAACTTGGTTAAGTTGTCTAGGGTCGAATAAACTATCGTACCCCATGTTAATCTCTGAACCCATATAAACTAGTTTCCAACTGGCACCCCATAAATCAGGGTGATGTGATCCATTCTATGATGGTCGGCTCCTACTCGCATAGTTACATGTGTCTTACGGCCCCCGATGTTGTAGTTACCTATGCTGGTCCCACCATGGGGTGTATCAAGTCCCATGGCGGCGGCCCGACACAACCTTAGAATGCACAGGTATGCTACTGGTGCCCAGTGCTTTATTTTTCTGCGCCGGAGTGTGTGCACGCCCGCACCCCGTTAGAACCTACACTGCTACACCACCGCCGTCGATTTGACCTCTTACAATCAGCCCAGTAATCGTGCCCCACCCTGCCTAGTTTCAGGGTATCCTGATACACCTTCTAGGGTTACTGCTGAAAAGGGTCCCCCGTTACTAGGTTTTCTATCTCTAGCCAACATTCTAAGTTGGTTAAGTGTTTTCTAACCTAACCCCCACCAGTCCGTTTAATTTAGCATGTTCTATTTTGATTAAGTCTTTAGTTCACTTAATCCTAACAATCCTGACTTAGCCTTAATTGTCTTATTAAGGCCCTGACCTCTCACATTAGACAGGTATTGTTGTGGCTGCCTGTTGCCGGTTGGTTCCGGGCAGTCTCACGCCACAACTCAATCTAACCTCGGGTCCTTATTGGGCTCCATGTTTAACCTCCCACATTGGATAGGTATTGTTGTGACTACTGGACAGCCGGGCGGTTCCGGGCAGGTTTACATCACAACTCAATCCAACCTCGGGTTAAACACATCGTATGTTCTACATTTACATATTTTTGTCTTTCTTCTTTATTTTCTTATATGTAAATATTTGCGGCCCATTATTAAGTTAATGGTGTAAAGGTTACACCAATCATGGGCCCAACCCATACTTGAATTTGGGCCCTTCTATTTTATATTTTCATTCATTAGTAATTTTAACCCAACGTTATTTTCCCCCGTTTTACACGTCCGTTTATCATATATATGTTGGGCTTAGCCTTTTAAAGCCCAACTTAGCCATGCGAAAAGGGGAGGCTTAAAGCGAGATTACATACACAAAAAGGGGAAGGTGAGCGCGTGAACTTGCAATATGACGTTGGAAATACAAAATAGAAACTGGTGTACTTGCATAGTGGTAACATATACTTTGGTCATAAAGCATAAGTGACATGAATCAAACCATGTAAACTTGTAGTTGAGATAAGAATCTAAATTGGGTATCATTATTGACACATAGTCATAACTACAACATGAACCTATATTTTATTTAGGCATAATGTCAAACATAAGCATGGCATAAACATTTCTAACATAAGCATGGCATAATGTCAAACATAAGCATGGCATAATGTCAAACATAAGCATGGCATAAGTATTTGTTCACATAACCATGGCATAAATATTTCTAACATGAAATCGTGATTTTTACTTTAGTCATGCAAACTTGCAAAAAGGGATTTTTGAATCTAACCTAGCTATGTATCACATATGTCATCATAAAATTCTTGTTAACAATATGGATTTCAATTATGCAAAATATCAATCATAGCCTAGTTATATCCATAAGTTTGCAAATAGGTTTTCTAGTACAAAAGCATGGCTTAGTACATGATGACAAATTCTCAACATAATTTCATATGGATTATAATAACCCAAACTTATTCCAATTACTTCACAAAAATGATTTTTGTATAAAAATACATATTATGATGGCATAGTAGCAAAGCCCCAAACTTGCATGAATTTCAATCAACTACATACATGTAGCTTCAACATGGATTACATAATTTGCGAATATTCCAAACGTATACTTGCATAGAACTACCGCATGTAGTTCTTTATAATGAATAACATAATTCAAGAATATCCAAACGTATACAATATTTCAAATTAATAATAATCATAGTAACGCACAAACTATAAATTATTTATCACCACAATCAAGTATACAAACCAACACAGTTATTTGTTCATACCAAAGTAATACTCTACTTACAATGGTGAGGCGAATTCTCAAATTTAGGGATAAGAAGATGCGGTTTGATTTGATTGAGTTGCTTTATGCCTTAGAATTTGCCTCCTAATCCTCTCTCCAATTTGGTGGCTACTCCTAGTCATTCCTCAGCAACATGGCGGCTTTGTTCTTATTTTTGAATGAATAGATTAGGGTTAGTCTAGGGTTGTTTTTATAGAGGTAATGAACTGATTAGGACCGTTGATGTTGCTGGGTTAGATCGTAGCCTTTCATCCTAAGGAGAGACAAATTAGAGCTTGCCACCTAGCCCTAATGACAAAGCAGACCACAGAAAATCGACCAACATAGAATAGGCCAGCCAGGTTGGACTGGGTTCGACCTGGCTCTGGACCAGGTCGACATGCCTGTCGACAGCCCTGTCGACAGCCCTGTCGACCTGGTTAGGCCAGGTCGACAGCCCAGTCGACCTAGGTGCGTTAGGCGGTGTTTTTCCGCCCTGGCCCATTGGGCCCCATTTTGGAATTTTAAACTGTTTTATTCTGTTTGAATTTTAAACTTAATTCAGAAACTTCCGAAGGCCATATCTTCTTCATACGGACTCCGTTTTTCGAAAACTCGGACTTTATTTCGCGTATTTTTCCGAGACGAACGCAATGGCGTATCCCGTTTCCCTTAGTTCTTTAATTTCAAATTAATTATCCTTTGATTTGTGAATTTCATAGTTATAGAATTCGCGGGGTGTTACATTCTCCCCCACTTAAAAGGATTTCGTCCCCGAAATCTTCAAGTTAGGAGGAATGTATATCCTAACATCCAATCATCCATCTACTCATCCATCAAACACGAGCATCCATTGTCCTTAAAAGACTTCTAATGCTTCATGATCATATGCGAAGTGTGTGTGTACATGTACTTATCTAATGCAAAATCAGGCGGTCTACTGATTCAGTTGACCTCCTTAATGCGAATTATGTAAGTGCCATGAATCCATTATGTATGCAAATTTACCTATTCTTGATTCTACATGAGTGCACAATCATTCAATACAAATGCAACATCCACATGACAACACATTAAAGTTCAACCATATACGAATGCAAACATATATGCATATGCAATATGAAGTGACTGAGCCGATCTAAAACCTAGATTGTGTGTGTATATGCAACCACGAGCAACCACTAGCAATCACTTGCAACCACTTGCAACCATCATCCATAACATGTTTCAATTACATGTTTCCATCCAAAGGGTTTCTTCCTAAAAGATAAGGTCGAGGAAATATACCTAAAAAGATAGATAAAAGCGCAACTTAAGGAAAAGGAAAGATCAAGGATGTACCCTCGAACAGAAAAGGGTAGGCTGTACGGATTCTAGCTTCAGTTTCCCAAGTCGCGTCTCCCTCGGCGTCGCTCCACTGAACTTTGACGAGCTTAACTTCGTGGTTGCGTAGCTTCTTCACTTCCGTTCCCAATATGCGGGTTGGAACTTTTCTTATGGTTGCTTCGCGTTCCACTTCGGCCTCTTCGAGGATATTTGGCTCTACCACTTCAGCAGACTCATGTAGACATTTTCGAAGATGTGAAACGTGAAAAACGTTGTGGACTCCAGCCAACTTCTCGGGTAGCTCTAATCTATAGGCCATTTTCCCGATTTTCTCGATGATAGGGAATGGCCCTACGAACCTTGGTGCTAGCTTTCCTGTGGTTCCAAAACGAACAATGTTTCTTAGCGGTGATACCTTGAGAAAAACTCTGTCTCCAACCTCGAATTCAAGGTCGGTCCTTCTCTTGTCGGCATAGGACTTTTGTCTGTCTTGGGCCATCTTCATCCTTCTTCGTATTAAGTCTACTTTCTCTGAAGTCTCTCGGATCATATCTGGTCCAAGTATGAGCTTATCAGTAGACTCCCACCAACAAGTGGGCGATCGGCACGGTCTTCCATATAAAGCTTCGAAGGGCGCCATTCCGATGGTTGCTTGATAGCTGTTGTTGTAGGCAAATTCCACCAAAGGAAGGTGGTCTTCCCATGTCCCTCCGAAGTCGAGGACGCATAGCCTTAAAAGGTCTTCCAAAACTCTGTTCACTCTCTCTGTTTGGCCGTCGGTTTGGGGGTGATAGGCTGTGCTCAAGCATAGCTGCGTTCCTACTGCTTCTTGCAGACTCCGCCAAAACTCACTGGTGAATATGGGGTCTCGGTCACTAACAATGCTAGATGGTATTACATGGAGTCGAACGATTTCCTTAAGGTAAAGTGATGCTAGGGATGAGGCAGTTCTTTTACTTTTGACAGGTAAAAAGTGGGCGCTTTTAGTAAGCCTATCCACTATTACCCAAATGCTAGTGTTGCCTCTCCTAGACCTAGGCAGCCCATCGATGAAGTCCATTGAGATGCTATCCCACTTCCACTGCGGGACCTCCAAAGGATGTAGTAGTCCGCCAGGCTTTTTCTGTTCCGCCTTAACCTGTTGGCACACCATGCACTTAGAAACGAACTCTGCCACGTCCTTTTTCATGCCGTTCCAGAAGAAAGTCCTTTTTATATCTTTGTACATTTTATCCCCTCCTGGGTGTATCGTCATCTTGGAGTGATGTGCTTCCTCGAGAACCTTCTTTATTAAATCTTTTGTCTGTGGGACGCATAGTCTTCCGTCTCGCCTTAGCAAACCCTTATCGTCGATGGAGTATCTGTTGAGATGACTTGAAGTCTCACCCCTAATTAGCCTATCAACTATTTCCACGAGCTGAGGGTCTTCGCGTTGTGCTGTCCCTACTGAATCCACTAAAGTTGGGTGCACTTCGAGAGATGCTAACAAGCCTGGTACGAAATCGGAGGAAGGCCTAAAGTCGAAGCTGGCTATAAACTCTAGGCTTCGTCTTTCAACAAACAACGGGCTTAGGGTCAATTTCTTTCGGCTCAACGCGTCTGCTACTACGTTGCCTTTGCCCGGAGTGTAGGAGATTTCGAAATCGTACGAGGCAAGAAACTCCATCCATCTTTGTTGCCTCAAGTTAAGATCCTTCTGCGAGAAAAGATATTTCAACGATTTATGGTCAGTGTAAAGTTCGAACTTCTCACCTAGGAGATAGTGTCGCCAAGACTTGAGTGCAAAGACGATGGCGGCTAACTCAAGATCGTGGGTTGGGTAGTTCTTTTCGTGCACTTTCAACTGCCTCCCGCCATAAGCTACTACCCTTCCTTCTTGCATTAAGACGGCGCCTAGCCCTGTCGCACATGCATCCGTATAAACAGTGAACATCTTGCTCCCATCTGGCAGCGTCAAAACTGGGGCTGTTGTGAGAGCCCTTTTTAGTCATTGGAAAGCAAACTCGCAATCCAAGTCCCAATTGAACACTAGATTCTTCTTAGTCAATTTCGTGAGCGGTGCTGAGATTTTCGCAAAATCCCTTATAAACTTTCGATAGAAACCTGCTAGTCCTAGAAAGCTTCGGACCTCAGTTGCATTCCTTGGTGTCTTCCAATCCTGTACCGCCACTACCTTAGCAGGGTCCATCGCTAACCCTTTTTTGGATACTATGTGCCCAAGGAACCTCACCTCTTCTCTCCAAAAGTGGCATTTGGAGAATTTGGCTTTTAGTTGATGGACTCGCAAAGTTTCCATGATTGCCCTTAAGTGCTGAGCATGTTCCTCTTCACTCTTTGAGAAGATAAGGATATCATCTACGAAGACCACTACGAATTTATTGAGGAAATCTCTAAATACCCTACTCATTAGGTCCACGAAGTAAGCAGGTGCATTTGTCAAACCGAAAGGCATGACAAGCCATTCAAAGAAGCCGTCTGGGGTTCTGAACGCCGTTTTATCGATGCTATCTTCAGCCACCCTTAGCTGATGAAAACCGGTTGCTAAATCGAGCTGGGAGAAAACAGACGCCCCTACAAGCTGGTCAAATAAATCGTCAATTCTAGGGAGAGGGTGCCTATTCTTTTTCGTTAGCTTGTTGAGCTCCCTATAGTCAACACATAGACGGAGTGAACCATCCGCCTTTGTAGCGAACACCAATAGAGCGCCCCATTCTGAAATGCTCCTCCTAATGAACCCCTTTTCTAGAAGCTCTTTAATATGTTTACTGAGCTCTTTCCTTTCTCGTGGAGCCATGTGTCTAACGGGCAACGCAACGGGCTTTGCATTATCTACAAGATATATGCGGAAGTCTATTTCCCGCTTAGGAGGCAAGCCCTTCACCTCTTCGAAGACATCCGGATATTCCCGGACCACTCTAACTGATTTCAAATTTTCAACAGAGGCATCTAGCGATTCAAGATAACTAAGCATAACCGCATACGAGGGATTACAAGAAATTTCCAAAGTATTACCGAGCTGGGTTAGGAGCCTAACAACCCTTTTCTCACAATCAAGGATGGCCCCATTACTGGATAGCCAATCCATACCCAAAATCAAACCATAACCCGAAAAGCCCAAAACAAAGGCACTACATTGAAATTCTACACTTAGAATAGAAATTTTCAATCCCGCACAGATCATAGACAAATGAGCTGGGCCCCCAATTGGGTTTGAAACAATTAAGGGGTCCTCTACTATACTAGTTTTTAGGTGCAGAGATTCTACTAAAGCAGACGAGATAAAGGAGTGTGATGCGCCAGAATCAAATAAAGTGCGAACGGGGTGATCATAAAGATAAACTACACTTTCTACAGAAGTATTTATACCTCGCTGTTGCAGAGGTGGCGCTTCCAGCACATGGACCTGTGCCCCTGGGGTGGATCCATCCCTCTGCCCATGTCCTCGTTTCTTTGGGCAGTCCTTAGCCCTGTGGTCTGTCTCACCGCACGAAAAGCACCCACCATTCTCCTTGGCCTTCTTTTTTCGGCAGTCCTTTACTAAGTGCCCCACTTTGCCACAGAAATTGCACTTCCTCTTCTCTTTGTTGCCTTTCCCGCCCTTCTTAAAGTCTGTCTTCTTAGGCTGCAAACCCTCTTTCTTCCCTTGAGAGCTTTCTGCCTTTGTCTCCTTTTTGCCCTTGTCCTCTTCATTCAGCAATGCCATTTGCACCAATCTTTCATACGTGGCTCCCATGGGTATATGGGTCATGGCCAAACTGTGTAATGGCTCATTCAACCCTTTGACGAAACGGAGAGCCTTCTTGAGCGGGGTGTTGACTAGGTCAAGCCCAAACCTAGCCAGCTCATCGAACTGATTCACATACTCTCTAACTGTCTTGTCCCCTTGCTTAAGAAATAAGAATTTTTCCAACTGCAAACTTCTTTCCGCATCTGAGAGAAATTTAGTCTCAAACCTTGCCCTAAAGTCCTCCCATGTCTCCACTGGTCTTTCAGCGTTAGTGACTTCCCACCAGTAGGAAGCCTCGCCCTTCAATAGCCACACTGCCAATTGTACTTTTTGTCTATCCTCTACCTCAAAGATGATGAATAGGTCCTCCGTTTCTTTCAGCCAATTCCTAGCTGCCACGAAGGACTCAGTTCCATGGAAATCCTTTCCTCCCATAGCTTTAAAATCTTTACATATCTTAGCGAATGTGTTTCCCCGTGGAGGAGGTGGAGGAAAAGGTGCTACCGCAGCTGGATGATTTCCTTCAGCTGGGGGAGGAGGAACGGTAGGACCTGGCTGAGTGGCCCTAGCTTCTAAGAACCGTCTAAACCAACCAGGTATTGGCACCCCTTCCGGCAAGTTAAGTTCTTCGGACATGCTGAAACAAAAAGGATAGATTCAAAATGAAGGATAAGAGATAGTACCTATGGCTTTGGGGAGTGGACTTTGCCTTTTTAAAATAAGATAATATTTTTCTTTTAAAAATGCTTCTTTAAATTTCCTTTTTGAAAATAATTTTTCAAAACTTTTTATCTTATTTGGTAAACCTATGCTCTGATACCAAGTGAAACACCCCACCTCCGTTAGGGTCACTCTCAAAGGGAATGCCCTAATTTTGGTGGAGGTTTATAAGTATAAGTCACAGATATACAAGACAGATATAAGAACACATTACCATAATTGTCTACAACAACATTACCATAATTGTCTTACATATTTTCCAAAACATAACATAACACTTTCATAATCTGTCTTGATTACATTATTTAAAGAAGCATAAATAAAACATAGATAAACTGCAAAAGCCCCATAGAGTTTGTCCAAAGCCATAGTTTCAAACGAAAAGGTCCAAGCAATACATTTCTCTTCTTCAAGTTGGATGTTAAGGCTGGTCAAGCTGCAGTGTTCCCTCCCTGTGGACCTGGGGGGGGGGGGGGAAACGGAAGAAAAGAAGACGAAAGAAAAGTAGAGTCAGACATAAAGCCTGAGTAAGTCTAGTACTATTCTGTCTATGAATAAAGAACTGGGTATGATAAGTATAAACAAGAAGTGGGAAAGCACTATAACTTGGTTAAGTTGTCTAGGGTCGAATAAACTATCGTACCCCATGTTAATCTCTGAACCCATATAAACTAGTTTCCAACTGGCACCCCATAAATCAGGGTGATGTGATCCATTCTATGATGATCGGCTCCTACTTGCATAGTTACATGTGTCTTACGGCCCCCGATGTTGTAGTTACCTATGCTGGTCCCACCATGGGGTGTATCAAGTCCCATGGCGGCGGCCCGACACAACCTTAGAATGCACAGGTATGCTACTGGTGCCCAGTGCTTTATTTTTCTGCGCCGGAGTGTGTGCACGCCCGCACCCCGTTAGAACCTACACTGCTACACCACCGCCGTCGATTTGACCTCTTACAATCAGCCCAGTAATCGTGCCCCACCCTGCCTAGTTTCAGGGTATCTTGATACACCTTCTAGGGTTACTGCTGAAAAGGGTCCCCCATTACTAGGTTTTCTATCTCTAGCCAACATGCTAAGTTGGTTAAGTGTTTTTTAACCTAACCCCCACCAGTCCGTTTAATTTAGCATGTTCTATTTTGATTAAGTCTTTAGTTCACTTAATCCTAACAATCCTGACTCAGCCTTAATTGTCTTATTAAGGCCCTGACCTCTCACATTAGACAGGTATTGTTGTGGCTGCCTGTTGCCGGTTGGTTTCGGGCAGTCTTACGCCACAACTCAGTCTAACCTCGGGTCCTTATTGGGCTCCATGTTTAACCTCCCAAATTGGATAGGTATTGTTGTGACTACTGGACAGCCGGGCGGTTCCGGGCAGGTTTACATCACAACTCAATCCAACCTCGGGTTAAACACATCGTATGTTCTACATTTACATATTTTTGTCTTTCTTCTTTATTTTCTTATATGTAAATATTTGCGGCCCATTATTAAGTTAATGGTGTAAATGTTACACCAATCATGGGCCCAACCCATACTTGAATTTGGGCCCTTCTATTTTATATTTTCATTCATTAGTAATTTTAACCCAACGTTATTTTCCCCCGTTTTACACGTCCGTTTATCATATATATGTTGGGCTTAGCCTTTTAAAGCCCAACTTAGCCATGCGAAAAGGGGAGGCTTAAAGCGAGATTACATACACAAAAAGGGGAAGGTGAGCGCATGAACTTGCAATATGACGTTGGAAATACAAAATAGAAACTGGTGTACTTGCATAGTGGTAACATATACTTTGGTCATAAAGCATAAGTGACATGAATCAAGCCATGTAAACTTGTAGTTGAGATAAGAATCTAAATTGGGTATCATTATTGACACATAGTCATAACTACAACATGAACCTATATTTTATTTAGGCATAATGTCAAACATAAGCATGGCATAAACATTTCTAACATAAGCATGGCATAATGTCAAACATAAGCATGGCATAATGTCAAACATAAGCATGGCATAAGTATTTGTTCACATAACCATGGCATAAATATTTCTAACATGAAATCGTGATTTTTACTTTAGTCATGCAAACTTGCAAAAAGGGATTTTTGAATCTAACCTAGCTATGTATCACATATGTCATCATAAAATTCTTGTTAACAATATGGATTTCAATTATGCAAAATATCAATCATAGCCTAGTTATATCCATAAGTTTGCAAATAGGTTTTCTAGTACAAAAGCATGGCTTAGTACATGATGCCAAATTCTCAACATGGATTACATAATTTGCGAATATTCCAAACGTATACTTGCATAGAACTACCGCATGTAGTTCTTTATAATGAATAACATAATTCAAGAATATCCAAACGTATACAATATTTCAAATTAATAATAATCATAGTAACGCACAAACTATAAATTATTTATCACCACAATCAAGTATACAAACCAACACAGTTATTTGTTCATACCAAAGTAATACTCTACTTACAATGGTGAGGCGAATTCTCAAATTTAGGGATAAGAAGATGCGGTTTGATTTGATTGAGTTGCTTTATGCCTTAGAATTTGCCTCCTAATCCTCTCTCCAATTTGGTGGCTACCCCTAGTCGTTCCTCAGCAACATGGCAGCTTTGTTCTTATTTTTGAATGAATAGATTAGGGTTAGTCTAGGGTTGTTTTTATAGAGGTAATGAACTAATTAGGACCGTTGATGTTGCTGGGTTAGATCGTAGCCTTTCATCCTAAGGAGAGACCAATTAGAGCTTGCCACCTAGCCCTAATGACAAAGCAGACCACAGAAAATCGACCAACATAGAATAGGCCAGCCAGGTTGGACTGGGTTCGACCTGGCTCTGGACCAGGTCGACATGCCTGTCGACAGCCCTGTCGACAGCCCTGTCGACCTGGTTAGGTCAGGTCGACAGCCCAGTCGACCTAGGTGCGTTAGGCGGTGTTTTTCCGCCCTAGCCCATTGGGCCCCATTTTGGAATTTTAAACTGTTTTATTCTGTTTGAATTTTAAACTTAATTCAGAAACTTCCGAAGGCCATATCTTCTTCATACGGACTCCGTTTTTCGAAAACTCGGACTCTATTTCGCGTATTTTTCCGAGACGAACGCAATGGCGTATCCCGTTTCCCTTAGTTCTTTAATTTCAAATTAATTATCCTTTGATTTGTGAATTTCATAGTTATAGAATTCGCGGGGTGTTACAAATATCCTGTTTAAATCTCAAAACATCTCGGCTTCAAATCTACTCAAATGAATCTCGAATGAAATCCTTACCTACAATTATCTAATTTTATTTAACAATTAGAGATTATTTATTTAAATAAATTGATAAAATAATTAATTAAATTATTCTACGAAATTTAAATTTTGTGGTAAAAACATACCTCGCTTTACCCTCGAGCAATCACCGAAGCAATGTAACAACCCGGAAAATCCGAACCAATTTAAAATTTTTATTTTGGCAATTTTGATGAATTTTGAATATTAAAAATGATTTATTTTAAATAATAACGACAAGAAATTTATTTTGAATAGAATTAGAATGAATATATTTTTTTTGAATCGACATTAGAACATAAATATTTATTTTTAATTATAAAAGGAACTGAAAATGGCACGGTAGTTCGAAAATTCGATTTCAAATTTCAAATGAATGTACAGGATTCAAAATAAACCGTATTTTAGTGAAACCAAAAGTATTAGAATATATTTGAAAATATCTTTCCAACAAATCCGAAAAATTGAAATTTTATACACGGAATAAAAAGTTATGCCCAGATGAAAATTCAGAATAGTTGCCAGGGAATTTTGGCCCTTAAAATTGAAATTTTGCAAACGACCTCCATTTTCTACAAAACCACTTTTGTTGGATCCGAGATGTCAAATTATTGCTAGATTCCAATTTTCATAATTTTCTGAATCAATACGTGAGCATGGTGGAGTTAAACGTGTTTTGATAGTTTCAATCAATTTGGATCGACCAGAAATTGGCCATTTTTCAAACGGTCTCCAAATTTAACGAAATTAGTTTTGTTAGAACTGCATCGTCAATATGAAGCTAGAACATATTTTTCGGGAATTTTTAGAGTCCGTATGTGGCCCCGATAAATTGAAATGTGCGTTCAAATTCAATATATAGATTTATATTTTGATTCTGACGGAAACCGATCGAAACAGCCAAATTGGCTTACGATACATATCCCATTGTGTTCGGAATGAGGGTAATACGCTAGGGACGGTAGTCGTTGGTCCTCGTTTGGGGTTCAAAAGAAAAGTCAACTTTTTATGGAAAATTAAATTAAATTAATTAATTATATAAACACCTCACCCCTCAACACTCTCTCTCCCCGTTCATTTGAAATAAAAAAAGGAGAAACCGACGCTTGCTTCAGCCGCCCCCGCGTTGAACGACCGCCGTCGTCGTCCCCTACCTGACCGCGACGTCCCCTCCACCCTAGCCCTCCTCCACGACACCATCTCTCCCCTCTCCACTGTTAAAACCCGAATAATCCCAAACCCCAATCGCCTGAAACACTCCACCACCTCCACCAGGCCACCGCCGCCACCTGTCAAAGCAACCGTCTCCCCCCTCTCTCTCCAATTCGATCAACAAACACCCCCTCCCCTCCGATTCGCTGTAAGTTTTGTTTTATTCGTTTTCTTTTAATTTATTTTAAATGTTTAAATTAGTTTAATTAATGTTAAGGTTTCTAATTAATAAAAGAAAAATTGGATTTTTCTTTATACGAATGAAGGATAAAGATTTGATTTTTAATTTGAATAAAAATATGATTTTTATATTGTAGAGAGAATAAAAATATGATTTTTATATTGTAGAGAGAATAAAAATATGATTTTTATATTGTAGAGAGAATAAAAATATGATTTTTATAATATGAATAATGATATGAAAATATTATTTTTAGTTAGATAAAAATAAATTTTATCGTATGTAGGTAATAATATAAAGATTCGATTTTTATATACGTAGAATGGCGATAAAAATATAATTTTTATTTTGTAGGAAGAATTATAAAAATGTTATTTTTATAGATAAAATTACGATTTTTATAATGTTTTCATAATGATAAAGATACGATCTTTATATGGATATCGTTAAGAAAAAAATTCGATTTTTATTATAGATGAAGAGAAATAAAAATTAGTTCTTTATATAAGAGGTAGGAATATAAAAATATAATTTTTATATATATAAAGAAGCATTGTAAAAATATATGATTTTTATATAGGAAGTGCCATTGTAAAAATGTGATTTTTAAAAATAAACATCATAATAAAAATGCGATTTTTACTATGAACAGCGAGAAAAGGTCGCATTGGAATTTTGGGCAAATCTGAACCGTTCAGAAATAGAGAATGAAGGAGTGGATCCCAAAGGTGAGAACTTCTCACTTTTATTTTATTTTCTAGTTAAAATATATACTAGGATGTAGATGGTGCTTAGCAGCACCTGACACCCGTCGTCCACAGACCATGGACGACTTGTTTGTTTGGTTGATTTTGTTGTGAAAGTTGATTGTGTGATGTGGAATGGAAAAAAATATTTTATAGTTAAAAATATAATTTTTAATGTGTATATGACCTAAATAAATATTTATAAACAAATCGAATGATTTGTTTATGTGCACACATTTGACTGATATTGATTGGGACGATAAATTTTACACATCGCCCAACTGCACAAATAAATCTGTGTTTGTTGTTTGAAAACCCCACACGGTTGTTAGGATGAAATTGGACATACACTAATCCCAATAATTAGCTGTATGTCGATCGATCGATTGATAGGTTGTTGTAAGCATTACATATTAATATTTGATGCTTATGCAGTGTAGAATGCACTTTGGATGAAGGTCGACTGTGTTTGATTGTTGTTGTGTACATGTATTGTATGAAATCCATATAATCAAATTATATGGTAATTGACTGTGTCTGATTCCAGTTCAGAAGAATGAATATTTTACAATAATGAATATTTTAAAATAAGGAATATTTTCAAATAATATTCAGTAAAAGATCAAAATCTGATTTTGATGTCCGATTTGGGATAGACACGAAAAGATTTAAATATATATAAAGCCATTTGATTAGATTAACGCCATTTTGACGTGAACAATATTTATATCGATTTTATTCATTTTTATAACGAATATCGAAAAAGGAATTGATTCCAAAATCTGATATTTTGAAAATACTATAATTTTAAAATTGAAATGGGATTGAATTGAAATGGGATTGAATTGAAATCGATTTAAAATGAATTTAAACTGAATTGAAATGAAATTGAATTGAAATCGATTTAAAATGAATTCAAAATGAATAAAAATGGAATTTGATTGAAATTGATTTGAAATAAATTTAAAACGATTTATATAATTCGTTTTAAATGGAAATCGACGAAATATATAATATATATACTATATTATATTATATTATAATGGCCTGAATAGAACGCGCCGTGCAGCAGCAGTTCGCGAATTTCGGCCATTAACTTCAATTGGACGTTACGGGAGATCTGACCGTCGAATTCTCCTAAAATCGGAACCGATGGGCTCGTATTGAAAAGAGATTTCCAATGAATACAAGGGATTTGAAATCTAATGGTTGGATTTGGAGTTATGTCCAAATCAATTTCAGAAAAGGTCGCTACGGATGCAGTTCGTTGGCCGTTATTGGAAACCGACTGTACGGGCGATAATAAAATCTGGAAAAATGTGGAAAAATTATGTAAAATCATAATAAATGATGTGGAAAGGGTTGGGATGGAAAATTCCACATTTGAAAAGATAAAAAGTATATTTTTATCGAAATGAACTAGTTATTAACTAGAATAATAATTTATTTATTTTTAAATAAATAAATTGGATTTGAAATGGTTTTTAAAAACAACCAGAATTTCCAATATACGAATTGGAATGGATTTGAACCAAAATTATCTTCGGAATATTTCGATATTGGATTCCGTGATTATACGGACGTGGTGGAGGAATTTGGAAGATATATATATCGTTATTCCAATACGATATTTGTTGATTTCAGAATTTGATATTCAATATAAGCCGATATATTTTCTATTCAGAGCTTTGTATTTGATATCGAATTGGATTTTGGGTTTGTCATTAGTGGTGTCTTCATTAACACTATTCTTAAACCCAGTTGAGGGATGAATAAATCTTTTTATTTAGATTTAATGAAGTTTTCCAATTAATTAATATTTAATTGGAATGGAATAAAAGAATGGCATTTTTGGGTTTATTGTGAATGGTATTTTAAATAACACTTGTTCTTTAACCCAATTAATAGCGAAGAATATGATTTGGAATTTATAATCTTTTAATTAAGATTTATGGGATTTTCCAAAGTAAAGATTTCCAATTTAATATATTAAATTGGAATTGAACGGAATTCGATTAGGTAATAATCGAAGTGAGTTTCTGTGGAGGAAGACTGTTAATACATATGGAATTTAAAAGGCTTTGTCGTTATTCCATCTATATTATTAGTCATTGATATCGATTATATATTGATTTGTTTTTCCGTGAAGATTCCATAATTAATGGAATGTGATTTTGGGTTTATCGTGAACCGTGTTTTAAATGACATTGGTTCTTTAACCCAGTTAAAAATAAGATTAATTTCTTAGCTTTGAAAAATCATTAATATTGATTTTTGGGAAGAATAAAACTAAGTGGGGTTTTAATGAATCTTTAATTATATTGAAATGTGAATTGATAATTAAAATTATCAATTCAAGAAAATGATCGAGAGTGGAATATCACTAGTTTTACTCCTAGGGATAGTTAAATCTTTAATTAGATTTGGACGTGAAATGGTAATTAATATTTATTAATAACACTGTGGTGTTAGATATGGGATATTACCAGTTTTGCTCCATGGGATGAATAGGTTGGGATTGGGAAATAAAATAAATGATTACTTCGGTGTAGTTCGCTAATCCCGACTAGTTTGGAAAACCATAATATGGTTTGATATCCAAAGGGAAATTAAAGAATAAATTTAAAGAACTTATCTTTGATAAAATTAAGGGGAACCTTTCCCAAAGGAAAATAATATTTGAATAAAAGAATATTCTGGATTGGAATGAGGCGTATAATGTGTTGCTATAGCACTTGATTATAAGATATGCGAGTTATTCAGAAAGGCCAGGTTTAACCCATTCTGAATAACTGATTCGACGATAAGTCGAAGAGATTGAAGATGGTGCAAGACCGACATTGAATGGATGGGTGCTACTGATGCTCACGATGGGTTGAGCTACCTTGAAGGGTGCTAAAGTGGTAGCCGTCCGGACGTACTTGTTGATTGTACGGATATGTGAGGAACAAGGTGCCTCCGGTTTTGTTCAGACCCAGAACGGACTTGTAAATGGATGGTGTGTCTGACATTGTATTCCTTTATACTGTATTTGTTGATCTCTGCTAAATATATATCTGTTTGGTGGCAGAGAATTTATTCTCTTGTTTAACACCTTTCTCTAAGATGTACGACTTCAGAGGTTATATATCGGCAGAAATCAGTGGTAAGGTATGGATTAATAGTGTGGCATGCCGAGATGCAGTGATCCAAACTTTTATTGAAAAACAAAGTTTGGTGGATGATTGTCAAAGCGCAGCATTAATATAGCACGGCTTTGTGTAGAGTTAATTCGCGAGCCACACACACCGGTATGGTGGGAAACTAATGGTTAGATCAGTATGCTTTTTAGATGAGGATAGCACCCTATGGGTTGTCATGGATTCGGTCGACCGAGGTAAGGGATAGGGCACACCCTCCGATTTCCCTGATGGATAGAGTTAGTGGTGTTTTCGCATGCCTGCGACGTAAACCGCGGTAACTTGTTTTCCTGGATAGTGCGGATGTGCATTACGGTGTTTTCGCATGCCAGCGACGTAAACCGTGGTGAATTGCACTACACAATCGATCTTTCGAATCAGTAACCACCAGTATGGAAATTCAATTTCCAAGTACGAAACATTTCGGTTTTGATTGTAGAGCCTAGTATTAGTGACATGATATATGGTACCCATGTCGTCTATGATTGATACTGTGACGGCCGGGAATTTCGCTCGATCTGAATCAGTCGTTAAACCGATCTAGACCGTTCGGAACCCCTGATCATTTTGAGAACAGGACAAATCAGTACGCAGACGGAAGAACATTTCATTGTTATTACAACAATTCCATCAGAATACAAGAATATACAGAGTATAAATGAATAAATTACATTCGATAAATTATGAAATTTGAAACCTAGCAATAATTTGACACTGCGGATCCAACAAAAGTGGTTTCGTCAAAATCCGAGGTCGTTTGCAAAATTTCCATTTTTAAGGGCCTGAATTCTATAGCGACTATTCAGAATTTTCAACTGGACATATCTTTTAATTCCCTCTATGAAATTTTGATTTGTCGGATTCGTTGGAAATATATTATCAAATAGATCCTATTATTTTTGGTTTCGTTAAAATCCGGATTGTTTTGCACCCGGTACATTCAATTGAAGTTTGAAATCGAATTATCGAACTACCGCGCCATTTTCAATTCTATTTATAATTATATATAAATATTTATATTATAACGACGACACGTATAAATATACCCATTCTAATCCTATTAAAAATAAATTTCTCGTCGATATTATTTAAAATAATTCATTTTAAATATTCAAAATTCGCTAAAATTGCCAAAATAAAAATTTTAAACTGGCTCGCATTTCCGGGTTATTACAATCTCCCCTACTTAAAAATTTTCGTCCCCGACAAGGAACAAAGTCGAAAGTGGTTTGATTAATCAACTCTACGTTCGATCTGGCTTGCATTCTCCAACTTTTCAGTTTCTGAGAATTTTCAAATTTTCAAAAATTTGGCTAACACCCTAAATTTTCGAAAAATTTCGCCATAACCTCCCCTGCACCAGGAGCCACGGGAAAATCCCGAAATTGCCATATAGGCCTTCTGATCTCAAAAAGAAAAAGAAAAAGCCAAGCGGCTAGCCAATCGGCTCATAAAATCATCATCACCTAAACAAAACAGTAAATTATAGTAAACATGTACCTATTTGTCGGGCAAACAAATTTTATTCTCTGCTCTAGCCTCCTTGCTATGACCTGTTCAATGTAAGTACATGTATATGCAAGCAAATGCGACCAATTTTCAATACAGTTCAATATTTGGTACAATTAGGCATAATGGTTCAAAATTATCAAACAAATAAACAAAAAACACAAACATCAATCAATTAGTGGATTAACGTTTCAAATTCATAATTTTGATATATATACTGAAAATCATGTTTTTGATGCCAATTCACAACAAATAAATCTATCTATCTAAGTTTTGGTTCTCACACCAGTCTAAAGGAAATATATAGATATCACACCTTCGAAACACGAACATAAATATTGATGATGCCATGGTCATTATCAACATCATCTACGGGCGACTAGAGCGTGATTCTATATCTATCCAGTATATTAAAATTTCGACTATACGTTCATGACGCGTATACGCTAAATCTTTATATACTCGATTGTCCATATTCAAAATAAATAAATAATCAAATACGTATAAAATGGTTTAAATTTTCAAAACAAAGTTGTTCTCATTTGAAAAATATACTCTTCACATTCGTTCTAGGATACTACTAATCCTATCTCTAACGAGTCATTCTAATTGGATATTACTAATCCAATATCTGATGAATTCTTTCGTATGGTTCTAATGTGTCTTGTTCTTGAGCTCTGTAAACCAAAGCTCTGATACCAAATGTGACGGCCGGGAATTTCGCTCGATTCGAATCAGTCGTTAAACTGATCTAGACCGTTCGGAACCCCTGATCGTTTTGAGAACAGGACAAATCAGAACGCAGACGGAAGAACATTTCATTGTTATTACAACAATTCCATCAGAATACAAGAATATACAGAGTATAAATGAATAAACTACATTCGATAAATTATGAAATTTGAAACCTAGCAATAATTTGACACTGTGGATCCAACAAAAGTGGTTTCGTCAAAATCCGAGGTCGTTTGCAAAATTTCCATTTTTAAGGGCCTGAATTCCATAGCGACTATTCAGAATTTTCAACTGGACATATCTTTTAATTCCCGCAATGAAATTTTATTTGTCGGATTCGTTGGAAAGATATTATCAAATAGATCCTATTATTTTTGGTTTCGTCAAAATCCGGATTGTTTTGCACCCGGTACATTCAATTGAAGTTTGAAATCGAATTATCGAACTACCGCGCCATTTTCAATTCTATTTATAATTATATATAAATATTTATATTCTAACGACGACGCGTATAAATATACCCATTCTAATCCTATTAAAAATAAATTTCTCGTCGATATTATTTAAAATAATTCATTTTAAATATTCAAAATTCGCTAAAATTGCCAAAATAAAAATTTTAAACTGGCTCGCATTTCCGGGTTATTACAGATACATTTATATTTGAAGTTGTTTTCTTCACTTATAGTAATAATAAAAAATGAAATTTCACATATCAAGCATATTTAGCTATTATAAGGGAAAACCCTATCCTCCGGCTTGCGTTGCATTATGTGATGGGACCTAGGTCTTAAAATAGCTTCATTGTTCTTTATGTAGCATTGCACTGTTTGTTTTATGAACTGGTATTCTTGGGAGGAAACCCGTTCCGTGTTATACGGCGTGGTCCCTCGATTTACCTAACTTTATAATAATGACTAATAACTGTTTTAGTTCTCACACCAGTCACATGATTGACCTGGAGTTTATTGTTTTAACCTAAACTCTGGGTGCCCCTATTTTCCACACGGGCAGCTATTATTTTTGGTTTTGCAGATTTATATTCACAGGATCCTGGTTTACAACTGAAGCGATATTCGGAAAGCTCTATATCCGTGTATCTATTTTCAGTTGTGTTTTGTATTGTTTTTCTGCTGCTATGTATTTAAATGTAATTTAAAACTCTAATATTTCCTGTTGTATAATATTTATTTAATCATACTCTGTTATATTCTTATATTCTAATGGAATTGTTATAGAAAAAGCAATGAAATGTTCTTCTGCCTGTGTTCTGATTTGTCGTGCTCTCGAAGCAATCCGGGCTTTCCTTTGCGGGGAAGTTTGGATCGCCATAAGCAAACTCATCTAACATCGAACCATTTGCAAACCGTCTAAATACATGCCCCATCCCACTTCAATATTTCATCTAACACTTCAATGAAAAACTACTAATGCTATGCTATCACCGACACCCAAATTGTCCCAACATTCTACCACCAGCCCACTATTCCTGAATTCGGACCCCACGGTTGATCCTCCAATTCAACTACTACTAATCACACAGTCTAGGACAACCTATCCCTTCAAATTGTACAACAAAAATGTGGGCATCCTTTTAGCAACCGATGACGATAATACCCTCTCCTTTTAGTACATCGCGAGCATCCCAGAACTCACATTAATCACCTCCCACCAACTCTGAGAAGCTTCATGTCTCCAACACTACACAACTATCTCTTACAGGTGAAGTTCGATGTAGCTATCTTCATCGCAATTTCCATCAGCTCGCGATGCCTGTACAGTAGCTTACGATCATTTTTTTTTCGAACTACCCTCAAAACTCTATGCAATGAGCCAAGCTTCCCTGAAGTTGATGTAGCCATCCCCTTTTCTAACTTTGCCTCAATTCCGAACTAGTGCCCGCACTGGAAAATAGTCGACGTGGCCTAAGATTTAGGCGAGCCCAAGTTGAACATCATTAGCAAGTGGAGGAACCTTACACGATTTAAACGAATAATGGATTTCGATTGTTTTGGGGGAGCGACCATTGTTTCTTTTTGCAATTTCGAATTGGTTCTCAGCAAAAGGAAATGGCATTTGGGAAATTAAGGAATTTTTTTGTGGTAGAAAGAGGGGAGAACGAAGATTTTTAGTGGGATTCATTTTGATTTTACAGTGGCCATTTATTTCTTTTAGAAGCTTTGATTGAATGTAATGGGAAAATAAATAGAAGCTACGGGTTTGTTTAAATAGGAAAAAATATACTTAGGATGAAGGAATAGATGCATAGGGTTGGGAAGGCTGAAGTACATACGAATTAATTTGATTTGATTTTTAAGGTGATTTCGTACATATCTATTTAAATTTTATAATAATATATTTCGGTGTCCTGAATTCCAATTGAAACCCAACAACTAACGTTTCTAGGGTTTAAACACTATTTTGAACACATTACAAAAATGTCCAAAGTTTAATTTGATCGTATGGAGAAGATATCAATTTAAATTGATGTAATATAAATTTAAATTCAAAATAATCCCTCGATAATAAATTATTATTATTATTATCGTCTATATTGAAATATAATTTATACTGATCATCTAAATGGTTTCGATTTAGTTATAATTTTGAATTCAATTATATTTTGTTTTTGTGTTAAGATAATTCAATATGTTCGAAATTATCGTATTTGATTATTAAATCGATAACTACATATAAATATCCATTTATACTATCAACCCACATTTAACATATTTAAAATAATAATAAATGTTTTAGAAAAATTGGCCAAAAATCCGGGTCGTTACATTCTTCTCCCCTTAAAAGAATTTCGTCCTCGAAATTACTTAGGTAGGAAAAATGTTACAAACCTATTAACTTTTCAAAACTCATATATGTTGAAACTCAACTCTTCACATTACTACAATTTTAGTTCTACCAAAACTTTTGGTTTTAATTCATACTGCACATCATATACTTACATTCAATTAATCTGAATGATTTCAACCAATATATTCACATTCCATTCAAATTTATTTATATGTATTCAATTTCATTCTTCGATTCATTTAACTTGCATAAGTTAAATTTAACTTCCAGAATTCAAATTCACTGGTTTTCATTTCAAATCCTTTTGAATTCACATAAATATATACATATACCCATTTCATATTCAAAACATTTGAATTTTTCAACCACAATTGTTTTCTTCCAAACAAACTTCCCTCCAAAACTTTTCTAAGGTAGCAATCCATAACTTAGAACTCGAAAATAATCACTGATGATGTTGCAGTCATTATCAGAATTATTTTCCAGCCACCAAAGTGAGTTCAGTGCTTTAACACTTACAGAATCCATTTAAAATGATTTTTATTTAAAAATCCTTCCAAACAAAGCTATATTATTTTAATATACTTCAGAAAAATATTTTTCCAAACACCTATGATTTTAAGTTTTTAATTCTTATTCTGAAACCAATTTCAGTTCATCACATTTGTATATTTCATTCTTATACAAATTCTATTTGGTTATATATAACCACTCCAATTTTTATAATTTGATTATACAAACAACCAACGCATCCATATATTATAACAATTTCAGAAAACTATTCATTCTATATCAAAATAGAATTTTAGGCACAATTATTTCAATTACCCACTTTAAAACAATATCGTGTCAAATTGCTCTGCTCAAGTGTTTAGAAACACCTATTGATACAGTTGTACTTCCTGTATCGACCAAAATTCATAAACCATTCGTCAAACCGATCAACACAATATAAAATAGTTTTTATATCAGCTAACAAATACGCACCCTCATATATATACACTCAACTCATTCTAGGGTACTATTGACCCTATCTCTAATGAGTAAACCCCACTAAAGCCTAGGTTTATGCTCAGCCTAAGCTCTGATACCACTGTAACGAACCAACATTTTCCCGATCCTTATTATTGATACAAATACCATATCGACTAATCAAACACCGGAAATCATAAGATCACTAATATAAAGAAGATAAAGGGTGAGAAATAGAAAGAAAAATACCAGAATAGAAGAAGAAAAAGACAGAAGAAGAACAGAAACAACAACACTAAATCTCACATCACAGCGAAATAAAATATAATATATATAACAGCCTTTGAAACAAAAAAGTTCACACTGTATAAACATTTCATTATCAAAGTGCAATACTTACAATAGAACGGAAAATAGTAATAGCCATATAACGCTGAAGCCTCCAGCTCCAAGCTCCTCCAAGTATATCTGAAAATACCTGAACTACTTGACTGCCCGTTCAAATTTGGGCACCCAACAGTTTAGGGTAAAACAAAACAAAATAAACTCTGGGTCTGTCATGGGAATAGTGTGAGTAAATTCCAACATTGGTTTGGCTTTTAAAAATCTTTTCCAAAAGAAAAGATAAACGTTACACCGATCCACCCATAAATACGGATGGTTTTTACATTAAGATAACCCAAAAATTCTTTAAAATCGATACTTTTCTAATATTATAATAGTGTCTAAAACAAGTAAATAACATTCTAGTAGAATGCTTGCATCTCACGCTCAACATACATAGTATACAATCAAAACTATGGGCTCTTATTGGAGAGTGGATTTCAGCTGGCAAGGTATGAGACCAACCTTCAATAGTGTGATGACAGCCCATAACCCCCGCACAAAACAAGAGGAATAATGCACTGAAAGTCATGCTAGGTAGCTATGGACGATCATCAGAGTAGGTAAACACTAGAGGAACATGTCTTATAACTCACAGCGCAAGGATAAAATATAACAGAACATATACAATAGGCAGAAATAGTGGAGCATCATATAGCAAAATTTTGAAACTTTCACAGCATCTTGAAAGATTATCCATGCATCATAGGAAATATCAAAGTCTGTACATGAAGCCTCACAATAACCACTGATAAAGCAACACAAACAACGGAAACAGAAATACTAGATTGTAATAAAACTGGTACGTAAGCCTCCAGCTCGCCACCAAACACTAACATCGCCCTCACCAAGTATGACCTGCCACCTAGTTTGCCCATCCACAACTAGATGATCATCCCAAGGTAATAAGAGGGAAACATAAAAACATGAGTCAGACAATAGTCTTAGTGATCGATAAAACAACTATCTAACATCATCAATAAAGTATACGAGAATAGGTTGATTAACAACTCAATCTACCAAGCATTAAAGAAGAACCCAACCTTTCCTTCCCCACATCTGACAGTGACAGCCTTTACAATCCAACAACTAAAGGAACAATAATTCATCCATGCATTAAGGACAACCATTCATTCAATATCAATCACAACAATTATTTATATCTCACGTAAGCCATCCTAATAGAGCTTAACATCCCTCAAGCACAAGCCCTAGAGGCCTAAACAAAGGTCAGATAAGAACCCAAGGAATATCTCATTCGATCTCGGACAGCTTACGTAAGACGGTGCACACAAGAAAATTACACACTCATGACTGAATCTTGCTATCACCGCCATTCTTGCTTCGAAACCATCATTAATCGTATGACGGCCAACCTTGCCATACGTCAAGGGCTAATGGTAACCCCAGTTCTAGCATAAACTCCATATGCCTTTCAACGATGCGTATGTTTGTCCAACCTTGACAGCTAGGCCCTTCACGATTTCCCAGGGTACTCGACCAGCAACCTTCCGGTCTTTTAGGTTCCCCATTGTACCCCTACTTTGAGTCTGCTTGAACTTACGACAATGATAATCTCTCGGCCTTCGCATCTCTAGTCGTCTAACCTTGATGGCTATTCACTGCTCAACCAACCATTATCCACCAAACCACAATCGTGTTATGAAATCACCAACAACTCGAAAATGGCAATTTCATCAATAATTATGTAAAATTCACCAAAATCGTGATAAATGAACATATGAACTAAATAATGGATCTAACTTGCATAAACATATAAATCTATATGGAATTTACCGGTTTTAAGTTGCTAAATTAGATCCTTTGGCGATTCATATCAAAATAGACATACCATGATGTAGATTAGCTGAAACAACTCGAAATTGATGAAAAACAAGATCAAATACTGCTATACTTGATTGAATCAGTGTGAGAGATCCATATCAGTCACTAATTTTCCAAAATAACACAAAAACACTTAGATATTGATCTGGACAGCGAAGAATTTGCTCTTAACTCTTCGATTCGATAAACTCTCTTTTCAATTGTTGTAGATCTAGCTTCCAATGATGTAGATCTTCGATTCTCTCCGCTCAAATGGTGGAAAAGTGAAGAAGATGGAGTAATGGAGGATGTCTAACCCTTCCAAATGATAGAATGGAGATAGTAAACTATTATCCATGTCTCCTACCCCCTATTTATAGCCTTCCACCAGCCCACTAATGGGCCTCTCCAAATCAGCCCATTATGGCCTTAAAACTTGAACAACCAACCTAAAACCTTAAAACAACGATTCCTCCCAAACCGCTGATCCAAATTTTTAATGTAACCACTCTACGGAATGAGAATCACCATTTCCTTTCCAATGAGACCAATCTCAGCATCTGATTCGATCCGTGTCAAAAGATATGCCATGTAAAAGACTAACAGGGGGAAATGGTCATAAATAAATTGGGTAAAAATTATATACATGTCTCACATCCCCATAAGCAACATATTAAAATTTGATAATGATCCAACCCTTAAAGAACAAAATAAAAATGTTTTGCGATCCTCAGATACATAATATGCGGGCTGTTACATTCTCTCTCCCCCCCCCCTTTTGGAATTTCGACCCCAAAATCCCAAATAACACAAACAACCAAACAATTCGGCATGCCTATTGTCCATGAGCAGCCAATTCTATCACCCAAACTAGCAACCATCAAGCCATACATTCATAGCCTTATCCTAGCACGCAGAATTCTAATAAAAAAATCATAGTATAAGTTACAATGACGAAATGATGACACGATATCAATGGGTCATACCAACGAAGAGTTCTGTATGAGTTTCCTTCATGTTCTCTTTCGTCTCCCATGTACAAACATCGTCATCCTCACTCCATTGTACCTTGACTAGCTTAACCATCTTCCTCCTAAGCTATTTCGTTTCATTCGCCATAACACGAAGCGGCTTACGAGGTTTCGTAACTACGATCTCAACTTCTAGTTTTTCATACTGCGCAGGAGATACCACCACATTTGAATCATGCACAAACTTCCGTTGAAACTACATATGGAAAAAATTATGCACACTCGACATCTTCTCGGGTAACTCCAACCTATATGCGAGCCTTCCAATTCGTTCGACTTTCGGAAACGGTCCAACAAACCTAGGAGATAACTTTCCTTTATTTTCAAAACGAACTACATGCTTCAACGGCGAAATCTTTACGAAAACCATATTGCCTACGTCGACTTCCAAGTCTTTTCGATGCTTATCAGCATAACTCTTCTGACGATCTTGGGATGCCTTCATTCGTTGCCGAACGATTTGGATACAATCTGATGTCTCCCTGATCATCGCTGGCCCAAGTACGAACTTATCTCCAGTTTCTAACCAACATGCCAGAGAATTACATGGTCTACCATACAATGCCTCATATGGGGCCATCCCAATGCTCGACTGGTAGCTATTATTATACGCAAACTCAACTAGATGCAGATGGTCTTCCCACGGTCTTTCGAAGTCTAACACACAAGCTCTCAGGAGATCTTCCCAAACTCGGTTAACCCTCTCGGTTTGACCATCAGTTTGGGATGATAAGACGTACTCAAACATAACTTGGTTCCCAAAGCTTCTTGCAAACTCTTTCAAAATACACATATGAACAAGAGATCTCGATCACTCAGTATGCTCTTCGGGATACCATGGAATCGAACTATTCATTTTATATAAAGCTCAGCCAACTTTGATGCCATCCAGTCGACTCGATAGGAATGAACCTTGCACTTTTTGTCAAACAATCCGCGATGACCCAAATTCCTTCATTTCCTGCCTTGGTTCTTGGTAGTCCATCGATAAAATCCATCGATATCTGCTCCAACTTCCATGTAGGAACTTCCAGTGGCTGAAGCAACCCACTTGGCTTCTTCTGTTCAGCTTTCACCAACTGACAATTCATGCACTTGGAAATGAACTTTCCAATATCTCTTTTCATCCCTTCCCAGTAGCAGACTCGCTTCATGTCCTGATACATCTTATTAGCACTGGGATGAATTGTCAACTTTGACTGATGACATTCCCTTAGAACCCCATTTCTCAATCCATGTATATCTGGAACAACCAGTCGTCCTTGCTTTCGAAGCATAACTTCTCGATTGACCTCGAACTCTTTATCCTCTAGTTACAACTTTTATGTAAATTCGACAAGCTTTACATCTCGCTAATCCTTTCGATGAGAGTAGGTCTTATCGACAAGCTTGCCAACATTTCAGGGTCCAATTCACACCATGGTGTGAAATCAATTCCCACCAAGTACCCGAGGTTTTTCCATTCCGAAAACATTACTCCCAAACCTGCGTGATTAACATGTAAAATTGTTAATTTTTTATGCTTATAATTTATCTTTATTGTAAATAAATAAATTTAACATTGGGTATTTTCATATATTTTCATAGTTTGTTCATCAATTCTCTTGCACCCCGAAAAGCAAAGATATTACACAAGAAGAAGACCAATTTTGAATAGTTTATCCTATGTTGCCTTTGGAATCTAATAAACGTTCTTGTTTGGAAGAATTAATCACATGCGATCTTATCTCCCTTTAATTAATCACATGTCAAACAAGGAAGATATGGGAGGAATAATTGCTGATTGGAGGAATAAGTGCCGATTAATATAGCAGGAATAATTGCTGATTAAAATAAGAGAAATAATTGCTATTAAAAGGGCCATATATGCATATATTGGACTAAGGTTTGAGGTTGGCATTTTATCTTATAAATAACATTGTACTCTCATTGTAAAAAGGATTCGGGAATTAATAAAGTTTTCTCTATTTTCTCTTTTCTGCATTTTTATGACAAGTGGTGTTGTCTAGTTAATTAGATTTGGTAGAACACAATTGTTATTGCAATTTTAGTTTCCTGTTAATTTATTTCTATTTTGCAAGTCTATTTCCAGCAATCTGTTTATTTCCTAATCATTGAATTGATTATAGATTCGATTAGATTCGAATCTGTTGTGAATTCAATTGCAATTTTAATTTTTTTATTGATAATTGTAATTTAGTCGTTGATTCAATTAGTTTTGTTTTGAACCAAGTTGCAACTTCAATTTTAATCACCCTCCAATTTTGTCTAACTCGCCCAAGGAATATATAAATAACAAAATTTAATTTGTCCTCCCTGTGTTCGACCTGCATACTACACACCTGTACGCTTGCAGAATTTATTACAATATCGCGCTTTTTAGCGTCGATCAAGTTAGCTAGAGAAAAAAAAAGATTCAAGGCCAAAGCAAAAGGAATTCAAACAACAAATCAAGAATTCAGAAATCAAAAGAAATTGCAAATAGTGAGATTTCAATCATTGACGCTACTCATTTTTTCTGGATGGACAGCCATGCCCCACTATAATAATTTTTGAACTCTACAGGTGCTCTGCTGCGAAAAAAATAATATAGACATTGCTTGTAAAATAAAATTCTGCAGGGGCAGCGGCTTGCTTGTAAAATTTTAATTTCTGCAATTATTTGTTTTTGACTGTTGTTTTGGCTGCATTCTGAAATAAATCTAGTTACGAGCACAGCCCTAACAAACATAAGGTGAGGAAGTCATTACCTTTCCTTGGCTCCAAAAAAATTAAACTCTGTCGTTTGCATACTCCCTGGACTTAAATAAAAAATTGATTAGACGTTGGCCTTAGGAGCAAAAACTCAAGCTCAATAGGACAAACAAATTGGGTTAAATAGCTTAGATTTAAAAATTTATTTTGCTGTGTGGAATTCGTTATATTCCTTTTGTAGAGGACGGTGATACGTATTACATCAGGAATTTTTCGACAATCTAGCAAATTAACTTTTTCAATTTATTTGTTTAATTTGATTTGCAAAATATTTAACTGCAAGAGTGTATTTTGTGAAATTGATCTTCTCAAGGATTTGATCGCGGATATATATTAGTTCAATTTATTGAACTTCTAGCAAAAGAGGTTGCATACTACCCGTAAAACATTGGTCGTATCTCTTAGTATTTATACTATACATGAGCGGCCATAAGACCCTCTCCCCCCTTCAAATCGAGATTGTCAATTAATAAGATACACTTGAGTTCGTTATTTATTTTGATTAGGAGCTTCTTGTGTCAACCTTAAGTCTAGGATTTTCTTTGTTTGCATTTAACATCAATGAGTGAAAAAAGTGTTAGCCAACACAATTCTCCTAGAGATTCTCAAGTAAACCAAAACTTTCAAAATGAGATGGATCAAAATCAAACAAATCAAAACTTGCATAATCTCAATATGGATAGACCCTTGTCTCTTCGAGATCGATGTTATCCAATTAGGACCGTTCAACCCTATGTCATCGTGTTCCCACCAGCTGAAGGAAACAATTTTGAGCTTAAACATTCGTTTATTCAAGGGGTACCAAAATTCACTGGTTCTGAAAATGCTTATGAATTTTTAAGTGAATTTGAATTGTATTCGTCCACAATAAAAATGCAACAATTATCTAACGAATCAATCAAGCTAAGGCTAATCCCATTCGCACTACTTAAAAGCGCTAAAAGATGGCTAAATTCTCTTCCAAAACATTCCATATGAAGTTGGGATGAATTTGTTACTGTGTTCTTGAAAAAAAATCCCTTTCCACAAGACTCTAAAAATTCGAATCGAAATAAATCAATTTTCTCAAAATGAGGGGGAAACTTTTTCAAAATACTTTGATAGGTTCAACCAATTACTGTATAGTTGTCCTCATCATGGAATCATAAAAGATCACTTATGTCAAATTATTTATGAGGGTCTAAACTATCAGACTAGAATTCAACTAGAATCAATGTGTGGAGGAGATTTTATGTCTTGAACGACCAATGAAGCTTGGAAATACTTAGAGGATTATTCTGAAAAGGACATGCAATGGGAGTCTATTCGTGTTCCCCCTCGTACTTCTACTAGAGGAGTGCATCTCGTGGACCCAAATCACGTTCCTTGAGAAAATCAAACCCCTCAAGTCGGAGAAGGGTTACCCCAATAGTACTCTCAAGACCAAGCCAATTCTATAGCTCAAAATAATCCTTAATCATCCATGTACAACCCTAGTTGGAGGAAGCACCCAAACTGTAACGACCCAACTTTCGAACACATCTCAAGTTGTGCCATTAATAAGAAATAAGAATAGATAGAAGATTAAATCACAGAAAATCAGAATCTCACAGAGGAATTTCCACAAAAGACAATACTTTATAATATTACACAGCAGTACGTAATACATCAGAACATCATATGTCTAATGGTACCACCTACTCATAGTACATCAGTAATTATACATAACACATGCGACTAACTTGCAGACTTTAATTATACAGTAGGTAGGGTAGATAGTCCAGCACACTGATAATCTTCATTCATCTTCACAAGTCTCATTAAATCCTGATTCACTTATTTATTCATAACAAGCGTTATGATTACCCAAGAGTTTAAGGGAAAACACATAAAAATAAACTCCGGGTCAGTCAGAGGACTGGTATGAGTAAACAGTTTAAAACAGTTTAAAGAAATCAAAATATCTCATAAGACCACGCCGTGAATACGGAACGGGTTTTTACCTTATGAGATCAAAAACATTTTGTATACTTGAAATTACATATTATCATATAGGTTTCCCGCAAATAATTTAGAATCTAGAAGAATGCTTGCATCTCACATTCTCCTTTATAGTATACAAATAAAAACCGCTTGGCACTTAGGGAAATTGGATTTCCACTCTGACAAGGTATGGGACCACCTTCCGATGATGTATCACTAGAGGCAAATACACCTGGGTTCAACAAGAACGTCTTGCAACCCGGCCCTCACATGCCCGACCACTCATTTCTCTTGAGTGTATTGAATGTAAATCACCGATGGTTGTGTATGGCAACCATCCCCGAATGGGCAGAAATGATAGATTAAGAAACAAAAGGAATTTCTCTAGATAGGTGATACTACACCCTAATGGGAGCGACCCACATAGCCATGCTGCCAACCCGATTTTTGTCATTTCCTGGGGGTGAGGCTTGAGGCTAGACGTACGTTTCATCATCACCGGTTCATTTTCTTTGAATGCCACATCGTCCTACCCGTCAGAAATACTCATTCGATTTCCCAAATATATCACGGGCAATAAAGCTAAGAGAAACGAATTTCTCCGCCACCAACGTAATATACTTACGTAAATTCGATGTGTAGAATCTGACTGATATACGTTGTCAGACACTTGTCCATTCAGGTTTGTACTGGGACTGAACAGACCGAAAATATTGTTTATAATCATCGTCTTCAGTTTGAACATCTCTAACGTGCGGCGTCTAATCAAATCAATGTGGAAAATAAATCCGGTCTCTTTGAAATGATTACGAACATTTTTCCTTTAAATCATTAATCTAACATGATTAAAATCAATTACATATATAGTTAAATCAAAAAGTATACGATTATCTTGCTTATATCTGGCATTTTGATCATAACTTAGAATTGGACAATTTTAGTGTACGCGCTGCACAGGTTTTTCTTTTCATCTTGTCCGTTACCTTTAAAATGAATACTTGCATTATTCCTTCAGAAATCTATTTACTCATAATCACTTTTTTATTTACTGATTCATAAATGAGTTAAATTTATGATCTATAGTCTATTTTCAGTTTTTACATTCTGCATCATTTCGTCAAATCTCCCTTTTGATTTCTTATACTCGATTTGCTCCTTTTTTTATACGGATAAAGTTTCTTCTCTTTATTTATCAGTCTAAAACGATTAAAAATATACTTTACAGTTCTATTTCATCAAATACTGAACTGTACGTGACCGTTTCTTGTACTATGAAATTACAGTTTAAACGGTCAAATTCATTTATTTCTTTCACTTGTATATTTAAAAAGCTAAATATTTTATTCACAAATAAGTTTTAATTAAAATTTTACTAAATTTATAATTCGATAAAATTCACAGATTCTGTTATTTGATTTCAATTTCTAACGAAATACAATCCTGATTCACTCCTTCCATTTTAATTTAGATACAATATTAATTTTCTATTTGATTAAACCAATATTTAATTTAAACTAATTTGAATTTTTAAAATAAAAAAAAATTGTTTTTAGCCTAACTAGCAACATACCAATTTGACAAAGTACCGGGTAAAAACTTGTGTGTACACATGAAATTTTGGCCAATTCCCATGTTCTCCGCCCAGCACCATGTTAGACAAAGTACCAGGTTTAGAAACACAAGTGGGTACATGTGAAATCTCGGCCAGTTCTCTCAATTTGGCAAAAATCACTTAGTTTTATCACTGGCCAAAGTACTAGGTCCTTGTTCTCATGATTTTCTTCTTGATCACATCCAAAATACCATGATCCATTAGCCCCCCTTCCTTCTTCTTCTTCTTCTTCCTTCTCTGTGCCTAGCTGTGCACGTGCACAGTCACCGGAGACCCCAGCTGCCACCAAAGACCGTCGCCACACGTCGGTCGCCACCACCTGATCATTCCACCACCTCCCAATCACCTCCCCTCGGCCTGAACCAGAAACTGACCGTGCCACCCCTTTCAAACAATAAACATCATTAAATAAAACCCGCTCCACCTCCTTCCCTCGACCATCGGACGTCACCACCGCTTGGCCACCTCACCACCAGACCATGACGCCCTAAACCCCCCCTGACCGCACGCCTCCACCTACGTCGAGCAGTTCAGCTGGGAACCCGTCGAACCCAACAACAGTTTTAAAACCTAATTTTACCAATTTCACAAAAACCCCTCATTTAAAAATTAATTTAGTATTTTTCCTACGATCCTCAGACTTCCATGCTCCTCCCGTCCGAGTGCCACCACCTCCATGCGTGTGTTGCGCCGGAAGTTCACCAAAGTTGAACTTTCGGCCATCCATTAATTTCTCTCGATATACTTAGTTAAAAATCTTGGTTTTTGTTTTAAAAATCACCATTTAGTTTACTAATCATGTTTATGTAATCAAACATAGTTTTTAAATGTTTTGAAAATCCACTTTTGATTTGAGAAACAAAGAGCTTCTATTGAATTCTGTTGTTTGACATTTTTGCTTATCCTCTTGAACTAATCGTTTTGTTTTGGTAAAGGAATATTTTGAGTTATACATATGAACCTATACTATCCTAGTTCAAACTAGTGACCATGCCCCCTTCAATCCATCAGCATTTGAGCCACCTTTTGATGATCTAAACTTTCTACTGTCAGGTTGTCTTACAGAAAAGAATAAAACACAAAAACCTTAAGCAAACATAGGAATACAACCAAAGTCACTCATTAGATTATGTACCAATACCAGCCCTTAGTCATTTAGCATAGAATGTTTTTCAACAAGAATGTACTTAATCAAGAACAAGTCATAGACAGGCATATTCAAACAGAAATATACAGGAAGTTTAAAACAAAATTTTAAAAACAATTTTACTCACCTAGAAGCTTGAAAACCCTTGCTTTCTTTGCTAAAAAAGCTTTGGGTTGCTGTGTATTTGTGTGTGTAAAGTTGTGTGCATGGACTGGTCCTTATATAGTGGTGAGAAATTGATAAAATACTGGTGCATTGAATGCTTGATTTGAAACAGCAAATCAGCTTTTTCTTGACAAATGAAAGATCAAATTTAAAATGCTTTTCTCTCTCAAAATCCCTACATTTTCTCATAAATTTTACATGGCATTCACAGCCTAGATCCCTTCTAAAAATACCCTATGCATTGTGCAAGATTTATCCTATTTTCCTTCAAGCAACATCACATTAAATGTTCTTTGCACAACCAATCTTTTCTACAAATCTTTCCCTTGATTCAAACAAAATATTGAGATCATTTATGTACTAAAAATGTTCAGTTTTCATTGAGTTATCAAATCATACTTTTTCACAAGTCATTTCTTTGATTTTACAAGTATTTATTTTAGATGCAAACTTGCCTTGCAAGTGGTGTCAAAAATCTGAAAATTTCTGCACCTTACTAGCTCACAGCCATGTGACTTTGACATGGAGAAATTTTCAAAATATCATTTCTAATGTGCTTAACTAGTGAAGGAGAGATCCATGTATAATTGTACAAGATTGGGTAATCCTTTAGTACATGGTTTGGTGACAAAATGAATGTGTTTTTTGGAAAAATACAAAGAAAAAAAAATTCAGAAAATCTTAAGGAAAAGAAAGGGAAGGATCTCAATTAAAAATGTTGAACAAGAATGATTTTATCATGTGAAATGTACTTGCTTTCACATCCTCATTCTAGTGTTTTGCTAGTGAAGGTTCATCCTTGTGAAGGTGCATATGTACATGTAACATGAAGTCATGTATGCAAAGAGATGATGCTTGATGTATATGTGAAACAAACATGTTCACTTGATCTTTCCAACAAAACATAGTTTTTTACAAATCCTTGGTTAAAAATGCTTTGTTGTAAAAAAAAAATAGAAATTAACATAAGAAAAATATAAGGCTTTAAAATCGCTTTAAAACAAACAAAAAAAAATATAAACAAATGAAAAAAAATATAAACAAAAGGAAAAATGGCATTTTAAGCCTCGCTATAAACACGTGTTATTGTCTATACAAAAGAAAAAAATAAATTTTAAACAAACGCTATATATTTCATGCTATAATACATGAATATGCAAAAATAAGTGTTTGTAAGTGCTGTGCTTATGCAATTGCTATCATACATATTTTAACATGTATTAGAATTTTTAAAGAATGAAATTTTAACTGGTATTTATACTTATGATACATATATTATCTGTGTTAACGATGTGTAAAGAGTGCAGGTCATTACATTCTATGCCCCTTATAAAAATTTCGTCCTCGAAATTTGTAAACAGTAGATTAGAGTTATCGACACACATCAACAAATATTTAACACACATCAGCAATTCCTATTCCAAACCAAAAATATCTGTCAAAATTTCCTTCTCAACTCAACGGTCCATTTACTTAACTCCGTTAAGTATTATCCAAAATCTCCATTCCCGTACTTAACGATCTCCATTTCAGGACCCACAAATCTGATTTGATTTCACAAATCGATCAATCCACATCCCTCAAGTTCATATCCAATTGATAATTAAGTCCAGCCTCAATCTCAGGAAATCTAAATTTTAATTCAATTTAAAATTCTAACTTGATTTCCGGTATCAATAAGAATGGATATTATTCTAAATTAACCCAACCATTTTTAATTTATCTAGAGGCTGACCCTAGTTACTTATCTCCTTTTATCTAAAAAGAGTAAAGTACCTTCTGAAGCTCCTTCTATTTTCACACTCTCTGAAGTTGACGACTTATCCATTTAAGCATAGACCTTTGGTTGTTGTGCCTTACTCAGTGGACAGTCTTTAACCAAGTGCCTCGGCTGATGACAATGATAGCATGAAAATTTCTGGGGAATAGTATCGCTTATTCCTTTTGGTTGAGGTTGTTCTGGCTGCTGAGTTTGTTGTGGCTTCTCTGCTGCTGGCTTCGTACAAAACTTAGCGATGTGTCCCTTCTGCAAACAGTTGTGGCATATGGTTTCTTTGAATCGTTCTTTGGCCTTTTCTCCCATCTTAGGTACTTCCTTGTTGTTATTGTTCCAGTTAGGGTTGAATTTCCTTTTGTTTGGATTCTCACCACTAGGTCCTCCCGTCTGTGCTGCTTTTGCCACTGGCTTCTTACCCTCTAGTGCCTCATAACGAACTGCCATATCAACTAGATCAACAAATGGAATCTTGAGATGCCCAATCATTTGAACTTGTAGATTATCTTTCAATCTCGCTATGAACATTTCATTTTTCTTAAGTGGGGTGTTGATCAATTCTGGGCCAAAACAGGAAAGCGAGTTGAATTTGTTCTCATATTCAGATACTTTCATGTTCCCTTGCTTGAGATCGATGAAATCCCGATACATCCTAATATTTCCTGCAGCAGGTAGAAACTGTGCTTCGAAAGCTTCTTTGAATTTTTCCCAAGTGAAATCTTCCTCAGGAACATTCGTGGTCTGAGCATCCCACCAAATAGCAGTCGCTTCTTGAAGTTGCCACGAAGCTAAGAGACGTTTCTGCTCATCATTCAATTTCAGTCCCTTGAAAATCCTCTCACAGGACCTCAACCATGCTTGGACTTCTATGAAAGATTCCGTCCCTTTGAAAACTTTTCCGCCCAGAGTCGTATACTCCTTACAGATAGTCGCAAAGCTCTTATCCTGTTGGACTGGTGCAACTTCCTCTACTGTTTCCCCTTGGTCTTGAGATCCAGTATTACGACCAGTAGTAGTGGATGTTCCACTAGCTCGACCTCTGCGTCCTCAGTTACTCATTTTAATTCTCTGAATAAACAGGTTGTCAATCGGGACTTGATAGGGTATAACTAACTTAGGTATAACATCCAAGTTGTTTAAGTTTATTTTAAATTTTATATAAAAATACGCTCTCTCACACTCACCCAAAGCCTAGGTAATCAGCAACCTAAGCTCTGATACCAACTGTAACGACCCAACTTTCGAACACATCTCAAGTTGTGCCATTAATAAGAAATAAGAATAGATAGAAGATAAAATCACAAAACATCAAAAATCTCACAACGGAACTTCCACAAAAGACAATACTTTATAATACTACACAGCAGTACATAATACATCAGAACATCATATGTCTAATGGTATAACCTACTCATAGTACCTCAGTAATTATACATAACACATGCGACTAACTTGCAGACTTTAATTATACAGTAGGTAGGGTAGATAGTCCAGCACACTGATAATCTTCATTCAGCTTCACAAGTCCTATTAAATCCTGATTCACTCGTCTATTCATAACAAGCGTTATGAATACCCAAGAGTTTAAGGGAAAACACATAAAAATAAACTCCGGGTCAGTCAAGGGACTGGTATGAGTAAACAGTTTAAAGAAATCAAAATATCTCATAAGACCACGCCGTGAATACGGAACGGGTTTTTACCTTATGAGATCAAAAACACATTGTATATTTGAAATCAGATATTATCATATAAGTTTCCCACAAATAATTTAGAATCTAGAAGAATGCTTGCATCTCACGTTCTCCTATATAGTATACAAATAAAAACCGCTTGGCACTTAGGGAAATTGGATTTCCACTCTGACAAGGTATGGGACCACCTTCCGATGATGTTTCTCTAGAGGCAAATACACCTGGGTTCAACAAGAACGTCTCGCAACCCGGCCCTCACATGACCGACCACTCATTTCTCTTGAGTGTATCAAATGTATATCACTAATGGTTGTGTACGGCAACCATCCTCGAATGGGCAGAATCGATAGATTAAGAAACAAAAGGAATTTCTCTAGATAGGTGATACTACACCCTAATGGGAGCGACCCACATAGGCATGCTGCCAGCCCGATTTTTGTCATTTCCTGGGTGTGAGGCTTGAGGCTAGACGTATGTTTCATCATCACTGGTTCATTTTCTTTGAATGCCACATCGTCCTACCCGTTAGAAATACTCATTCGATTTCCCAAATATATCACGGGCAATAAAGCTAAGAGAAACGAATTTCTCCGCCGCCAACGCAATAAACTTACGTAAATTCGAAGTGTAGAATCTGACTGATATACGTTGTGAGACACTCGTCCATTCAAGTTTGTTCTAGGACTGAACAGACCGAGAATATTGTTTATAATCATCGTCTTCAGTTTGAACATCTCTAACGTGCGGTGTCTAATCAAATCAAAGTGGAAAATAAATCCGGTCTCTTTGAAATGATTACGAACATTTTTCCTTTAAATCATTAATCTAACATGATTAAAATCAATTACATATATAGTCAAATCAAACAATATACGATTATCTTGCTTATATCTGGCATTTTGATCATAACTTAGAATTGAACAATTTTAGTGTACGTGCTGCACGGGTTTTTCTTTCCATCTTATCCGTTACCTTTAAAATGAATACTTGCATTATTCCTTCAGAAATCTATTTACTTATAATCACTTTTTTATTTATAAATGAGTTAAATTTATGATCTATAGTCTATTTTCATTTTTTACATTCTGCATCATTTCGTCAAATCTCCCTTTTGATTTCTTATACTCGATTTGCTCCTTCTTTTTTTTATACCGATATAGTTTCTTCTCTTTATTTATCAGTCTAAAACGATTAAAAATATACTTTACAGTTCTATTTCATCAAATACTGAACTGTACGTGACCGTTTCTTGTACTTTGAAATTGCAGTTTAAACGGTCAAATTCATTTGTTTCTTTCACTTGTATATTTAAAAAGATAAATATTTTATTCACAAATAACTTTTAATTAAAATTTTACTAAATTTATAATTCGATAAAATTCACAGATTCTGAAATTTGATTTCAATTTCCGATGAAATACAATCCTGATTCAGTCCTTCCATTTTAATTTAGATACAATATTAATTTCCTATTTGATTAAACCAATATTTAATTTAAAACTAATTTGAATTTTTAAAAAAAACTTGGATTTTAGCCTAACTAGCAACATACCAATTTGACAAAGTACCGGGTAAAAACTAGTGTGTACACATGGAAGTTTGGCCAATTCCCATGTTCTACGCCCATCACCATGTTAGACAAAGTACCAGGTTTAGAAACACAAGTGGGTACATGTTTAATCTCGGCCAGTTCTCTCAATTTGGCAAAAATCACTTAGTTGATCACTGGCCAAAGTACCAGGTCCTTGTTCTCATGATTTTCTTCTTGATCACATCCAAAATACCATGATCCATTAGTCCCCCTTCCTTCTTCTTCTTCTTCCTTCTCTGTGCCTAGCTGTGCACGTGCACAGTCACCAGAGATGCCACCTTCCACCAAAGACCGTCGCCACATGTCGCTCGCCACCACCTGATCACTCCACCACCTCCCAATCACCTCCCGTCGGCCTGAACCAGAAACTGGTCGTGCCACCCCTATCAAACAATAAATATCATTAAATAAAACCCGATCAACCTCCTTCCCTCAACCATCGTACGTCACCATCGCTTGGCCACCTCACCATCAGAACATGATGACCTAAACCCCCCCTGATCGCACGCCTCTACCTCCACCTATGTCGAGCAGTTCAGCCGTGAACCCATCGAACCCAACAATAGTTTTAAAACCTAATTTTACCAAATTCAAAAAAACCCCTCATTTAAAAATTAATTTAGTATTTTTCCGACGATCCTCAGACTTCCATGCTCCTTACGTTCGAGTGGCACCACCTTTGATCGTTTGTTGCGCCGGAAGTACACCAAAGTTGAACTTTCGGCCATCCATTAATTTCTCTCGATGTACTTAGTTAAAAATCTTGGTTTTTGTTTTAAAATTCACCATTTAGTTTACTGATCATGTTTATGTAATCAAACATAGTTTTTAAATGTTTTGAAAATCCACTTTTGATTCGAGAAACAGAGAGCTTCTATTGAATTCTGTTGTTTGACATTTTTTCTTATCCTCTTGAACTAATTGTTTTCTTTTGGTAAAGGAATACTTTGAGTTATACATATGAACCTATACTATCTTAGTTCAAACTAGTGACCATGCCCCTTCAACCCATAACCATTTGAGCCACCTTTTGATGACCTAAACTTTCTACTGTCAGGATGTCTTACAGTAAAGAATAAAACACAAAAACCTTAAGCAAACATAGGAATACAACCAAAGTCACTCATTATATTATGTACCAATACCAATCCTTAGTCATTTAGCATAGAATGTTTTTCTACAAGATTGTACTTAATCAAGAACAAGTCATAGACAGGCATATTCAAACAGAAATATACAGGAAGTTTAAAACAAAATTTTAAAAACAATTTTACTCACCTAGATGCTTGAAAACCCTTTCTTTCTTTGCTGAAAATGCTTTGGGCTGCTGTGTGTTTGTGTGTGTAAAGTTGTGTGCATGGACTGGTCCTTATATAGTGGTGAGAAATTGATAAAATACTGGTGCAATGAATGCTTGATTTGAAAACAGCAAATCAGCTTTTTCTTGACAAATGAAAGATCAAATTTAAAATGCTTTTCTCTCTCAAAATCCTCACATTCTCTCACAAATTTCACATGGCATTCACAGCCTAGATCCCTTTTAAAAATACCCTATTCCTTGTATAAGATTTCTCCTATTTGCCTTCAAGCAACATGACATTAAATGTTCTTTGAACAACCAATCTTTTCTACAAATCTTTCCCTTGATTCAAACAAAATATTGAGATCATTTATGTACTAAAAATGTTCAGTTTTCATTGAGTTTTCAAATCATACTTTTCACAAGTCATTTCTTTGATTTTACAAGTATTTATTTTAGATGCAAACTTGCCTTGCAAGTGGTGTCAAAAACCAGAATATTATGCACCTTACTAGCTCACGGCCATGTGACTTTGACATGGAGAAATCTTCAAAAAATCATTTCTAATGTGCTTAACTAGTGAAGGAGAGATACATGTATAATTGTACAAGATTGGGTAATCCTTTAGTACATGGTTTGGTGACAAAATGAATGTGTTTTTTGGAAAAATACAAAGAAGAAAAATTTCAGAAAATCTTAAGGAAAAGAAAGGGAAGGATCTCAATTAAAAATGTAGAACAAGAATGATTTTGTCATGTGAAATGTACTTGCTTTCACATCCTCATTCTAGTGTTTTGCTAGTGAAGGTTCATACTTGTGAAGGTGCATATGTACATGTAACATGAAGTCATGTATGCAAAGAGATGATGCTTGATGTATATGTGAAACAAACATGTTCACTTCATCTTGCCAACAAAACATAGTTTTTTACAAATACTTGGTTAAAAATGCTTTGTTGTAAAAAAAAACTAGAAATTAACTTAAGAAAAATATAAGGCTTTAAAATCCCTTTAAAATAAATGAACAAAAATACAAACAAAAGGAAAAATGGCATTTTAAGCCTCGCTATAAACATGTGTTATTGTCTATAAATAAGAAAAAAATAAATTTTAATCAAACGCTATTTATTTCATGCTATAATACATGAATATGCAAAAATAAGTGTTTGTAAGTGTTGTGCTTATGCAAATGCTATCACACATGTTTTAACATGTATTAGAATTTTTAAAGAATGAAAATTTTAACTCGTATTTATACTTATGATACATATATTATCTGTGTTAACGATGTGTAATGAGTCCGGGTCATTACATTCTACCCCCTTATAAAAATTTCATCCTCGAAATTTGTAAACAGTAGATTAGAGTTATCGACACACATCAACAAATATTTAACACACATCAGCAATTCCTATTCAAAACCAAAAATATCTGTCAAAATTTCCTTCTCAACTCATCGGTCCATTTACTTAACTCCGTTAAGTATTATCCAAAATCTTCATTCCTGTACTTAACGATCTCCATTTCAGGACCCACAAATCTGATTTGATTTCACAAATCGATCAATCCACATCCCTCAAGTTCATATCCAAATAATACTTAAGTCCAACCTCAATCTCAGGAAATCCAAATTTTAATTCAATTTAAAATTCTAACTTGATTTCTGGTATCAATAAGAATGGATATTATTCTAAATTAACCCAACCATATTTAATTTATCTAGAGGCTGACCCTAGTTACTTATCTCCTTTTATCTAAAATGAGTAAAGTACCTTCTGAAGCTCCTTCTATTTTCACACTCTCTGAAGTTGACGACTTATCCATTAAAGCATAGACCTTTGGTTGTTGTGCCTTTCTCAGTGGACAGTCTTTAACCAAGTGCCCCGGCTGATGACAATGGTAGCATGAAAATTTCTGGGGAATAGTATCGCTTGTTCCTTTTGGTTGAGGTTGTTCTGGCTGCTGAGTTTGTTGTGGCTTCTCTGCTGCTGGCTTTGTACAAAACTTAGCGATGTGTCCCTTCTCCAAACAGTTGTGGCATATGGTATCTTTGAATCGTTCTTTGGCCTTTTCTCCCATCTTAGGTACTTCCTTGTTGTTATTGTTCCAGTTCGGGTTGAATTTCCTTTTTTTTGGATTCTCACCACTAGGTCCTCCTGTCTGTGCTGCTTTTTCCACTGGCTTCTTACCCTCTAGTGCCTCATAACGAACTGCCATATCAACTAGATCAACAAATGGAATCTTGAGATGCCCAATCATTTGAACTTGTAGATTATCTTTCAATCCCGCTATGAACATTTCATTTTTCTTAAGTGGGGCGTTGATCAGTTCTAGGCCAAAACAGGAAAGCGAGTTGAATTTCTTCTCATATTCAGATACTTTCATGTTCCCTTGCTTGAGATCGATGAAATCCCAATACATCCTAGTCTTTCCTGCAGCAGGTAGAAACTGTGCTTCGAAAGCTTCTTTGAATTTTTCCCAAGTGAAATCTTCCTTAGGAACATTCGTGGTCTGAGCATCCCACCAAATAGCAGCAGCTTCTTAAAGTTCCCACGAGGCTAAGAGACGTATCTGCTCATCATTCAATTTCAGTCCCTTGAAAATCCTCTCACAGGACCTCAACCATGCTTGGACTTCTATGAAAGATTCCGTCCCTTTGAAAACTTTTCCTCCCAGAGTCGTATACTCCTTACAAAATAGTCGCAAAGCTCTTATCCTGTTGGACTGGTGCAACTTCCTTTACTTTTTCCCCTTGGTCTTGGGATCCAGTATTACGACCAGTAGTAGTGGATGTTCCACTAGCTCGACCTCTGCGTCCTCGGTTACTCATCTTAATTCCCTGAATAAACAGGTTGTCAATCAGGACTTGATAGGGTATAACTAATTTAGGTATAACATCCAAGTTGTTTAAGTTTATTTTAAAATTTATTTAAAAATACACTCTCTCACACTCACCCAAAGACTAGGTAATCAGTAACCTAAGCTCTGATACCAACTGTAACGACCCAACTTTCGAACACATCTCAAGTTGTGCCATTAATAAGAAATAAGAATAGATAGAAGATAAAATCACAGAACATCAGAATCTCACAGCGGAACTTCCACAAAAGACAATACTTTATAATACTACACAGCAGTACATAATACATCAGAACATCATATATCTAATGGTATAACCTACTCATAGTACATCAGTAATTATACATAACACATGCGACTAACTTGCGAACTTTAATTATACAGTAGGTAGGGTAGATAGTCCAGCACACTGATAATCTTCATTCAGCTTCACAAGTCTTATTAAATCCCGATTCACCCGTCTATTCATAACAAGCATTATGAATACCCAAGAGTTTAAGGGAAAACACAGAAAAATAAACTCCGGGTCAGTCAAGGGACTGGTATGAGTAAACAGTTTAAAGAAATCAAAATATCTCATAAGACCACGCCGTGAATACGGAACGGGTTTTTACCTTATGAGATCAAAAACACTTTATATACTTGAAATCAGATATTATCATATAAGTTTCCCACAAATAATTTAGAATCTAGAAGAATGCTTGCACCTCACATTCTCCTATATAGTATACAAATAAAAACCGATTGGCACTTAGGGAAATTGGATTTCCACTCTGACAAGGTATAGGACCACCTTCCGATGATGTATCTCTAGAGGCAAATACACCTGGATTCAACAAGAACGTCTTGCAACCCGGCCCTCACATGACCAACCACTCATTTCTCTTGAGTGTATCGAATGTATATCACCGATGGTTGTGTACGGCAACGATCCCCGAATGGGCAGAATCGGTAGATTAAGAAACAAAAGGAATTTCTCTAGATAGGTGATACTACACCCTAATGGGAGCGACCCACATAGCCATGCTGCCAGCCTGATTTTTGTCATTTCCTGGGTGTGAGGCTTGAGGCTAGACGTACGTTTCATCATCACTGGTTCATTTTCTTTGAATGCCACATCGTCCTACCCGTTAGAAATACTCATTCGATTTCCCAAATATATCACGGGCAATAAAGCTAAGAGAAACGAATTTCTCCGCCGCCAACGCAATAAACTTACGTAAATTCGAAGTGTAGAATCTGACTGATATACGTTGTGAGACACTCGTCCATTCAAGTTTGTTCTAGGACTGAACAGACCGAGAATATTGTTTATAATCATCGTCTTCAGTTTGAACATCTCTAACGTGCGGTGTCTAATCAAATCAAAGTGGAAAATAAATCCGGTCTCTTTGAAATGATTACGAACATTTTTCCTTTAAATCATTAATCTAACATGATTAAAATCAATTACATATATAGTCAAATCAAACAATATACGATTATCTTGCTTATATCTGGCATTTTGATCATAACTTAGAATTGGACAATTTTAGTGTGCGCGCTGCACAGGTTTTTCTTTCCATCTTGTCCGTTACCTTTAAAATGAATACTTGCATTACTCCTTCAGAAATTGTAACAACCCGGATTTTTGAATAATCGAATTAACCAAATTAAAGAATAATTAATCTCAAACGTGAGAATTATGGGGATTGGGTTGCGCCATTGTGTTCGTCTCGGAATTCAGGTTGAAATAGAGTCCGAGTTTGCGGGAAACGAGTAACGGATGAAAGAGTTATGAACGAACGAAAGGTGGTGGCAAAGGAAGAAAAAAAATATAAACGCACTGGCGCACTTGGGAAGTGCGCCAGTACATATTTACACTGGCGCACCTGCCAAGTGCGCCCAGGCCGAGGAAGGAGCCTGCACAGCTTTCTGGTTCAGGCTGACCCGTGTTGTTGAGTCCTTTCTGACTCCTTGCTGAGTCATTAGGGCTGACTCATCACCCTAACATGATTGAATGGTTTTTATTGACCCTAAGAACATCCGTCGGCTTAAATTAATTCATAACTCTATAAAAAGACCCATAGACTCAAACCCTAAACCAGAATTAAAACTAAAACTATGGTCGTCATGCTGTTATCTTAAACCCTAGAGCAGTCGCCACCAAAATTAAGAGGAAGAACAACAACCAAATCAGAACTACCCAACCCTAACAGCGAATCTTCATCAAAGGAGCGCTAATTCAACTCCAGAAATCAGAATTCAGAACTCAAGACTGCTTTTGAGTTGTGAGTTCGATAGTTTTAGCGAAATAATTAGTAATTTAATTAGATTAAGATATAACGCGGATTGTATGGATGTGATATGAAGTATTGATTGCATGTTGTAATTATGTTGTAGGATTATGATTGAAATATCTATGATGTTATGTTATGATGTAAAGTTATATTGCTATCATCCATGTTGTAATTTTATATACAATCAAACCGTCATGTTCCTTATGCTAGTTTGTGATATTGATTCATATGATAAATCATATGTAGGAAAGTTTAGATGTTGATTCAATATGAACCGTATACAAGCTTGGGTAGAATTATATGTGACCTTACATGGCTATGGCACCTAGTTTATGTGAAATTTAATTGAAAGTTAGGTTATGACATATGTTAAATTCTACATGATAATTTACATGTTAGATATTAGTTTACACCATTGTTGCGATGTATAAATCACATATGTGAGTATATGAGTTGGATATGAATCATGTTATGTTGTTACCTATGCAAGTTTACCCCTTTTAGATATAGATCTATGACATATGATGTTTATGCAAGTTTGTGGCCATTATTTCATCAAGTTCACACCTTTAGATTTGGATCTATGTTATACATGATGTTTATGCAAGTTTGTGGCCATTATCTTATCAAGTTTACACCTTTAGATTTGATCCATGACATATGTTGTTTATGCAAATTGTAATTTTGGCCTATGCAAGTTTTAGATGTAGAACATCATTCATATATGCAAGTTCACCCATATGTTAGATCTATGTTTTAATTATGTGTATATTGTGATGTTTTCTTTTATTTCATGAGTTAGACTATTCGAGTCTAACGTATATTTTTACGTTAAACGAACAAACGTTCTACGTGGGGAAAAAGGGAATAATATTAAAAATGTTTAATTGGCATAAATGCCTTAAAAGGCATAAAATTACACTGTGGTGAAATTGGTATGATTTTACATATGATAAATGGGTGGACATAATTGAGTCAATTATGGACATCGCTAAATTTGGAATTGATTGATAATTTGAATAGGGAAAGTAATTCAAATTGGGGGTGATTAATTAGGAGTAATTAATCGTCTAAGACACGAGGTTAGACTCTTTTGTGGTGTAAGACAGCCCGGACCCGCCCGGCAAATCCAGCTGCCACAAATGCCAGTCTAATGTGAGAGGTCTTAGGCATAAACTAAATACGAAACAATTGTAAAGACACGAGGTTAGGCTCTTTTGTGGTGTAAGACTGCCCGTACCCGCCCGGCAAATCCAGCTGCCACAAATGCCAGTCTAATGTGAGAGGTCTTTATGAGGTTACGGTCTTAATGAATTAAGAAACACTTAACCAGATAAGCATGTAGTGGTACATGAGGGGGTTAAGTGGGTGCCTTGGGTGGCATGTGGAATCTAGTGGGTGCCTTGGGTGGCATTTGGAAAGACGATTAGAAACACTTAACCAAAATATGAAAACATGTAATTGAAAAATGAATAAGAAGTGGGTTAAGTGGGATGTACTAGAGGGGACCAAGCTTAGGTGGATAGCTTGTGTCAAGTAATGGGGGCCCGTTTCAACCAGTAACCCATACGTATCTTTGTGGGCTCGACCCAAGTCGAGGACGGGACACGCATACTGGGCTTGACTGTAAGAGACCAAACCAGGTTAGCGGTGGCAATGCAAGTCCACCGGGTTCATATGCGTGTGTGAACCCGGGCTGGTAGGTAAGACATTGTTGCATCATGTAGGTATAAGCCGTGCATTCTTGATGGTATCGGGTTGCCACTTTGGGGAGTGATACACCCCACTTTGGGGCCAGCACGGGTATCTACGAGTTAGGGAGCCGATCGCTTGGGGGTAGTGGGTACACCTAGTGGAGATAGGGGCAGACGGCACCTATGAAGGCAGCTAGGGGTGCACGAAACTACCAATATCAATATTAAGTTTGTAGGCGGGATCAACCTTAGGGTGACTAGTAGTGGTGCAGTATACTAGTGGCGGTGCAGTTTAGGAATTATCCCATAGTGTTCGTGTAGTTCAGTAATCATCCTATAGTGGTCTAGGTGCGCTTAACGATATCGTTGATCATCCTGTTTCCTTGTTTACTCTACCATACTCAATGGTTCATGGTCATTTCCCTATTTTCCAACTTATGCCTTAGCCTAGTTACTTTGTTAATTATATTGTCAGAATTATCGCACTCGCCAGATTTTATGTCTGACCCCCTTTTTCCATCTCTTTCCTCCCTCCCCCCCCCCCACCAGGTGCTCAGGTTGGAACTAGCACCAGCGGAGCTTGATCTTGGACTGCTTTTAGAAGATTTCTTGGATCGCAGAAGTAAAGTTCAGCTTCTCTTTATTTATGGCTATTTTAATGTTGGGGATTATGTCTTTCAGTTTATGTACTTTGTTTTATCAAGATGGATATGATGTACTTTCCTTTGGTTTATGGTTTTGATGATGTAATCAAACGTCTGGGTTTATCCGCTGTAATGAAATAAAGTTTTAATTTTTTTTCAAGTACTGCTTTATATCTGTCTTGTTGTGATTTTCTGTTCTATACTTACTTAAAATGCTCCATGGAAGTTAATGCATTCCCTTTGTGAGTGACATTAATGGAAGTGGGGTGTTACACGTGGTATCAAAGCTGAAGGTTACCAGAACAGATATGAATTTTTGAAAAACTATTTTTTTTCAAAACAATTTTTATAAAGAAGTACTTTCAAAAGTATTTTCAAGAGAAAAGCATATTTTCGAAAGCATAACCCCAAAAGCCATATATCTTTCCTTCAGTCCTTTTTGTACTGAATCTTTCCTTTTTCGTTTCAGCATGTCTGAAGCATCTGAGATACCAGAGGGCGTTCATGTGCCCGGTTGGTTTCGTCAATATCTTGAGGCTAGGGCCGCTACCGCAGGTCTAGCAAATCCTCCTCCTCGTGTCGATAATTTCGCAAAGATATGTAAGGACTTTAGAGCAATGGGTGGAAAACCTTTTCACGGGATGGAAACATTTGTTGAAGCTCGTAACTGGATAAAGGAGGCGGAAGAATTGTTTGGAATCTTTGAAGTGGATGATGGAAGGAAAATCCAGCTAGCTGCTTGGCTAATGAAGGATGAGGCCTCGTTTTGGTAGGAGGTCACTAATGGGGGTCGCCCAGTTGTTACATGGCCAGATTTTAGGCAGAGGTTTGAGGTGAAGTTTCTCTCACGGGCTGAAGAGAATCTATACATGGAAAGGTTTTTGTCACTGAAGCAAGGGAATCTACCGGTGAAAGAGTACGTTAACAAATTCAACCAATTGGCAAGGTTTGGCTTAGACTTGGTGAACACTCCAGAGAAGAAGGCTTTAAGGTTTGTTAAGGGTTTAAACGAGCCGCTTCATGGGTTAGCTATGACCCACATTCCTATGGGGGCTACCTTTGAGAGGTTAGTTGACATGGCACTCATGCATGAAGAGGAGAAGGGCGCCAATGCTAATAAGGCACTCGAGAAGCAAGGGGATCAAAAGAAGCCGCAACAGCAACAACAGAACAAGAAAGGTGGCAAAGGCAACAATGCTAAGGGGAAGAAGAAATGCTTTAACTGTGGGACACCCGGCCATCTAAGTAAAGATTGTAGGAAGAAGAAGAAGACCAGTTGTTTCCACTGTGGCGAGGCGGGACTTCTTAATAAGGACTGCCCAAAGGAAGGGCAGAGGGCAGGGTCTACCTCGGGAGGACAGGTGCAAGCTCTTATGGAACCCGGGCAGGCAAGGGGACAAGTTCAGGCTCTCGTGGTCCCACCACTGCAAGAAGAACGAGGTAGAGCAATTTCTGTTGAAAGTTTAGTTTTTCTGTTTGACCATCCTGTCTGTACTTTATTCGATTCTGGCGCATCGCATTCGTTTATTTCTACATCATTAGTTGAAACACTGCACCTAGATACTAGTCTTGTTACTGATCCCTTAGTTGTCTCAAATCCTATTGGTGGTTCGGCTCATCTTTCTATGATTTGTCGGGATTTGAGAGTGTCTATCTTGGGCGTTGGATTTGAATGCAATGCCTTCGTCCTTGGTTTCGAAGGCTATAGTTTGATTCTAGGGGAGGATTGGCTAGCCAGGAGGGGTGCCATCCTAGATTGTGAAAGGAGGGTAGTTAGACTATTGATTCATTATGGAAAGACCCTCATATTTCTTGCGGCCCCAGGGGTTGAGTGATGCTTAGTTGCCTAGAATCTTCTGACGCATCTAACGATGATTAGGAATATGTTTGTGTGGTTCGTGAGTATGGAGACGTCTTTGATAAAGTGCGGGGTTTACCAGAAGCGTGAAATAAGTTTTCGTATGTGCTTAATAGATTAAGCAAAGCCAGTTATGTGATCAGCGGTGGTTTTGGAGCAAGACTGGCAAGGACAGCCAGAGTCGGTCAAGTGCTCAATTGATTGACCGTCTTACTAGTATCATCTCACGTAGGTCGTCTGAATTCGAAGGAGGTATCCCTTGGGTGTTTGTCTGATATTGGTTTAGGCCTTTGGGGCTTGCACTTGGGGGATGTCGAGTTCGACTAGGATGGCCTGCATGAGAGATGGATAGTTGTAGCATGGGATAATATCCTGGTTAGCTCTAGAAGCAGAGAAGAGCATGCGCTACATCTTAGAGAAAGCTTAGGGACCCTACAAGTGCACCAGCTTAAAGCTAAGTTCTCCAAAATACCATTTTGGAGGAAAGAAGTGAGGATTTTAGAGCAAGGGGTCTCTAGGGAAGGGTGATATGTTATGGTAGATAGAATCCTTAGCATCCTACGACTTCGAGATTGCATATACCCCTGGCAAGGGTAGCGTAGTGGAAGATGCATTAAGTAGAAAAAGGTTATCCTTGAGTCCGTTGTTTGAGCGGCGAAGTTTAGAGTTCATCTCTACGTTTGACTTTACACCTTCCATTGGCTTCGTACCTGGTTTGCTAGCATCCTTAGAGGTCAGACCTACGCTTTTGGGACGGATTGGCGAGGCACAGCGAGACGGCCCACAGTTGGTTGAGTTAGTAGAAAATCTCAAAGGAGGGGAGTCATTGAGCCATCTCTGTAGGTATACCCTAGATGATAAGGGTTGGTTGCGTAGGGACGGTAGACTTTGTGTACCACAAGACGAGAATCTGAGGAAGACCATTCTTGATGATGCCCATCGTTCGAAGATGACCATTCATCCCGGCAGGGACAAGATGTACATGGACATGAGACGAGTTTACTTTTGGGCCGGCATGAAGAAAGATGTGGTTGAGTATGTCTCTAGATGCTTGGTGTGCCAAAAAGTAAAAGCGGAGCAAAAGAAGCCCGGTGGATTGCTTCACCCATTGGAGGTCCCACAATGGAAGTGGGAAAGCGTCTTGATGGACTTTATTGACGGATTACCGAGATCGAGGAAGGGTAATACGTGGATTTGGGTCGTGGTAGACAGACTTACTAAGAGCGCCCATTTCATTCCCGTGAAAAGTAAGAGGACTGCTCCATGGTTAGCCTCCGTATACATTCGAGAGATAGTTCGTTTGCACGGTGTTCCTTCTAGCATAGTGAGCGACCGCGATCCTATTTTCACTAGCGAATTTTGGAGAAGCTTGAAAGAGGCGGTAGGGACTCAGTTATGTCTGAGCACCGCATATCATCCTCAGATGGACGGCCAGACCGAGAGGGTGAATCGTATTCTAGAGGACTTATTGAGGTTGTGTGTCTTAGATTTCGGAGGTACATGGGAAGAACATCTTCCGTTGGTAGAGTTCGCATATAATAACAGCTTTCAGTCTAGCATTGGCATGGCACCGTTCGAAGCTCTTTATGGATGGCCGTGTCGTTCGCCTACATGTTGGTGGGAATCTATGGATAAGATCTTGCTTGGACCCGATATGATTAGAGAGACTTCGGAGAAGATCGATTTGATTCGAAGGAGGATGAAGACGGCGCAAGATAGGCAGAAATCTTATGCGGACAAGAGGAGGTCAGATCTTGTGTTTGATGTTGGGGACATGGTCATTGTCAAAGTGTCTCCATTACGGAACATCGTTCGCTTGGGTCCGTTGGGAAGTTAGCACCAAGGTTCGTAGGGGCGTTTCCTATTAAGGAAAGGATTGGGCAGATGGCGTATAGAGTGGAGTTGCCCAAGAGACTTAGTGGTGTACACGACGTATTCCATGTATCACATTTGAGGAAGTGCTTGCACGAGACCGCGGAAGTGGTAGAGCCGAGCTTGCTTAGAGAGGTGGAGATTGAGTGTGATGCGACGATTCGACGAGCTCCTACGCGCATTCTTGGGTCGGAGATTAAGAAGTTGAGGAATCGAGAGGTCAAACTAGTCAAAGTGCAATGGGGAGATGATGAGAGCAACGCTACTTGGGAGACGGAATCGAAGATGCGTTCATTATACCCTTTTTCTTTTCGAGGGTATGTCTTTTAATTTCTCCCTTATCGCTTACCTTGTACTTATCTTATCTTCAGTACGTCCTCTCGCTAGTATCTTTGACCTTTAGATAGGGTAGTCCTATGGTTGAAACATGTGTTTGAGACATGTTATGGATGATGGTTGCTCGTGGATGCATATACACACACTTTAGGCACTAGATCGGCTCAGTCACTTCATATTGCATATTGCATATAAATGTGTGTACATATTTAAGTAATGGATGAACAATGGCTGCACCATCATATGGATGTTGCATTTTGGTGAATGTGCACAAGTAGAAATAATATGTATCGATAGGATTCTTTCGCATACATAATGGACGCATGGCACTATCATGGTTTGCATTAAGGAGGTCAACTGAATCAGTAGACCGCTTGATTTTGCATTAGATAAGGAACATATACACACACTTCTTGCATATGTTCATACAACATTAGAAATTTTATAAGGACAATGGATGCCCGTGTTTGATGGTTGAGTAGATGGTTGTTTGGATGGTAGGATATGCATTCTCCTTGACTTGGAGATTTCGGGGACGAAATCCTTTAAGGAGAGGAGAATGTAACACCCCGGATTTTTGAATAATCGAATTAACCAAATTAAAGAATAATTAATCTCAGACGTGAGAATTATGGGGATTGGGTTGCGCCATTGTGTTCGTCTCGGAATTCTGGTTGAAATAGAGTCCGAGTTTGCGGGAAAAGAGTACCGGATGAAAGAGTTATGAACGAACGAAAGGTGGTGGCAAAGGAAGAAAAAAATATAAATGCACTGGCGCACTTGTAACAACCCGTAAAATGCGAGCCAGTTTGAAATTTTTATTTCGGCGATTTTAGCGAATTTTGAATATTTAAAATGAATTATTTTAAATAATATCGACGAGAAATTTATTTTGAATTGAAATTCGACGTATATATTATATACGTCGTCGTTAGAATATATAATAATTATATATTATTATAAAAGGAATAGAAAATGGCGCGGTAGTTCGAAAATTCGATTTCTAATTTCAAATGAATATACAGAATTCAATATAAGTCAGAATTGAACGAAACAAGAAATATTTGAATCTGTATAACTATATCTTTGTAACGAAGTTAACAAACTGTGATTTCATCTTAGAAATGATAAGATATGTCCAGTTGAAATTTAGAAATAGTCGCTGTGGAATTTATATATATTTTAATATAATATAAGGCCCTTAAAAATAGCAATTTTGCAAACGACCTCGGATTTCGACGAAACCAGTTTTGTTGGGTCCGTGATGTTAAGTTATTGCTAGATTCCAAATTTCATAATTTTTCGAATCAATATGTGAGCGTGGCAAAGGAAAACGCGTTTGACCAGTTTCAGTTGATTTTAATCGACTGGAAATTGGCCATTTTTCAAACGGTCTCAGAATTCGACGAAACTAGTTTTGTTAGGACCGTATCGTCAATACGAAGCTAGAAAATATTTTTCGGGAATTTTTCTAGTTAGTATGTGACCCCGGTAATTTGAAATGTACGTTTAAAATTCAATATAGTGATTTAAATGTAAATGCAACGGAAACTGATCGAAACGGTCGATTCAGCTTGCGGTAGATATCCCATTGTGTTCGGAATGGGGGTGAAACGCTATGGGCGACAGGCGGTGGACCTCGTTTAGGGGTCGTATGTAAAAGTATCTTTTTAGGAATTAAATAATTAAATTAAATAAAAAAGTAAAATAAAATATAAAATATATTTTCTCTCCCCCATTTACACTCTGGCCCCCCCCCCCACTATTTCAAAACCGAAATCGAACCAGAAAAGAAAAAAAAAAAACAAGAAAAACCCTAACCACCATCCACCTTGTCGCGATCCGCCACCCTCCTCCACCTTCATCCGCCCTCCGCCTCGATCCTCTTCCCTTCTGCCACGAGACCGACGCGCGCCATCCCTCCTTCGAAGCCGCACCTCCAGCCTTAGCCACCGCCGTCAGAGGTCGAGCCCCTCCTCCCCTCGAAACCCATTCCGACGCCCATCGCCTGAGACCGCGCCACCTCCTCCTGAACACTGCCGTGACTTCTTCCCCCCTCCATGTTACTGTAAGTTTGTTTTATTTTAATTTATTTTATTTTAATTCAGAAAACTTATTTTATTTTAAAACAGAAAACTTATTTTATTTTAAAACAGAAAACTTATTTTATTTTAAAACAGAAAACTTATTTTATTTTAAAACAGAAAACTTATTTTATTTTAAAACAGAAAACTTATTTTATTTTAAAACAGAAAACTTAGTTTATTTTAAAACAGAAAACTTATTTTATTTAAAACAGAAAACTGATTTGATTTTTAAAAAAAATAAATAAAAACTGAAATTTTATAAAAACTAATTTTAGATTTTTTTTAAGAAGTTATAAAACTGATTTTAATTAGAATTCAGAACTGATTTTGTTTTAGAAATCAAAACTGAATTTTAAAAGGAAATCAAAACTGAATTTTAAAAGGAAATCAAAACTGAATTTTAAAAGGAAATCAAAACTGAATTTTCTTTAGTTTAAAAACTGTTTTTTTTTTATTTTATATTTTCTTTAAAACTGATTTTTTTTATTATTTTACTTTAAAATAGAAAATATCGTATTTTTAGAATAGAAGAGATCATAGTTTTAAATAGAAAAAAAACGGAATTTTTATTGTGTATGAAGTTATGATTTTTAACTTAAAGGAAGAATTTATTTTTCTAAACAAGAAAAGAAATGTTTTTTTTATTTGTAAAGATTATATTTTTATAACGAAAAAGATTATATTTTTAGAAGAAAAAATATATGCTTTTTGTATGTAAAACATAGATTTTTATAAAAATAAAATCCGATTTTCTTATATGAACGTTAGCAAAAAGATGTGATCTTTATAGAAGATAGAGAAGTAAAAATAGAATTTTTATATATTGAACTTTGAAATAAAAATTCGATTTTTATATATTGAACTTTGAAATAAAAATTCGATTTTTATATATTGAACTTTGAAATAAAAATTCGATTTTTATATATTGAACTTTGAAATAAAAATTTGATTTTTATATATTGAACTTTGAAATAAAAATTCGATTTTTATATATTGAACTTTGAAATAAAAATTCGATTTTTATATATTGAACTTTGAAATAAAAATTCGATTTTTATATATTGAACTTTGAAATAAAAATTCGATTTTTATATATTGAACTTTGAAATAAAAATTCGATTTTTATATATTGAACTTTGAAATAAAAATTCGATTTTTATATATTGAATAGCGAAGTAAAAATGGGATTTTTGTATATGTAGTGAAAACGGGCGACGAAGCTGACAAAAAGGCGAAACGACGAAGACTTCTGCAAATGAAGAGCCGTGGAGCTAGGATAGCTATATGTGAGAACTTCCCACCTTTCAATTTAATTTTTCTAGTTATATATATATATACTAGGATGCAGACGGTGTTTAGTAGCACCCGACACAATCGTCCACAGACCATGGACTTGTTTGTTTGGCTGTTTGGTAATTGATTGCGATATTGGTTTGAATGTGGTTTGTGGTGTGAAAAATCGAATCAATAAATTGGTTAGGATTAGACGTGCGCCGTTATAAGGCGAAGGAGTAAGGCTAGGTTAGACTCTTACTCCAAATTTTGTGGTTTACATAACGAATTGATTTGATTGATGTGTGAATGGCGTGGGCCTTCACTAGACCGGGGATAAGGCTAGGCCTTGTCCCGTTTCTAGTATCGTACCGTTATGCCGCCGAAATTTTCTAAAATGTGTTAGAAAATAAAAATATCATTTTATTGTGTAAATGAATCGAATAGAAATTCATAGGTTGAAATAAAATGTTTTGTCGTTAAAAATATAATTTTTAACGTGAATGTGAATAAATGAATAGTTATAAACAAATCGGCCGATTTGTTTGTATATACACTGATTTGACTGATATTGATTGGGTCGATAAATTTTACACATCGCCCAATTGCACAAATAAAATCTGTGTTTGATTGTTTGAAACCCCACACGGGTGTTGGGATGAAATTTGAAGTTCACTCATCCTGATTGATTAAATATGTCGATCGATTGATTGACAGGCTGTTATAAGCGTTGAATATCTATATTTGATGCTTATACAGTGTAGTGCACTTTGGTTGATGGTTGATTATTTTCAATGCTATTATACATGTGTTGTATGCAAATCCATATAATTAATTTTATATGGTAATTGATTGGGCCTCATTCCAGTTTTGAAAAAGAAATATTTGAAAAAGAAATATTTGAAATAGAATATTTGAAAATAGAAATTTATGAAGCCGTGTTGATTAGATTGACGCCATTTTGACGTGAACGATATTTATATCAATTTTAAGTGATTTCGAAATGAATTAAATTGAAAACGATTTCGAAATGAAATGAATTGAAAACGATTTCGAAATGAAATGAATTGAAAACGATTTCGAAATGAATTGAATTGAAAACGATTTCGAAATGAATTGAATTGAAAACGATTTCGAAATGAATTGAATTGAAAACGAATTCGAATTGAATTGAAAACAAATTGAAATGAATTCAAATTGAATTGAAATTTGAATTGAATAGAAATGAATTTTGAGACGAATTTATAAAGAAGGATTCAATTTTGCTTTGAATTGAAATGGAAGTTGAAATAGCTTTTGAAACGATTTTAAAACTATTTATATAATTCGTTTTAAATAAAAATCAACGAAGTATATATTATATATATTATATATATATATATAATATAATGGCCTGAATAGAACGCACCGCGCCGCGGCAGTTCGTGAATTTCGACCATTTATTTCAAACGGACATTACGGGAGATCCGACCGTCGGATTCTCCTAAAACCGGAACCGTTGGGTTCGTATCGAAAAGAGCTTTCTAATGAATGTTAGAAATTTGAAATCTAACGGTTGGATTTGGAGATACGTCCAAATCAAATTCGAAAAAGGTCGTTGTAAGTGCAGTTCGATGGCCGTTAATGGAAATCGACTGTACGGGCCTTGATAAAATTATTAAAAATAGTAATAATTTGTGTAAAATCATAAGAAATGATTTAGAAAGAATTGGGATGAAAAACTCCATATTTGAAAAGATAAAAATAGATTTTTATTGAAATGAACTAGTTTTGAACTAGGAATATAATTCTATTTATTTTTAATAAATAAATTGAATTTAAAAAGGGTTTTGAAAATAACCAAAACATCCAATGATTGCATTGGAGTGGATTTGAATCGAAATTGTCTTCGGAATATTTCGATGTTGGAATTCGTGATTATACAGGTGTTGTTATGGAAATTTGAAAGATATATATTTATATCGTTATTTCCAATACGACATTTGTTAATCGTAGAATTTGATATTGAATATAAGCCGATATATTTTCTATTCAGAGCCTTATATTGAATATCGAATGTGATTTGGGTTTGTCGTGAATGGTGTCTTCACTAACACTGTTCTTGAACCCAGTTGAGAAAAGATTAAATCTTTTTGTTTAGATTTAATGAAGTTTGCCAATTAAATAATATTTAATTGGAATAGAATTGATATTGATTTTTGGGTTTATCGTGAACAGTATTTTAAATAACACTTGTTCTTTAACCCGATAATTAATGGAATGTGATTTTGGGTTTATCGTGAACCGTGTTTTAAATGACACTGATTCTTTAACCCAGTTAACGATTAAAACTAAGTGGAGTTTTAATGAATCTTTAATTAGATTGAAATGATCGAAAATGGAGTATCACCAGTTTTGCTCCAGGCGATAGTTAAATCTTTAATTAGATTTGAACGTGAAATGGTAATTGAATTTACCAATAACACTGTGGTGTTAGATATGAAGTATTACTAGTTTTACTTCATGGGATGAATAGGTTGGGATTGGGAAATTAAAACAAATGATTACTTCGGTAAGGTTCGCTAATCCCGACTAGTTTGAATTGATATTCAAAAATGGATTAAAGAATAAATTCAAGGAATTTATCTTTGATAAAATTAATGGGAATCTTTCCCTATGAATGTGAAATTTAGAAACTAACTGTCGGTTAGCCAAGCAGAATGGTTTTCTGGATATTGATCTGATGTTGGTTTCGGCCTTCGGGGTTAATATTTGGGGAATTATTCTCTTGATTAATTTACGGTTAGTGACTAATGAATTGGAATGAGGCGTATGTTGTGTTTGTGTAACACTTTTATAATATATACACGAGTTATTCGGAAAGACCGGGTTTATCCCATTCTGAATAACTTATACGACGATAAGTCGAAGATGAAGACGATGGTCGAAGACCGGAGGTCTTCACGTCGTTTGGGTGATAACTGATGATCTTGATTGGGCTGTACACCCAAGAAGATGGAAACAGTTAGTGATCGTCCAGACGTACTTGGAGATCAATGGATATGCGGGGTACTAGGTGCCTCCGGTTTCGTTCAGACCCAGGACGGACTTGTAAATGGACTGTGTGTCTGACATCGGATTTCACTCTGTGTGACTGATATCGGTTGCATAGGATGGTTTGCCTGTGTGGCATGCTAAGATGCAAATGATCAAGGCTTCTGTTGAAAAGCAAAGTCTTGTGGTGATGATCAAAGCACGGCCTTTGTGGCGTAGCTTTGTGTAACGTTTACCTCGCGTGTTTCACACCAGGTATGAACCAAAAACGGGAGACGGACCTCAGGGAGGGCATGCGTTTCTTCCTAGTTAGAAGTGGCGTCAGTGGTTTTACACGCCCTGACGAGTTTGACTTATGTGGTTGTTGCTGTTGCGAGGCGCCTCGGATTGATCGGTCGTTCTCGAACCGATGGAGTCATTTAGTTGGCTCGTTTACGCCCCATAGGGCGGAGAAACGCATGTTCAGGCATTTTAATCCACTCCGTGTGGACCGGCCCTGACGATCCAAGGGTCACTCGAGCTCTGATCCTGAGACTCGGACTAGGCAGTCTCGAATCGGTTGAGGACTATCTTTTGCCTCGGTTCATAGATGGAAATCCAATTTCCAAATACGTGACAATTGCGGTTTTGATTGTATATCCTATATATGGCGACATAGTGGGATGGGGCGCTCATGCCGCCTATGATTGATACTTATGATTTGAAGTGTTTTATACACTATGCACTTATAATAGTATCAAATGATTTGTTTTAAACGTATCAAGCATTCTTTGGCTGTTATAAGGGAAAACCCTATCCTCGACTGCGTTGCATTGTGTGATGGGACCTGGGTCTTATAACAGCTTCATTTTTCTTTATTTAGCATTGCGCTGTTTGTTTTATGCACTGGTATTCTTGGGAGGAAACCCGTTCCGTGTTATACGGCGTGGTCCCTTGATTTACCTAATGATTTAAAATAAAGATTAATAACTGTTTTAGTTCTCACACCAGTCACATGACTGACCTGGAGTTTATTGTTTTAACCTAAACTCTGGGTGCCCCTATTTTGACACGGGCAGCTAGTAGTTTCGGTTTTGCAGATTTATATTCACAGGATCCTGGTTTACAGCTGGAACGATATCCGGAAAGCTTTGTATCCGTATATCTCTTTCTAGTTGTGTATTGTATTATTTTCCGCTGCTATGTGTTTAAATGTAATTTAAATCTCTGATATTTCTGTGTAATATTCATTTATACTCTGTATATTCTTGTATTCTGGTGCATTGTTGTAATATACAATGAAATGTTCTTCTGTATGCGTTCTGCTGTGGTTTGTTCTCGAACTATCCGTCGCTTTCCTTTACGGGGAAGTTACGGGTCTTCACAGTTGGTATCAGAGCTTTGGTTTACAAAGCAGAGAACAAGGCACATTAGAACCATACGAAAGAATTCATCAGATATTGGGTTAGTAATATCCAATTAGAATGACTCGTTAGAGATAGGATCAGTAGTATCCTAGAACGAGTGTGAAGAGTATATTTTTCAAATGAAAACAATTTTTGTTTTGAAAATCTAAATCACTTAATCGTATTTGATTATTTATTTATATTGATTAGGACAGTCCAATATATAAAGATTTTGCGTATGCGCCTGGCTAGCGTCTATTCGAAGTTTTAATATATTGGATGGATATAGATTCACGCTCTAGTCGCCCGAAGATGATTCTGATGATAGTTCGAACATCATCAGAATTGGTATTCATGTTTCGAAGGTGTGATATCTATATATTTCCTATTGGCTGGTGTGAGAACCAAAAACTATATAGGATCTATTGTTGTGATTTGGCACCAAAACACGATTTTTTGTATATGTATCAAAATTATGAATTTGAAACGTTAAATTCACTAATTGATTGATGTTTGTGTTGTTTGTTTAAATTGTTTGCTAATTTTTAGCCATTTAGCCTAACAGAACCAAATATTGAATTATATCGAAAATTGGTTGCGTTTGCTTGCATATACATGTATATCATTGAACAGGTCATAGCAAGGCGGCTAGAGCCAAAGAATAAAATTTGTTTGCCCGACAAATAGGTACATGTTTACTACATAATTTACTGTTTTGTTTGGGTGATGATGATTTTATGAGCCTATTGGCTAGCCGCTTGGCTTTTTCTTTTTCTTTTTGAGATCTGAAGGACCGGGGAAGCTATTTGAAATTCCCCGATGCTCCCGGTGCAGGGGAGGTTATGGCGAAATTTTTCAAAAATTTAGGGTGTTAGCCAAATTTTTGAGATTTTGAAAATTCTCAGAAACTAAAGAGTTGGAGAATGGAAGCCAGATCGAATATAGTGTTGAATAATCAAACCACTTTCGACTTTGTTCCTTTTCGGGGACGAAAAATTTTAAGTGGGGGAGATTGTAACAACCCGTAAAATGCGAGCCAGTTTGAAATTTTTATTTCGGCGATTTTAGCGAATTTTGAATATTTAAAATGAATTATTTTAAATAATATCGACGAGAAATTTATTTTGAATTGAAATTCGACGTATATATTATATACGTCGTCGTTAGAATATATAATAATTATATATTATTATAAAAGGAATAGAAAATGGCGCGGTAGTTCGAAAATTCGATTTCTAATTTCAAATGAATATACAGAATTCAATATAAGTCAGAATTGAACGAAACAAGAAATATTTGAATCTGTATAACTATATCTTTGTAACGAAGTTAACAAACTGTGATTTCATCTTAGAAATGATAAGATATGTCCAGTTGAAATTTAGAAATAGTCGCTGTGGAATTTATATATATTTTAATATAATATAAGGCCCTTAAAAATAGCAATTTTGCAAACGACCTCGGATTTCGACGAAACCAGTTTTGTTGGGTCCGTGATGTTAAGTTATTGCTAGATTCCAAATTTCATAATTTTTCGAATCAATATGTGAGCGTGGCAAAGGAAAACGCGTTTGACCAGTTTCAGTTGATTTTAATCGACTGGAAATTGGCCATTTTTCAAACGGTCTCAGAATTCGACGAAACTAGTTTTGTTTGGACCGTATCGTCAATACGAAGCTAGAAAATATTTTTCGGGAATTTTTCTAGTTAGTATGTGACCCCGGTAATTTGAAATGTACGTTTAAAATTCAATATAGTGATTTAAATGTAAATGCAACGGAAACTGATCGAAACGGTCGATTCAGCTTGCGGTAGATATCCCATTGTGTTCGGAATGGGGGTGAAACGCTATGGGCGACAGGCGGTGGACCTCGTTTAGGGGTCGTATGTAAAAGTATCTTTTTAGGAATTAAATAATTAAATTAAATAAAAAAGTAAAATAAAATATAAAATATATTTTCTCTCCCCCATTTACACTCTGGCCCCCCCCCCCCACTATTTCAAAACCGAAATCGAACCAGAAAAGAAAAAAAAAAACAAGAAAAACCCTAACCACCATCCACCTTGTCGCGATCCGCCACCCTCCTCCACCTTCATCCGCCCTCCGCCTCGATCCTCTTCCCTTCTGCCACGAGACCGACGCGCGCCATCCCTCCTTCGAAGCCACACCTCCAGCCTTAGCCACCGCCGTCAGAGGTCGAGCCCCTCCTCCCCTCGAAACCCATTCCGACGCCCATCGCCTGAGACCGCGCCACCTCCTCCTGAACACTGCCGTGACTTCTTCCCCCCTCCATGTTACTGTAAGTTTGTTTTATTTTAATTTATTTTATTTTAATTCAGAAAACTTATTTTATTTTAAAACAGAAAACTTATTTTATTTTAAAACAGAAAACTTATTTTATTTTAAAACAGAAAACTTATTTTATTTTAAAACAGAAAACTTATTTTATTTTAAAACAGAAAACTTATTTTATTTTAAAACAGAAAACTTAGTTTATTTTAAAACAGAAAACTTATTTTATTTAAAACAGAAAACTGATTTGATTTTTAAAAAAAATAAATAAAAACTGAAATTTTATAAAAACTAATTTTAGATTTTTTTAAGAAGTTATAAAACTGATTTTAATTAGAATTCAGAACTGATTTTGTTTTAGAAATCAAAACTGAATTTTAAAAGGAAATCAAAACTGAATTTTAAAAGGAAATCAAAACTGAATTTTAAAAGGAAATCAAAACTGAATTTTCTTTAGTTTAAAAACTGTTTTTTTATTATTTTATATTTTCTTTAAAACTGATTTTTTTTATTATTTTACTTTAGAAAATATCGTATTTTTAGAATAGAAGAGATCATAGTTTTAAATAGAAAAAAAACGGAATTTTTATTGTGTATGAAGTTATGATTTTTAACTTAAAGGAAGAATTTATTTTTCTAAACAAGAAAAGAAATGTTTTTTTTATTTGTAAAGATTATATTTTTATAACGAAAAAGATTATATTTTTAGAAGAAAAAATATATGCTTTTTGTATGTAAAACATAGATTTTTATAAAAATAAAATCCGATTTTCTTATATGAACGTTAGCAAAAAGATGTGATCTTTATAGAAGATAGAGAAGTAAAAATAGAATTTTTATATATTGAACTTTGAAATAAAAATTCGATTTTTATATATTGAACTTTGAAATAAAAATTCGATTTTTATATATTGAACTTTGAAATAAAAATTCGATTTTTATATATTGAACATTGAAATAAAAATTCGATTTTTATATATTGAACTTTGAAATAAAAATTCGATTTTTATATATTGAACTTTGAAATAAAAATTCGATTTTTATATATTGAACTTTGAAATAAAAATTCGATTTTTATATATTGAACTTTGAAATAAAAATTCGATTTTTATATATTGAACTTTGAAAAAAAAATTCGATTTTTATATATTGAACTTTGAAATAAAAATTCGATTTTTATATATTGAATAGCGAAGTAAAAATGGGATTTTTGTATATGTAGTGAAAACGGGCGACGAAGCTGACAAAAAGGCGAAACGACGAAGACTTCTGCAAATGAAGAGCCGTGGAGCTAGGATAGCTATATGTGAGAACTTCCCACCTTTCAATTTAATTTTTCTAATTATATATATATATACTAGGATGCAGACGGTGTTTAGTAGCACCCGACACAATCGTCCACAGACCATGGACTTGTTTGTTTGGCTGTTTGGTAATTGATTGCGATATTGGTTTGAATGTGGTTTGTGGTGTGAAAAATCGAATCGATAAATTGGTTAGGATTAGACGTGCGCCGTTATAAGGCGAAGGAGTAAGGCTAGGTTAGACTCTTACTCCAAATTTTGTGGTTTACATAACGAATTGATTTGATTGATGTGTGAATGGCGTGGGCCTTCACTAGACCGGGGATAAGGCTAGGCCTTGTCCCGTTTCTAGTATCGTACCGTTATGCCGCCGAAATTTTCTAAAATGTGTTAGAAAATAAAAATATCATTTTATTGTGTAAATGAATCGAATAGAAATTCATAGGTTGAAATAAAATGTTTTGTCGTTAAAAATATAATTTTTAACGTGAATGTGAATAAATGAATAGTTATAAACAAATCGGCCGATTTGTTTGTATATACACTGATTTGACTGATATTGATTGGGTCGATAAATTTTACACATCGCCCAATTGCACAAATAAAATCTGTGTTTGATTGTTTGAAACCCCACACGGGTGTTGGGATGAAATTTGAAGTTCACTCATCCTGATTGATTAAATATGTCGATCGATTGATTGACAGGCTGTTATAAGCGTTGAATATCTATATTTGATGCTTATACAGTGTAGTGCACTTTGGTTGATGGTTGATTATTTTCAATGCTATTATACATGTGTTGTATGCAAATCCATATAATTAATTTTATATGGTAATTGATTGGGCCTCATTCCAGTTTTGAAAAAGAAATATTTGAAAAAGAAATATTTGAAATAGAATATTTGAAAATAGAAATTTATGAAGCCGTGTTGATTAGATTGACGCCATTTTGACGTGAACGATATTTATATCAATTTTAAGTGATTTCGAAATGAATTAAATTGAAAACGATTTCGAAATGAAATGAATTGAAAACGATTTCGAAATGAAATGAATTGAAAACGATTTCGAAATGAATTGAATTGAAAACGATTTCGAAATGAATTGAATTGAAAACGATTTCGAAATGAATTGAATTGAAAACGAATTCGAATTGAATTGAAAACAAATTGAAATGAATTCAAATTGAATTGAAATTTGAATTGAATAGAAATGAATTTTGAGACGAATTTATAAAGAAGGATTCAATTTTGCTTTGAATTGAAATGGAAGTTGAAATAGCTTTTGAAACGATTTTAAAACTATTTATATAATTCGTTTTAAATAAAAATCGACGAAGTATATATTATATATATTATATATATATATAATATAATGGCCTGAATAGAACGCGCCGCGCCGCGACAGTTCGTGAATTTCGACCATTTATTTCAAACGGACATTACGGGAGATCCGACCGTCGGATTCTCCTAAAACCGGAACCGTTGGGTTCGTATCGAAAAGAGCTTTCTAATGAATGTTAGAAATTTGAAATCTAACGGTTGGATTTGGAGATACGTCCAAATCAAATTCGAAAAAGGTCGCTGTAAGTGCAGTTCGATGGCCGTTAATGGAAATCGACTGTACGGGCCTTGATAAAATTATTAAAAATAGTAATAATTTGTGTAAAATCATAAGAAATGATTTAGAAAGAATTGGGATGAAAAACTCCATATTTGAAAAGATAAAAATAGATTTTTATTGAAATGAACTAGTTTTGAACTAGGAATATAATTCTATTTATTTTTAATAAATAAATTGAATTTAAAAAGGGTTTTGAAAATAACCAAAACATCCAATGATTGCATTGGAGTGGATTTGAATCGAAATTGTCTTCGGAATATTTCGATGTTGGAATTCGTGATTATACAGGTGTTGTTATGGAAATTTGAAAGATATATATTTATATCGTTATTTCCAATACGACATTTGTTAATCGTAGAATTTGATATTGAATATAAGCCGATATATTTTCTATTCAGAGCCTTATATTGAATATCGAATGTGATTTGGGTTTGTCGTGAATGGTGTCTTCACTAACACTGTTCTTGAACCCAGTTGAGAAAAGATTAAATCTTTTTGTTTAGATTTAATGAAGTTTGCCAATTAAATAATATTTAATTGGAATAGAATTGATATTGATTTTTGGGTTTATCGTGAACAGTATTTTAAATAACACTTGTTCTTTAACCCGATAATTAATGGAATGTGATTTTGGGTTTATCGTGAACCATGTTTTAAATGACACTGATTCTTTAACCCAGTTAACGATTAAAACTAAGTGGAGTTTTAATGAATCTTTAATTAGATTGAAATGATCGAAAATGGAGTATCACCAGTTTTGCTCCAGGCGATAGTTAAATCTTTAATTAGATTTGAACGTGAAATGGTAATTGAATTTACCAATAACACTGTGGTGTTAGATATGAAGTATTACTAGTTTTACTTCATGGGATGAATAGGTTGGGATTGGGAAATTAAAACAAATGATTACTTCGGTAAGGTTCGCTAATCCCGACTAGTTTGAATTGATATTCAAAAATGGATTAAAGAATAAATTCAAGGAATTTATCTTTGATAAAATTAATGGGAATCTTTCCCTATGAATGTGAAATTTAGAAACTAACTGTCGGTTAGCCAAGCAGAATGGTTTTCTGGATATTGATCTGATGTTGGTTTCGGCCTTCGGGGTTAATATTTGGGGAATTATTCTCTTGATTAATTTACGGTTAGTGACTAATGAATTGGAATGAGGCGTATGTTGTGTTTGTGTAACACTTTTATAATATATACGCGAGTTATTCGGAAAGACCGGGTTTATCCCATTCTGAATAACTTATACGACGATAAGTCGAAGATGAAGACGATGGTCGAAGACCGGAGGTCTTCACGTCGTTTGGGTGATAACTGATGATCTTGATTGGGCTGTACACCCAAGAAGATGGAAACAGTTAGTGATCGTCCAGACGTACTTGGAGATCAATGGATATGCGGGGTACTAGGTGCCTCCGGTTTCGTTCAGACCCAGGACGGACTTGTAAATGGACTGTGTTTCTGACATCGGATTTCACTCTGTGTGACTGATATCGGTTGCATAGGATGGTTTGCCTGTGTGGCATGCTAAGATGCAAATGATCAAGGCTTCTGTTGAAAAGCAAAGTCTTGTGGTGATGATCAAAGCACGGCCTTTGTGGCGTAGCTTTGTGTAACGTTTACCTCGCGTGTTTCACACCAGGTATGAACCAAAAACGGGAGACGGACCTCAGGGAGGGCATGCGTTTCTTCCTAGTTAGAAGTGGCGTCAGTGGTTTTACACGCCCTGACGAGTTTGACTTATGTGGTTGTTGCTGTTGCGAGGCGCCTCGGATTGATCGGTCGTTCTCGAACCGATGGAGTCATTTAGTTGGCTCGTTTACGCCCCATAGGGCGGAGAAACGCATGTTCAGGCATTTTAATCCACTCCGTGTGGACCGGCCCTGACGATCCAAGGGTCACTCGAGCTCTGATCCTGAGACTCGGACTAGGCAGTCTCGAATCGGTTGAGGACTATCTTTTGCCTCGGTTCATAGATGGAAATCCAATTTCCAAATACGTGACAATTGCGGTTTTGATTGTATATCCTATATATGGCGACATAGTGGGATGGGGCGCTCATGCCGCCTATGATTGATACTTATGATTTGAAGTGTTTTATACACTATGCACTTATAATAGTATCAAATGATTTGTTTTAAACGTATCAAGCATTCTTTGGCTGTTATAAGGGAAAACCCTATCCTCGACTGCGTTGCATTGTGTGATGGGACCTGGGTCTTATAACAGCTTCATTTTTCTTTATTTAGCATTGCGCTGTTTGTTTTATGCACTGGTATTCTTGGGAGGAAACCCGTTCCGTGTTATACGGCGTGGTCCCTTGATTTACCTAATGATTTAAAATAAAGATTAATAACTGTTTTAGTTCTCACACCAGTCACATGACTGACCTGGAGTTTATTGTTTTAACCTAAACTCTGGGTGCCCCTATTTTGACACGGGCAGCTAGTAGTTTCGGTTTTGCAGATTTATATTCACAGGATCCTGGTTTACAGCTGGAACGATATCCGGAAAGCTTTGTATCCGTATATCTCTTTCTAGTTGTGTATTGTATTATTTTCCGCTGCTATGTATTTAAATGTAATTTAAATCTCTGATATTTCTGTGTAATATTCATTTATACTCTGTATATTCTTGTATTCTGGTGCATTGTTGTAATATACAATGAAATGTTCTTCTATATGCGTTCTGCTGTGGTTTGTTCTCGAACTATCCGTCGCTTTCCTTTACGGGGAAGTTACGGGTCTTCACAGCACTTGGGAAGTGCGCCAGTACATATTTACACTGGCGCACCTGCCAAGTGCGCCCAGGCCGTGGCAGGAGCCTGCACTGCTTTCTGGTTCAGGTTGACCTGTGTTGTTGAGTCCTTTCTGAATCCTTGCTGAGTCATTAGGGCTGAGTCATCACCCTATCATGATTGAATGGTTTTGATTAACCCTAAGAACATCCGACGGCTTAAATTATTTCATAACTCTATAAAAAGACCCATAGACTCAAACCCTAAATCAGAATTAAAACTAAAACTAAAACTATGGCCGTCATGTTGTTGTCTTGAACCCTAAAGCAGCCGCCACCAAAATTAGGAGGAAGAATAGCAACCAAATCAGAACTACTCAACCCTTACAGCGAATCTTCATCAAAGGAGCGCTAATTCAACTCCAGAAACCAGAATTCAGAATACAAGACTGCTTTTGAGTTGTGAGTTCGATAGTTTTAGCAAAATAATTAGTAATTTAATTATATTAAGTTATAACGCGGATTGTATGGATGTGATATGAACTATTGATTGCATGTTGTAATTATGTTGTAGGATTATGATTGAAATATCTATGATGTTATGTTTTGATGTAAAGTTATGTTGCTATCATCCATGTTGTAATTTTATATACAATCAAACCGTCATGTTCCTTATGCTAGTTTGTGATATTGATTCATATGATAAATCATATGTAGGAAAGTTTAGATGTTGATTCAACATGAACCGTATACAAGCTTGGGTAGAATTATATGTGACCTTACATGGCTATGGCACCTAGTTTATGTGAAATTTAATTGAAAGTTAGGCTATGACATATGCTAAATTCTACATGATACTTTACATGTTTGATATTAGTTTACACCATTGTTGCGATGTATAAATCATATATGTGAGTATATGAGTTGGATATGAATCATGTTATGTTATTACCTATCCAAGTTTACCCCTTTTAGATATAGATCTATGACATATGATGTTTATGCAAGTTTGTGGCCATTATTTCATCAAGTTCACACCTTTAGATTTGGATCTATGATATACATGATGTTTTTGCAAGTTTGTGGCCATTATCTCATCAAGTTCACACCTTTAGATTTGATCCATGACATATGTTGTTTATGCAAGTTGTAATTTTGGCATATGCAAGTTTTAGATGTAGAACATCATTCACATATGCAAGTTCACCCCTATGTTAGATCTATGTTTTAATTATGTGTATATTGTGATTTTTCTTTTATTTCATGAGTTAGACTACTCGAGTCTAACGTATATTTTTACGTTAAACGAAAAAACGTACTACGTGGGGAAAAAGGGGATAATATTAAAAATGTTTAATTGGCATAAATGCCTTAAAAGGCATAAAATAAAACTGTGGTGAAATTGGTATGATTTTACATACCATAAATGGATGGACATAATTGAGTCAATTATGGACATCTCTAAATTTGGAATTGATTGATAATTTGAATAGGGAAAGTAATTCAAATTTGGGGTGATTAATTAGGAGTAATTAATCGTCTAAGACACGATGTTAGACTTTTTTGTAGTGTAAGACTGCCCGGACCCGCCCGGCAAATCCAGCTGCCACAAATGCCAGTCTAATGTGAGAGGTCTTAGGCATAAACTAAATACGTAACAATTGTAAAGACACGAGGTTAGGCTCTTTTGTGTTGTAAGACTGCCCGGAACCAACCGGCAAATACAGCTGCCACAAATGCCAGTCTAATGTGAGAGGTCTTTATGAGGTTACGGTTTTAATGAATTAAGAAACACTTAACTAGATAAGCATGTAGTGGGACATGAGGGGGTTAAGTGGGTGCCTTGGGTGGCATGTGGAATCTAGTGGGTGCGTTGGGTGGCATTTGGAAAGATGATTAGAAACACTTAACCAAAATATGAAAACATGTAATTCAAACATGAATAAGAAGTGGGTTAAGTGGGATGTACTAGAGGGGACCAAGCTTAGGTGGATAGCTTGTGTCAAGTAATGGGGGCCCGTTTCAACCAGTAACCCATACCCAAGTCGAGGACGGGACACGCATACTGGGCTTGACTGTAAGAGACCAAACCGGGTTAGCGGTGGCAACGCAAGTCCAACGGGTTCATATGCGTGTGTGAACATGGGCTGGTAGGTATGATGTTGTTGCATCGTGTAGGTATAACCCATGCATTCTTGGTGGTATCGGGTTGCCACTTTGGGGAGTGATACACCCCACTGTGGGGCCAGCACGGGTATCTACGAGTTAGGGAGCCGATCACTTGGGGGTAGTGGGCACACCTAGTGGAGATAGTGGCAGGCAACACCTATGAAGGCAGCTAGGGGTGCCTGAAACTACCAATATCAATATTAAGTTTGTAGGCGGGATCAACCTTAGGGTGACTAGTAGTGGTGCACTATACTAGTGGCGGTGCAGTTTAGGAATTATCTCATAGTGTTGGTGTAGTTCAAAAATCATCCTATAGTGGTCTAGGTGCGCTTAACGATATCGTTGATCATCTTGTTTCCTTGTTTACTCTGCCATACTCAATGGTTCATGGTCATTTCCGTATTTTCCAACTTATGCCTTAGCCTAGTTACTTTGTTAATTATATTGTTAGAATTATCTCACTCGCCAGACATTATGTCTGACCCCCTTTTTCCATCTCTTTCCTTCCCCACCCCCCCAGGTGCTCAGGTTGGAACTTGCACCAGTGGAGCTTGATCTTGGACTGCTTTTAGAAGATTTCTTGGACCGCTGAAGTAAAGTTCAGCTTCTCTTTATTTATGGCTATTTTAATGTTGGGCATTATGTCTTTCAGTTTATGTACTTTGTTTTATCAAGATGGATATGATGTACTTGACTTTGGTTTATTGTTTTGATGATGTAATCAAACATCTGGGTTTATCCGCTGTAATGAAATAAAGTTTTAATTTTTTTTCAAGTACTGCTTTATATCTGTCTTGTTGTGATTTTCTGTTCTATACTTACCTAAAATGCTCCATGGAAGTTAATGCATTCCCTTTGTAAGTGACATTAATGGAAGTGGGGTGTTACAGAAATCTATTTACTCATAATCACTTTTTTATTTACTGATTCATAAATGAGTTAAATTTATGATCTATAGTTTATTTTCAGTTTTTACATTCTACATCGTTTCGTCAAATCTCCCTTTTGATTTCTTATACTCGATTTGCTCCTTCTTTTTTTTATACCGATAAAGTTTCTTCTCTTTATTTATCAGTCTAAAACGATTAAAAATATACTTTACAATTCTATTTCATCAAATACTGAACTATACGAAACCGTTTCTTGTACTTTGTAATTACAGTTTAAACGGTCAAATTCATTTGTTTCTTTCACTTGTATATTTAAAAAGCTAAATATTTTATTCACAAATAATTTTTAACTAAAATTTTACTAAATTTATAATTCGATAAATTTCACAGATTCTGAAATTTGATTTCAATTTTCGACGAAATACAATCCTGATTCACTTCTTCCATTTTAATTTAGATACAATATTAATTTCCTATTTGATTAAACCAATATTTAATTTAAAACTAATTTGAATTTTTAAAATAAAAAAAACTTTGTTTTTAGCCTAACTAGCAACATACCAATTTGACAAAGTACCGGGTAAAAACTAGTGTGTACACATGGAATTTCGGCCAATTCCCATGTTCTCCGCCCAGCACCATGTTAGACAAAGTACCAGGTTTAGAAACACAAGTGGGTACATGTGAAATCTCGGCCAGTTCTCTCAATTTGGCAAAAATCACTTAGTTGATCACTGGCCAAAGTACCAGGTCCTTGTTCTCATGATTTTCTTCTTGATCACATCCAAAATACCATGATCCATTAGTCCTCCTTCCTTCTTCTTCTTCTTCCTTCTCTGTGCCTAGCTGTGCACGTGCACAGTCACCAGAGACGCCACCTGCCACCAAAGACCGTCGCCACACGTCGCTCGCCACCACCTGATCACTCCACCACCTCCCAATCACCTCCCCTCGGCCTGAACCAGAAACTGGTCGTGCCACCCCTTTCAAACAATAAACATCATTAAATAAAACTCGCACCACCTCCTTCCCTCGACCATCGGACATCACCACCGCTTGGCAACCTCACCACTAGACCATGATGCCCTAAACCCCCCCTGACCGCACGCCTCTACCTCCACCTACGTCGAGCAGTTCAGCCGTGAACCCGTCGAACCCAACAACAGTTTTAAAACCTAATTTTACCAATTTCACAAAAACCCCTCATTTAAAAATTAATTTAGTATTTTTCCTACGATCCTCAGACTTCCATGCTCCTCCCGTCCGAGTGCCACCACCTCCGATCGTGTGTTGCGCCGGAAGTTCACCAAAGTTGAACTTTCGGCCATCCATTAATTTCTCTCGATATACTTAGTTAAAAATCTTGGTTTTTGTTTTAAAAATCACCATTTAGTTTACTGATCATGTTTATGTAATCAAACGTTGTTTTTGAATGTTTTGAAAATCCACTTTTGATTTGAGAAACAGAGAGCTTCTGTTGAATTCTGTTGTTTGACATTTTTGCTTATCCTCTTGAACTAATTGTTTTGTTTTGGTAAAGGAATACTTTGAGTTATACATATGAACCTATACTATCCTAGTTCAAACTAGTGACCATGCCCTCTTCAAACCATCAAAATTTGAGCCACCTTTTGATGATCTAAACTTTCTACTGTCAGGTTGTCCTACACTAAAGAATAAAACACAAAAACCTTAAGCAAACATAGGAATACAACCAAAGTCACTCATTAGATTATGTACCAATACCAACCCTTAGTCATTTAGCATAGAATGTTTTTCTACAAGATTGTACTTAATCAAGAACAAGTCATAGACAGGCATATTCAAACAGAAATATACAGGAAGTTTAAAACAAAATTTTAAAAACAATTTTACGCACCTAGATGCTTGAAAACCCTTTCATTCTTTGCTGAAAATGCTTTGGGTTGCTGTGTGTTTGTGTGTGTAAAGTTGTGTGCATGGACTGGTCCTTATATAGTGGTGAGAAATTGATAAAATACTGGTGCATTGAATGCTTGATTTGAAAACAGCAAATCAGTTTTTTCTTGACAAATGAAAGATCAAAATTAAAATGCTTTTCTCTCTCAAAGTCCTCACATTCTCTCATAAATTTCACATGGCATTCACAGCCTAGATCCCTTCTAAAAATACCCTATGCCTTGTACAAGATTTCTCCTCTTTGCCTTCAAGCAAAATCACTTTAAATGTTCTTTGCACAACAAATCTTTTCTACAAATCTTTCCCTTGACTCAAACAAAATATTGAGATTATTTATGTACTAAAAATGTTCAGTTTTCATTGAGTTTTCAAATCATACTTTTCACAAGTCATTTCTTTGATTTTACAAGTATTTATTTTAGATGCAAACTTGCCTTGCAAGTGGTGTCAAAAATCTGAAAATTTATGCACCTTACTAGCTCACGGCCATGTGACTTTGACATGGAGAAATCTTTAAAAAAATCATTTCTAATGTGCTTAACTAGTGAAGGAGAGATCGATGTATAATTGTACAAGATTGGGTAATCCTTTAGTACATGGTTTGGTGACAAAATGAATGTGTTTTTTGGAAAAATACAAAGAAGAAAAATTTCAGAAAATCTTAAGGAAAAGAAAGGGAAGGATCTTAGTTAAAAATGTCGAACAAGAATGATTTTTTCATGTGAAATGTACTTGCTTTCACATCCTCATTCCAGTGTTTTGCTTGTGAAGGTTCATCCTTGTGAAGGTGCATATGTACATGTAACATGAAGTCATGTATGCAAAGAGATGATGCTTGATGTATATGTGAAACAAACATGTTCACTTGATCTTGCCAACAAAACAAATTTTTTTACAAATCCTTGGTTAAAAATGCTTTGTTGTAAAAAAAACTAGAAATTAACTTAAGAAAAATATAAGGCTTTAAAATCCCTTTAAAATAAATGAACAAAAATACAAACAAAAGGGAAAATGGCATTTTAAGCCTCGCTATAAACATGCGTTATTGTCTATACATAAGAAGAAAAAATTAAACAAACGCTATATATTTCATGCTATAATACATGAATATGCAAAAATAAGCGTTTGTAAGTGTCGTGCTTATGCAAATGCTATCATACATATTTTAACATGTATTAGAAATTTTAAAGAATGAAATTTTAACTCGTATTTATACTTATGAAACATATATTATCTGTGTTAACGATGTGTAAAGAGTCCGGGTCATTACATAAACTTTTCATGGTCAAATCCTAATAATTCGGCAAACCCATCTCACATGCAACTTTTTATTCCAAATCTGAATCACCTCGCTCCATCTCCGAATTCTCAATCCTCTCAATCTGCATCTTAATCCAAACAACCTTATAGGCACCCCAATTTTCAATCATCAACTCAATCCTCTCAATCTACTGAACCGTCACAAGACATTGTGCGTTTAGAGAAATAGTTGAACTCTCATGAAGCTAAAATGAACTCGCACGACGCTAAACTTGACCAAATGATGAATATGATGATGCAACTAATGAAAATTAACGAGAAGGGAAAGTTGCCTAGTCAACCCGAGGTGAATCCAAAATATAACTCTCGTACTTTGAATTATTGTGAGGATGGAAATAATTCGGTTAACATTGTCACCACCCTGAGGTCTAGAAAAATGATTGACAATAATGTTGGCAATCCCGACAACCATTCGATTTCAACCCCAATTGAAAAGCTTGACACTCTTGTGATGGCAACCAATGCCAACTCCTTGGAACCTTATGAAACCCCATCTTCTTCGAATATTGGCAATCCCAACATCTCTTCTTCTAATGTCAGCAGCCCCGACAATATCTCCTCCTCTAATGTTGGCAATCCCACCATCTCACCTTCTATTCCTATACCTCAATCACTTTCCACATCGAAACCTTCTTCTTCGAACGACCAAAATTCTAAAAGAGTCTATAAACCAATAGCCCCTTATCCTCACAGACTTTACAATAAGAAGAAGGATGCAAATTTCGAAAAAATTCATGAAATCTTCAAACAAGTTCGTGTCAACATTCCACTCTTAGACACCATCGAACAAACTCCTCAATATGCCAAGTGTCTCAAAGAGCTATGCACCCGAAAAAGAGCCACTAATGTTCCTAAAACTGCCTTTCTGACTGCGAATACAAGCTCCATTCTTTCAAATCCTACCCCAGTCAAGTACAAGGACCCCGATTGCCCTACAATTGATTGCAAAATAGGAAACATTCACATATCTCGTGCCCTACTTGATCTTGGTGCCAGTGTAAATCTTCTTCCTTACATTGTTTATCGTCAACTTGGATTAGGGGAGATTAAACAAACAAACATCACTCTTCAGTTAGCTGATCGATCTTTTAAAAACTCATTGGGTATAATTGAAGACGTTTTGATTCAAATTGAACAATTTTACTTCCCTATCGATTTCATAGTTCTAGAAACCGAGCCTGTTTTGAGTCATGGTAGTCAAATTCCATTGATTTTTGGTCGTCCCTTCTTAGCCACCTCAAACGCTATCATAAATTGTAGGAGCAGCCAACTTCGACTATCGTTTGGGCACTTAACCATTGAATTGAATATTTTTCATCAACCCAAATATTCTGAAATAGGAGAAGTTGAAGTGATTGAAACAGTTGAAGAAGATACATCAGATTTAGCCCTTCAAGAAATTTCTCTTGCCTCAATAAACATATCCACTATGTCTTTTGAAGAAATTTTTTAAGACGAACTTAAACTTTTAAATGACGAGAATGAATATATGGAACATCTCAAAGATAATCGTAATTCCATATCATCAAAAGAAATTGTGGGTAAATACGCTCAAATTTATGGGATTTTGATAATATTTTGCCGAATAACACAAATCATTGTCACAATAAACTCTTCATAGGGAAGATTTTGATTTTAGAATCTATTGACATGCCTATGATACGTCATGAGTTTGGAGGTAAGAAACCAGCACTCAACAATTTCGATAAGAACAAGTGTGGGGGGAAAAAGAAATTTCATCCTTCACAAACCATTTATCATCTTCGTAGATTTCATCTTGCATATTATTTTCACACGCATATAGTTGCTAAATTGCATTTTATTTTACAAATCATTTTACATTTAATCCATCTTTGGGTTCTATCTTTCACATTTAGGAAACGTGTTTACAGTGTGGACACTGTTTAGTCCAAGTGTGGGGGGAGTCTGCATTGCATCCTTTTCATTTTTCTTTAATTTTTTTTTCTTTTTGTTTTCATGCATTTAGATTAAACAATCATAACATGCCAAAAAAAATTTAAAACAAAAAAAAAACATGACTCATTTTAGATTGATACAGCTAAATAAGTTTACAATTTTTTGTCAGTTGATAGTATTTTTTTCTCTCAACCAAGATCGAATAAGAAATATAATGAAAAGGTGAATTTTAAAGGATAATAGTGTAACTGGTACATAGGGAAATTCCCATGAAATCTATTATATATTGTAGTTTTTGTTTAAATAAGTGGAGGACTTAAAATACTTATATTGGCTTTTCGAATCTTTAAAACTAATATGTGTTAAGCTGAATTCGCGTATCTCTCTCTTATTCTTATATTTTCAATAATAATAATAGCAATCCAAGGGTATCCAACATTGCTTGTATATCGAGCGTTGGTGTGCAAACCCGCCAAGCTCTATCCGACATGTTGTTGACAAAGTCAACGTTGGAATATCTTGGTCTCATTTTATGAGATTGGACACCTAAGGATTACAGACATGTTGTTGGCAAATTCAGCGACGGTCTGCACAATCCGCCAAGCTCTGTCCTAACTCTCCGTCAATCCGCAAGGCAGTGTATGGGTGGTATACCTTGGTCTTTTAAGTTGGGTGTGTGTACTTAATCATAAATTTTAACTTTATAAAGAGAATAAGCGATGATGCCCAAACATTTCTTGACCTTATTGATTTGACTAGCCATACACAAGGAAATTAGAATACAACTTCACAAACTGCGACAAGCAAACTAAGAATCTATTTCATGGCTGCACTATTTATCAACCGAACTAACTGGCCAAACCGGAATTTAACATTTGAAAACTTGAATTGTGTTGAAAATTTGGGACAAGTTGAGGTATCTAAAATAAAATCAAATGACTAGAAATTGTTAACTTAAATTGTTGCTCCACTTTTTCGAAACAAGTCATGTTGTCATTTTTTGTTTTCTGTATATATCCGTTGCATTCATGTAGTTGCATTATTAGATCCACATACTGCATTTGGATTTTGTGGGTAGTATCCGCTGAAAACCCTCACGAGACACCACTTGTCCTACTAGGGACACCTAGAGGTTTAACGGCTTATTGCATACGCTCAATGCAATCGTGTTTCCTACGAAAGTGTGAGCTATCTAGTTTAGCTTTTCATTTTCATTTTTTTTCTTTCTTTTTACTCGAGGACGAGTAAAAGATAAGTGTAGGGGTATTTGATTAACATGTAAAAGTGTTAATTTTTTATGCTTATAATTTATCTTTATTGTAAATAAATAAATTTTACATTGGGTATTTTCATATATTTTCACAGTTTGTTCATCAATTCTCATGCACCCCGAAAAGCAAAGATATTACACAAGAAGAAGACCAATTTTGAATATTTTATCCTATGTTGCCTTTGGAATCTAATAAACGTCCTTGTTTGGAAGAATTAATCACATGCGATCTTATCTCCCTTCAATTAATCACATGTCAAACAAGGAAGATGTGGGAGGAATAATTGCTGATTGGAGGAATAAGTGCCCATTAATATAGCTGGAATAATTGCTGATTAATACAAGAGAAATAATTGCTATTAAAAGGGCCATATATGCATATATTGGATTAAGGTTTGAGGTTGGCATTTTATCTTATAAATGCCATTGTACTCTCATTGTAAAAAGGATTTGGGAATCAATAAAGTTTTCTCTATTTTCTCTTTTCTGCATTTTTATGACAAGTTGTATTGTCTAGTTAATTAGATTTGCTAGAACACAATTGTTATTGCAATTATATTTTCCTGTTAATTTATTTCTATTTTCCAAGTCTATTTCCAGCAATCTGTTTATTTCCTAATCATTGAATTGATTATAGATTCGATTAGATTCGAACATGTTGTGAATTCAATCGCAGTTTTAATTTGTTTTATTGATAATTGTAATTTGGTCGTTGATTCAATTAGTTTTGTATTGAACCAAGTTGCAATTTCAATTTTAATCACCCTCCAATTTTGTCTAACTCGCCCAAGGAATAGATAAATAGAAAAATTTAATTTATCCTCCCTGTGTTCGACCTGCATACTACACACCTGTACGCTTGCAGAATTTATCACAATATCGCGCTTTTTTAGCGTCGATCACTACGTATCTTCGACTTAACGCATCTACAACTGTGTTACCTTTTCCAAGAGTATAGGCTATACCAAAATCATATGATGCCGGAAACTCTAACCATCGTTGCTGCCGAAGATTCAAATCCTTTTGGGAGAAAATATAATTCAATGACTTGTGATCTGTAAATAACTCAAATCGAACGCCCAACAAGAAACGTCTCCACATCTTCAAAGAAAACACAATTGTTGCCAACTCCAAGTCATGAGTTGGATAATTCCTTTTGTGCGGCTTCAGCTGTCGACTCGTGTAGGCCACAACTTTATCCTTCTGCATCAATGCTACTCCAAGTTTAGTGCCACATGCATCGGTATATACCACCATTTCCTCATTCCCACTTGGAAAGATCAAAACAGGAGCACTCGTCAAACTCTCCTTCAGGATTCCAAAAGCTTTTTCACACTTCGCATCCCATGCGAACACCTGATTCTTCTTTGTCAATCATGTTAATGGTGCAGCTATCTTGGAGAAATCCTTGATGAACCGTCAATAATAACCTGCCAACCCAAGGAAACTCCTAACATCCATTGCTTTCTTTGTAACACCCCACATCCGTTAAGGTCACTCACAAAGTGAATGCCTTAACTTCAATAAAGCATTATGGGTACTAGAACAGAAATATCAAGTTGGCTAAGTGTTGTCATTTAAGTTCGTGACTTAGCCCTACCATTCACGTGTTAAGTTGGTTAGGTGTTGTCTTTCAAGTTCATGACCTAACCCTACCAATCATATTTCAAGTTGGTTAAGTGTTGTCTTTCATGTTCATAACTTAACTCTATCATGTGGCATTAATTCGTTAATGCACCCTAACCTCTCACATCAGACCTGTTGTTATGGTCACTGGATATGTCGGGCGGTTCCGGGCAGATTTACACCACAACTCGGTCTGACCTCGGGTTTCAAGCGCGATATGACCAACTACCCACATTGGATCCTATTGTTTGCAGTAACTGGATTTGTCGGGCGGTTCCGGGCAGATTTACACTGCAAACTTAACCCAACCTCGAGTTGGCCAAATTCAAGTTCATTCTAGTGTCATGTCCATGTTCAAGTTTCATGTCAAGTTCGTGTCAAGTTTCATGTCATGTTTCAACTTATGCCTATTATCAAGTTCCAGATTCATGTTTATAACCAGTTCATGTTTTGCCTAATCTACCCAAATCGTATTCCCATTGCATGCAAACGTTAATCGATCTAAATTACAAGTAAATCAAAATCTAGAGATAAAGGGAATAACAACAAAACTATGATAGGCAGAAGGGACAAGCATAAAGCGATAAAAGAGATTACAAGACTGGCATGATATAACTTGAGATAATCGGTTACAACATCATTGGCATAAATTTTAAAATCTAGCAGAATAAGGTGATAGTCCTGATAAAAAATTGACATAAAAGAATAGGCATGCAAAAGCAAGCCAAATACAAGGATAATGGGTCAATGGTTTTTGGTGTACATAGTAGCGAATAAACTAAGCAAGTCACACCCTAGGTATGGGATCCAACTAAATGCCAATTCGGTGTTCAACATGGTTTTCAACTATAATGTTATGAGAAATCAACTATAATAGTAAATTAACCACAATAGTTATACAATAGTCATGGATAATTATCCAGAAGAATTCTAGGCAACTACCCTAATAGTCATAGGCAATTATCTGTAATAGTTTCAAAGTTATGGTCATAGAAAATAGTCTTATGTTCATAATCATAGGCAATAATTCATAGTCACGAGTCATAGGTGATTAGCCACAATTGTCCTTGTCACGGTCATAGGCAATGGTCTTATGTTCTCAGTCATAGGCATAGGCATAGTCTTATGTTCACGGTTATAGCACTTGGCCATAGTTTCAATGTCATAGGCATGATAATATTTGATTTACAACGCGAATAGGCCCAAACTGATTTCAAAGCAATATTCCAAATGTCAAGATCCAAGAAGAACAAGAACAGATATGAATCGATTATCATGCTTAAGTCAAATTTCACTTTATCTCATGTCCAAATTACAATTAACAAGTTTAGATCTCAAAGTAACTAGAACTTACAGTGCGTGGATCGAGAATTAGAAAGCAGAATTTGATTGTTGAATCTCTATATGATTGATCGTGTTCTAATTGAAATCCCCCAATTTGCAAATCTCTAAGCGTAGTCTTGATGGAGAAGAAGCAGTCCTTTTTCTTCCTTTTTATCTTATTATTTTGATTATCTCAGAAGAAGCATAAGGACAGAATGAAATGGTGTGGAGAGAATGAAGCTAGGGGTGAGTTTATATAGGATTGGAGTCACGAATATGGTCAGAAAATAGGTCTAGATTCAGAAAAATACAAAAAGACTCGGATCTGGAAAAAGGGGCACGGTCGACCCCCAGGTCGACTCCCCAATCGACCTGGTCATGGGGAGGTCGACACCCCAGTCGACTCCCCAGTCGACCTGGTTGAGGGGAGGTCGACTCCCCAGTCGACCTGGGTATATGGGCAGGAATTTTCCCGCCAGCCTTCTCTGGGTTTGAATTTCAAATTTTCTGGCTTTATTTTTGAGCTGTTTTATTTTATTCAAATTCTTGAAACTTCTGAGGGTCATAACTTGGTCATACGAACTCCGATTTTCGAAAACTCGGACTCAATTTCATGTAGAATTTCGAGACGAACGCAATGGCACAACACATTTCCCTTGGTTCTTAATTTAAAATTAAATTCTGCCTTGATTTATGGTTATAACATGTTATTAAAATACGGGTTGTTACATTCTTAGGTCTATCCCAGTCCTGGATTGGTGGTATCTTAACGAGGTCAACCACTATCCCGTTTCCAGAAACTACATAGCCTAAGAACCTCACTTCACTCTTTCAGAAGAGACACTTCGAAAACTTAGCTCTCGGCTAATGCTTTCGCAAGATTTCTGAAAAAAACTCTCAAGTGTGTCATATGTTCTTCCTCATTCCGAGAATAAACCAAAATATCATCCATGAACACAAGCACGAACTTGTTCAACTAACCTCTGAACACCCTATTCATAAGATGCACAAAATACGCTGGCGCGTTAGTCATCCCAAATGGCATCACCAACCATTCAAAGAAATCGGATGGTGTCATAAAAGCAGTCTTCGGCACACTATCCTTTGCCACTCTCAACTAGTAGAATCCCATTGCCAAATCCATATGAGAAAACACTTTGGCCTCGTGAAGTTGATCGAACAAGTCATCAATCTTCGGTAATGGATACTTATTCTTCTTTGTCACCTTGTTCAGCTTACGATAATCAACACGCAACCTCAACGAGCTATCTGCCTTGGTTGTAAACACTATTGGTGCACCCCATTTGGAAACACTTCTCCGAATGAATCCTTTTCCCAAAAGGTCATGAACTTTCACCTCCAACTCTCGTTGTTCCTTAGGTGCCATCCGCCTAAGAGGCATAACGATTGGTCTTCCACCCTCAACCAAATCGATTATAAACTCAATCTCATGATGCGGCGGCAACCCTTTAACCTCGTAAAAGACATCCTCAAATTCGTTTGCGATCAACACCGATGACAATTCTTCCTATGGAATCACAAGCGAATATGGACAGCTTTCGAAGACCTCGTCTTTGGGCTTACATCTAATCAACACCTTTCTCCCTTCCATATCCACGACTCTCACCTCTAGCTTCTCATAATTCACTTTTGCCGCATACTTCCTGAGTCAATCCATGCTCAAGATGATCCCAAACCTAGCGAAGTTCAACACAAAGCAATCACGCACAAAAGAGCAACCATGACTCGACAATACTAGGCCACAACACAACATGCACAAACTGGACAAACCCCCAACTAGATTAGTCACGATCAATGGTCTATCACAAATCTCGGATTCCAATCCCAAGTGACACACAAGGTCATTACAGAAGAAAGAATGTGATGCTCCAGTATTAAACAACACTCGAATTCAAATACCTCTAACTTAAAGAGTACCTTGAATGAAGACACCCTTTCCCTTTTGCTCTGCAGTAGGAGCTCTTGTAGAAGATGGCATGGCTGCCAAAGCATGTGCCTTCACAACCTGCTTTCCCTTGGTTGATTCTGGACAGTCTCTCTTCTCATGCCTAGGTTTTCCACACTTGAAGCACTTCTTCTTGGCCTTTGGATTCTTACACTAATTAGAAAAATGACCTATCTGTTGGCAGTTAAAGCAAACCACCTCACTCTTAGGATTTTTTGTCATCCTTTCCCTTCTGATGTTGTTGCTTCCTCTTCTTATTATTGTTACCATTCTGCTGTGGCTTCTGTGCTTCCTTGGTTACAACAACAAGCTCTTTCTCGGGAAAAAAAACTTTCATGCCTCAAAGCCTTCTCAATAATTTTCTCATAAGTATCATCGAGATGATCCACAAGTTGATTTCGTGAATATTCGTCTAATCCCAAGAAAAACTTCTCGTTCTTATGGTAAGGAGTATCCACATATGAATGAGCATACTTCGACAAAGCCTTGAAGTCAGAAACATAATCCAGCACTAGTCGACCATTCTACTTAAGCTCGACAAATCTCTTAAACATGATCGATTTCTGCACAGTAGAGATAAAATTCACTTCGAACTTGACTTGGAGCTGCTCATGAAATATCATCTTCAGGGGTCTCAAGAGTAATAGAATTCCACCATTCCATGGCCCTACCCTGCAGCTGCCTTGACGCAAGCTTTCTCTTAGTTGTATCATCTATACTCAATTATCCAAAAATACGAATAGAAGTATCTTACCACCTCTGAACCTCTTCAGTTGGCTCAGTTCCCTTAAACTGCTTTCCTCCTAGAGATGTAAAGTCCTTGCACAACTTTGCGAAATCCACGACTCTAGGTACCTACATATAAACTCCTACATCTACCACAGCTTTCTCTGCAGCGGGAGCCCTCCTCATGATCACTGCCATCATGGCCTCCAACATGGCTGGTTACTCTGGTGTACCTCCAATTCCCCACCAGAACCAGCTTCCCCCTAGCAGTGTGTTTGATGATCGACGACTCATTCCAAATCTACAATTTAGAATAATTCGCCACTTTCAAGAAAAACTGCTAATGGAGTTCAACCGCTATTAATATATACACTAATATATATAGTAAACATCCAATGAAAATCTACAAGTACGTCTCTCATACATTATTACGTCTTTGCACTTTGGTTAAAAATCGATAACCAAAGCTCTGATACCAAATGTGATGACCGCCTATAGCCCCTACACTAAACAAGAGGAATAATGCACTGAAAGTCGTGCCAAGCAACTATGGATGATCATCAGAGTAGGTAAATCCAAGAGGTACCTATTGTATAACTCACATCACAAGGATAAAATATAATAGAACATATAAAGCAGGCAGAAATAGTGGAGCATCATATAGAAAACTTTTGACACTTTCACAGCATCCAGAAAGATTATTCATACATCATAGGAAATATCAAAGTATGTACATGAAGCCTAACTACAACCAATCACAGAGCAACACAAACAGCGGAAACAGAAATACTAGATAGTAATAAAACTTGTACGTAGGCCTCTAGCTCGCCACCGAACTGCAACATCGTCCTCACCAAGATATCACCTGTTACCTACCACCTAGTCTGCCCATCCACAACCGGATGAACAACCCAAGGTAATAAGAGGGAAACATAAAATCTTGAGTCAAACAACAGTCTTAGTAAGCGATAAAACAACTATTTAACATCATCAATAAAGTATATGCGAATAGGTAGATTAACGACCCAATCTACCAAGCACCAGTGAAGAACCCAACCTTGCCTTCTCTACATCTGACAGTGATAGCCTTTACAATCCAACAACTAAAGGAACAACAATTCATCCATGCATTCAGGACAACCATTCATTCAATAGCAATCACAACAATTAGTTATATCTCATGTAAGCCATCCTAATCGAGCTTAACATCCATCAAGCACAAGCCCCAGAGGCCTAAACCAATATCAAACAAGCACCTTTGGAATATCTCCATCGACCTCGGACAACTTACGTGAGACGATACAAATAAGAAAATCAAACACTCATGACTGACTCTAGCTGTCGCCGCCAATCCTTTTTCGAAACCATCGTTGATCATATGACGACCAACCTTGCCATACGTCAAGGGCTAATGGCAACCCTAGTTCTAGCGTAAACTCCATAAGCCTATCAACGATCCATATGTTTGTCCAACCTTGACAACTAGGCCCTTCACGACTACCCAGGGTACTTGACCAACAACCTTCTGGTGTTTTAGGGACCCCTATATACACCTACTTTGAATACGCTAAAACTTACAACAACGATAATCTCTTGGCTTCACATCTCTAGTCGTCCAACCTTGACGGCTATTCACTGCTTAAGCAAACTTTATCCACCAACTCACAACCTATGAGTTATCTTCACATTCGTTGCTTTGCACCGACCAACGAACACACCACAACACTTTGAGCATTCCTACTTGAACTACCTTTGAAGTCACTATCATCATTGAACCGAATAACATCAATATAAGGTCCAAGACAATCCATAGCGTTCAACATTTCACTATGGAAACAAACCACATCGTTTATGCCATCAACCATAGTGTTTGAAAGGATGTAATAATCCTTAAATACATGTTGACCCACATATAGATCAGACATGCCAATCCATAACAAAAGCATCCGACCGATCCATCGTGCCTCAACCCAACCGATCCTCAACCCGACCGATCCATCCCCTGAAGCTACCCGACCGATCCATCCTCTCGAGTACCGACTGATCCATCATTCTCAATGGCCGACCCACCCCCTTGAGTCATAATCGACCAATCATTCTGATCTCGACCCATCCCCCTTATCCCAACCCGATCCCTCTCTGGAATAACACCCGACCCAAAAATCCTTCACCCTGACCGATCCACAAGACTTCACCCCGATCAATCCATAAGCCTAGAAGCATGCCGACCCATTTTTTGAAACATGACCGACTCATCATTCCGAACAACCCATATTGTTGTCGACCGATCCATCCTTGACTTGCTTCCTAAGCCACGCAACGACCGACCCACTTCAAGTCCGTCCGACCCATCCCCAGTCCGGCCGATTCAACACCTGAACAAACCCAAATCATCTCCAAATTTGATCAAAACTTCGCTAAACGACAATATCGATGAAATCGATTAACCCAATTCATCCAATTTAACAACAATCATGTTATGAAATCACTAACAACTCAAAAATGACAACTTCATCAATAATTATGTAAAATTCACCAAAATCATGATAAATAAACATATGAACTAAATTATGGATCTAACTTGCATAAACATATAAATTTATATGGAAATTACCGGTTTTAAGTTGCTAAATTAGATCCTATGGCGATTTATATCAAATTGGACTTACCATGGTGTAGATCTAGGTGAAACAACTCGAAATTGATGAAAAACAAGATCAAATACTCATGTAGTTGATTGAATCCGCGTGAGAGATGCATATAACTCACCAATTCTCCAAAACAACCTAAAAACACTTAGATATAGATCCGAACAGCAAAGAATTTTCTCTTAACTCTTTGATTCGATGAACTCTCTCTTTGATTAGTGTAGATATAGCTTCCAATGATGTAGATCTTCGATTCTCTAAGCTCTAATGTGGAAAGGTGAAGAAGATGGAGTAATGGAGGACCTCCAGCCCTTCTAAATGAGATAATAGAGAAAGTAAACTATTCTCCATGCCTCCTACCCCCTATTTATGGCATTTCACCAGTCCACTAATGTGCCTCTCCAAATCATCACGTTATGGCCTTAAAACCTGAACAGCTAACTATGAAACCTTAAAACAACGATTTCTCCCAAACCGCTGATCCAAATCTTAAATGTGACCACTCTACAGAATGAGAATCATCATTTCTTTTTGAATGAGACCGATCTCAGCATCTGATTCGGTCTGGTTCAAAAAATATCTCATGTACAATATTGACAGGGGCAAAACAGTCACATACAAATCTAGTAAAAATTATAGACATGTCTCATATCCCCAAAAGCAATATATTATATGAAAATGATCCCACCCTCAGAGAACAAAATAAAAATATTTTATGATCCTCCGATATATAAAATGCGGGTTGTTGCAAATAGTTTATCTCTAGATAGGAATACACCGGGTTCAGCAAGAACATCTTACAACCCAAGCTAAACAAAACCGGCCCTTCACTTCGGTTGAGAGTACCGAATGTATTGTCATCAACTGTTGGGATAAGCAACGTTTTCCCAAAAGGGACAACATCGAAAGATTAAACAAGCAAATGGAATTTCTCTAGATTAGGTGATAATGCACCCTACTTGGTGCGACCCACATAGCCATGCCACCTACCCAGTTTTATACCATTTCCCGATTGCGAGGCTTGAGGTTAAGATTGCTTACCTTTCATTGATAGCACAATCACTGTGAATGCCACATTGTCAGATCCGTTAATCACTAATTGATTTGCACAAAGATATTTTGGATATTATGCTAAGAGAATAAATTCTCCGCCACCAGATGTATATTTATACAGACCAACATATGTGATCATTAGAACTACTCTGCCGGACATTCATCCATACATGTTCGTTTAGGACTGAACGAACCCGAAGGCACAATTTTCCATTAGTTCATCTTAGCGAATTTCTATCTAAGATTAACAGAAAAAGCACTTGCACTTTACTTCGTCTTCGATTATTTTTATATAATCTTATTCGCAACGCTACTGCCAATATGGAGTGATTCTCGAATAATAATCCAACCGGTCTCTCCTTATTGACAACAATATTTGTCAATAATTTGATATTTGATTATTTAACTATTGAAGAAGAAAAAATCATCCAAAGCATTAAATAGTCACTGGGCCCCTTAATTAATATTTCATTAAATAAATCGCTTCTCCATTTTCTTATCAAAATCTGTTAACTCGATATTTTAAACAATCATCTTCTTGGCCCCTTACGCTATTTGGAAAACATTTTCATATATTACCTTCATTTATTTTCTATACATAGAAAATATCTTCTATTTATGATTGGATTTCATTTCCAATTACTTTTCCTTTTCACGACTATTCATTTCTATACTTAGGAAATATTTATTATATTTCCCAAAATTCCACTTACTTGGGTTAAAACGAATGTTGTGTAAAACATCATTACAACAACCCAAAATACTACATTCAACTAAATCTCTTTAAATATTGACCTCCGATATCGAGTCTTGTTATTTATCGATTAATAATGAAATCAATCTAGTTGGGGTAAAAGTACCACTCAGACCTTTACTGAAAACATCCTTAACTTCAAAATAGACAAGACCGCTTACCTCGAATAATCAACACCATGAAAAAAATCAATTATTCATTTTAAAAACGGGTATACCTTTCACTTTCTATTTTTACCAAATTTAAATTTATAGATTTCTTTTTGTTTATAATATTCTATTTTAAGTTTGTTTCCTTATCGAATTACATATATATATTGATATATTGATTTCTAGTTATCAAAATTTCTTAAAAATATTCTAACTCCTTAAATTTCTGGAAAAATTTTCCAGCACTACCTTTGTACCGATCAATAGCTCAAACCCTAACTAGCCTCTCTAGGCCCTTACCATTCTAAAAGAAAATCAAAAAGCCAAGCGACTTGTCGATTCGATGCATAAAAACTCATTTGGAAATTAATCATGTACCTTTTTGTTGGGCACTCAAAATATAAACTTCATTCTCTTCATTATGTACCTATTTTATACATACTCATCCAATTCCAAATCATTCCAACTCAATCTGGTCATTTTAACTCAATTCGCTAATTTATTCTTTAATCAGTTCTTTTGCCTATTCCACTTTTAAATTGAACATATCACATTCATATATAATTTTAATTTGTTTATAAACCAATTAAATTCCATTTTTAATTCAAGTTTCATATTCGATTTCAAATATAAATTTACAAACCCCTTTTACTTATCCAAAGTCCAATTTCAATCCAAAATTCCATTAACTAATTATTCTTCAAATTAGTTAATTCTATTCAAAAATTAAAAATATGATTTTTGTTTCAAAAATCAATCCATTTACTCCAATAGAGTTCATATTTATTTTATACCTCAAGTCTGGATTTTTCTAATGGAAATTCAAGTTTTATTTGCTTAAAACATTTTTTAAGTGAACTGCTATGGTTTAATAATGGTTATGGTGCTGTTTTTCTGGAAATTTGATTTTGACATAACTCGAAATCTATAAGACGAAATCCAAATTTTTCTCTTCCATTAGAAAACTATTATTCAGTCGGTCCTGACGATTCTTGTTTCAATGAATTCCAACTTAAATTGAGTTCTATATACTCAATTGAAGTTCGAAATGCCAAATTACGAACTACCGTGATGCGGTGATTTCGTTTTAATTATATTTAAAAATAGACGTTTAAACTTCGTTTATAAATAAATTTCAACCCCATTCTAATATATTCTAACATATATTAAACTAATTTTCCCAATTCAACTTAATATTTCTGATTTTCCTTAATCGCTGATTATTTCGTAACTCAGTTATAAATTTATTTATAATTCAATCTTCTATATTCAATTCCAATTCCCTTTTATATAAATTATTTTATAAGATTTCTTTTGATTTATTTTGCTTTGGTTTATATTCCGAATTTCAGGAATAAAAGTCTATCATTCCCATTTCAAAACGATTTCCAATCCCTTTTTAAATTCATGCTTGAATTTAGAATTCCTAATTTATCTAATGATAATTATCTCACTCAATTTACAAACTCTGTTTATAAATTCAACTTCCTTGTTTTATAAAAAATAAGTTCCATTTCAAATCTACTTGAACCCAATTCCTATTCTGGAATATTTTATCTATTATAACATATATATATATATATAGTGAATTTGTTTTCACATTTAAATTTAAAATTCTATTTAATAAAATCCTAAAATCTTTGTTGAAAATATTGTATTTAAATAAATTCGATCTAATAAAATTCTAATCATAAATCCATATGGATTTATTTAATTCAAATTACATTTTGAACATTAAAATAGATTTCATTGTTTCTTTCAGAAAATAACTTGTATTCCCTTTTTAATTCATATTTGAATTTAGATTTCCCAAATTATCCAAATGATAAATTTTCCCATTTCATTAATAAACACGGTTTATAAATTCACCTCAATTCCCTGCATTATCCAATGAAAATCATTCCACTTTATTTATAAACAACATTTATAAATTCACTTCAATTTCTGGCATTATCTAATTTATAAACATCATTTATAAATTCATTACTTGTTTTTATTATTCAAAACAAGTTAATATTTCTTAGCCCATTCGAAATTCAAATTCTATTTTTAGAAAAAATGATTTTCCCCTTTTAAATCTCAAAACCCCTTTTCACGATATTTTTCTATATCGGTATTAGGGCAGTGATATTCAAACAATCAAAACACCCAATTATAAATCATAGGTTTTATAACACATTATACATGAATATATATATATATATATATATATGAAAACAAACAAATAATAATTTTTGAGGAATCCAGTTGGATCTCTCCAACCTGTTTTTTCTGCATCCACGGATATTAGCCGACATAAACAATACCCATCCTGCTTTAAGGCAGGATATTGTAGTGTAGACGGTCATCCACTTACATATTGTGGGGCACATAGGATCATCATTTAGCGATACTGTGGGTATCCGCTAATGGTACTGCGGGAAATATCTAACCATTAATATATATATATATATATAATAGCCACAACCACCAAGCATGTATAATTAATATATAATATAACCACGATTTATCAATAAAGAGCAATGCAACCAATCAATCAACAAACAACATATAAATATTTATATTAAATAAAAATTCAATTATAATAATTTATAATCGAACCAGAGAGTGAGTTTACTCACTATGATTTTTAATTTGTTGAATATCCTTTTTGAATCCAAAAACGTCTCGGCTTCGAATCTACTCAAATGAATCTCGAACGAAATCCATCTAATTTTATTTAACAATTAGAGATAATTTATTTAAATAAATTACTGAAATAAATAATTATATTACTCTACGAAGTTTAAATTTTGCGGTAGAAACTTACCTCGCTTCCCTCGACCAATCGCCAAAGCAAACTCAACTAACATCGAACCATGTGCAAACCGTCCAAATACCTGCCCCATCACACTTCAATATTTCACCATACGCTACAATGAAAAACTACTAATGCTATGCTATCACGTACTCCCAAATTGTCCCAACATTTTTCTACTAGCCCACTATTTCTGAATTCGAGCCACACTGCTGATCCTCCAATTCAACCACTAGTAATCACACAGTCCATGGCAACTTATCCCTTCAAATCGCACAACACAAATGTGGGCATCCTTTTAGCAACCGATGCCAATAATAGCCTCTCCTTTTAGTACATCGCGAGCATCCCAGAACTCATGTTAATCACCTACCGTCAACTCCAACAAGATTCATGTCTGCAACACTATGCAACTATCCCTCATAGGTAAAGTTCGATGTTGCTATCTTTATCGCGATTTCCACCTGCTCGCAATGCTTGTACAGTAGCTTATGATCATTACTTTTTCGAACTACCCTCAAAACTACCGTGACGAGCCAAGCTTCCCCTAAGTTGATGTAACAGTCCCCTCTTCTAAATTTTCCTCAATTCATGAACTAGTGCCTGCGCTGGAAAATAGTCGACGTGACCTAAGATTTAGGCGAGCCCAAATCGAACATCGTTAGCAGGTGGAGAAACCTCACAAGAGTTAAGTGAATCATGGATTTTAATTGTTTCGGGGGAGCGAACATTGTTTCTTTTTTGCAACTGTCGGATTGGTTCTCAACAGAAGTAAATGGCATTTGGAAAATTAAGGATCTTTTTGTGTGGTAGAAAGAGGGGTGAAGGAAGATTTTTAGTGGGATTTCTTTTGATTTTACAGTGGCTATTTAAATATTTTAGAAGCTTTGATCGATTGTAATGGAAAAAATAAATAGAAAGCTATGGATTTGTTTAAATAGGGAAAAATACACTTAGCGATGAAGGAATAAGTGCGCAGGTAAAGGGCGGTGAAGGCTGAAGTAAATACGAATTAATTTGATTTGATTTTTGAGGTGATTTCGTACATATCCATTTAAATTTTATAATAATATATTTCGAGGTTCTAAATTCCAATTGAAACCCAACAACTGGCATTTCTAGGGTTTAACCATTATTCTGAAGACACTAGAACAAGCTTTGAAGTTAATTTGATCGTATGGAGAAGAAATTGATGTAATATAAATTTAAATTCAAAACAAATAAGTCCCTCGATAATAAATTATTATTATTATTATCATCTATATTATAAAAGAATTTATAATGATCATCTAAATGGTTTCGATTCAGTTCTAATTTCAAATTAAATTATATTTTGTTTTCGTGTTACGATATGTTCAAAATTAATCGTATTTGATTATTAAATCGATAACTCCATATAAATATCCATTTATATTATCAACCGGCATTTAATTTATTTAAGATAATATTAAATGTTTAAAATAAATTAACCAAAAATCCTGATCGTTACAAATCCCCTACTTGGAGATTTCATTAGTTGTTCCCTTCTTGACCACCCGCTACAATGTCTCTTCAACATTCCTAGGATATTTATAGCTACCTACATTTATAAATACCAGCTGCAATTGAGAAAAATGGATATTTTGGCTGCCTTTTTGCTTTATTGTGTATATTTCGGATTCATACCAACCCGAGACATTGTAACTCCTAAAACAACAATAATGTATTAAAAATCTTACGTGTGGAAGTAGTCATTACAATGCCAAACCAGTATGAAATTTTCTGCTGTTGCTTATTGCTATTATTCTTGTTTTTGCATTTACTTCTTCATTTTAGTTCTCTGCTGAACTCTGGGTGTTGTGCCAACTTAAGGGCTAACACTTTTGTGCTATAACTGGGAATGACTCAAGCCCTCTATTTTACTACTCCTTTCATTTGGGGTCGACTTAGATCTACACAAGAAGCTTAATTGCATGGCTAAAAGAAGAATTGATCATGATGATACTTATGTCCTACTGCAGCAAACTCCTAGTAGTCATACACTTGCCATACTCGATGCAGATATGACCTCCAATATCGATGCTTTAGTTACCTAAAACTAACTGAGAATGTGATGAAGAAGCTGAAAGAGACTCAAAGGCAGATCTACACTCAGATTAAATTGAATATAGATCTTATGCAGCATTTGTAGTGCACCAGTTGAGCTACTGTCGAGAGACTTAAGGGAAACATGATAACTTTGACTCCCATTTGTTATGTTTTAGAGTGCTTCTCATCTTCATCCTAATACATTAGCTTAAATCATAGGAGAAGACTTTCAAAACATGATGCATAATCCGCCATCGCTAAGGGAACAACTCGTTCGTTATCAATCCCTCTTGAGGGGTCGGGCCTGAACCCCTCCACGAAGACCCTGTAATGACCGGGAATTCCGCTCGATCCGAATCAGTCGCTAAACCGACCAAGACCGTTCGAAACCCCTGATTGTTTTGAGAACACGACAAACAAGAACGCAGACAAAAGAACATTTCATTGTATATTACAACAATTCATCAGAATACAAGAATATACAGAGTATGAATAAATATTACACAGAAAATATCAGAGATTTAAATTACATTTAAATACATCGCAGCAGAAAATAGTACAAAACACAACTGAAAGTAATACACGAATACAGAGCTTTCCGAGTATCGTTCCAGCTATAAACTAGGATCCTGTGAATATAAATCTGCAAAACCGGAACTACTAGCTGCCCATGTCAAAATAAGGGCACCCAGAGTTTAGGTTAAAACAATAAACTCTAGGTCAGTCATGTGACTGGTGTGAGAACTAAAACAATTATTAATCTTTATTTTAAAGTTAGATAAATCAAGGGACCACACCGTATAACACGGAATGAGTTTCCTCCCAAGAATACCAGTGCATAAAACAAACAGCACAATGCTAAATAAAGAAAAATGAAGCTATTATAAGACCCAGGTCCCATCACACAATGCAACACAAACCAGAGGATAGGGTTTTTACCTTATAATAGCCAAAAAATGCTTGATACGCTAAATTTCATCTTTTATTACTATAAGTGTATAGTGTATAAAACAACTTCAAATCATAAGTATCAATCATAGACGGCATAAGTGCCCCATACAACTATGTCACCATATATAGGTTATACAATCAAAACCGCAAAGTCACATATTGGAAGTTGCATTACTATCTGCGAACCGAGGCAAAAGATAGTCCTCTACCGATTTCGAGACTGTCTAGCCTGAGTCTCAGGAACACAACGCATCGTCCCTTAGGAGCCACAGGGCCGGTCCACCGATGTGGATTAAAATGCATGAACACTGCGTTTCCCCGCCCTTTGGGGCGTAAATGAGTCCAATGACTCCATCGGTCTCGGATCGACCGATATATCCGTGGCGCCTCGCAACAGCAACAACCACACAGGTGAAAAGTATATAAATGTCAGCCAGTTTAAGCACTGACACCACCACTAGCTAGAAAGAAACACATGCCCTCCATGGATCCTTCTCCCGTTTCTGGTTCACAACCGGGGTGTGAGGCTCGCGAATCAACGCTACACAAAGCTATGCCACACAGGTCGTGCTTTGATCATCAACAACAAGACTCTGCTTTTCAACAGAAGCCTTGGTCAAATTGCCAATTAGGCATGCCACACGGGCAATTCACTCCATGCGATTGATATCCATCGATATATAACCTCTGAGCTCGTATATCTCAGAGAAGGGCGTTAAGCAAGATAATAAATTCTCCACCGCCAAACAGATATATATTTAATAGAAATCAGTCACACAGAATAAAATCCAATGTCAGACACACAGTCCATTTACAAGTCCGTTCTGGGTCTGAACGAAACCGGAGGCACCTTGTACCTCGCATATCCATCGATCTCCAAGTACGTCTGGACGATCACCAACTGATTCCCTCTTCTTGGGTGTACAGCCCAATCAAGATCATCAGTAATCACCCAAACGATGTGAAGACCTCCGATCTTCGACCATCGTCTTCATCCTCGACACCACGTCGAATCAGTTATTCAGAATAGGCAACCATGGACTTTCTGGATAACTCGCGTGTATAATAAACAAGTGTTACACAAACACAACATACGCCTCATTCCAATTCAGAATATTCTTTTATTCCAATATTCTTATACTTTAGTAAAGGTTCCCATTAATTTTATCAAAGATAAATTATTTAAATTTATTCTTTAACCTATCCAAACTAGTCCGGATTAGCGAACCACGCCGAAGTAATCATTTATTTTATTTCCTAATCCCAACCTATTCATCCCATGAAGTAAAACTGGTCATACTTCATATCTAACACTACGGTGTTATCGATAAATTCAATTACCATTTCACGTTCAAATCTAATTAAAGATTTAACTATCGCATGGAGCAAAACTGGTGATACTCCACTCTCGACCATTTCAATCTAATTAAAGATTCATTAAAACTCCACTTAGTTTTAATCTTCACAGAAATCAATATCCTGCCTTTAACTGGGTTAAAGAACCAATGTCGTCTAAAACACGGTTCACGAAAAACTCAAAATCACATTCATTAATTATCGGGTTAAAGAACAAGTGTTATTTAAAACACCGTTCATGATAAACCCAAAAATCAATTCCAATTCAATTCCAATTAAATATCATTTAATTGGTATACTTCATTAAATCTAAATAAAAGATTTAATCTTTTTCTCAACTGGGTTTAAGAACAGTTTAATGAAGACACCATTCACGACAAACCCAAATTACATTTGATATTAAATACAAGGCTCTGAATAGAAAATATATCGCCTAATATTCAATATCAAATTCTATGACCAACAGATATCGTATTGGAAATAACGATATAAATATATCTTTCAAATTCCCATAAATATTGCTGTATCACCACGAAATCCAACATCAAAATATTCCAAAGACAATTTCGATTCAAATCCATTCCAATTCAATTATTGGAAATTCTAGTTACTTTTAAAACCATTTCAAAGCCAATTTATTTATTTAAAAATAAATAGATTTTAATTCTAGTTCAAAACTAGTTCATTTCGATAAAAATCTATTTTTAACTTTTCAAACTTGGAATTTTTTATCCCAATTATTCACAAATCATTTCTTATGATTTTACACAAATTATTACTATTTTTACTAATTTTATCAAGGCCCCTACAGTCGATTTCCATCAACGGCCATCGAACTGCACTTACAGCGACCTTTTCTAAATTTGATTTGGACATAATTCCAAATCCAACCATTAGATTTCAAATCTCTAATATTCATTAGAAAGCTCTTTTCGATACGAACCCAATGGTTCCGGTTTTAGAAGAATCTGACGAACGGATCTCCCGCAATATCCATTCGAAGTCAATGGTCGAAATTCGCGAACTACCATAGCGCGGCGCGTTCTATTCAGACCATTGTATATAATATATATATATATATATATATATATATTATATAATTCGTCGATTTCCTTTCAAAACGTATTTTATAAATCGTTTAAAATTCATTTTCAAAACGATTTCAACTTCATATTCAATTTCGAATCAAAATTGAATAATCCACATCATCGATAAACAAATGATAATATTTTCAAAATGTTAAATTTTGAAATCACTTTCTTTTCTATATTCATTATAAAAACGAATATAATCGATATAAATATCGCTCGCGTCAAAATGGCGACAATCTAATCAACATGGCTTTTATTCAACACATGGATGTTTATTCTATTCAACACATGAATTTATTTTCAATTCAACACATGAATTTATTTTCAATTCAACACATGAATGTTTATTCTATTCAACACATGAATACATATGTTATTTCAACACATGAATATATATTTTCAATTCAACACATGAATTTATTTTCCATTCAACACATAAATTTATTTTCAATTCAACACATGAATTTATTTTATAAATTGGAATGAGACCCAATCAATTTCCATATAATGTTAATTATGTGGATTTTCTACAACACATGTATATAATAGCAACGATAAATAATCAACCATCATCCAGAGTGCACCACACCACTGCATAAGCATTAAATATAAAGAATTAACGCTTACACAGTCTGTCAACCCTTCGATTGTCATACAACTAAACAATCGGGATTAGTGTAAGTCAAATATCATCCCAATACCCGTGTGGGGTTTCCAATCAACAAACACACATTTTATTTGTGCAGTTGGGCAATGCGTAAAATTTATCGTCCCAATCAATATCAGTCAAGTCAGTGTATATAAACAAATTGTCCGATTTGTTTATAAATATTTATTTTATATACACGTTAAAAATTATATTTTTAACTATAAAATATTTTCCACTGTAAAATATTTTATTCCATTCCACATCACACAATCAAATTTTACAATATAGCAATCAAACAAACAAGTCATCCATGGTCAGTGGACGACGGCTGTTGGGTGCTGCTAAGCACCGTCTGCATCCTAGTATATATTTCAACTAGAAAATAAATTAAAGTGAGGAGATCTCACTGACTAGCTAAACCAAACGCCACGACTCTTCATATGTAGAAAATCTTCGTCGTGCTCACCTTTTGTCAATTTCATTGTCCGTAGCCACTACATATATAAAAAAAATCACATTTTTATATGGCTACTATATAGATAAAAATCCTATTTTTACACCTCTACTATATAGGTAAAAATCCTATTTTTACACCGCTACTATATAGATAAAAATTAAATTTTTACACCGCTACTATATAGATAAAAATTCTATTTTTATAATGGTGTTCATATAATAAAGATCACCTTTTTATCACGCTAACTTCATAATAAAAATTATATTTTTAAATCGCTTCCACATATGTAAATATCACTCCTTTACAACGCTACTTCCATGATAAAAATTATATTTTTATCTTGCTAGCAATATAATAAAAATTATATTTTTATATCGCCTACATAATAAAGATCGAATTTTTATTATCTATATAATATAAAAGTCACATTTTTATATTCTCTATCTTATAAAAATCATATTTTTATTTTTTCTATAATGTAAAAATCATATTTTTATTCTTCACATCTAATAAAAATCATATTTTTATTGTCACACTTATATAAAAATTATATTTTTAATATCTATGACCATAAATAAAAATCGTTTCTTTATCTACAAAAAATCAAATCCTTTTCTTGTTTAAAAATCAATCTTTATTATCTATAAAAATCTAAACTTTATATCCATATGAATTTGATTTCATATAAATAACAAACAAAACTGATTTATAATTTTAAATCTGACTATATTAAATAAAAACAAGGAGACAATAAAATCAAATAAAAACTTACAGTCAAAAAGAAGGGGGGCTGGTTCACTGCTGGAGGAGGCGGCTGGGGGTCCACGACGGTCGAAGCGGCGGGCTATGACGGTTGTGGCACGGGTCTACAAGCTAGGGCACCGTTTTTTTTCTTCTTTCGGATCTTTGATTTGGGCGAAGTGGAAGAGGAGAGGAAGGGGAGAGAGGAGATCGGAGAAGATAGAGGTGATGGGGGGGTTCGCGGCGAAGGCAGAGAGCTAGGAGGCTGCGTGCGATTTGAGGAAGGGGGAGGGCTCGTGTTTTGGAAAGATGAAGGGGGGCGGGTCAACGGTTTTGACTGGGAAATTGGGAAGGAGAGGGGTTTTATAATTTATTTAATTAATATTATATCCTTTCAAAAAGTAACTTTTATTTTCGAACCCCAAATCGAACCCGCCGACTATCGTTCCAAGCTAATTACCCCCATTCCGAACACAATGGGATATGTATAATAGGCTAATTCGACTGTTTCGATCAGTTTTCGTCAAAATCAAAATATAAATCTATATATTGAATTTGAACACACATTTCAATTAACCGGGTCCATATATTAACTATAAAAATTCCCGAAAAATTATCCCTAGCTTCGTATTGACGACACGGTCCTAACAAAACTAATTTCGTCGAATTCTGAGACCGTTTGTAAAATGGCCATTTTCCAGTCGATTAAAATCAACTGAATCTGGTCAAACGCATTTTCCTTTGCCACGCTCACATATTGATTCAAAAAATTATGAATTTTGGAATCTAGCAATAACTTGACATCACGGATCCAACAAAAGTGGTTTCGTCGAAAACCGAGGTCGTTTGCAAAATTCCTATTTTTAAGGGCCAGAATTCCATAGTGACTATTCTGAATTTTCAACTGGACATAACTTTTGATTTCCGCTATGAAATTTTGATTTTTCGGATTCATTGGAAAGATATTCTCAATTAGATTCAAATATTTTTGGTTCCGTCAAAATCCGGTTTATTTTGAATCATGTACATTCATTTGAACTTTAAAATCGAATTTTCAAACTACCGCACCATTTTCAATTCCTTTCATAATTTAAAATAAATATTTATATTCTAACGTCGAGCTATGTAAATATATACGTTCGAATTCTATTCAAAATAAATTTCTCATCGTTATTATTTAAAATACTTCATTTTAAATATTCAAAATTCAATAAAATTGCCAAAATAAAATTTTGAAATTGGCTCAGATTTCCGAGTTATTACAATCTCCCCTACTTAAAACTTTTCGTCCCCGAAAAGGAACGAAGCCGAAAGTTGTTTAACTAATCAACTCAACTTTCATTATTTCCATTACGGCTTATGTTCTTCAACTTTTCAGTTTCTAAGAACTTTTCAAATTTTTCAAAAATTTGGCTAACACCCTAACTTTTCGAAAAATTTCGCCATAACCTCCCCTGCACCGGAGACTTGGGGATATTTCAAATAGCCTCCCATGGCCCTTATCAATCCAAAAGGAAAAAGAAACAGCCAAGCGGCTAGACAATCGACTCATAAAATCATCCAAACCCAATAAATTTGTAAACATGTACCTATTTGTCGGGCAAACAAATTTATTCCTCTCCTCTAGCCTCCTTGATATGACCTGTTCAATGTAAGTACATGTATATGCATGCAAATGCGACTAATTTTCAATACAATTCACTATTTGATATAATTTGGCTAAATGGTTCAAATTTTAATTAATCAACCAATAATCTAACAACACAATCAGCAATCAATTTGTTGATTAACGTTTCAAATTCATAATTTTGATACATAGTCAAAAAATCACATTTTGATGCCAAATCACAACAATAAGCCCTATCTAGTTTTGGTTCTCACACCAGTCTAACGGAAATATATAGATATCACACTTTCTTCACTCGAACATAAATTCTGATGATGATCGATCAATCATCAGAATCATCTCCGGGCGACTACAGTGTGATTCTATATCTACCTAATATATTAAAACATCGAATACACGCGGATCAGACGTATACGCAAAATATTTATATACTGGATAGTCCAAATCAATATAAATAAATATTCAAATACGAATAATTGAATTGAATTTTCAAAACAAAACTTATTTTTTTATTTTATTTTAAAAACATCACTCTTCACACATGTTCTAGGATACTACTGATCCCATCTCTAACGAGTCATTCCCATTGGATATTACTAATCCAATTTCTGATGAATTCTTTCGTTTGGTTCTAATGTGTCTTGTTCTCTGAGCTTTGTAAACCAAAGCTCTGATACCACGATGTAACGACCGAGAATTCCGCTCGATCCGAATCAGACGCTAAACCGACAAGGACCGTTCGAAACCCCTGATTGTTTTGAGAACACGACAAACCAGAACGCAGACAGAAGAACATTTCATTGTATATTACAACAATTCATCAGAATACAAGAATATACAGAGTATGAATAAATATTACACAGAAAATATCAGAGATTTAAATTACATTTAAATACATCGCAGCGGAAAATAATACAAAACACAACTGAAAGTAATACACGGATACAGAGCTTTCTGAGTATCGTTCCAGCTGTTAACCAGGATCCTATGAATATAAATCTGCAAAACTAAAACTACTATCTACCCGTGTCAAAATAAAGGCACCCAGAGTTTAGGTTAAAACAATAAACTCCAGGTCAGTCATGTGATTGGCGTGAGAACTAAAACAGTTATTAATCTTTATTTTAAAGTTAGGTAAATCAAGGGACCACGCTGTATAACACGGAACGGGTTTCCTCCCAAGAATACCAGTGCATAAAACAAACAGCACAATGCTAAATAAAGAAAAATGAAGCTATTATAAGACCCAGATCCCATCACACAATGCAACACAAACTAGAGGATAGGGTTTTTACCTTATAATAGCCAAAGAATGCTTGATACGCTAAATTTCATTTTTATTACTGTAAGCGTATAGTGTATAAAACAACTTCAAATCATAAGTATCAATCATAAACGGCATAAGTGCCCCATACCACTATGTCGCCATATATAGGTTATAAAATCAAAACAGCAAAGTCACGTATTGGAAGTTGGATTTCTATCTGCGAACCGAGGCAAAAGACAGTCCTCTACCGATTTCGAGAGTGTTTAGCCCGAGTCTCAGGAACACAACGCATCGTCCCTTAGGAGCCACAGGGCTGGTCCACCGATGTGGATTAAAATGCATGAACACTGTGTTTCCCCGCCCTTCGGGGCCGTAAATGAGTCCAATGACTCCATCGGTCCCGGGTCGACCGATATATCCGAGGCACCTCGCAACACCAACAACCACATAGGTGAAAAGTATATAAATGTCAGCCAGTTTAAGCATTGACACCACCACTAGCTAGAAAGAAACGCATGCCCTCCCCGGATCCTTCTACCGTTTCTGGTTCACAACTGGGGTGTGAGGCTCGCGAATCAATGCTACACAAAGCTATGCCACACAGGCCGTGCTTTGATCGTCAACCACAAGACTCTTCTTTTCAACAGAAGCCTTGGTCATATTGCCACTTAGGCATGCCACACAGGCAATTCACTCCATGAGATTGATATCCATTGATATATAACCCCTGAGCTCGTATGTCTCAGAGAAGGGCGTTAAGCAAGAGAATAAATTCTCCGCCGCCAAACAGATATATATATTTAATAGAAATCAATCACACAGAATAAAATCCAATGTCAGACGCACAGTCCATTTACAAGTCCGTTCTGGGTCTGAACGAAACCGGAGGCACCTTGTACCTCGCATATCCATCGATCTCCAAGTACGTCTGGACGATCACCAACTGATTTCCTCTTCTTGGGTGTACATCCCAATCAAGATCATCAGTAATCACCCAAACGATGTGAAGACCTCCGGTCTTCGACCACCGTCTTCATCCTCGGCACCACGTCGAATCAGTTATTCAGAATGGGTAACCCCGGACTTTCTGAATAACTCGCGTATATAATAAACAAGTGTTACACAAACACAACATACGCCTCATTCCAATTCATAATATTATTTTATTCCAATATTCTTATACTTTGGGTAAGGTTCCCATTAATTTTATCAAAGATAAATTCTTTAAATTTATTCTTTAACCTATCCAAACTAGTCGGGATTAGCGAACCACACCGAAGTAATCATTTATTTTATTTCCCAATCCCAACCTATTCATCCCATAAAGTAAAAATGGTCATACTTCATATCTAACACTACGGTGTTATCGATAAATTCAATTACCATTTCACATTCAAATCTAATTAAAGATTTAACTATCGCCTGGAGCAAAACTTGTGAAACTCCATTCTCGACCATTTCAATCTAATTAAAGATTCATTAAAACTCCACTTAGTTTTAATCTTCATAGAAATCAATATCCTGCCTTTAACTGGGTTAAAGAACCAATGTCATCTAAAACACGGTTCCCGAAAAACTCAAAATCACATTCATTAATTGTAACACCCCACGCCCGCTATGGTCACTCACTAAGGGAATGCCATAGCATCGGTGGAGTATTTTAGTGAATATAGAACAGAAAAATTACAACAAGACAGATATAATTAGTACTTGAAATTTAAAAATATCATCTCACAACAGCGGAAATAAACATGTCTGGTTACATCATAAAACCACGATAAAAGTCAAGTACAATATCCATCAAAATAAAGAAGTACATAATCCCACTCTCTAATACAATAGCCATAACAAAAGAAAAGATAACTGGATAACTGGAGCTTTACATCTACCCAAGCTCCTAAAGACTGGAACAGCAATCCGATCAAGCTCTACTACCGCTAGGATCCACCGTAGGACCTGAGGGTTGGGAAAAAGATAAAAACAACGGGGTCAGACATAAGTCTGAGTGAGTTCTATAACTTTAACAATACAATCATTAAAGTAACCAGAGAAGACATAAACTTGACCTACGGTAATATCTGGGGATGAATGGCTACACTAAGCAGCTTGGTAGACTTAGGATAAACTAAGATAACCATAAGGACGCATCTACCCACCCAAGGATAATTACTAACTGCACCACACCAGTCATTCCTACTTAAAGGTTGATCCCTTCCAAGGACTTAGAAAATTTTCCCAGTAGTCTCGTGTACCCCTAGCCCACTACATAGGTGCCGTCTGCCCCTATCTCCACTAGGTGTACTCAGTAATTCTTACCCAGTAGTTTCGTGTACCCCTACATAGGTGCCGTCTGCCCCTATCTTTATTAGGTGTACCCACTACTCCCCATCGATCGGCTCCCTACCGTAGATACCCGTGCTGGTCCCACAGTGGGGTGTATCACTCCCCTAAAGTGGCTACCCAATACTATCAACGGTGCACGGCTTTATATCTACACGATGCAACAACGGCTTATCTACCAGCCCGGGCCCACACACGCATATGAAACCCGTTGGACTTGCGTTGCCACCGCTAACCCGTTTTGGCCTCTTATAATCAAGCCCAATATGCGTGTCCCGTCACTCGACATGGGTCGAGCCCACAAAGATACGTTTGGGATATTGGTTGAAATGGGCCCCCAACAAGCTACCCACCTAAGCTTGTCATATATCTAGTGTATCCCACTTAACCCTTTAATCATGTTTAATTACATGTTTCCACTTGGTTAAGTATTCTAATCGTATTTTCTATTGCCACCCAAGGCAACCCACTACATTCCACATGCCACCCAAGGCAACCATTAAATTTCCACATGCCACCCAAGGCACCCACTTAACCCCTCATGTCCCACCACATGCTAATATGGTTAAGTGTTTCTTAATTAATTAAGACCGTGATCCCCCATAAAGACCTCCCACATTAGACTGGCTGTTATGACCGCCTGGTTAAGCCGGTAGAGTCCGGGCAGTCTTACGTCATAACAGAGCCTAACCTCGTGTCTTTACTTTAATCACGTATTTAATTCATGGCTAAGACCTCTCACATTGGGCTGATATTTGTAGCAACTGGTTAAGCCGGTCGGGTCCGGGCAATTTTACACTACAAATGAGTCCAACCTCGTGTCTTAGTCGATTAATTACACCTAATTAATCACCCCCATATTAATTATCCCTAATTAATATCAAGTTTTCCATAACATGGGTAGACCTAACTCAGTAGGTAAATTCCCATGGGGTAGACCTAACTCAATAGGTAAATTCCCACTTATGGTAATTTATTTTTATGGTATGCTTAATCATACCCAATCATTCATTTATTAACATATTTACCAACCCCATCGTTCCCCACGTAAATCGTTCTCATTTCATGACATAAATAAGGGGAAGATCATCACAAATATCATGGGTTTAGCATACAACTTTGTCATGGGTTAAGAGGATGTCAACTTGCATATATGAGCATATATTAACCCAACTACATATAACCCAAACTTGCATATTATCATACACATGATTTGCATAACATGTTGCATATGAGCTTGCATATTATCATACACATATCTTGCATAACATGTTGAACTTGCATATAGGCATTCTCATAACTTGCATAACATGTTAAACATGCATTTAAGCATACACATAACTTGCATAAGCATTCACATACTTGCATAAGCATCCACATACTTGCATAAGCATTCACATACTTGCATAAACATGCATAACTTGCATATCATGTCATTTAAGCATATACATATCTTGCATAAGCATTCATATACTCGCATAAGCATGCATAACTTGCATATCACATAAATCTTGCATTTAAACATATACATGACTTGCATAAGCATCCATACACTTGCATAAGCATGCATAACTTGCATATCACATTAAACTTGCATTTAAACATATACTTAACTTGCATAACTCACTTTGTTAAACATGCATAATTCCACTCGTTAAATATGCATAAACCCACTTGTTAAACATGCATAAACCAACTTGTTAAACATGCATAAATCAACTTATTAAGCATGCATAAACCAACTTGTCAAACATGCATAAACATAGAACAACATAGAGTAACATATCATTATAAATGATTCAAACTCACTAATCCGCATTTAAGACCATAAGTCTCATTACACCCAATCTACTTACTTTAACAATTGATGTTAAAGTGATAGAAACTCACCAAACCCAAAATTAACCAACTTATGAAGAGGGATTATTTGCTAATTACGAAGATGGTGATGATTAGAGAATGATATGAGAGGGATTAGCTTGAAACTTCCTTCTTAGATTAATGGAGACTCCTTCTAGGATTTAATTTGGCGGCATGAGGCCTTCATTTCTATTTTTAGTATGGATTAAGGTAGGTTTAGGGTGTATTTATAGATTAAGAGAGTGTTTTAGGCCCTTAGATTAACCCTAGATTAATTTAGGTCCGTTAGATTTAGGAAATCTCTAGAACCAAGCCCAGCCCTAGCCAGAAAACCAGATCTGTTGCACCCAAGCACCCTGGTTCGACACGCCGTGTCGACAGGCAAGTCGACACCCCTATCGACAGGCCTGTCGACAGCCCTGTCGACATGCTTAGGGCGGGAATCTTCCCGCCTGGCCCCGCTGGTTCTAATTTAAAATCTAAATTTAAATTCCTAAATCTGTTTTTAGCTCTAATTTTTCTGCAAACTTCTTTGGGCCATAACCGGGCCATACGGACTCCGATTCTCGAAAACTCGGACTCTATTTCGCGTATTTTTCCGAGACGAACGCAACAACGCAGCCCGTTACCCCCAATTCCCACATCTGAGATTATTTATCCTGTAATTAGTGAATTTTAGTATTGACTAAAATTCGGGGTGTTACATTCTCCCCTCCTTAAAGGATTTCGTCCCCGAAATCTCTAAGCTAAGGAGAATGCATATCCTATCATCCAAACAACCATCTACTCAAATCATCAACCACGGGCATCCATTGTCCTTAAACAGTTTCTAATGATGTATGAGCATATGCAAACAGTGTGTGTATATGTTCCCTATCTAATGTATGAACATATGCAAACCATGATAGTGCCATGCATCCATTATGTATGCGAGAAAACCCTATCGACACATACAATATCTACATGAGTGCACAATCATTCATCAAAATGCATCATCCATGTGATAACACAACCATTATACATCCATAAATATATTTTCCTACACACAATTTTATGCAATATGCAATATGAAGTGACTGAGCCGATCTAGTGCCTAGAGTGTGTGTATATGCATCCACGAGCAACCACTAGCAAACACTTGCATCCACTTGCATCCATCAACCATAACATGTCTCAAACACATGTTTCAACCATAGGTTTACCCTATCTAAAGGTCAAAGGTACTAACGAGAGGACATACCAAAGATAAGATAAGTACTAGACAAGTGATAAAGGAGAAAGTAAAGACATACCCTCAAAAAGAAATGGGTACAATGAACGCATCTTCGCTTCCGTCTCCCAAGTTGCGTTGCTCTCATCTTCTCCCCATTGCACCTTGACTAGTTGAACCTCTCTGTTTCTCAACTTCCTAGTCTCTGACCCAAGGATGCGAGTAGGAGCTCGTCGAATAGTCGCATCACGCTCTACCTCTATATCTCTAAGGAAGCTTGGCTCTACTACCTCTGCCGTCTCATGTAAGCACTTCCTCAGATGTGATACATGGAATACATCATGAACACCACTAAGTCTGTCGGGCAACTCCACCCTATATGCCATCCGTCCAATCCTTTCCTTGATAGGAAACGGCCCAACAAACCTCGGTGCTAACTTCCCAACGGATCCGAAGCGAACAACATTTCTCAACGGAGATACCTTAACAAAAACCATATCCCCAACCTCAAACTCAAGATCCGTCCTTCTCTTGTCCGCATAAGATTTTTGCCTATCCTGCGCTGCTTTCATCCTTCTTCGAATCAAGTCAATCTTCTCAGAAGTCTCCCTAACCATATCGGGCCCAAGCAAGATCTTATCCGTAGATTCCCACCAACATGTAGGTGATCGACAAGGCCTTCCATAGAGAGCTTCGAAAGGAGCCATACCAATACTGGACTGAAAGTTGTTATTATATGCGAACTCCACCAATGGAAGATGCTCTTCCCATGTACCTCCAAAATCTAAGATACAAAGCCTCAAAAGGTCTTCTAGAACACGATTCACCCTCTCAGTCTGGCCGTCCGTCTGAGGATGATATGCGGTGCTCAGACACAATTGAGTCCCCACTGCTTCTTGCAAACTTCTCCAGAACTCGCTAGTGAAGATAGGATCTCGATCACTTACTATGCTAGAGGGTACCCCATGTAATCGAACTATCTCTCGAAGATATATTGAAGCTAGCCATGGAGCAGTCCTCTTACTCTTCACAGGTATGAAATGGGCGCTCTTAGTAAGTCTGTATACCACCACCCAAATTCCTGTATTACCCTTCCTCGATCTGGGTAACCCGTCAATAAAATCCATCGAGACGCTATCCCACTTCCATTGCGGAACCTCCAATGGGTGAAGCAACCCACCTGGTTTCCTTTGCTCCGCCTTCACTTGCTGGCACACCAAACATCGAGCGACATACTCGGCCACATCTTTCTTCATCCCGGCCCAGAAGAAAACCCTCTTCATGTCTTGGTACATCTTGTCCCCACCGGGATGAATGGTCATCCTAGAACGGTGTGCGTCATCAAGAATAGCCTTCCTCAAACCCTCGTCTTGCGGTACGCAAAGTCTACCGTCTCTACGCAAGCACCCCCTATCGTCTAGGGTGTACCTACTCAAATGGCTGGACGACTCCCCCCTCATGAGCTTCTCTACTAACTCAACCAACTGTGGGTCGCCCCTCTGTGCTTCTCCAATCCACCCCAAAAGAGTAGGCCTAACTTCCAAGGAAGCTAGCAAACCGGGTACATAATCAATGGAAGGTCTGAAATCAAACATCGAGATAAACTCCAAGTTTCGTCGTTCCACGAACAATGGACTCAAGGACAACCTCTTCCTACTCAAGGCGTCCGCCACCACGTTACCCTTGCCCGGGGTATACGCTATCTCGAAATCATAAGATGCTAAGAACTCCATCCACCTTTGCTGTCTTAAGTTTAGATCCTTCTGAGAGAACAAGTACTTCAAAGATTTATGGTCAGTGAACAACTCGAAGCTCTCACCAAGAAGATAATGGCGCCAAATCTTAAGCGCAAAAACAATAGCGGCCAGCTCTAGATCATGGGTAGGGTAATTTTTCTCATGTGCCCTCAACTGCCTTCCACCATAGGCTATTACCCTTCCCTCTTGCGTTAAGACTGCGCCAAGTCCTGTCCCACAGGCATCGGTATAGACAACAAATGGCTTGCTCCCATCTGGCAACACTAAAACTGGAGCCGTGGTTAAAGCTCTCTTTAACCGTCGGAACGCATCATCACAATCTACGTCCCATGCAAAAACAAGATTCTTCTTTGTTAAGCGGGTTAATGGGGCTGATATCTTCGCGAAGTCTTTAATAAACTTCCTATAATAACCCGCCAACCCCAAGAAACTTCTTACTTCGGTAGCATTTTTCGGAACCTTCCAATCCTGAATTGATACTACCTTCGCGGGATCCACAGCTATCCCTTCCTTGGAGACCACGTGCCCCCAAGAACCGTACTTCCTTCCTCCAGAAGTGACATTTAGAGAATTTAGCCTTAAGGTTATGTGCTCGAAGAGTCTTCAACACTTCCCCAAGATGTAGGGCATGCTCTTCTTCACTCTTAGAAAATACTAAGATATCATCCACAAAGACCACCACGAATTTATTAAGGAACTCCCTGAACACCCTACTCATCAAATCAACAAAGTATGCAGGGGCGTTCGTCAACCCAAATGGCATCACCAGCCACTCATAGAAACCATCCGGAGTTCTAAAGGAAGTCTTGTCTATGCTATCCTCAGCCACCCTCAACTGATGAAACCCCGTGGCCAAGTCCAACTGAGAAAATACTGAAGCGCCAACCAACTGATCGAAAAGATCATCTATTCTCGGCAATGGGTGTCTATTCTTCTTTGTGAGCTTGTTGAGTTCTCTATAGTCTACACAAAGTCTGAGGGACCCATCCGCCTTCGTAGCAAATACTATTGGAGCACCCCACTCCGATATGCTCCGTCTTATGAACCCCTTCTCAAGTAACTCCCCTACTTGCTTATGGAGTTCCCTCCTCTCACGAGGAGCCATGTGGCGCACTGGTAAAGATACCGGTTTAGCATTATCCACCAAATATATTCGGAAGTCAATCTCCCGCTTCGCAGGTAAGCCCTTCACCTCCTCAAACACATCCGGATATTCCCGGACCACTCTAACAGATTGCAAACTCTCGACCGAAGCGTCAAGCGATTCAAGATAACTTAGCATAACAGAGTCCATGGGATTACAAGAAATCTCGAGAGTGTTACCCAAGCGGGTCATGAGCCTAACAACTCTCCTTTTGCAATCAAGAACGGCACCATTACTGGATAACCAGTCCATGCCCAAAATCAACCCATAGCCCGTGAAGCCCAATACAAAAGCATCACATCTAAACTCAATGCTAAGTATAGAAATCTTCAAACCCACACATATCATGGACAAATAAGTGGAGCCCCCAATTGGATTTGAAACAACCAAGGGATCATCTACCAGACTGGTGTCTAAGTGCAGTAACTCAACTAATGATGTTGAAATAAACGAATGCGATGCGCCTGAATCAAACAATGTACGGACAGGATGGTCAAATACAAAAACCAGACTTTCAACGGAAATAGTTCTACCTCTCTCCTGAATCGGTGGAACCGCGAGAGCCTGTACTTGCCCCCTAGCCTGACTCGGTGCCATAAGAGCTTGCACCTGTCCTCCTGAGGTAGATCCCGTCCTTTGCCCCTTCTTAGGGAAATCCTTCACTAAATGCCCTGCTTCGCCATAGTGGAAGCAGCCGGTCTTCTTCTTCTTGCGACAATCCTTGCTTAGGTGGCCAGGTGTCCCACAATTGAAACACTTCTTCTTCTTGCTCTTGCCACCGTTGCCTTTCCCACCTTTGCTTTGTTGTTGTTGCTGAGGTCTCTTTTGATCTCCCTTCTTCTCGGGTGCCTTATTAACATTAGGACCCTTCTCTTCCTCATACATGAGTGCCATGTCAACTAGCTTCTCAAAGGTGGCCCCCATAGGGATATGAGTCATAGCCAACCCATGCATAGGTTCATTCAAGCCTTTCACGAACTGCAAAGCCTTCTTCTCCGGTGTATTCACCATATCTAGGCCAAACCTTGCCAATTGATTAAACTTGTTAACATATTCCTTCACCGAAAGATTTCCTTGCTTTAGAGTCAAGAATCTTTCCATATACAAGTTTTCCTCCGCCCTTGAGAGAAACTTTGCCACAAATCTTTGCCTAAAATCCGCCCAAGAGTCAACGGGGCGTTCTCCATTAGTGACCTCCCACCAGAATGAGGCCTCTCCCTTCATTAACCAAGCAGCCAACTTGACTTTCTTCCCTTCTTCCATCTCAAAGATATCTATCAACTCTTCCACCTCCTTAAGCCAATCTCTAGCCTCCACAAAAGTTTCAGATCCTTGAAAAGGTTTCCCTCCCATAGCTTTAAATTCCTTGCAAGTCTTAGCAAAAGTATCCGTGCAAGGAGGAGGGGGAGGAGGAAGATCGGGTGCTACGGTTGGTGGAGGAACATTTGCTGGACCCGTAGTGGTGGCACTAGCCTCCATCAATCTCCTATACCATACTGGTACCGTCACACCCTCCGGAAGATTAAGATTCTCGGCCATGCTGAAACGGAAAAGGAAAGATTCAAAACGGAGAATTCGAAGGATATAGATATGGCTGTTGGGGATTATGCTTTTCTTTCAAAAACTTTTCTCTTAAAAGACATGTTTTTGAAAATATCTTTTCCAAAAAATGTTTTAGAAAAATAGCTTTCTAAAAATTTTATCTGTTCCGGTAACCTTTGCTCTGATACCACGTGTAACACCCCACGCCCGCTATGGTCACTCACTAAGGGAATGCCATAGCATCGGTGGAGTATTTTAGTGAATATAGAACAGAAAAATTACAACAAGACAGATATAATTAGTACATGAAATTTAAAAATATCATCTCACAACAGCGGAAATAAACATGTCTGGTTACATCATAAAACCACGATAAAAGTCAAGTACAATATCCATCAAAATAAAGAAGTACATAATCCCACTCTCTCATACAATAGCCATAACAAAAGAAAAGATAACTGGATAACTGGAGCTTTACATCTACCCAAGCTCCTAAAGACTGGAACAGCAATCCGATCAAGCTCTACTACCGCTAGGATCCACCGTAGGACCTGAGGGTTGGGAAAAAAGATAAAAACAACGGGGTCAGACATAAGTCTGAGTGAGTCCTATAACTTTAACAATACAATCATTAAAGTAACCAGAGAAGACATAAACTTGACCTACGGTAATATCTGGGGATGAATGGCTACACTAAGCAGCTTGGTAGACTTAGGGTAAACTAAGATAACCATAAGGACGCATCTACCCACCCAAGGATAATTACTAACTGCACCACACCAGTCATTCCTACTTAAAGGTTGATCCCTTCCAAGGACTTAGAAAATTTCCCCAGTAGTCTCGTGTACCCCTAGCCCACTACATAGGTGCCGTCTGCCCCTATCTCCACTAGGTGTACTCAGTAATTCTTACCCAGTAGTTTCGTGTACCCCTACATAGGTGTCGTCTGCCCCTATCTTTATTAGGTGTACCCACTACTCCCCATCGATCGGCTCCCTACCGTAGATACCCGTGCTGGTCCCACAGTGGGGTGTATCACTCCCCTAAAGTGGCTACCCAATACTATCAACGGTGCACGGCTTTATATCTACACGATGCAACAACGGCTTATCTACCAGCCCGGGCCCACACACGCATATGAAACCCGTTGGACTTGCGTTGCCACCGCTAACCCGTTTTGGCCTCTTATGATCAAGCCCAATATGCGTGTCCCGTCACTCGACATGGGTCGAGCCCACAAAGATACGTTTGGGATATTGGTTGAAATGGGCCCCCAACAAGCTGCCCACCTAAGCTTGTCATATATCTAGTGTATCCCACTTAACCCTTTAATCATGTTTAATTACATGTTTCCACTTGGTTAAGTATTCTAATCGTATTTTCTATTGCCACCCAAGGCAACCCACTACATTCCACATGCCACCCAAGGCAACCATTAAATTTCCACATGCCACCCAAGGCACCCACTTAACCCCTCATGTCCCACCACATGCTAATATGGTTAAGTGTTTCTTAATTAATTAAGACCGTGATCCCCCATAAAGACCTCCCACATTAGACTGGCTGTTATGACCGCCTGGTTAAGCCGGTAGAGTCCGGGCAGTCTTACGTCATAACAGAGCCTAACCTCGTGTCTTTACTTTAATCACGTATTTAATTCATGGCTAAGACCTCTCACATTGGGCTGACATTTGTAGCAACTGGTTAAGCCGGTCGGGTCCGGGCAGTTTTACACTACAAATGAGTCCAACCTCGTGTCTTAGTCGATTAATTACACCTAATTAATCACCCCCATATTAATTATCCCTAATTAATATCAAGTTTTCCATAACATGGGTAGACCTAACTCAATAGGTAAATTCCCATGGGGTAGACCTAACTCAATAGGTAAATTCCCACTTATGGTAATTTATTTTTATGGTATGCTTAATCATACCCAATCATTCATTTATTAACATATTTACCAACCCCATCGTTCCTACGTAAATCGTTCTCATTTCATGACATAAATAAGGGGAAGATCATCACAAATATCATGGGTTTAGCATACAACTTTGTCATGGGTTAAGAGGATGTCAACTTGCACATATGAGCATATATTAACCCAACTACATATAACCCAAACTTGCATATTATCATACACATGATTTGCATAACATGTTGCATATGAGCTTGCATATTATCATACACATATCTTGCATAACATGTTGAACTTGCATATAGGCATTCTCATAACTTGCATAACATGTTAAACATGCATTTAAGCATACACATAACTTGCATAAGCATTCACATACTTGCATAAGCATCCACATACTTGCATAAGCATTCACATACTTGCATAAACATGCATAACTTGCATATCATGTCATTTAAGCATATACATATCTTGCATAAGCATTCATATATCGCATAAGCATGCATAACTTGCATATCACATAAATCTTGCATTTAAACATATACATGACTTGCATAAGCATCCATACACTTGCATAAGCATGCATAACTTGCATATCACATTAAACTTGCATTTAAACATATACTTAACTTGCATAACTCACTTTGTTAAACATGCATAATTCCACTCGTTAAATATGCATAAACCCACTTGTTAAACATGCATAAACCAACTTGTTAAACATGCATAAATCAACTTATTAAGCATGCATAAACCAACTTGTCAAACATGCATAAACATAGAACAACATAGAGTAACATATCATTATAAATGATTCAAACTCACTAATCCGCATTTAAGACCGTAAGTCTCATTACACCCAATCTACTTACTTTAACAATTGATGTTAAAGTGATAGAAACTCACCAAACCCAAAATTAACCAACTTATGAAGAGGGATTAGTTGCTAATTATGAAGATGGTGATGATTAGAGAATGATATGAGAGGGATTAGCTTGAAACTTCCTTCTTAGATTAATGGAGACTCCTTCTAGGATTTAATTTGGCGGCATGAGGCTTTCATTTCTATTTTTAGTATGGATTAAGGTAGGTTTAGGGTGTATTTATAGATTAAGAGAGTGTTTTAGGCCCTTAGATTAACCCTAGATTAATTTCGGTCCGTTAGATTTAGGAAATCTCTAGAACCAAGCCTAGCCCTAGCCAGAAAACCAGATCTGGTGCACCCAAGCACCATGGTTCGACACGCCGTGTCGACAGGCAAGTCGACAGGCAAGTCGACACCCCTGTCGACAGGCCTGTCGACAGCCCTGTCGACATGCTTAGGGCGGGAATCTTCCCGCCTGGCCCCGCTGGTTCTAATTTAAAATCTAAATTTAAATTCCTAAATCTGTTTTTAGCTCTAATTTTTCTGCAAACTTCTTTGGGCCATAACCGGGCCATACGGACTCCGATTCTCGAAAACTCGGACTCTATTTCGCGTATTTTTCCGAGACGAACGCAATAACGCAGCCCGTTACCCCCAATTCCCACATCTGAGATTATTTATCCTGTAATTAGTGAATTTTAGTATTGACTAAAATTCGGGGTGTTACATTAATTATCGGGTTAAAGAACAAGTGTTATTTAAAACACCATTCACGATAAACCCAAAAATCAATTCCAATTCAATTCCAATTAAATATCATTTAATTGGTATACTTCATTAAATCTAAATAAAAGATTTAATCTTTTTCTCAACTGGTTTTAAGAACAGTGTTAATGAAGACACCATTCATGAAAAACCCAAATCATATTTGATATTAAATACAAGGCTCTGAATTGAAAATATATCGGCTTATATTCAATATCAAATTCTACGACCAACAGATATCGTATTGGAAATAACAATATAAATATATCTATCAAATTCCCATAACAATATATATATCATCACGATATCCAACATCGAAATATTCCAAAGACAATTTTGATTCAAATCCATTCCAATTCAATTATTGGAAATTCTTGTTACTTTTAAAACCATTTCAAATCCAATTTATATATTTAAAAATAAATAGATTTTAATTCTAGTTCAAAACTAGTTCATTTCGACAAAAATCTATTTTTATCTTTTCAAATTTGGAATTTTTTTATCCCAATTCTACACAAATCATTTCTTATGATTTTACACAAATTATTACTATTTTTACTAATTTTATCAAGGCCCGTACAGTCGATTTCCATCAACGGCCATCGAACTGCACTTACAGCGACCTTTTCTAAATTTGATTTGGACATAATTCCAAATCCAACTGTTAGATTTCAAATCTCTAATATTCATTAGAAAGCTCTTTTCGATACGAACCCAACGGTTCCTGTTTTAGGAGAATTCGAAGGTCGGATCTCCCGCAATATCCATTTGAAGTCAATGGTCGAAATTCGCGAACTGCCGCGGCGCGGCGCGTTCTATTTAGGCCATTTTATATAATATATATATATACTATATATTTCGTCGATTTCCTTTCAAAACGTATTTTATAAATCGTTTAAAATTCATTTTCAAAACGATTTCAACTTCATATTCAATTTCGAATAAAAATTGAATAATCCACATCATCGATATACAAATGATAATATTTTCAAAATGTAAAATTTTGAAATCACTTTCTTTTCTATATTCATTAGAAAAACGAATATAATCGATATAAATATCGCTCGCGTCAAAATGGCGTCAATCTAATCAACACGGCTTATTCAACACATGAATGTTTATTCTCTTCAACACATGAATTTATTTTCAATTCAACACATGAATTTATTTTCAATTCAACACATGAATGTTTATTCTATTCAACACATGAATACATATGTTATTTCAACACATGAATATATATTTTCAATTCAACACATGAATTTATTTTCCATTCAACACATGAATTTATTTTCAATTCAGCACATGAATTTATTTTCTAAATTGGAATGAGACCCAATCAATTACCATATAATGTTAATTATATGGATTTTCTACAATACATGTATATAATAGCAACGATAAATAATCAACCATCATCCAGAGTGCACCACACCACTGCATAAGCATTAAATATAAAGAATTAACGCTTACACAGTCTGTCAACCCATCGATTGACATACAACTAAACAATCGGGATTAGTGTACGTCAAATATCATCCCAATACCCGTGTGGGGTTTCCAATCAACAAACACACATTTTATTTGTGTAGTTGGGCGATGTGTAAAATTTATCGTCCCAATCAATATCAGTCAAGTCATTGTATATAAACAAATCGTCCGATTTGTTTATAAATATTTATTTTATATACACGTTAAAAATTATATTTTTAACTATAAAATATTTCCCACTGTAAAATATTTTATTCCATTCCACATCACACAATCAAATTTTACAACACAGCAATCAAACAAACAAGTCATCCATGGTCTGTGGACGACGGGTGTTGGGTGCTGCTAAGCACCGTCTGCATCCTAGTATATATTTCAACTAGAAAATAAATTAAAAGTGTGGAGTTCTCACCGACTAGCTAAACCAAATGCCACGACTCTTCATATATAGAAACTCTTCGTCGTGCTCGCATTTTGTCAATTTCATTATCCGTAGCCACTACATATATAAAAAAATCACATTTTTATACGGCTACTATATAGATAAAAATCCTATTTTTACACCGCTACTATATAGGTTAAAATTCTTATTTTACACCGCTACTATATAGATAAAAATTCAATTTTTACACTGCTACTATATAGACAAAAATTCTATTTTTATAATGGTGTTCATATAATAAAGATCATATTTTTATCACGCTAACTTCATAATAAAAATTATATTTTTAAACCGCTTCGACATATGTAAATATCACTCCTTTACAATGCTATTTCCATGATAAAAAAATATATTTTTATCTTGCTAGCAATATAATAAAAATTATATTTTTATATCGCCTACATAATAAAGATCGAATTTTTATTATCTATATAATATAAAAATCACATTTTTATATTCTCTATCTTATAAAAATCATCTTTTCATTCTTTCTATAATATAAAAATCATATTTTTATTCTTCACATCTAATAAAAATCATATTTTTATTATCACACTTATATAAAAATTATATTTTTATTATCTATGACCACAAATAAAAATCGTTTCTTTATCTACAAAAAATCAAATCCTTTTCTAGTTTAAAAATCAATCTTTATTATCTATAAAAATCTAAACTTTATATCCATAGGAATTTGATTTCATATAAATAACAAACAAAACTGATTTATAATTTTAAATCTAACTATATTAAATAAAAACAAGGAGAAAATAAAATCAAATAAAAACTTACAGTCAAAGAGAAGGGGGGCCGCTCACGACCGGAGGAGGCGGCTGGGGGTCCACAACGGTCGGAGCGGCGGGCTATAGTGGTTGTGGCACGGGTCTACATGCTAGGGCGAAGTTTTTTTCTTTCGGATCTTTGATTTGGGCGATGTGGAAGAGGAGAGGAAGGGGAGAGAGGAGATCAAAAAAGATGGAGGTGATGGGGGGTTCGCGGCGAAGGCGGAGAGCTGGGTGGCTGCGTGCTATTTGAGGAAGGGGAGGGCTTGCGTTTTGGAAAGATGAAGGGGGCGGGTCAACGGTTTTGACTGGGAAATTGGGAAGGAGAGGGGTATTATAATTTATTTAATTAATATTATATCCTTTCAAAAAGTAACTTTTATTTTCGAACCCCAAATCGAACCCGCCGTCTATCGTCCCTAGCTAATTACCCCCATTCCGAACACAATGGGATATGTATATTAGGCTGATTCGACTGTTTTGATCAGTTTTCGTCAAAATAAAAATATAAATCTATATATTGAATTTGAACGCACATTTCAATTTACCGGGACCACATATTAACTCTAAAAATTCCCGAAAAATTATCCCATGCTTCGTATTGACGACACGGTCCTAACAAAACTAATTTCGTCGAATTTTGAGACCGTTTGTAAAATGGCCATTTTCCAGTCGATTAAAATCAACTGAATCTGGTCAAACGCGTTTTCCCTTTCCACGCTAACATATTGATTTGAAAAATTACGAATTTTGGAATCTAGCAATAACTTGACATCACAGATCCAACAAAAGTGGTTTCGTCAAAAACCGGGGTCGTTTGCAAAATTCCTATTTTTAAGGGCTAGAATTCCATAGCGACTATTCTGAATTTTCAACTGGACGTTACTTTTGATTCCCGCTATGAAATTTTGATTTTTCGGATTAGTTGGAAAGATATTCTCAATTAGATTCAAATATTTTTGGTTTCGTCAAAATCCGGTTTATTTCGAATCCTGTACATTCATTTGAACTTTGAAATCGAATTTTCAAACTACCACGTCATTTTCAATTCCTTTTATAATTTAAAATAAGTATTTATATTCTAACGTCGAGCCATATAAATATATACATTCGAATTCTATTCAAAATAAATTTCTCGTCGTTATTATTTAAAATAATTCATTTTAAATATTCAAAATTCACTAAAATTGCCAAAATAAAAAATTTAAATTGGCTCGGATTTCCAGGTTATTACAGACCCATACCGCCATAATTCAAAATTTGATTCCCGGACTTCTTGGTGTCAACCAAAACCAAACTACTCTATTTCTAACTCTTTAGAACTTACATGATGATGTTGTTTAGCTAAGGTGGACCCATTATAGACACATTTTATGTTAGATCCCGGCTATCGGCATCCAATGGAGATCACAACTTCCAACATCACCATCATATTCAATCAGAGCACGGGATAGTCATAATGTCAAGCTTATAGAGACTGGAACTAGTTGGATGTGAAATCCTTCAGGGAAGATATTTTGAACACTTATTATCCTCATGATTAAATATGATAGGAATACTAACATACTCAAGAAAAACTAATCCTTGGCAATTTCTTAACAAATAAAAGTGGACGTATGATTTTTGCTTGCGCCATTAACGTAGTGTAATGTGGGTGCTTCCCTATGTTCTTTGAAGGCGTGTCATTTTTACGGTTCTATCGATTTCCCCTGAGAATCATATCCACTTTGATCAAGTAGTCAGAAAGCTGGTGGAAAAGTTTATGATGTATACCACCAGACCAATGGATATCATGTCTATGTGTAACATAATCCAAAAAACTAGCGTATCCTTGAGAAAATTCCTAGAATTACTTAATAATGCCTTGACCAAGGTCGATAATCCTCAAAGTACATTATTCCTATGGAATACATAAAAAGCCATTCACCTTGAGTCTGAATATAGATTATCTTGAGAGGAAGCCTCTAAAGATTTTGGATCATTTTTATAAAAAAGCAAACCAATACCTTTGTTAGGAGGAAACATGTAGCAATCAAGCTAGATAAGGCTATCCTATTGTAACGACCCAGAAAAAGTCGATCTTGGTTATCCGATATACAACACATATCGAACATCCAAGGATCGAAAATAACCGGATGGTTAATGAAAGAAATTAGAGGGTGAGAATAGATAATATAGAAACTTAGAATAGAAGAAGAAGAAGAAGACACAACATCAGAGTAACATGAATCTCACAGCGAAAACGAGCAACATATAATAGATAATATATCCTTTAAATAAATCAGTATATGTATACAGTACATACCAGATTACCACACTTACAACACAGCGGAAATAACTATAGCTATATAACCCGGAAGCCTCCTGCTCCAAGCTCTCCAAGTATATCTGTAAAATCCAGACTACTTGACTGCCGGTATAAAATTGGGCACCCAAGAGTTTCGGGAAACAAAATAAAATAAACTCCGGGTCAATCATGGGACTGGTATGAGTAAAACAGTTTAAAACAGTTTAAGCCATTAAATGATATCTCATAAGACCACGCCGTATAACGGAACGGGTTTTTCCCTTATGAGAATCCAAAATATCTTTATATCAAAAACCTTTTGATATTATAATAATGTCTATCAACCACAATATAATAATCATCTAGCAGAAACGCTTTCATCTCACGTTCTACATAAATAGTATACAATCAAAACCGCAAGCACGTATTGGGTAATGGATTTCCAACTATGACAAGGTATGGAACCACCTTTCGCTAGTGTACCTCCAGAGAGGAATACACTGGGTTCAACAAGAACATCTTGCAACCCGGCCACACATGACCGACCACTCATTTCGCTTGAGTGTATCGAATGTATATCACCAACGGTTGGGATCAGCAACCGTTTCCCAAATGGGACAGCATCGAAAATAGATTTTTTGAAGTAAATGAAACTCTAGATCAGGTGATTATACACCCTAATAGGTGCGACCTACGTAGACATGCTGTCTGCCCGATTTCTATCATTTACCGGATGTGAGCCTAGAAGCAACGCTTATCTTTTACATGCTACATCTTCATTTACTTAGAATGTCACATTGTCATACCCTTTAAATCACATATTGATTTATCCAAAAATAACACGGGTATACAGCTAAGAGAAACGAATTCCTCCGCCACCAAACATGAATACGTTTGAAGAGATCAACTTACGCAATTTATCAAATATACTCTGTCAAACCTTCGTCCATACAAGTTGTCCTGGGACCGGACAAACCGAAGGCACTATTCAGTATATCCATCTTAGGCACTGTTATCTAAGATTTATACAACAGCCCTTGCACTTTACTCCATCTTCAATTATCTTTGGCATATATGATTCGCAACGCTTATGCCAATACGGATTGGTTCTTCGGATAATAATCCAACCGGTCTCTCCATATTAAAAACGTTAAAATGTTCATAACTTCGATAGTCTGTGATTTAACCATCAAAGAAAAACAGGTGTGCAAACAACGATATTATTTCCAGAAGGAAATTATATCGATCAATCATCATTCAACATTTATCTCTTTATTCCATTAATTTACTTATCTCCTGTTTCCATATATTCTTAATTCTTATTTTCTATTATCAGAAAACATTTCTGACCCGTATTTGGAAAACGTTTCCAAAACTCCTTCGCGATTAAACCTTACCATTCCTTAGTTAAGAAGGAAGTCAATCAAGTTGGGGTATAATTACCTCTCAGCCTTAACTGAACAATGTTTTAACTTCGAAATAGTCAAAGTTTATCTTTTAATCTTTAACAAACTTCCTTACGTAACTTTCGGATTCTATTTACGAATCCACTTCTTTATTGAAAACATTGGTTATAACGATAACGTTATAATCCCTACTTTCGAAATATCTAACTTCCATTATAACTTTTATTCTTTAATGTGAATAAATAAATAAACACTTGATTTATAAATAAATAAATCTTGATTTAAACACCGGAAAGTATAAGTACTTTCCCGAATTCGACGATTAACTCTTTTCGAATAACTAATATTCGATTAACTCACTTCGAATAACTAATATTTGATTACTCTTTCTTTTGAATAAACGATATTCGATAATCTCTCTTTTCGAATACTATATTCGATTACTCCTTTTCGAATAACTAAATTCGATTAACTCCTTTCGATTAAACTAATCGATAACTCCTTTCGAATAACTAAATTCGATTAACTCCTTTTAACTTTATTCGAATAACTAATATTCGATAATTCCTTTTAACTTTATTCGAATAACTAATATTCGATAATTCCTTTCGAATAACTCTAATTGATTTATTCCAATTCGATTAACTCTATTTTATTACTCTATTGGTTAACTCTAACTCTAACTGGTTAACTCTAACTGATCAACTCTAACTGGTCAACCCTAATTGATTAACTCTAACTGGTTAACTCTAACTGATCACTTTAACTGGTCAACCCTAATTGATTAACTTTGACTGGTTAACTCTAACTGACCACTATAACTGGTCAAACCTAATTGATTTACCCTAACTGGTTAACTCTGACTGGTCAACCCTAACTAATTAACTCTGACTGGTCAAGCCTAACTGATTAACATTGACTGGTTAACTCTAACTGGCTAACTCTAATTGATTAACTCTAATTGATTAACTCTAACTCGATTTAACTCTAGTTGATTAACTCAGAGTGATTAACTCTTACTGGTTATCTCTAATGGGTTTACTCTAATCAATTACCCTAATTGATTAACTCAAATCAATTAACTTTAATCAAATAACTAATATTTGATTAACTCATTTTAATTAACTTCTTTTGATTAACTCCTTTCAAATCTATTCGAATAAACCATATTCGATAACTCTTTTAACTCTATTTATTTAGCAAATAAATATTCCTTTCAATTCTTCTATTTATTTAACAAATGAATATTTCTTTTATCTTTTCTATTTATTTGACAAATAAATATTTCCTTTTAATTCTATTTATTTAACAAATATTTTCTTTTATATTTGTTTTGACAATTTATTCCCTTTTTATTTGTTTTACAAATATTTCCCTTTATATTTGATTTCACAAATATTTCCCTTTATATTTGATTTCACAAATAAATTCCTTTATATTTGTTTTCACATATAAATTCCTTTATATTTGATTTCACAATAAATTCCATTATATTTCATTTCACAAATAAATTCCTTTATATTTGATTTGATTTTACAATTACTTCCTTTTATAAAATCCTTTTCCTTTTATATATAAAATCCATTGATTTTATATAAATAATTTACTTTCAAAATATACTTTGAAAATCTCCTTTTTACATCCCGATATTTCTTATGGTATTTAACGTACCATATAACAATGATCGGTATCATGCAAACATATAAAATCATCAACATATTTCATATCACATCATATCACACAATATATAAACAGAACAGTATTATAAATATTGAGGAGTCCGGTTGGACCCCTCCAACCTGTTTCCCTGCATCACAGATGTTAAACAATATAATTAACATCGATTTCATTTAAATATGAAATATTCTACTAAACAGAATCCATATTTGATTAACAATTTATATATATATATATATATATATATATCGTTATCTATAATCTCAACCAATACACAAGCAATTCAACCAAACAGTTAACACACAGCAATCAACAGAGGATTAACAGTTCTAAAAATACGTAATAAAAATATAACTGTTCAGAGTTGGTGAGTTTTACATTGGACGATCATCGTTAAATAATGATTTACGGTCGTTGGTTCGAATTAGACATTTTATTTTGCCTTAAATCCAGACAAGCTCCAAATCATTCCCACCAATTCCAGAGTGTTGTCTCCATCCCTACGATCCCTAAGTGTCCAACCGTTCGAAGTTCTGACGTCGTATGGTCTAGATATTTAAATTCCAAGTTATTCATTATCAATATAAAAACAAAGCATAATTTATTTAAATTATTATGTGGGCTTAACCTTTATTTAACCAGGCCCAAAACATAACCCGTGTGAACGGGCCTTTCTCTCCCTTTGATTGAACAAGCCCACTGCTTACCATATACAATATTTCACTATTTGCATGCTTACGTGTATATATATTTCTCCTTCTTATCTGGGCCTTCCATGTTCAGTTCGATCCATCCACGCCTGTTAAACCTAGACCACCATATTTTGCTTCTTTCCTATCATTAGTAAACTAAGAAACCGAACTCCACCATCCACGTGAAAACAGAATACCGCAACCAATCCCTTTCCCCCATGAACCATAATTTTGATGAACCAACGCCACCTTCTTCTCCAATGCAAATGTTCGAAACCTGCTCCTTACTATTTCTTCTCCGCTTGAACTTCTTTATGCCGCAGCTCGTTCCCTTCAGCAAACAAATTCCCGTCCTCCTTCTTTACCACCAACTCCATCAATACACATGCGACCTCCTGCTCCTACAAAACCCCTCACGGCAAACCGTATTTCACTCCACTACCTACTTTGAACTTGACGTCAGTCCCTCCTTACTTTACGCCCTACTCGACAGTCACTGTCCCACTCAGTCTGCGTCTCCCCTCCCATTTCCGTTTTAATGAATTTTGCTTGAATTGTTTTAGATTTTTGAAAGGGCGAATTTGTTTTGGAAGAAAGAAAATTGGCGGTCGACTTTTTATTTGTTGTTTGACCTAGAGAAAGTAAGGGTTAGATTAGAAGGAGGGGGTACTTATAGGGTTAGATATTTATTTGTGTGGAGAAGATTGGTTCAACGTTGCTGAGAAAAAGAAGGGTGGTGGCACCAATTCTAACCGTGAAAATGAAGAAAAAATTAGTTTTTAAGTTATGAAACTTAGTACACCCCGCTATGAAATATTTCCTTCCTATACGAGTCGTTGTGGACAGATATAAAAATACCGTTGTGTCCAGTGAGGTGTCACGATTCCAAAGATATAAAAATACCAGTAGATTAACTCATATTGTGAAACCCCGAAATGTTGATTACAAGATGCAAAATACTCCAAATAAAAAGTTGCTTATTTAATTAATTAAAAATTACAAACAAAATATAAAAATTAAATTATTGTTATGTCTCAAAAGAACCTTCTCTAAATTCGAAACCGATATTCAAATATTTTTAAATAACCGTTATGGCCACGTACGAATATACCGCTGTTTTTCTGAATATTTAATTTGGACATAACTAAAAATCTACACGACGAAATCCCGATTTTTCTCTTCCACTAGAAAAATATACTTCACCAGCTCCGTATGTTTCTTATTTCACAGAAATCCGGTTTAAAACGGACCCTGTATATCCAGTTGAAGTTCGAATCGCCAAATAGCGAACTGCCACGCCATTTCAAGCTCGTTTATAATTATATTATAAATTCTACGTTCAAACTTCGTTTAAATAATATATTCGTTATTCTAAATCAATTCCAAACTGAATTATAGCTTATATATGATCCAGTTCACATCGTACTGTGAATTCTACTATTTCCGACTATTCTGGAATTTAAATATATTATTTAATTATTATATTAATTAAGTATTCTTTATTATTTAAATTCTGGTCATTTTAAATTACCGAACCTTTATTTTAAATAATTAAATAAATTATTTATAATTCTTAAAAGTACGGGTCGTTACATTCTTCCCCACTTAAAATAATTTCGTCCTCGAAATTGCTAAGGTAGAAAACAAGCCCTATCGACTAGTCAGAACTTATTTGTTCACTTTTTAAATTCAGTTTCAACTGAACCAATCCAATTTCAATTAAATATTGAATGAATTCTTATCAACGAAAATTTTCAAAAATCCTGGAAATTTTCTAACTCCTTAAATTTTCGAAAAATTTCGCCAGCACCTCCTTTGTATGGCTCAATCGGTACAACCACAACTCGCCTCTTTGGGCCATCTCCAATCCAAAAGAAAATCAAACAGCCAAGCGGCTTGCCAATTCGGCACATAAATCTCATATCCAATAGAAATATAAACTTGTACCTTTTTGTCGGTATATCATTATATCCTTTCCACCTGTTATCAATTCAGCAGATACAAGGGTCATCCCAATCAAATTCCAATTTGTTTTTATCAACAAATCCAACCATTCGCTTATACCTAAGTCGAATTCAGTTTCAAATCAAAGTTCCATTTTCGATTTTTAAATTCTTAACTCATCAATCCAATACCATTTCAGATTCTATCTCACAATTCAAAATATGATTCTACTTGGTATATCGTATCCAATTCAATTTCCAGTTAATGGTTTCAATTCAGTTCCAGCTCGGTTTCACAAATTTCTATTTAAATTTGTTTTTAATTCAAACAGTCTCTTCTTGGGAGTTTTAAACAGCCTTGCTTTTCTAAAACCAAATATTCTTTTTTTGATTTCAAACAAATTGTTTCTCTCAAAACAATTCAAAAACAAATCTTTTCGGTAGTAATCCGTCACTTACAACTCGAAATTGAACACCGATGATGTCATGATCATCATCGGAATCTATTTCATCTTTCGAAGTGAGTTCAATACTATATCGCTTTTCAAAACCCAATCTAACATTTCCACTTTGAAATTTATTTCAAAATATCCTTTCAATGCTTGTAAAACAATTTAAAATCTCCCAGGATTTTAAAATTCTCATATATTTAATTCAATTCCATTTGTAAACACTTTTCCAACTTTCTAGGGCTTTAATTCCAATTCTGATTTAATATTCAGATTTATTTCACTTCGTAATACTTATACGAATTTTATTTGGTTATATATATATAACCGTCTCCCTTATAATCTTACTCGATTATAGTAACAACCAATATCCAATATATTATAATCACTTCAATATAAATCCTTTATAGCAAAATCTAATTTGGGTAAAATTATTTCATTTACCCACTTTTCAAAACATACAGTGTCGGTTCATCATATTCGAGTGTTTATAAACCCCTACAGATACAGTGGATCAAACTGATCGACCAAAACCCATAAACAACTCAATCAATAAATCTCCACAATATAAAACCATTTTTATATTAAATAACAAATATGTTCACTCGTATATATACACTCAACTCAATCTAGGGTATTACTAAACCCTTTTCTACTGAGTCACGCCACAGAGCTAAGGTAATAACTAAACCTTAAGCTCTGATACCAACTGTAACGACCCGGAAAAAGTCGATCTTGGTTATCCGATATACAACACATATCGAACATCCAAGGATCGAAAATAACCGGATGGTTAATGAAAGAAATTAGTGGGTGAGAATAGATAAGATAAAAACTTAGAATAGAAGAAGAAGAAGAAGAACACGCAACATCGGAATAACATGAATCTCACAATGGAACGAACAACATATAATAGATAATATATCCTTGAAATAAATCAGTATATGTATATAGTAACATTATCAGAGTACAACACTTACAACACAGCGGAAATAACTATAGCTATATAATCCTGAAGCCTCCTGCTCCAAGCTCTCCAAGTATATCTGTAAAATCTTGACTACTTGACTACCGGTATAAAATTGGGCACCCAAGAGTTTAGGGAAACAAAACAAAATAAACTCCGGGTCAGTCATGGGACTGGTATGAGTAAAACAGTTTAAAACAGTTTGAGCCATTAAATGATATCTCATAAGACCACGCCGTATAACGGAATGGGTTTTTCCCTCATGCGAATCCAAAATATCTTTATATCAAAAACCTTTTGATATTATAATAATGTCTATCAACCACAATATAATAATCATCTAGCAGAAACGCTTAGTATACAATCAAAACCGCAAGCACGTATTGGGTAATGGATTTCCAACTATGATAAGGTATGGAACCACATTCCGCTAGTGTACCTCTAGAGAGGAATACACTGGGTTCAACAAGAACATCTTGCAACCCGGACACACATGACCGGCCACTCATTTCGCTTGAGTGTATCGAATGTAAATTACCAACGGTTGGGATCAGCAACCGTTTCCCGAATGGGACAACATCGACAATAGATTTTTAGAAGTAAATGAAACTCTAGATCATGTGATTATACACCCTAATAGGTGCGACCTACATAGCCATGCTACCTGCTCGATTTCTATCATTTATTGGATGTGAGGCTAGAAGCTACGCTTATCTTTTACATGCTACATCTTCATTCACTTAGAATGTCACATTGTCATACCCTTTAAATCACAAATTGATTTATCCAAAAATAACATGGGTATACAGCTAAGAGAAACGAATTCCTCCTCCACCAAACGTGAATACGTTTGAAGAGATCAACTTACGCAATCTATCAGATATACTCTGTCAGACCTTCATCCATACAAGTTGTCCTGGGACTGGACAAACCGAAGGCACTATTCAGTATATCCATCTTAGGCACTGTTATCTAAGATTTATACAACAGTCCTTGCACTTTACTCCGTCTTCAATTATCTTTGGCATATATGATTCGCAACGCTTAAGCCAATACGGAGTGGTTCTTCGGATAATAATCCAACTGGTCTCTCCATATTAACAACGTTAAAATGGTCATAACTTCGATAGTCTGTGATTTAACCATCAAAGAAAAACAGGTGTGCAAACAACGATATTATTTCCAGAAGGAAATTATATCGATTAATCATCATTCAACATTTATCTCTTTATTTCATTAATTTATTTATCTCCGGTTTCCATATATTCTAAATTCTTATTTTCTATTATCAGAAAACATTTCTGATTCGTATTTGGAAAACGTTTCCAAAACTCCTTCGCGATCAAACCTTACCATTCCTTAGTTAAGAAGGAAGTCAATCAAGTTGGGGTATAATTACCTCTCAGACCTTAACTGAACAACGTTTTAACTTCGAAATGGTCAAAGTTTATCTTTTAATCATTAACAAACTTCCTTACGTAACTTTCGGATTCTATTTTCGAATCCACTTCTTTATTGAAAACATTGGTTATAACGATAACGTTATAATCCCTACTTTCGAAATATCTAACTTCCATTATAACTTTTATTCTTTAATATGAATAAATAAATGAACACCTGGTTTATAAATAAATAAATATTGATTTAAACACCGGAAAGTATAAGTACTTTCCCGAATTCGATATAATCGAATTCGACGATTAACTCTCTTCGAATAACTAATATTCGATTAACTCACTTCGAATAACTAATATTCGATTACTCTTTCTTTCGAATAAACGATATTCGATAATCTCTCTTTTCGAATACTATATTCGATTACTCCTTTTCGAATAACTAAATTCGATTAACTCCTTTCGGTTAAACTAATCGATAACTCCTTTCGAATAACTAAATTCGATTAACTCCTTTTAACTTTATTCGAATAACTAATATTCGATAATTCCTTTTAACTTTATTCGAATAACTAATATTCGATAATTCCTTTTAACTTTATTCGAATAACTAATATTTGATAATTCCTTTCGAATAACTCTAATCGATTTATTCTAATTAGATTAACTCTATTTAATTACTTTATTGGTTAACTCTAACTCTAACTGGTTAACTCTAACTGATCAACTCTAACCGGTCAACCCTAATTGATTAACTCTAATTGGTTAACTCTAACTGATCACTTTAACTGGTCAACCCTAATTAATTAACTTTGACTGGTTAACACTAACTGATCACTTTAACTGGTCAACCCTAATTGATTTACCCTAACTGGTTAACTTTGACTGGTCAACCCTAACTGATTAACTCTGACTGGTTAACCTTAACTGATTAACTTTGACTAGTTAACTCTAACTGATCACTTTAACTGGTCAACCCTAATTGATTTACCCTAACTGGTTAACTCTGACTGGTCAACCCTAACTGATTAACTCAGACTGGTCAACCCTAACAGATTAACTTTGACTGGTTAACTCTAACTAGTTAACTCTAACTGATTAACTCTAATTGATTAACTCTAACTCGATTTAACTCTAGTTGATTAACTCAAAGTGATTAACTCTAACTGGTTATCTCTAATGGGTTTACTCTAATCAATTACCCTAATTGATTAACTCAAATCAATTAACTTTAATCAAATAACTAATATTCGATTAACTCATTGGGTGCGTTTTTTACAGGTCCCTATTAAGTTTCAAAATATAAAAAAAACCGGTGATAAAAATAATATAGAATACATCCCTATTTTTGAATTTCCGCTAAAAAAATTCCAGATCTACCCTTACACACCTAAAAAACTATCCAACAACTGTTTGTCCTCATTTACTCAGTCCATCGCTCCTATAATCACTCCAACAGCGATTTTTTGATTTTTACGAAAAAAATAGACAATTAGATCAATATATAACGTAAAATTGCATACATTTATGCAACTAAGTGGAATAATTGCATGCAATTATTAATATTATGCAGAAAATAAATTATTAGTTTTGCGCAACAATAAAGTAGACGTGCATACATTAATATTATACAGAAATAAATAATTACTTGAATGTAGGGACTACAATTTTTTTATTAAGATTTTTTGATTTTTACGAAAAACTAGACAAATAGATACAAATATTAATTAAAATTGCATACATTTATGCAAAAAAGTGAAATAATTGCATACATATACAGAACTGTACTGCATAATTGCTGAAGTAAAATAAATGACAAAAAAGTAAATACATATAATAATAACAAGATGCATATATATATATATATATATATATATATATATATGCAAATAACAGAAATATGTGCATACTTACATGAAAATTTTCATAACAATTACACGTACTACATCAAAAAAAAAAAAGTACAGACCACATTTACATGTACTACATCAAAAATTTCAGAACATTTACAAAGCAAAGATGATGGTCTGTTGAAGAACAAATAAATTTGTTAAGACCCGGCTTATTGCGCAAACCACATCTAGTAGTCTCGGTATAAACAACTGAAGATTTCAATCATTTGCAAAAGGATGGAGGACCAAGCTTCAACAACACCACTACACCAATATCCACCGGAGCACTGTTATCAAAAAAAGAAAATCAACATTAATAAGCTTATTGCAGTAACCTAAAGTACAAAAACTGCTTCAGAATAATATAAATACATGCGAACAATTCAGCAAAAAACAATAATTTATGAATATTTATATGCACGTATTCTAGATATATGCATAAAAATATGAATATATTTGTAAAATAATATGTTTTTCTGATAAAAAATTGCATACAAATATGCATGTATGAAGAATAGATGCATATATGTCCGCAACTTTTAATGAGAAGTTCAGCAAAAAATTACAAAAAATGCTTCAGAATAATATAAATACATGGTTACAATTCAGCAAAAAAACAATAATTTATGAATATTTATATGCACGTATTCCAGATATATGCATAGAAATATGAATATATTTGTAAAATACTATGTTTTTCTATTTTTCTGATAAAAAAAATGCATACATATATGCATGTATGAAGAAAAGATGCATATATGTCTGCAACTCTTAATGAGACGTTCAGCAAAAAATTACAAAAAATGCTTCAGAATAATATAAATACATGGTTACAATTCAGCAAAAAAACAATAATTTATGAATATTTATATGCACGTATTCCACATATATGCATAGAAATATGAATATATTTGTAAAATAATATGTTTTTCTGTTTTTCTGATAAAAAATGCATACATATATGCATGTATGAAGAAAAGATGCATATATGTCCGCAACTTTTAATGAGAAGTTCAGCAAAAAATTTCAAAAAAATGCTTCAGAATAATATAATTACTTGTTGCGTTCTGAACTCTGGTTTAACAGAGGATAATTAGGTTTTAATTACATATGAAGGAGAAGTTGTTCCAGTTCTCTTCTATGAGGGAATTGATTTGACCCAGTTACTCAGGTAATTGTAACCCTCTTAAAAATTACATGATTCAAACATAGAAAAACGCAGAGACTATTTAAATATAACAAATAAATTTAAACAAAATCAAACTACTGTCATCGAATTACTAACCGCCCGTGAAAGATTAGAAGCAGACCCTACGTTGGAATAATGGAATTGCTACGTTGTCGTTACTGGATCGCTTTAGAACTGGAATCGCTGCCGTTCCTGGATCCCAGAAGGAATTTGTTCGGATTCAGTTACTGCGTGAAAATCGAATAAGGGTTCTCTTGAATCGCAACCGTTCAGGGTCAGGATTTTTGGAAACTGACGATTCAGGGTTCTCTTGATTGGAGTTCCTAGAGTGGCGAGATCTAGAAGAAGAAGGAGGAGAATCCTGGTGCTGGAGCCGCCGCCGCCATGAAATAGAAAATTAGGTTTCTGTAAAGAATAAAACCCTAATACATAACCTATAAACAAAAGCGAACCGTGAAAATCGAACGAGGGCATTTCCGTAAAAATAAAAGCTGTGTTTTGAAAATAGGGATGAGAATTATATATTTCAAGAGGGGAGGATGTGAGTCTAATTAAGTTTGGTTTTAAGGATGTGAGCCTAATTTTCACTAACTCATTTTAATTAACTTCTTTTGATTAACTCCTTTCAACTCTATTCGAATAAACCATATTCGATAACTCTTTTAACTCTATTTATTTAGCAAATAAATATTCCTTTCAATTCTTCTATTTATTTAGAAAATGAATATTTCTTTTATCTTTTCTATTTATTTGACAAATAAATATTTCCTTTTAATTCGATTTATTTAACAAATATTTTCTTTTATATTTGTTTTGACAATTTATTCCCTTTTTATTTGTTTTACAAATAATTCCCTTTATATTTGATTTCACAAATATTTCCCTTTATATTTGATTTCACAAATATTTCCCTTTATATTTGATTTCACAAATAACTTCCTTTATATTTGATTTCACAAATAAATTCCTTTATATTTGATTTCACAAATAAATTCCTTTATATTTGATTTCACAAATAAATTCCTTTATATTTGTTTTCACAAATAAATTCCTTTATATTTGATTTCACAAATAAATTCCTTTATATTTGATTTCACAAATAAATTCCTTTATGTTTGATTTCACAAATTAATTCCTTTATATTTGATTTGATTTTATAATTACTTCCTTTTATAAAATCCTTTTCCTTTTTTATATAAATTCCATTGATTTTATATAAATAATTTATTTTCAAAATATACTTTGAAAATCTCCTTTTTACATCCCAATATTTCTTATGGTATTTAACGTACCATATAAAAATGACCGGTATCATTCAAACATATAAAATCATCAACATATTTCATATCACATCATATAACACAATATATGAACAGAACAGTATTATAAATATTGAGGAGTCCGGTTGGAGCCCTCCAACCTGTTTCCCTGCATCACAGATGTTAAACAATAAAATTAACAATAATTTCATTTAAATATGAAATATTCTGCTAAACAGAATCAATATTTGATTAACGATTTATATATATATATATATATATATATATATATATATATCGTTATCTATAATCTCAACCAATACACATGCAATTCAACCAAACAGTTAACACACAACAATCAACAGATGATTAACAGTTCTAAAAATACGTTATAAAAATATAACTGTTCAGGGTTGGTGAGTTTTACTCACATTGAACGATAATCATTAAATAACGATTTACGGTCGTTGGTTCGGATTAGACATTTTATTTCGCCTTAAATCCAGACAAGCTCCAAATCATTCCCACCAGTTCCAGAGTGTAGTCTCCGTCCCTACGATCCCTAAGTGTAATGTCCCGACTTTTTCCGAATCATTTTAATAAGGAATTGAAATGAAATTTGCTATTTAAAAACAAAACTAAAGAAAAATCTTTATATATATATATGGATAAGCATATGTATGTAACAATAGAATAATATATATACTTGATTTAATCTTAAAATTGAAAATATAAAACAAGTATACTACATTCAAATAGAAATCACAAGTGAGAATGCATATAAATAGATAGTTCATAGTTTAACCATTTTACCTAAAACAAGGAGTATTGCTCCTAACACATGATGGTTCATTTTAGTGATAAGAATAGAAATTATGTTAAAAACCAATAGGCAAGTGGATGTATGGTAGTCATAACCTAATCTAATAAAGACCATAAGGCTATTTGACAACAAGATCAAACATCTTTGTATTCATTCAATTACATTAATGAGGCATAGAGTAGTACTTCTAGGAACTAGGCAAAAATCATAGTTATACAAGTGATATGGTATGGTCACATATATAGGATATGAAAGTCTAAAGCCTAAATATAATGTATTAGAAAATCTATAGGGTTAAGGCTAAAGAGGGGAAATCACTAGCATGCGTGCCTAAGGTCTAAATGAGATTTAACATCAACTAGTATAGCTATACATAGGAGTAACCATCACTAAGAAACCTCATCACAACTTGCATGTATTAAATCATTCATATGAAAATTCTTGCCAATATAAAACCATTGTTGCAAAATATCAAACCATTTTATATTGCTTTAAAATATAAAAAAGATATATAAACCATTTGAAGAATTTAAGAAGGTAAGGCTTTGATAGATTTAGCTTCAAGAAGAGAATCATGATTGGTAAAATAACTAAGTAAAGTATTCATATCTACCTACTTAAGTAATAGAAGCTATGGTATAGGGTTAAGGCTAAGATGAAGTTCACTGTTGAAACATATGCAAGGAAATAATATTTTTTTACTTGAACTTGCCTATAAATACCTCACAAACCTCTCATATTTTCCACACAACAAAACAGATTTCTCATCTCATTTCTGAAGCTTTTCTGAGATCATTGGATAGCAGTAAGGTGAGTGAAACACTTTTGAATCTTTGTTTAAGTATTTACTATATAAACTGTTTTCATATAGCTGTAACTACAGAGTTTTGCTGTGATATATCTAAGTATAACATTTGGACACCCTGATTGCACCTATATAAACTGATCTTTCATGTAGTATTGAATGTTTGTGTAAGTTGGATGAATGATGCTCAGTATTTTAGTCCAACCTGTACCATGCTTTTATGAGACACATAACTGGTACACTTGATTTTCAGGGAGAAAATCTAACCAAATGCTCCCCTTTAGATTGATGAAAATCAAAAAATATAGTTTATACCTAGCATACATTAGTATATAAAATCAAAGAAGTAGCATTTGCAAAGAAATGTATGTTTAAAAACAGTTTAACAGGCAAACACAGTAACCTCTCTGTTTTCATGATTTTTCAAATCAAACAAAACAATGTTTTGATTACATAAATGGAATACCGATGAAAAATCATGATTTTTAAAGGTTGTTGCACGATTTTTAAGTAAATGGATCACAAGAATTTTGGATATGAACGGAAAATGATCTTTGAGCAAATTCCGATCGTCAGAGTCACCAAACGTCAGGCGGTTGGGAGGAGAGCTTCATCGGGAGCAGGAGCATCGGGAAAAAATACGAGTAAATTTTTCTAATGGGTAGATTTTGAGATAAAGGAGGAAATAGGCTTTTTCTAGGGTTAATCTTTGAGTTGGAATTGTACATCGACGGTGAACTTGGGGGGGTTCGGTCGTGGGGGGGATGGCGGCATCGGTGACCCACGATGGCATGGCAGGAAGCAGACGGGGTATCGTGGTCGAGGCAAGGCGCGGTGATGGTTTTCTTGGAAGACGGTTTACTGTCGAGATAAGGTGGAATGGTGATTTTACTGTAGCGAAGGGGAAACGATGATCGGGTAGGTGATCGACGAACTGGAGGTGGAGCTCGACATGTTGGAAGGGTTGCGGTGGCTCCTCGTCGAGCCGAGGTGGTGTGCACGTGCACCACCATGCGCTGATACTTGGGGGGGAGAAACAAAGTTCCAAACTGTATTTGGCACTTGCCAAATACAGTGATTTGGCATTTGCCAAATCCAGTATTTGGCACTTGCCAAATACACTGGTTTGGCACTTGCCAAATCCAGGAATTTTGGCATTTGCCAAATCCGGTACTTTGGCACTTGCCAAGCCGAGATTTTGGCACTTGCCAAATCCAGAATTTTGGCATTTACCAAACCATTTTTTGAGTATTCATCGAAGCGAAAATCCGGTATTTTAATATCTTCCAATCCGGCACTTTGGCACTGGCAAGTCCGGTATATTTTAACATTAGTCAAATCCGGTACTCCGGTACTTCGGTAAAGACGATATTTTTTAAAAATAGTTTTAAATTTAAATTATGAAATAAATAAAATTTAGAAATAAATTAATTAATTAAATAAAAAGAAGTGTTTTTATTTAATCAGTCAGAGGCAAGTGGAAAGCAGAAGAAGCAGGAAATTAAAACGAGATGTTCGACTGTAGGAATTCGATCAGGTTTGAATAAGTGAATAAATAATTTAAATTAATTATTTAAATTATTTATAATTAAATAATCATAAAGGAATAAATAAAAAGGGAAAGAAGGGTTTGAAACATCGCCCGATCAGCGATGATAAAAGTAGTAAAAGTGCCGTGTGCGAAGCACGTGCATCACCTATCCATTTCCTAAAAATGATTAAACTGAACAAAAACACTATGTGAAATACATACACCGTAACTGGTTATTTTTAAAAGAGAATTTAACTATTCTATTATGAACCAAGTCGACAAACACCGTTGGTATAAAGATAATTATTCTATAAACGGAATAATAATCGAGATTAGAGCCGATAAATATTCATCGACTATAAAAGATATTCGTACATCGTTTCGAAGAGTCCGGAATAGATATTCCACTTCGACTCGAAGTATACGACGCATGTCAGAATACTGGAGACGACGATGTGCAAGAGTGATTTTATATAGTATCTTCGGTCTGTTTAGTCCAAGGACAAACCCGAATGGACGAGTGTCTGACAACATATATTAATTAGATTCTACACATCGATTTTACGTAAGTATATTATGTTGGTGGCGGAGAAATTCGTTTCTCTTAGCTTTATTGCCCGGAATATATTTGGGTAATCAAATGAGTGTTTCTGATGGATATGACGATTTGGCATTCAAAGTAATTAAAGAGAAATCTGTTAGAAGGATAAACGTGACCTCAAACCTCACAACCAGGAAGTAACAAAAGTTGGGCTAGGCAGCATGGCTAGTTGGGTCATTCCCAAGCAGTGTGTATTATCACCATCTAGAGAAATTCCTATTCGCTTCTTAATCTATATTTCGCTGCTGCAGCTTTCGGAAATGGTGGGTCTCTCCCAACCGTGGGGGTGATAATATATTCGTCACACTCAAGCTAAATGAGTGGGCGGTCATGTGTGGCCGGGTTGCAAGACGTTCTTGTTGAACCTACAGTGTATACCCTCTAGAGTACACTGATCGGTAGGTGCTCCCATACCTTGTCTGTTGGAATCCAATCTCCAATAAGAGCCCTACGGTTTATGATTTTATACTATATATGTGAACGTGAGATGCAAGCGTTTCACTAGATGGTTATTTATTTGATAAAAACTATCGTAATATCAAACGTTTTGATATAAAATACTTAGATCATTATCCAGATATTAGACATGGATTGATCTAAAGATTTCTAAAGTAAAAGAATCCGTAAAAATGGAAAACCTTAAACCTTATTTCCCTGTTCACATCTTTTAACAGTGTTTACTCACACCAGTCCCCTGACTGACCCAGAGTTTATTTTCTGTGTTTCCTAAACTCTTGGGTACTCATAACACTTGTTATGAGTAGGCAAGTGATTTAGGTAAGGCAAGTGGAACCCAGTGAAGTTCAAGTTCAAGACCAGTAGTATATCTATGTATCCAGTTTGACATGTATAATGTATAATGATGTTGTTGTACTATGGTATTGTATTAAGATGATGTACTCTGATGTAGCAGACCCAATATTGTAATATATTATGTATTTTGTGAAATTCCGCTGTGAGATTATGATAACTTCTTACTCTTCTATTCTATATGTTCTATCTTTTCTACCTCATCTTCTAAATTCTTTCAATAATGTCATGGTTTTCAAGGCATGGAAAATCACGCCGTTACACTAAGTGTCCAACCGTTCGAAGTTCTGACGTCGTATGGTCTAGATATTTAAATTCCAAGTTATTCATTATCAATATAAAAACAAAGCATAATTTATTTAAATTATTATGTGGGCTTAACCATTATTTAACCAGGCCCAAAACATAACCCGCGTGAACGGGCCTTTCTCTCCCTTTGATTGAACAAGCCCACTGCTTACCATATACAATATTTCACTTTTTGCATGCTTATGTGTATATATATTTCTCCTTCTTATCTGGGCCTTCCATGTTCAGTTCGATCCATCCACGCCTGTTAAACCCAGACCACCATATTTTGCTTCTTCCCTATCATCAGTAGACTAAGAAACTGAACTCCACCATCCACGTGAAAACAGAATACCGCAACCAATCTCGCTCCCCCATGAACCATAATTTTGATGAACCGATGCCACCTTCTTCTCCAATGCAAACGTTCGAAACCTGCTCCCTGTTGTTTCTTCTCCGCTTGAACTTCTTTATGCCGCGGTTCATTCCCTTCAGCAAAAAAATTCCCGTCCTCCTTCTTTACCAACAACTCAATCAATACACATGCGACCTCCTGCTACTAGTAAACCCCTTACGGAAAACCATATTTCACTCCACTACCTACTTCGAACTTGACATCAGTCCCTCCTTACTTTACGCCCTACTCGACAGTCACTGTCCCACTCAGTCTGCGTCTCCCCTCCCATTTCCGTTTTAATGAATTTTGCTTGAATTGTTTTAGATTTTTGAAAGGGCGAATTTGTTTTGGAAGAAAGAAAAGTGGTGGTCGACTTTTTATTTGTTGTTTGACCAAGAGAAAGTAAGGGTTAGATTAGAAGGAGGGGGTACTTATAGGGTTAGATATTTGTTTGTGTGGAGAAGATTGGTTCAACATTGCTGAGAAAAAGAAGGGTGGTGGCACCAATTCTAACCGTGAAAATGAAGAAAAATTTAGTTTTAAGTTATAAAACTTAGTACACCCCGCTATGAAATATTTCCTTCCCATACGAGTCGTTGTGGACAGATATAAAAATACCGTTGTGTCCAGTGAGGTGTCACGATTCCAAAGATATAAAAATACCGGTAGATTAACTCATATTGTGAAACCCCGAAATGTTGATACTGGGTGCAAAATACTCCAAATAAAAAGTTGCTTATTTAATAATTTAAAAATTACAGAAAAAACTGAAAAATAAATTATCGTTATGTCTCAAAAGAACCTTGTCTAAATTCGAAACCGGTATTCAAATATTTTTAAATATTCGTTATGGCCACGAACGAATATACCGCTGTTTTTCTAGATATTTAATTTGGACATAACTAAAAATCTACATGAAATCCAGATTTTTCTCTTCCACTAGAAAAATATACTTCACCAGCTCCGTATGTTTCTTATTTCACAGAAATCCGATTCAAAACGGACCCTGTATATCCAGTTGAAGTTCGAATCGCCAAATAGCGAACTACCGTGCCATTTCGAGCTCGTTTATAATTATATTATAAATTCTACGTTCAAACTTCGTTTAAATAATATATTCATTATTCTAAATCAATTCCAAACTGAATTATAGCTTATATATGATCCAGTTCACATCGTATTGTGAATTCTACTATTTCCGACGATTCTGGAATTTAAATATATTATTTAATTATTATAGTAAATAAATATTACTTATTATTTAAATTCTGGTCATTTTAAATTACCGAACCTTTATTTTAAATAATTAAATAAATTATTTATAATCCTTAAAAGTATGGGTCGTTACACCAATAAAATAACATCATTACATTATTAAAAGTAGTATTGCTATCAAACAGACCAGAGAAAGCCCCAAAAAAGTGAAAGTGAATGTCCATAATAAGGCCAAGCAAGGCATCAACAATCCTAAGGTCTGCGGGAAGAAGAAGGATTCAAAGAAACATTCTCGATTTCCTTACAATGATAACTACACATCGCCAACTTTTCAGCTAGAGACTATCTATGTGGAGACTTGTAATACTATCCAGTATCATAAGAAATATCCAAGAGAATACATGGAAAGGTAAAAGCGGTTCGGAAATTACTGCAGGTTTCATGAGATTCGACAGTAGGACCAATGATTGTCGACGTCTCTGTGACATTATTAAAAATATCATTTGCAAAAAGAGTCTTGAGTCATATATCAAGACCCTACTAATGGGGAATCGGTCCTTTAGACCCCAACAATGCTCAAGTGACACAAGGGTTGTCTAACCAAAGAAAACCTCGGCGATTGATTATCATTAACACCATCGTGGTAGTCCTCATCTAGTTGAAAAAAGCTACAGACTACGGATGAAATGCCAATTCTATTAAGCATGCCAAATATAAGAGTGCTTTACTGCAGACGAGGGTGTCCCAACTCCTAGCCAAACAATAAAAGATGATAACTGATGATATCATCTTCCAAGAAAGCGAACCAATAGGGGTAGACGCCCTAACCTTTGATCCTCTCATCATATCGACCGTGATTGGTTCAACTTATAGGTGGAAAGTCCATACTGACTTTAGGAGTTCTACTAATATCATATTCAAGAAGGCCTATCATCTAATGAAGTCAAAACCTAAAGACCAAAAAACCATGCATTGCTAGATTTTATATATTTGACGATACTGATAATGAGTCAGTGGATATCATTGAACTACTAGTCGAATTTGACAAAGGAGAGTACCAAAGGGTCAGAATCATCTCCTTCGTTGTCACCAACATTTGCTCTCCCTACGATGCCTTCTGGGGACATCCGCCTCTTTTTGACTTTAGAATTTGAATGGCACCGTATTTTGAAATTTCCATTATATAATTGCATCAGTTTACTATTAGCTATCTGATCACAAGGAGTACCTGCTATACGGCATAATGGAAAGTTGCTAACTGCTGAGAAAAAGGAAAAGTTGTAGGGTCTTCACACGACACTTAGAACTTCAATTTATAGCAAATAATGTCCCAGATCTGGCTCGGGAAATATTATCGTTTATTCCAAGAGATTCACACTAAAAAGACGAAAAATTGATTTTGAGAGAGAAAAACAAATGAGCAACCCATCAAAACACCAGTCAGCCACAATGACTCATCTCGGACCTTGAGGATCAGATCACAGCTCCGACCTTCTCTAGTGAAGGAACTTACAATCTTCCTAGGGGCCAACCTTGATTTCATGACTTGGACTCATGCTGATATGTATTGAATAGTGCCATGAAATGTGAGTCACACCCTGGATACTAATTTAAATTTCGTTCCCATTAAATAAAAGAACCAAATCTTGAGGTCAAAGAGAAAATAGTGCTCAAAGGAGAGTTGGATATGCTACTCAACAATGACTTTATTTGTCATGCTCTGAATCCTAAATGAAGCTCCAATACAGTGCTTGTGAATAAATTGAATGGTACATGGAGGACATGCATCGATTATTTAGACTTGAATAAAGCATTCTTCCTGCTTTTCAAGATAGACCAACCTTCCAACCTACAGTTGGCCAACAACTTTTGTCATTTAAGGACGCGAATTCGAACCATGACCAAATCTCGATGAACGTCCCTAACTAGGAATATACTAGCTTCTTTAATGATTTAGAGTTATACTGCTATATTGTCTTGCTTTTTAGATTGAAAAATGTCGGTTCTACCTATCAATAACCTCGTTCAAAAACCAAATTAGGAGATCCATGGATGTATATGTGGAAGACATGCTCATGATGCCACAATAGTCAAATGACTGTATCAATCACTTGACCAAGATGTTCAGTATTTTCTACAAGCATGACATGAAACTCAATCTCTTAGAATGCTTTTTTGTTGTTAGGTTGAGAAATTCTTGTTGTTTATTGTTAACTCTCATGGGATCGAAGCCAATCTAAAAAATTCTAAAGCTATATGGATGATTAAAGCTTTGGAAAACATTAAGGGAATTTAGAGTCTTAATGAGAAGGTTGCCGCCCTAAGTCGATTCATCTCCAAAGATATTAAAAAATGCATTCCTTTCTTTGACTTGATGAAAATGGGGGAAGAAAACTTTCCTTGGACATAGGAATGTTTTGATATGCTTCAAGACTTGTTGATTTACTTGGGGAGACCACACATCTTGTCAAAGCCTGTGGATCATGAGGATCTATTCATTTACTTCTCTGTTTCTTTGCATGCTATTAGTTCCGCACTTGTACCCGAGGAGAATTATATACCATCAGCCAGTATATTACATAGCAAGTGATTAACAAATGGTCATAGAAACTACCCAGACTTGAAAAGCTTGCAAACTAGTTGTTAGTATCCTCAAGAAAACTCTGTCTATATTTCCAGCCTCATCCAATTAAAGTTTATATTGACTAAACAATACGAAAGACCTTTACTAGCCTAAGGCATCTAGGAGACTCTTGAAATGGAACGTAAAACTAAGCCAGTTGGACCTTACCTATTTCCTTCTAAAGGCCATTTTAAGGCAAGCATTAGCAGACTTCATCATTGAGTTTGATAATGCCAATGACTCATTAGAAAGTAAAGCGACCGATGATCTGTGGAAATTATATATTGATGGATTGCTAACAATCAGTGTTCTTCACTGCAATTATACTTATTATCTTGAGAAATGTTTAATTTTTATGCATTGGTACTCACCTTCCCAGCTACCAATGATGATGTTGGATATGTAGCCTACATTACTAGACTTAAAATTCTAATGAGTTGGGGATAAAAGTTATACATATTTTCTTAGATTCTCAACTCATCATTTGCCAAGTATACAGGGTAATTCATTCTAAAAAGGTATGATTAACAACTTATGTTGCTCGGGTACTGAAACTTCTTGGTGGTTTTGAGAATTATACCATCATTGACATTCCTCGAGATCAAATGAAAAATAAGATTCACTAGCTAAGCTAACCAGCTTCAGTGATGCGTATCTTATGGGAATTTTTCTAGTCGAAATACTTGAATATCCGAGTATCAGCTCTGTAACAACCCGAAATTTTGGCAATATAAATTAATTTTTTTAAGAATTTCAAAAATAGGAATTTTTGCAAAAAAAATGGAATTTGGACGCGAGACTTTAACTGTTACGTTCGTTTCGGAATTCCGGTCAACGTTCATGTTTGGAGTTTCACGAACGGAGTCTGTATAAAAAAGTTACGGACAAAATACAAAAATAGACGAAAAATAACTAAATAGAATAATTAATTAATAACTTATCATTATTAACCAAGCCGATCTGGGAAGTTTGATGCCAGGCGGACGACATGGGGTCGACCGGCGGTTGACCGCCCATGTCAACCTACTGGGCGTCAAGTTGCCTAGTGACGGCTAGGTTTTTGATGTGTTGTTTTATTATATTATTATAACGAATGGAAGAATATAACTTGAAACTAATCTGACGGTTCTAGACTATTTTCACCCCTCTAAATAAAGGGGTAGAGCCCCATTCTCTTCCATTCAAACCTACAGAGGCAGTGGAGCTCTACCATTTTTCTTCCTCATCTAACCTAATTTCTAAAAAAAATATTCACACATATACCAAATCAAATCAAATTCATATGGAATTGGGAAGATTAAAAGATTCAATGGAAGAGGATACTTAACGATATATTTCTTCACTCTATTTCCCTTTTCTTACATTTCTACATATCTACAATTTTCCCCTTTCTAGATAAACTGTAGATTTATAAGAATTTGGGGATTGTAAGCCTAAAAGGGTCCAAGAAGAGAATTGGAACCTATAAGGTAGGTGGGAAATTTACTAACATAATTATAATGACTTATTTATTTCGTTTGAATCCAGACTATGTTTTATACCTGTCTGACCTGTTATTTAAATAATTGTGAATTGTGATAACCATCAGATCTGATTATGGATATGTTAAACATTGGTAAATGACAAGTTGTGGTTATGTATAACATGAATTGTAGGATTTATATATATTTTCCCACATATTCCAACAGTTATGTCATGAAATACGAAGTATGTTGTACATGTTACATAGCACTGTGGATCTGAAAATCAGTCCCATTAAACATAAATTTATTGCAATTATGTTCCAGATCTTTAGTTTAGTGCCAAAATATGTAAATTTGGGTAAAAAGATGAATTTTTTTTATTTTCTGATTGTAAGAATAAAAGAAATATTCCTTGTTTACATTCAATATAGTGGGGTTTTTGGCTTAAGCATTGTAAATTATGTCGTTTTCCTCATTTTTAAATAAAGGCGCATTATTTTAGAATCACAAGAAGTATGACAAAAAGAATTAAAAAGGGAGAAGTGGTGCCAAGGTACATATAAAAATAAATACATGTTTTTGAATGTAATTTGCATTGAATATTCCAAAATAAAAATACATTACATATACTTCTTGTGATTTGGAAATATGTCAATTCCACAAAATAGGCATGATTTACAATGATTATGGCTAACGGTCTGTGTGAGACAAGAAACCTTCTATGCAAAATTGAATATAAAAAGGGAATGTTGGTTAATTGATTAAACCAAAACATTAATTTAAAAATAGGTATTGCAAAATAAATATTAATAACGATGTTGACTGCACGAAAACATAAAAATGAATATATACATAGTATTCATCCAAGTCAGCGTAAAACGGTGAAATATTAATAGTATGGAATGCTTGATTGTTGGATAAGGTTCAATTATGGAATTATATGTGAATATAATCCATTTTGAATTAATATATTTGTGGTGGCTATTTGTAGTAATAAGTATAATTAATTGCCATAAAATGAGACCGCAAGTAAGGTGATAACCATTGTAACCAATATTGATTTGGGTAAAATAAACATGATAGGAAAAAATGATTAAAATTTATAAAATCAATTAGGATAATTGTTGTGGACCCCAATTAGGAAATTTAAAAATAAAACCGCGTTTAGACACGAGGTTAAACTCAACTTGTGGTGTAAGCCTTCCCAGAACCAACTGTCAAATCCAACAAACACAGTAGTCAGTTTAATGTGAGGTGTCTAATGCACGAATATAAATGTACTATGGCACAAGGTTAAGTTCACTTGTGGTAGAAGCCTTCCCGGAACCGACCGGCAAATCCAACATCCACAGGTAGTCAACATAATGTGGGAGGCCTAGTGCATAGAAGCATATATATATATATATATATATATATATATATATATATATAACTACAAATAAATAAATAAAAATAAAAATTGTCCATTGGGGTACAACAATATATAACTTGGGACTAATAAATAGTTTCCTTAGGAAAACATGACCGTTAGAGTCATAAAGGGCAATATATATGAAATATAAGAAAATGGGGGCCATAAGCGAATTATTGATTGTTGTTTAAACACTAAGTCCAATTTAGGGAAGGTATTAAATAAATATCCTAGGGAAGAAGGAATATAAACTTCCTTATTAATAGTAATGGAATAGAAAATATAATGGAATTTAGTAAGATATTATTAACCATAAAAACCCATGACGCAAATAAATGGTGTACATAGAGTATTTTCGTATAAAGGAAGTAAACGAGAATGACTTAATAAAATAGCCCACTTTATCCAAAAAAGGTAAAGGTGTTAAAGACAAATGGGGGACGAACTAATAACCTTCGCATATAGTCTACTTCCTGAGTCCTAAAAGGCTAAGTGGCTAGGGTTAAAGAGTCTACCTGGGAATATGTTTTTCAGTATAGGGGTCCTAAATGGTAGGTGTATGTTGGCCTATCCAAGGCTAGAAATTTAAAGGGTCATATATGGCCATCTATCCTATGGGAATTAGTAAGCGACTATAGAGGTTATCTAATAAGATCATCTAGAAAGTATAATGAATGATAAAATACCTTCTCTTATCTTAAGCGCGGCAGGGTATATGCGTGAATGACGGAAGCCTTAACTAGTAGGGCTCGTAACTAGTGCCCTCTAGTTTATGTTAACATTGAATATATTATCGAGGGATAAAAAATGCCCAATAGTTCCGCCTAGGGTCTTAAGTGATCAGGGAGAATCCACCCTATCTATCATTGATAGTGAGGAGTTAAATGATAAAGAATAGTGAATGAGGATAGAGATAGAAACCCCATAATTAGGGACCCACACTCGATATAATTAACTAGTTAAGCTCTGGTATAAAGGATCCACAAAAATGTATGTAAATGTCCTATCTCGGTAATATAATTTGGAAATACTACTCTGGGTAGGGTAGTAGAGTCTTGCGTAAACTTAAACAAGGTTGGTTTTGAACCACTAACCTTGTCAGGCATACATCTTGGGTTGAACTAAACGGAATATATCTATGTTATAGTCATTGTTGTACATTTCATAGTCACCAGAACTTGTTGTTCTGACCCCCTCATCATTACAACCTCCCAGGTTTCATGAAGAAGGTGGGATTCTCAAGATGCTTCAGTTTGGCTTTCGGTTCTCATTCTCTCTTATGCTCAGTATTGGCAAAGTGACTTATTTTAAAACGGTAGTTTCTTGAGCTGATATTAGTTTATCTTACTTTGTTTCCACTGTGAGTTTTCTTTTACCATACTCTGACTTTGCTCATGCTCATTTATTGTCGGTACCAGATATACGCTCTATGCTTGGATGTGTTCAAGTTTTGATTTTTGTCAAAATTTGGATGCAATGTGGGGTATTACATTTGGTATCAGAGCCTAGGTTAAACGATACCGAAATTAGGAATCATGAGAGAATGTAATTCGATTTTCTTTTCTACTTTTCTTCGTCTTTCTTACTCGGTTTTAATTTATTTCGACTATAGAAATTAGTCGTGGGCCTAATTATATATAATGGACTTTGAGCGACTAAGGTTGAAATATGTTGAGATTGGGTTTCTAGCCAAATCTGTCTTACCCTACAGTACGTTGGCAACTCGTCGTGAAGAGCATGAGGCGACATATGGTGGATTACGTTGATTCGAGATTTGGAAACTGGAAAAATATACATATTAATATAAAAAGCTAGCTACACCTAAGATAGTTATAAATTCCTGGTCTGCTTTCGTTAGTAGTTCCATTTAAGACCATTACCCGATCCAAAAAAGAAAAAGGGCCCACATTAATATGTCATATCCATTTCAGAATTATAATTACGAGGTTTATCCATTTGTTACTTCGTTAAAATTTCGAATCTAACTTTGTTGAAATATTCATTTGAGTTCTTAGCCTTGTATTCGAGGAAATTAATTTTTAAAACTATTTGAAAAATAAAAATGGACTTAAAAAGGTTTTGAAAAACAGTTTCAGAAAATAGTTGTGAAGATATGATTTTAAGTTCTTAATCTATTTGTGTTTTAAATTTTCAAGGCCATTTAGTCATTTTAATAAATATGGTATGATTGGTAGGAAAGAAGTAATCTAAAATTACAAGGAATATAGCATTAAAGCTCAAGAATAATAAATATCTATTCCTTGTGATTTTCAGTATCCACCTTCTTATATATTGGATAATTTATTAAAGTTAGCAAAATTTATCTAAATTGTTATAAAGCTCTAATGTTTTTAAACACGAAAAGGTTTTTCCGGTTTAAAATATAAAACTTCAATATAAATAGTAATAATAAAATGGATTTATAAATACAAAACCATTAGTCTATAAATAAATCTCATTTTTTGAAAATTTTAATTTTTTCTTTGGAAAGGCTAAGGAAAATCCTTCTTCCAGATTTTTAGGGTATTTGACTTTGAATTGTTTAGTTTATGTCAGCTAGTAAGGGGAAAATCCATTTTAAATTCTATTACTGATTTCGTGCTAAATTATTTTTGGAATTCGTTCGTTGTGTAATAGCAGCATCGTTGTTGAGACTATAAATCCTTGGAGTCGGTACGGGGTTTTGACTGCGGTCTTTATATACCATGGTCATAAGGATAATTATTTTTGGATCGCGTTAAATCTTAAAAGATGGTGTGGGATGATTAATAGTTTAGTCCGGCCTAATAAGGTCAAGTTTCAACTGCTGTCCAGAGCCCATTTGGTAGTTGACCGTTTGGTGCTATACTAGGGCGATCAATTAGTTGAAGAGCCTTAGTACAACTTGGACCTAGGACTCAACAATAAAAGTTGCATCCAAATGTCCCCCTGAGCCTCTTTCTTTCCTCCTTCCTTCCTCATCCAGCCGAACCATATTCCTATCCTTCTTGACGTTGCCTTCTCCTCCTTTTCCGCATTAGGTCTTGTCTCGCTAGTACTCCAAGATCTAATTTCTTCTCTTCGAATATTTCTTGGCCTATAACACCTAGTTGCACTATTCGATCTTACTCACACCGTTTACGTCCCATCCTTGGGTAGAGATCATTTGGTTGGATCGGAATGAGAAAAGAGGTCTTACCACTTTAGGGATAAGAAAATTTGGCAAGGCATTTGGGCTTGCACCAGCCAATTTCTCTGATATCTTATAATAGGATTTTTGTTTGTGCTGCATCCGCCTTTGCTATACCTTGTTCGAATAGGTTCTTTCGAAGGAGGTCTTCGTTTCAAAGATGAAGATTAATCTATTTTTGATGGTTTTTCTGAGAAGAATCTCGATGAGATTTTAAAGAAATCTGTGCTGAACATGGACTTGTATGGTCTCTTGTTTGACCAGCCTTGGAGATTTTTGCAGCAAATTTCTTTTTCTTGATGTCGGGGAATCTATGTTCGAACTTCCCATGTAGATGTGTGACCCATTTAGCACATCTTTCTATAAATGGGAAGTTATGACTGGATTTGTCTCATGATGTAGAAATTAATCTTTTGCTTGATCGGTGGCGTAACCATCAGTTACTGCTGCATCATATTCGGTTCATCTTTTTGTCTTTATTTGTGTCTCATGGAGTTACTTTATGTAAATTTGCTTACTTAATGTTGTCTGTAGACAATATCAGGTGGGTTTTGATTGGAAGCTGTTTTGTGGTAGGTTTCTTTTCTCATCATAAATTCTCTCTTAGAAGAGATGGTGTTGTGGAAACCTCCAACAACGCTAACAATATTTGTAACATGAGATTGAGCATTTTTGCTACCATGATATAGTTAATTAAAGATAATAAAATTTTGTTTGAGCTCCAGTCGCGGAGAAAGACATCTCATTGTTCATAGCCATTATTTTGAGAGTTTGGTGTTATTTTATCGTCGTCCTTATTTTTTTCTCTTTCCAGCATCGGGGTCTTAGTTTTGTGGTGATTCGTGCTTGTAACTGTTAGTGTTGTTTAAATTGCACGACTTTGTTTAATGAGATTTCTATGTTTGGAGATGTTTATGTCATTCACGCGTGCCTATTTGAATGAAATCTCATTTTTTTTTAATCTAAACTAACAGTTGTCTTAGGGCAGGAAAGAATAAAATTCTGTGTTGGATAAATTTTAGTAAAGGACCAATTTTGAGTTTTTTTCGTCATGGGTATATAAATAAATAAATCATTGTTCCTTGCCAAAGCTAAAATTTATTTTAGTCTTTTTATGTGTGATTTCCGTTTTCGCATTTTTGGCGTGACTGACTTCCTTTTTCACCAACATGTGACTTGAATCATTTGAATTTCCACAAAATACATTTTGTAATTTTGGGAAAATGTTGTTTGATTTTTTTTTTATCATTTTCTTATTTTATAGGAAAGTGAAATAGTTTTGAAAAGAAATTTTCAATATAAGCACAAGAAATTTTTAAGCAAAAATTTATTTTTATGATTTTTTTTATTCTTGGTCATATGAATAGCATAAGAAAGATGTTTGGATGCTTTGTGTGTGCGTTTTAGCAGTGTAGTAGGACCAATGATACGATAAAAACATTAATGGTAACAAGGAAAAGATATAGGAGGATCCGTACGAGCTATTAATTAACTCGTTTTACGTTTTAGAGCTTGTTCTAAGCTTCCTTTACAGTCTACAACTGGAAATTTTTGGGGTATTTTGGGTAACCGAGGTGAAAATTCCATTGTAGGACAGGAAATGGAATATTTGAAAGCAAAGGAAATGTTAAATTTCTTCGCCTTAATTTCCTTTTTCCAGTTTAGGAGAGATTAAATAGGAAACAATCAAATTGCGTACGTTTGGGATGGTAGGGTTTGGATGCAAAATTGGTTGCTTCCCACTTCTATTTGTGGTTGTGTGAGGTTATGGATGAAAAAGAATTTTCAAAAGTTGCACTCATATAGAACTGCCAGTATATTTAGGATGTTTTGCATCATGTTTCAAAAATATTTCAAAAAGTTTAATGCAAACATATAGGAGGATCCGATTAGAATCATCTTGCATGCATGTTTCTGGTTGAAATTGCAATATGTGCACCATGCATATATACAAATGGTTGCAAAGTGTATGTATACAAATTGGTTGTGTTGCATTAGATTATAGTTGTCAAAATTTCGGGATGAAATTCCTTTTAAGGAGGGAAGAATGTAACAATCTGAAATTTTGGCAATATTTTTTTTTTTAGAATTTCAAAATACAAATTTTTGCAAACAATGGAATTTGGCTGCGAGATTTTAACTGTTGCGTTCGTCTCGGAATTCCGGTCAAATTTCATGTTTGGAGTTTCGCGAACGGAGTACGTATGAAAAAGTTACAGACGAAATACGAAAATGGACGGAAAGTAATTAAACAAAATAATTAATTAATAACTTACCATTATTAAGAAAGCCGACTTGGGCTATTTGATGCCCAGGCAGTCTACATTGGGGTCGACCTCCCAGGTCGAACTAATGGGCATCAAGCTACTCAGTAACGACTAGGTTTTTGATGTGTTGTTTTATTATATTATTATAACAGATGGACGAATAGAACATAAAATTAATCTGATGGTTCTAGGCTATTTTCACCCCTATAAATAAAGGGGTAGAGCCCCATTCTCTTCCATTCAAATTTACAGAGGGATTGGAGCTCTGCCATTTTTCTTGCTCATCTAACCTAATTTCTAAATAAAATATATTCATACATATACCAAAACAAATCAAATTCATATGGAATTGGAAAGATTGATAGATTCAATGGAAGAGGATGTTCAACGATAGATTTCTTCGCTCTCTTCCCTTTTTCTTATATTAACAGATCTAGAATTTTCCCCTTCCGATAAAACTATTGATTTATTAGAATTTGGGGATTGTAAGCCTAAAAAGGTTCAAAACAGAGAATTGGACGCTATAAGGTGAGTGAGAAATTTACTAATACAATTATAATGACTTATCTATTTCATTTGAATCCAATCTATGTTTTATGCCTATCAAATCTGTTATTTAAATAATTGTGAATTATGATAACCATCAGATCCGATTATGAATATGTTTAAAATTAGTAAATGACAAGTTGTGGTTATGTATAACATGAATTATAGGATTTACATATATTTTTCCCACATATTCCTACAGTTATGTCATGAAATACGAAAAATGTTGTATATATTACATAACACCGTGGATCTGAAAATCAGTCCTATTAGACATAAATTTGTTGTAGTTATGTTCCAGATCTTTAGTTCAGTGCCAAAATACGAAATATGTACATTTTGGGTAAAAAGATGAATTTTTTTATTATGTGATTGTGAGAATAAAAGAAATATTCCTTGTTTACATTCAATATTGTTGGGTTTTTGGCTTAAGCATTGTAAATTATGTCATTTTCCTCATTTTTAAATAAAGAGGCATTATTTTAGAATCACAAAAAGTATAAAAAAAAGAATTAAAAATGGAAAAGTGGTGCAAAGGTACATATAAAAATAAATACATGTTTTTGTATGTAATTTGCATCGAATATTCCAAAATAAAAATATATTATAAATATTTCTTATGATTTGGAAATATGTCAATTCCACAAAATAGGCATGATTTACAATGATTATAGCTAACGGTCCGTGTAAGACACGAAACCTTCTTGGCAAGATTGAATAAAAAACGGAATGTTGGTTGATTGATTAGAACAAATCATTAATTTAAAAATAGATATTGCAAAATAAAAAATAAATATTAATAACTATGTTGACCGCACGAAAAAATAAAAATGAATATATACATATTATCCGTCCAAATCAGCATAAAACGTGAAATATAAATTGTATGGAATGTTTGAATGTTGAATAAGGTTCAATTATGGAAATATATGTAAATACATTCCATTTTGAATTAATATATTTGTGGTAACCATTTGTAGCAATAAATATAATTAATTTCCATAAGTGAGACCGCAAATAAGGGAATAACCATTGTAACCAGTATTGATTTGGGGATAATAAATGTGATAGGAAAAATGGTTACAATTCCTAAAATCAATTAGGGTAATTGTTGTGGACCCCAACTAGGAAATTTAAAAATAAAACAGCATGTAGATACTAGGTTAAACTCAACTTATGGTGTAAGCCTGCTCAGAAACAACCGGCAAATCCAGCAACCACAAGTAGTCTGTTTAATGTGAGAGGTCTAATGCATGAATTAAATGTACTATGGCATGAGGTTAAGTTCACTTGAGGTATAAGCCGACCCAGAATCGACCGGCAAATCCAGCATCCACAGGTATTCAACTTAATGTGGAAGGCCTGGTGCATAGAAGAATATATATATACACACACACACACACACACACAACAGCAAATAAATAAATAAATAAAAATAGTAACTATCAGTTGGGGTACAACAATAGATAACTTGGGACTGATAAATAGTTGCCTTAGAAAAATTTAACCGTTAGAGTAAAAAAGGGCAATAAATATGAAATATAAGAAAATGGGGGCCATAAGGGAATTACTGATTGTCATTTAAACACTAAGCCCAACTTAGAGAAGGTATTAAATAAATATCCTAGGGAAGAACGAATATAACCTTCCTTATTAATAGTAATGGAATAGAAAATATAATGGGATTTAGTAAGATATTGTAAACCATATAAACCCGTAACGCACATAAATGGTGTACGTATAGTATTTCCATATAAAGGAACTAAACGGGAATCATTTAATAACATAGCCTACTTTATCCCAAAAAGGGAAAGGTGTTAAAGGAAAATGGGGGATGAACTAATAACCTTCGCGTATAGTCCGCTTGCTGGGTCCTAATAGGCTAAGTGACTAGGGTTAAGGAGTCCTCCTAGGAATAGGTTTTCCAGTATAGGGGTCTTAAACTGCAGATGTGTGTTGGCGTACCCAAACCTAGAAATTAAAAGGGTCAGATATGGTCATCTATCCTACGGGAAATAGTAAGCGACTAAGGAGGTTATCAAATAAGGTCATCTAGAAGGTATAACAAATGATAAAATACCATCTCTCACCTTATGTGGGGCAGGGTATATGCGTGGATGATGGAAGCCTTAACTAGTATGGCCCATAGCCAGTGCCCTCTAGTTTATGTTAACATTGAATATATTATCGAGGGGAAATAAATGGCCAATAGGACAGGCTAGGGTCTTAAGTGATCATGGAGAATCCACCCTATCTATCACTAATAGTGAGGCATTAAATAATAAAAAATAGTAAATGAGAATAGAGATAGAAACCCCATAATTAGGGAACCACTCTCGATATAATTAACCAGTTAAGCTCTGGTATAAAGGCTTCACAAAAATGTATGTAAATGTCATATCTCGGTAATATAATTTGGAAATACTACATTGGTAAGGGTAGTAGAGTCATGTGTAAACTTTAACTAGGTTGGTTTAGAACCACTAACCTTGTCCGGCATACAGCTTGGGTCGAACCAAATGGAATATATCTGTGTTATAGTCTGTGTTGTACATTACTTAGTCATCAGAACTTGTTGTTCTGACCGCCCTCGTCATTACAACCTCCTGGGTTTCATAGAGAAGGTCAGGTTCTCACAGATGCTTAAGTTTGGCTTTCAGTTCTCGTTCTCTCTCATGCTCAATATTGGCAAAGTGACTTATTTTAAAATGGTAGATACTTGAGTTAATACTAGTTCATCCTACTTTGTTTCTGTTGACACCAAAAATTGGTTCAACACTCAAAGGGAGGGATTATGTAGAGAATAAGTGAAGATTAACAACTGTAAGCAATACTAAAAAAAGAGGGGATCACACGCAAATTTATAGTGGTTCGGCGTTAATGAGCCTACGCCCACTTTATAATCTTAATATACTGATTAAGTTACCAATCAAAATGATTACAATAGCGAATAGTGTAATTCAAAAATGCATAATAAACTTTTTTCAATCTCCTCCTTTGAACTGAAAAAAGGGGTATTTATAAGTGGTACAATATTGGGCCGTCTTCAACACGTGTCGTGAGATCCAGAGGAATAGCTATGGCTGAACAAGTCCGTACCCTCTGAAGAATTGGTATTCTATTTTAAACCATTGGTGTGAGCTGGCACGTGACTCACCTGCCTTGGGTTATTTGAACGAAAAAGATCTGTAACGAGCTAGTTTGTAGGCTGGCTTTTCGGTCTTCAACAGGACATATCATAGCGGATCATGCTTGGTCATATCGGGCTCCTCTTGGGCCGCGTCAAATGAGGGAGGTGAACTAGAATGTCGGGTTTCATTGATTTATTCAACTTGGATACTTCGGATACGAATCTGTCATATAAATATGCCTTGGTGGGCGGTCCAAAAAGGCACATCAACACTTTGCCCCCCAAAGTATGGTTCGTTTGAAATGAAGCATACTTTGTTGTTAAGATTCTTGAACGAAATCTTCCGCATTACACATTCTTCGGGTTTCCTTGACTCATTCATTTAATAGACCTTGTGGGTTGTGCTGAGTCCCATCATTCACCTCGAAATTACAGATGAGTTCAGATAATGATGGTGCCTCTTTGTCTTCTGTCTTATCGGCTGGTCTCTGACTCCCCAACTTCTTTATACGTTAGCTAGACCCAGCCATATTAGGTGAATTTGAATAGCCTCTCTTTCTCGTTATAAAAGGAAAACCCCCCTCGTCTTTTTCTTTTTACTTTTCACTATCGGGAGGATTAAATTGCTGCTTCAAAGAAAGGCGATTGGTGAACATCATCTTCTTCCAAAGTCATCTTTTTCAGGTATGAGTTATTTCCCATGTCGAAACATAATTCTTGTATGGGATCTTTCCTTCCCTCGTCACAATTTGAGGTTTGATTTGACTTAACCTGCGGAGTTCATCTACGCTAAATCACCGGAGTCAGCGGCGATGCGGGCATTCAGGGTGAAATCACCACCCTTTGGGTGGGGTTCATGGATGTTGAATCCGCCATCTTGATAACATAGCAGATGCAAAAAAGAAAGAAGGGTTTCACGCCCATGCCAAGCGTTCTATGCATTGGGGTATCTTTGAACTTTGAGGCATGTGACACTGCTTGAGTGGGCGGTGAAAAGATGCCAACTTTCATATAATTTGGGTCGTATTATTTGTGATTTACCTTTCATAAGTGATGTGCTTGTAAAAAAATTCTAATTTTCTCCCTCCTTCCTCCCACCCTCTTTTTTGTATAGCTCTATAATCACCTTGCATATCAATGGTCAAAGCACGTGATACCCATAACCAAGGGTTAGGCATAGGAGTATCTCTTCCCATTAGAGTGGATAGTTCTTCTAGGTCATCGGATCGATCAAGACCCATTCTATCGACAGATCCACTACCTGTTTCCCCAATAGCGGTCGAGTTAACTGAAGCAGTACCCATTTCTATAGCACCCGACATGCTTTCGGGCGCGAAAATTCTGGAGAACCCTCGGGATGCAGAAAAGTCCAACATCACTCTCAAACGACTACAACATTTACAGTAAAACACAATATTTCTTTCGATGATATCCTTGTCCCTGGGAAAACAAGTAGGCATCATAACCCCCCGGATGGTTACATGGAGATTTCTCTCCTAATATGCAATGTAGGGGACATGCCCCCTTTTCCCCTTTTCATCGTAAACTTCTTATGTCAGATGAATTTGGCTCCGATGCAGTTTCACCCGATTGCCTACGGTAATTTGTTGTCGATCTATTACTTGTATATGAAATATCTAGATTATCCTACGTCCTTTGATGACCTAGCCTTCCTTTTTAATTTTAGACACAATAAGAAACAGTCCCCTTTTATGCCCTACTTTGAGGCCGTTCGGGGCTGTAAGATTATTGAAGACATTCCGAGCAAGGTGGGCGACCCTAAGCGAGACTGGTTTTGGATTAAGCAGCAACCAGGGTGCGTTCGATACTGGCTTAAATGTGGTGAGTTTTCTCTTTGTTGTTCGATATCCTTTCCACTAAAGTTTCTTTCGCTGACTTCTGTATTATTTCTTTATAGGGGATGAGCCATCAAGGCCCGAGGAGGGAGTATTTAAGGAACGTCACAGACAACTAATTGAGCTGTGATGTAAGCGGCGACGGTTTTGGAACTGTTTGACAGATAAAAATTTGCACCAATATTCTCTTCTGGATCGAAGTAGGACAATTGGCTCAGCAAAAGAAGGATATGAACCCACAGCACTGGCTCAGGATGTGATGCCCCCAGTTGAGAAGAAATCGGCGGATGAACAAGTAACTCGTTCGGTCGAGGGATCTTTTGTTCATCACTCGCCCGAGAAGAAAAAGAATTCCAGCCCAAAGAAGCCTGCCTTCAAAAGTCGAATCCAGGAGATCGAGCGCCGAGAGACCAAACATCCGGATATCGGACGTCGACAAAGAGAAAAGGTTCCTGCTAAGAAAGCCCCGAAAATGGTGCATGGGGAACAAAGCAAAGAAAACCTTACTGAAACTCACTCGAGAGATTCGGAGGTCGAGAGAGATTTTCCTATGGTTCATGATTCATAGGAGTAGTATGATGTGTCCCCCTTCCAGGTTTGGAAAAGTTGCACATGCCCAATATCATTCTCTCGCCACAAAGCTTAGACCTAAATCAATTTTTTGTTAATCAGTCTGAGGGAATGTCCTTCCCAGGCAGACAGAAGGGTATTGAAGGTATGATTTCATCATCGGTATGAGGTCTATTGCACGTCACAATACCATACTCTCCGTGTATAAATTGAGGGTTGTTCATCTCATTTATAATCTTCACTTATTCGCAGACAATGACGAAGAGTTTTACGGCGATCTTTTCGCTTCCTTCCCGATGGACCCCTTATGGGTGAACCCAACTTGTCGCGCAGTGCAAGAAGAGACGGTGACAAAACTGGCAACAGCGGGGGGGAGGAGGAAGCGAAGGCAGAGGATGCTAGGAGAGACAAAAGCAGTGAGAAAGGGACATGAGAGAAGGAGAAGAGGAAGAGAAAGAGGAAGGAGGAAAGGTAGGATTGCCCAAGGGTCGTGATGGGAAAAAGAAAAACGCTTGAGAACACATGGTCAAGCATCGGGAGACACAGAAGAGTTGGGAAACATCCCCAAGAAAAGAAAGGAGGGTAAGTCCCTCGAGTCCAAGAGAGGGGAAGGAGCTGAGCCTTCTCGTGTAGTATTGAGTCGGTCCGGTCCTGCAGTCGGAACTCCTTCAACCGACTGACTGCGAGAGCTGAAAGAGATTTCCCTGACCTCATTTTTTCAGAAACTAGACCTGCCCCCAAGCTATAGCCACTAACCCATAGATTTCGTCGCCATCTATGAAATAACCTTGAATACGCACTTTCTCAATATGACGCGATGCGTGAATATGCCGGGCAGGTGAGCGGGGAACTGAAGGAAAGGCTGACTGAAATCATTGGATTAAAAAGAGACATCGATAGTGGCAAGAGGACCTTTGGATTCCTTGAGAGTAAAATCAAAGATCAGGAATTGCAAGCAGCGGCCGACAAAGAGAAATATGGGAAAGAGATTGAGAACTTGAACGCCTAGGTCCAGCAGAGAGGCAGGGAGTGTGATTCAATGAAGGGGGAGACTGATTCTTTGAAGGAGGACAGGGCTTGACTAAATCTTGAAATACAGAATCTTAAAGCGACCCTTCATTCATCCGAACTAGGCAAACATCAAGCTGAAGAAAATGCCGCTGTAGCGATTGAGTCCGTTAATAACCTGAAGCTTTAGCATGACATTGACATCAAAACCATCAAAGACGAGCACGCTCGGGAGAAGGTCGAACTAAAAAGGGGCATGCCCCCTAGGTTCTTTCATTTTGTGGGCGCTTTCTCTGTCATAGTGATTTGTCTTGGATGCCAGGATATTCGAGGCTACTGGCTGACATATGGAAGATAGTTTTATGGGGAAGAGAGAAAGGTAGCACAGGGTTGCTCGGTGGACGAGGCATCACTGATGACTCGAATCCTAAATGAAAAAGAACGCGAAGAGTCAGGAAAAAAAGTGCGGTAAAGGTGGATCACCGTAAATTGAGGGGAAAGTCGGTTCCTGAGAGCGAAATTGGTGGTAGCCAGCCTAAAGTTCCCATACCTTTCGCACATGTGATCGTTGAGAAGGGTTCGTCATCTGCTCTTCCGTATGATTCAATCAGGGTCGTGGAGGAGCAAGTGACTGATTCTCAGGTTGGAGGTGGGCTACCCCCCTTTTTTTACTAACTATGAGTTTACCCATTCTATCCTGACTTGTGTGTTTTTTCTTATCTTTGACAAGAGTCTCATCAATGATTGGGAAAGTTCAGGAAGAACTTGTCACTGAAGAGAGAGGCGGTATTGAGGAGACAAACGAGACCCCGAGAGACGAAAGGATTAATTTAGTGTCCTCAGAAGACAAAGACATTGAGGTCATTGGGGAGTCGAAAAGAGAGGATTGTCGATTCTTGGCTGAGATTAAAGGCCTGAGAGATAAGGAAATCTCTGCTATGAAATCCGAGCTTACTGAAGGTCCTTGGTACACTAAATCTCCTCAGCCCATTCCTTTGACCATTCTTTCTTCAGTTCCAGCTCCTGTGGTTCCTACTAATCTACAAACTCCCGCATCAGCTTCTGGCTCTTTCGGTAGCACACTCGGGGGGTTGAGACATAGGTTGAACACCGAGGAGATGCAGGGGATGATCAAGCAAAAAGAGCTAGCTGAAATGGTAGATCAAGGGCTGATGCCACCTCTTTTTTAGAAGTTTTTTTTGTAATTATGGGACGTTGCATCTCTGGTGATGACATTTGAATGGTACCTGTCATATAGTAGTATTTTGTAATGATGTCGGGGTACTTTAAATGGCAACCTACGTATTTTGCAAATGCTCACAGCATCTGTGTGTAAAAAATGTCATGTGAATTCCTTGTTTCATTTTACTTTAGATGTTTAAAATAACTGGGATGTTACCCTTATCTGGGGTATTTATCAGTTCCTTTGCCCCCGGAGTCGGGGTAAGGTGTTCGCATATCAAGCTCCCCTATCAAACTCAAGTTGATCCAACCTTGATTAGGGGTTGGATGTAATTGAATAAGAGTGCCTCTAGACTTTTATACTCGTCCTTAAGTCAGTAAAAGTTAGAGATTTAGGGTTCGAGCGGTCTTTTGTCGGGAGTGCACCATTCACGTTGTCTTGTCGTTTATACTCGCCCTCAAGTCATGAGGTCAAGATTTGAGTCCTGATAGTCGATCGGTATGCCTGGATAGGCCTCGATTTTCCTCTGAGTCAGCCAAAGATGAAGCCACAAAACCAGTCAAAGTCTGAAATTGGTGTCATTGATAGGGTCGGACCCTTATTCCATTAGTCGGGTTGTATTGCTCTGTCTCTGTTCGTATTGCCAAAGCGTCAAGGCATAAGCTATAGTTAGTCAAGCACAATCGTCAGCTTTTACAACAATAACTAAACAGAGCAAGAACAGAGACTTTTATTCATATGCTATCACAACCAATGAAAGGCCGCTTATTACAATGTTGAAAAAAACTAATTGCTAAAAGAAAGAAAAGAAACACTGGAAAGTAAATTTTAAGAGAGATAATGTTGTAAATGCTCCGCATTCCATGCTCTTTGAAATGGCTCGCCATCCACAGTTGTTAGTCTGAAACTCCCATTATCGAGCTTTCGTTGAATGACGTAGGGCCCTTCCCACTTAGGGCCCATGTGTACGGGGACCGGGAAGATTCGTTTCAGAACTAGGTCGCCTACCTGGAAAGTTTTTGGTCAGACTCTTTAGTTGTAATAGCGAGGGACCTTTTGCCTATGGGTCATGGCATGAAGGTTGGCCCCTTCTCTTTTTTCATCAATCATGTCCAACGATGTTAAGAGAAGCGCCCTATTAGACAAGGGATCGTAATAGGTCGCTAGATGGGATGGGACTTCGAGCTCTATCGGGAGAACTGCTTCTGAACCATAAGATAAGGTGAAAGGAGTATGACCTATGGCAGTTTTATGGGATGTACGATATTCCCATAATGCCAGAGGCAATTCATCGACCCACTTTCCATTGGCTCGCTCCGACCGTTTTTTAGAATGGTTTTAATGATCTTGTTAACTGCTTCGACTTGACCATTGGATTTGGGGTGTGCAACCGCGATATGTCTCTTCTTGATATGATATTTTTTACAAAAATCTCTGAATGCCAGACTATCTAACTGAGTTCTGTTGTCTGTGACAATGGTTCTGGGTACTCGTATTGGCATATAATGTTTTTGACAATAAAACTGATGACCTTCCTTGTCGTAATCGTAGTCATCTGTTTGGCCTCCGCACATTTTATCAAATAGTCCAACACCACAATAGCGTACCTGGCACCCCCCCTTTGAAATGGGCAAGGTTCCAATAATATCTATCCCCCATATAGCGAATGGCCAAGGACTAGCCATTTGTGTGATCTTTGTTGGGGGTGCTCGCGTGATTTGTGCGAACCTCTGGCATTTATCACATCTCTTGGATTAGTTAGCGGCATCTTTATTGACAGTCGGCCAGAAATATTCATAGCATAATATTTTCCGAGCCAGGGTTTGCCCCCCTGCATGTGCCCTACAGTCACCTTCATGCACTTCCCGTAGTATCCTTTTGATGTCATCATTAGCTACGCACCGAAACATAGGAACAGAGAACCCTCTTCGGTACAACAGGCCTTGCTGAATAATGTACCTGGAGTCTTGTCGTACCAAAGCTTGCCTTTCGTTTTTCCTTTCCGGTAGGTCGCCGTGGGGAAGGAAATTTTTTATGGGGGTCATCCATGAATCTTTTTCGGGTTCAGTATCAGTCTGGCCAACTTCCCTCTGGTCGATGCTTGGTACTCTCAGAGTTTCTATAGGGACCAACTTCGTTTCGCCTGGATGGTCTGAACTAGCGAGCTTTGCCAATCTATTCGCCTTCTAGTTCTCTTCCCGGGGAATATGAGAAATGTTATATCGGTTGAAACTCTGCAGCAGCTTCTCGACTTCCTTAAGGTAAGAAGTCAATCGGTCTCCCATAGTGATGAATTCTTTTCGAACTTGGCATACTACAAGTTGTGAATCGCAAACGATTTTGAGTAACTTTATTTTTAGGTCCTTAGCGAGCTTGAGAGTGGCAATCAGGGCTTCATACTCAGAGTCATTGTTGGTCGCCAGGAATTCTAGTCTCAAGGCGTAATAAACCGAACGTCCCTCGGGGGACAGTAGTACTGTGTCGGCTCCCGATCGTTGTTTATTTCATGCTCCATCTGTGTAAAGCTTCCAAATAACCTGCTCCAGTTCGATCTTCGAAGATCCAACAACATTGCTTTGATATTCATCGTCCAGGGTAGTAAACTCTGTTATGAAGTCGACCAAGGCTTGCCCTCGGATCGATTTCCGTGGAACGAAGGTCAAGTCGAACTGGCTTAATTCAATGTTCCATTTTAGTAACCTCCCGCTTGCTTCTGGTCGTTGTAGGACTTGTCGAAGGGGCTGGTCAGTCAATATTTTAATTGGGTGAGCGTGAAAATAGTGTTGAAGTTTCTCGATGCGATTAATAGGCTATAAGCCAATTTCTCGATCTTAGGATAATTGCGCTTAGCCCTTGTCAATTTTTTACTCATATAGTAAACCTGTCATTGTACCCGCTCTTCCTCATGCACCAGAACCGAGCTGATCGCATGCGCATATACTGTTAAATAAACAAATAAATCTTCGTGATTGATGGGCTTAGAAAGAATAGGAGGTTTTTCGAGATGATTGAGCAGATTCTGGAAGGCCTCAACACAGTCGGGCGTCCAGGCGAAGTTTCGCTTTCCCCTTTTAATTAATTTGAAGAAAGGAAGGACTGATCTATTGCTTTTGAAATAAACCGACCCATCGCTGCTACTTTACCCGCCAAACTTTGGATATCTTTGATCCGTCGAGGTTCCTGAATTCCCTTGAGGGCCGAAATTTGATTGGGATTGATTTCGATTCCGTGGGAACTCACAATAAAGCCTAGGAATTTGCCCGAAGCCACTCTAAAAGAAAAGAACACTTTAAAGGATTCAGTTTCATGCCGTATCTTCGGAGGATGCCAAACATTCTTGAGAGATCATTCACATGCTCGGACGATTGCTTTGACTTGATTAACATATCATCCACATATACTTCCATCGTTTTCCCTATCTGATCGTGAAACATTCGGTTGCCCCGCTCACTACGCCATAGATGGCCTACGGCAACCCAGAAAAGTGATGCAGTAGGTGCCAAAATTTGTTGCTATAGGTCTGTGGCAACACTTTTTTGGGGTTGCCTTTTGCCGCGTTGCCTTAGAGTCAAAGGCAACGCCTTTGCGACTCTATGGCAATATCGGTACAGGTGTTGCCACAGGTATCAATACAACAAAAAATACCCTTTCGCAACTGCCAAAAACAGTTGTAATATGTCTAGTACAGCTGACAATTGTAATAAAGTCAACCTTTTTTACAACTGTTTCTAGCAGTTGTTAAAAATTATTTTACAATTGCTAAAAGTAATTACACCTCAACCGCTATTAATCAAAGATTTCATAATATTATAATAAATATTATTATAACGCAGTATTTTATTCGAATAAATATTTTATTTCAACATTTCAAATGGTACAAATTTTTTGACTCCACTATTGTACATTCGCTCGTATATTACACAATCATTCATATTTACATACTTTCCTCACTACATTGTCACTCGATTCACTCATATACAGACTCACACATACAACCATAAGCAAGAAAAAATACATGAAAATGATTTATATAAACTAGTACCTTTATTTTTTTTCCTTCTGATGATTCGCTTGCAAAGATGGCTGTGGTTTTCCTCTACAAAAGTTGGATAAAGTCCAGCTAGCAATTCTCAACATTGACAGTTTGGCATGCTCATTCAACTGAGCTAACTAGGGAATCAATGCACCACTAGCAAGAACAAGATTCGTTGACGAACCCTAACCACAAAATCACCCCAATTGAAAGCAGACTTGAACTGCATATAATGAACACAGGGCTACAACGAGCCAGTGATGATTAAATCCAGTTAGAAGAGCCAAAGCTTAAAATGCGATTAGCTCAAACTTGAATTGACTAAAAAAATGTACATTATTGACCAATGTACCTTGCAAATAAAAGAAAACGTTTATCTACCTGCATATAATGTAGTTTATTATCCAACCTAATTTAGATGATATCTTGATAGTAAAGCTGACTTCAACACCATTTTAAGTACTCTGAAAAGCAAGTTAAGGTATTGTTCCACTGATCATGATTCCAAGAATATGATGAAAAATGCATAAGTTGATGTAAAAGTTACCGTACATCTTTTTGTAGCTTCTTTATCTCTGAAAGCTGTTGAGAGGATCTTTTAGACAATGAATCGGACTCACTTGCCTGCAAGTATGATACAACATGCTTGATGACATCTATGAACATAAAAATATGAAATATATCTGAGCATATGGATCACCAGGTACCATTCCATTACGTCCAGCAAATGTCAGTTAGTTACAACCACAATACTTATCAGCACATGCTTGTGCGTTGCCTGATTATCAGTACATGCCAATTGTCATGCTACAACCACAATACTTATAGTAGGATTTACACATAAAACGTAAGTAAAAATGATATCCATCAATGAAGGCCTGAAAGAATACTTGTATTAAGTTACTGTACAAATGTCAGTGCTTACGTATGAATTATACTGGAGTTCCAGTAAAGCCAATCACTCATCACTGAACCATCGCATTCATTCTCACAATAGTTTCAGTCTAAAATAAATGAAAATTCAGACAAACAAAGTTAGTTACATATTTTCCAGGTTCATATATAACAAAACTAAGAGAAGTGACTTCACCTGTATCTATTAAAGTGTTACCTCCAGAAAACAGAAACTTCCCAATTTCTGGATGAACATAACACTAATTCCGCATGTTATGCTTCAAGGTAGTAAGCAGAAAATCAGAGCAAAAACAAGCATGATTTCATAGAAAAGCAAATGAGTGATTAGAAAAACCAATTCCGCATTTCTGAATGAACTAATGTATGTATATTCCCTATGTATATTCCCATATCTTTTACGAATCGTCCACTTTATGGATCTGCTAATATTATCTTCCTCAAGGATCGAATATATGGGGAAAAAACTAAAGAAACATGCTGAATACCTTACACAAATTGGAGTAAAAATCACGAGAGGGCCTTGTAACACCCCGAATTTTAGTTAATACTAACATTCACTAATTATAGGATAAATAATCTCAGACGTGAGAATTGGGGTAACGGGCTGCGTTATTGCGTTCGTCTCGGAAAAATACGCGAAATAGAGTCCGAGTTTTCGAGAATCGGAGTCCGTATGGCCCGGTTAAGGCCCAAAGAAGTTTGCAGAAAATTCAAAACTAAAACAGATTTAAAAATTTAAAATTTCGGATTGTGGAATGGAACAGGCGGGGTCAGGCGGGAAGATTCCCGCCCTACCCATGTCGACAGGGCCGTCGACAGGGGTGTCGACTTGCCTGTCGACTTGCCTGTCGACAGGGGCACGCCGTCCATTGAACCTGGGTGCACCAGGTTGTACCAGGTTGTACCAGGTTGGGTTTCAGGCTGGCTAGGAGGGCTGGTTCTAGAGATTTCCGAAATCTAAGGGTCCTAATCTAATCTAGGGTTAATCTAAGGGCCTAAAACACTCACCTAATCTATAAATACACCCTAAACCCCCCTTAACCCTTACCAAAAATAGAAATGATGGCCTCATGCCACCAAATTAAATCCTAAGAGAAGCCTCCACTAATCTAAGAAGAAATTTGCTAGCTAATCCCTCTCAAATCAATCTTTAATCATCATTATCTTCATAGTTAGCAACTAATTCTACTTCATAAGGTTGCTAATCTTGAGTTTGGTGAGTTTCTATCACTTTAACATCAATTGTTAAAGTAAGTAGATTGGGTGTAATGAGACTTATGGTCTTAAATGCGGATTAGTGAGTTTGAATCATTTATAATGATATGTTACTCTATGTTGTTCTATGTTTATGCATATTTGACAAGTTGGTTTATGCATGCTTAATAAGTTGATTTATGCATGTTTAACAAGTTGGTTTATGCATGTTTAACAAGTGGATTTATGCATATTTAATGAGTGGAATTATGCATGTTTAGCAAAGTGAGTTATGCAAGTTAAGTATATGATTAAATGCAAGTTTAATGTGATATGCAAGCTATGCATGCTTATGCAAGTGTATGGGTGCTTATGCAAGTCATGTATATGTTTAAATGCAAGATTTATGTGATATGCAATTTATGCATGCTTATGCGAGTATATGAATGCTTATGTAAGATATGTATATGCTTAAATGACATGATATGCAAGTTAAGCATGTTTATGCAAGTTATGTATGCTTATGCAAGTATGTGGATGCTTATGAAAGTATGTGAATGCTTATGCAAGTCATGTGTATGCTTAAATGCACGTTTAACATGTTATGCAAGTTATGAGAATGCCTATATGCAAGTTCAACATGTTATGCAAGATATGTGTATGATAATATGCAAACTCATATGCAACATGTTATGCAAATCATGTGTATGATAATATGCAAGTTTGGGTTATATGTAGTTGGGTTAATATGTGTTCATATATGCAAGTTGACATCCTCTTAACCCATGACAAAGTTATATGCTAAATCCATGATATTTGTGATGATCTTCCCCTTATTTATGTCATGAAATGAGAACGATTTACGTGGGGAACGATGGGGTTGGTAAATAGGTTAATAAATGAATGATTGGGTATGATTAAGCATACCATAAAAATAAATTACCATAAGTGGGAATTTACCTATTGAGTTAGGTCTACCCCATGGGAATTTACCTATTGAGTTAGGTCTACCCATGTTATGGAAAACTTGATATTAATTAGGGATAATTAATATGGGGGTGATTAATTAGGTGTAATTAATCGACTAAGACACGAGGTTGGACTCATTTGTAGTGTAAAACTGCCCGGACCCGACCGGCTTAACCAGTTGCTACAAATGTCATCCCAATGTGAGAGGTCTTAGCCATGAATTAAATACGTGATTAAGGTAAGGACACGAGGTTAGACTCTGTTATGACGTAAGACTGACCGGACTCTACCGGCTTAACCAGGCGGTCATAACAGCTAGTCTAATGTGGGAGGTCTTTATGGGAGATCACGGTCTTAATTAATTAAGAAACACTTAACCATATTAGCATGTAGTGGGACATGAGGGGTTAAGTGGGTGCCTTGGGTGGCATGAGGAAATTTTGTGGTTGCCTTGGGTGGCATGTGGAATCTAGTGGGTTGCCTTGGGTGGCAATAGAAAATACGATTAGAATACTTAACCAAGTGGAAACATGTAATTAAACATGATTAAAGGGTTAAGTGGGATACACTAGATATTTGACAAGCTTAAGTGGGTAGCTTGTGGGGGCCCATTTCAACCAATATCCCAAACTTATCTTTGTGGGCTCGACCCATGTCGAGTGACGGGACACGCATATTGGGCTTGATTATAAGAGGCCAAAACGGGTTAGCGGTGGCAACGCAAGTCCAACGGGCTTCATATGCGTGTGTGGGTCCGGGCTGGTAGATAAGCCGTTGTTGCATCGTGTAGATATAAAGCCGTGCACCGTTAGTATTGGGTAGCCACTTTAGGGGAGTGATACACCCCACTGTGGGACCAGCACGGGTATCTACGGTAGGGAGCCGATCGCTTGGGGAGTAGTGGGTACACCTAGTGGAGATAGGGGCAAACGGCACCTATGTAGGGGTACACGAAACTACTGGGTAAGAATTACTGAGTACACCTAGGGGAGATAGGGGCATACGGCACCTATGTAGTGGGCTAGGAGTACACGAAACTGCTGGGGAAATTTTCTAAGTCCTTGGAAGGGATCAACCTTTAAGTAGGAATGACTGGTGTGGTGCAGTTAGTAATTATCCTTGGGTGGGTAGATGCGTCCTGACGGTTATCTTAGTTTATCCTAAGTCTACCAAGCTGCTTAGTGTAGCCATTCATCCCCAGATATTACCGTAGGTCAAGTTTATGTCTTCTCTGGTTACTTTAATGATTGTATTGTTAAAGTTATAGGACTCACTCAGACTTATGTCTGACCCCGTTGTTTTTATCTTTTTCCCAACCCTCAGGTCCTACGGTGGATCCTAGCGGTAGTAGAGCTTGATCGGATTGCTGTTCCAGTCTCGAGGAGCTTGGGTAGATGTAAAGCTCCAGTTATCCAGTTATCTTTTCTTTTGTTATGGCTATTGTATGAGAGAGTGGGATTATGTACTTCTTTATTTTGACAGATATTGTACTTGACTTTTATCATGGTTTTATGATGTAACCAGACATGTTTATTTCCGCTGTTATGAGATGATGTTTTAAAATTTTCAAATACTATTTATATCTGTCTTGGTGTAATTTTTCTGTTCTATATTCACTAAAATACTCCACCGATGCTATGGCATTCCCTTAGTGAGTGACTATAGCGGGCGTGGGATGTTACACGTGGTATCAGAGCAAAGGTTACCGGAACAGATAAAATTTTTAGAAAACTATTTTTCTAAAACATTTTTGGAAAAGATATTTTCAAAAACATGTCTTTTAAGAGAAAAGTTTTTGAAAGAAAAGCATAATCCCCAATAGCCATATCTATATCCTTCGAAATTCTCCGTTTTGAATCTTTCCTTTTTCGTTTCAGCATGGCCGAGAATCTTAACTTTCCAGAGGGTGTGACGATACCAGTATGGTATAGGAGATTGATGGAGGCTAGGGCCACCACTACGGGTCCAGCAAATGTTCCTCCACCAACCGTAGCACCCGATCTTCCTCCTCCCCCTCCTCCTCGCACGGATACTTTGGCTAAGACTTGCAAGGAATTTAAAGCTATGGGAGGGAAACCTTTTCAAGGATCTGAAACTTTTGTGGAAGCTAGAGATTGGCTTAAGGAGGTGGAAGAGTTGATAGATATCTTTGAGATGGAAGAAGGGAAGAAAGTCAAGTTGGCTGCTTGGTTAATGAAGGGAGAGGCCTCATTCTGGTGGGAGGTCACTAATGGAGAACGCCCCGTTGACTCTTGGGCGGATTTTAGGCAAAGATTTGTGGCAAAGTTTCTCTCAAGGGCGGAGGAAAACTTGTATATGGAAAGATTCTTGACTCTAAAGCAAGGAAATCTTTCGGTGAAGGAATATGTTAACAAGTTTAATCAATTGGCAAGGTTTGGCCTAGACATGGTGAATACACCGGAGAAGAAGGCTTTGCGGTTCGTGAAAGGCTTGAATGAACCGATGCATGGGTTGGCTATGACTCATATCCCTATGGGGGCCACCTTTGAGAAGCTAGTTGACATGGCACTCATGTATGAGGAAGAGAAGGGTCCTAATGCTAATAAGGCACCCGAGAAGAAGGGAGATCAAAAGAGACCTCAGCAACAACAACAAAGCAAAGGTGGGAAAGGCAACGGTGGCAAGAGCAAGAAGAAGAAGTGTTTCAATTGTGGGACACCTGGCCACCTAAGCAAGGATTGTCGCAAGAAGAAGAAGACCGGCTGCTTCCACTGTGGCGAAGCAGGGCATTTAGTGAAGGATTGCCCTAAGAAGGGGCAAAGGACGGGATCTACCTCAGGAGGACAGGTGCAAGCTCTTATGGCACCGAGTCAGGCTAGGGGGCAAGTACAAGCTCTCGCGGTTCCACCGATTCAGGAGAGAGGTAGAACTATTTCCGTTGAAAGTCTGGTTTTTCTATTTGACCATCCTGTTCGTACATTGTTTGATTCAGGCGCATCGCATTCGTTTATTTCATCATCATTAGTTGAGTTACCGCACTTAGACACCAGTCTGGTAGATGATCCCTTGGTTGTTTCAAATCCAATTGGGGGCTCCACTTATTTGTCCATGATATGTTTGGGTTTGAAGATTTCTATACTTAGCATTGAGTTTAGATGTGATGCTTTTGTATTGGGCTTCACGGGCTATGGGTTGATTTTGGGCATGGACTAGTTATCCAGTAATGGTGCCGTTCTTGATTGCGAAAGGAGAGTTGTTAGGCTCATGACCCGCTTGGGTAACACTCTCGAGATTTCTTGTAATCCCATGGACTCTGTTATGCTAAGTTATCTTGAATCGCTTGACGCTTCGGTCGAGAGTTTGCAATCTGTTAGAGTGGTCCGGGAATATCCGGATGTGTTTGAGGAGGTGAAGGGCTTACCTCCGAAGCGGGAGATTGACTTCCGAATATATTTGGTGGATAATGCTAAACCGGTATCTTTACCAGTGCGCCACATGGCTCCTCGTGAGAGGAGGGAACTCCATAAGCAAGTAGGGGAGTTACTTGAGAAGGGGTTCCTAAGACGGAGCATATCGGAGTGGGGTGCTCCAGTAGTATTTGCTACGAAGGCGGATGGGTCCCTCAGACTTTGTGTAGACTATAGAGAACTCAACAAGCTCACAAAGAAGAATAGACACCCATTGCCGAGAATAGATGATCTTTTTGATCAGTTGGTTGGCGCTTCAGTATTTTCTCAGTTGGACTTGGCCACGGGGTTTCATCAATTGAGGGTGGCTGAGGATAGCATAGACAAGACTGCCTTTAGAACTCCGGATGGTTTCTATGAGTGGCTGGTGATGCCATTTGGGTTGACAAACGCCCCTGCATACTTTGTTGATTTGATGAGTAGGGTGTTCAGGGAGTTCCTTAATAAATTCGTGGTGGTCTTTGTGGATGATATCTTAGTATTTTCTAAGAGTGAAGAAGAGCATGCCCTACATCTTGGGGAAGTGTTGAAGACTCTTTGAGCATATAGCCTTAAGGCTAAATTCTCTAAATGTCACTTCTGGAGGAAGGAAGTACGGTTCTTGGGGCACGTGGTCTCCAAGGAAGGGATAGTTGTTGATCCCGCGAAGGTAGTATCAATTCAGGATTGGAAGGTTCCGAAGAATGCTACTGAAGTAAGAAGTTTCTTGGGGTTGGCGGGTTATTATAGGAAGTTTATCAAAGACTTCGCGAAGATATCAGCCCCATTAACCCGCTTAACAAAGAAGAATCTTGTTTTCTCATGGGACGTAGATTGTGATGATGCGTTCCGACGGTTAAAGAGAGCTTTAACCACGGCTCCAGTTTTAGTGTTGCCAGATGGGAGCAAGCCATTTGTTGTCTATACCGATGCCTGTGGGACAGGACTTGGCGCAGTCTTAATGCAAGAGGGAAGGGTAATAGCCTATGGTGGAAGGCAGTTGAGGGCACATGAGAAAAATTACCCTACCCATGATTTAGAGTTGGTCGCTATTGTTTTTGCGCTTAAGATTTGGCGCCATTATCTTCTCGGTGAGAGATTCGAGTTGTTCACTGACCATAAATCATTGAAGTACTTATTCTCTCAGAAAGATTTAAACTTAAGACAGCAAAGGTGGATGGAGTTTTTAGCATCCTATGATTTCGAGATAGCGTATACCCCTGGCAAGGGTAACGTGGTGGCGGACGCCTTGAGCAGGAAGAGGTTGTCCTTGAGTCCATTGTTCGTGGAACGACAAAGCTTGGAATTTATCTCGATGTTTGATTTCAGATCTTCCGTTGATTATGTACCCGGTTTGCTAGCTTCTTTGGAAGTTAGACCTACTCTTTTGGGGCGGATTGGAGAAGCACAGAGGGGCGACCCACAGTTGGTTGAGTTAGTAGAGAAGCTCATAAGGGGGTAGTCGTCCAGCCATTTGAGTAGGTACACCCTAGACGATAGGGGGCACTTGCGTAGAGACGGTAGACTTTGTGTACCGCTAGACGAGGGTTTGAGGAAGGCTATTCTTGATGACGCACACCGTTCTAGGATGACCATTCATCCCGGTGGGGATAAGATGTACCAAGACATGAAGAGGGTTTTCTTCTGGGCCGGTATAAAGAAAGATGTGGCCAAGTATGTCGCTCGATATTTGGTGTGCCAGCAAGTGAAGGCGGAGCAAAAGAAACCAGGTGGGTTGCTTCACCCATTGGAGGTTCCGCAATGGAAGTGGGATAGCGTCTCGATGGATTTTATTGACGGGTTACCCAGGTCGAGGAAGGGTAATACAGGAATTTGGGTGGTGGTAGACAGACTTACTAAGAGCGCCCATTTCATACCTGTGAAGAGTAAGAGGACTGCTCCATGGCTAGCTTCAGTATATCTTCGAGAGATAGTTCGATTACATGGGGTACCCTCTAGCATAGTAAGTGATCGAGATCCTATCTTCACTAGCGAGTTCTGGAGAAGTTTGCAAGAAGCAGTAGGGACTCAATTGTGTCTGAGCACCGCATATCATCCTCAGACGGACGGCCAGACTGAGAGGGTGAATCGTGTTCTAGAAGACCTTTTGAGGCTTTGTATCTTAGATTTTGGAGGTACATGGGAAGAGCATCTTCCATTGGTGGAGTTCGCATATAATAACAGCTTTCAGTCCAGTATTGGTATGGCTCCTTTCGAAGCTCTCTATGGAAGGCCTTGTTGATCACCTACATGTTGGTGGGAATCTACGGATAAGATCTTGCTTGGGCCCGATATAGTTAGGGAGACTTCTGAGAAGATTGACTTGATTCGAAGAAGGATGAAAGCAGCGCAGGATAGGCAAAAATCGTATGCGGACAAGAGAAGGACGGATCTTGAGTTTGAGGTTGGGGATATGGTTTTTGTTAAGGTATCTCCGTTGAGAAATGTTGTTCGCTTCGGATCCGTTGGGAAGTTAGCACCGAGGTTTGTTGGGCCGTTTCCTATCAAGGAAAGGATTGGACGGATGGCATATAGGGTGGAGTTGCCCGACAGACTTAGTGGTGTTCATGATGTATTCCATGTATCACATCTGAGGAAGTGCTTACATGAGACGGCAGAGGTGGTAGAGCCGAGCTTCCTTAGAGATGTAGAGGTAGAGCGTGATGCGACTATTCGACGAGCTCATACTCGCATCCTTGGGTCAGAGACTAGGAAGTTGAGAAACAGAGAGGTTCAACTAGTCAAGGTACAATGGGGAGAAGATGAGAGCAACGCAACTTGGGAGACGGAAGCGAAGATGCGTTCATTATACCCATTTCTTTTTGAGGGTATGCCTTTACTTTCTCCTTTATCGCTTGTCTAGTACTTATCTTATCTTTGGTATGTCCTCTCGTTAGTACCTTTGACCTTTAGATAGGGTAAACCTATGGTTGAAACATGTATTTGAGACATGTTATGGTTGATGGATGCAAGTGGATGCAAGTGTTTGCTAGTGGTTGCTCGTGGGTGCATATACACACACTCTAGGCACTAGATCGGCTCAGTCACTTCATATTGCATATTGCATAAAATTGTGTGTAGGAAAATATATTTATGGATGTATAATGGTTGTGTTATCACATGGATGATGCATTTTGGTGAATGATTGTGCACTCATGTAGATATTGTATCTGTCGATAGGGTTTTCTCGCATACATAATGGATGCATGGCACTATCATGGTTTGCATATGTTCATACATTAGATAGGGAACATATACACACACCGTTTGCATATGCTCATACATCATTAGAAACTGTTTAAGGACAATGGATGCCCGTGGTTGATGATTTGAGTAGATGGTTGTTTGGATGGTAGGATATGCATTCTCCTTAGCTTAGAGATTTCGGGGACGAAATCCTTTAAGGAGGGGAGAATGTAACACCCCGAATTTTAGTTAATACTAACATTCACTAATTACAGGATAAATAATCTCAGACGTGGGAATTGGGGGTAACGGGCTGCGTTATTGCGTTCGTCTCGGAAAAATACGCGAAATAGAGTCCGAGTTTTCGAGAATCGGAGTCCGTATGGCCCGGTTAAGGCCCAAAGAAGTTTGCAGAAAATTCAAAACTAAAACAGATTTAAAAATTTAAAATTTCGGATTGTGGAATGGAACAGGCGGGGTCAGGCGGGAAGATTCCCGCCCTACCCATGTCGACAGGGCTGTCGACAGGCCTGTCGACAGGGGTGTCGACTTGCCTGTCGACTTGCCTGTCGACAAGGGCGCGCCGTCCATTGAACCTGGGTGCACCAGGTTGTACCAGGTTGGGTTTCAGGCTGGCTAGGAGGGCTGGTTCTAGAGATTTCCGAAATCTAAGGGTCCTAATCTAATCTAGGGTTAATCTAAGGGCCTAAAACACTCACCTAATCTATAAATACACCCTAAACCCCCCTTAAACCTTACCAAAAATAGAAATGATGGCCTCATGCCGCCAAATTAAATCCTGAGAGAAGCCTCCACTAATCTAAGAAGAAAGTTGCAAGCTAATCCCTCTCAAATCAATCTTTAATCATCATTATCTTCATAGTTAGCAACTAATTCTACTTCATAAGGTTGCTAATCTTGAGTTTGGTGAGTTTCTATCACTTTAACATCAATTGTTAAAGTAAGTAGATTGGGTGTAATGAGACTTATGGTCTTAAATGCGGATTAGTGAGTTTGAATCATTTATAATGATATGTTACTCTATGTTGTTCTATGTTTATGCATATTTGACAAGTTGGTTTATGCATGCTTAATAAGTTGATTTATGCATGTTTAACAAGTTGGTTTATGCATGTTTAACAAGTGGATTTATGCATATTTAATGAGTGGAATTATGCATGTTTAGCAAAGTGAGTTATGCAAGTTAAGTATATGATTAAATGCAAGTTTAATGTGATATGCAAGTTATGCATGCTTATGCAAGTGTATGGGTGCTTATGCAAGTCATGTATATGTTTAAATGCAAGATTTATGTGATATGCAATTTATGCATGCTTATGCGAGTATATGAATGCTTATGTAAGATATGTATATGCTTAAATGACATGATATGCAAGTTAAGCATGTTTATGCAAGTTATGTATGCTTATGCAAGTATGTGGATGCTTATGCAAGTATGTGAATGCTTATGCAAGTCATGTGTATGCATAAATGCATGTTTAACATGTTATGCAAGTTATGAGAATGCCTATATGCAAGTTCAACATGTTATGCAAGATATGTGTATGATAATATGCAAACTCATATGCAACATGTTATGCAAATCATGTGTATGATAATATGCAAGTTTGGGTTATATGTAGTTGGGTTAATATGTGTTCATATATGCAAGTTGACATCCTCTTAACCCATGACAAAGCTATATGCTAAACCCATGATATTTGTGATGATCTTCCCCTTATTTATGTCATGAAATGAGAACGATTTACGTGGGGAACGATGGGGTTGGTAAATAGGTTAATAAATGAATGATTGGGTATGATTAAGCATACCATAAAAATAAATTACCATAAGTGGGAATTTACCTATTGAGTTAGGTCTACCCCATGGGAATTTACCTATTGAGTTAGGTCTACCCATGTTATGGAAAACTTGATATTAATTAGGGATAATTAATATGGGGGTGATTAATTAGTTGTAATTAATCGACTAAGACACGAGGTTGGACTCATTTGTAGTGTAAAACTGCCCGGACCCGACCGGCTTAACCAGTTGCTACAAATGTCAGCCCAATGTGAGAGGTCTTAGCCATGAATTAAATACGTGATTAAGGTAAGGACACGAGGTTAGACTCTGTTATGACGTAAGACTGCCCGGACTCTACCGGCTTAACCAGGCGGTCATAACAGCTAGTCTAATGTGGGAGGTCTTTATGGGAGATCACGGTCTTAATTAATTAAGAAACACTTAACCATATTAGCATGTAGTGGGACATGAGGGGTTAAGTGGGTGCCTTGGGTGGCATGAGGAAATTTTGTGGTTGCCTTGGGTGGCATGTGGAATCTAGTGGGTTGCCTTGGGTGGCAATAGAAAATACGATTAGAATACTTAACCAAGTGGAAACATGTAATTAAACATGATTAAAGGGTTAAGTGGGATACACTAGATATTTGACAAGCTTAAGTGGGTAGCTTGTGGGGGCCCATTTCAACCAATATCCCAAACGTATCTTTGTGGGCTCGACCCATGTCGAGTGACGGGACACGCATATTGGGCTTGATTATAAGAGGCCAAAACGGGTTAGCGGTGGCAACGCAAGTCCAACGGGCTTCATATGCGTGTGTGGGTCCGGGCTGGTAGATAAGCCGTTGTTGCATCGTGTAGATATAAAGCCGTGCACCGTTAGTATTGGGTAGCCACTTTAGGGGAGTGATACACCCCACTGTGGGACCAGCACGGGTATCTACGGTAGGGAGCCGATCGCTTGGGGAGTAGTGGGTACACCTAGTGGAGATAGGGGCAGACGGCACCTATGTAGGGGTACACGAAACTACTGGGTAAGAATTACTGAGTACACCTAGGGGAGATAGGGGCATACGGCACCTATGTAGTGGGCTAGGAGTACACGAAACTGCTGGGGAAATTTTCTAAGTCCTTGGAAGGGATCAACCTTTAAGTAGGAATGACTGGTGTGGTGCAGTTAGTAATTATCCTTGGGTGGGTAGATGCGTCCTGACGGTTATCTTAGTTTATCCTAAGTCTACCAAGCTGCTTAGTGTAGCCATTCATCCCCAGATATTACCGTAGGTCAAGTTTATGTCTTCTCTGGTTACTTTAATGATTGTATTGTTAAAGTTATAGGACTCACTCAGACTTATGTCTGACCCCGTTGTTTTTATCTTTTTCCCAACCCTCAGGTCCTACGGTGGATCCTAGCGGTAGTAGAGCTTGATCGGATTGTTGTTCCAGTCTCGAGGAGCTTGGGTAGATGTAAAGCTCCAGTTATCCAGTTATCTTTTCTTTTGTTATGGCTATTGTATGAGAGAGTGGGATTATGTACTTCTTTATTTTGACAGATATTGTACTTGACTTTTATCATGGTTTTATGATGTAACCAGACATGTTTATTTCCGCTGTTATGAGATGATATTTTAAAATTTTCAAATACTATTTATATCTGTCTTGGTGTAATTTTTCTGTTCTATATTCACTAAAATACTCCACCGATGCTATGGCATTCCCTTAGTGAGTGACTATAGCGGGCGTGGGGTGTTACAGGCCTACTGTTTCTTGACAAAATAAAACCAATAGAGACAGATCTTAAATCGACCCATACATATAATCCAAAAATATCGCTTTACTGTAATCAAAATATCGCTTACTGTAATCCAAAAAATATCGCTTACTGTAATAAAAAATTCCGCTTTGATTTGGCGATTGCAGTGGCCTCGAAACGCTGGAGCTTCTCTGCCCTTGACTTGTGGAGCTTCGTTCGCTGGAGCCTCAAAAAAGGAGTGCGAACTCATGGAGGTGCTTCGATTTGTCGGAGGCGAGCCAATTCACGGAGGTAGAATGGTTTTGGGGAAGTGATTAGGGCAGAAGCCATTAACGATAGAAAAGAGAAACACAATATTTGTCTGAAGCATTTGGGGAAAACTGATTTTTATTAAAAAGGAAACGATTTTACTTTTTGTTGAAGAAATTAAATGAGGAGCGGCGGCCATTAAAATTAGAAGGGAGGATTGATTGTGGTTCGATATGGAATTAGATATCAATGATTTTGAAAATTAGGGATCGGTGATTTTGGAAATTAGGGTTCCTTGATTTTGAAAATTTGGGGCAGAAATGAAATGAAAAGGGACGTGGCAAAAAGAAAATAAAAGCGGGAATAGAAATAGGTGAGGCGCGGATTGATGGTTTGGACGGACGACTGAGATTTTATTTTAACGGATGGGATGGATCGCTGAGGTGTATTTTTTTTTTCAAATTAGAATATATCTATAGCTACTGCAACACTATTTGATATCTATGCTAACACATTGAAATGTGTGTTGCAGTAGACAAAAATCAGTATAGCTATGGTAACATTATAGTTAGCAACACCATCAATTTTCGTTGTAGTAGATCATCTATGGCGTAGTGGCTGTTGGTAGGTTTCCCCTGCGTTCTTCAAGCCGAAGGGCACTACCACATAATAGTATAGTCCAAGGTCGGTGATAAAACTGGTATGTTCCTGGTCGGGGACATGCATGGCAATCTGGTTATATCCTGAGTATGCATCCATGAATGAAAGTAGCTCATGTCTGGCAGTCGAATCAACCAGATGATCAATCCTAGGTAATGGGAAGTTGTCTTTAGGGCAAGCTTTATTTAGGTCAGAGAAATCAATGCAAGTTCTCCACTTCCCATCAGCCTTCTTTACGAGTACCGGGTTGGCTATCCAGTCGGGATAGGTTGAATCCTGGATAAATCCGTTAGCTTGTAACTTCCCGATTTCTTCCTTCAAGGCCCTTGGCCTTTTAGGACCCAGCATTCGCCTTTATTGTTTTACAGGAGTATATATTTGGGTTAATGCTGATGGAATGAGTTATAATGGATGGTGATATCCTACACATGTCAGCATGAGTCCAGGCAAATACGTCTAAGTTTGCTCGGAGGAATTCACATAATTCCCTCGTCCGAAAGGAATCAAGATGAGATCCAATTTTTAAGACCTTGGTTGGATCATCCTTGTCGATTGGAATTTCTACGGTGGCCTTATATGCAGCCGCCTTCCTGCACCTCGACTCTTCGTCGTCCCGTGGGTCGATGTCTTCGACTTCACAGGCAGTCGGTCCGGGTCGAGGTATCCTCTGTAATTGCTATGCTTCTTTCCCCTCCTCGAGGGGAGAAGATTTTTCAGGCTCCTTACTACCACCGCTTTGTAACTCTTTCCATTCTGCCAAATAACATGCTCGACCCGTTATTTGATCTCCTCGCACTGTACCGATTCTACTATCAGTTGGGAACTTCAAAAGCAAACACCAGGGGGTGATACATGCCAGGAATATAGCCAGGGCGTGCCATCCTAAGAAGGCATTGTAATGAAAGTTGATATTCATCACAAAAAACGACAGAGTTCTAACTCTTCGACGATCTCCGTCTCCTAATTCTATAGATATCTTGATCTGGCCGATGGGCTCAGTGGAAGCTCCATTGAATCCACGTATTTGACCTTCATATGGCTCTAAGTCCTCTACTTCCAAATTCATCTGGTCGTAGGCCTGCTTGAATAGGATGTTCACTGAGCTTCAGTTATCAACTAGGATCTTTTGGACCGTGGCTGGGCCAATGATAGCTGTTATTACCAATGGATCGATCGTCGGGATTTCTAGGCCGACCGACTCCCGATCGCGGAAAACGATATCATCGCCCATCGTTCTCCTTTGTTTAATAGGACTTGCAGCCTCATGAGGATTTTCTTCTCCGACATCGAGATGTTTCGTAGAATTGATGTATCGTTCCATGGCTCTGATACTATGACTTGCCGGATGTGGTCCTCCCACAATGGCATTGATAACAATCCCTTTCCCCTTCTCCTGAGGAGTGGCGCGAGATGTAGCTTGATTTTGTTTGGACATCGAAGTTCCTTGCCCTATGTCCCTTATGGCTTCCTTATATTCGTCAAGTTTCCCTTATCAAATCAATTTTTCAACAATGTCCCGGAGATGTCAGCATTCGTTGGTTGTATGTCCATAAATGTCATGGAATAAGCAATATTTCCCAGTCACTCGTTCCTTCTCCGTGGGCTCTCACGGGGGCGGTTTCTTATACTGCACCGTTTTGCAGGTATCGAGATAGATATTCTCTAGTGTATCATTTAAGGCAGTATATGTATCAAATACCTGGAAATGGGGGCATTTCCGGGAGCTCCCTCTTTGTCTCGAACTCCTATTGCCCTCCTTCGACCCTTCGTTACTTCGTTTGCCATGGTTTTCGACATTTACTTCTACTTTCCCGAAATTATCCCTAGTTTGTTTAACTGCGACATTGTTTTGGGTTGACGGAGTAAAAGTGTTTTTTGGACCATCCTCTTCTTCTAGCTATGCATCTTGTTGCCTCAATCGGACGTGAACCTTCTCATAGAAAGCCTCAATCGTAGTTGGTGGTTTTCTGATTAAGTATTTTCCGAACTTGGTCCGTTTGTCAATGCCGTCGACCAAGGCCATCAAGAGAGTTTCATGGTTGGGGTTGCTAACTTCTGTAGCAGCCCGATTAAATCGATTGAGATAATTCCTCAGGGAATCGCCTCCACCCGCTTAACCGCTGAAAGAGCCATAACATGCTTCGATTTGGATGCGTGGAGGCGGAACTGAGTCAGGAATTTTTCACTCAAGTATTTAAAATTAGGAACTGACCTGGAGGGTAAGCGTACAAACCACATGAGAGCTATTTCACTTAAAAATATTGGAAAATCCTTACACTTAATTATGTCAGGAGCCACTGCTACTTCCATGTGCCAAGAGTATCTCATCAGATGCTGCTGTAGATCTGAAGTTCCGTCGTACTGATTCATCTGAGGCATATTAAATCTCCTAGGGAACTTCGCTTGCAAAATGTCATTGGTGAATGGTGTATGACTTCGGTCGACCCCCCAATCTTCTTTCCTATGCCCACGGCTGTCGTTCATAATCTGTCGTACCATGGCGACTAGATTTGGGGGGAGGACCGTGTCTGGGTCGGCTTCTTCAACAGATGGACTTCTTCTGGCCCCTTCACCAAGAAATGTCGTCTGGGCATTCCTTCTTCTCCTTCGGTTTTCTCGGTCAGTCACGAGATTCTGAAGGGCGTGAATGGGGGCTCGATCTCTTCGAGCTGCATTTTGATTCACAGGAGGGGAAGCCTCCCGGTTCTGCGGAGCTAGAGGATCAACAATTTCCACCTCGGCCTAGTCAGCTTGCTCTTGGTTGTATCCATCTAGTGGGCTTTGATGTCTTTCGAGACGGAGTTGACAGACATTTTCAGCTCTTTCTAACGGGCGTCGAGAGTGACGCGGGTCTCTGCTTTCCCCCAATGAGGAGGAGCTTTCTGACACATGGTCCAATTGGGGAGGCGGAATTCGATGATCCCAGACCTCTTGAACTTGATTTCTGAATTCTTCCCATTGTTTCGCCATGCGAGTCATATCCTATCGCATTGCGGCATTCTCTTGAGCGTGGGCTTTTAAGGCATCAGTAGTTTCCTTAAGTCGATCTACCACATCCATAAACTCATCTCGGGTGGTGAAAGCAGAAGATGGAGCTGTGTCTCTCCCAGAAGGTAATGCAGGCTGACTTGGGGCCGTTTCAGGGACGGCCGACCCACCGGCCGCATCTACAGATGTTCCTACTTGCGGATTCTTTCAAGTATTGCGGACTGATTTTCCAGCCATTGATAAATTAATGTGGTAATGAAAATGAGAGTTTCGTCTCGGACTTGGTGATCCGAAAGTAGAGCGAGAATCTGAATTGATCTGAGAAAGTCACCGTTCTCAGTGAAAGCACCAAAATGTTGACACTAAAAATTGGTTCAACACAAGGGAGGAATTATGTAGAGAACAAGTGAAGATTAACAACTGTAAGCAATACTAAAAATAGAGGGGATCACATGCAAATTTATAGTGGTTCAGCGTTAATGAGCCTACGCCCACTTAATAATCTCTATATACTGATTAAGCTAGTAATCAGAATGATTACAACAGGGAATAGAGTAATTCAGAAATGCACAATTTTTTTTCATTCTCCTCCTTTGAACTAAAAAAGGGATATTTATAAGTGGTACAATACTGGACCGTCTTCAACATGTGTCGTGAGATCCAGAGGAATAGCTATGGCTAAACAAGTCAGTACCCTCTAAAGAATCGGTATTCTATTTTAAACCATTGGTGTGAGCTGGCACGTGACTCACCTGCCTTAGGTGATTTGAACGAAAAAGATCCGTAGTGAGCTAGTTTGTAGGTTGGCTTTTTGGTCTTCAATTGGGCATATCATAGCGGATCATGCTTGGTCATATCGGGTTCCTCCTGGGCCACGTCAAATGGGGGAGGTAAACTAGAATGTCGGGTTTCATTGATTTATTCAACTTGGATACTTCGGATATGAATCTGTCATATTAATATGCCTTGCTGGGCGGTCCAAAAAGGCCCATCAACAGTTTCCACTGTGAGTTTTCTTTTATCGTACTCTGATTATGCTCATGCTCATTTATTGCAAGTACCAGATATACGCTTTGTGCTTGGATGTGTTCAAGTTTTGATTTTTTTTTTTTTCGAAATTTGGGCGCGTAAAAGTGTGGGGTGTTACAAGCTGGATGGTTACCGGTTGAATATTAATAATGAAACAAAAACTGGAGTCAATGTGACTCCAACCATGAACTATTTGCAACCAGGTATCGACCTATGAGTTGAAATGAGAAACAATCACTCCTTCATAAAGCATCAGCTTCATCATTCAAGAAGAAGTGTTATACCAAAAATGCTTTTCAATTTCACTATTCCAGTGTGTAGCCCACAACGACACCAAATAAGTGTTGCATGATGTACATGATGGCAAACATGATGACTACAGTATAGGGAAATCCTGGAGAAAATTATTCTTCGTTGTGGTTACTTTTGGCTAGTATTAATCGAGTTGAAGTTGACGCAAACGTTAAGATAAATGTCATAGGATGGCTAAAATTTCAAGAGCCCCACTGGTAGAGCTTACACAAATGGTGAATCCATTGACATCTACAAGTCAAGGAATCGTTATTATCAATACCTGATTGATGTCTGATATATGTAGTTATCGTAGCTCGTTACTTTACCAAACGGGTTGAAGATAGAACTCTTAATTTAATCACTACTAAGAAAGTAATCAACTTTGTTGATTGCAACATCATATTTCTCTTTCATGTTCCCAAAACAATCATTACTGACAATAAAACCCAATCCAACAGCACCAAGTTCAAAAAAAATTATTGACATCATCATATTGAAAAATGATTTGTGACATGCTCATCCAAAAGCCAGTGGATAAGTTAAAGTAGATAATAATATTATCAACTCAATTATGAAGAAGCATTTAGGAATGGCCAAAGGCAAGCGGGAAGATGAACCTCCATTAGCCTTTTAGTCATACTGAACTACCCATAAGTCAATGATGGTCATACTCCATTCGTCCTTACCTATGGCTCCGAAGTCATCTTTCCGGTTGAATTGGAAATACATTCTCATCGAGTAACCTAATATGATCTAGAGACTAATTGAGACATCCTTTTTGAAATCTTTAGACATGTTATGAGAAACTGAAAAATATGAACTCAAAAAAGTTGCATATCGACATTGACTAGCCTAATGCTAAATGCCAACGTCCATCCATAACAATTCGATATCAGTGGCCTCGTCCTGATAAGAATTTTTCCCACCTAGGCTAGTCCGCGCCCGTGTCGGGAAGGTCCTTAGAACGTCCAATAGAGGCTTAGAGATGGACCCTTCAAGCTAATGACAGTTAATGGTACAGAGCTACCAAGAGAAAAGAATAACGAATATTCACGATGCTAATTAACTTGCTCTTTTCTTGTACATTTTTATTTTGATTAGTGATTAATTTTCAAAAAAAGTAACAAGGCATTTGTTACCCACTTTTTATTAGTTTTTTTAAAAAGTTTCTTGGTATGTCTTGCTTTTTATGTCTCTTCATTATGCAAAATATGTTAGTTATGATACGACCGACTTGCAGACAAAGAACACAATGCCTCAGAGCTTGGCATCAATTAACATTTCCAAATCCATCACTAGATCCTAGGTATATGGGTGTGCATCAACCACCCACTAACTAAACCGATCTTGGAACAAACATCGAGGTTGAGTATTGTAACGACCCAGAAAATCTAAACCAATTTAAAAGTTTTAAATTGGCTAAATAATGGATTTTAAATATTTAAAATAAATATTTTAAGTAATGGCGATGAAAACTGAGTTGAATCGACATTTGAAAACCAATATAATTAAATATAATTATATATAGAATTGAAAATAGCGCGGTAGTTCGAAAATTCGATTTCTAATTTCAAATGAATATACAGAATTCAATATAAGTCAGAATTGAACGAAACAAGAAATATTTGAATCTGTATAACTATATCTTTATAACGAAGTTAACAAACTGAGATTTCATCTTAGAAATGATAAGATATGTCCAGTTTAAAATTAGAAATAGTCGCTGTGGAATTTATATATATTTATATATATATAAGGCCCTTAAAAATAGCAATTTTGCAAACGACCTCGGATTTCGACGAAACCAGTTTTGTTGGGTCCGTGATGTTAAGTTATTGCTAGATTCCAAATTTCATAATTTTTCGAATCAATATGTGAGCGTGGCAAAAGAAAACGCGTTTGACCAGTTTCTGTTGAATTTAATCGACTGGAAATTGGCCATTTTTCAAACGGTCTCAGAATTCGACGAAATTAGTTTTGTTAGGACCGTAGCATCAATACGAAACTAGAAAATATTTTTCTGGAATTTTTCTAGTTAGTATGTGACCCCGGTAATTTGAAATGTACGTTTAAAATTCAATATAAGGATTTAAATTGTAAATTCAACGGAAACTGATTGTAACGATCAAACCAGCTTACGATACATATCCCATTGTGTTCGGAATGGGGGTAAAACGCTATGGACGACAGACGGTAGACCTCGTTTCGAGGTCGTATGTAAAAGTCAACCATTTTGCAAATTTAAATAATAAAATAATAATAATAAAAAAAAAACTCTTCCCTCCCTCCTTATCTCCTGCTTGCCCCCCCCCCCTCATTCGATTATAACCAGAGAAAAAAAAAGAAAAAAAAAACAAAAAAACCCTAGCAATCGATTCGACGCCACCCCCCCCCCCCCCGACAGCCCACGACCGCCGAACCCCCCCACCGCCCTCCGATCTTCTCCCCCCCTGAAGCGAAGCCGCCGCCCTCACCGTACCCCCCCCCCCTCCCTCGTACTTCGAACCCCCCCTAAAGCGTCGCCTTGCCGCCGAGCCGCCGACGAAGGCGAGTCGCCACCCCCCCCCCCCCCCTCTCTCGCAGGTACGTGATTTATTTGATTTCATTTTTATTTTTAATCTAAAAAAATTCGATTTTTAAACAGAGGATAAAAAAAACTGAAATAGTTAAAAGAAAAAAAACTGAAATGTTTTAAAGATAAAAAAAAACTGAAATGGTTTTAAGTATTAAAACTGAAAGTTTTAAAAGTATAAAACAGATTTTATATAAAAGTAAAAACAGATTTTTTTATAAAAGTAAAAACTGAAATGTTTTAAAGATTAAAACTGTTTTGTTTTAAAAAGTATAAAAACTGAATATTTTTAAAAGTAGTTTAAAACTGAATAAATTTAAAAGAAAAACTGTTTTGAAAAGAAAATAAAAACTGCATTTTTATAAAAGAGAGAAACTGATTTTATATAAGAAATAAAACTGATTTGTTTTTTTTAAAAGAAATAAAATTGTTTTTGAAATAAAGAATAAAAACTGCATTTTGTAAAGAATAAAAACTGCATTTTATAAAAATAAAACTGCATTTTCTATAAAGAATAAAAACTGCATTTTTATAAAAGAGAAAAACTGATTTTATTTTGAACTTTAAAATAGGAAAAAGGTTTAATCTTTTAGTAGAAAAAGATTTGAACTTGCAAAAGTAAAAATCATATTTTTTATGTTGAAAGTCGAAATAAAAAAACATATTTTTATATGTTGAAAAGCAAAAATAAAAATCATATTTTTATATGTTGAAAAATCATATTTTTATATGTTGAAAAATCATATTTTTATATGTTGAAAGCAAAAGTAAAAATCATATTTTTATATATTGAATAGCGAAGTCAAAATTCGATTTTTATATATTGAATAGCATAGTAAAAATTCTATTTTTACTTATGCAGAGAATACGGGTGAAAGCGACAAATAGGCAAAGATTTCTATTAAGAAGAGTCGTGAAGTTGGATAGCTATTGGTGAGATTTCTGATTTATAAATTATATATATATAAATGCGTGAAAATGAAAGTGAATTGCTATATATTAATATCTATATATATATATATATACGCCCCTCGTCCACAAACCATGGACGATATTTATTGATTGAAATTGTTGTGATAATTGGTTGATAACGAATGGTTGTTTGGGATTGTTTGTGATTGATATTGGTTGATTGTGGTTGAAAAATACCCATTTGTGGTTGTGAAATATTTGGTTGAAACCACATAGGATTAGTTTGTGGAAATGAAATAAATATATATACATGCCGCCTGCGTGCGAACTAGATGCATGTTTCCCATTGTCAAAAACCGCGAGGTTTTAAGGTAGAGCGAGGAGCCGTACTAGGGACGGTGCCGGTGTAACTACCCTGCTGTTATGCTGCCGAAATTTTGAATAATATTTGTGTGTTTGAATTATTTTCATATGCTAAAACTATAGAAAACATTCATGTGTTGAATTGATATTCATTCGTTGTTTAGAAATTCATGTGTTGAATGGTATTCATATTTTGAAATAAATTGTTCGATAATAAAAATCATATTTTTATCTATATATAAAAACTATAGAAAACATTCATGTGTTGAATTGATATTCATTCGTTGTTTAGAAATTCATGTGTTGAATGGTATTCATATTTTGAAATAAACTGTTTGATAATAAAAATCACATTTTTATCTATATATATAAAAACTATAGAAAACATTCATGTGTTGAATTGATATTCATTTGTTGTTTAGAAATTCATGTGTTGAATGGTATTCATATTTTGAAATAAATTGTTTGATGATAAAAATCACCTTTTATCGACTATATGAACTATATAGAAAAGTAGTGTTTTGAAATGAATCGTTTTACAATAAAAAATTACATTTTTATTGTATGCATAAATCGTTAAAACGTGAAGTGTTAAAAATAGCCACTTGTTCAAAATAAGCATAGATGAGTTGAAATATTCATTAATTAGCTAATGAAATGATTTGCACCTATTTATGTAACATTAGAATGAATGGAGTTTTTAAACCAAATAGAAATCAAATATGAAGTTGAATAGAAAATGAAAAATGATATGAACTGTATATATATGTACATGCAATATTCATTTAACAGGTTATAGCAAAGGGGCTAGAGAAGAGGAATAAAATTTTGTGCCCGACAAATAGGTACACATTTACTGATTTGTTTAGGTGATGATTTTGAGCCTATTGGCTAGCCGCTTGGCTTCTTCTTTTTCTTTTTGAGATTAGAAGGACCGGGACGCTATTTGCGATTTCCCGACGCTCCCGGTGCAGGGGAGGTTATGGCGAAATTTTTCCAAAATTTAAGGTGTTAGAAAATTTTTGAAGTTAAAACGATATTGAAATTGTTGAAAGAACTATATTTATATAACTATATAAATATAAATAAAATTAAAACGAAACGAGGCCGTGCAGTTCGTATTTTGAAACCGTGATTTCAAACGACTAGTACGGGAAATCCGACCATTGGATTTTCCCGAAACCTCAACCGTCGGGTTCGCCTTGGAATAATCTTTCCAACGGCACCAACCTTGTAAAAATCCAACGGTTGGATTGTCTGGAATGTTTAATTCAAATCTGAAGAAAAACAGCGCCAGAAACGATTATATTTATTTATATATATAAATAAAATTATATTTAATCGAATAACGACGCTGTAGTTCGTATTTTGAAATCGAAAATTCAAACGATTGTACCGGGAGATCCGACCGTCGGAATTTCCCGAAACTGGAACCGTTGGGTTCGTTTTGAAAAGACCTTTCTAATGATGTAAATTTTGTGAGGATCCAACGGTTAGATTTCCAGATATGTGTAAATCAAATCTGAAGAAAAACAGCGCCACGGCCGCCTTATGGCCCGAAGCGTCGTTTTGAATAAAATGGCTATTTTAAAATAAATAAAAATAGCGATAAATAGTTATAAAATATCGTAAGCGATATGGAATGGAAATAAACTGAATTTGCTTGATTTATGTGATGTTTGATGGTTGAATGTGTTTGGTGTGAAAATTACATTAAAGAACAAACGTGATGTTGTCAAATAATTTAACCATTGAAATAAATCGATTTAAAATTCTAAATATACGTGAATTATTTGGAAAGGCCGAGTTAATTCTCATTTCGAATAATCGACCGACGATTGAAATTCGAAGATGAAGACGGTGGTCGAAGACCGGAGATCTTCACCTCGTTTGGATGGTAACCGAGGTCCTGATTGGGAGGCATCCCGAAATATGGATAATGAGTGGTGATCGTCCAGACGTACGTGTTGGTCGAAGGGTTTGCGAGGTATTTAGTGCCTCCGGTTTCGTTCAGACCCAGAACGGACTTGTAAATGGACTGTGTGTCCGACATTGGAATTTGTTCTGTGTGATTGATAGCCATCAGTTGCACGGTGTGAATTGCCTGTGTGGCATGCTAAGATGCAGTGATCAGGGCTTCTGTTGAAAAGCAAAGTCTTGTGGTGATGATCAAAGCATCGCCTGTGTGGCGTAGCTTTGTGTATAACGTAAATTCGAAAGCCTCACACCCCGGTATGAACCTAAAACGGGAGAAGGACCTCAGGGAGGGCATGCGTTTCCTTCTAGCTAGGGTGGTGTCAGTGACCTACCAGCCCTGACATTTATATACTTTTCACCTATGTGGTTGTTGCTGTTGCGAGGCGCCTCGGTTTGATCGGACGATCCGGGTCCGATGGAGTCATTCGTTGGCTCGTTGACGCCCCAAAGGGCGGGGAAACGTATTGTTCAGGCATTTTAATCCACATCGGTGGACCGGCCCTGACGATCCAAAGGCTTGACTGAGTACTTGCCTGGGACACGGGCTAGAGCGTCTCGAATTCGGTAAGGACTATCTTTTGCCTTGGTTCATGACGGAAATCCAATTTCCAAATACGACATCGTGCGGTTTTGATTGTATATATATATGGCGACATGATATATGGTACCCATGCCGTCTATGATTGATAGTTATGATTGAAATTGTTTTTGAAACATATAAGCACTAGCAATAATATCAATTGCCTTTGTTTTATTCGTATCAATCATATTTTGGCCATTATAAGGTAAAACTCTATCCTCCGGTTTGCGTTGCATTGTGTGATGGGAACTGAGTCTTATAATGGCTTCATTTTTATAAAAAGCATAGCGATGTTTAAAAGAAAGATTTGTTTTAATGCACTGGCAATCCAATGGAGTAAACCCGTTCCACGAAAGTGGCGTGGTCCTGTGATTAGCCAATTATATATGTGTTGAGTGGATTTCTCATACCAGTCCCATGACTGACTCGTAGTTTGTTTCACTCTCAAACTCGGGTGCCCCTTTTTCCACACGGGCAGCCTTGTATTCAGGTTTAGCTGGTTCTTTCTGGATAGCTGGAGCTGAAGATGGATTCTATCATTTATTTCTTTTTATGCTGTTCAGCTCCTATTGTACATATTTTGTTTATTTCCGCTGTAGACATTTATGTATAGCTGAACTGTATTTGTACTAAGTAAGATCCTGTATACTGTGTAACTCTGATGATACTTTTGTCCAGTATATTTTGTTGTTCATTCTGGTGTATTTATTTAATTCTGTTCTGCTATTATATGTTTCTGTGTTATATTCCAAAAGATAACCTTGTTTCCGTGAGAACGGGAAATCGGGTCGTCTCAACGTGGTATCAGAGCTTTGGTTAAGCTTAGTTCTGGAATATAGCATTTGAACGAACTCGTCAGAAATAGAACCAGTTGTGTTCTAGGACGGGTAACTCTATACAGATAGGATCAGTAATATCCTAGTATGAGTAAAGCAGAATGAAATTACACCTTGATAGACACATTTACATTTGAAGTATGTGTTTCTATGTTTTAAAGTACCTTTTCTGTGACCTGACACTTGATCTGCTAATTGCAGAAGTACTAGAAAAATGAGTGCCAGAAACAGAAGGAATACAGAACCCGATCTAGAGGCTCTATTAAAGAAATATCGAAATCTGAACGGAGCGCAATTCTCGGGTAATGAATCTATTATTCAAACTCAAGCTTGGTTGAGTTCTGTCGAAAGAATCTTTGAGCATATCCAGCTGAGAGATGACCAGAAACGGTTAGTAGCATCTTGGGCGCTCAAAGAAGAAGCTTTAATCTGGTGGGAAACAATCATCAAAAATAATCCAGAAGGTGATATCACCTGGGACAGATTCAAAGTGATTTTCTTAGAAAGATTTACTCCTCCCGAAGTAACCGAGAGATTATGTGATGAATTTTCTTATCTAATACAAGGTGACATGACCATTCCGGAATATCATAAGAAAATCAATGAACTTGCTCACTTCGATCCTCATCTAATTCAGAATCCGAAGAGGAAAAATATGAGATTTATTCACGGACTTCAAAGGAAATATCAGAATAAAGTATTGGGGCATGTGAAGCTTCCTTTTTCTGAAATGATATACATGGCTTATCAGTATGAAGATCTCCATAAGAAAGGCATGTTGCGCGACGAGGAGGAAGTCAGCTCTAGTAATAAAATTGAGTCTGACACTGATCGTCCTGAGGCCAGTACAACGTCTGAGGTCAATAAGAAGCCCAGTGCCAAGAGGAAGAGGGCCAAATCTAAGAAGGAACCCGTAACAACTGCTACTTGCTCTAACTGCCATCTGAAGGGGCATTTGTCGATAAATTGCGGGCCCTTAAAGAAGCGGATAAAAGGTGGATCCAAGCCCACTAAGAAACAAAGGAACCCACATGGGGAAAGGAGATGCCATAAGTGCCGCCAGGCAGGTCATATTGCACGGGAGTGCCAACTCTCAAAGAAATCTGAAACCGTATGTATGAATGAAGTAGCAGAAACTTCCGAGCCCTCAGCTAGTCAAGAAAGGACAGATGTTTTAGAAGGCACGCTAACTGTCAAAGACATCCCAGTTAAAGTACTGTTTGACACTGGGGCATCACGGAGTTTCATTTCGAAAGATGCAGCTAAGAAACTGGATTTGAATTTGAAAAAGCTCAAGGAACCAATGACTGTCCAGAATCCGGTTGGGGGTTCCATTGATCTCAGTTGGGTTTGTGGAGTGCCGGTTTCTTTCTCCCGTTATCGATTTCCTACCATCGCCGTCGTCATGAATTTTAAAGAGTTTGATCTTATCTTGGGGTTAGACTGGTTGACCAAATATGAAGCTGAAGTTAAATGCGCCGACAGAGTCGTAAAGGCGAGGATTAAATCAGGCGATTATATAACCATTCCCTGTGAAGGTCAGAATGCTAATAGAAAAGACTTCTGGGCAGCTTTGAATGTTTCTCCAGCCCAAATAGAAAATGTTCCTGAAGTCGCAGAGAATATTCCCGACCTCATCAAAGACATTCCTGTCGTCAAGAACTATGCGGATGTGTTCGAAGAAGTTGTTCGCTTACCTCCGCAGAGAGAAATAGATTTCAAGATTACTTTGATTCCCAATGCAAGGCCGGTAGTTCACGCCATTAGAAGAATGTCCTTGAAAGAGAAGGAGGAATTAGACAATCAAACAAGACAGCTAGTATGGAAAGGTCTGATTAGGCCTAGTTTCTCTGATTGGGGTGCAGCAGTGGTGTTTGTCCCGAAATCTGACGGTACTCTACGTCTATGTGTGGATTATCGAGATCTGAACAAACAAACAATAAAGAACAAATATCCATTGCCGCGAATAGATGATTTGTTGGATCGATTAAATGGAGCACAAGTATTTTCACGAATGGACCTAGCTACAGGCTTCCATCAACTTCGAATTGCCGAAGAGTGTGTTCCAATGACAGCGTTCAAAGGCCCCGACTTATTCTACGAGTGGTTAGTAATGCCGTTCGGCTTATGTAACGCTCCAGCTTATTTCGTCGATCTGATGAATAGAGTATTCAGAGGAGTACTGAACAAATTTGTTTTGGTTTTTATTGATGATATTCTAATCTTCTCTAAATCAAAGGCCGAACATGAAAAGCATCTGGAACAGGTTCTAGAAATCCTCAGAAGGAATGTATTAAAAGCCAAGTTTTCCAAATGTATCTTCTGGCAAGATGAAGTGAAATTTCTGGGCCACGTTGTATCAAAAGAAGGAATCGCCGTGGATCCAAGCAAAATCACAGCTATTCAGAATTGGAAACAGCCCAGTACTCCCACTGAAGTCCGCAGTTTTCTCGGATTGGCTAGCTATTACCGGAAGTTCGTTAAAGAATTTTCGAAGATATCTGGCCACTTAACGAAGCTTACCAAGAAGCATTCTAAATTTAAATGGACTCAAGAGAGCGAGGAAGCTTTCGAAGAGCTAAAGTTGAGATTAACAACTGCTCCAGTGCTAACCATCATCGATGGCAACCAAGATTTGAAAGTCTGGACTGATGCTTCTAGAGAAGGCCTTGGCGCCGTGTTAATGCAAAGAGGCCAAGTAATTGCTTATGCTAGCCGTCAACTTAAACCGCACGAGAAAAACTATGTAACTCATGATCTTGAGTTATTGGCTATCATATTCTCTTTGAAAATCTGGAGACACTATCTTCTGGGCGAGAGATTTGAACTGTTTACAGATCACCAGTCGTTGAAATATCTGTTCACTCAGAAGGACTTAAATTTGAGGCAACAGCGTTGGCTGGAGTTTCTTGCAGCATATGACTTTGAAATTATATATACTCCCGGGAAAGCCAATGTCGTAGCTGATGCGTTAAGCAGAAAGAATGTAATGATCGCCAGTTTTATTATCACGACTTCTTTGCTAGATAAGATATCTGCTCTTCAGAAGGATGATCACTTCATTCAGAAGATCAGAGGGATAATTCAACAAGGCGAACCCTCGAGTTTTCAAGTTGATAATGAGGGGATTCTAAGGCTCAAAGGTTGAATATGCGTTCCTAACATTCCTGAACTTCGAAAGGAAGTACTGGATGAATGCCACAAGTCAAAACTCAGTATCCATCCGGGAGTAAGCAAAATGTATAATGACATCAAACGCACTTTCTGGTGGAAGTCGATGAAAAGGGACATTTCTTTATATGTCAGCCGATGCCCTACTTGCCAGCTAGTCAAAAGCGACCAACAGAAACTGGCTGGATTATTACAACCGCTGGAAGTTCCTGGTTGGAAGTGGGAGCATATTTCTATGGATTTCATTAATGGTTTGCCCAGAACCAGAAAAGGAAATGACAGTATTTGGGTGATCGTAGATCGTTTCACGAAGACCGCCCATTTCATACCTGTTAGATCAAACAGAACTGCTCAAAGTCTGGCACAGATATACTTCAGGGAAATAGTTAGACTGCATGGAGTGCCGCTCAGTATAGTAAGTGATAGAGATACAATATTCACTAGCAAATTCTGGGAAGCATTTCAAGTCGAACTAGGAACGAAGTTAAACATGAGCACCGCTTATCATCCTCAGACAGACGGTCAGACTGAGAGGGTGAATCGCATTTTAGAAGATCTATTGCGGGCTTGTATTCTAGACTTCGGTGGGTCATGGGAAGACCATCTGCATTTGGCTGAATTCTCTTATAACAACAGCTACCAGGCGAGTCTGACAATGTCGCCATTCGAAGCATTGTACGGTAGACCGTGCCGATCTCCTGCTTGTTGGGTCGAGCCTGGGAATAGACTTGTGTTGGGTCCCGATATGATTCGAGAAGCTGCCGACAAAGTCGATTTTATTAAGAAGCGATTACTCGCCGCTCAAAGCCGACAAAAGAGCTATGCCGATAGAAGAAGAAGAGATATATCCTTTGAAGTTGGCGACTATGTATATTTGAAAGTATCGCCGATGAGAGGAGTTATCAGGTTCGGTAAAACTGGAAAGTTAGCGCCTAAATTCATTGGTCCGTTTCCTATTCTGGAACGGATTGGAACTCTCGCTTATAGGGTCAAACTGCCTGACTGGTTGCCTGGAGTTCATGATGTATTTCATATATCTCAACTTCGAAAGCACGTTCATGATCCAGACTTGATCGTGGAAGAAGCAGCTCAGCAGGATATTGAAATTACTCCAGAATTAGCTGTGAGGCGAGAGCCGCTAAAGATTATCGGCAAAGAAACCAAAGAGCTGAGAAACAAGAAGGTTCACTTAGTCAAAGTGCAATGGAGTGGAGATCCGCGAGATTGTACTTGGGAAACTGAGGAGAGCATTCAGAAAGCTTATCCTAGATGCCGAGTGGATATCTCTGATTGACTCTGGTGCAAGGTACATTTACCCTACCTTGCATTACCTTTTAATTCTCTATTCTGTTGCTATTTTCTTCCCATGGATGTGCATTGTTTATTCTATACTCTGAATATTAAAAACAAATTGGTTGTTGTATTGTGGGATTGTAGATTTATCAAACCACTTTCGACTTTATTCCTTTTCGGGGACGAAAAGTTTTAAGTGGGGGAGATTGTAACGACCCAGAAAATCTGAACCAATTTAAAATTTTTAAATTGGCTAAAATAATGGATTTTAAATATTTAAAATAAATATTTTAAGTAATGGCGATGAAAACTGAGTTGAATCGACATTTGAAAACCAATATAATTATATATAGAATTGAAAATAGCGCGGTAATTCGAAAATTCGATTTCTAATTTCAAATGAATATACAGAATTCAATATAAGTCAGAATTGAACGAAACAAGAAATATTTGAATCTGTATAACTATATCTTTATAACGAAGTTAACAAACTGAGATTTCATCTTAGAAATGATAAGATATGTCCAGTTTAAAATTAGAAATAGTCGCTGTGGAATTTATATATATTTATATATATATAAGGCCCTTAAAAATAGCAATTTTGCAAACGACCTCGGATTTCGACGAAACCAGTTTTGTTGGGTCCGTGATGTTAAGTTATTGCTAGATTCCAAATTTCATAATTTTTCGAATCAATATGTGAGCGTGGCAAAAGAAAACGCGTTTGACTAGTTTCTGTTGAATTTAATCGACTGGAAATTGGCCATTTTTCAAACGGTCTCAGAATTCGACGAAATTAGTTTTGTTAGGACCGTAGCATCAATACGAAACTAGAAAATATTTTTCTGGAATTTTTCTAGTTAGTATGTGACCCCGGTAATTTGAAATGTACGTTTAAAATTCAATATAAGGATTTAAATTGTAAATTCAACGGAAACTGATTGTAACGATCAAACCAGCTTACGATACATATCCCATTGTGTTCGGAATGGGGGTAAAACGCTATGGACGACAGACAGTAGACCTCGTTTCGAGGTCGTATGTAAAAGTCAACCATTTTGCAAATTTAAATAATAAAATAATAATAAAAAAAAAAAACTCTTCCCTCCCTCCTTATCTCCTGCTTGCCCCCCCCCTCATTCGATTATAACCAGAGAAAAAAAAAGAAAAAAAAAACAAAAAAACCCTAGCAATCGATTCGACGCCACCGCCCCCCCCCCCCCCCCCCCCGACAGCCCACGACCGCCGAACCCCCCCACCGCCCTCTGATCTTCTCCCCCCCCCCCCTGAAGCGAAGCCGCCGCCCTCACCGTACCCCCCCCCCCCTCTCCCTCGTACTTCGAACCCCCCCCGAAGCGTCGCCTTGCCGCCGAGCCGCCGACGAAGGCGAGTCGCCACCCCCCCCCCCCTCTCTCGCAGGTACGTGATTTATTTGATTTCATTTTTATTTTTAATCTAAAAAAATTCGATTTTTAAACAGAGGATAAAAAAAAAACTGAAATAGTTAAAAGAAAAAAAACTGAAATGTTTTAAAGATAAAAAAAAACTGAAATGGTTTTAAGTATTAAAACTGAAAGTTTTAAAAGTATAAAACAGATTTTATATAAAAGTAAAAACAGATTTTTTATAAAAGTAAAAACTGAAATGTTTTAAAGATTAAAACTGTTTTGTTTTAAAAAGTACAAAAACTGAATATTTTTAAAAGTAGTTTAAAACTGAATAAATTTAAAAGAAAAACTGTTTTGAAAAGAAAATAAAAACTGCATTTTTATAAAAGAGAGAAACTGATTTTATATAAGAAATAAAACTGATTTGTTTTTTTTAAAAGAAATAAAATTGTTTTTGAAATAAAGAATAAAAACTGCATTTTGTAAAGAATAAAAACTGCATTTTATAAAAATAAAACTGCATTTTCTATAAAGAATAAAAACTGCATTTTTATAAAAGAGAAAAACTGATTTTATTTTGAACTTTAAAATAGGAAAAAGGTTTAATCTTTTAGTAGAAAAAGATTTGAACTTGCAAAAGTAAAAATCATATTTTTTATGTTGAAAGTCGAAATAAAAAAACATATTTTTATATGTTGAAAAGCAAAAATAAAAATCATATTTTTATATGTTGAAAAATCATATTTTTATATGTTGAAAGCAAAAGTAAAAATCATATTTTTATATATTGAATAGCGAAGTCAAAATTCGATTTTTATATATTGAATAGCATAGTAAAAATTCTATTTTTACTTATGCAGAGAATACGGGTGAAAGCGACAAATAGGCGAAGATTTCTATTAAGAAGAGTCGTGAAGTTGGATAGCTATTGGTGAGATCTCTGATTTATAAATTTTATATATATATGCGTGAAAATGAAAGTGAATTGCTATATATTAATATCTATATATATATATATATATATATATATATATATATATATATATACGCCCCTCGTCCACAAACCATGGACGATATTTATTGATTGGAATTGTTGTGATAATTGGTTGATAACGAATGGTTGTTTGGGATTGTTTGTGATTGATATTGGTTGATTGTGATTGAAAAATACCCATTTGTGGTTGTGAAATATTTGGTTGAAACCACATAGGATTAGTTTGTGGAAATGAAATAAATATATATACATGCCGCCTGCGTGCGAACTAGATGCATGTTTCCCATTGTCAAAAACCGCGAGGTTTTAAGGTAGAGCGAGGAGCCGTACTAGGGACGGTGCCGGTGTAACTACCCTGCCGTTATGCTGCCGAAATTTTGAATAATATTTGTGTGTTTGAATTATTTTCATATGCTAAAACTATAGAAAACATTCATGTGTTGAATTGATATTCATTCGTTGTTTAGAAATTCATGTGTTGAATGGTATTCATATTTTGAAATAAATTGTTCGATAATAAAAATCACATTTTTATCTATATATAAAAACTATAGAAAACATTCATGTGTTGAATTGATATTCATTCGTTGTTTAGAAATTCATGTGTTGAATGGTATTCATATTTTGAAATAAACTGTTTGATAATAAAAATCACATTTTTATCTATATATATAAAAACTATAGAAAACATTCATGTGTTGAATTGATATTCATTCGTTGTTTAGAAATTCATGTGTTGAATGGTATTCATATTTTGAAATAAATTGTTTGATGATAAAAATCACCTTTTATCGACTATATGAACTATATAGAAAAGTAGTGTTTTGAAATGAATCGTTTTACAATAAAAAATTACATTTTTATTGTATGCATAAATCGTTAAAACGTGAAGTGTTAAAAATAGCCACTTGTTCAAAATAAGCATAGATGAGTTGAAATATTCATTAATTAGCTAATGAAATGATTTGCACCTATTTATGTAACATTAGAATGAATGGAGTTTTTAAACCAAATAGAAATCAAATATGAAGTTGAATAGAAAATGAAAAATGATATGAACTGTATATATATGTACATGCAATATTCATTTAACAGGTTATAGCAAAGGGGCTAGAGAAGAGGAATAAAATTTTGTGCCCGACAAATAGGTACACATTTACTGATTTGTTTGGGTGATGATTTTGAGCCTATTGGCTAGCCGCTTGGCTTCTTCTTTTTCTTTTTGAGATTAGAAGGACCGGGACGCTATTTGCGATTTCCCGACGCTCCCGGTGCAGGGGAGGTTATGGCGAAATTTTTCCAAAATTTAAGGTGTTAGAAAATTTTTGAAGTTAAAACGATATTGAAATTGTTGAAAGAACTATATTTATATAACTATATAAATATAAATAAAATTAAAACGAAACGAGGCCGTGCAGTTCGTATTTTGAAACCGTGATTTCAAACGACTAGTACGGGAAATCCGACCATTGGATTTTCCCGAAACCTCAACCGTCGGGTTCGCCTTGGAATAATCTTTCCAACGGCACCAACCTTGTAAAAATCCAACGGTTGGATTGTCTGGAATGTTTAATTCAAATCTGAAGAAAAACAGCGCCAGAAACGATTATATTTATTTATATATATAAATAAAATTATATTTAATCGAATAACGACGCTGCAGTTCGTATTTTGAAATCGAAAATTCAAACGATTGTACCGGGAGATCCGACCGTCGGAATTTCCCGAAACTGGAACCGTTGGGTTCGTTTTGAAAAGACCTTTCTAATGATGTAAATTTTGTGAGGATCCAACGGTTAGATTTCCAGATATGTGTAAATCAAATCTGAAGAAAAACAGCGCCACGGCCGCCTTATGGCCCGAAGCGTCGTTTTGAATAAAATGGCTATTTTAAAATAAATAAAAATAGCGATAAATAGTTATAAAATATCGTAAGCGATATGGAATGGAAATAAACTGAATTTGCTTGATTTATGTGATGTTTGATGGTTGAATGTGTTTGGTGTGAAAATTACATTAAAGAACAAACGTGATGTTGTCAAATAATTTAACCATTGAAATAAATCGATTTAAAATTCTAAATATACGTGAATTATTTGGAAAGGCCGAGTTAATTCTCATTTCGAATAATCGACCGACGATTGAAATTCGAAGATGAAGACGGTGGTCGAAGACCGGAGATCTTCACCTCGTTTGGATGGTAACCGAGGTCCTGATTGGGAGGCATCCCGAAATATGGATAATGAGTGGTGATCGTCCAGACGTACGTGTTGGTCGAAGGGTTTGCGAGGTATTTAGTGCCTCCGGTTTCGTTCAGACCCAGAACGGACTTGTAAATGGACTGTGTGTCCGACATTGGAATTTGTTCTGTGTGATTGATAGCCATCAGTTGCACGGTGTGAATTGCCTGTGTGGCATGCTAAGATGCAGTGATCAGGGCTTCTGTTGAAAAGCAAAGTCTTGTGGTGATGATCAAAGCATCGCCTGTGTGGCGCAGCTTTGTGTATAACGTAAATTCGAAAGCCTCACACCCCGGTATGAACCTAAAACGGGAGAAGGACCTCAGGGAGGGCATGCGTTTCCTTCTAGCTAGGGTGGTGTCAGTGACCTACCAGCCCTGACATTTATATACTTTTCACCTATGTGGTTGTTGCTGTTGCGAGGCGCCTCGGTTTGATCGGACGATCCGGGTCCGATGGAGTCATTCGTTGGTTCGTTGACGCCCCAAAGGGCGGGGAAACGTATTGTTCAGGCATTTTAATCCACATCGGTGGACCGGCCCTGACGATCCAAAGGCTTGACTGAGTACTTGCCTGGGACACGGGCTAGAGCGTCTCGAATTCGGTAAGGACTATCTTTTGCCTTGGTTCATGACGGAAATCCAATTTCCAAATACGACATCGTGCGGTTTTGATTGTATATATATATGGCGACATGATATATGGTACCCATGCCGTCTATGATTGATAGTTATGATTGAAATTGTTTTTGAAACATATAAGCACTAGCAATAATATCAATTGCCTTTGTTTTATTCGTATCAATCATATTTTGGCCATTATAAGGTAAAACTCTATCCTCCGGTTTGCGTTGCATTGTGTGATGGGAACTGAGTCTTATAATGGCTTCATTTTTATAAAAAGCATAGCGATGTTTAAAAGAAAGATTTGTTTTAATGCACTGGCAATCCAATGGAGTAAACCCGTTCCACGAAAGTGGCGTGGTCCTGTGATTAGCCAATTATATATGTGTTGAGTGGATTTCTCATACCAGTCCCATGACTGACTCGTAGTTTGTTTCACTCTCAAACTCGGGTGCCCCTTTTTCCACACGGGCAGCCTTGTATTCAGGTTTAGCTGGTTCTTTCTGGATAGCTGGAGCTGAAGATGGATTCTATCATTTATTTCTTTTTATGCTGTTCAGCTCCTATTGTACATATTTTGTTTATTTCCGCTGTAGACATTTATGTATAGCTGAACTGTATTTGTACTAAGTAAGATCCTGTATACTGTGTAACTCTGATGATACTTTTGTCCAGTATATTTTGTTGTTCATTCTGGTGTATTTATTTAATTCTGTTCTGCCATTATATGTTTCTGTGTTATATTCCAAAAGATAACCTTGTTTCCGTGAGAACGGGAAATCGGGTCGTCTCAAGTATAAAGTACACATAGGGCACTCTGGGCTTGAGTTTCCAACCATCAACCCTTTATTTCAGGATATAGAGTCAACTACTCTGTTTAAGTGAATGTCATACCGAGCGTTCATTATCCAACTTTGATGCTACAGTCATCTATAGTGTCGGGTCTCTATGATAGAAAACTAGACATAAATAAACCATAACATCAGGAAACACAAAAGTACAAAAAACTTGGCAAAATATTCATTAATAATCATTTCATTTATACACCCTTTTGTATAACTCATTCAAAGAAAGTATAAGTTTTTACAAAATAAAATCTGGGAGCAACATATCATGATGCTTGCTCGGTTGATCAAAGCCTAGATATATAGGCAGTTACAATATTAGTGATACATTTAACAAAAGACACAACAAACAGTGGAACAATAAAATAGTTATAGCCTCTTGCTCGCCTATCGGAAGCTTATTCAAAGAAGATACCTGAAATTCCTTACCCCTCTGCCTACTCAAATGAGCACCCGAGAGATAAAGGGGAAAACAAAAACTTTGGGTCAGTCAACAGACAAGTGTTATTAATAATCCCTGATATCAGATACCAAGATATCTAGCGGGACCATACCGCATTGCAAAATGGGTTCCCCTTTACTAGTATCAAACATCCAACACAACCAACCCTGCGCTCCTACAATTCAATGGTTTGTACGAAAGCCACAATATCATAGGTTACAATATAAATGTACAATATGCAACACACAATGGATTCCCCATCCCTTATTTCTGATTTCCCATTTTAACAGTTTCTTATGATTCCCCATAATTTTCATTCTTTATTTCGGCTTTCCTTCCATATTTCGTAAGTTACCCCCTTACTAACAATGGAGTTGATACTTCTTGTTCCCGTGTTATGCAACTCAAGTTAACCACTTGCTACATAACATAACCATTCCCTCTTTCAATCCCCTCTCATGCTTCGAAAGGTAACCCCCCGTTTACAATGGGAGTGAAAGTTCATCCTTTTATCGTTTAAGTTAATTGGTTCTCCCAATTTATTCCACCTATTGATTCCCCTAATGTTCACACAAGTGCAAAAGTCGTATCCATGGTTACCCACCCAATAATATGTATGAATTCCAACGGTGTCCTACCAAGTTTAACTATCAATCATTTCCAAAAGGCAACCACTTCTTGTTATATAATAAAAAATGTCATTTACTCCGAAGGCAACCCCTTTGGCACATACAATTCCCCGGAAAGGTATTCCTTTTGGATCCAAGAAATCAATTAAGTCCTGTCATCAAAACAAATAAGACTTCCTTTTAGTCCCCCCTCCAAAGGTGTAAATTTCTTTATACAAAGTTGTTCTTATAAAAAAAAAAAAAAAAAAAAAAAAAAAAAAAAAACCTTTGTCACTACCCAAAGGTTGGAGGAGAAAAACTCTTAGGGAGTAGCTGCTTTCAAAATATCTAAGTAACATAATCAAAACCCATCAGAAAGGTAAGAGGCGAAATCCTGAATACTTCCTGTACCATATTTGTGATACTTTAAACATCCAACACTATCAAAAGGTGGCCTACGAGAGTATTGGAATGTTGCTTTCAGATACGGCACCAGCACCGTTAGTAAACACGGGTAAAGCCGAATGTTTCCCTTAAAAAGTAATACTTTATACCCACTTTACAATATTTTTCAAATTCTTATTGGCTTATAAAATAAAATATTGTCCATATACATTCTTTTCACAATAAATTTTAGTAGCAAAGTATAAAATATTTTTATGGATATATCAAGCATTTTATAGTTAACATATAAGCTTTTCCTAAGCAAGTCTAACTTAAAAAATTCATAATTAATTCATACATTCATGTAACTTGTGAATTTCAAAACCCATCTCTAAAATCATATAACAAACATTCCTATCGACATTCCATGGCATTCATAGATTTCTAACTATAGATTTTAACCCAAAACCGTATACATTTCCATGTATATTAAACATATAATCATATCAAACATAGCTACTGACTAACCACCAAATAGCATCAGTACTGTAATGAAATCCATCATAAACACACGCAACACATTCAGATAGAACCCAATAACCCAATAACCAAACCAGAAGGATAAGAGTATTATTCACCTAGAATAATAGAGGTTGTGAGATTTCTTGTTGTTTCTGAGCATTAAATCCTAGCATTTTTTTCCTCTTCTTCCCTAGCTTTAATTGCCAACCTCCTTAGTTTCTATAGACTTTTAGAAAATGAATGAAAAGTGGAACAAAGATGGTGGTTCATCTGGGTTCCTCAAGAAATATATCGTGAACTTAGAATGATGAAACTCTCGATGAACTTCCCATCCCGGATCACCAATCTTCGGAACACATAACCTTCAATTCCTTTGTCACCACCCATCCTAGTTAAGATTGAAATCACTAAGGATATTTCCTTCCATTCCGGCTCTGTGCTTTCTGATGGTCTCGGCCAACGAAGCGGCCTCTTATTTCCTAGAAGCAATCTTGTCTATCAAAACTAGTCTAACTCTAAGCATGAAACTATCGGTGTGCTTCCGCCAGAACTGGCTGTCGAACTGATCCTCACATTACATGCGACTAAAGCTTCCATGTCCTTCCATTCGTTCAACATAGTCGACCCCATCTCTTAGTGTTCTCTACTAAAGGTATCAACAACTTGATTCCCTTTCCTAGGAGTATACTATATGCCAAAGTCATAAGTTGCCAAAAACTCCAACCATATCTACTACTGCATTTACATTTCCTTTTGAGAAAACATATGTCTCAACAGCTTTTGGTCCGTAAATAACCCGAACCTTTCACCTAAAAAGTAATGCCACAAAATCTTCATAGAAAAATAACAACAGCTAACTCAAGATCATGAGTTGGATATCTGACTTCATGAGGTCTTAGATGTCGGGAAACATAAGCAACAACCCTTCCCTTCTGCCTTCAAACAATACCTAACCCTGTTGCATAAGCATGTGTATAAAAATCAAATCATAGTTTCCTTCCGGCATTACTAACACAAGAGCATTAGTCAACAAATTCTTCAAATCTTGGAATACTTCCTCGCACTTCTCAAACCAAACCAAACAAACTAAACATCCTTTTTGGTTAACTTAGTGAGCGGTGTCGCTATCTGCGAAAATTCCTTGATAAACCTTCGATGGTATCCGACCAATCCTAGAAAGCTTCGGACTTTTATAACACTTTCAGGGCTCTTCCAACTAACTATTGCATCAGTCTTGGCTAAATCAACCTACAGTCCTTCTCCAAAACAACATGACCAAGGAACTTCCCACTCGCTAAACCGACACTCAAAAAACTTGTCCTTCAAGTAGTTCTTCTTCAAAGTCTCCAGCACTATCCGGAGGTGAGTCTCATACTCTTCCACATACTTCAAATACACCAATATGTCATTAATAAACCCAATACAAATATGTACAAGTGTTCTTGATATATTTGGTTCATCTAATCCACGAAGAAAGCTGGAGTGATCATCAAGTCGAATGGCATAATCATCCATCTGTATGATCCATATCTAATAAAAAACGCGGTGAATGGGATACTCTCATCTATTACCCTCAATTGGAGAAACCCAGTAGCCAAATCCAACCGAGAGAACATCTCTGCTCTGCTCAGTTGATTAAACAGATCATCAACAAGAGGCAAAGGATACATATTCTTCACTCTCGTTTCGTTGAGCTTTCGGTAATTAATACACATTATCACTGATTCATTAGTTTTGTTCACAAATACTGCAGATACACCCCAAGACAAATTACTTGGACAAATGAAGCTTTTACATTGCAATTCAACAAGTTGCACCTTCAACTCCTTCATATCCAAAGGGGACATCTAGCTTGGTGGCATACTCACTGGCTCAGCTCCCAGCACAACATCAATTTAGAACTCGACAACTCTTTTTGAAGACAATCATTCCACTGGTTTGAAGACGTCAGCAGATTCCTTAACAAAAGAAACGCCACTTATCTTTTTTTTTCAGTTCCAAGACATTCATCTATAAAGACATCTGCGGAACTTCTCTTTCTACCAGGAATGCAATCATGTTGTCGCTATCGAGATATTTCTATAATAATTTTCTACTTTGACACAACCCATTTAAAATTAACTCAAACCATTTTAAAAAAAAAAAAACAACTAATTACACCCATTTATTAAATGGGTACATCAAACCCAACCCTCTAAAATAATGGATCAACACAACCCACCCCGTTAAACCTATGGACAAGATCGCAAATTAAGGTATAATGTAGCATATGCAGTTTTATTCAATCTATAACAAAAACTGAATCATTCTGGTGGGTTTTTACATATGAAAATGCAGTATATAAATGGAAAATTTATCCAATGACCGTAAAAATTGGAACATTTAACAAACTCAAATGGAAATATCATTCAAAAACTGAAACATATGCAAAGTTTAATACAATATTGACAGAAATATCATAAAAAAACTAACGTGGTACATGGAATATTATCATAATAGAAGGCAAAAAGCCAAAATTTTCCAACCCTCCCAGATAATCTCAAGCAGCATTTAACCGCTTGACGATTTCCTACAGTTAACCACCATTTCACCTGTAAACAACAAGTGAAAATAATTTTCTGTTACAAATACAAAATGAAGATTAAAAAGGAACTATATTAAAAAACTAAAGTAGTATTATCTTATAGCAGAATGGGTTTGCAACTAAATGACTTCAAATTCTACTATAGTCTTCAATAATTTACAGAGAGTCATTAATGATCAGTCGTAATAAAACAGAACCATGAATAGAAAGTATGAACTAAATAATTTACCTAGCCATTTTACAAGTTTTTTTTTTACTGCATTTGCAGGTAGAAAATCATGAACTAAAAATGCAGCTTGTATTGCAAAGTTTAAGCGTACAAAGCTTAGTTTTGAAAATTATTGTGAATTTCTCTGATCAAAGTTTCAATACGAAATGCCATGTGGACTGTAGTAAAAAAAAGAACAGAAAATGGAATTAATCAAATATGGAAATATGGAATGCCTCATGAATTGCTCCAATCACCTGTAAATTGATGCTATGATCTGAACTAAAACTGTATTTTAAAAGTTTTTCATCTTTACACGATTTAAGAAATTTTCATCTTTATTTTTACGTAATCACTTGAAATGCCTTATGGACTTTGGTAACAAATAAGGCATACCAAAAGCCCGAGTGGCACTGCTCAAAACAAACAAGAATATATGAAGAGCCTGGACCTTTAGAATACAGTGGCAATTATATATCAATCATGGTATAATTGCACGAACAGTTATGGTGTGAGATTCATTATCTTATAAAAAACAATGAAATACATGTCAATCTCTATACAAATTACATACATGATAATATGATATCATGAATGCGAAAATAGATTACATTCAAGGATTTATGCAAATAAAGTAATTTCTGGCAGTCATTTTGTTGTTTAAAATGTGTAAGAGTCGAGGCAAATTAAAATAGTACGTAACACCGTCGACTGTTCTTAGTGAATTAGCACATACGACACTGAATATTGAACATAGAGAAAAATTTTAAGCATAACAAATTAAAACATTCACATAAAAATATTTAAATAATTAAACCATATTCAACTAGCAATGCGGACATTAGGACCGCTAAGCTTTTGTAATTGTGAGTTGTAGACTTGTAGTGGGGTTTGAAAAATGTTTACCAAAAATGCAGGAAATATTGAACTAAAATAAGCAAATTTAGGAACAGGACAAGTAACATACTAAGGTAGCCCACTCTGAACAACAGACTGAAGCTTTGTACAATCAAACTGTGTTACAGTACCAACCATATGCCTTCATCCTACTCTTACACAGATGATAATACGTTTTATGCTCTTTAGTTTACTTACACCACAACTAATGAAATGTAGTGAGAAAAAGCACACTCAGCTAACACAACTTTGCTATACACCGAAATGAACATCCTTGGAATTTTCCAACTCAATCATTTTCCCTAAAAGTTAAACAACAGCAATTTATATGTCAGGAAATAACCAGTAGGGTCCATATAAATTAGGTTTAATTTGTAAACTAAAAACAACAAACCATGTAAGTACTAATTTTAGAAGACCGTCGAACCAACTTAATTTGTAATAGACAGCAATTTGAATTTCCAACTGCTTATCATTTGTAATTCTGGTTTTTGAATTTGTTTCGGTTTTCATGAATTTTGAACTGTAGATGTACAAAATTTTGCATTATGGTCGTACAACTTACATAGAGAACAACTTCTAAGTTTATATTCATATTGCAAATGCACACGTTCATATTGCTGATATGAATGCACCCCACTTTAACAGAGCATAGGCAATCGAATTTAGCACCTATTTCCATAAGCACCTATGGATAATTTTATCTCAGTTCGTTAGCAGTAGTATTGTTAATTCTCATAATCTGTTACAGTCTAGAAGCAATGGTTCATGAATCTCTGAACAATTACTCCTGCTTATGTAACGGCCTGGATTCAACATCTTTCCCGTATACTGAAGTTAGAATAATCATAAATTCTAAAGGTTAAAGCTAAGTATACTGAAGTTAGAATAATCATAAATTTTAAAGGTTAAAGCTACTTATCTGCAGCATCTACTATTGGAGAGATTAAATCAACTTTATGGTTCATTCATGGTAACGATCCGCTTTTTCGACCGTTTCAAATCAATAATTAAACCAACTTAAAACGTTCACAAAGACAGATTGTTATTTCTTATCGAGTTTAAAACAGAAATAAACACACAGAATCAAAGAACAAGATAAATAACCTTATATCTCACAAACGGAAATTTTATTAACAAATCAAAGTTTATACAATATTTTTATATACAGCGGAAGATTTTATTATACATAATAAGATTTAAATATATGACTTTACAGATTTGACGAACCACAAAGTGAGAGCGTCTTCCCCACTCTCTAACTTCGATAGCTATAGTCTTTAGATCTGCAACACTCGGGTCTGATTCAAGCGTTTCATGCAAAAACATAAAATACTCGAGTCGGGATTAATCTTTGTTTAAGTAAAACAATTCAACAAAACACCAAATATAATAGTTAATCTTCGCAACAATTATATGTCATAAACTAAATACACAGTTATGTAGCATTTTTTCTACATCAATTTTTTTTTCCAGGGACTGTGATCCCAGGAGCTTGCATATACACACATGTACAGGGACATGTGTGCACTGCCTCAGCATCCCGGAAATCAAAAATAACTAGAGCAGGCCAAGATCACAAGGATAGTGGTATCATATATACTGGCAGCAACGAACCAATAGATTAAGTGCAGAATTCAACCGAGTAGTACACCAGTGGAAACGTTTCGAAGACCAGGGCATGCAGGTTCACGATAACCGATGATAGGGTTAAGTTATAAGTAGCATGCAAATTTTAGGAAATAGCAGGATTACATCGATCATGCAGAAAGTATGGCATTTAAATATAAAGGACTGAAACAAAATAGGCAGCCTGGCAAAAGGGATAGGACAATAGGCAATTTCTCCACAAGTTTAATGGTAGACAACCGAAAATAGTGTAGGGCAACAATATAGTATGAATTAGCAACTAAATGCCATCCCCAAAATAAATAAAGAAACTACAGGGCAAATACAAGGCAAGATTCACCACCAACCAAAACTCAGGTAAGAATGATGAAAAGATCCAACCGGACATACAGAAATCTAATTCTTATTTACTCATTTATAATTTTTCATGCTTTGAAATCATGTATGCAGGTTACCCAAAAAAAACATGAGATATGTATGTGTTGAATACATGAGATATGTATGTGTTTTCAACACATACATACATGTATATTTTTATTTCTCCATATACTGCTACCCAACAGCACAAAATATACATGTGTTAGCCTCAAATCTTTTGGTTCGCTACTTGTCAATTTACTGAACCACATAATACATATGTAGTAAAAACATACATGTGCCAAATTTCAAATTTAGTGTCCAAAACCACAACTGACAAGTTCAGACTTATGTATATATACATATTATTGCTCCCTGCAAATTTTCCCATAGTAGAACTATCATGAACATTCAGAAATAGGGTAGATTACTACTCAATACTATTTACAGGTAAAACACATGTGTATATATATCCCAAAAATCCTCATTTAAAGCTTCTATTTAACAAAAAATGAAGCCATGTTAGAAACTCGAGAACTTAAATATATATTTAAAATTCAACAGTATCAACAACAAGGTGACAACCACGAAATGAATCAAGGTAGGCAAACAGTGTCCACTAACTATGTAGAAGCAAATAAATAGCGTCCACTAACTATGTAGAAGAAAACGGGGTCAAATAACATAAATAAACATCTCCAGCAGTTGAATCATATGTTTCATTCCATGCAAGCTATCTACAATCAACTAATACAAATTTCACTTCTACTTTTTAAATATGCGTACCAAAGTCAGCCCCATAACAAAACATCAGTGTACTAGGGCAAAGCCAACGGTGCAACGAGATAATGCAATAATAGGTGAATGGCAATTAAAGCGACAGTAAGAAAATTGTCAAAACCAAACAGGGTGCATTTCCTCACTGTGGGTTAATCAAATTAGTGGAGTGATACTAACCAACAAACTACACATACATAAGGGTGTTGACTCACATATACACATACATGTAAATGCATGTATACATATGCTGACACTCCTGCATATACATATGTGTAGCATGATGTTTACTTCTCCCTTTTTATTTCAGGCCATACCCAATGACACAACGTAAAGGAGCATTCCAGATTACTAACAAACAAGCAGGGTGGAAAATCTGACATGAATAAGAGAACATATCTCTACTCCATTTTTTGAAACAAAGTATGGCACCCAAACCAAGAAGCACAAGAACAGGCCAACGCACATGACAGCGTGCCAAAAAAAGTGTTTTCAAATGGCTACAAACCTTCGTAACATGAAATAGGGGTTTCAGATTTACAGCAAGGCAACCAAAGATATAATGTGAACCAAGTATATGTCCAGGACAAGGCACCACAACTCATAAGTGCAGCAACAAATGCAGGCAGTTCCCTACGACCCAGCAAGAACAAAAAACCCAAACTAGCTATTTATTTATGTTCCCATTAAAATTGAAATACTTAAAATAAAGTAGTCGTAAGAGGATTCTTACCTTAGGGAAGCGACCAAAGGAGCAGTGAAGGCTTGGCCTTTGACTTGCTGAGCGATGGCTTCGAAGTTGAACTATTCTTCGATCCGTGGACAAGGGGCGGCAGCAGTTCGGTGGCTGCAGCTTCAAAGTTGAGGCGGTGGCTTCAATCGTCGAAGGTGATGACGAGGCAAGGCATCTCCACGGTCTCGATTCGATGGAAGGCGGTGGCAGCACGTATTAATTTTATTTAGGTGTTAAAGATTTTTAGGGGAAGTATGCCATTACAGAGGAATTGGGGAAAGTGGTTTTCGTTTGGTTAAGGGAAATCTATTAAATAATAGTAAAGCAGAAGAATTTCCTGCTATCTCCTTAATTCTCTCAATTCTCTCAATTGTCCTTAATTCTCTCAATTTTCTCGGTTCTCCTTAATTATCTCAAATCTTTTAATTCTCCTTATAATTCTAAAGATATTTTTATTAAATCAAAATTATACAACAATATAAATCGCCGAGAAAATTAGATCTGAAGGTCGGTCTTTCATCCTACTCCGCGTTGTTGTTTGACTATCTCATTATACGGCTTTTCTTCCTATTCTAAAAGGCGGAAAGCGGAAAGGTGAAAACAAATATTACGGCTTAGAGAACTGATCTTAGCGGTGGCTCTTTGCCACCTTCTCCCCAACTTTCTTCATGCCCGCCCTTCGCTGAATTACTCCCTCCCTGTCTGTTTCTCCGAACCCATGGGTGATTTCGTCCTTGGTTCGTCTCTTTCCCCATCGTTAGGTATTTTCCCCCCTTTTCAAGCAATGTTTCTAAATTTCAAGTAATGGTAATCTTTGAGTTAATTTTGATGTTTCCATTTACAAATGTTTAATTTTTCTATTTGCTCTTTTAGAGAAGGTTGGGTTTTTTTTCTTCAAGGAATTTCTCTCTATAACTTGTGGCATCAGGTGACCATCGCCTTTAATAACTACTGTAATGTACATTTTACTGATAGCGGAAAAGAAGTTTTATTCTGTTTTTTAACCTTTTGGAAGCAATCATATTATCTGCTTTATGAAATTTTAGTTTTTTTTTTTTTTCTTTTTTTTTTTTTTTCTTTTTTTTTTGCATTTCTTCTCTTTTGGATGAACCATTAAATTAGATACAAGTAGACCAATAACAACTAATTTTTTTTAACATGTTACGAATCAAGCTAGCTTTTTGGGAAATCATTACTGTATTTTTATTTTTGACAAGATTGTTTCCCGAGCTATCTTTATCATCCCATCATCAGCAGTGACTTTCTTCCTCAAACACCGATAGGTTGTCACCTAGATGTAGATGGGTCGCCAGGGTAGTTACCAGCCCACTGCTGATGTACATACCTATATGTTTTAAATGCATTCCACATGTTCTCCTTTCTTCTTTCTGTCAATGGTTGGTTTTTGTTGAACGCTGAGGCGGTTATTGTTGCTCACGAATGTAACTGGTAAATAAATTAAGTTCTTCAATTGTTCTTTTACAGGGGATAGATTATACATCATTAGTTTGTCATAATTTAATTATTCGGTTGAAAATACTTATATGTATACATAAGTATCAATGTAGTTTAAGGATATAGTTCAAATGAGCCTATGTGATGTTTGTCTTGGATCAAGGGTTAAGGAGTTACACGATCAACTTGAACGAACCTCAATTTTTTATTTATTTATACCAGGTAGAACAATAAAAATACACAAATATATTGCATGAATTTTATGATTTGGTTCAATTTTAATCATGATTTTGACTATATTCATTTACTAAAGTAAATTTCTGATGATTTAAGGATACCGTACACAACTATATTTTAGAGGAAACATATATTTATCATCAGATTTCAATTATTTGTTTCGTATTACCTTTTTGACTAATACTGCAGTTCGACATAACGTATTTGATAATATTTCTCATAGAATTTATTTCCTTAGTTTAAAGTGGGCATTGAGCTTTCTATATCATGTGGATACTATCTAATTGAGTTGCTGCATCTTATAAAATTTGTAATACCGTATCTTCATTTTTTAACATATCCACATGTTAAAATTTCATACAAGGAACAATAAATATGTAATCTATTTGTTACAGTTTTCATGTCATCATTTATTATAAATTCCTATATTATTCAGTAAGGTAGTTTGTAATTTTTTATTTCAAGAAAATCTTCTGAACTAGGCTTTGCACGGCATCTTCTCTTGCATAAATATTGAAACTGGTATAATATTTAAACTTCATCTGATGGTTTTTTATCACAATAGGTCAATGTTTCAGCGATGATTTTCTGACATATTGTTTACTAGAATAAGTGCGTGATAATTATGGAAGTGATAAATATTTCAACAAAATCCTATTTTTTGTCCATATGATTTTGGTTAAAAATAGGCTGTATTTGCAAATTTTGTTTATTTTTGAAACTTTGGTAATAAAAATGCAAAATAAGTGGGACAGTGGATCCTGCCTTGCACTGTTGCACATATACGTATATAGTGTAGTTTTCTTTGATTTCTATGAGTAGAACCTTTGAAATTTATAATGTGAGATAATAGTTATATTCACATTAATTGTCCTCCATTGACAAGAAAGATTGAGTTAAATGGTTTCTCTACTTAGTTGCATTGTGTGTAGTTTTGTATTAGCCAAAATTAAGGAGCATTCAATTTTCCAATATCTTGATTTGAACTTCCGACAGTACTTGATGCCCGTCCTTCGGTGAATATTCACTATATCACACATCTGACAGTACTTGATGGAAAAAAAATATACAATGATTGCTTTTTGGTGGGCCATCTTGAGTACGCAGGTGAACTCGAAACAATGTTTTGCCTTCTAATCTCACCAGCTCTCTTTAGTACACACTAACATGTCAGCCTTGGTTAAAATTTCATGTGTCACTTTTTTGTGTAACCAACCTAAGAAAGTTTCTATGTGCTAGCTTGAAATTTATGGTATTTATTTGCTTCTTCATGAAGATTAATATTTAGTTCTCTATGTATACTATTAGTAGTAGCTAATTTTTATATTATTAGATGCTCTACGATTTATTGAATTAATAAGCTTCATCTCATTAACTTTTCGGCTTCTTAACTAACAGTAATATTTTGTATAGACACTAACTTTAACCTTCATTGTTAACTTTCATGTGAAGATATATAATTTTTGATTGCCGTTCATTTCTGTTTATGGGTACTAAGTGACATCTAAGGCCACTCATCAATTATTTTCATGTTTATCAATTATTTATTGGCATTTTTATTCATCTGTAATTTCTATTAGTAAGTAAAAAAATCAAAATACATTTTCTTTTTTGTTGACTTCAAATTCCAAAATTTGCTAAATTGGACTTTATGGTGACTATAGCTTTGTCCTTGCACCAAACACGTACCTTTTGGGCTTTTGATTCACTATATCTACACAATAAAGTTCTCATTTTTTTAACTGAAGTAGTATTATGATGGCTGAGCTCATATTGCATATATGCAAATCCTCTAAGATCAAGTTGATAATACTTCAATCAACAAAAATATTCTATAGAAATTTCAATATTTCTTTTATACTCAGCTTGGCCTTAGACTGCTGTTGTAATTTTTTAATCTAAAATCTAGGATAGTCTTTTAATTTTTGTACTTTCATATCATTTACTACGTTTTTTAGTCTCTCTCATTTTGTGAATTGGTATGTTATTTACGCCCTTTTTTTATAGAGTTTTGCACAGTAGTTGTAGTGTTCACTATTTTTATTAATCAACCATCAATATGTTCATTTCAAATTAAAGAAAATCTTTCATAACTTTAAATATAAAATGCGATTATGAGTCATGCTATTAAGTTGGTTTTTAATTTTATAATACATGTTTACCTATTGACACTGCTAATACAAATACTGACTGATATTGATGTGTGCGAAGCATTGGTTCATCCTAAAAACAAACTTTTGATTTTTTTGTTGTTGTCGTTACTATTTATCTATGTCATTTGGTATGACAATAAATTGAATGGTTAAACGAAATATATATTAATCTCTATAGCCATATACTTCTTCTCGCTATGTGATTTCTTTTATTCTCTGCCAGGCTCACATTTGAATAAGAATTCAACCAAAATTTATCATTCTTTTTATTTCCAAGATTTCACTAGCATGGGCCTCACAACATTTTTGGATCCTTTCAGCTTGCTGAAAATAGAGAATACCAGTGCAATAAGACAAGCACAATGGTGCTATCTGTATCCATTTCTTCAACTTAGTCAACTTATAAGTTCATTATTTCTTCCGTGTACCGCTTTTGTTGCCATGTATATATTCGATTCAATTTACTTATCATTGTAGTTAAAATAAAAGTGTGATTTATGTACTATAACTTTGATTACTCACTAATTGCCATAAACTTCATCTATTATGACCTGTATAACTCTTATGCTAATTTTATCAATATGCTTAGGTATTGTGAACTCTATGAAATAATAACTGAACTGGAACTTCAGTGTATTAGATGTTTGAAATATTAGTTAGCTATAATTTCATTTCATAGGTGATGCATACTATTCTTCACATGGCAGAGAAATCATAGCTTCTCCTTTATATGTTACTTTCTTGCATATGAATTTCCTTCATGTTAAAGTTGTTATTTTTCATATTCCAGAATTTTAGCATTCTTATGATAGAGGATAAGGGTGTGACAATGCTCTTCATGTACGGTTGTGCATGTTTGATTATCCCAACAAGAAGACATAGTAACAGTTAAACCTCCTATATATTGATTAAGGTATATCAGTTTTATTATGTTGCCTCATTGCCCATCTGCATTTATAAAATTTTCTGTTATATCATCATTAAAAAATCTAATTTGCAAGAACTTTTGATGACTGTGTGCAAAAGCCAACCGGCATCTTCAATATTGATATTGAAATCATCAGATATTGTTATCTTCATTGATTTTTCTATTGAATTTCACATTGTAGGATGTAATCATAAAGGTACTATTTGACTCATGACCATATATTTTTATTGTTTATGTAGCTTTTAAATTATACTTTTCCATTATTCTACATGATACCAGTATTTGGTTATTTTCGCTTTCCATTAGTATAAACTAAATTGCACAGCTACAATCAAATGAAGAAAGTCATGTGTAATATTATAAGCATATATTTCTTACATTTCCCAACATTCAGCATTTAGTAAACTATTTGGCAACTTTGCATATATTATAGATAGTGTAACTTGCCATTAGAGCTCAAATTGCCAACATATTTTAGTTTTTCAATCTAGATTTATTGGGTATAATGTTAATTATACTTATTTTTTATGTTGTATGAACAAATTAAGTAGTTGATATAAATACTTTTGTCCTTTGATATTTAAATATAATCTTTAATACGTAACCTTAAAGCGCGCATTAACAATATCCTATATTTATACATGCAATAAAACGTTGTATGTGGGTGATAATGTAGTTGGGCATGGTAATCTTGAAATAATATTTGGTGCTGTAGATATTAGAGCATGCCTAAACTTATCCCTACCTGCCGTAAGCTTTATCTTGCAACTTTACATTCGTGGTTACTTGTATGATTTTTTTTACTATAATATGTTTCATTATATTTTTAATTGTTATCTCCTTACCGAAAACTGATGATAATAATTATTGCAGTCATATTTTCCTTCTTTCAACTATCCTTCCAGTACAACTAACTCCTTATAGTATGAATTCCAATTATACACATGGTACATGTTTGCTTCCATACCCATAAGCATCAATTTGTTATATTGGAAATTTTGAATTTTATTTATGATCATCTCAATTTGTTGTTAATGATGAAGCACCATTATTCAAAAAATGTTCTTTGCACCATCGTTCAAAAAATGTTTATTTATTAACAGTATTTTGGAAATTTTATACATTTGGAAATGATATACAATTTTTTCGCACCCACAAGTTTGATACACTATTCTGAAATGTCGATTGGTGGACCAAATTCATTTTTGTATGATGATAACTTTATTTCTACCAATTGGTATTTTCAAATGGCTAACCAAGATCACTACAAAAATGTTTGCTTGCTATAGTATTAGTTTGTAAATAAATAAATAAAATCTTATTGCTGATTGGATCATGTTTATATGCATGACAGTTAAGTTAGCATTGGCATTTAAATAACAGACCAAGTTATGTCGGATATAACTGATAATAATATCATATGAATATGCATTGTTCATGGAAACAACAAAACACAGATGGACATGAGTATAATTCAAGGTTTAATACAAACTAATACTGGCTCAAAGCATTTGTCTTAGTTACAGTGGTTTTGCGATGCTTTGATGAAAATCAAAAGGAAACTACCAACTGGTTGCACAATGTTGGTGAAGCATGTATTAATTGTAACTGCAGTATTGAAGTTCCCAAATAAACTCCAAACTCATTGATCCTGTAGAAAAGCCAAGCATCTGCGTGTGTTGGTATAGAAGGAAAAACTTTTATCGCTCAATTTAGACACGAGTTCTACAATCAAAACTTGCATTTGCACAGAATTTTGAGATTATCTTCCTTTTTTATGGAGTTGGAGAAGGATCATCTTTCCATGGATTTCACCAGATTTTTTTCTTTTCATTTCATTGTGTGATGCTTATAAAATGTTTAATTTAACATGCTACTTCAGAGGTATACATATACTGTGTCAGTTCCATTTTTAGGCATATTCGATGTATTTTTCGTTATTTAATATCATGATATTTATGATTATGAATTAGTAAGAGGATTGTTATTTTTTGCTAGAAATATGGATATGTTTTTTATTTTCAAATTTAGCGACTACTCTTGAAAAGAAGGTTTCACTGGATACGTCTGTAATTATGCAGTATATATTTTCGGTGCTAAATGCATGTTTTCATAATAATTATGCGTCGTTAAAACTTTAAATGTTTATAGTTAATACTGCAAATAATTTCACATTTTTACTGAACCTAATTACATGAGTAATAAGTTCTTTTGGAATGCATGAACAAATGGGCGCTGACATGAATGGTTTTACTATATGGTAGTAGCAGCAGTACGTTACATGGTAGCAAAGAGTAACCTAAATTAAAAAACTAAGCAAGACTTTGAGTTTTTGAAACTTTGACCAATGCATTATTCTGGATGTAATGGTCGTTTATTTCTTTTTAGCATTTCACTATCTACTCATTCTTTTCCTGCATTCTGACACAGGTGAAGTGGTTTATTTTTAGCTACCACCAGCAAATATATGTATGGAATTGAGGAGATGTCTAAGGTTTCTTTTCTTTTTCTATTCGGGTATAACATATAAAGCATGCAACGTAACCCAATTTACATAGAATACCTATTGTCTTTCAACTACAAACACTTAATATTACAAATGGAATATTAAGGGTAACACGATAAATAATTTGGGGATCAAATTAACAAGCATCATGTGACATATTTATTACCTTCAATGGTCAACTATTATCCATTATGCATTATTTTGTGTCAAAATTCTAAAATGTAGCATAGTACAACATATTAGCATTAAAATTATCTATTCCACAACTTAAAAGAATTCAATTTTCGATTTACACTTCGAGCAAATGACTATTATAAGGTGACAAAAAATGAAGTTAGAACCCAAGAAAGTTGCATGTTCAAACATTTAGATATCAAACAATGCATCACCAATCAAGTTCCAAGAGGAGTCCATGCTGTAGCATGGTTTCACCTTAGTTTATGGTAATTAATTAGCTTAATTATCCAAAAATAGTATTAACTAAAACTTATGATTATGATTATTATTATTATTTCATAAATTAAAATATTATGGCAAATCATTGTAAAAAAAATAATCAATGCAAATTCAATACATGTATTGTGATACACTTTTGTAAGATCAACGCCATTCAAATATAGTTCTTTTGATGGAGAACTACTTCTTCAACCCCACATTCTAATGTAGATTAAGAATGTTCTCCACAACTCACTTTTGAATTTTGACACTTAGGTAAATATATTTTATTTAATTAGAAATTACAAAATGTTACATATTCAAATTAATTAAGTTATCTATATTAATTTATTTGATAAATTATTTCAAAAACGATAATTTCAATTTGCATGCCACTTTCATATTAACCAAGAAGACAAAACTAATTTTTCAATCAAATATAAAACTTAATAAATACATAACAAAAGTATTAACGTGAACAATAATATCATACTATTTAATTTTCTACTAATCTTTTTTTGTTTTTTTAGTATTCACACTTGAGTCAACTACATAAACGGATAACATAACAAAAACTTTAACATATTTTGGAAAATTTACTTGATTAAATAAGTAAAAATAACTGAGATATTTTCTTTCTCAAGCCCAATGTGTAAGATATAAACATAAATTTATACATCATAATTTTAAAAAATTATATCTAAAAATCAGTTGTTTTGCTTAAATCATTGTATGATGCATAATAAACTTTTATTTTTTTTATCACTAATAATGCAAATATTATATTTTAAAAAATAACGTGTGCAACGCACGGGTTACACACTAGTGAATTAGGGATGGTAGATTGTAGAAATGGTTTGAAGGGAATAAAGCAGAGATTAATGAACGCGTGGTGCTTGTTTCAGAGATGTGTTAACACGTGCCAAAAAATGAGAAAAAAAAGGACAAGTGTTGGAATTGTTTCCAGCTAAAGATTCCAATATCTTTTCAAAGTGTTGGAGAAAGAGCAATTATATGCTCACTCGCGCGAGTGAGCCTATACTCGTCGGGCCCCCTGAATGGAAATCAGGGGGCCCAGTGCTTTTTTTTTTAATTTTTCTTTAAAAATTCAGCATGGCCCCACTACTTATTTGTAGTGGGGCCCGCGAGTATTGCACACTCGCGCTTGCGTGAGTGTGTAAAGTATTTCTGTTGGAGAAATTTGAAGATGTGAAAAAAATTATAACTCAAAGAAAAGAAGTGCAAGTCAATGTCAAACATACATTTTTCATTTAAGCGAAGTTCACAATGCAAAAATAAATTAGATTATTTTAGGGGTGGCAATTAGACCCGACTCGATGGACCCGGACCCGACCCGTCGGGTCTCGGTTCTAGGCGGGTCGGGTTTTATCGGGTCTAAGCTGTACACTTCAAAAATTTGGACCCGACCCGATCCGAACTTCGGTTCGGGTCGGGTCGGGTTGAAGCCCGGGTCGAGTCAGGTCGACTCGGGTCTGATTGAATAATAACACTAAAAATTCATATATTTCAATGTTTTTTGGTCGGGTTTTTGGGTCGGGTCTGTGCAGGTCGGGTTTGGTCGGGTTTGATCGGGTCTTGATGGTATTTTTCATAACCTAGACCCGACCCGAGACCCATCGGTTTCGATTCGGTTTCGGGTCTTTTTGGGTCGGGTCAGTTCGGGTTTTCGGTTCTTGGTTCTAATTGTCAGCCCTAGATTATTTAGGTTTGTAACACCCCGTAATTTTATAACATTAAAATTCACAAATTAAAGTATACTTAATTTTTAGAAGAAAAATTAAGTGAAATGGGTTGCACTATTATGTTCGTTTCAAAATTTTGGGTCAAGATAGACATTTGGTTTGCACAAAACGGATAACTTATGAAGATGTTATTAAGCCTTGAAGTTTGTATGCATATGAGAAATATATATATATATATATATATATAAATTAAATAAATCAATATGCAAAAAAGTTCAAAACAGCGAATCGAGAGAGGGAATAACTGAACCGGCCCATTTTTGAGGTCGACTCAAGCCCCGCTGGGTCGACTAGGGGTTGATTCAGGGTGTTTGGTTGTCAACCCGTGGGCCGATTCGCTCTAAGGCAGATGTAGCATCTGATTGGTTCTCATAGTTCAGGGTTAATCTAATGGTCCTAAAAACACTCTCTACAACTATATAAGGACCCTAAACTTAAACCCTAATTCATTAACAAAGAGGAATGGTGCCTCCGTGCTCCTAAAACCTAAAGTGACCTAGCCTCCACCCCAATCACTCAATTCAAAAGAGAAGATAAAGATAACAAATCAACGTCTACGTCAACGGAAAGCTAAATCAACTCCAGAAAATCAGATCCTAGAATCGTTCTTCTCTTTCTTAAACCACGATTTGTAAGTACAGTTATTTTCAGATATGAAATTTAATTATGATCTTGACATGGGTATAAATATGAATTGGAGATCTATCTTATTCTTGTTTATCATATCTGTTTTTCTGTGTAGATCCATCTTATTCTTGTTTATCAGATCTGTTTTTCTGTGTAAATCTATCTTATTGTAACTATTCTGTATCTCTTCCTTCCTTCTGTTCTATAGCAAGGCTACTACGAGCCTGAGCCAAATCTCATAAGAGATTGACACGCGAACGCTAAATTTGGGGAAAATATTGAATGATGCATAATTGGACATAATTGATTTGTGACTAAATTGAGAACACAACATAAGTGGTAATTTAAGATCTAGATCTAGGCATACTATATATGACGGTTTATGATTTGGAAGAAGGAGAATTATTGTATGATAACATATGACTTGTAATTTGGGGGACAAAATGCATGTTATAATTCAAGATCTGATTTTGAGGACATAATACATGTTGTAATTTAAGATCTAGATTTGGGGGCATATTTTATATGACGATCTATGACTTGGAAGAAAAAAAAGGATATATGATTTAGGCGTAAAAGATCTATATTAAAATAGGGATAAATATTAATGTGAATACGCCTAATTCGAATTTTTGGATATTTGACACACGCGGTAATCAACGGCTATAATTTGGCATAATTTATATTGTGCATCATGATTTGGGGTTTTTTAGAGAATATTCTGTGTGGTGCAAATTTAACAAAAAAGAAGGGACATATGTTATATGGTGAATTATGACCATAATTTGGGCATGTAAAATTAGGCTTAATTTTATGATTAGGCTAGGTATGTCAATGGAATTTTAAGGAATGATTAAATCTGTTAAATTGCCCAATCTGCTAAATCTGTTGAAACTGAATACGGTAATTTGGGGTATGAAATCTGTAGGCTCGATCTAAAATTGAGCAAAACATGTTAATAGAACTTTGGATAATCTGCTGTAACTTGTAAAGAAGTTAATTTGTTGAATTGGCATAATTAGTCTGATATTGGCATAATTAGTGAATGAAAACTTTAGTTACAAATAAGAATGCTGAGACACGAGGTTAGACTCAGTTTGCGGTGGAAGCCTGCCCGGACCCAACCGGCTTAACCGGCAACCGCAAACTGTCAGTCTAATGTGAGAGGTCGTAGGCATAAGGATGCTTAGACACGAGGTTAGGTCTGGCTTGTGGCAGAATTCTGCCCGGAACCGCCCGGCACATCCAACGGCCACAAGCTACCGACCTAATGTGAGAGGTCTGTGCATTAATATTTAATTAATGCAAATCTAAGATAAATATGATGCCTAAAACGTGTTGGGTGGATAGGGTTAAAACAACTGGACTGATGAATCTAATAAACCAATTTCGTAAATCTGTAGGCCCAATACAAAGTTAGGTAAAACAATCTGTAAGTCTGTTAATCTGTATATCTGATCCGTTAGTCTGAGAACTTGTTAATCTGTAAATCTGATTCGTTAGTCTGAAAACCTGTTAACTTGTATGTCTGATCTGAAAACTAGTTAATCTGAACTTTGTACATCTGAAATCTGTAAACAAGTTAATTTGAAATCTGTTAGTCTGGGGATATAAGGTTAGGAGGGATAATTACTTGTGTCATCTGTTGTTTGGGACCCATATTAGTCAGTAACCCTTTCTGGTATCAAAACTATGATCCAACACTAAGAGGTGTCCGGGCACGCTTACTGAACTAATTGTAAGAGGTTCACTCTGATAATAGCGATGGGTTTGATGACGCATTCCAACCGGGTCATGTGCGTGCATGGATCTGGTCTGCTCTGAGGATGTAAGACACTGTGACATCTGTAAATAGGTCTATGTCTATAGGTTGCCACTTTAGGGAGTGATACACCCTTCTGTGGGCCCGACACAGGGTATTTATGTATTAGGGAGCCGATCGCTTGGGGTAGAATTTAGGGTACACTTAGTTCTGTCTTTTTCTGTTGGGGTACCGTCTATTTCTATTGGGGTGGTAACACCTGTCTGTTTCTGTGCGGTACCAACTATTGGGGTGGTAAAGGCCCATTACTAGTGTACACCTAACTCTAATATTATGTTTCCGTAGGGATTATTCTGTTTCTGTCTCTGATTTCGTTCCTGATTCTGTTTTTGTACCGTCTGTCTCTGTTCGGGTGGTAAAGGCCCATTTCTAGCATCGTGTTTCTGAAGAGATCATTTTGTTTTCTGTTTAGACAATAGGACAACACCTAATTCTGTTATACTAGTATTAGAACAGAGAAGTGAAAACTAAGTAAGGAGCTTAGCTTAGCCTATATCATTTTGTTTCTTCTGTTAACCTGCTACTCCTGTTACAGCTATCTCTCATCCAGTTTTATTTAGATGTCATGATATTGTTATCTGTTTATATGTTGAAAGTCACTGGACTCACCAGACGTATGTCTGACCTAGTTTGTTTCGCCTCTTTTCTTCCGTTTCCCCCGCAGGTACTCAGGTTGGGAACGTAAGAGCTTGACTTAGATTTCTCTCTGCTTGAAGTGCTAGAGTGCTTGAAGTATTGCTTGGCTTTGATTCCACCTATTTGTGGCATTTTCTGTTGGGGATTATGGCTTTAAAATTACGTACTCTGAAGGCTTTTATACAAGACTGATATTTATGTACTTGAATTCCGATATTGTGGTTTTGAGAGATGTAACCAAACTTACTTCTGTTTCTGTTGTGATAAAGTTATAAAATTTTCAAGTACTACTTTATGTATCTGTCTTGTAATATTCTGTTCTGTTTACTTATAATGCTTCATGGAAGTTAATGCATTCCCTTTATGAGTGACATTAACGGACATGGGGTGTTACAAGGTTTTTAGGTTAACCTTTAAAGTTGTATTTCAAAATCAATTTCAACTATTCAATAAATATATTTCCATTAGTTGGTATATTTACAATGTTTAAATTTAACAAAATATTTGGATTCAAAAATTGAGATTGAACTTATATCTACTAGACTAATTCAAACCATATTAAAATAGATTAGTTTTAAAATTCTTAAAAAAAAATCAAATATAAATCTTGATTATTAACATTAAATATCTTAATTAATTTCAATAGTTAAACGTCAAAATTTCAGGATTGTTACAATTTTCCCCCCTTAGAACTTTTTGTCCCCGAAAAGGAGAGATGTTAAAATTGTACTTATGTAAACAAATACTTTCCTTTGGGATTTCCAAAATAAAAATTATTTTCCAAAACTATAAACATGCTATGATAAAATCATATCAACTTCCTTCCAAATATCTTAAGATTTCCAAATAGTTTAATATCACATAAGATATTATCTTTCAAATGCCCGAATCAATATCTTAGAAGTCATTTACGAGACCTAAAGTCGAATATTCTTCCATTTCAACATGTATCTTATTTCAAAATCCTTCGTACAAATAATACATCTAATTTCAAACTAGTATTGCTACCCAAAAAGGTTTATTCCAAGCATTAGAAATTGATTTTAAAATTTCCAGAAACAAGTTCTCAAGAAAATATTTCCTTCCAAAATCCATTTCCCAATTCTTTAAGTAAGATTCAATTCGCTTGCTAAAATATCCCCTTTTAGCTTTTGGCAACATAGTTTGGTTTGCGTCCATTACTTAAAATCCATATTCAACCAAATCTCAATTCCTTCAATCCATTAACATCTTCAAATACTCATTGGAGAGATTAAACATTGACAAATAAAGTCTTCTTTGGTTAAAAACTTATTAGACAATAAATTGTAAATTCAAAGATTTGAAAATTTCCAAAATTTGAATTCTTCGATAAAACTTTTAATTTGTCAAAATATGAAATTTTTCATGGAAAATATTTGTATCTGTAACATTTCAAACTTGTGGACTTGAATTTTTTTAAAATCACTCTCTTAACTTATTTGTTGAAGTCATAAATGTTTTCGTTTTAGATTATTGATTTATTATTTAAAGTTTGAAAATACTTGATAACTTGATATTTGACAAGTTTTCGTCGTTCTCACAGACTTTAGACATACGCTGGCCAAGCGAATGACTAAAATCTCTAAGTACTTAAATATACTTGTTTTAACTTCCAGTGAAAATACTTTAAACCTTTGAAAATAATATGTAAGGTAAGTACTAACCGATGCTGATTGTTGAACCATTCATGAATCGCAAATACACAATGGTTTTGTCTGGGTCCACTAGAAAACATCTGTACCCATAGGAATTCTCTTACCAATAAATTTCGTCATGAACAAATGAACAATAGACATCTACAATACCCGATATCATTACGAAGTGTAGCCCTTAGGGTTGCTCTATCAGCAAGTCGAAGGGACAAGGTGCTGCGATCAGAAGTGACTAAAAGAAATCACTGTCATATACTATCACCAACCAATCGCATGGCCTACCGTTTTACATTTAGTAGCACTAATGGTTACATCTATTTCACTTGTAGACATGCCATGTGGACTGCAGATACATAATGGTTGCGCCTGATTCCCCCATGGAACATCTGTACTTGTAAGCCTTCTCAGCTCTGCGGATTTCACTATGGACCCTAGATCGCAGTAAACACAATGGTTACGCCTGGTTCTCCTAGGAAACATCCATCGTCGTAGGCCTTCACAGCCTTGTGAATTTCACTACGCAGTCGAATTCAAAGGAAACTCATGAGTTTTATGTCTGAACAACCAACTATCATTTGCAGCACCTATCAACTAAGCTCATTATATTGAAGGAGAGGGAATGTACTTTCCTTATCTTAATTTGAAAACATATAATACCATATACATACAGTACTTCATTTCATATTTCTCATATATCACACTTATGTCAATTTACGTTAGGTTATCTTTCCAAATCATGTTTTCAAACATCTCATTCTTATATAAATTCCATTATATAAGATTTCATTTCAAATCGATTACCTTCCAAATCAATGTTTTCGAATTCAATAAATCTTTCATATATACGTTTCGAAAACTTCTATATCAATATCCATAAAATCAGGGATCCCTGAAATTTCCATTCAACACCAATTCAACCTTATTTCTACATTGATGTGGGTATTCGATTTTATTTCAAATTCAAACTCACTTTTTGTAAGTCAATTATCGATCCTCACACTTGGTTTGGACTACATGTCACATTGTTAATCCATAACATAGAACTGATGTCTATCAATACATAACCTCTGAGCTCGTACACCTCAGATCGAGAATGGTGTTAATCTAAGAGAATAAATTCTATGCAACCAAAAAGATATATATTAATAGAGATCAACTGCTATGTCATAAATCACAATGTCATACATACAATCCAAACAAAAGTTCAAAATTCAGAACTCAACTTACATTATTAGTGTCAAAGTTAAACTCAGTTTAACTTAAAACTCAATTTTGTAATATTTCAAGTTGAACCAAAGGTTCAAGTTAGGCTATAACTCGAGTTCTCTTTTTAAGTTCTCAACTTCGACTTACTGTAAAGTTTGAATCATACATTTACTCCATAACATTGGTTTTAAATCGACTTTCAACCCTTTCAATATTATGCTTATCTCTTAAATCAATTCTTCACAAGTTTAAATTTATCATTGGAACTGAAACGAAAATTTAAACATCATTTAAACCTTGCATTTATTTTCAAATTTCAAAACAATCAAGTAATTCTCTAATTAAACCATTCATCAAATTAGTCAAATTAAATTTCACTTCCAAATGAAATATTTTAAATCATTAGTACGAGCTTGATATATCAAATTAATATCAAAACTAGTTTGATTCATTAGGTCAAGCCCGACAAAATAATTTTTCCTTTCCAAAAATGTTTTTTTTATTAAAACAAAATCTTATTCAAAACTTTTCATTTTTTTAAAAGTTTCTTCGTTTCTACTTACGATATTTTTACTTTCTTTGAACTTATTTGGATTAAAATCAACTTAAAATTCAAATCTTATTGGCGAAGATTGAATAATTCAATAGTCGACAGAATTAACTTTCAATTCAATAACTAGGAATCTAGAATTCAATCATTTTCTCAAGGCATCTCTTTAAGATGTACAATTACATTATCCTAATATATAGGAATATCATCCAACCCACTCGAGATTCAACACCGAAATTTTCTCTTACCCATTCAAAATATATACATATTTTTATATCAAAACAAATATGCAGCATGGCTACCATGGTAGTCTCAATTCATATTATTTATTTTCGTAAACATTCTAATTATTCGTAAATATTATGGACAATCACTTCGAAATATTTCTATTCGAAAATACTTGTATATATTACTAGTATTTTATTTCCAAACATTTAAAATCAATTTAAAAAAACACTGGAATCAAATTCTCAAGTTATGGTCAAACGACTTCCTTACTTATAAATAGCCTAGTATATCCTTATTCTACAACTTGAACTTATCTGGTTGAATACACAATTCTTTTATCATTCCAATAGTCTAACAACTTAACTAAAATTATCTTAATAACTTTGAGCAACTCGACAACGGGTTTCAAATGGAATCGAGCTTCAATCCAAAGGAGGCCTTATTGAAGAGAACTATCGAAATACCGATTCGGAGAGCGGGAATTCAAAAAGGAATATTCAAATTCCAATATAATTTAAGTTTCAAAAATAAACTATACTTTCAAAACACTTTGTATTTTCCAAATTAATTTTATCTTCCCAAATATGCTCTCTCTCTCTCTCTTTAGTAGTAATTCTAGTGTTATTTCCACTCATTCTAAGGTATCGCTACCCTATCTCTAATGAGTTTCTAAACCCGATAAGCTAAGCTTGGTTAAACCAAAGCTCTGATATGAAATGTAACGAGCCGCCTTATTGACCATTTCAAATTGATAATTAAACTAAATTAAAACGTTCACAAAGACATATTGTAATTTCTTATCGAGTTTAAAAAAGAAATAAACACATAAAATCACATAACAAGATAAATAACCTAATATCTCACAAACGGAAATTTTATTAACAAATCATAGTTTATACAATATTTTTATATATAGCGGAAGATTTTATACATAAGATTTTGATAATACAACTTTACAAATTTGACAAACCCCAAAGCAAGCGCGTCTTCTCCACTCACTAACCTTAATAACTATAGTCCTTAGATCTGCAACACTCGGGTCTGATCCGAGCCTTCCATGCAAAAACATTAAACACTTGAGTCAGGATTAATCCTTGTTCAAGTAAAACAGTTTCAACAAAGCATTAAATATAATAGTTAATTTTCACAACAATTATATGTCTTAAGCCATATACACGGTTACATAGCATTTGTTCTATATCAACTTATTTTTTTCAAGGACTTTAATCCCAGGAGCTTGCATGTACACACATGTACAGGTACATGTGTGCATTGCTTCAGCGTCCAGGAAATCAAAAATAACTAGAGCAAGCCAAGGTCACAAGGATAGTGGTATCATATACAATTGGCAGCAATGAACCAATGGATTAAGTGCAAAAATTTACTGAGTAGTACACTGGTGGAAATTTTCGAAGACCAGGGCATGTACGTTCACGATAACCAATGACATGGTTATGTTATAAGTAGCATGCAAATTTTTGGATATAGTAGGATTACATAGATCAAACAGGAAGTATGGCATTTAAATATAAAGGACCAAAACAAAATAGGAAACCTTTCAGAAGGGATAGGACAACAGGCAATTTCCCTTCAAGTTTAATGGCAGACAACCGAAAACAGTGTAGGGGAACAACGCAGTATGAATCGGAAACTAAATTTCATGCCCAAAATAAATAAAGAAACTTCAGGCAAATACAAGGCATGATTCACCAGCAAACCAAAACTCAGGTAATAGTGATGAAATATCTAACTGAGCATACAGAAATTTGACTTTTATTTACCCACTTAAAAATTTTCATGCTTTGAAATCATGTATGCAGGTTACCTAAAAAAAACATGAGATATTCATGTGTTTTCATCATATACATATATGTATATTTTTATTTTTATTTTTCCAAATATTACTACCAAATAGAACAAAATATACATGTATTAGCCTTAAATCTTTTGGTTGGATATTTGTCAATTTACTGAACCATATAATACATATATGCAGTTAAGACATAAAGGGACCAAATTTCAAATTTAGTGTCCAAGACCACAACTGTCAAGTTTAAACTTATGTGTATATACATAATATTGCTCCTTGAAAATTTTTCCATAGTAAAACTATCATGAACATTTCAGGAATAGGATAGATTACTACCCAATACTATTTACAAGTAAAAGGTAAAACATATGTGTGTATATCCCAAAACTCCACATTTAAAGCTTTTATTTGGCAAAAAATTAAGCCATATTAGAAACCTAAGAATTTTAATATATATTTAAAATTCAACAGTATTAACAACAAGATGACAAGCCAAGAAATGAATCAAGGTAGACAATACTTGTCCATTAACTACGTAGAAGCAAATAAACAGTATCCACTGCTATGTAGAAGCAAATAAGGTCAAGTAACATAAATAACCGTCTTATTCAGTTAAATCATATGTTTCATTCCATGCAAGATTATCTACAATCAACTAATACAAATTTCACCTCTACTTTTTAGATATGCATACCAAAAGACAGTCCCATAACAAAACCTCACTGTACTAGGGCAAAGGCAACAGTGCAACGAGATAATGCAGCAATAAGTATTTTTAGTTTTTACAAAAATAAAAAGTTGGAAAATCAGAAATTAAGAACAACACAAAAAGGAAACTTGATTAGAGTAAAAATTATTTGTCGATGTACCTTGGAAACATAAATGTGCTTATTGTAGTTTCTAATAAACAAGCATCATCTAAACAGATATTTTGCTTAAACAAAAATTTCCATTTACCACAGTCAAACAGAGGCTAGCAGGAGATCGGCGACAACTTGTAGGAGATCGGCGACGAGAAGTGTAAACCTTATAAATTTGAAGAGATGATGGAGGATGCAATAACAACCCTATATTTCTAAATGATTCAAGACGAGTATTTGAATTGTTATAGAATGCATATAAGTCAATGGAAGAAGCCATAATTTTGTTTCAAACTTTGTTGTGCGAAGGAGTATGATGATGGAATAAAATGCACATATGGGTTAAATGGGTAAACAAAAAATAAGCAAGTTGCAACCATGTAGCCCAATTAATTAAATGGTTTTGATGGGCTACCCACTTAACCCAAATTTTTTTCTGGGTTTAACCCAACCCATTTAGTTTTTGGGTACTTGGGCTCGATAAACGAGTTGGGTAGCCTTTTGACAGCCATAATTCTCGCTTCATGGTAACTAAACTAGTCCATTCCCAAAATAATTTTGAAACGCTTGAAATTAAAAACAAATACAAGTTACAAACAAATGTATAACCTTGCAAATGAAATTCAAGATTATCACATATCAATCCCAGAGTTGTGTGCCCTTCGATAGGATTAACCACCCAAAAGAAAGTACTAAGGTACAATAGTTCTAAAGACAATTTATCCACTATACATATAGTGATAAATTAATGCGATGCACCAATGTCAAACAAAACTCTAACATGTATGCTATGAAACAAAAGCATAACTTCCGACATTGTCTTCCCTTTTTTTTCAATAGGTTCGAAATATGAGGGTTCCACAACCATCACTTTGCCTCTAGTAATTCTGGACCTCTATTTTTATAGTGCCCAAACTGGTTGCAATTAATGCACCTAACATTCGACTTCCTAGCAGTAGTCTTGGCTTTCGCTACATTGCACTTTATTGAATAATGACCCTTATGGCGACACCTAAAGCAAACAACATCCGTCTTATTATTCTTGGGCTTTCCTTCTTTCTACGACTCCCCACCCTTGAAGAATTTCCTATTCTTTTCATGATAGCCCTGGTTCCTACCTTCTGTAAGCATCTCTTCATTACAAATGGTCATTTCCACAACAACATCACTGAGGTCTCTCAAGTATGGTTGCCCTCCCTATATCATACCTTAACCTTGGAAGAATTCCCATTCCTCAAAATTATAGTTTTAATTGTCTCTCGAGCATTATGAGACAATTCATCGAACCTAGCATCATATTCTGTCACCATCATATCTCCTTGCTTTAAATCAACAAATCATCGCATCAAAGACTGGGCAGCTTCTAATAGAAACCTTGCCCTAATCCTCCTTCGGAAGTCTTCCCATGTGATTTCTCCCTCCAGTATCATAACCGCAACAACGTTTCACTGGTGCAAAGCATTATCATACAGTTGTTGTGAAGCCGATCTTGTCTTTTTCTCATCAGTCAAGCCTGAGTCTCCAAAGATTCTTTCACAATGCAACAACCAAGTATTAACATTAGCAACATCTTCTGTTCCAAGGAATGGCATTTATCCCAAGCTAGTGTAATCCCTGCTCATTTGCATAGTTGTTTCCAACTTACTCGCTGGCATTGACTCCTTTGAAACCAATAATGGATTCGGCTTGTAACTTCCAGTTAAAATTTGGAATAAGTTCCTTATATTCGTTGATGGGTTAGCAGCATCTTGGTTTGCATTGACCCCTCAGCCTCATCCTCCCATTTCAGGAAGAAAATTTCCATTGGTCGTAGTTCCTCCACTACTAATATTCAGTCTTGCACTCATTATCTACATATCTTACTTCCTTTTTCTATAGATAAACTTTATTAAGATACCGAAAGGCAACCCTAGGACCATGGGATATATAGTACTTGTATAATACAAATACAAATACGTAATAGTTTTGTCACACTTTTGAATATTTTTATGGTCTTTGGGTTTTTTGTTAAAAAATCCTTATGGACAAAACGTTTTTTAAATGTTCATAAACTTATGCTCATATACCAAATTTGTAACATCCCATTTACCAAGACCGAAAGCATAACCTTACAGAAGCTACAATCACCTCTAGTGTCAGATTTTAGTGATAGAAAAACGAGTGTTAATAAAACATAACATACATGGGAGTATGAACTTCACAAAACATTCATTAATAAACATTTAACTCATACATACCTTTCACATAACATATGCGGGAGTATGAAAACCCATGCTCCTTTGGTTGATCAAAGTCTAAATATATAGGTAATTACAACTTTGCCAACACATACAACAAAGGGAAAAACAGAAAGTGAAACTTCCAAATAGTTATAGTCTTCTGCTCGCCTCTGGAACCTTATTCGAAGAAGATACCTGAAAGACCTTAACTCTTAGCCTACTCAAATGAGCACCCGAGAGTTAAGAGAGAAAGAAAAAGTCTTCGGATTAGTCAATAGAATAGTGTGAATAATAATCCTTTATACCTGATACCACGATATCTAGCAGGGCCACACTGTATTGCAGAACGGGTTTTCTAATCAAGTTACCTCTTAAACCAACCCCGTGCTCCTGCACTTCAATGGGTAGTGTGAAAGCCACAGTATCATAACTGATAATACAAACGTGTAATATGGAACACATATTGGCTTCCTCATCCCCGTTATTTCTGATTTCTCATCTTATTGGTTTCTAATGATTTTCCAAAAAAATTATTCTTTATTTCGGTTCCCCTTCCATGCTTCATAAGTACCACCTCACTAACAACTGAACTGGTACTTGGTTTCTACACCGCACAACTCAAGGTAACCCCTTTCTAGGAAATATAACTACTCCCTCTTCCATGCTTCGCAAGGTAATCCCTCACTGGCAACAAGACTGAAAGCTCATCCTTTTCTCATTAAAGTTAGTTGGTTCTCCTATTTATTCTACTTATTGGTCTCCTCAGTGTTTGACAGATGCAAACGTCATGTCCATGGTTACACACCAAATAACAAGTGCAACTTTCAATTGTGTTTTACCAAGTTTAATAATCATTCGTTTCAGAAATTCTACCCTTTCTTGATATATAAGAGAAACTATCATTCACTCCAAATGTAACCCCCTGATACATACAATTCCCTCAAAAGTTACCCCTTCCGAATCTATGCAATCAAGAAATCAATCAAGTCCTAGCATTAAAATATATAAGACCTCCTTTCGGTTCTATGAAAGGTGAAAAGTTCTTTATACAAAGTAGTTCTCACTTATAAAAGGTACCCCTTTGTCCCTTCCAAAAGAGCGGAGGCAAAATCCTCTTGGGGATCAGTTACATTCAATATATATATATATATATATATATATATATATATATATATATATATATATATAAGTAATAGAATAAAACCCAACCAAATGATAAGAGGTGAAAGCGTGAATACTTCCTGTATTATACTTATAATATTTCAAGTATCCAGAACTACTAAATGGTGGCCTTAAGAGTATCAGAAAGTTGCTTAGATAAGGCAGTGACGCTGACAGTAAATTCCGGTGTAGCTGACTTTTTCCCTTACAAAATAATACTTTATACCAACTCCACCATATTTGTATAATTTTTATTAGCTTATAAAATAAAATAATGTCTATATACAGTTTTTTTTATAGTATTTTGTGCCATCCAAGTATAAAATATTTATATGGATACATTAAGCATTTTAATTAACATATAAGCTTTTCCTAAGCAATTCTAACTTGGAAAATTCATAACTAATTCATACATTCATGAAAAATTATGAAATTCGAAACATGTCTCCGAAATCATATATCAAACATCCTACTAAAATTCAATGGCATTCAGATATTTCTAACTATATTTTTAACCCGAAACCCAATAGTTTCCATTTGTATTAAGCATATAATCATATTAAACATATCTATTGATTAACCACCAAATAGCATCATTTCCATCATGAAAATCCGTCATGAACAAACACAACACTTTAAGATATAACCAAGTAACTAAAATATAAGACTAAAAGTATTATTCACTTGGATATAAAGAGGTTGTGAGATTTGTTGTTTAAGTTTCTAAACTTTTAACCCTAGCTTTATTTTCTTCCTATTCATTCCTAGCATTAATGGCTAATCTCCTTATTCACTTTAGATTTTTAGAAAATGAATGATATACGAAACAAAGGTGGAATGAAATTAGATCAGGAAATATAGATCATGCCGGAATAAATCAGGGAAAGCCCATTTAATCCTGTCTTCCATCTCCCAAGTGTAGTCCCTTTCATTAGCACTTTACTAAACTTTCAGCAGTTTAATTGTCTTGGTTCTCAACTTCCTTTCATCTCTTTCCGCAACTAGTTCCTTTGAGTCAGTGGTAGTGCAGAGTCATGTATATACTTCCATAAATGTGATATATAAAACATATTTTGGACTTTAGCTAGTCAATCTAGTAGCTCCACTCGATAGGAAAGTTTTCTAATTTTTTAGAGTACCAAAAAAAGGCGTAGTAAAGTTTGGCGCTTGCTTCCCTATTTTTTTTGAAATATAACATGCCTTTCATCGGTGACACCTTGATGAAAACCCTTTCTTCAATTAAGAATTCCAACTCTTATGCTTTTCATTCACGTAACTCTTCTGCCTAGACCGAGATTCCTTTATTCAACCTTGAATGATTTCAATCTTCTCTGTGGATTTTTTCACTGATTCTAGATCAAGAACTAGACTCTCGCCTATCTCCAACCAATACAATTACGATTTACATGTCTTCCACACAAAGCTTTGAAAGGCCCCATTTCTATAGTACCATGAAAGTTGTTAGTATTGTAAAATACCACCAACTTCTCCTCTCAAGAACCACTAAAGTCAAGAACACAAGCTCAAAAGAAATCTTCTATGGTTTTCCTATCCTTCTGTGGGTGATAAGTTGTACTTATCTTGATATTTGTCCTCATTTCCTTTTGCAAACTTCTCTAATACTCACTCGTAATCAGTGATCCCTGTAGTTTATGATATTACTATGAACTCCATGAAGTCTCACTGTATTCTTTATGAATAACTTAGCTAAAACCGGTGTCGTCCTAGTATGCTTCATAGGAATGAAACGGGCACTCTTGGTTAATCTAACAATGACAACCCAAATGCTTTCATTCCCTTTCTTGATCTCATCAGTGCATTGACGCTTTATACAAACATCAAATCCAATTTCCAAATTGGAATATCCAAATGGTTGTAGCAAATCACTAGGATTTTGATGTTTAGCTTTTGCTGATGGTAGTTTATACACTGCTTCACACATAAGCCAACTTCCTTCTTCATGCCTTCCTAAAAGAAGCTTCCCTTCATGTCCTGGTACAACTTAGTTCCTTCGGGATGTTTCATGAACTAAGAATAATGGCAATCTCTAAGAACTTCCCTTCTTAGATCATCGGCCTTTGGAAACATAACCTTCCATTCCTCCATAACCACCCGTTCTGGTCTATACTGAAATCTCAAGGCTATTCCCTTCCATTCCGTGTAACACTCCATAAAATTGACCTAAAATAACATAAATTAATTTAATTTAAAATAAATAATAATACCTAATAATAAATTAATGGGTTGAAAATAGAATTTTGAATAATTGGTAATTGGGCCATAAATGTATTACTATTGTGTTCGTGGTGAGATTCTAATCCATTTTCATATTTTATTCAATGAAAACGGAGCCCGAATGAAGAAGATACTAATAAAACAAGTTATGCGTAAATTGTTTACACACAAAGTTTGAAATTCAAATTGATTAAATATAAATTTGGAATATAATTAATTATATATTGGTATAAAAGAATATTTCAGGAAATTTGAATTTTGTGTATATATTTATGTGCAAAGGGGATAAGAATAATCAACATAAGGAAAGGAATCAAAGCCATAAACTCAGAAATGAACAAAAACGATGTTACAGAAGTAAGTTGACAATTCTTTCTTTAGGATATAAAAAAGGTTTTTGAATTCCATATTTTCATCACTTTCAAAATATGGTGAAAGGTCTCTGGATAATTCTCATTGATCTTATAATCCATGAGAATCTAGTCCTATATTTTTACAACCAAAAATAGCACTCAAAACATCGCAATTCAAAACAATTTGTAATTTCTTTTACACTACTCCATGTTTCACTTTATTTTCCTTGAAAAAAAATCACAATTCAAGTTTGAATAAAACATTTTGTCAAGATTTGGGTAGCAAACTTCATCATTCTCCCGAGAATCAATAAGACTTAAAATTCCATTTTGATGACAAAGAGATTTAAGATCACAAGAAGAAAAATCAACAAAAATTGCAAAACTTCCCATATCGACTTTACCAAAGTTTACATGGCTTACGTAATCTTTGATAGCATCAGGTTGTTGCAAATGAAGCCTTTTGTGGTCTTAGTCTGCCTCATCGTTCTTGGTGTGCTTGAGGAAGCCATTAGAGAGTTGTTTTGAAGAGAATAGGAAAATGAAGATAAGTTTGAATTTTGAATTAAAGGTAGAAAGATATGATAGAAATAGATAGTTAAATAGAGAATCAATGGACATGTTCTCTGGATAAGGAACACCTTTTCAATATGTTGGGTTTAGTGAAAATGTGAAAGGAAATTCAAAGGTTTGAAATTCAAAATTTTAATTTTGAATTTCATATATATGCCAACATATATAAAGTGGTATGTCGACATACCTTCATAATTTTCAAAGAGAAAATTTGAATTTGAATTCTTGATTAATTTTTATCTTAATTCCTATTTAATTATTTCCTAAGATAATATTTATTATAAAAAACTTCTTACATTATTTGTTTTTTATTATTTTATTAAATAATTATTATTTTAAATCTTAAAATTCAAATTTTCAAACAAAGCAGACAAACAAGCAACCATTCAAACAATTTAACTAAAAAATTATTATAAAGGTGTACTTATTTTTAGATTCGTTCTTTTATTTCTGCTAATTCTTGAATTGTTGTGAAGCACATATTCAAATTGTTCGTTTCTTGCTCTTCATCGGTGGAAGATAAATCAGAATCATCTAGGGTTGCTGCATGTGCTCTTTTTCTCTTCTTTGATGAATTATCATTTAAAAGTTGATTTTGTCTCTTTGGAAAAGGATAAGATCTTTTTAGGCCGGTCGGTTCGTCACAGTTAAACATCTGGCATTATTCAGGTTATTTTTTTATAGAATTTCATTGCTCATTCCTCTTGAAATTATTTCTTTTTCTATATCTCAGGATTTTTCTAAATATTTGTTGTCATTAAGACTATCTCTTCATCATCGTTGCTATTTGAGTCAAAATCTTCGGTGTTGCATTAAATGCTGTCGATTTCTTTTTTGTTGACTTATTTTCTTTCCTTCCTTGCATTTGGAGTTCAAACAATATTACATTACCGATTAGTTCTTTAGTTTTCATTGCACTAATATCATTAGTCTCTTCAATTGCAAGTGTCTTTTGATCCCAATCTGAAGTTAATGAATTCGGGATTTTTATGACTTGATCTTACTTAGAATATGTTTTTCCCAAAACCATTGGTGAGTGTATGATATCTTGGAACATGCAATACATATTAGAGATAGACTCATTCTGGTCCAATTTAAATAATTCAAACTGATTGGTTAACAAAGATAATTTGGTTTGTTTAACTTTGCTTGTTCCTTCATGAGTCACTTGCAAAGTTTTCCAGATTTCATATGCAGATTCACAAAAGGATAACCTATTAAACTCATTTCTATCTAGTGAACAAAATAAAATATTCATGATCTTTGGATTATTTTGTGCAGCAACTTTTAGATCATTATTCCATTATGCAAAATTAACAGTGGTTTCAACATATTCAATTTGTTTGATATTCCAAGTATTTTATCCTACAGATTGTAAATTCATTTTCATTCTACAATCCTAATATGCATAATTACTACCATTGAATAATGGTGGTCCAATAATGGACTGATCTTCTATAATTCAATTATTATTATTGACAATTCCAGTGTTAGTCGCCATTTAAACTTTTCAAAAATCGAGATTATGAAAACTTTGAAAACCTGGTCGTAATACCAATTGTTGGGGATTCAGATTAAGGCAAATTAAACACTAGAGCGGGTGAATAATGTTTATGGATTTTATTAATTTCTTTATATCTTTTTGGATTTATTAGAATGTCATGCAAATCACATATATCAACAACCACAAAATCAATCACAAATGCAGAAAAATAAATATAAAAAGTAGTAAAAAGAAAGTACACACCGAAATTTTATACTGGTTCAGGGTTATCCTACATCCAGTCCCATATAACATTGGGTTGATGTGGATTTTTATTCAGTTAATATCCAATAGTATACTCCATGATTTCAGGGCTACTTGGGAACACCCCAACTGATTTCCGAAGTACAACGAGACTCAGTTGGTTTTCGAGCCACAACCAACACTCAATTAATTTGCCAGGCTACAATCACACCCATTTGATTCCTGGGCTACAACCAAACATTTTCTTATTATCAGTTTTAAAGTATTGAGTAGATAGAACTTTATCATACGATCTTTGATTACAAATAGCCTATAAATCTTGAGTAGCACTTGAATTTCAGAGAGAGATCAACGGAGAATTAAAAAGGAAAGAGGTTAATATAATTCCCTTGAAAAATCGGCAGAGTATAAGTATAGATTTTAAGAATTTAAGAAGAAAATGGAAAGGATACAAAGGAACAAGAATATGATGATTAGTTATTAAAAAACTCAGAATCTAAAGCCTATTTATGGTTTTCCAATAGCCACAACCATATAGAAAAAGTAATGGCCTGGGTTTTACAAGTTTTACTTAACAATGTTTTCTAAATGTTATCAAATGATTAACATAAATGAAATAATTAAAATTTAGTATAAAAAATTTGAACATAACCTTTGTATTTAACCTTAACTACATGTTATAAATGTAATTTCAGTTCCTAATTTAGATGTACGTATGTTAAATGTGTTACTCACTTTAAAATTTACAACCTGACAGTGGAAATGGGGCTTTTAAACATCACATAAACAAATAAGGGAAGGCCTGGTAAGACATAAAAGGATGTACACTTTAGTAAACAAACAAATGGCCACTTCAGAAAATTTAAATAAAAGGGTCGTAGGAAAAAAGGATGCCATGCACACAAGGGTATCATCAAGTTTTAATGTGATTGGCCATTTGAATATATGAAGTACCTTAGGAGTAAACGTTGATGAATTTACTTAAGCGGGTAGGCAATTTTATGCAACCTTAAGGACATAAGAGGTACATGTGTGCCATAATCGATTAAATGTGATGGCCGAATGCACATTTGTCAATTGGAGAATGTTTGGCAGAGTGATACTAGGATATTCTCCACTTAAATAAATAGCTGCAGCTACCACTACAAAAAAACATCAATATAAAGACTGAAAAATTAAGACTGAAATTACTCAGTCTTTAAATAGAGACCGAATACAAACTGGAAAATGTAGTCTTTAAAATTTCATATTAAAGACTAACATTCAGTCCCAAATCGGTTTGTAACTATTAAGACTGCTTAGAGACCAAACTTCAGTCTTTATTTCGGTCTTTAATTTGGTATCTAAGAAGTCTTAAAATGATTAAACATTCAATGTTGATATCTTAACTAAGCAAATCTAATTATTAATATTGGTAATTCATGTGAATGCGATTAAAACTTGTTACAGTTTACATAGCAACTCACATATGTGAATATATATATATATATATATACATATATATATATATATATATATATATATATGAGGAGGAGGGTTCCACTACACCTCTTATATTGCACGTGAACTCTCCCCCCTTAATCTCCACCACTCATTTCCCCACTCATTCTCTCTCTTCCCACTAAGAAATAATATTGTAATGGGAAAAGAGAGAATGAGTGGGGAAATGAGTTGTGGATATTAAGGCGGAGAGTTCACGTGCAACATAAGAGATGTAGTGGAACCCTCCCTATATATATATACATATACATTATATATATATAGGGCAAATTCAATGGAACCCCAAATAGTGAGCACCCTTTTAGTCTACCACTTTTTCACCACACATTTCCTCCTCCTCTCCTTCCACTCATTCTCTCACCTCTCACTCACTTTCTTTAATATAAATGAAAAGAGGAAATTAGGGGGCATTTGGGGTGCTCCATTTTTGGGGGGCTCCTTGATCCTATCCCTATATGTATGTATGTATATAATATCATCGTCCTTATAAAAAAGAATTCAAGTTGTATTCAACGTTGGTTAGCTCAAGCTTAATAAGACGATGCTCAAACCTATCGGATAAAAATTAGACCACATAAATATTTTCTACATATCTTTTTCTATACATGTTCAAGACATATCTTCTTCTTTCACTCTTCCTACATAAAAAACTACTATTCTACTATCTACCCAAAATAACATTTTTTCAACTAATCGAAACCTACTTGTATAATGTGTCATATCGGTGGTCGGATTGTGAAATTAACCTACCATTAGTGATGTTGACTGATGTATAATAAAAAATTGATTTGATAGTTGAAAGAACATTTAATTTAAAAGTTTCTAAATCAAATTAAACACAACTTATCCATAATTATTAGATTCTAAATATTAAAAGTTTCATCCATATTCCTGTAGAATCTCAAACTAGTAGTTTTTTCTTCACATTATTAATAAGCACAAATAGGGGTTTATTTATATGACCAAAACTCAATTTCAAAATCATCTATATCGATGTTTGTAATTTGAGAAGTGGCGGATACATAAATTTACATTTTAAGTTGATTCAAAAATTACAGTATATTGGATATTGGGTGAAATAGTATAAGACATATTCAGTAGATACAAGTGTTATTTATCTTTCCATCTTACCCTTCATAATTTCAGTTAAGGAAACTTAAACTAACCTCCCTGGAATAAGACATCATTCACTAATGTCCAGCACCGGTTATCTTAACAACCATACCGCTAGCTACAATGATTTCTTTATTTCATATGAAGTATCAACGAAAATCAAAATTTCAGTTATGTAATAATAATTTTGTACCATGTTTTCGAAATTTAATTAAGACATTAGATCTTATACATCATTTAAAGAAATTGTTTGAATCTTTAATAATGATAAAACATCCTGATCATCTTTTTTGCTAGTACGATGAATGCTGAAAAGTGATATAAATTAGGGTAGAGATAGGTATAAATATGGAGTTGACGATGATGATTCTTTCATAAATTTCTAATTAGAGAACTGGAGAATTAGAGTGAAGGTTTAAGTACCATAGAAAGAGATGGTAGTTGTACTGTAATGACCCGGATCTTTATGGTTTAATTTTAAATATTTAATATGGATTTAAATATTAGGAGGGGATAATATAAATGGAATTTTATATTATGTTATTAGTTTAATAATCAATTTCGATTTAAAATCGAATATATTAAATAACAGAATACGAAAATGGATTTAGTTGAATTCAAATTTAATTTGAATTAAATACAGTTCAATTAATTAATGAGAAATTTCATTTGAATTTATAACGATAATAATATTAATTTATTTTCGCAGAATTTAAAAGATTTGAAATTTAATTTATATCAATATAAATTAATATCCGTTGCGGATGATCGAATTGGACCTCGTGACCTATCCCACTGTATCCGGAATAGTGGTATTACCCTAAGATCGTCAGTTGTTGGGTTCAGGAAGGAGTTCGGCATCATGGGTATTTTAATTTTAGGATATAGTTTTTAATTAAATTAAATTAAAATAAATAAGTGTTGTGTGGCTCCCTTTTCTCCCACAAACAAATACATTATCGTGCCCTCCCTTATCACCATAAATCAAACCAACACCGTGCTCCTTCATTCACCCCAAATCGCAACCACCTCCTTCTATTTAAAAACCGCTCCTCCCTTCCTCTTTTAATTCATTTGTTTAATCCGAAACCGAAAAGCTTCAGACGAGATTCAAAAATGGCCGCTCCTTCACCTTAGTTCAAATCGCGATACATTTTCTGGAGCTCGCAAATTGTTTTCTGTGGGTTCGGAGTATTCTTCATTTCGAGTCTAGGGTTCGACGGTTCTATTTCTGGTCGCGATCGTTGTCTGGGGGTTTAGCGAGTTCTTCAGGCATCCTAGGGATTCGGCTCCTCAGTGATTCGAGCTCGAATTAGTACTTGCGTTTCTAGGGTTCGAACTAGGGTTCTGGACTGGTGCGAATTACCTGATGGTTGAGCACTCGAGTTCGGTTTTTGGTCAAGGGCTTTGGGGAGGTTCTGACGTTGGTAATTGGAGGGTGCGGATCTGCGAAGTGGAGACTTGGACTTAGAGTTTGAGGGGTTTGTCGAATAGTGAAAGATGGAGAAGAATAAAGGTACAAGGGTGATCGAAGTTGGACAAAAGGGAAAGACAGGAGCTTGACAGTAGGGGCGAGGCACTGTTGATGAATTTGACAGTAAAAGAAAATAGGAGGAGAGAGAGATGTTCATGTTTGGTTTCATACAATAGCAACCTTTTCGGATTTTTACAGTAAGGAAGGAAGGACCAAACTGGATTAAGGTAATTAATTTTAGTTAGTAATTAATTTCTAATTTCATTTAATAGTTCGATAGCGTAAATAATGAATATAAGTTGTTAAATTTATACATGATCTTATCGAACAAAGGCAGTCGAGGAAGTTGTAGCTGAAGATTTCATAATCGGAAATTAAAAAGAAATCAGAATAGATCGAAAAATAACAGTGAGTAAACCTCACTCACCATTTATTTAGAAATTATTTTTTATATAGTTAAAAATAATTATCTGTGCTTGTTTGAATGTTGTTTGATTGTTTTAAAATATATATTAGTTATTTAGGATATATATATATATATATATATATATATATATACTGGGTTGATGATTGGTTGGATTCCCGCAGTTTCATTAGCGGATGCCCGCGGTATCATTAGCGGATGATTACCCTATACGCCCCACGCTATGATTAGTGGATGACCTTTATACCGCGATATCCTGCCTCGAAGCAGGATGGGTATTACTATGTTGACTAACGTATGTGGATGCAGGAAAACAGGTTGGAGGAATCCAACTGGATTCCTCAAAAATATATTATCTGTTTGTTGTTTGTTTGATTTCATATATATTCCTATATGATGTGTTAAAAATCAAGTGATTGAAATTCGGTTGATTTGATTGTTTAAAATATCCCTGGGGCTTGAATATGGATTTATAAAAATATCGAAAAGGGTATTTGATATTTAAAAAAAGGGAATTCTATTTTTATAAATAGAATTTGAATTTTTAATAAAACTATAGAAAATATTAACTTGTTTTGAAGGTATATAAAACAAGTGATCGAATTTATAAACTTTGTTTATAAATGAAAATATGGGTTTTGAATCGAATTTATAAACTTTGTTTATAAATGAAAATATGGGATTTGAATCGAATTTATAAACTTTGTTTATAAATGAAAATATGGGATTTGAATCGAATTTATAAACTTTGTTTATAAATGAAAGGTGGGATTTGAATTGAATTTATAAACGTTGTTTATAAATGGAAAGGTGGGATTTGAATTGAAGTTATAAACGTTGTTTATAAATAATGCTGAGAATTCAAATAGACTTTGAATATAGAATTTGAATATAGAATTCAAATGGACTTTAAAATATAGAATTTGAAAATAGAATTCAAATGGACTTTAAACTATAGAATTTGAATATAGAATTCAAATAGACTTTGAATATAGAATTCAAATGGACTTTAAAATATAGAATTTGAAAATAGAATTCAAATGGACTTTAAACTATAGAATTTGAAAATAGAATTCAAATGAAGTTAAATAAAGAGAATTCAAATAGAATTGAATTGGAATTTGAATAGAGAAGTCGATAAGGAAACGAGAGTATGAGTATAATTAGAATTGGTTATTATGCAAGTTAAATTATATTTGAACATGTCATGTTCAAATATGAAAGTGAAATAGACTAAGGAGTAAATTAACAAATTTAGTTAAAACGATTGGTATAGTTAAAATAGATTGGACAGGCATAAATATACAGGAGACAGGTATGGAATAAAGTATAGAAGTGAAATAAATAGAATGCCCGACAAAAAGGTACGTATTAAATTCATATATGAGATTTTATGCGCCGTATCGGCTAGCCGCTTGGCTTTTTCTTTTTCTTTTTGAGATGAGAAGGACCGGGAAAGCTATTTGAAATTTCCCGATGCTCCCGATACAAAGGAGGTTATGGCGAATTTTTCCGGGAATTTAAGGAGATAGAATATTTTTAAGATAATTTGATAGTTAGAAATCAACATATCGATATATATAGAAGTCGATAAGGAAATGAACTTAGAAATAGAATAGTATAATCAAAAAGGAAGACTTGGAATAAAATCTAGTAAGAATAGAAAGAGGAAGAGTATACGTGTTTAAAAGTGAATCAGTAGTTGTATGGTATTGTCTATTCGAGTAAGTAGTCATATCTGTTTTGACGTTATAAATGATATTCAGTCAAGGTCTGAGAGGTAGTTATACCCCAACTTGATTGATTTCATTATTAACAGATAAACAGTAAGATTTCAGGCTCGAAGATCAATGTTGAATAAGAATTAGTGGAATATAGTATTTGGGTTGTCGTAACGATGTTTTACACAACATCTGTTTTAACCCAAATAAGTATAAGCTTGGAAATAGAATAGAATACTTCCAAAGTACAGAATAAACGAGATCGGAAAAGAGATAAGTAATTGGAATATTTTCCAATTATAAATAACATATATTTTCTAAAGTTAGAAAATAAAGGAAGGCGATATTCGGAAATGTTTTCCAAGTAACGTAAAAGGCCAATATGGTTATTGAAAATATTTGGCTAACAAATATTGATAAAGAAATAGAGAAGAGATTTAATTAATGTAATATTAATTAAAGGCTCACTGATTGTTGGATGTTTGGATGAACACTTGTTTTATTCGATAGTTAAATCATCGACTATCGAAACACTTGTTTTTATTCGATAGTTAAATCACAGACTATCGAAGTTTTGACCATCGTTGTCAATATGGAGAGACCGGTTGGATTATTATCCGAAGAACCACTCCATATCGGCAGTAGCGTGCGAATCAGATTATATAAAGATAATCGAAGACGGAGTAGAGTGCAAGGACTTTTTCTATTAATAGAAATAGTGCCTTCAGTTCATCCTGTTCCTGGGTGACGTGTATGGATGAATGTCTGACAAAGTATTTCCAGAAAGGTCACGTACATTGATTTCTTCAACCGTACCAAGAGTGGAAGCGGAGAAGGAAACTTCTTTTGGCTAACACGTAATGTACTGTTGAGGACGTCAATCAGTGATTTGATGGATTTGACGAGGTGGCATTCGAAGTGAATCTGGTGTGATGAAAAGCGTAGCTTCTAGCCTCATCATCCGGTAAATGACAAAAATCGGGCAAGCAGCATGGCTATGTAGGTCGCACCTATTAGGGTGTATAATCACCTGATCTAGAGTTTCATTTACTTCTAAAAATCTATTGTCGATGCTGTCCCATTCGGGAAACGGTTGCTGATCCCAACCATTGGTGATATACATTCGATACACTCAAGCGAAATGAGTGGTCGGTCATGTGTGGCTGAGTTGCAAGATGTTCTTGTTGAACTCGGTGTATTCTCCTCTAGAGATATACCAGCGGAAGGTGGTTCCATACCTTGTCATAGTTGGAAACCCATTACCCAATACGTGCTTGCGGTTTATGATTTGTATATATATGTGGAACGTGAGATGCAAACGTTCCACTAGATTGTTATTTACTTAATTTAGACATTATTATAATATCAAAAGAGTTTTGATATAAAGATAAGTCAAGTGTTTGGATTCTCATAAGGGAAAAACCCGTTCCGTGTTATGCGGCGTGGTCTTATGAGGTATCATTTAGTTTCAGAAACTGTTTTAAACTGTTTACTCATACCAGTCCCATGACTGACCCGGAGTTTATTTGTTTTGTTCTACCTAAACTCTTGGGTGCCTAAATTTGTACGGGCAGTCAAGTAGTTCAGGATTTTACATATCTATCTAAAGGAGCTTGGAGCAGGAGGCTTCAGCGTTATCTAGTTATAGTGTTGTTCCGCTATGTTGTAAGTATTGTACTCTGATAAGTGTATGTTATACAGTTAAGATTTTGTATTTCAAAGATATGATATATTATATTTTGTTCCGCCACGATGTGAGATTCTGTGTTGATATTTATGTTCTTCTTCTATCTCTTTCTTCTAAAAAAAAATTATTCCGTATTTTCGTGATATTTGGGTTGGACGTATGATGTATATAGTCAACTCCGATGTTGCGGATTTGTGGGTCATTACAGTTGGTATCAGAGCTTAGGTTGAGCGAATACCTAGACTTGTTGTAATGTGCTCATTAGAGATAGGATCAGTAGTATCCTAGAATGGGTTGAGTGTGTATATATATATATATATATATATATATATATATATATACGAGAGAGCGTACTTGTTATTTGATATAAAAACTGTTTTATATTGTGTTGACTAGTCTGTTGAGTGGATTATGAATTTTGGTCGAATCGTGGGACGCCACGATGTCGATAGGAGTTTATAAACACTTGAACAGAAGATTGGACATGATATTGTTTTTAAATAGTTAAGTTGATTGTTAGGATTATAATCAAATTAGATTAAAAAACAGAAATAGATATATAATCAATGGAATTAGTATATGAAATCAAATATACAAATGGGATGAATTAAAATTTAATTCCAACCAGAATTCAGAATTTAAAATCCTGGGAGATTGGAAAATATTTTTCTAAATGGATTTTGAAAGAAGTATAGCACTGGAATCACTTCAGGGGCTGGGAAATAATCCTGATGATGGTCGCAACATCATCAGTGTTCATTTTCGAGTTTCTAAGTGATGAATTGCTGCCTTAGAAAAGTTTTTGATGGAAATTTGTTTGAAAAGAAACAAGTTGTTTGAAAATTCAAATGTTTTGAATTTGGGATATATATATATATATGTATGTATATATTTATATTACTTCAAATGGAATTTGGTTAAATAGAATTTCAAAGAAAATATAAAGTTTGAAATAGAATTTTAAATAAAAGGAGTTTAAATAGAATTTGAATTCAAAGTGAAATTAATTAGAATTTGAATTCAAAGGAGTTAAAATAGAATTTAAATTCAAAGGATTTCAAATAGGAATTTGAATAAGGAATTTAAATAGAAATTGAATAAAGGATTTCAGATGGAATTTGAATAAGGGATTTGAAATGGGTTTTGAATAAAGGATTTCAAATAGAAATTGAAGATAAGAAATTCAAATAGAATTTGAAGATAAGAAATTGAAATAAAATTTGAATAGAAGAAAAATTCAAATAGAAATTGAATAGAAGGAAATTCAAAAGAGTTGGAATAAAGAGATTCAAATGGAATTTGAATATTGTAAATATATAGAATTTCAAATAGTAGTGAAATAGATCGGGAATATTATGTTGAAATGGAAAAATGGATTGGATATATATTAAAAATATATCAGAATGGAGTTGAATTTATTATAAACAAAGTTAGAACATTTATATTTATAAATATAATTAAAATGAACTTGCCATAGCGCGGCAGTTCGTAAATTGGCGATTCAAACTTCAATTTAGTATACAGAACTCAATTAAAGTCGGAATTCTGTGAAACAAGAATCGTCGGGACCGGTTGAACAATAGTTTTCTAATGAAAAAGAAAAATCTGGATTTCGTCGTATAGATTTTGAGTTATGTCAAAATCAAATTTTTAGAAAAGCAGCGCCAGAACCATTATAAAACCATAACGGTTTAATTAAATAAATAAAGGGATTTTTAGGAAATAAAATCTGAGTTGGCACTAGAAAAATCCAGGCTGGAGATATAAATTAAATATGAACTCCAGTGAAGTAAGTGAAATGATTTTTAAGACAAAAATCATATTTTTAAATGGTTAAATAGAATTAACTAAATGGGAAAATAATTAGTTAAAGGAAATTTGAATCGAAATTGGGTTTTTGGATAAGTGAAAGAGATTGAGAGTTTATATTCGAAATCGAATATATAACTCGAGTTGAAAATATAATTAGGTTAGTTTATAATTAAGTTGACATATATTTGAACACGTTATATTCAAATAAAAAGGGTGAAATAGGCAAAACGGTTAATTAGCAACGAGTTAATGGGAATTTGAATGGTTGAAAATTAAATTTAACTTAAGTAAGTTAAACGGATCGAAATGGATAAATTAAGTAAAATCAATGTGAATGAAATATGAATTGGGTGTGAATAAAGGAAATATATTTGTAACACAAATACAAAGGAAGTTATGTGCAAACAAATAGAAGGAGAAATATTTGTAAAAACATTTACAAATAGAATTTAGAAGGAAATATTTGTAAAAACATTTACAAATAGATTCAATGGAAATATTTATTTATAGAAAATAAATAGAATGTTATAGATGAGATATGTATTTGTTAAATAAATAGAATTTAATCAAAGGAATATTCAGAAGATGAATAGAAAATGGAAACCTGTTTTTAACAGATAAATAGAAAAGATTAATTTATAAATGACAGTATATAAATTAAATTAAATATTTATCATTCGATAAATGGAATATATAAGTCTGAACTTATATAGGGAAGAGATATTGGTTTTTAACACCGATAGTTTTAAATAGAAGGGGTACACAACACTTGTATAAGTGAAGTAACGTTATTAAAGAGGACATTTATAAAGTGAAGAACCGTTACTAAAAGTAAATCTTTATAAATGAATAAACGTTATCCAATAGGAGTTATTCGGATAGGAGAAGTCGATTAGAGTTAGAATAAATCGATTAGAATAAGAATTAACCATTTAGAGTTAATCAGTTAGAGTTAATCCGTAGAGTTAATTGAATATTAGTTATTCAATTAGAATTTAACGAATATTTGTTATTCAAATTAAGAGTTAACCAGATAGAGTTAATTGAACATAGTTAATCGAACTTGGATTTAATTGAATGTTAGTTATTCAATTAAAATTGATCAAATATAGTTATTGAGATAGAGTTAGTCAACCATAGTTACTCAGGATAAGTTGCCATTTCGTACGACTGCTAGCGTAATTCGCAGGGCTGCAGATAGCCTAGGGCGGTCGGATGTTTCCTGGGGGAATCAGGCGTAACCATTGTGATCGCTGCGATCTAGAGTCAAGCGAATGGAGTTAAATCAAATATTAGTTTATTCGGATAGAATTAAAGGAGTTATCGAATATAGTTTATTCGAAAGGAATTATCGAATTTGGTTATTCGAAAGGAGTTATCGATTACTAGTAAATCAAAGAAGTTATCGATTTTAGTTTAATCGAAAAGAGTTATCGATTAGTTTAATCGAAGTGAGTTCTAGAATATTGGTTACTCGAAGGAGTTATTGAATTTAGTTATTCGATGGAGTAAATCGATAAGATTTAAATCCAATAAAGTTAATTGATAAGAGTAAATTGATAGAGTAAATCGAATATAGTTTATTCAAAGAAAGGATTTCGAATCTAGTTATTCGATAGAGAGATTATCGAATATAGTTATTCGAAGGAGTTATCGAATAAGGATTTATTTGAAAGAGAGTTACGTAAGGAAATTTGAAATGTTGAGTATCAACATAAATAAGTTTTGAAAAGATAAATGGTTTTGTTGCACTTTTTCTACCTTAGCAATTTCGAGGACGAAATTTTTTTAAGTGGGGAAGATTGTAATGACCCGGATCTTTATGGTTTAATTTTAAATATTTAATATGGATTTAAATATTAGGAGGGGATAATATAAATGGAATTTTATATTATGTTATTAGTTTAATAATCAATTTCGATTTAAAATCGAATATATTAAATAACAGAATACGAAAATGGATTTCGTTGAATTCAAATTTAATTTGAATTAAATACAGTTCAATTAATTAATGAGAAATTTCATTTGAATTTATGACGATAATAATATTAATTTATTTTCGCAGAACTTAAAAGATTTGAAATTTAATTTATATCAATATAAATTAATATCCGTTGCGGATGATTGAATTGGACCTCGTGACCTATCCCACTGTATCCGGAATAGTGGTATTACCCTAAGATCGTCAGTTGTTGGGTTTAGGAAGGAGTTCGACATCATGGGTATTTTAATTTTAGGATATAGTTTTTAATTAAATTAAATTAAAATAAATAAGTGTTGTGTGGCTCCCTTTTCTCCCACAAACAAATACATTACCGTGCCCTCCCTTATCACCATAAATCAAACCAACACCGCGCTCCTTCATTCACCACAAATCGCAACCACCTCCTTCTATTTAAAAACCGCTCCTCCCTTCCTCTTTTAATTCATTTGTTTAATCCGAAACCGAAAAGCTTCAGACGAGATTCAAAAATGGCCGCTCCTTCACCTTAGTTCAAATCGCGATACATTTTCTGGAGCTAGCAAATTGTTTTCTGTGGGTTCGGAGTATTCTTCATTTCGAGTCTAGGGTTCGACGGTTCTATTTCTGGTCGCGATCGTTGTCTGGGGGTTTAGCGAGTTCTTCAGGCATCCTAGGGCTTCGGCTCCTCAGCGATTCGAGTTCGAATTAGTACTTGCGTTTCTAGGGTTCGAACTAGGGTTCTAGACTGGTGCGAATTACCTGATGGTTGAGCACTTGTAACGGCTGGAAATTTCCGACTCCTCAAGAGTCGGAAATTCCGAGACGTTAGTGAAAGAATTTAGAAGGTGAGAAAGAAAAGATAGAACTAATAGAATAGAAGAAGAAGAACATCAGAATCATCAGAGTAACACGAATCTCACAGCGGAACGAATAACATATAATATATAACACAACTTTGAAGTAAACAGTTATATATATACAATAGCACTTATCAGAGTACAACACTTACAACACAGCGGAAATAACTATAGCTATAAAATCTTGCAGCCTCCTGCTCCAAGCTCTCCAAGTATATCTGTAAATCCCGACTACTTGACTGCCCGTACAAATTTAGGCACCCAAGAGTTTAGGGAAAACAACAAAGTAAACTCCGGGTCAGTCATGGGACTGGTGTGAGTAAAATAGTTTAAACACAAGTATAGGATATCTCATAAGACCACGCCGTGAACACGGAACGGGTTTTTCCCTTATGAGTATCTGAACAACTTTGACAAGCAATATCATTGTGATATTATAATAATGTCTAAGTACAAATAGGTATCAATCTAGCAGAAACGCTTGCATCTCACGTTCCACATACATAGTATAAAATCATAAACCACAGGGCGCTTATCGGAGAATGGATTCCAACAGACAAGGTATGGGAGCACCTTCTGAATAGTGTACTCTAGAGGTGATACACTCAGGGTTCAACAAGAACGTCTTGCAACCCGGCCACACATGACCGCTCACTCATTTAGCTTGAGTGTCGCGAATATATTGCCACCACGGTTATAGGCCATCAAACCGTCATTCGAAGATACAGAATCAAAAAGAAGTATAAATATGGATATTCCCTAGATCGGTGACAATACACCCTGCTTGGGAATGACCCAACTAGCCATGCTGCCTAGCCCAACTTTTGTTACTTCCTGGTGTGAGGCTAGAAACTACGTCTATCTTCAGAACATCTGATCACCATTCACTTTGAATGCCACATCGTCATACCCGCCAAATCACAAATTGACTTATCCAAAAATAACACGGGTATACAGCTAAGAGAAACGAATTCCTCCGCCACCAAACGTGAATACGTTTGAACAGATCAACTTATGCGATCCATTGGATATACTCTGTCAGACCTTCTTCCATATACGTTGTCCTGGGACTGGACAAACCGAAGGCACTATTCAGTATATCCATCTTAGTCACTGTTATCTAAGACTTATACAACAGCCCTTGCACTTTACTCCGTCTTCAATTTATCTTTGGCAGATATTGCTCGCAGCGCTTATGCCAATACAGAGTGGTTCTTTGGATAATAATCCAACCGGTCTCTCCATATTAACAACGTTAAAATGGTAAAAACTTTGATAGTCTGTGATTCAACTATCAAATGAAAACATGTCGGTGTACAAACAACGATCTTATTCCCAAATGGAAATTCGATCGATCAATCATCATATGTTCATATTTCCTTATTTCATATATTTAGAAAATATATGTTATTAATCATTGGAAAACATTTCCATAGCTTATTTTCACATCACTATTATCTCGCAACTATCAGTCCCTAACTGTAACTAGTATGAGAACAATTCTCTAAGTATCAATCCGGAAGGTCGAAACCAACATCAGATCGTCACTTAGAAAACCGTTCAACTTACCCTCTCCAGTTAGTTTCTGAATTTGCTTAACTCTATTTCTTAAATTCTTATCATGAAAACATTTCATTTTCTATGTTTAGAAAACATATCTGACTATATTTGGAAAACGTTTCCAAAACTCATCTACGGATTTCAAATGAACGTTGTATAAAACATCGTTACGCTTAATCCATTTATCGCTTATTCCTTAACTTTATTCCTAATCAACCTTTTAGATCGAACCACAACTATTCCTTTGTCAATTCTGAAGTCAATCAAGTTGGGGTATAATTACCTCTCAGACCTTAATTGAACAACGTCCTTTACTGTGAAATAGATGAAGCTCATCACTCACTTTTTCCAATCATCTGTTTACGCAAATTCTCGGATTCAGGTTACGAATCCACTTCTTATATGACAGTGTTTGATTATAACTATAACGTTATAATCCTACTCCTGCAATGTCTAACCTAAATTATAACTTTATCTCCTAACTCGAATAATTTAACAGACACCTAATTTCTAAATCAATAACTAAACCTTGATTTAAACCCTGGAAAGTAAATAGTACTTTTCCCGAATTTGCTATAATCGAATTCGACGTATAACTCTCTCTCGAGTAATCTCTATTCGATTAACTCTCCCTCGAATAACCTATATTCGATTATCTCTCTTCGAATAACTCATATTCGAAATCTCTCTCTTTCGAATAAACAATATACGATCTCTTTCTTTCGAATATGCTATATTCGAAAATCTCCTTTCGATTTACTAATCGATAACTCCTTTCGATCAAGCTAAAATCGATAACTCCTTTAACTCTATTCGAATAACTAATATTCGACTAACTCCTTTGGATCAACTCATTTGATTAACTCCTTCGAATAACTAATTCGAATAACTTACCTTCGAATAACCAATATTCGATTTACTCTAACTCGATTAACTTAATTCTAATCGATTTACTCCATTTCGATTCAACTTAATTCAAATCGATTAACTTAACTCAAATTGATTAACTCCTTTCGAATAACTAAATTCGATTTAACTTCTCTAACTCTACTCGAATAAATTATATTCGATTAACTCTTTTAACTTTACTCGAATAAACTATATTCGATTAACACTTTCTTTCGAATAACTATATTCGATTAACTCTTCGTCTAACTCCTTTGGCTTAACTCTTCGAATAACTCCTTTGGATTAACTCTTCGACTAACTCCTTCGGATTAACTAACTTCGAATAACTCCTTTGGATTAACTAACTTCGAATAACTCCTTTGGATTAACTCTTCGACTAACTCCTTCAGATTAACTCTTCGATTAACTCCTTCGGATTAACTAACTTCGAATAACTCCTTTGGATTAACTCTTCGACTAACTCCTTCGGATTAACTCATCGATTAACTTCTTCGGATTAACTAACTTCGAATAACTCCTTTGGATTAGCTAACTTCGAATAACTCCTTTGGATTAGCTAACTTCGAATAACTCCTTTGGATTAACTAACTTCGAATAAATAATATTCGGTAACTCTTCTCAAATGAATAACATTTGATTTCTCCACTCGAATAAACTATATTCGATTACTCTTCCCTCGAATACACTATATTCGATAACTCTACATCGAATAGGTGATATTCGGCAACTCTACTTGATTAACTCCACTTGGATAACTCTAACTGATCCACTCTGACTGGTCATCTTTAACTGGTCAACTTTAACTGGTCAACTCTAACTGGTCAACTCTAACGGTTTATCTTTAACTGGTAAACTTTAACTGGTTAACTCAAATGGTTTAACCTAACTGGTTAACTCTAACTGTTTATCTTTAACTGGTAAACTTTAACTGGTTAACTCAAATGGTTTAACCTAACTGGTTAACTCGTCTCGATTAACTGAACTAATCCACTTAGTTTAACTTAGCTAATTCACGTTGATTAACTCTAACCGATTCCCTTAATTAGTTTAACTCAACTAATTTACTTGGATTAACCACTTAGTTAACTTCACTAATTCACTTTGATTTACTCTAACCGATTCACTTAGTTTAACTTAACAAATTCACTTCGATTAACTCGACCAATTCACTTGGTTAACTCGACCAATTCACTTGGTTAACTCCTATTTATTTAACAAATAAATATCTCCTTTAGTTAAATTCTATTTATTTAATCTCTAAATAAATATCCTTTATATTTCTTTTAACGAATATAATTCCTTTATATTTTGATTAACAAATATATCCCCTTATATTCGATTAACATATATATTCCCTTGTATTTGATTTACAAATATAATTCTTTTATATTTGTTTTTACCAACTATATTCCTTTATATTCAGAATCCTTTTTCTTATATATATATATATATATATATATATATATATATATAAAATCCCTTGATTTTATATAAATAAACTATTTTCAAAATATACTTTGAAAACCCCTCTCCTACATTCTGGTATTTCTCATGGTATTTAACACACCATATAACAACGATAAATATCGTCCCACCCCACGTAATCACACAGATTATATACATCACATTATATATCACAATATAAAAATCACAGTAAAATAACTGTTGAGGAATCCTGTTTGATTCCTCCAACCTGTTTCCCTGCACCACAGATGTTAGACAACACCAGTATAATATTCTGTTAGAACAGAATCAACATATAACTATTTGACGGTTTTTATATATATATACATATATATATATAACCTCTACTAACTGACTAGCAGTTCAAGCAAACAATCAACACACAGTCAAACAGACAATATTTTAACAGTTCTAAGAATACAACGTGAAAATAAACTGTTTAGAGTTTGTGAGATTTACTCACCTTTGGACGATCATCGTCAATGACGATAACCATCGCTTGATTCAACTGGACAATTTATTTTGCTGTAAATTGTGACGGACTCCAATTGACTCGCGGTCAGTTCCATTGTGGAGCTTTCGTACATACGATCCCAACGCAACTTACGGTTCATGATTCTGATTTCATATGGCCGAGATATAGTGATTACAAGTTATGGTACAATTAAATAAATAAAAAACTTGGATTTTAAATCTAATTGGGCTTAAACACAAGACCAAGGCCCATACCCGTTTATACGCACCCGTATGTATCTCCTCCTGCATTTCTTCCTAAACCACAAATCCCGTTGCTCCTCCTGTAGAAACCCACGCCATTTCCTAAATTCAATCACCTCGTTCTCCTTCCATTCACACCCGAACTTCCTGAACTCTTTACCACCACACTCCTCATCGCGAGCTCTTCAACTTCAACCCCTAAATGCTCAGCTCGACGCTTCTTGATGGCTCACGATTTCAGGCCTGGCTCGCGCAACCCAGGTGTCGCAACATCCATCTCAGCATCGAATCCTTCCAAATACCATCACAAGATGCTAGTTTACCTCATTAACACACAAACGAACTCGATTTGATGAACTAGTTCTTCGATTTACCACAAACTCCCTAACCCTAGAACGCTGTGTAAAATCCAGCACCCAAAAGGAAGCGTCGAACTCATTGAAAGTAGGGTAGGATCGAAGGGCATCATCCACTGCTTCGATCTGTATATGTATTGTAATTTATAGCATTATATTTGAATTGTTCTTGATTTTTCTTTTGGGAATTTGCTTTCTGCGTTTGAGATTTTGAGAGCTGGGTTGTTTTTATAATGCGTTTGGGGTTGGTAAGGTATGTGGCTGAGAAAGGAGGTAGTGTGGCCTTTGTATTGACCAAGAAATTAGGTAGGATATTTTTCTTATTTTATTTTATCGATTTTCTATTCATATTCGTCTTATAAAAATCCATACGATCATGTACGATACCTAAAAATCACGAAACTGGACATGCAGCTACAGTTCGACATTACGGATCCAACAAAACTGGTTTCGTCGAATTCCGACTCCGTATGCTCACACAGCGTATTTTTAACTGTCGAAAAACTGACTATTTTTCACTCTAAAAATCCCTACGGTCACACACTGACTCTAAAAATCACGAAACTTGGAATCTAACAACTACTTGACATTACGGATCCAACAAAACTGGTTTCGTCGAGTTCCGACTTCGTATGCAAAAGTGGCTATTTTTAACGCTCTAAATAGCCTATTTAAATATATAAATATATTTAAATATTATTAAATTAATTACTTAAAATTAATTATTATCGTCTGTATTCACAGTGTAATGCCGTACGGCTCTAGACTATTCCTGTATGTATTTACAACTCGATATTACATCATCAGAGTTATATCGACGGTCGATTTCTATTTAAATCCCTATTTAAATATAATTAAATCGTTATAGTCAGGGCGCTGCATTTCTGATAATTTGATTTGGACGTAACTCAAAATCCACACGACGAAATCCCGATCTCTCTCTTCCACTAGAAAGATATACTCCACCAGCTCCACATGTTTCTTGTTTCACAGAAATCCGATTAAAAACGGATCCTGTATACTCAGTTGAAGTCTAAATCGCCAAATAGCGAACTGCCGCGTCGTTTCGCGCTCTATTTTAATTATATTATAATTAATACGTTTTAACGTCGATTATTAAATCGATTCGTTATTCAAATTCAATTCTAAACTGAATTAAATATTTTAGCTGATCCAATTCACACAGTATTGTGAATTTGGTGATTTCCGATTATTTCGACATTATAATATATTATTATATTGTTTATTTTAATTAAATATTCAATATTATTTAATTCAAGTCATCGATATCGCCCAATCGATATTTAATAATTAAATAAATTAATTATTCGACAGCTAACAAAACGCGCCATTACAGACTTCCCCACTTAAAATAATTTCGTCCTCGAAATTGCTAAGTTAGAGGTTGACCCTATATATTGGGACTCCTAAGATTGGTTTACCCCTTATTTCTGATTTCAACCGAACCACTTAATATCGACTAAAATATTTATTCTTCCGACTAACTAAAATTTTCAAAAATTCTGAAAATTTTCTAACACTTTAAATTTCGGAAATTTTTTCCATAACCTCCTTTGTACAGCCCTATCGGTAAAACCACAACTCGCCTCTCTAGGCCTTCTCCAACCCAAAAGAAAATCAAACAGCCAAGCGGCTTGCCAATTCGGCTCATAAAATCCAAACTCATATATAGTATAAACATGTACCTTTTTGTCGGTCGTATTAACTCATAACTTTCACCTGTTATCAACCCAACATATACCCAAGGTCATCTCAACAAATTCTCCAATCTGTTTTTATCCATAAATCCAACCATTCGTTTATACCCGAGTCTAATTCAATTTCAAACCATCGTTACATTCCTGATTTCCAAATTCTTATATCATTCATCAACTTAATCGATATCATTCCAATATAATTCTATATTATATTTAACATTGTCTGAGCTTAATTCCAATTTATTTACCCAATTTCAATATTTTAACCCATTTAACTTCATAAGTTAAATTTTTAATTTCAGAATTCAAAATTCCTGGGTTTATTTCAAATCAAGTTTCAAATCCTAACACTAATTCAAAATCTTGGAATTTCTAAACAACTTGTTTTGTCAACACAATTCGAAAACAAAATCCTTGGTAGTAATCCGCCACTTAGAAACTCGAAAATTACACCGACGATGTATCGATCCATCCTCGGAATTATTTTCCAGTCATCCAGGTGAGTTCAATACTATATTTATTTTGAATTGAAAAACATTTTCAAAATCTCCCAAGAACTAAAAATTTCCTTATTTTAATTCCAATTTTTGATTTAAATTCAGATTTACTCATCTGATTTTATATACTTTACTTATATGGATCTGATTGGTTATTTATAACCATTTCACTTTATAATCTTACTTGGTTATAATAACAACCCATATATCTAATATATTAAAATTTTGATATATATATATATCTATATCAAAATATACTTTGGGTAAAGTTAAATTCACTTACCCTCTTTCAAAACATATCGTGACGACCCATCGTATTCGAGTGTTTATTAACTCCTACCGATACAGTGGATCAAACTGATCGACCAGAACTCATAAACAACTCAACCAATGAATCTCCGCAATATAAAACCATTTTTATATCTAATACAAATATGCACTCGTATATATACACCCAAACTCAATCTAGGATATTACTAATCCCATCTCTATCGAGTTATGCCACAGAGCCAAGGTAATCACTTAACTTAAGCTCTGATACAACCTGTAACGGCTGGAAATTTCCGACTCCTCGAGAGTCGGAAATTCCGAGACGTTAGTGAAAGAATTTAGAAGGTGAGAAAGAAAAGATAGAACTAATAGAATAGAAGAAGAAGAAGAACATCAGAATCATCAGAGTAACATGAATCTCACAGCGGAACGAATAACATATAATATATAACACAACTTTGAAGTAAACAGTTATATATATACAATAGCACTTATCAGAGTACAACACTTACAACACAACGGAAATAACAATAGCTATAAAATCTTGCAGCCTCCTGCTCCAAGCTCTCCAAGTATATCTGTAAATTCCGACTACTTGACTGCCCGTACAAATTTAGGCACCCAAGAGTTTAGGGAAAACAACAAAGTAAACTCCGGGTCAGTCATGGGACTGGTGTGAGTAAAATAGTTTAAACACAAGTATAGGATATCTCATAAGACCACGCCGTGAATACGGAACGGGTTTTTCCCTTATGAGTATCTGAACAACTTTGACAAGCAATATCATTGTGATATTATAATAATGTCTAAGTACAAATAGGTATCAATCTAGCAGAAACGCTTGCATCTCACGTTCTACATACATAGTATAAAATCATAAACCACAGGGCGCTTATCGGAGAATGGATTCCAACAGACAAGGTATGGGAGCACCTTCTGAATAGTGTACTCTAGAGGTGATACACTCAGGGTTCAACAAGAACGTCTTGCAACCCGGCCACACATGACCGCTCACTCATTTAGCTTGAGTGTCGCGAATATATTGCCACCACGGTTATAGGCCATCAAACCGTCATTCGAAGATACAGAATCAAAAAGAAGTATAAATATGGATATTCCCTAGATCGGTGACAATACACCCTGCTTGGGAATGACCCAACTAGCCATGCTGCCTAGCCCAACTTTTGTTACTTCCTGGTGTGAGGCTAGAAACTACGTCTATCTTCAGAACATCTGATCACCATTCACTTTGAATGCCACATCGTCATACCCGCCAAATCACAAATTGACTTATCCAAAAATAACACGGGTATACAGCTAAGAGAAACGAATTCCTCCGCCACCAAACGTGAATACGTTTGAACAGATCAACTTATGCGATCCATTGGATATACTCTGTCAGACCTTCTTCCATATACGTTGTCCTGGGACTGGACAAACCGAAGGCACTATTCAGTATATCCATCTTAGTCACTGTTATCTAAGACTTATACAACAGCCCTTGCACTTTACTCCGTCTTCAATTTATCTTTGGCAGATATTGCTCGCAGCGCTTATGCCAATACAGAGTGGTTCTTTGGATAATAATCCAACCGGTCTCTCCATATTAACAACGTTAAAATGGTAAAAACTTTGATAGTCTGTGATTCAACTATCAAATGAAAATATGTCGGTGTACAAACAACGATCTTATTCCCAAATGGAAATTCGATCGATCAATCATCATATGTTCATATTTCCTTATTTCATATATTTAGAAAATATATGTTATTAATCATTGGAAAACATTTCCATAGCTTATTTTCACATCACTATTATCTCGCAACTATCAGTCCCTAACTGTAACTAGTATGAGAACAATTCTCTAAGTATCAATCCGGAAGGTCGAAACCAACATCAGATCGTCACTTAGAAAACCGTTCAACTTACCCTCTCCAGTTAGTTTCTGAATTTGCTTAACTCTATTTCTTAAATTCTTATCATGAAAACATTTCATTTTCTATGTTTAGAAAACATATCTGACTATATTTGGAAAACGTTTCCAAAACTCATCTACGGATTTCAAATGAACGTTGTATAAAACATCGTTACGCTTAATCCATTTATCGCTTATTCCTTAACTTTATTCCTAATCAACCTTTTAGATCGAACCACAACTATTCCTTTGTCAATTCTGAAGTCAATCAAGTTGGGGTATAATTACCTCTCAGACCTTAATTGAACAACGTCCTTTACTGTGAAATAGATGAAGCTCATCACTCACTTTTTCCAATCATCTGTTTACGCAAATTCTCGGATTCAGGTTACGAATCCACTTCTTATATGACAGTGTTTGATTATAACTATAACGTTATAATCCTACTCCTGCAATGTCTAACCTAAATTATAACTTTATCTCCTAACTCGAATAATTTAACAGACACCTAATTTCTAAATCAATAACTAAACCTTGATTTAAACCCTGGAAAGTAAATAGTAATTTTCCCGAATTTGCTATAATCGAATTCGACGTATAACTCTCTCTCGAGTAATCTCTATTCGATTAACTCTCCCTCGAATAACCTATATTCGATTATCTCTCTTCGAATAACTCATATTCGAAATCTCTCTCTTTCGAATAAACAATATACGATCTCTTTCTTTCGAATATGCTATATTCGAAAATCTCCTTTCGATTTACTAATCGATAACTCCTTTCGATCAAACTAAAATCGATAACTCCTTTAACTCTATTCGAATAACTAATATTCGACTAACTCCTTTGGATCAACTCATTTGATTAACTCCTTCGAATAACTAATTCGAATAACTTACCTTCGAATAACCAATATTCGATTTACTCTAACTCGATTAACTTAATTCTAATCGATTTACTCCATTTCGATTCAACTTAATTCAAATCGATTAACTTAACTCAAATTGATTAACTCCTTTCGAATAACTAAATTCGATTTAACTTCTCTAACTCTACTCGAATAAATTATATTCGATTAACTCTTTTAACTTTACTCGAATAAACTATATTCGATTAACACTTTCTTTCGAATAACTATACTCGATTAACTCTTCGTCTAACTCCTTTGGCTTAACTCTTCGAATAACTCCTTTGGATTAACTCTTCGACTAACTCCTTCGGATTAACTAACTTCGAATAACTCCTTTGGATTAACTAACTTCGAATAACTCCTTTGGATTAACTCTTCGACTAACTCCTTCGGATTAACTCTTCGATTAACTCCTTCGGATTAACTAACTTCGAATAACTCCTTTGGATTAACTCTTCGACTAACTCTTTCGGATTAACTCATCGATTAACTCCTTCGGATTAACTAACTTCGAATAACTCCTTTGGATTAGCTAACTTCGAATAACTCCTTTGGATTAGCTAACTTCGAATAACTCCTTTGGATTAACTAACTTCGAATAAATAATATTCGGTAACTCTTCTCAAATGAATAACATTTGATTTCTCCACTCGAATAAACTATATTCGATTACTCTTCCCTCGAATACACTATATTCGATAACTCTACTTCGAATAGGTGATATTCGGCAACTCTACTTGATTAACTCCACTTGGATAACTCTAACTGATCCACTCTGACTGGTCAACTTTAACTGGTCAACTTTAACTGGTCAACTCTAATTGGTCAACTCTAACGGTTTATCTTTAACTGGTAAACTTTAACTGGTTAACTCAAATGGTTTAACCTAACTGGTTAACTCTAACTGTTTATCTTTAACTGGTAAACTTTAACTGGTTAACTCAAATGGTTTAACCTAACTGGTTAACTCGTCTCGATTAACTGAACTAATCCACTTAGTTTAACTTAGCTAATTCACGTTGATTAACTCTAACCGATTCCCTTAATTAGTTTAACTCAACTAATTTACTTGGATTAACCACTTAGTTAACTTCACTAATTCACTTTGATTTACTCTAACCGATTCACTTAGTTTAACTTAACAAATTCACTTCGATTAACTCGACCAATCCACTTGGTTAACTCGACCAATTCACTTGGTTAACTCCTATTTATTTAACAAATAAATATCTCCTTTAGTTAAATTCTATTTATTTAATCTCTAAATAAATATCCTTTATATTTCTTTTAACGAATATAATTCCTTTATATTTTGATTAACAAATATATCCTCTTATATTCGATTAACATATATATTCCCTTGTATTTGATTTACAAATATAATTTTTTTATATTTGTTTTTACCAACTATATTCCTTTATATTCAGAACCCTTTTTCTTATATATATATATATATATATATATATATAAAATCCCTTGATTTTATATAAATAAACTATTTTCAAAATATACTTTGAAAACCCCTCTCCTACATTCTGGTATTTCTCATGGTATTTAACACACCATATAACAACGATAAATATCGTCCCACCCCACGTAATCACACAGATTATATACATCACATTATATATCAAAATATAAAAATCACAGTAAAATAACTGTTGAGGAATCCTGTTGGATTCCTCCAACCTGTTTCCCTGCACCACAGATGTTAGACAACACCAGTATAATATTCTGTTAGAACAGAATCAACATATTACTATTTGACGGTTTATATATATATATACATATATATATAATCTCTACTAACTGACTAGCAGTTCAAGCAAACAATCAACACACAGTCAAACAGACAATATTTTAACAGTTCTAAGAATACAACGTGAAAATAAACTGTTTAGAGTTTGTGAGATTTACTCACCTTTGGACGATCATCGTCAATGACGATAACCATCGCTTGATTCAACTGGACAATTTATTTTGCTGTAAATTGTGACGGACTCCAATTGACTCGCGGTCAGTTCCATTGTGGAGCTTTCGTCCATACGATCCCAACGCAACTTACGGTTCATGATTCTGATTTCATATGGCCGAGATATAGTGATTACAAGTTATGGTACAATTAAATAAATAAAAAACTTGGATTTTAAATCTAATTGGGCTTAAACACAAGACCAAGGCCCATACCCGTTTATACGCACCCGTATGTATCTCCTCCTGCATTTCTTCCTAAACCACAAATCCCGTTGCTCCTCCTGTAGAAACCCACGCCATTTCCCAAATTCAATCACCTCATTCTCCTTCCATTCACACCCGAACTTCCTGAACTCTTTACCACCACACTCCTCATCGCGAGCTCTTCAACTTCAACCCCTAAATGCTCAGCTCGACGCTTCTTGATGGCTCGCGATTTCAGGTCTGGCTCGCGCAACCCAGGTGTCGCAACATCCATCTCAGCATCGAATCCTTCCAAATACCATCACAAGGTGCTAGTTTACCTCATTAACACACAAACGAACTCGATTTGATGAACTAGTGCTTCGATTTACCACAAACTCCCTAACCCTAGATCGCTGTGTAAAATCCAGCACCCAAAAGGAAGCGTCGAACTCATTGAAAGTAGGGTAGGATCGAAGGGCATCATCCACTGCTTCGATCTGTATATGTATTGTAATTTATAGCATTATATTTGAATTGTTCTTGATTTTTCTTTTGGGAATTTGCTTTCTGCGTTTGAGATTTTGAGAGCTGGGTTGTTTTTATAATGCGTTTGGGGTTGGTAAGGTATGTGGCTGAGAAAGGAGGTAGTGTGGCCTTTGTATTGACCAAGAAATTAGGTAGGATATTTTTCTTATTTTATTTTATCGATTTTCTATTCATATTCGTCTTATAAAAATCCATACGATCACGTACGATACCTAAAAATCACGAAACTGGACATGCAGCTACAGTTCGACATTACGGATCCAACAAAACTGGTTTCGTCGAATTCCGACTCCGTATGCTCACACAGCGTATTTTTAACTGTCGAAAAACTGACTATTTTTCACTCTAAAAATCCCTACGGTCACACACTGACTCTAAAAATCACGAAACTTGGAATCTAACAACTATTTGACATTGCGGATCCAACAAAACTGGTTTCGTCGAGTTCCGACTTCGTATGCAAAAGTGGCTATTTTTAACGCTCTAAATAGCCTATTTAAATATATAAATATATTTAAATATTATTAAATTAGTTACTTAAAATTAATTATTATCGTCTGTATTCACAGTGTAATGCCGTACAGATCTAGACTATTCCTGTATGTATTTACAACTCGATATTACATCGTCAGAGTTATATCGACGGTCGATTTCTATTTAAATCCCTATTTAAATATAATTAAATCGTTATAGTCAGGGCGCTGCATTTCTGATAATTTGATTTGGACGTAACTCAAAATCCACACGACGAAATCCCGATCTCTCTCTTCCACTAGAAAGATATACTCCACCAGCTCCACACGTTTCTTGTTTCACAGAAATCCGATTAAAAACGGACCCTGTATACTCAGTTGAAGTCTAAATCGCCAAATAGCGAACTGCCACGTCGTTTCGCGCTCTATTTTAATTATATTATAATTAATACGTTTTAACGTCGATTATTAAATCGATTCGTTATTCAAATTCAATTCTAAACTGAATTAAATATTTTAGCTGATCCAATTCACACAGTATTGTGAATTTGGTGATTTCCGATTATTTCGACATTATAATATATTATTATATTGTTTATTTTAATTAAATATTCAATATTATTTAATTCAAGTCATCGATATCGCCCAATCGATATTTAATAATTAAATAAATTAATTATTCGACAGCTAACAAAACGCGCCATTACAGCACTCGAGTTCGGTTTTCGGTCAAGGGCTTTGGGGAGGTTCTGACGTTGGTAATTGGAGGGTGCGGATCTGCGAAGTGGAGACTTGGACTTAGAGTTTGAGGGGTTTGTCGAATAGTGAAAGATGGAGAAGAATAAAGGTACAAGGGTGATCGAAGTTGGACAAAAGGGAAAGACAGGAGCTTGACAGTAGGGGCGAGGCACTGTTGATGAATTGACAGTAAAAGAAAATAGGAGGAGAGAGAGATGTTCATGTTTGGTTTCATACAATAGCAACCTTTTCGGATTTTTACAGTAAGGAAGGAAGGACCAAACTGGATTAAGGTAATTAATTTTAGTTAGTAATTAATTTCTAATTTCATTTAATAGTTCGATAGCGTAAATAATGAATATAAGTTGTTAAATTTATACAAGATCTTATCGAACAAAGGCAGTCGAGGAAGTTGTAGCTGAAGAATTCATAATCGGAAATTAAAAAGAAATCAGAATAGATCGAAAAATAACAGTGAGTAAACCTCACTCACCATTTATTTAGAAATTATTTTTTATATAGTTAAAAATAATTATCTGTGCTTGTTTGAATGTTGTTTGATTGTTTTAAAATATATATTAGTTATTTAGGATATATATATATATATATATTGGGTTGATGATTGGTTGGATTCCCGCAGTTTCATTAGCGGATGCCCGCGGTATCATTAGCGGATGATTACCCTATACGCCCCACGCTATGATTAGTGGATGACCTTCATACCGCGATATCCTGCCTCGAAGCAGGATGGGTATTACTATGTTGACTAACGTATGTGGATGTAGGAAAACAGGTTGGAGGAATCCAACTGGATTCCTCAAAAATATATTATCTGTTTGTTGTTTGTTTGATTTCATATATATTCCTATATGATGTGTTAAAAATCAAGTGATTGAAATTCGGTTGATTTGATTGTTTAAAATATCCCTGGGGCTTGAATATGGATTTATAAAAATATCGAAAAGGGTATTTGATATTTAAAAAAATGGAATTCTATTTTTATAAATAGAATTTGAATTTTTAATAAAACTATAGAAAATATTAACTTGTTTTGAAGGTATATAAAACAAGTGATCGAATTTATAAACTTTGTTTATAAATGAAAATATGGGTTTTGAATCGAATTTATAAACTTTGTTTATAAATGAAAATATGGGATTTGAATCGAATTTATAAACTTTGTTTATAAATGAAAATATGGGATTTGAATCGAATTTATAAACTTTGTTTATAAATGAAAGGTGGGATTTGAATTGAATTTATAAACGTTGTTTATAAATGGAAAGGTGGGATTTGAATTGAAGTTATAAACGTTGTTTATAAATAATGTTGAGAATTCAAATAGACTTTGAATATAGAATTTGAATATAGAATTCAAATGGACTTTAAAATATAGAATTTGAAAATAGAATTCAAATGGACTTTAAACTATAGAATTTGAATATAGAATTCAAATAGACTTTGAATATAGAATTTGAATATAGAATTCAAATGGACTTTAAAATATAGAATTTGAAAATAGAATTCAAATGGACTTTAAACTATAGAATTTGAAAATAGAATTCAAATGAAGTTAAATAAAGAGAATTCAAGTAGAATTGAATTGGAATTTGAATAGAGAAGTCGATAAGGAAACGAGAGTATGAGTATAATTAGAATTGGTTATTATGCAAGTTAAATTATATTTGAGCATGTCATGTTCAAATATGAAAGTGAAATAGAATAAGGAGTAAATTAACAAATTTAGTTAAAACGATTGGTATAGTTAAAATAGATTGGACAGGCATAAATATACAGGAGACAGGTATGGAATAAAGTATAGAAGTGAAATAAATAGAATGCCCGACAAAAAGGTACGTATTTAATTCATATATGAGATTTTATGCGCCGTATCGGCTAGCCGCTTGGCTTTTTCTTTTTCTTTTTGAGATGAGAAGGACCGGGAAAGCTATTTGAAATTTCCCGATGCTCCCGATACAAAGGAGGTTATGGCGAATTTTTCCGGGAATTTAAGGAGATAGAATATTTTTAAGATAATTTGATAGTTAGAAATCAACATATCGATATATATAGAAGTCGATAAAGAAATGGACTTAGAAAAAGAATAGTATAATCAAAAAGGAAGACTAGGAATAAAATCTAGTAAGAATAGAAAGGGGAAGAGTATACGTGTTTAAAAGTGAATCAGTAGTTATATGGTATTGATTATTCGAGTAAGTAGTCATATCTGTTTTGACGTTATAAATGATATTCAGTCAAGGTCTGAGAGGTAGTTATACCCCAACTTGATTGATTTCATTATTAACAGATAAACAGTAAGATTTCAGGCTCGAAGATCAATGTTGAATAAGAATTAGTGGAATATAGTATTTGGGTTGTCGTAACGATGTTTTACACAACATCTGTCTTAACCCAAATAAGTATAAGCTTGGAAATAGAATAGAATATTTCCTAAGTACAGAATAAACGAGATCGAAAAAGAGATAAGTGATTGGAATATTTTCCAATTATAAATAACATATATTTTCTAAAGTTAGAAAATAAAGGAAGGCGATATTTGGAAATGCTTTCCAAGTAACGTAAAAGGCCAATATGGTTATTGAAAATATTTGGTTTACAAATATTGATAAAGAAATAGAGAAGAGATTTAATTAATGGAATATTAATTAAAGGCTCACTGATTGTTGGATGTTTGGATGAACACTTGTTTTATTCGATAGTTAAATCATCGACTATCGAAACACTTGTTTTTATTCGATAGTTAAATCACAGACTATCGAAGTTTTGACCATCGTTGTCAATATGGAGAGACCGGTTGGATTATTATCCGAAGAACCACTCCATATCGGCAGTAGCATGCGAATCAGATTATATAAAGATAATCGAAGACGGAGTAGGGTGCAAGGACTTTTTCTATTAATAGAAATAGTGCCTTCAGTTCATCCTGTTCCTGGGTGACGTGTATGGATGAATGTCTGACAAAGTATTTCCAGAAAGGTCACGTACATTGATTTCTTCAACCGTACCAAGAGTGGAAGCGGAGAAGGAAACTTCTTTCAGCTAACACGTAATGTACTGTTGAGGACGTCAATCAGTGATTTGATGGATTTGACGAGGTGGCATTCGAAGTGAATCTGGTGTGATGAAAAGCGTAGCTTCTAGCCTCATCATCCGGTAAATGACAAAAATCGGGCAAGCAGCATGGCTATGTAGGTCGCACCTATTAGGGTGTATAATCACCTGATCTAGTGTTTCATTTACTTCAAAAAATCTATTGTCGATGCTGTCCCATTCGGGAAACGGTTGCTGATCTTAACCATTGGTGATATACATTCGATACACTCAAGCGAAATGAGTGGTCGGTCATGTGTGGCTGAGTTGCAAGATGTTCTTGTTGAACTCGGTGTATTCTCCTCTAGAGATATACCAGCGGAAGGTGGTTCCATACCTTGTCATAGTTGGAAACCCATTACCCAATACGTGCTTGAGGTTTATGATTTGTATATATATGTGGAACGTGAGATGCAAACGTTCCACTAGATTGTTATTTACTTGATTTAGACAATATTATAATATCAAAAGAGTTTTGATATAAAGATAAGTCAAGTGTTTGGATTCTCATAAGGGAAAAACCCGTTCCGTGTTATGCGGCGTGGTCTTATGAGGTATCATTTAGTTTCTGAAACTGTTTTAAACTGTTTACTCATACCAGTCCCATGACTGACCTGGAGTTTATTTGTTTTGTTCTACCTAAACTCTTGGGTGCCTAAATTTGTACGGGCAGTCAAGTAGTTCAGGATTTTACAGATTTATCTAAAGGAGCTTGGAGAAGGAGGCTTCAGCGTTATCTAGTTATAGTGTTGTTCCGCTATGTTGTAAGTATTGTACTCTGATAAGTGTATGTTATACAGTTAAGATTTTGTATTTCAAAGATATGATATATTATATTTTGTTCTGCCATGATGTGAGATTCTGTGTTGATATTTATGTTCTTCTTCTATCTCTTTCTTCTAAAAAAAAATGTTCCGTATTTTCGTGATATTTGGGTTGGACGTATGATGTATATAGTCAACTCCGATGTTGCGGATTTGCGGGTCATTACATGTACAGTGCAAAGAAGAAAGAAACATGAACTATAAAATTAGCACGTAACTCATGCAATTGAAAAATAATGTATTTATAATTTTATTTGTTAAAATTTTAACTTATATAATATGTTGTTATAAAATAAACTAAGAACATAAGCAAGTACAGAGGAAATGCATATTTATTTAGATCTCCATAAAATGCAAATATACTCCTTATTTGTAAACTCTATAATATCTCTTGATATTTAGCATATTCATTATTACTTGTAATATGGAAACACTTGCAATGGATTATTCAAACGTAAAGGAGATAAGATATATCGTGTAACGATCCACCATTTTAAACAATGTAATTTGCTAAAAATGATAGACAATTATTATGATAATAATAGTATCAGTCACAAAATACAGACAAAACAATAAAATTACAACTCAGAATCTCGTAGCGAAAATAAATAATACTTAAGTGACTCATATACTAGATTTTTCTTCCTTTGATGTAGAATAATTGGAAATAACATAAGTTAATAACTACATAACTAAATTGTTGTGATAATATAATTAGAATAAAATAGAGCTTCCAAATATGCCTTTGTCTCCAGAAAATCAATCCATAACTGTAATACTCAAGGCTGACCAGAGCACATTTTGAGGAAAAGCATAAACATCTGGATCTGAACTAACATCCTCATGTAAATCAATAAATCAAAATGCGTAGTAACTTAAGAGTTATGGATTTTATCATCTTGTAAGGATCCGTTAAACTATTTACATATAATAATATTCACTATTATAGATAATGTCTATTAGTAAAATAAATATCAAAATAGAATTAAGTCTTTAAATTGATCCACCTTAACTCATTTAATTTGCAAACCAAACTCGTGGTGGGCTCGTATACGGATAAATATGACAAGCCAAATGAGGCTATGCCCAAGGTAGGATTCTACCAGTTTACCCTTTCCGCTGGTCGTGGTCGGTGTGTTGATATGATCGCGATAACACACTGAAATCAGACCACAAAATGTTCAAATGAAAATTTGTTATTTATGTAATATCGATTGTCTCCACCGTAATCAATCTTATTAACCAATTTAAATGGAGCCAGCGAGATCGAAATTCGATGAAACGAACATCGATGTTTATATCATTGGTTTTTCTTTTAAATCCTTTTCGTATGAAAATATTTATACGTTAAAATTAATATATTAACATTTATTACTTATCGATTTCACATTAAATTCAAAACAAACAAATTCTAAATTAAACGATCATTTCAATTTATTAAGTTCAAATAAACTAACGTATATGAAATTTAAATTTAAAAGTCCAATTCATTGACTTAAAAGAAATCAAATTTCATATAATTTTAAACGCTAAATTTATGGTTCGTTACATATCGCGTCATCAACTTTTTTTAAAAGAAAAGCCCGCTGAAAATCATAAATAATGAAAATTGTATAATAGTAGGATAGCATAGTTTATAGTCTGTGGTATTACGAGACAAAATACTTTATTATTTTACCTTACTTTTGAAAAAAAAGATGAAAAGAAGTAATATCAAATTGTATCAATAAAAGCTATAATATGTAGTTGGCTCAGAGAATTAATATGTAGTAAGAGAGTGATATTCAATTGTAGTTAACTAGTACATATATTTTTAGCTATTAATGTCTTAACAGAAGGAAAAAAATAAAGTAAATTTCTTAATAATGCAGATGTTAATAATTTATGTTATGTGAGAAATATATATATGTACATATATATATATATGTATGTATGTATGTACGCACTATGTATGTATATATGTATGTATTTAAATTGGTTAATGTTGTTGGAGTGGTGATGGCGGCTGTTGCGTGATGACGAGGAATGCACAAGCACGAGGAGCTGAATTTGACGGCGAGCAGGCAGGGGTTGTGGGAGTGACGGTGTCCGTGTAAATAAAGATGAGGACATTTGGATAGAGGGAGGAACGAGACTGTGGCCATGATTTCATTAATTTGGGGATTTTATTTTTGGTCGAGAAAAAGAATGAAATGAAAAAAGAAAGGGGACGAAATAAATAAAAGGGAATGAAACCAAATGTTTTCAATATTCAGATAACTTTGTTCAAGTGTCAAACAATTTTCAGCATACCTAACAAGCGGCAAATTTTATTAAACCTTATTTTAACAAATGTGTATGCAATTCCAGTATACTCTAAGTATACAACTTATACACGTGTATTTTATACATTTCAAATACAAGCTCAAATTAATTTTTAAAACTGAATTCAAATCTAAATAAACTTAATTATAAATCTTCAAGTTAAATTTAAAATCAAAATACTCAGACAACACATATCAAATAGCTTTAAAATATTAATAACGTTTAAATTAACAAAACTGTTTAGATTTAAATATTTAAATTTAAATTATACTTACAACTTATTCAACTCAATATTAGAAAGGATTAATTGATAGGAATAATCTCAAGTTTAACATGTCTTCCCATTTTAATCTCAATTTTGGATTATTTTTTAAATAATCCGAAATTTGGGGGTGCCTTCCCAAATTGATTCCACTGACCTAATAACTTGCTATAGCCGGTTTCAACTTTTTTACTTTACCAATTCTAATGTAAATTCGTTTCTTGTTAACCGATCTTCTTCCTTGCTCGACTTCAAATCTTTCTGCAATTCGTTTCTTCGATTCTTCATTTCTTTCTCGAATTCAATGAAAAATCAGTCACTTTCTTCTATTTCAAGTTCAATTCGTTTCCTCGCTCTCCTCATCCTCTCTCCAAGGATCGTAGACTGGATCATCTTCACTGGATGTCCCAGGATCTTCGCCAATGATCTCACTAATCATCTGTTCTAAGTTGTAAGAACATGGTGTTGAAGTAAGAGTTCTATTTTGCATACTTTCCATGGGGTATCCATCTTCGTATGAATGTTGTTAAGTTGACGCATTTTCATCTACACGTAATGCGGAAGCTGGTTAGTTTGAATGTTGTTGAGCTAAGGCATTTTCAACTACACGTACTGGGGAAACTGGTTGGGTTGAATGTTGTTAAGTTGATGCATTTTCATCTACAAGTAAAGAGGAAGCTGTTTGAGGTGTTTAAACTTTGGTTTGGGTTGAGGGGGAAATTTTCTTACGATTTCTAAGCGACGTTCTTCTTTCCAAACACGGATTTTCTTTAGCTGATGAGGAAGGTTGCGTACGCTTTCTAGAAGATGATCTAGTTTGAATTTTTTTAGGAGAAACCTACTTCTTAGGAGTAATCTTCTTCCTTCGTCTTGCGTTAATCTTCGGTGGAGAGGCGGTTGGACTCTGAGTAGAATCCTGTAGCATATCGTGTACGGTGTCATTCATGTCTGGGGGTTCTACATCAATGCTAGGAGGAATATCAATCCCATGCACCACAAACAACTCAATACAATGATATTTATCGCAATTTCAGCCATTTGCAGCACCTCATTGTCTTCATAAACCCTCTTAAGCCCCTCTTCCAAAGGATTCTCCGGCAATAAGTAATGTACTTCGACAATTGTACGATATTGTCCACATTCTTCAGCTAACTCTTTTAACCAAAACCAACATAACAAATCAGGGTCGACATTAATTGTTTTAGCCTCCCCTCCTACATACTGTAAACCATATGGACCTGAATGAAACGAACCTCCATGCCAAAATTTCAGAAATACTTCATCCATAATTACCCAAATATGTTTTCATCAAAGCATGTCAATGCACAAATCGATGCGACCTAGCTCTACTGAAATTGAATTCAATTACATAGCACAAAGGATTGAATTTACCAACCAGAATCGGGAGAGCCAAAGGAACGTGAAGACTCGAAAGTGGATCAGTGAAATTTGAAGAGAAATTAAAAAGATGTGAAATCGCAGAAGAATTGGGAATGTAAAAAAGTTATTGATAAAGTAAAAAAGTTAAAACCAGCGATAGCAAGTTATTAGGTCAGTGAGATCAATTTGGGAAGGTACCCCAAACTTCGGATTATTTAGAAATAATCCAAACTTCGAATTATTATGGGAAGACATGTTAAATTTCGGATTATTCCTGACAATTAATCCTTTTAGAAATAGTCTATATTTCAAATTCCAAATAAATTTAATAATAAAAATTAATTTCAATAATAAATCTAAAATGATTACATATTTTAAAACATCAAAAAAGTTGTGTCATTACAAATACTATGTATCAGCTATTGTTTGTCTGTCTTGTGTATGTTATTTGTTGCTCTAATTGATTTGTAACTTCTTGTATTTCCTTTGCTTATTCTTGAGCATTGCTGCCATGACTTAATTTGAGTCGATCTTGTAGATATCCTGCATAAATGCATATATTTATATATATACATATATATATACACACACACACACACACACAATTTTCATTGTATAGTTTTGTCATCGAAACCGTAGAATGGGTTTCCTAACATTAATGTTGTAAAATATAACTTTGTCTTTAAAAGGTGCTAAAAATAAAATTACGTAATGTAGTAAACAACAACTTTTTTCAGGATAAATAAATTGGAAATTAAAAGCAATTTTATATTTAAGTATACATTTATGTTAATTCATTTGACTAAAGAAATAATTTTGTTATTATTTTTAATTGTATAGGAAATTGTATATATTGAAATTATGGTATTTTTAGGATTTATTAGATAGATGAGTGAATGACAGTTAATCAAATATTCAATAAATTTAAGATTTACACAATTAATTAGATACACGGACTTGACCGTAAAATATTAAGACAGGACTGAGATTGTTTCTATATAGTGGAAAATATAATTGTAAAAAAAAAAAAAATAGACATTGAAGCTAATGAGTTTCTGCATTGTAATATATGATAAATTTGTGAATGAACTATTGTAAAATAAAATTGTTATTATTATCAATGTATATAATTTGCGTTATGCGATCTATATATTTTTGTATATAAATGATTTTTAAGCCAATTTGTTGACGTGTCTGCGGTATACATATTGAAATTTTGGAACATAAGTTGACTAGTGTTATCTAATAGTTTAAAGTTTGAATAAATTAATCAATTTAAATATGTGGGTCTCTATGTCAAAATAATTGGGAAAAAATCGAAAAACATTTGTAAATAGTTGTAGATTTTTTTTGAAATAGTTATTTAAATGTAAAATAGTGTAGGAGATTAATTAAAAATATTTGTAAAATGACAGATATTAAAATTTAAAAAACAAAATATATGAAATTAGAGAGAACTCAGAAGAATGGAGATAACTCTTAAAATTAATGAGAGATTAAATTCCTTATGCTTTACTATTATTTAAATGAGAAATTGAGATAAGATGATCCATTTTCGTTTTTTCCGCGTTTGATTTTGGAAATGACACCATTATTGTTACCCTAAATTTAGGGAAATAATATGCTAATTAATTTTTTATTATCATTTATGGATAGTTAATAATTCCATAACCTTTCTCATTCATTCTTTGGTAGTGCCGTAACATTTCTCATCCATTCCCCTTCTTGCCGTAACATTTATCATCCATTCCCCTTCTTAAACGCACAGTTCCGATCTCTAAGCAAAATCCATGACGATTTTGTTTTCTTTCGCGCTAAAATCTCCCCCCTTCTTCCCACGATTCTTACTCGGCTCAGTTATCGCCGATTATGCAGCCAACATCGCTCATATCTCCGAATTAAAACCAAGAGGTAATTTTTTCTGTGTTTTCGAAAATTTGCTTTTTTGTGTAGGGATTTTGATTCATAAAAGAGTAGCAGCGATGTTGATCTTGGTTAACATCTTATTACCGTTTGTAATTTCTGTAGAGTTCACTTCACTTCTGCCTCAAAACCCTAGTTCCTTGATCAACCCTTAAGCTCCGACTTGGGCCTCCATTTAACGTCTGCATCTCTCAGCAGGTAACCTGAAATCAAATAGTTTCATTCTGATGTTTGAGTTGAGTTAGATTGATTTGTTGAGTTTTTTGTTTGCACTTAGTTTTATAATTGGTTCATAATTTTTTTGCTGTATATCCCTCACAGCTTCTTAGTACTAGATAATATTATGCAGACATGATAAATTTGATCACTAATTGATGGAAATAATATCACTTCAGGAATACTTTAACAAGGATGAGCTATATAATATTTTTATTTTGTTTCTTTTCCAGTCATTATGATTTGATAGCTATTTTACTCCACATCAATATATAGCTAGAAATGGCTACTAAAATACAATATTCTTTTGGTGGCTTATAAATATGAACCAAGAGTTGTCTCTTGTTGATGAATGCTAGATTTATAGCCATTTCTTACTATTTCAAAACGTGTAGTCTACTCCACACAACATAGATATAATGTAGTATTCCACATTCTTGCAGAAGTTCCCTTAATTCTAATTTTAGGGTTTCATGTTTAAAAACACGTTAAGTTCTTCAAAATTTTTTTACATAGATTTGGTCAATATCGTTAATTTCAATGTTTTAGTTTGATGGGTTATAATTAAAAAGGTAAGAATGCAATAAAGAAGAAGGGCAGTTTAGTAATATATATTTTAGCAAAATAGTGGTGTATGTTAGGTAATTTTCGGTGTATGAATAGAATTTTCCATTAATTAATTTCACCCATTCAATATTATGAAATGCTATTAACTAACAGCCACCATGTGGATGTTCTTGTTTCCAATATTTTTGCTATGTTTATACGAAGCAGCTATTCAAACCCTGAATGTTATTAAAAATTGAAGTGTTGACATAAGAGGTAAGCTGCCAATATTCTCTATGTCCCCATGTTTGTCTTCAGTCCACATCCATATATGTAGGTATGTCATAGTCCCTACCATTACCAAATATTCAGCATTTAAACTGAAAATTATCTTTCCATACCCGTTCAATTAGTTTTCCTTCCAGTTAACACCCATTTGCTCTAAAAATCAAAGAACAAAACTTCTTTAAGAACTTTCTAGTTTCATCAAAATCTGCTATGACTTCACAACTGATATCGAATGGATTATGATTTAGCCAAAGAGTATTCATTTGCCAATAAATCAGCAAGTTCCCTCTTTATCTCATCATAAGAAATGTGTAGGAGAAGATCTTGATCTACCCATCAATGTTGCCGATGTATAGTAGCATTCATGAATGTTGGCTGAATCATCAACAAATAACCAAGTAAAAGATGCAACTAGAAAAAGAAAATTGTGACTAAAGAAGATACAAATGGGTATTAAAAATTGACGGAGGTCATTTAAGCAGAATGTCAACAAGTGTATTGATGGTAATCGTTTGATGTTAAGTGAGACTAGAGAAGTTACAATCTGCCTTCTTGAGGTTGTTATGTCTTTCATATAAGAACCCAAGGATTGTAAATGGTTCATTGTGTCAAAATTGGTGCCACATAGGAGAGCGATCGACATTGATAGTCTCACTTCTTAACATCATCAGCCTTTAGATCTGTAACATCATCGTACTTTAGATCTGTAACGCATGTTAGCTTGAAAAACTCTGACAATTATAAGTCCATATTATTTAGGGGATTGTTCTGGATCAATCTGCTTCTGTAGATTGAAGTAGCATGGATACTGATAAATGTTAGGGATGGGAAAAAGCAATAAATATTATCACATATATGCAGTGATTGTCTATTACTTATTTTTTAATCTATTTCTCTGATATTTGTGTTAATATAATCGATGCTAATTAATCATAGTATCATTTCTCATTGCAAAAGCTTGTAACTAGACCAAATGATAATATTTATAGACTTGTAGTGGAGGTTATTAATTTGTTATTTTTTACCATGCACTCTCCAATTTCCTTATTAACTTGTTCTCTAAAATACGACGAAAGAGAATAGTATAATGATATATTGTCATCATGTACTAATTTGTAGACTTACCAAAATGCTTCTGTATGGTGTATATGAATTACCAATTGGCCGAATTAATTTTGTTGGTAAACTACATATAGGTGCATAATATAGCATCTTGCATGGAAAAATTGTTTCCTGATTAACGATGGTTATTCTAATTTTTTGAGCTAACCTTTTCAAAGCAACAGGAGAAGATCAGAATTACGTATCTTACTAAATGTTCGTCGAGATCCAAGTTGACAGCTAGTTGAAGCACATGGTTATCAGACTCGTAAAAATAAAAATTCATTGTCTACTAATCTTGGGCATAGATACTGTTTATCAACATTTTGATATTCTTATTCTAATAAAGTATATAGCATGAGTAGGTGTTCCATATATCTACCGATATGAATTATTCTATATAGTTATGTTATATACAATCCTAATAATATCCATCTCGCGAAAAGATGAGTAGTAGCTGGACCAACTAACGAATTGCATGTTTTAATCTTTATTAGATATGACGACCCCAATATATTTTGAGTAATCAAAATCATAGTGTCTGATATATTTAGTTTTCTATTAACATTATTTTCCTGCTTTTGTCTGGTATTTTATTGCTCAGTCATGAGTTTATGGAAAATCAAACATCAAACCTACTTGTTTCTCGACATTTTCAGTTTTAAACAAATTTTGAAGCACTTAACTAGTTTGTATAGATAGTTGGTTCAAATATTATGCTTGGTATCCTTTCCGTTTTTTTAGAACAGGATAATGTCATAGCAAATGTAATAAATTTTGAGGAAAATAATATCAATTCATGTTTACTTCTATCATGATGAGCTATATAATATTTTTAATTTATTTATTCTTTTTTCCCTTGTCATTTTGCTTTGTTAGCTAATTTATACCACATTATTGTATCTTTAGAAATGACTTGGTACTATACATTATATTCTTTTAGTGGCTTATGAACATTTATTATATAGTCTATCGCTGAAATTTATATTCATCTGTTACGAGCTCCAAACATGAACTCTAGTCCATGTAGCATAGACGTAATGTCGCTGCTTATAGGTTAGACATTAGCTGTATATATGGTATGTATTTTTTTTCGGCCCAAGACATCAAAATTTTATTCATCATTCTAATTCAGTGCACTGGTGTAACATCTTCCTCCTATCATATCGCCTGCAGTGATGTGAAACTAGGACAAAAGAATGAACATCTATGAAAAGAAAAAACATGTTACATGAATGAAGACACAATGCACCTTAGTATTTCCAGACAATTCAAGAATAAAGAACGGGCCAAATCCTTCAAGCCATTTTGTTTGAATCATTGTATTTTAAATCTTTAAGGTGAGTAGAAGAGCCTGTGAAAAGGCATGTTCTACCATGGATCATATAAAGGGAGACAACCACCTCATTTCTGATCCATTTCCATTAGACAGGTAATATATCTTCTTCCATTTATCTTTTGAAAAAAAATCTCCTCTCTTATCTGCTTTTGCCTCAAATAATAGTGGGCGATGGTGGCAGCTTCATTCATGGTATATCGAGGAAACATGACATATCCATTCTTAGGAACATCAGGCAAATCTTCTCGTAACTTCCCAACAGCTGTTGAATGAAAGAATGTGCCAATCATCATATCGTCATGCAGCATTGATCTAAATGCATTTATCATGGGACAGTTCTCTGGCATGAATCGATTGGTAAGATCTAATAGTTACAGGTTCCTCGTATCCACTGATTAATTGCAAAAATCACAATGTGTTGTAAGCTTCGGTTTAGTTTGATATTTAAAAAAGGCATCATGCAGAACCTGATAATCTATTTGTAGATCATGAAGTTCACTAGGAAAGTGCTAAGGTCTTTTGCTTGTGGTTCAAGTGCATAAGTCTCAGGTTCGAATATAATAAAAACTATCTGTATTTTCCTTGAAATTTGTGGAAACTTCCAAGAAATTGTATGAAATATCCGAAAGGGTTGCAATGTAAGTGATTTTGTGTTAGTACGAATATACATGAAGTACATGTTGAACATAACAAATTAAGTTTCTTGTGTTAGTAACAGCCCTTTTTTCTTCTGAGTAGCGAATGTAAGATCTAGTAACAACATAAGTTATATTGGCATATGCGAACAACAATAAAAGTTACAATGTAACTTATATTGAAATACTAATAATAGTAACAACAACGATAACAGTGACGATGTAACTTATGTGATTTCTAGTAACAGCCTTTTTTCTTTTAGAAGTAACATACGTAATGAACATGTTGAATTATCTTTTTGTTCAGATTGTAGTTACACTCAAATGCAATTAGAGGATGCATGTAGCTTCATTGCTGCACAGATCAGCTTATATGACCGCCCTTACCCAAGAAATCGAGCGGAAGCTGCAAAAGGCATTGGCTTTGAAGTCACAATGATTTGATATTTTGCAACAGTTGTTCGCTGATATTGCTTTGGAGATTGATGATCGAGCTCAAGAGATACTTCTGAGTAGCAACGAAAATGATGTCAAAGTAGCATGCGGCAAAATTGAAAATAGCATGTGCTTCTATGATGTTATTGCTAATCACTATGTTAAAGTACCGGAAAATGGGAAGTGCATCCTTGATTTGATTGTCCAGCTTTGAAGCCTGCTGTTTACATCACATGTGTTTTCTCTTCTTTTTCACAAGTGTTTATTTGAAATCCCTCTTGAAAACACTAAAACTGCTTCAAGATATGGATTTTTTTTCTTCAAAGGCACAACAAATGTATTCTGGATTGATACCCAGACAAATACAAGGCTTTTTTTATCCATGTTCAGTTATCTACTCCAGTAAGTGGCCATTGTTCCTGAGCGTCTGAATAATACTACTTTGCAGACAAGCCGTGCCCTCTTTTCTGTTCTTTCCAGGTTTGTATTCTTCTACAATTTAGTTCACATGCTTGAACTGAAGTTTTCCTTGAACATTATCCTATTCTTAACAATGCTTTCTTGGTTGGTGGTGCAGCAGATTTCTTTGTGATTGAGCTTACTGATCACCTACAAAAGCTAAAAATAGAACTAGTAGTAGAAACAGTACTGCTACATTATCTCTCTCTTATGCGAGTCCTTCAAGGATGGGAGCCGAGGATGACAACAAGCATAAGACCAAAGGTTCGTCTGTACAGCTTTACATCTCGAGGAGGTTCCATGTATCCAACTAGAGTTGTTCGTCATGCAGCCTGGGATACGCTAGACTCTCTCTTTCCTGTTGGATGTCACCCACTACGTATGGTAAGCCTCCTTTTCCGTCTGCTCTATCCTTGGTACTGGCCTTCCTCGTGTTGGAATTTCATCACCACCTGCAAGTCAGCTGTGTTTTACTCTATTCTAAGATTACTCTTTTCTATTTGGGATAACATGACAAATTCTAAAAAGAATTCATAGAACTATACGGCTTATCATGTACGTGGATGTATCTTTTGTTACATATATGTTATAGATTATTAGTAAAAATAAATAAAAGTTATATTCTTGTTTAATTAAATCTATTTCGGACTTGTTATTTAACTTTCTTGTAGAAGTGTACATACACACATCTTCTGGAATGTTTATGATATTGTAAATTGATTAATTTTTCATTTGTGTATTGTTGTTAAGTATTCGGCAATTTTTATATAATATTGAATGTATTTTTAGGCTTATGAAATTGTGATGTTGATATATTAATTGTGTTATGATGATTCATATTTTACTATCTGCGTTTCAATTATGTAAATTTAAGACTGATAAAAGATAGAATTTCTGTCTTTAAAATTTCAGTTTCAAGTATATTTAAGACTGAAATATCAGTCTTTAGATTTTGAGACTGAAACGTCAGTCTTAATATATTTTTTGTGACTAGAAATTCAAAGACTGAAATTTCAGTCTTTGAACAGTCTGTAAGTATAATTTAAAAACTGAAATGCTAGTTTAAAGAGTGTAATTGTCAGTCTTTAATTCGATATTTTTTGTAGTGTACAAACACTAGCACAGACTCTCCAATCTCATTAAAACCTTTTCTATAGGAATTCACATTGCTGCATTCCTTTTCCCTGCAAGAGTTAACGCAACCAAATATTTTATCATTTTTCTACATCTATAAATAGCGACTTCCCATTTCATTTTTCTTTACCATCGTTGCGAAATCATTTTCCTAGAAACAAGCTTGTGGCTGCTTTCTAGCTAAGCTTAGGAACAGAGAACATAAATGCGAGTAACACTCACTCTACTTTTCCTAAATTTGTTAAACTCTTGACTGTTAATGTTAAATTCAAGTTTTGAATGGCCTAGTTATGTATATATGACACCCCGTCTGCAGCATAGGGTAGCATTGCTTGATCTAAATCATCATGTACCCCTACAACACCTTAAAATAAGTTCATAGCTTAAACCTTCCACCTGTTGCATCGGTGATAAAGGATGCAATAAGTTTAAACACCTTATTATGACACAAAGTATGGACCCTTAGTTATATTTAACATCATACACCTTCACAAACAAGTTGGATACGAATTGATTTAATTTTCACCTACTTTAACTTGTTAAAAAATATATTTTGATTTATAGAGAGGGGAAAATTACCCTATTCACTCATATCCACAAACTACCCTGTTAATGACAATGCAAGTATGTGAATGCTTTTTATGCACATATGTCACCATGTACAAACCATATGTTAAGTTTTGTGTTAATCTGAAACTCATATACCTATACACTTACTAACTAGTTGTTATAAAAAAAAAGGCTTAAGTTTACTTGCTACATCTTTGGAAACAAATATCTTGTTTTCAAGAAAGAATCAAGACATGGACTTTGAATGAAAACGTATTATTTATCTCCATAGAGTACTATAAAAATAATATAATGTTAAAAAATATCACATATATTTATATTTTTATCTAAACATAGTAAGAATCTCTTAAACCATATAAATTCGATCATTATATTTTAGCGTTTCAGTTTTACAAATGGTTTCTCATATTAAAACCGTGAATTGAGGAAGTAAATTTAGAATTTTTAGCATATTGGTTAGAGAGATTTTTCACAGTTCGTATGTAAAAGGAAATGGGCGTTTTTCGATTATCTGAGTGGCTGTAGGCCACGAGTTTCTGCTTGGAGGAGTACAAAGGTGTAGGGTACTTGGGAAAATACTTGAAGATTTTTCAAATGGGTAGGTTTGGAGATTTGAGTAGTTTTAGTTCTTTTTGGGTCATCTTTGAATGTCGAGCTTTGGTAGTGAACTGCGCCTTCTACTATGCGTCGAGTTCAACCATACCAGGGGAATTGGTTGGTTTAGGCGTTGGCATCACAATGGCGAAGTCCGACGTCGAACGGAGAGGTGTAGTGGCGGCGGTGTGCATTTAAGTGGTGTTGGGTTGGTTCGATGTTGTTTCCGGTTTTCGGTTTAAAGGTACCTTTTCTGTTAGAGATCACCTGAGTACGACGTGAGGTCGGGAATGGACTTCGGGCACGGTAAGGGATAGGTACGGTCGGTCTTGATCTATGGTTGTGGTCAGTTTCTGGTGTGCATGTGCATGTTGCACTGTGTATTCATGGTTTTATTTACTAGAACAAGAGGATAGAAATAGAAGAAGGTGGCGGTGCTATTTGTTTTGAAGGCATGGGCTGTTTTAATTTGGTCTGTGGTGTACTAAAAAATAATACGAACGAATGAGTTCTGTAGCAAAAGAAATAGAATCAAAAGAAGTTGGTGGCAACACATAATTTTAAGGGGACGTGAGTTTTAGGTGGCTTGGTAGTAAAGGATTCAAGAGCCAAGAATTCAGGAGTAAAGGAAAGTAGCAGTAGTTATTTTTAGGGCCATAGGTTTTAAATTTTGGGCTGCCAACCATCGTTATATATATATATATATATATATATATATATATATATATATATATATATATATATATATATATATATACACACACACAAAACACCCCACCTCTGTTAAGGTCACTCACAAAGGGAATGTCTTAACTTTGGTGGAGCATTTTAGGTAAAAGATGCAGATAAATTACAAGACAGACAAATAAAGCAGCGGAAAATAAAGTCATTTTATAAACAATATGGTTCAGTCAAGCTTTTACAACAGTTGTCTCCATCATACTTAAAAGTAATACATAGAACTTCTGTCTTGATCTAAAAACTTCCAAATATAAAAGAAGCATAAAAAATAACAATGATATTCCCTAATAAAGCGTGAACCAGCCATAGCAGTGGAAGAGAGAGTCCAAAGCAATGCATCGACTATCTTCGAGCTTGGAAAGAAAACTGAGCTAAGTGATAACATTTCCTCCTTGTGAACCTGGGGGGGGGGGGGGGACGGAAGAAAAGAGGCGAAACAAAACTAGGTCAGACATGAGTCTGGTAAGTCCAGTGACTTTCAGCATATAAATAGGCAAAAGCATCATGACATGAATAAACTGAATATAAGACAATACCGTGATAACAGGGATAACAAGATAACATAGGATAAGCATAAGGTATGATAAAGCAAGATAAACTGAATGCGCTTCAACTTTTTCTCTGCTTCGCTACTACTTTGTTATTCTGATTTCTATATCTATCTCTGCACCACCTAACTAGTGTCCCAACTAGTAATCTGTATAAAATGATAACGTGATACCAATCCCCGCAGTTGTGGTAGCCTTCGGGTGTACATCTATTATGAGGATTCCACCTCAATTTGCCTAATTTCCATAAATGTGTTAGATGTACCCTTACTACCCTATCGATCGACTCCCTTACTTGTATTCATGTTCCATGTGTCTGTGTCAATCGGCCCTTTCTTGCGTGTAGATACCCTGTGATGGTCCCACCATAAGGTGTATCCATCCCTATGATAGCGACCCGACACGATTGAAGATGCACAGTGTATAACTACTGGTACTCAGTGCCTGCTTTTTCCTACTCCGCAGTACGTGCACGCCAGTAACCGTCGGAACCCACACTAACGTACCCCTACCGCTGTTTTGACCTCTTATAATCAGCCCAGTAATCGTGCCCCACCCTGCCTATTTCAGGGTACCATGATACATCTATGTGGGTTACTGCTGAAATGGGTCCTTGTTACTAGGGTTTCCGGCTGGTCAAGTATGTGGGCCTATATATACAAATATTACCCACCTACATGAGATGTACTTAACCCTCCCACCGATTCTAGCATGTTTATTTAACGGTTAAGTTTGTGGACCTATATGTGCTAATATTACCCACCTACACGAGATGTACTTAACCCTCCCATCGATTCAAGCATGTTTATTTAACGGTTAAGTTTGTGGGCCTATATGTGCTAATATTACCCACCAACCCGAGATGTACTTAACCTTCCCGCACATTATGTCATATTGGTTAAGTGTTGTCCATCCATGTTAACTTAAACCACCCATTCGTCGTGTCATGTTGGTTAAGTGTTTCTTATTGACTTAACCTCGTTCGTTCATCAAGTTATATTGGTTAAGTGTCATCAGTAAATTCAAGTTAACTTAACCCACCTACTCATCATGTCATGTTACTTTGGTTAAGAGTCGCCTTCTTGTGTTAACTTAACCCTACCACAAATCAAGTTATATTTGTTAAGTGTTAACTTAACCCTTTCCATTTATCATGCTATACCGGTTAAGTGTTTCCTATTAACTTAACCCAAGTCATCCATCTTGTCATATTGGTTAAGTGTTTCTCATTACTTAACCCTAGTCATCCAAGTTATATTGGTTAAGTGTTTCTCATTACTTAGCCCTAGTCATCCATGTTATATTGGTAAAAGTGTTCCTATGAACTTAACCCTACTCATTCATCTTGTTCATTAGCATTAATTGATTTATTAATGCACCAACCTCTCACATTAGAAATGTGTTGTTGCGGTTACTGGATGTGCTGGGCAGTTCCGGGCAGTTTTACACCACAATCCAATCTAACCTTGGGTTTTTCTTAGGCATGATGCACTAACCTCTCACATTAGATAGGTGTTGTTGTGGTTACTGGAAGTGCCGGGCGATTCTGGGCAGTTTTACACCACAACTCAATCTAACCTCAGGTTAGGCATGTTCATCTATAATCTACAAATTTACCCTATATACCCAAATCTAGATTTTACATGCTAATTACCAAATTCACCAAAACTAGTTACATTTTACACCCATTCTAGATTTAATGCTAAACTTACCCCAAATTCGCAACAATAACAATTTTGCCCAAAACTTGATTTATATGCCAACTTCATACTTTGTCGTTCATGCCAATTATAGGTTCAATATTTCAAATTACATATTCCATAATTCATGTCATGTTTCCTCAAATAGCATCTTAACAGTTATGCCATATTACATGTTCCAAATTATGCCAAAAAATGTCAATTTCATGTTATACCCAATTTCCCCTGCATTCACAACGTACGTATTTCGAGATTCAACTCAAGATTCATAATATAAGGGGAGAAGCAAGATGGAACATCGTAAGGATAGGCATAGTCATATGATGATAAGAACTACTAGTCCAATAAACTTGATGTACTAAAAAGACAAGTTTTGCAAGGAATACATCGCAGGCATATAGATATGATAAGAATTATATCATGAACTTAGAAAGGATTAAAATTCCGATATACAACAAGGATAGATATGATTGGACTAGTTTCATAGTCAAAAATGATTCCCAAGGATATATATACTCAAGCACAAATTTAAATGAAAGGATAGCTTACATCAGGCATATTCTCATATCCATTTTATTACATGTCACAATTAGATTTAGGTGTTCAAATCTAAAAAGTAACTGACTTACAAAACAAAGGCAAATCTTGTTTTCATGCCTAAACCATACATCACCATACACCCTAATCTTCTTCTTTCAAATCATAAACTATCATATATATATATATATATATATGCCCCAATTTTAGATCATAAACTACAACATGTACTATGCCTTATATTTACAGTTCAATTTACGCCCCAAACCCAAGTCATATGTCCAATACTTTATGTCTGAAATCTCAAGTCATATGTCCAATACCTTATGCCTCAAATCTCAAGTCATATGTCCAATACTTTATGTTTTGAATACAACACGTGTTATGTCCTCAAATCAGTTACAACTCAATTATGCCCAATTACACACAATTTAATACTTTTCCTAATTTCTGGCGCTAGTCATGTCCAAATCATATATTATGCCCAATTTTATTTCCAACGTATGTTCATCTCTTATGAGATTTGGCTCTGGCTTGCAGTAGCCTGGCTATAAAACAAAAAGGGAAGAAGGAAAGAAGAGACAAAGAATGGACAAGACATAATCTTATCAATGAGATAGATCCAAAGGATATAGAAAGACAGACAGAAATAGGCATAATCTCAGATTCATATTTATTACAATGTCAGAATCACAATTAACTTTTATTTCTGAAAGCAACGTGAACTTACAAATTACAGAACAGTCTTGAATTCTGGGATCTGTATTCTGAAACTGAATGCTCACCCTTGAAGTAGACTATTTGTTCTTTTAATTTAGATTTGATTTGATTCTTAGAAATAGTTGTTGAAGTCGTTGAATTAGCCTTTGAATCTCTACTTGAATTTGAACTTTATTCTATTTGAGAAGCATAACCCCGTCTTTGATTTATTTTGATATGAATTAGGGTAGAGTATAGGCGTAATGAAGTTGTGAGAGAAAATTGTAGCGTTAGGGGTGTTTATATAGCAGAAGGATCAACGAATATGGTCAGAACTGGCGTCTAGATGCGGAAAAATGAATTTGTCCTCAGATCTGGAAATAGGGGGGAGGTCGACCCCCTGGTCGACCTGTGTGACCCAGGTCAACCCCCAGGTCGACCTGGGTCCTGGGCGGGAAATTTCCCGCCCAGCCTGAGTGTGATTTGAATTTCGAATTTCAAACCTGAGCTGTTTAATTTAAATCTCTAAAGGTCATAACTTCTTCATACGGAGTTCAGTTTACGCAAACTCGAACCCTATTCCAAGAAGAATCTTGAGACGAACGCAATGACGTAACCCATTTCCCTTAATTCTTCTTTTAAAAATTAAGTATACTTTAATTTGTTACTTTAATGTTCACCGAAAATACGGGGTGTTACATTCTTCCCTCCTTAAAGGATTTCTTCCCCAAAATCTTCAAGTTAAGAAGAATGCATATCCTAACATCCAACTTCCATTTACTCAACCATTCAATCACAGGCGTCCATTATCCTTAAAAATATTTCTAATGCTTTCATGATCATATGCATAGTGTGTGTACATGTCCTTAGCTAATGCAAAATCAGGCGGTCTACTGATTCAGCTGATCTCCTCAATGCGAATTATGTTAGTGCCATGAGTCCATCATGTATGTAATTATTCCTAATCGTACTTTCTAACTTCTACATGAGTGCACAATCATTCATACAAATGCAACATCCTTATGATAACACAACAAGTTTCAATTCATATATATAAAAGTTCACTCATGCATATGTAATATGAAAGTGATTGAGCCGATCTAGTGCCTAATGTGCGTATATGCATCCACGAGCAAACACTTACAACCACTTGCATCCACCAAACATAACATGTCTCAAACACATGTTTACATCCATTGGCTTCTACCTAAGGATCGAGGATAGGAACGAGAGTATATACTTAAAAGATAAAGACTAGCATGCAAATAAATTTTACAGAAAAAGAGGAAACAAGGATATACCCTCAAAATGGGTATGATGCGTGTATCTAGTCTTTAGTCTTCTAAGTTGCATCTTCTTGAGCTTCACTCCACTGTACCTTAACTAATTTAACTTCACGATTGCGAAGCTTCTTGACCTCCATTTCCAAAACCCACTAGTAAAGATAAGACCTCGATCACTTACTATGCTAGAGGGTATCCAATGTAGTCGAACTATCTTTCCAAGATAAGCAGATGTTAACCCTGATACCAAGTGTATATACTAAAATGATTATAGGTCTCTCCTCTACTTAGCTTATCCATCATGTCACAAATCTGAGGGTCTAAAGATAAAGGTTTCTATGTACTCTTTACCTCTCTTAAGGTCAGTCTTACCTAGGGCGCCTGCCACAACCATTTATTTCTCACACAAACCATCCTAGGCGAACTCGACATCCCTCAAGTACAAGCCCCAAAGGCCTAAACCAATATCAGACAAGCATCCAAGGAATACTTCCACCGAATTTGGATGATTTATGTGAGACGATACTAGCAAAACAACCAAACAATTGAGCACTTAACCGACTCTGGCTATCCACGCCAATCTTGCTCCAAAACTATCGTTGATCGCATAACTAGCTTTGCATCGTCAACTAGATATATGCGGAAGTCTATCTCTTTTTTTAGGGGGCAAACCCCTAACCAAGTCAAAACATCTATGTACTCATGGACTATTCTAAGGATTGTAAATCGTTGATAGATGCATCAAGTGATTCTAGGCGGGTAAGATAAACTGATCCCTTTGGATCGCACGAAATCTCGAGGGTATTCCCGAGGTAAGTCAAAAGTCTAACTACCCTCCTTTCACAATTACTAGTTAATCAATCCATGCCTAGGATCAACCCATAGCACATGAAACCCAAAACATAAGTATCTCAAATCCTTACAAACCAAAGATAAATGAGCCGAACCACCAACCGAATTTGAGACAATAATGGGATCTTCTATTTTACTAGTACTAAGGTGCAGAGACTCAACTACGAAAGCAGATATAAGCGAATGTGAAGCGCTGAAATAAAAAAGAGTACTAATAGTATGACCAAAAAGAAAAACTAAACTTTTTTCAACCGAAGCTTTACTACCTCTCTCTCAGGTATGCACTTGCCTTCCTGAAAATCCTGTCCTTTGCCCTTGTCCTTATCCTCTGGGCAATCCTTGATAAAATGCCCTGCCTTACCATGCTGAAAAAAACCACTTGTCTTTTACTTCCTATAATTAATTGACCCGCTATACCGCAAAAAAGATACTTCTTCTTGTTGCAGGACCTATTATTTCCTCCGCCCTTCTTATATTCCAATCCCGTGTTTGTGATTCTTCCCCTTTTGCCTCTTCCTTTGTGAACCATGTTGACAAGCCTTTCGAACGTTGCCTCCATCGCATGGGAAACCCTACAAAGCTTGGAAGAGAATTAGCCGCAGGTGAAACAACTACGACTATGGATGGAGGTTGGGCACTTCTTCGCCCTTTGACAGGTGTCGTAGTCTCATCGAGCCTACGGAACTATGCCGCGATGAGGTTACCTCCAAGAAAGCCAGAAGCCCCGGAGACTCAGGAAAGAAGGAAACAAGGATTCAAAAGATAATGCATATGACTTTGGGGAATATGCCTTCAAAAACAAAACCTTTCTTTTGAAAATGCTTCTTTTAAAACCGTTTTGAAAATATTTTTTCAAATCTTTTATCTGATCCGGTAACCTTCAGCTCTGATACCAAGTGAAACACCCCACCTCCGTTAAGGTCACTCACAAAGGGAATGCCTTAACTTTGATGGAGCATTTTAGGTAAAAGATGAAGATAAATTACAAGATAGACAAATAAAGCAGCGGAAAATAAAGTCATTTTATAAAAAATATGATTCAGTCAAGCTTTTACAACAGTTGTCTCAATCATATTTAAAAGTAATACATAGAACTTCTGTCTTGATCTAAAAACTTCCAAATATAAAAGAAGCATAAAAAACAACAATGATATTCCCCAATAAAGCGTGAACTAGCCATAGCAGTGGAAGAGAGAGTCCAAAGCAATACATCGACTATCTTCGAGCTTGGAAAGAAAACTGAGCTAAGTGATAACATTTCCTCCCTGTGAACCTAGGGGGGGACGGAAGAAAAGAGGCGAAACAAAACTAGGTCAGACATGAGTCTGGTAAGTCCAGTGATTTTCAGCATATAAAAAGGCAAAAGCATCATGACATGAATAAACTGAATATAAGACAATACCGTGATAACATGGATAACAAGATAACATAGGATACGCATAAGGTATGATAAGGCAATATAAACTGAATGCGCTTCTACTCTTTCTCTGCTTCGCTACTACCTTGTTATTCTGATTCCTATATCTATTTTTGCACCACCTAGCTAGTATCCCAACTAGTAATCTGTATAAAATGATAATGTGTTCCCAATCCCCGCAATTGTGGTAGCCTTCAGGTGTACATCTATTATGAGGATTCCACCTCGATCTGTCTAATTTCCATGAATGTGTTAGATGTACCCTTACTACCCTATCGATCGACTCCCTTACTTGTATTCATGTTCCATGTGTCTGTGTCAATCGGCCCTCTCTTGCGTGTAGATACCCTGTGATGGTCCCACCATAAGGTGTATCAATCCCTATGATAGCGACCCGACACGATTCAAGATGCACAGTGTATAACTACTGGTACCCAGTGCCTGCTTTTTCCTACTCCGCAGTACGTGCACGCCCGTAACCGTCAGAACCCATACTAACGTACCCCTACCGCTGTTTTGACCTCTTATAATCAGCCCAGTAATCGTGCCCCACCCTGCCTAGTTCAGGGTACCATGATACATCTATGTGGGTTACTGCTGAAATGGGTCCCTGTTACTAGGGTTTCCGGCAGGTCAAGTTTGTGGGCCTATATATACAAATATTACCCACCTACACGAGATGTACTTAACCCTCCCATCGATTCTAGCATGTTTATTTAACGGTTAAGTTTGTGGACCTATATGTGCTAATATTACCCACCTACACGAGATGTACTTAACCCTCCCATCGATTCAAGCATGTTTATTTAACGGTTAAGTTTGTGGGCCTATATGTGCTAATATCACCCACCAACCCGAGATGTACTTAACCTTCCCGCACATTATGTCATATTGGTTAAGTGTTGTCCATCCATATTAACTTAACCCACCTATTCGTCATGTTGATTAAGTGTTTCTTATTAACTTAACCCCGTTCGTTCATCAAGTTATATTGGTTAAGTTTCATCAGTCAATTCAAGTTAACTTAACCCACATACTCATTATGTCATGTTACTTTGGTTAAGAGTCGCATCCTTGTGTTTACTTAACCCTACCACAAATCAAGTTATATTGGTTAAGTGTTAACTTAACCCTTTCCATTTATCATGCTATACCAGTTAAGTATTTCCTATTAACTTAACCCTAGTCATCCATCTTGTCATATTGATTAAGTGTTTCTCATTACTTAACCCTAGTCATCCAAGTTATATTGGTTATGTGATTCTCATTACTTAACCCTAGTCATCCATGTTATATTGGTTAAGTGTTCCTATGAACTTAAGCCTACTCATTCATCTTGTTCATTAGCATTAATTGATTTATTAATGCACCAACCTCTCACATTAGATATGTGTTGTTGTGGTTACTAGATGTGTCGGGCGGTTCCGGACAGTTTTACACCACAACTCAATCTAACCTCAGGTTTTTCTTGGGCATGATGCACTAACCTCTCGCACTAGATAGGTGTTGTTGTGGTTACTAGATGTGCTAGGCGGTTCCGGGAAGTTTTACACCATAACTCAATCTAACCTCGGATTAAGCATGTTCATCTTTAATCTACACATTTACCCTAAATACCCAAATCTAGATTTTACATGCTAATTACCAAATTCACCAAAACTAGTTAAGTTTTACACCCAATCTAGATTTAATGCTCAAGTTACCCCAAATTCGTATTAATAACAATTTTTCCCAAAACTTGATTTATATGCCAGCTTCATACTTTGTCGTTCATGCCAATTCTAGGTTCAATATGTCAAATTACATATTCCATAATTCATGTCATGTTACCCCAAATTGCATCTTAACAGTTATGCCATATTACATGTTCCAAATTATGCCAAATAATGTCAATTTCATGTTATACCCAATTTCCCCTACATTCATAATGTACGTATTTCAAGATTCAACTCAAGATTCATAATATAAGGGGAGAAGCAAGATGGAACATCGTAAGGATAGGCATAGTCATATGATGGTAAGAACTACTGGTCCAATAAACTTGATGTACTAAAAAGACAAGTTTTGCAAGGAATATATCGCAGGCATATAGATATGATAAGAATTATATCATGAACTTAGAAAGGAACAAAATTCCGATATACAACATGGATATATACGATTGGACCAGTTTCATAGTCAAAAATGATTCCCAAAGATATATATACTCAAGCACAGATTTCAATGAAAGGATAGCTTACATCAGGCATATTCTAATATCCATTTTATTACATGTCACAATTAGATTTAGGTGTTCAAATCTAAAAAGTAACTGACGTACAAAACAAAGGCAAATCTTGTTTTCATGCCGAAGCCATACATCACTATACACCCTAATCTTCTTCTTCCAAATCATAAACTATCATATATATATATATATATATATATATATATATGCCCCAATTTTAGATCTTAAACTACAACATGTACTATGCCTTATATTTACAGTTCAATTTACGCCCCAAATCCCAAGTCATATGTCCAATACTTTATGTCTGAAATCTCAAGTCATATGTCCAATACCTTATGCCTCAAATCTCAAGTCATATGTCCAATACTTTATGTTTTGAATACAACACGTGTTATGTCCTCAAACCAGTTACAACTGGATTATGCCCAATTATACACAATTTAGTACTTTTCCCAATTTTTGGTGCTAGTCATGTCCAAATCATATATTATGCCCAATTTTATTTCCAACGTACGTTCATCTCTTATGAGATTTGGCTCAGGCTCGTAGTAGCCTGGCTATAAAACAAAAAGGGAAGAAGGAAAGAAGGGACAAAGAATGGACATAATATTATCAATGAGATAGATCCAAAGGATATAAAAAGACACATAGAAATAGGCATAATCTCAGATCCATATTTATTACAATGTCAGAATCACAATTAATTTTTATTTCTGAAAGAACGTGAACTTACAAATTACAGAACAGTCTTGAATTTTGGGATCTGTATTCTGAAACTGAATGGCTCTCCCATGAAGTAGACTATTTGTTCTCCTAATTTAGATTTGATTTGATTCTTAGAAATAGTTGTTGAAGTCGTTGAATTAGCCTTTGAATCTCTACTTGAATTCTAATTTGATTCTATTTGAGTAGCATAACCCCGTCTTTGATTTATTTTGATATGAATTAGGGTAGAGTATAAGCGTAATGAAGTTGTGAGAGAAAACTATAGCCTTAGGGGTGTTTATATAGCATAAGGATCAACGAATCTGGTCAGAACCGGCGTCCAGATGCAGAAAAATGAATCTGCCCTCGGATCTGGAAATAAAGGGGAGGTCGACCCCCTGGTCGACCTGTGTGACCCAGATCGACCCCCAGGTCGACCTGGGTCCTGGGCGGGAAATTTCCCGCCCAGCCCGGGTGTGTGATTTGAATTTCGAATTTCAAACCTGAGTTGTTTTATTTAAATCTCTGAAACTTCTGAAGGTCATAACTTCTTCATACGGAGTCCGATTTACGCAAACTCGGACTCTATTCCAAGCAGAATTTCGAGACAAACGCAATGCCATGACCCGTTTCCCTTAGTTCTTATTTTAAAATATAAGTATACTTTAATTGGTTACTTTGACGTTCACCAAAAATACGGGGTGTTATAATGTATATGTATGTATGTATATATATATATATATGTGTGTGTGTGTGTGTGTGTATATTAGGAAGGAAAGAATGTCGTAGGTTGTAAGAAGGGAAAGAGCAATTCACAAGGAAAATAGGAATAAGTATATAAACGTGTACTAATGGCATGAGGTAGTAAACCTAATGATGGATTTGAAATCTCAAAATCATATAACTCAAATTATTTTAGTTAAAATGAGTAAGGACAATTATATATATATATATATGTGTGTAATATATACAATAAATATTATTGAGAAAGTGTCAGGATAAGATCATTAAATAATTCTTTAGACAATTGTTTAAAACTGGATATATGAAATATAATCGATGATGTTTTTGGAAGGTGGTTAACTATCGATAATCAAATTCAAACATTTTAAATTAAACATTAAAGTGACTTTTTCAATATAATTGATTATGTCGATAACTCTCTTTCAAATGAAAATTTGATTTCAAAATCATAGTCAATCAATATTTTTAACTCGTTTGAATATAATATATTCCCTTTAAGTATCACTTGACCCTAAAGATATTAATGTTAATCATTTCGAAGAGTCCGGAATCTATATTCCACTTCGATTCGATTTATACGAGTTAGAGATTATTCAAGAAAATAGAAGATGGAGTTATGCAAGAGCTAAATTGTAAAGCCTAGGTAGAAATTTCCTAAGATGGTTTTACAGAATTGTGTCTTCAGTTTGTCCAATCCCAAGACAACTTGTATGGACGAATGTCTGATATAGTATGCCTAACCAATCACATACGTTGATCTCTTCAAAAGTATTTATGTGGTGGCGAATAAGTTTGTTTCTCTTAGCTTTATACCCGTAATATATTTTTGGGGAAGTCAGTTAGTGGTTGGCAGATTTTGACGATGTGGCATTCAAAGTAAACTTAACCAGATATTTCTAATGGTAAGTATAACCTTTAACATTTGCAATCGGGAAATGGTATAAAATTGGGTAGGTCGCATGGATATGTGGGTTGCACCCATCAAAAGGGTATATCATTACCTGATCTAGAGAAATCAAATGCCTTTGGTTATTCCTTTATTTATATGCTATAAGTTCAGTTGGCTGGCCCCTAATTGTGGTAATAATATATTTAGTACTCTCTAGTAAAGTGAGGGGTCGGTCATGTTTAGCCAGTTGCAAGATGTTCATGTTGAACCCCAATGTATTCATCTCTGGAGACACATTGTTAGAAGGTGGTCCCATACCTTACCACAGTTGGGAATCCATTATCCAATAAGCGCTTGCATTTTTATACTATGTATGTGGAGCGTGAGATGCAAGTGTTCCGCTAGATTTATAATTTACTTTTAAAACCATAGAGATTATCATAATATTAGAATATTATTGTCTTTGAAATGTTTTGACTTATCATAAAGTAAAAAACCATCCGTATTTATGTGTGGATCGGTCTTACAATTATTCTTTCTTTCAAAAGGATTTTTCTTTAATTTTAGTCATTTGTTTAGAGTTTACTCACACCAGTCCTTGACTGACCCAAAGTTTCCCTAAACTCTTGGGTACTCATAACACTTGTTATGAGTAGACAAGTGATCTAAGTTTGACTAAATTTTTTGGAATAAAATGGATGGCATGGTTCTGCAAGCAGGTATATATAATGTCTATGTATAATTAAGTCTGCAGCTGGTTATATCCCTTTATAATTATGAAGTCTACAAGATGCTCTATTATGTCTTGTTTAATTAAGAAGTCTGTGTAAGATATGATGGGCGTGTATCCATATGCGTTATGACCCTGATGTTTTATGACTTTGATGTATAATATTATCTGATATTATATTTTGTTTAAATTCCATTGTAAGATTCTGATGTTTTTCTTAATTCAGTTTTTTATATATTTCTTATTCTTTAATTAATGACACGACTTCCAAGGTCATCGAAAGCCAGGTCGTTACAGTTGGTATTAGAGCTTAGATTAATGAGTACCTAGGCTTTAGGTAAATATTGAGAGAGCGTATGTGTAATTATTTATAATTATATATATACTTAGGATGGTAAACCTGAGCTATTTACTTGTGTTATGATAATATCTCACAATCAAGTATTTATTATCTACCCATTATATTCAGGTAATTAATCATGAATACCCGTGGATAAAGGGGTCGAGCTAGTAGAACAACCACTACAAATGGTCGTAGCACCAATCAGAATTCAGTAGAAACTGTCGAAGTGGTTACGCCAGTTCAGCCTAAATCAAATTTTGCAACTATCTATAAGGATAATACTACTCTTGGAGGAAAAGTTTTCAAGGTTACTGAATCTATTTTGAAGTGCAAGCATGGTTAAGGTCTTGTGAGAGAATTTTCAAAAGCCTGAAACTGAGCAACAAGCAAAAACATTTATTAGTCTCCTGGTACCTTCAGGCAGCTTCAGTAGCATGGTGGGATGCACAAACCACAAATGTTTCTGAAGAAGAGTTTACTTAGTAGAAATTTAAAGAGGAATTCGAGGCATAATTTCTTCCTGCTGTAGGTAAAACCGGAATGTATTGAGATTTTATAGACATCAAGCAGGGGAGTATGACTATAACTGAATATGAAAATAAGTTTAATGCACTTTCCACTTTTAGACCGGAGTTGATCAACACTCCACTCAAGAAAAATGAGATGTTTATAGCAGGACTGAAAGACAGTTTGCAAGTCAAGATGGTTAGACATCTGAAAATGCCATTTGTTGACTTGGTGGATATGGCAGTTCGTTGTAAAGCATTGGACGCAAAGAAGCCAGTAGCAAAGGCAGAAACTGGATAACCCACTGGAGAGAATACCCTTAAAAGGAAATTCAATCCGAAATGGAAGAAAAAGGGAAATGGAAATAAGGATGGAAAGATTGTGGATCGTTACAAGGACACAGAGTGTCACAAAATGTAGGTAGAAGGGACATATTGCAAGGCTCTGTAAGAAGCCAGCAGTCAAGAAGCCCCAGTAACCTCAATAGCAACATAAACCTCAACATCAACAACACTGACCAGGACATGCTTTAGTTCAAAAGAATTTTCGCTTTAATTGCCATCACCGCGGACACCTAGTTAAGGATTGTCCGCTTATGAAGAAAGCACAACAAATAAAGGTCTATGCTATTGAGAACAAACCATCAACCTCCAAATATGTGAAAGGGAATGGAGTTCTTGAAGGTACCTTAAATTTAAAAGGAATTAATATTCATGTTTTATTTGACACCAGCGCCTCGCATAGTTTCATTTCATCTAGAACCACAGGAAAATTTCAGCATACTCCAAAAATTTCTCTGAATCCCATTTGCATATCTAATCCCATTGGCTGAAAGACAAAATTAAAAATGTTTTGCGATAATGTGGTCATCTCGTACCTTTCACATTTCTTTCTTTTTTATTTTTATGTTTTGGACTTTAAGGGTTTTAATTTCATACTCGGTTTATATTGGTTGAGTAAATTCCAAGCTAATATTAAATAGATGGGGAAATCATAACCTTAATAACTAGTATAGGAAGGGAAGCTAGGATACCATATGGAAAACCTAGTATTCACACTTGTTGTTTCTTGTATGCTTTGGAAGCATCACAAGAAAATCTGGAAACAATAAAGATTGCTAATGATTTCTCTGACCTATTTGAGGAAGTTAGAAGTTTACCCGCGCATCATGAGATGGAGTTTGGAACCGATCTAATTCCGGGAGCAAAGCTAGAGGTTCAACCGAAAAGACAAATGGCTCGAAGAGAAGTCGAGGAACTTAGGAAGAAAACCAAAGATTTATTAGATAAAGGGTTGATTATAGCAAGTTTTTCAAGTTGGGGTTCAGTGGTAGTTTTTGTGGTTAAGTCTGAGGGATCCCTAAGGTTATGTGTTGATTATAGGGAGTTAAATAATGTAACCAATAGGAATAATCATCCTCTACCACTAATTGACGACCTTTTTGACCAGTTACATGGAGCCATAATATTTTCCCAAATGGACTTAGCTACAGGATTTCACCAGTTAAGAATTTCTGAAGATAGTATTCCCTTAACTGCTTTTAGAGGTCTAGATTTCTTTTATGAGTGGTTAGTTAAGCCCTTTGGACTGACCAACGTACCAGCATATTTTGTATACCTAATGAACCATGTCTTTAGGAAGATTTTGAATAAGTTCGCCCTAGTTTTTATTGATGATATCCTAGTGTATTCAAAGACAGAAGACGAACACCAATAACATTTTAGACTTGTATTAGAAACCCTGAGAAAAAATGTATTGAAGGCGAAGTTTTCCAAGTGTCATTTCTGGAAATCGAAAGTGAGATTTTAGGAACATGCAGTGAATGGAGATGGTATTTTTGTGGATCCTATCAAGGTAGAAGCAGTGCAAAATTGGAAGTAACCCCGAACACCAACAGAAGTCCGTAGTTTCCTAGAATTAGCAGGATACTACAGGAGATTTTATTCAATATTATTCTAAGATATCTTCTCACCTAACTAAGTTAACCAAGAAAGGAGAGAAATTTATTTAGACTCAAAAGTGTGAGGAGGCTTTCAAGGAATTAAAAGAAAGGTCAATAAAAGCTCTAGTTCTAGTTGTTCCCGATGGAAAAAGTGGATTTGTCGTATACATTGATGCTTGTAGTGTTTGACTTGACGCAGTTTTATTGCAAAATGGGCATGTGATTGCGTATGCTAGTAGGCAACTGAAGCCTCATGAGAAGAACTATGCTACACACGATTTAGAATTGTTGGCGGTAGTTTTCGCATTGAAAATGTGGAGACATTATCTGTTGGGAGAGAAGTTTGAGCTTTTTATTGACCATAAACCTTTGAATTATCTGTTTTCTCAAAAGGATTTAAATTTAAGGCAACCAAGATGGTTAGAGTTCTTTGAGTCATACGACTTGGATATTATATATACGCCGGGATAGGCAAACGTTGTAGCTGGCCCCTTAAGCCGAAATTCAATTTATCACTTTTAGAAGTAACTCCGTGTAACAACCTGCATTTTATGTATCGGAGGATCATAAAATATTTTTATTTTATTCCCTAAGGGTTGGATCATTCTAATATTTTAATATGTTGTCTATGGGGATGTGAGATATGCCCATAATTTTTACCAATTTTGTTTGTGACCATTTTTCCCATGTCAGTCTTGTACATGGAATAACTTTTAACTGGTGTTGAGACCTGTGCCATTGGAAAGAAATGATGTTTCCCTTCCCGTAGAGTGGTCACATTAAAGATTTGGTTCAACGGTTTGGGAGGAATCGTTGTTTTAAGGTTTTACAGTTGGTTGTTCAGGTTTTTAAGCCATAATGGGCTGATTTGGAGAGGCCCATTAGTGGGCTGGTGGGAGGCTATAAATAGGGAGTGGGAGGCTATAAATAGAGGGTGAGAGGTATGCAGAATAGTTTATTTTCTCCATTCTCTCATTTGGAAGAGCTTGTGATTCTCCATTCCTGCATCTTCTACACCTTTCAGCCATTAAAATTCGAGATCTACATAAGAGAATCGAAGATCTACATTGTTTGAAGCTAGGTCTACACCATTCCAAGAGAGAGTTCATCGAATCTAAGAGTTTAGAGCAAATTCTTCACTATTCGGATATAGATCTAAGCATTTTCAAGTTCTTTTAGAGATTTGGTGAGTGATATGCATCTCTCATGCAGATTCAATCAAGTATATGGTTGTATGATCATAATTTAATCATTTTAAGTCATTTTCACCTAGATCTACATCATGGTAACTCTATTTTTATACGAATAGCCATAGGATCTAATCGAGCAACTTAAAACTGGAAATTTCGATATAGTTTCATATGTTTATGCAAGTTAAATATATTGTTTTGGTCATTTATTCATTTATCCTAATTTTGATGGATTTCATACGGTTATTGATGAAATTTTGTTGTTTTGGTGATTGATGTTAGTGAATTAGTCAGATCAAGTGTCTTGCATAAATTTTGAATCAAATTGAGGTTGAATTGGGTGGGAAATCGTATGGATCGGTCAGTTGCACTTTTGGATGGATCGGTCGCACTATCTATGATGGGTTGGTCGGTTGCGCTTTCGGATGGGTCGGTCGCACTTTCTGTGATGGGTTGGTCGGTGGCACTTTCTGATGGGTCGGTCGCACATTCTATGATGGGTCGGTCGGTCGCACTTTCTGTCATGGGTCGGTCGCACTTTCTGTCATGGGTCGGTCGGTTGCACTTTTGGATGGATCGGTCTACTTTCTTTGATGGGTTCGCACTATCTGTGATGGGTCGGTCGGTTGCACTTTTTGATGGATCGGTCGCACTTTCTGTGGTGGGTTGGTCAGTTGCACTTTCTGATGAGTCGGTCGCACTTTCTGTGATGGGTCGGTCGGTTGCACTTTCTGATGGGTCGGTCTCGCTTTTTAGGATGGATCGGTCATTGCTACACTGATGTGTTCGTTGACCGTCTTAATGCAATGAATGTGATGACAACTCAAAGGTGTTCTAAGTGTGTTAATAATGGTTGGATGGTCATCGTCGATGATGACTAGAGATACCGAAGGCTGAGGAATTATCGTTGTTTTAGGTTCTAGCGAACTCAAAGCAGGGGTTACACGATTTCGTCATATGGTCGAGTACCCTGGGAAGCTCGAACGAGCCTAGGTACATTTCATTGTATGGCGTATGGGGTTTTAGCTAGAATCGTGGTTTACCATTGGACCTTGACAATTGATGGCGTTTCGTTGCCAGTCATATGATTAATGATGGTTTAAAAGCAGGATTGACAATGATGGCCAGAGTAAGTCATGAATGTTGGATGTTTGTTTGTACCATCTCACGTAGATTATCTAACGGCGAAGGAGATGTTTCTTGGGTGCTTGTCTTATATTGGTTTAGGCTTCTAGGGCTTGTGTTTGAGGGATGTTGAGCTCGATTTGGATGGTTTACGAGAGATATATAATTGGTTGCCATAATTATTATTGTCTGGTTACTTCAGATTGCTATGAACGAATGGTTGTTCTGGTTACCATAGATGTATTGTTGAAATGCTTGATGTAAAGGCTATCACTGTCCGATGTGGGGAAGATGGGAGTTGAGTTCTTCTCTGGTGAAGTGGGTAGATTAGTTTGTTTATTACCTATTCTCATCTACTTTATTGATGATGTTAGATAGTTGTTTTATCGCTCACTAAGACTGTAACACCCCACACCCGCTATGGTCACTCGCTAAGGGAATGCCATAACATCGGTGGAGTATTTTAAGTGAATATAGAACAGAAAAATTACAACAAGACAGATATAAGTAATACTTGAAAATTTTAAAACATCATTTCATTGCAGCGGAAAGTAAAACATGTTTGGTTACATCACAAAACCATAATAAGAGTCAAGTACAAAATATCCATCCTGATAAATAAAAGAACATAATCCCAATACATGAACTGATAGACATAAAAGAAAGGGTAAGCTGAGCTCTACATCTATGGTCCAAGCTCCAAAAGAGAATAAAGCAGCCTGATCAAAGCCCACTCGTACTGGGCCCACTCTGATAACCTGAGGGTTGGGAAAAAAGATAAAAACAACGGGGTCAGACATAAGTCTGAGCGAGTCCTATAACTTTAACAATACAATCATTAAAGTAACCAGAGAAGACATAAGCTTGATATACGGTGTCGTCTGGGGATGAATGGGTACACTAAGCAGCTTGGTAGATTTAGGATAAACTAAGAAACGTAAAGACGCATCTACCCTTCCAAAGGTAAATTACTAAACTGCACCACACCAGTCATTCCTAACTTAAAGGTTGATCCCACCCATGGACTTATAAAATTAACTTAATAGTTCTCGCGTACCCCTAGGTGACTAAGTAGACGCCACGGGGCCCTACAATCCACTAGGTGTACACACTACTCCCCATTCGATCGGCTCCCTAACGTAGATACCCGTGCTGGCCCCACCGTGGGGTATACCATTCCCCAATGTGGCAACCTGATAAAACTAACGGTGCACGGCTTATATCTACACGATGCAACAACGTCCTATTTACCAGCCCGGGTCCACACACGCATATGAAACCCGTTGGTCATGCGTTGCCACCGCTAACCCATTTTGGCCTCTTATAGTCAAGCCCAATATGCGTGTCCCGTCACTCGACTAGAGTCGAGCCCACTAAGATACGTTTGGTATATTGGTTGAAATGGGCCCCCACAAGCTACCACCTAAGCTTGTTATTTCTAGTGAATCCCGGTTAACCCTTTAACCATGTCCACTTACATGTTATAAATTCTGGTTAAGTCATTAATCATATTTTAATTGCCATTCAAGGCACCCACTAGATTTCCACATGCCACCCAAAGCACTTACTTAACCCTTTAACCATGTTTTAATTACATGTTCCACTTTGGTTAAGTATTCTAATCGTATTTTCTATTGCCACCCAAGGCCCCACTTAACCCCTCATGTCCCTCTACATGCTAATATGGTTAAGTGTTTCTTAATTAATTAATTAAGATCATGACCTCATAAAGACCTCTCACATTAGACCGTCTTTTATGACTGCTGGATATGCCGGTTGGGTCCGGGCAGCCTTACGTCATAAAAAGGGTCTAACCTCGTGTCTTTACTTTAATCACGTATTTAATTTGTGCCTAAGACCTCTCACATTGGGCTAACATTTGTAGCAACTGGTTAAGCCGGTTGGGTCCGGGCAGTTTTACGCTACAACTGAGTCCAACCTCGTGTCTTAGTCGATTAATTACACCTAATTAATCACCCTCATAATTTATATTAATTATCCCTAATTAATTAATCATGTTTTCCAGAATATGGGTAGACCTAACTCAATAGGTAAATTCCCAACTCCGTAGTATGGGTAGACCTAACTCAATAGGTAAATTCCCAACTCCATAATATGGGTAGACCTAACTCAATAGGTAAATTCCCAATTATGTCCATTTAATTTATGTTACTCTTAAGCATACCCATTCCACATCATTTTATTAACATGCATATTAACCCCATCGTTCCCCACGTAATTCGTTCTCGCAACGTGACATAATAAAAGGGAAGATTCATCACAAATGTCGTGGGTTTAACCAACATAGCTTATAACTTTATCATGGGTTCAAAAGGTGTCAACTTGCATATATGAGCATACATTAAACCCAACTAGCATTTAACCCAAACTTGCATTATGCATGTCATAAAAAGAGACAAACTTGCATATGAACTTGCACATAAACTTGCATATGAACTTGCACATAAACTTGCATGTGAACTTGCATAACATGTCATACATAGAGGCAAACTCGCATATGTTATGCATATCATAAAAAAATAGACAAACTTGCATTTGAACTTGCATCATAATAGGGTAAACATGCATATGTATGCATAGCATACAAAGGTGTCATCTTGCATATGTATGCATCTTATTTAGAAAAAGGGTAAACTTGCATGTCATAATGTATGCATAAAACCAAACACTTAGCATGCATAAAATCAAATACTTAGCATGCATAAAACCAAACACTTAGCATGCATAAAATCAAATACTTAGCATGCATAAAATCAAATACTTTGCATGCATAAAATCAAATACTTAGCATGCATAAAATCAAATACTTAGCATGCATAAAACCAAACACTTAGCATGCATAAAATCAAATACTTAGCATGCATAAAACCCAATGCTTAGCATGCATGAAACCCAATGCTTAGCATGCATGAAACCCATCACTTAACTTGCATAAACCCACATACTTAACTTGCATAAACATAGGGTTAACATTAAACATAGATTAGCAAACTAACATCATTTCATATGACTTAAAACCCACAAATCCGCATACAAAACCGCATGATCTCATCATATCTCATCTACTTAATTTAGCAATTGGTTATTAAAGTGATAGAAACTCTCCAAAACCAAGATTAGCAAACTTATGTAGTAGAACTAGTTGCTATACAAGAAGAAGATGATGATTAGAGGTTGATTAGCTTGCAACTTTCTTCATAAACTAGTGGAGGTTCCTCTCAAGTTTGATTTTGGCGGCATGGTGGCATCATTTCTATTTTTAGTATGAATTAGGGTAGTATTAGGGTGTATTTATAGATTAGGTGAGTGTTTTAGGCCCTTAGATTAACCCTAAATTAGATTAGGACCCTTAGATTTCGGAACCTTCCAGAAACCAGCCCTAAGACCAAGCCCAAACCCCCAACTGGTGCACCCAACCACAGAACTCTCTAGAAACTGTGCAGGTTTCCTGGCTCGACACGGGCGCACTTCCCAAGTGCGCCAGTGTAAAAATGTGTTGGCGCACTTCACAAGTGCGCCAGTGCATTTTTGTGTTGGCGCACTTCACAAGTGCGCCAGTGCATTCTGGCTAGTTTTTCGGTTTTTTCTGCCTAACTTCGTTCGTCCATATCTTCTTCATACGGACTCCGATTTTCGAAAACTCAGACTCTATTTCGCGTATTTTTCCGAGACGAACGCAATGGTGCAACCTGTTTCCCCTAATTCCCACATCTGGGATTAGTTATTCTTTAATTTGTGAATTTTAGCATTAACCGAAATTCGGGGTGTTACATTCTCCCCTCCTTAAAGGATTTCGTCCCCGAAATCTCTAAGCTAAGGAGAATGCATATCCTACCATCCAAACAACCATCTACTCAATCCATCAAACACGGGCATCCATTGTCCTTAAAACAGTTTCTAATGATGTATGAGCATATGCAAAAAGTTTGTGTATATGTTCCCTATCTAATGTATGAACATATGCAAACCATGATAGTGCCAGGCATCCATTATGTATGCGAGAGAACCCTATCGACACATACAATATCTACATGAGTGCACAATCATTCACCAAAATGCATCATCCATATGATAACACAATCATTATACATCCATAAATATAGCTTCCTACACACAATTTTATGCAATATGCCATATGAAGTGATTGAGCCGATCTAGTGCCTAGAGTGTGTATACATGCATCCACGAGCAACCACTAGCAACCACTTGCATCCACATGCATCCATCAAACATAACATGTCTCAAACACATGTTTCAACCATAGGTTTACCCTATCTAAAGGTCAAAGGTACTAATGAGAGGACATACTAAAGATAAGATAAGTACTAGACAAACGATAAAGGAGAAGTTAAAAGACATACTCTCAAAAAGGAATGGGTACAATGAACGCATCTTCGCTTCCGTCTCCCAAGTAGCATTGCCCTCGTCTTCTCCCCATTGTACTTTGACTAGTTGGACCTCTCGATTCCTCAATTTCCTAGTCTCTGACCCAAGGATGCGAGTAGGAGCTCGTCTAATAGTCGCATCACGCTCTACTTCCACTTCTCTAAGCAAGCTCGGCTCTACAACCTCTGCGGTCTCATGCAAGCACTTCCTCAAATGTGACACATGGAATACATCATGTACACCACTAAGTCTGTCGGGCAACTCCACTCTATATGCCATTCGTCCAATCCTTTCCTTAATAGGAAACGGCCCTACGAACCTTGGTGCTAACTTCCCAACAGATCCAAAGCGAACCACATTTCGTAACGGAGACACTTTGACAAAGACCATGTCCCCAACTTCAAACTCAAGGTCCGTCCTCCTCTTGTCCGCATAAGATTTTTTCCTATCCTGCGCTGCTTTCATCCTTCTTCGAATCAAGTCAATCTTCTCAGAAGTCCCCCTAACCATATCAGGCCCAAGCAAGATCTTCTCCGTAGATTCCCACCAACATGTAGGTGATCGACAAGGCCTTCCATAAAGAGCTTCAAAAGGAGCCATACCAATACTGGACTGAAAGCTGTTATTATATGCGAACTCCACCAATGGAAGATGCTCTTCCCATGTACCACCAAAATCTAAGATACAAAGCCTCAAAAGGTCTTCTAGGACACGATTCACCCTCTCAGTCTGGCCGTCCGTCTGAGGATGATATGCGGTGCTCAGACACAATTGAGTCCCCACTGCTTCTTGCAAACTTCTCCAAAACTCACTAGTGAAGATAGGATCTCGATCACTCACAATGCTGGATGGTACGCCATGCAATCTAACAATCTCTCTAACATAGACTGAAGCAAGCCATGGAGCGGTCCTCTTACTCTTCACGGGTATAAAATGGGCACTCTTGGTAAGTCTGTCTACCACAACCCAAATTCCCGTATTGCCCTTCCTCGATCTCGGTAACCCATCGATGAAATCCATCGAGACACTATCCCACTTCCATAGCGGAACTTCCAAATGGGTGAAGCAACCCATCGGGTTTCTTCTGCTCTGCTTTCCTTTGCTAGCACACCAAGCATCTAGCCACATACTCGGCCACATCTTTCTTCATACCGGCCCAAAAAGAAAACTCGCTTCATGTCTTGGTACATCTTGTCCCTACCAGGATGAATGGTCATCTTCGACCGATGTGCATCATCAAGTATAGCATTCCTCAGACCCTCGTCTTGCGGTACACAAAGTCTACCGTCTCTACGCAACCACCCCTTACCATCTAGGGTGTACCTACTCAAATGGCTGGACGACTCCCCCTTATGAGCTTCTCTACTAACTCAACCAACTGTGGGTCGTCTCGCTGTGCCTCGCCAATCCGCCCCAAAAGAGTAGGCCTAACCTCCAAGGAGGCTAGCAAACCGGGTACAAAGTCAACGGAAGGTCTAAAGTCAAACATAAAAATAAACTCTAAGCTCCGCCATTCCACGAACAATAGACTCAAAGACAGCCTTTTTCTGCTTAAGGCATCTGCCACCACGTTACCCTTGCCAGGGGTATACGCTATCTCAAACTCATAGGATGCTAAGAATTCCATCCACCTTTGTTGTCTTAAGACAATGCGCTCAAAGAGTCTCCAACACTTCCTTAAGATGTAGGGCATGCTTTTCTCCACTTCTAGAGAAAATCAGGATATTCTCCCATGCAAAATCGTCACAACTATCCATCTCTCACGCAGACCACCTTAGTCGAACTCGACATCCCCCAAATGCAAGCCCCAAAGGCCTAAACCAATGTCAGACAAACACCCAAGGGATACCTCCTTCGAATTCAGACGACCTACGTGAGATGATACTAGTAAAAAGGGCTAAATAATTAAGCCCTTGTCCAACTCCGGATGTCCTTGCCAGTCTCGCTCCAAAACCACCGTTTATCCCATAACTGGCTTTGCTCAACCTATTGAGCACATACGAAAACTTATTTCGCTCCTAGAAAAGACCAAGATGTCATCCACCAAGATCATCACGAACTTATTTAGGTACTCCCTGAACACCCTTCTCATCAAATCAACAAAGTATGCGGAGGCGTTCGTCTAACCAAATGGCATCACCAGCCACTCATAAAACCATCCGGAGTCCTAAAGGCAATCTTCTCTATACTATCCTCAGCCACTCTCAACTGACGAAACCCCGTGGCTGAGTCCAACTGCGAAAATACTGAGGCGCCAACCAACTGATCAAAGAGATCATCAATCCTCGGCAATGGGTGTCTATTCTTCTTTGTGAGTTTATTTAGTTCTCTTTAGCCTACACAAAGTCCGAGGGACCCATCCGCCTTCGTAGCAAAAACTACTGGAGCACCCCACTCCGATATACTTTGTCTTATGGACCCCTTCTCAAGCAACTCCCCTACTTGCTTATGGAGTTCCCTCCTCTCGCGAGGAGCCATGTGGTGCACTGGTAAAGATACAGGTTTAGCATTGTCTACCAGATATATTCGGAAGTCAATCTCCCGCTCCGGAGGTAAGCCCTTCACCTCCTCAAACACATCCGAGTATTCCCGGACCACTCTAACAGATCGCAAACTCTCGACCGACGTGTCAAGCGATTCTAGATAACTTAGCATAACAGATTCCATGGGATTACAAGAGATCTCGAGAGTGTTACCCAAGCGGGTCATAAGCCTAACAACTCTCCCTTCAAAATCAAGAACGACACCCCTACTGGATAACCAGTCCATGCCCAAACTAACCCATAGCCCGTGAAGCCCAAAAAGCAGCACATCTAAACTCAACGCTAAGTATAGAAACTTTCAAACCCAAACAGATCATGGAGCCCCAATTGGGTTTGAAACAACTAAGGGATCATCTACCAAACTGGTGTCTAAGTGCAGTGACTCAACTAACAATGATGAGATAAACGAACTCGATGCGTCAGAATCTAATAAAGTTCGAACCGGATAATAAAGAAATCCAAATTCCAACCTAGACGGTCTATCCCCATTTGGTACCCTAGTCGTGAGGGAATACAACTACCCTCTAGGAGATTCCGTACCTTGCCCTTGCCTCTTTGGACAATCCTAATAAGGTGTCCTATTCCTCCCAAAAGGATAACTACTCGCCTTCTTCATCCCATTCTCCACTCGTAACCTCCTACCAATGAGGTTTCATCCTTCATTAACCAAACAACTATTTGAGCCTTCCTCCCATCGTCTATCCAATAGATACCTACCAGTCCTCCTCCTTCTTGAACCAACTTCTAATCCGACTAATGTCTAAGTCCCTTGAAGTGGTTTTCCGTTCTTATCTATCTTAGAAAGGTCATCTATACGCGGAGGGGAAACTCAAAACGAGAGAGGAAGAGATTCAAAACGGAGAATTCGAAAGATATAGATATGGCTATTGGGGATTATGTTTTTCTTTCAAAAACTTTTCTTTTAAAAGACATGTTTTTGAAAATACTCCTTTCAAAAATATTCTTAGAAAATAGTTTTTCTAAAAAATTTATCTGTTCTGGTAACCTTAAGCTCTGATACCACGTGTAACACCCCACACCCGCTATGGTCACTCGCTAAGGGAATGCCATAACATCGGTGGAGTATTTTAAGTGAATATAGAACAGAAAAATTACAACAAGACAGATATAAGTAATACTTGAAAATTTTAAAACATCATTTCATTGCAGCGGAAAGTAAAACATGTTTGGTTACATCACAAAACCATAATAAGAGTCAAGTACAAAATATCCATCCTGATAAATAAAAGTACATAATCCCAATACATGAACTGATAGCCATAAAAGAAAGGGTAAGCTGAGCTCTACATCTATGGTCCAAGCTCCAAAAGAGAATAAAGCAGCCTAATCAAAGCCCACTCGTACTGGGCCCACTCTGATAACCTGAGGGTTGGGAAAAAAGATAAAAACAACGGGGTCAGACATAAGTCTGAGCGAGTCCTATAACTTTAACAATACAATCATTAAAGTAACCAGGGAAGACATAAGCTTGATATACGGTGTCGTCTGGGGATGAATGGCTACACTAAGCAGCTTGGTAGATTTAGGATAAACTAAGAAACGTAAAGACGCATCTACCCTTCCAAAGGTATATTACTAAACTGCACCACACCAGTCATTCCTAACTTAAAGGTTGATCCAACCCATGGACTTATAAAATTAACTTAATAGTTCTCGCGTACCCCTAGGTGACTAAGTAGACGCCACGGGGCCCTACAATCCACTGGTGTACACACTACTCCCCATTCGATCGGCTCCCTAATGTAGATACCCGTGCTGGCCCCACCGTGGGGTGTACCATTCCCCAACGTGGCAACCTGATAAAACTAACGGTGCACGGCTTATATCTACACGATGCAACAACGTCTTATTTACCAGCCCGGGTCCACACACGCATATGAAACCCGTTGGTCATGCGTTGCCACCGCTAACCCATTTTGGCCTCTTATAGTCAAGCCCAATATGCGTGTCCCGTCACTCGACTAGAGTCGAGCCTACTAAGATACGTTTGGGATATTGGTTGAAATGGGACCCACAAGCTACCACCTAAGCTTGTTATTTCTAGTGAATCCCGCTTAACCCTTTAACCATGTCCACTTACATGTTATAAATTCTGGTTAAGTCATTAATCATATTTTAATTTCCATTCAAGGCACCCACTAGATTTCCACATGCCACCCAAAGCACTTACTTAACCCTTTAACCATGTTTTAATTACATGTTCCACTTTGGTTAAGTATTCTAATCGTATTTTCTATTGCCACCCAAGGCCCCCACTTAACCCCTCATGTCCCTCTACATGCTAATATGGTTAAGTGTTTCTTAATTAATTAATTAGGATCATGACCTCATAAAGACCTCTCACATTAGACCGTCTTTTATGACTGCTGGATATGCCGGTTGGGTCCGGGCAGCCTTACGTCATGAAAAGGGTCTAACCTCGTGTCTTTACTTTAATCACGTATTTAATTTGTGCCTAAACCTCTCACATTGGGCTAACATTTGTAGCAACTGGTTAAGCCGGTTGGGTCCGGGCAGTTTTACGCTACAACTGAGTCCAACCTCGTGTCTTAGTCGATTAATTACACCTAATTAATCATCCTCATAATTTATATTAATTATCCCTAATTAATTAATCATGTTTTCCAGAATATGGGTAGACCTAACTCAATAGGTAAATTCCCAACTCCGTAGTATGGGTAGACCTAACTCAATAGGTAAATTCCCAACTCCATAATATGGGTAGACCTAACTCAATAGGTAAATTCCCAATTACGTCCATTTAATTTATGTTACTCTTAAGCATACCTATTCCACATCATTTTATTAACATGCATATTAACCCCATCGTTCCCCACGTAATTCGTTCTCGTAACGTGACATAATAAAAGGGAAGATTCATCAAAAATGTCATGGGTTTAACCAACATAGCTTATAACTTTATCATGGGTTCAGAAGGTGTCAACTTGCATATATGAGCATACATTAAACCCAACTAGCATTTAACCCAAACTTGCATTATGCATGTCATAAAAAGAGACAAACTTGCATATGAACTTGCACATAAACTTGCATATGAACTTGCACATAAACTTGCATGTGAACTTGCATAACATGTCATACATAGAGGCAAACTCGCATATGTTATGCATATCATAAAAAAATAGACAAACTTGCATATGAACTTGCATCATAATAGGGTAAACATGCATATGTATGCATAGCATACAAAGGTGTCATCTTGCATATGTATGCATCTTATTTAGAAAAAGGGTAAACTTGCATGTCATAATGTATGCATAAAACCAAACACTTAGCATGCATAAAATCAAATACTTAGCATGCATAAAACCAAACACTTAGTATGCATAAAATCAAATACTTAGCATGCATAAAATCAAATACTTAGCATGCATAAAATCAAATACTTAGCATGCATAAAATCAAATACTTAGCATGCATAAAACCAAACACTTAGCATGCATAAAATCAAATACTTAGCATGCATAAAACCCAATGCTTAGCATGCATGAAACCCAATGCTTAGCATGCATGAAACCCATCACTTAACTTGCATAAACCCACATACTTAACTTGCATAAACATAGGGTTAACATTAAACATAGATTAGCAAACTAACATCATATCATATGACTTAAAACCCACAAATCCGCATACAAAACCGCATGATCTCATCATATCTCATCTACTTAATTTAGCAATTGGTTATTAAAGTGATAGAAACTCTCCAAAACCAAGATTAGCAAACTTATGTAGTAGAACTAGTTGTTATACAAGAAGAAGATGATGATTAGAGGTTGATTAGCTTGCAACTTTTTTCATAAACTAGTGGAGGTTCCTCTCAAGTTTGATTTTGGCGGCATGGTGGCATCATTTCTATTTTTAGTATGAATTAGGGTAGTATTAGGGTGTATTTATAGATTAGGTGAGTGTTTTAGGCCCTTAGATTAACCCTAAATTAGATTAGGACCCTTAGATTTCGGAACCTTCCAGAAACCAGCCCTAAGACCAAGCCCAAACCCCAAACTGGTGCACCCAACCACAGAACTCTCTAGAAACTGTGCAGGTTTCCTGGCTCGACACGGGCGCACTTCCCAAGTGCGCCAGTGTAAAAATGTGTTGGCGCACTTCACAAGTGCGCCAGTGCATTTTTGTGTTGGCGCACTTCACAAGTGCGCCAGTGCATTCTGGCTAGTTTTTCGGTTTTTTCTGCCTAACTTCGTTCGTCCATATCTTCTTCATACGGACTCCGATTTTTGAAAACTCAAACTCTATTTCGCGTATTTTTCCGAGACAAATGCTATGGTGCAACCCGTTTCCCCTAATTCCCACATCTGGGATTAGTTATTCTTTAATTTGTGAATTTTAGCATTAACCGAAATTCGGGGTGTTACAAAGACTGTTGTCTGAATCAATGTTTTATGTTTTCCTTTTATTACCTTGTGATGTTCATCCAATTTTTGGATGTGAAGACTAGGTGTCAGGTGATTAGTAATATCTTGGTGAGGGCGATGTTGCAGTTTGGCAGCGAGCAGGAGGCTGGTGTATTACTTTTCTATATCTAGTATTTGTTTTTCTGCTATTTGATGTTCGTCTCTGAGTGTTGTAGTGAGGGAAATTTGTACAGACATATATGTTGTAATCTTGGTATATGGATATACTTTCTAGTTGTTGTGGAAGTTTGAAGTTTCTACTCAAATATGCTTCACTATTATTACCTGTTGTATTTGTCCTATTATATTTTGTCCTTGCACTGTTAGTTATTTGACAAGTTCTGCTTGTGCTTACCTACCTTGATGATCATCCATAGCTGCCTGACACACTTTTCAGTGCATTATTTCGCTTTTTTAGTGCGGGGGTTATGGACGGTCGTCACATTTGGTATCAGAGTTCTGATTATCGATTTCAACCAAAGTTTGGAAACGTAATAACGTATGAGAGACATATTTGTAGATTTTGATGGATGTATACTATATTGTAGTATATAGCGTAGTAGCGTTTGGACTCCATTTGCAATTTTTCTTGCAAATGGCTAATCGTTCTAATTTGCAGATTTAGAATGAGTCGACGAACTTCAAGACGTGCTACTAGGGAGTGGACTGTGCCTGGATAAGGAAATGGAGGTATACCTGACTACCCAGCCATGTTTGAGGCCATGATGGAAGCATTCATGAGAAGTGTACCTGCTCCCGTGGTTGCCATAGTAGATGTAGGTGTGCAAGTGCCTAGGGTTGTGGATTTCGCAAAGCTTTGTAAGGACTACACATCTCTGGAAGGAAAACCATTCAAAGGAACAAAACCGACTGAAGAGGTTCAAAGGTGGTTGGATTCTTGTATCTGTATTTTTAGAGACTTAGGTATGGATGATGCAACTAAGAGAAAGCTTGCATCAAGGCAGCTTCATGGCAGTGCCACGGAGTGGTGGAATTTTATCACTTTGGAAACTCCAGAAGAAGATATAACTTGGGAATAGTTCAAGTTAAATTTGAGACGAAGTTTATCTTTATTGCTTAGAAGTCTACTTTATTCAAGAAATTTGTGGAGTTGAAACAAAATGGCAGGCCAGTGCTTGATTATATTTAAGATTTTAAGGCCTTGTCTAGATATACTCGTTCATATATTGACACACCTGATCAAAAGAGCGAGAAGTTTGTCATGGGTTTGTATACCTACATAGGAAGACCGTTGGTGGAACATCTCGATGATTCATATGAGAAGCTTGTGGAAAAAGATGTGAGACAAGAGAGTTTGTTTCCAAAAGAGGAAGTTGTTGTTGCTGCAACTAAGAAAGCTCCAAAATTACAACAGGGTGGTAATAACAACAAGAAGAGAAAACAACAATAGCAGAAAGGAAGGACGACCAAAAGAGGTAGAAAGGTGAGGTGATTTGCTACAACTGCTAGCAGAAGGGCTATTATTCCAAGGATTGTAAGAATTCAAAAGCTGAGAAGAAGTGCTTCAAGTGTGGAAAACCAGGGCATGAGAAGAAGGATTGTCCAGAATTAGCAATGGTAAGAAGGTTGTGAAGGCTTATGTTTTGGAAGCTGTGCCATCTTCTTCAAGAGCTCCTACTACAGAGGATAAGGGAAAGGGTGTCGTTGTCCAAGGTACCCTTTCTGTTCGAGATGTTTCAGTTCGAGTGTTTTTTGATACTGGAGCATCACGTTCTTTCATTTGTAATGAGCTTGTATGTCGTTTGGGTTTAGAGCTCGAAATTTGTGATAGACCTTTGGTTGTGACTAATCCGGTTGGGGGTTCATCTAGCTCTTGTATGCTTTGTCGTGGTCTTGTTTTGTCGAGTCATGGTTGCTCATTTGTATGTGATTGCTTTGTTCTTAACTTCATTGGGTTTGGGATTATCTTAGGTATAGATTGGCTCAATAGGTATGCGACATGAGTGAATTGCAAGAAGCTAGAGGAGAGGGTCGGGGATGTGGAAGGGCGAAAGGTTCTGATTCGATGTAAGCCCGAAGATGGTGTCTTCGTGAGCTATTTATATTCGCATGAGATTCCGCAGTAAGACCTGTTATCTGTGCAGATTGCTAATAAGTTTAAGGATGTCTTTGAGGAAGTCAAAGGTTTGCCGCTGAATCGTGAGATTGAGATTAGAGTCGATTTAGCCATGGGTGCTGGACCTATCATTATGCCTCTTAGGCGAATGGAGACTAAGGAACAACGAGAGTTAGAGGTGCAAGTTCGTCATCTTTTGAGAAAAGGATTCATTCAGAGAAGTGTATCCGAATGGGGTGCACAAGTTGTGTTTGCATCCAAGGCAGATAGATCGTTGAAATTGTGCGTGGATTATCGTGAGCAAAACAAGGTGACCAAGAAGAAATAGTATCCGTTGCCAAGGATTGATGACTTATTCGATTAGCTTCATGAGGCCAAAGTGTTTTCTTAGATGGATTTGGCAACGGAATTTCACCAGTTGAGAGTGGAGAATGCTAGTGTGTCGAAGACTATTTTTAGGACACCATCAGGTTTCTTCGAATGGTTGGTGATGCCATTTTGGTTGACTAACGCACCAACGTATTTCGTGGATCTTATGGATAGGGTTTTCAGCGATGAGCTGAACAAGTTCGTGCCTGTGTTCGTGGATGATATTCTGGTTTACTCTCGGAATAAGGAAGAGCACAAGGCACACTTGAGAGTTGTTTTGGAAATCTCGCAAAAGCATCAGCTGAAGGCTAAGTTTTCGAAGTGTCACTTCTGGAAGAATGAAGTAAGATTCTTTGGCCATGTAGTTTCCCTGAATGGAATAGCGGTTGACCTCGCTAAAATGGCAATAATCCAGGAGTGGGATAGACCTAAGAATGCAACGAACGTGATAAGTTTCCTTGGATTAGCAGGTTATTACTGACGGTTTATCAAGGATTTCTCCAAGATAGCGGCACCATTAACAGGATTAATGAAGAAGAACCAAGTGTTCACATGGGATGCGAAGTGTGAGAAAGCTTTCAGAATCATGAAAGAGATACTGATGAGTGCTCCTGCTTTAACGATTCCAAGTGGTAATGAAGAAATGGTGGTATACACCAATGCATGTGGTACTAGACTTGGAGCAGTGCTGATGCAAAAGGATAAGGTTATGGCCTACGCAAGTCAACAGCTGAAGCTGCATGAAAGGAATTATCCAACTCATGATTTAGATTTGGTAGCGAGTGTATTTGCTTTGAAGATGTGGAGACATTACCTGTTGGGGGTTCGATTTGAGTTGTCTACGGAGCATAAGTCGTTGAGGCATCTTTTCTCCCAAAAGGATTTGAATCTCTGACAGCAACGATGGTTAGAGTTTCTGGCATCGTACGATTTTGGTATGTCCTATACTGCAAGAAAAGGTAACGCAGTTGCAGATGCGTTGAATCGAAGACATGCTGGATTGGGTGCAATGTTTTCGGAATGGAAGAGCCTCGAGTTTTTAGCAAGATTTGATTCCAGACCAAGGTGTGAGTTGGAACCTGAAATGTTGGCAAGCTTATCAATAAGACCTACTCTCATCGAAAGGAATGACGAGAGCTAAAAGCAAGATGCAAAGCTTGTTGAGTTTATCCAAAAGTTGGAACCAGAGGATAAGGAATTCGAGGTCAATTGAGAAGGATGGCTTCGAAAGCAAGGATGACTGGTTGTTTTTAATATCAACCGATTGAAAATAACGTTCTGAGGGAATGTCATCACTCGAAGTTGACGATTCATCCTAGTGGTAATAAGATGTATCAGGACATAAAGCGAGTCTACAACTAGGAAGGGATGAAAAGAGATATTGGAAAGTTCATTTCCATGTGTATGAACTGTCAGCTAGTGAAGGCTGAACAAAAAAAGCCGAGTGGATTGTTTTAGCCATTAGAAGTTCCTACGTGGAAGTGGGAGTAGATATCGATGGATTTTATCGATGGACTACCTAGAATCAGGGTAGGAAAGGAAGGAATTTGGATCATTGTGGATCGCTTGACCAAAAGTGCAAGGTTCATTCCTATCAAACCGACTAGGATAGCATGAAGTTGGCTGAGCTTTATATTAAATGGATAGTTTGATTCCATGGTACCCTGAAGAGCATCGTGATTGATCGAGATCCTTTGTTCACAAGTGGATTTTGGAAAAGTTTGCAAGAAGATTTGGGAACCGAGTTATGTTTGAGTACAGCTTATCATCCCCAAACTGATGGTCAGACCGAGAAGGTTAACCAAGTTTTGGAAGACCTCCTAATAGCATGTGTGTTGGATTTTGGGGGATCGTGGGAAGACCATCTACATCTAGTGGAGTTTGCGTATAATAATAGCTACCAGTCGAGCATTGGGATGACACCATATGAGGCATTGTATGGTGGACCATGTAATTCTCCAGCTCATTGGTTAGAAACTGGAGACAAGTTGATACTTAGGCCAGGATGATCAGAGAGACATCGGATTGTATTTAGATCGTTTGGCAAAGAATGAAGACAACCCAAGATTGTTCGAAGAGTTAGCCAATAAGCATCAAAAAGATTTGGAATTTGACGTTGGCAACATGGTTTTCGTGAAGATTTCACCGTTAAATCATGTTGTTCGATTCAGAAGTAAAGGAAAGTTAGCTCCTAGGTTCGTTGGACCATTTTCGATAGTTGAGCGGATAGGAAAGGTCCCATATAGATTGGAGTTACCCGAGAATATGTTGGGAGTGCATAATGTTTTCCATGTGTCGTTTCTACAGAAGTTTGCACATGATATGAATATGGTGGTATCTCTGGAAGAGTATGAAGATCTAGAAGTTGAGACCGTAGTTACGAGACCTCGTAAGCCACTTCATGTTATGGAGAATGACATGAAACAACTTAGGAGGAAGACGGTTAAGCTAGTCAAGGTATAATGGAGTGAGGATGGCGGCGATTGTACATAGGAGATAGAAGAGAGTATGAAGACGATCCATCCAGAACTCTTTATCGGTATGACCCATTGGTATTGTGTCGTCTTTACATCATTTTAACTTGTACTGTTGTGTTTGTTTTTAGAATTCCGTGTGCTAGGATAAGGATATGGATGCATGGTTTGATGGCTGCTAGTTTGGATGATAGAATTGGCTGCTCATGAGTGATAGGCATGCAGAATTGTTGTGGTTGTTTGTGTTTGCTTGGAATTTCGGGGGCGAAATTCCTAAATGGGGGAGAATGTAACAACCCACATTTTACGTATCAGAGGATCGTAAAATATATTTTTTATTCCTTGAGGGTTGGATAATTCTCATATTTTAATATGTTGTTTATAGGGATGTGAGACATGTCCATAATTTTTACCAATTTTGTATATGACCATTTTGCCCCTGTTAATCTTGTACAAGGAATAATTTCGGGCTGGTGTCGAATCAGTTGTTAAAACCTATGCCATTGGAAGGGAAACATTTGGTTCAGCTATTTGGGAGAAATCACTATTTTAAGGTTTTACGGTTGGTTATTCAGGTTTTTAAGCCATAATGGGCTGATTTGGAGAGGCCCATTAGTGGGTTGGTGGGAGGCTATAAATAGGGGGCAGAGGTATGGAGAATAGTTTACTTTCTCCATTCTCTCATTTGGAAGAGCTTGTGATCCTCCATTCCTCCATCTTCTGCACCTTTCCACCATTAAAATTCTAGATCTACAAAAGAGAATCGAAGATCTACATCGTTTGAAGCTATATCTAACTATTCCAAGAGAGAGTTCATTGAATCGAAGAGTTTAGAGCAAATTCTTCATTGTTCGGATCTAGATCTAAGTGTTTTCGAGTTGTTTTAGAGATTTGGTTAGTGATATGCATCTCTTACGCGGATTCAATCAAGTATATGGGTTATATGATTACAATTTCATCATTTTGAGCCATTTTCACCTAGATCTACATCATTGTAAGTCTATTTTCATATGAATCACCATAGGAACTAATCTGCAACTTAAAACCGGTAATTTTCATATAATTTCATATGTTTATGCAATTTAAATCCATTGTTTTGGTCTTTTATTCATTTATCATGGTTTAGATGGATTTTATATGGTTATTGATGAAAATTTGTTATTTTGGTGATTGATGTTGGTGAATTAGTTAGATCGAGTGTCTTTCATAAATTTTGAATCAAATTGAAGTTGAATTGGGCAGCAAATAGTATAGGTCGGTTGGTTGCACTTTTGGATGGATCGGTCGCACTTTCTGTGATGGGTCGGTCGGTCGCACTTTCTGTGATGGGTCGGTCGGTTGCACTTTCTGATGGGTCGGTCGCACTTTCTATGATGTGTCGGTCGGTTGCACTTTTGGATGGATCGGTCGCACTTTCTATGATGGATTGGTCGGTTGCACATTTGGATGGATCGTTCGCACTTTCTGTGATGGGTCGGTCGGTTGCACTTTCTGATGGGTCGGTCGCACTTCCTATGATGGGTCAGTCTCACTTTCTGTGATGGGTCGATCGGTTGCACTTTTTGATGGGTCGGTCGCACTTTTTGTGATGGGTCGGTCGGTTGCACTTTCTGATGGGTCGGTCGCACTTTCTGTGATAGGTCGGTCGGTTGCACTTTTTAATGGGTCAGTCGCACTTTTTGGGATGGATCGGTCATTGCTACAGTGATGTGTTCATCGACCGTCATAATGCAACAAATGTGATGACAACTCAAAGGTGTTCTGAGTTTGTTGACAATGGTTGGAAGGTCGCCGTCGATGGTGACTAGAGATACCGAAGGCCGAGGAATTATCATTATCATTGGTTCTAGCCGACTCAAACAGGGGTTATACGATTTCGTCGTATGGTCGAGTACCCTGGGCAGCTCGAACGGGCCTAAATACATTTTGTTGTATGGCGTATGAGGTTTTAGCTAGAACCAGGATTTACCATTGGCCATTGACCATTGATGGCGTTTCGTTGCCAGTAATACGATTAACGATGTTTTCAAAGCAGGATTGGCAGTGATAGCCAGAGTCTGTCATGAATGTTGGATGTTTGTACCATCTCACGTAGATCATCTGATGTCGAATTATGTTTCTTGGGTGATATTGGTTTAGGCCTCTGGGGCTTGTGCTTGAGGGATGTTAATCTCGATTAGGATGGTTTACATGAGATATATAATTGGTTGCCATGATTGTTATTATCCAGTTACTTCTGATTATTATGAATGAATGGTTGTTCTGGTATCCATGGATGTATGGTTTAAATGCTTGATGTAAATGCTATCAGTGTCCGATATAGGGAAGATGGGAGTTGAGTTCTTCTCTGGTGAAGTGGGTAGATTAGTTTGTTTATCTGCCTATTCTCATATACTTTATTAATGATGTTAGATAGTTGTTTTATCGCTCACTAAGACTGTTGTCTGACTCAAGGTTTTATGCATTCCTCTTATTACCTTGTGTTGTTCATCCGATTTTTGGATGGGCAGACTAGGTGGCATGTGATAGGTGATATCTTGGTAAGGACGGTGTTGCATTTCGTCAGCAAGCAGGAGGCTGACATATTACTTTTCTATATCTAGTATTTGTTTTTCCACTATTTGATGTTTGAGTCTGAGTGACGTAGTGAGGCAAATTTTTATGGATATATATGTTGCAGTCTTGGTATATGGATATACTTTCTAGTTGTTGTGGAAGTTTGAAGTTTCTGCTCAAATATGCTTCACTATTATTACCTGCTGTATATGTCCTATTATATTTTATCCTTGCGCTGTGAGTTATACGACAGGTTCCGCTTGTGCTTACCTACCTTGATGATCGTCCATAGCTACCTTGCACACCTTTCAACGCATTATTTCTCTTGTTTAGTGTGTGGGTTATGGGCGGTCGTCACATTCCAACACTCAAAGGAAGGATAATGGGGAATCAAAGACAAGATGCTAATTTGGAAAAGCAAATTCAAGGAGTTATGGAAAGGAGGAAGTTAGATTTTGAATTGGACAGTCAAGGTATTCTCAGGATTAATGGGAGATTGTGTTCCTGATATAAATGGGCTAAGGCAAGAAGTTTTAAAGGAGTGTCATAAATCCAAGCTAAGTATTCACCTAGGAGTTCATAAAATGTGTAAGGTATGAGGCAAGTATTTTGGTGTCTCGGGATGAAGAAGGATATTTTGGCCTATGTAAATAATTGTTTATGATGTTAGCAGATTAAAGGAGATCATTAGAAGAAAGCAGGATTCCTGCAACCTCTAGAGATTCCCAATTGGAAATGGGAAATGATATTGATGGATTTCATCGATGGTTTTCCCAGAACAAGAAAAGGTCATGAAGGAGTTTGGGTGATAGTGGATCGACTGACGAAGAGTGCGCATTTCATTCCTGTGAAACCAACTTGTAGTGCAGCTTTGTTAGCCAAGATTTATATGCGGGAAATTGTTCGACTGCATGGAGTTCCAATAAGAGTTATAAGTGGCAGAGACCCTATATTTACTAGTAAATTCTGGGAAGCTCTTTAAACAACTTTGGGAACTAAATTAAATCTAAGCATAACTTACCATCCTCAGGCAGACGATCAAACCGAAAGGGTAAACCGCATATTAGAAGATTTATTGAGAGCGTGTATTCTTGATTTCGGAGGATCATGGGAAGATCATCTGCATGTGATAGAATTCTCATACAAGAACATCTACTAAGCCAGTATAGACATGGCACCGTATGAAGCTCTCAATGGAAAACCATGCAGATCACCAATCTGTTGGATTGAGTCAAGATAAACTTGTTCTCGGTCCAGATATGACCATAGAAGTAAATGAGAAGAATGAGATAGTCAAAAGAAGGATGAAAGAGGCACAAGATCGCCAAAAGAGCTATGCTGATAAGAGAAAGAGAGATCTTGTATTTTCTAATGGAGATCTTTTATTGTGAATATTTCACCAATCAAGGGAGAGATCCATTTTGGTAAAGTTGGAAAGCTAGCATCACGATATGTAGGACCTTTCCATGTTCTAAAAGGAGTTGGAATTCTTGCATTTAGATTTGAATTGCCAGAAAGAATGGCAGGAGTCCACAATGTTTTCCATGTGTCCCATCGACAGAAATGTGTTCATGGTCCATTGTTGATTTTGGAACCATCTGTCTAATAAGATCTAGAGATTGAGCCAAACTTGACTTTAATTCGTTATCCACTTTATGTTATTGATCGAGAAGAAAAGCGACTCCGAAACAAAGTAGTGAAGCTACTCAAGATCCAATGGAGTGATAATACAGACGATTGGTTATCATATGGTACGACAGGTTTGAAATGTGGATTTTTCATTTTTATGAGCTATCAATATATGCATGTTTTTTGATTCAGTTATTCTTAGGACCTATGAACTCTTCCATTATATTCCAACCTGTTCTAAGATCTGTCCTTTATTTATTTTCCAGATGACACCTCTCCTTAAAAAGAACACCAAGAAGAGATTAACCTCGCTTCAGATTGTGAGACTTCAGATAGGTATAGGAGTACCCGAGGTAGTTGACCATGAGGAGATGACAGAGCCAGTATAGGCTCCGGATGACGAGGACCGACAACTAGATTTAAAGGAGTCTGGCATTTACACAGGAGAGCCTGTATCAGAGGAAGGCAACATGGTCTTTAAACAGAAGTATGATGATGAGGAAGAAGAGGCAGGACTTGAGGCACGGTAAGATGGGGATGACGACGACGACGGTAGCGACGACGATGACAATGATGGTGATGATGATATTGAGCCAGTAGAGGTTGAGGAAGACGAAGAGTTTAAGGAAGAGGAAGAACTTGAGGAGGAAGTTATGTCAGAGCTAGTGCAGATTGACCCACTTGTTGAGTTTCCATTGGTTGAGCAGGATGTGCAATTAGCTACCGTATGGGCACAAATTAAGTAGGATTTACTTGAGTTTCAGGATGCAGGAGGTCAATTGGAGATTCCGATGGATATTGGATACACGGACATGATGCATATGATACTTTACCTACCTACACCAGTCAAGGTCATCAACATTTCGGATGAGGTGGATGTTGGGGAGGAAGATGGTGTGATTGAAGTGATTGATATTTCAGATGATGAGATGCATAATGTTGTGGAAGTGAGTAGCAGTTCTGACTCAGAGTAGAGTGATGTTGTATGTTGTAGTAGGATATGATTGTAAATACAGCTTGGATCAGTCTACAACTAGAGCTAGTCGAGTATAGTGCTTATTATCGTATTATTTGTTGTAGCTGGTTTGATGGGGTATGACATATTATCGTTTGCTGTATATCTATCCGTTGTTTACCAATTTCGGGGATGAAATTCTTTTAAGGGGGTAGATTGTAATGGCCCGAGTTTTACAAGTTTTACTTAACAATATTTTCTAAATGTTATCAAATGACTAACATAAATGAGATAATTAAAATTTAGTATAATAAAATTTGAATATAACCTTTGTTTTCAACCTTAACTACATATTATAAATGTAATTCATGTTCCTAATTTAAATGTATGTATGTTAAATGTGTTACTCACTTTAAAATTTACAATCTAGATAGTGGAAATGGGGCTTTTAAACATCACATAAACAAGTAAGGGAAGGCCTGGTAAGACATAAAAAGATGTACTTTAGTAAAAAAATAAATGGCCACTTCATAAAATTTAAATAAAAGGGTAGCAGGCAAAAAGGATGCCACACACACAAAGGTATCATAAGGTTTTATTGTGACTAACCATTTGAATATATGAAGTACCTTAGGAGTAAAAGATGAGGATTTTACTTAAGCAGGCAGGCTATTTTATGCAACCTTAAGGACACAAGAGGAACAAGATATGTGCCATAAACGGTGAAATGTGATGGCCGAATGCACATTTGTAAACTAGAGAACGTTTGGCAGAGTGAAACTAGGATATTCTCCACTTAAATAAATAGCTGCGGCTACAAGCACTAGCATAGAATCTTTAATCTCATTGAATCCTTTTTTGTAGGAATTCACATCGCTGCATTCTTTTTCCCTGCAAGAGTTAACACAACCAAATATCTTATCATTTTCTACATCTATAAATATCCAGTTCCCATTTCATTTTTCTTCACCTTAGTTTCGAAGTCATTTTCCTGGAAACAAACTTGTCACTGCTTTCTAGAAAAGCTTAGGAACAGAGAACATAAAAGTGAGTAACAATCACTCTGCTTTAACTCTTGACTGTTAATGTTAAATGCAAGTTTTGAATGGCCTGGTTATGTGTTAGACCAAAAATTGGTTTTAACACCCAAATTGATTAAAAGCAGAATGAAATGAAATCAAAAAATAAAAATAAACACACAGGATTTATAGTGGTTCGGCGAAGAAATGCCTACGTCCACTTGTCTTCCACTATTTTCTCTGATTTAGTTGCAAGTACAATGAAATATTCACTTGATTTCTCTCACAACTCACTTACAATCACTCAATTGTCTGAAAGCAAATAATGAAAGAAGATTTGGATTTTCCGGGATTGCTGGAATTCGGCTTTTGAAGGTGGTTGAACTCTCAAAGTGCCAGAAAAAAGACCCCTTTCTTTGTCTCCACACGGGGTATTTATAGGCGTGAGTTTGCTCAGAACCCGATCCGGATCGGAGCCACGTGTCATCCATCCCATCAGCCTCGGGTTCGGATGGATTTCTATGTTGACAACGCATCAGAGTAATGGACGTTGTGGGCAGGAACTGGTCATAGCCGATCCGGATATCCAGGCGATCATGCAGGGGAGTGACGTGGAAAATGGGTTCGGATCGGAAGAGTAGGCTCCAGGGGTTCGGATCGGTACCTCCGATCCGAACAGGATTAAGTGAGGACCAATTCTCTCTTCTTTTTACTCTGCTTCGCTCCGCTCCGACCTTTCTCTGTAGCAATTGGGTGGCTTTCCGATCCGACTGGAAGTAGACTCCCCTCCGACCCGAATAGCTGTGCTTATTTAATTCCAATAGTAATAGTTCACCGATCCGAACAGCAGACTTTACCCTATCCGAACCGCTACCCTGCTCCGATCCGACCCGCTTCAGTGTTTTTCAAGTTCTTCAATATTTCACATCTTGACTTTGTGTTTCCCAGTTCACAAAGTGGGCTAACATTTTGACCCCTCAAAGGATGCTTCTGTTGGAGACGGAGCATGCTTTGACCATCAATGCATAGCGCTCTTCGAGGTAATTTCTCTTTTTCTTCAAATTTCAATTCAGTTCGTTGCTGAGCTAAAGGACTCGGTTCGGTTCGGTTTCCGATCCAAACAGACCCCTTTTCCTTTCTATTTTCCACTGGATTATTGGGCCAAGCTTCGCTTTTGGGCTGTCCATCCGATCCGAACGGGGGTTCTTCTATTGGGCTGCCGATCCGAATGGGGAGACGAATGGACACCCTACTCCTCTATATAAACTGATTCTTCATCCCTCTCTCATTCTTACTGTTTTACTCCCGAGTTCTGCAAAGCGAGAAAGAAAAATCTAACTCCTGAAGCATCAAAATTTCTTTTAATTCTCAATGTAATTTCATTGGTAGGTTATGAAACTTTGAACAATCCCTTTTTTAATTATTCCCGATTCGAATTCGTAGACGATTAGGATGATTTTAGCGTGAAATTCTGATGAACTTGCCGCCGTGACCCTCCCTCGTCATCATCACCAATAAACTCGTCGTTGTCTCGAGATTGGAATGGAGGAGATTATAATCCGTTGTTAAGTGCACCAGCGTAGAATTGCTTGGCTTCGATTTGGGTGAATGGCACGAAATTGGCCTCGGAATTGTATAGGGAAGAAAGAGGGTGAAGGAGAAGAAGAAGATGATGGAGAATCGGTTCGGTTCGGAAGGATATGGAAGGTGAAAAAACAAAGGAAGAAGGAAGGAAATTCAGGAGGTCGGATCGGGTCGGGGCGAGCAAAGAAAGAAAAAAGAAAAGAAATCTAGGAGATCGGATCGGGTCGGAGCAACCACTTAAGACATGAGGGAAGGAGCCTACCTAACCTGATCGGGTCGGATCGTAAGATGATGGAGGAGAAATATAACTACGTGATCCGATCCGAACCGTAAGGGGACTTTGCCTCCGATCCGATCCGATTTCGATTTCTGAGCTTCAATAAGATTTCCAAGCCTAAGGTCACGCCCCCGATCCGATCCCAATGAATGCACCCGAACCGAACCGAAGCACAGTCTACCTTAACGCATAAAAACTCGTCTAACTGGCCCAATCAACCTTCGGCATAATCTTCAATTTTATGGACAGTTAGGATAGTGCCTTGCGAACGTAACTGGACATCAAGAATTACTTCAACTCTTTATATCTTGCCAAACTTTTTCGTCGCACTTTTAAATATTTACTTTGCACTTTCCGTATGCACTGTTTACACTTTAGTTTGCACACACGCACGGGGGGATACGGGCTAATTTGCTCTAATTTGTGCTATTGCTTCTTCAATAGTTTTATGACCATGAGACCCAGACGCTCTTCCAGACTAGCTAAGATGAAGGAAGCCCCGGAAACCTCTCACGAGATTACCCTCGAGGACATATCTTCTCCGTCGAATCCAGAATGGGATAATGAGGGTTCAGACTACAACGTCGGAAATCGTAAAAGTGACGAAGCATCTTCAGAGAATGAAATTTCTTTAGGGTTTGAAGAAGAAGGAGGGGTTGGCGACGACCGGGCTCCTAATGAGTTTGAATCGGCTACCATATTGGAATCGCCCCAAGATTCTGTTGGATCAACGATTGATAATGACCGACTTACCCGAATTTGTTTGAAATATGGGATAATAAAAAGGGACACTCTAGTGCCTTCAAGCTCTGACCGTCCCCACAACCCTCCAGAAGTATATATGGCGGTCACTCGGTTGATGTGTATGGTCGGCGCTATCCCTCCATTTTCTCCCTTCATTGTTGACTTTCTAAGACAAATGCGGATTGCCCCCATGCAGCTGCATCCCAACTCTTATGCCTACTTGCACACTTTGTACATAGCATATCGTGAGGTCTTAGGTATAGAGCTTACGTTCGATGACGTTCATTTCTTCTATAACTTCAAGCATCGGACTCGAGAAACTCCATCTTTCTGCTATTTTGAGTTTGTTCCTAAGAGGAAGATAATCTCGGCGCCTTTCAGCAGTAAAGCTGGAGATTCCAGATTAGAATGGTTCTATATGTGGCAACAGCCTTGATGCGCCAGGAGGTGGACGAAACCAAGTAAAGCACTGATTTTCTAGATCCGGGCTCTATACACTTGAGTTATCACCTTAACTTGTTTTCCTTTTTGCTTGCAGTCGACAATCCAAAACAAATATCAGATCAGGCGTTCTTTGACCGGATGCACCAACTTCTTAATGGCGATCAGAAATTCTTGACTATCGATGAAGTCCTTAAGGACGAATATCTTCACTTCCATGGGCTGTTATCCGTTTTCCGTAGTATTGGTCATGGGACAACTCCATATGTATACATTCCACCAGTGGAGGTAGTCCCAGAGACAAGAGAAGGCTCGGGAATTCCTACAGTGCCTCTTCGAACTTCACCTTCTCCATCTTCTACTTAGGATGACGAATTGGCTAACCTGGCCGAAAAGCATCGTGAAGGATATACTGCCCCCGAGGAGGCTACTTCTCTGGAAAAGTCAACATCCTCTCAAGAGTCGCCACTTAATGCTTCTGAGGGAGACGTCCCTAGTACTGATGACCCAATATTTCAGGGTTTGGGGGATCTTCCCTTACCTGAAACCATATATACTTCAGAGGATTTTAGGAAGGATCCTTTAGTCTTCACCTCTTCTGAAGAGACCACTCCTGCTAAGGCCAAAGAGCCTGCCCATACTAGTCTAGCTTCAGACTCGGGTTGGTTGGGGGGAACACACCACTTAGGACACACTTTATACAACGGTATTAGCATTCATTGCTTCTCTTTCTCTGTGAATCCATTGATTCTGAATTTCGTTTGTCTTATTGTGCAGGCTCGATGTCTCGATCTTACTATGATATCAGGAAGCTTCGCAGCAGCATGTCTAATCCACCTCAGGATATCGAGTATGATCGCCGCGATGATCGCGGTAGGGAGGAGAGAAGGACTTATGATCCCTATCGCTCTCGACCCTCACGTTCTCGCTCTCCCGTTCAGCCGGAACAAGAGAAATATAAAGGTTATCAAAGCCGTAGGGAAGAGGACAGGCCACAATCTAAAGACTCCACTTCTTCTCATGAAAAGCGCAGTAGAGAGAGAAGTCCTCCAAAAGAAACCGGGTCTCGAAGTAAGCACAAGGTCCCTGCTACTAAACGACCTAGGACAGACAAAGAAACTACCGAATCCTCCTCACACAGGGACACCGAATTGACAATCCCCGCTCCTCCCCCACTAGATGCGGAAACTGCAATAAAGCGGGCATATTTGGAGGAGCAATTTCCCGAACACTACTTCGAGACTTTGACTTTTTTACCTGCCCTTGAACCTATTTCTTCTAAGTGGGCAGATGAGGCTAAAGCAAAGATAGATGCGGTGGAAAAACAGTATTCTGAGATGTTTAAATATTCACGCAATCTTTCCAGAATCATCCGTACTCTAATCACGAATACCGACTCAATGCAAAAGACCGCGGAGGAGGATGCCAAGGCTTTAAAGGCTCTAGGAAAAGATTTGGAAGACACTCAATCTCAGCTAGCTATCGCTCAAAGGGACGCTTCTAACTTCAAACAACAATTTGAGGATATGCAAAAGCGCTACCGTGACTTGCTTGAATCTCACACTCAAGAGCGTTCTGAGCTAAAAAAGCAAGCCGATGATGCTAAGTCAGAAGCTGCTAAGACGCGCCTTGCTTATACTGACCTCGAACGGAAAAATGCCGAGTTGGCAAAGAGGAATGCTGAGCTAGAAAAGAAGAATGCTGACTTGGCTTCAAAGATATTGGAGGCAGAGAATAGAGCTGCCTGGCGGAGGGCAATGTTGAGTGTGCTATCAAATTTGCGGAGGAAGCCCGCAAACAATTATCTGAGGCGGAGGCTGATATTCAAGGTTTTGGCGAATTAATGATTGAATTCTTCGCACATATCATCTGTCGCCGAAACATTTCTTGGATCGAAGATTACCCATCCACTCTATTTCAAGTATGGAATCAGATTGTTGAGTGGAAAAAAGAGGAGCTCAAAGTCGATTCCATTGATGAGGATAAGCTAATGGAAAAATACTTGAGGGATGATGAGCCAGAACGCCTAGCTGAAGGGCGCCGCCTCATTGCTGAGGCTATAGAAGAAGAGAGGAGGAGGATTAAACAGTAAAACATTCCCGAGGCTGGTTCCTCTTCTGCTGCCCCCGCGACTTCGAAAGTTGAGGGGTATGACCCTGAAAATCCGGGAATCCCCCGAACAACTCTTCTATCTCCAATCCCTGAAATTGCATCAGAGACAGTGGTTACCCCCGCTGAGAAGTCTTCGGAAGGTATCCCTACCTTTTCTCCTCAATTTTTCAAGGCTATTTCTACCTTTCGCCACGTGATTGAGCAATCGATGAAAAACCCATTGTTTTCGCCTGAGTTGATAACTGTTGCTTCTCATTCTGTAGGTATTGAGCCATCCGGAAAGACAGATGTGACTCAGGGAGCCATCGCTGGGGTAGAGCCTACGGAAAAGGCGAAAGGAGGGGAGGACAAGGCTGCTCCTATAGACTTGGGAGAAAGAAGTGATCCGACTAAGGCCGACACTCCCCATGATGAAGAAATGATAGAAGCTTTAAAGGATGATGGTGGTGACGGAGGTCATGAGGAGGAACCAGAAGTTGTAATAGTCGGGGAGTCAAAAAATGATGATGATGTTACTTTGGCTGCAATGAAAGCTGATCAAGACAAACGCTTGCAATTAAAAGCCGAAGAACTAGACCCTGAAGCCCTCAAGCCCCTCGCAGTTGTGGATGCGTGATTAAGGTTAGTTGTTAAGCTCTCAACTAGATCTATTACGGAGGAACTCGCTAAAAAATCTTCTCTTGATTCCAGCGCTCCGCCCTCTGGGAAGAACTCAACCGGTTCCAGCACCGCATCTTCAGGAAAGAAGAAATCTAAACGAATCTTGATAGAGGCTGAGAAAGAGGCAAAGGACGCGGAGAAAGCCGCCAAGAAGTCCAAGGCTCACTCGAAACCTAAATAGTGGATTGCCTTGTATCGTTTTAGCATTTAGTGAACCAACAATTGCTGCTACAAGAGTGGCTCCTGCACCGTCTTTTTTAGCTATTTTCCTGTACAAATTCATTCATAAAAAATAATTCATTTTCCGCAATGTCTGTTTGTCAGTAGTTCTGCACTTATGTAAAAATGCATGTCTTACTATAGTTATGAAATGAAGTTACGGAGGGAGGAAATATGCGTATACATATATGCCCCCAGTCAATTCTCACAAATTATTTAATGCTTAATCAAGCAATCTGAATGCTCCCGATTTTCTGATGGGATAGCACTTCCAGTGTCGTCAGTACCTGTCGTTTTTTCTGGCATTTCTTTTATACTCTCTCTCTTTCTCTTGAGAGTTAGAGTTCGAGCTCAGCAATCTATTCATTCCCCGGTCTTTCAGCGGGGAAGGATTTCTTTCTCAGCGCTCAGTCGGAGACGCTTTTATACTCTCTCTCTCTCTGGAGAGTTAGAGTTAGGGGAAGGATTTCTTTTTCAGTGCTCAATCGGAGACGCTTTCATACTCTCTCTCTCTCTCTCTGGAGAGTTAGAGTTAAGAATGTCATTTTCTCATTCTTTTATGTCTTGTCGCACAAATAGTCGCTGTGCTTTTTCTTATGTTTAAACTGTCTTCAACCTTTTCAGGTTTTGAATCATCCTGTATTCCATAATCACAACAGAATAATCGATGAATGTATATATATAATGCATAAAAGTAAATAACACACAATATTTTTATAGTGGTTCGGCTAAGTCGTAGCCTACATCCACTTTATAGTCCTTTATTCATATTGTCAGATTTTCCCAAGGCAAGTCGTGCCTTATTACAGAGTTCATAAGAAAAATAACAAAGAGTACATCATTTCTAATCCAAATATCGCATCAAGTGTTGGGCATTCCATGCTCTAGGGACTTCTTCGCCATCTACGATCGTTAACTTGAAGGTTCCTTCTTCAAGTTTCCGTTGGATGACAAAGGGTCCTTCCCACTTTGGGCCGAGGTGAGGAAGGGATGGAAAGACTCTCTTTAGCACCAAATCTCCTGGTTCAAAAGTCCTAAGGCGAACTTTTTTGTCGTAATAGCGTGCCATCTGACGTCGATGTCTTGCCGCACGCAAATCTGCTTCGTCCCTTTTTTCTTCGACTTCATCAAGAGACTCAAGTAAGAGTGCCCGATTCGTCATCGGGTCATAATACGTCACCCTGTGGGAAGGAACTTCCAGCTCAACTGGAATTACTGCTTCTGAGCCAAAGGAGAGAGAGAAAGGGGTGTGACCAGTAGCCGTCTTAAATGTTGTACGATATGCCCACAAAGCCAGGGGCAATTCATCAACCCATTTTGCCTTTGCACGCTCTAACCGTTTTTTGAGGATGGATTTTATTACTTTGTTTATTGCCTCTACTTGCCCGTTCGACTGCGGGTAAGCAACTGCAGTGTATCGCTTGTCAATCTTATACTTCTGGCAGAAATTTCTGAATTCAGTACTATCAAACTGGGTTCCGTTGTCAGTTATAATCGTCCTTGGGATCCCGAATCGGCATATAATATTTCTGACCACGAAACTTATCACCTTTCTTGCCGTGATCTTGGTCAAGGGCTCAGCATCCACCCACTTCGTAAAATAGTCCACGACCACTATTGCATATTTTGCTCCTCCTTTAGCAATCGGTAGAACTCCAATGATATCAATTCCCCACGTGGCAAATGGCCAAGGACTCACCATTGATTTAAGTTGGGTCGACGGTGCTCTGGGGATTTTGGCGAATCTCTGGCACTTATCGCAGCGTCGTGAATAATCAGCTGCATCTTTATTAATTGTGGGCCAGAAGTATCCGTATCGCAATATCTTTTTTGCTAAAGTCTGACCTCCTGTATGATCTCCACACTCACCTTCGTGTACTTCTCTTAGTACACGCTTGATGTCGTCGTGTGCTATACATCGTAACAGGGGCATAGAAAATCCTTGCCTATAAAGAGTATCATCTTGCATTACATATCTGGTAGCCTTGCGAACTACAGCCCTTTTCTCACTCTTCTTTGATGGGAGTGTCTCATTCTTAAGGAAGTTCTTAATTGGGGTCATCCACGACTCCTTCTCCGGTTCCACTTCGAAAGCGAACTCAACTTCCATCGACTCAAAGCTTGGCGATTCCAACGTTTCAATTGGAATTATTTCAGACTCTTCTGGATTGTCGGAACTAGCCAGCTTTGCCAGCCTATCCGCCTTCTGGTTTTCGGCTCTTGGGATGTGTGTTATATCGTACCGCTCCAAGCTACTCAATAGCTCTCTCACTTTCCTGAGGTAGGCGATAAGTCAAGGTCCCCGAGCCACAAATTCCTCTCGCACTTGGCAAACAACGATTTTAGAGTCACAGAATATGTCCAACATTTTTATTCCGAGGTCTTTAGCGAGTTTCAGCCCGGCAATCAGGGCTTCGTATTCAGAGTCGTTGTTAGTTGCCGAGAATTCTAATCGCAGAGTGTAATATAACGACCGTCCTTCAAGAGTAACCAAAACGATTCCAGCTCCGGACCTTCGGTCGTTCTTAGCTCCGTCTGTGTATAGCTTCCATGGATCTATCTTCAACTCATCCTCAGACTTAACCACTCTGTCATCAATTACTTCCTCCTCTGGGATGGTGAACTCCGCAATAAAGTCTGCCAGAGCTTGCCCCCTGATCGACTTTCATGGTTGAAAATTTAAATCAAATTGGCTTAATTCTATATTCCATTTGATCAACCTCCCCGATGCTTCGGGCCTCTGCAACACCTGCCTCAAGGGCTGGTCGGTGTATATGGTTATTGGATGAGCTTGGAAATAGTGACGAAGCTTTTGGGATGCGATTAGGTGGCTGTAAGCGAGCTTCTCAATCTTTGGGTAATTGCGCTCTGCCACTGCTAATTTCTTGCTTACATAATACACTGGCCTTTGTACTTTGTCTTCTTCTCGAACCAGGGCTGTGCTAACGGCGTGAGCCGAGACTGCCAAGTAAACAAACAATTCTTCGTGATCCACTGGCTTTGACAAAATCGGCGGTTTCTCTAGCAGTTCCAGTAAATTTTGAAAGGCCTCAACACAGTCCGGAGTCCACTCGAAGTTCTTCTTTCCTCTTTTAATTAAATCAAAAAACGGAACGCATATGTCTGTAGCTTTGGAGATGAATCTACTCAACGCGGCTACTTTCCCTGCAAGACTCTGGACATCTTTAATTCTTCTTGGTTCTTCAATGTTTCTAATCGCTGCTATTTGGCTAGGATTGATTTCAATTCCTCGGGAGCTCACAATGAAGCCTAGGAATTTTCCCGACGCCACTCCAAATGAGCATTTCAGAGGATTCAACTTCATCCGATACTTTCGCAGGATACCAAACATTTCCGCCAAGTCTTGCGTATGGCTGGAGGACTGTTTCGATTTGACAAGCATATCATCCACATAAACTTCCATAGTCTTCCCTATTTGATTATAAAACATTCTGTTCACCAAGCGCTGATAAGTGGCTCCGGCGTTTTTCAATCCGAATGGCATTACGACATAACAATATAATCCCAAATTCGTAATGAAGCTCGTATGTTCTTGGTCTGGCACGTGCATAGGAATTTGGTTGTACCCAGAATATGCATCCATGAAAGAGAGAAGTTCATGACCTGCTGTCGAATCTACAAGCTGGTCAATTCTGGGAAGTGGGAAACTATCTTTTGGGCAGGCTTTGTTCAAATCTGAAAAATCAATGCAAGTCTGCCACTTTCCATTCGGCTTCTTTACCAAGACGGGATTCGATATCCAGTCGGGTTATGTCGAATCTCGAATAAATCCGTTCTGCTTCAGCTTCTCCACTTCCTCTTTGAGAGAAGCCGACCTCTCTGGGCCCAGCATACGTCTCTTTTGCTTCACAGGCGGATGCTTCGGGTTTACATTTAATTTGTGACTTATAATAGATGGCGATATCCCACACATGTCAGCGTGGGTCCAGGCAAACACGTCCAAGTTCGCCTTCAAAAAGTCCGTTAGTTCTTTGGCCCGACGTGGATCCAATTGAGACCCAATCTTCAAGACTCTTGTCGGATCAGCGTCATCAATGGGAATTTCCACTGTCGCTTCATTAGGAGTTGCATTTTTAGTCTCTGGTTCCTCGTCTTTTCTGGGATCCTGGTCTTCAGGCGTTCCTTTAAGCAACTCCTTCAGGACCGATTTCTCTAATTGCTACGCCGAGCCCCCCTTTGGGGGAGGCGAGGCATCTTTACTCTCGATGTTAAGTCCTTTCATCAACATCTTTAGTGCGGCAACATAGCAGGCCCGTCCGGAAACTTGATCCCCTCTCATTACTCCAGTTCCGGCTTCAGTTGGGAACTTAAGTAATAAACACCAAGGGGCGATACAAGCTCTGAATTCAGCAAGGGCAGGCCTCCCCAAAAATGCATTATAAGGCGAATCTACATCCAATACTACGAACTGAAGCATCCGCACTCTTCTGCGTTCTCCTTGCCCCAAGGTCACGGGCAATTCTATATATCCCATGGGAGCTGTTGACGCCCCGTTGAAGCCTCTGATCCATCCTTCACATGGCTTCAAATCTTCAGATTCCAGCTTCATCTGATAAGATGACTTTTTAAACAAAATATTGACGGAACTTCCATTTTCTACTAATACCTTATGAACCAAGGCCGACCCAATGGTGGTAGTAATAACCAACGGATCATCAGTGGGTGATTGGATCCCAGTATTATCTCTGCTGTGGAACACCACGTCGTCAAACATGGTCTTCTGTTGTTTTATGGGGGCGATATCTTCCAGATCATCACCTTCATTCACATCTATGTGCTTGGCAGCATTTACATATTGATCCATTGCTCTAAAGCTACGGATTGCTGGGTGAGGTCCGCCCACTATGGAGTTGATAACAATTCCTTTACCTTTTTGTTGCGCTGTAGGCTTGGGAGCGGGTAGAATCTGTTTTGGAGCTTGCTCTCCTTGCCCCCTGTCCCTCGGGGCAACCTTGTATTCATCCAACTTCCCTTCACGCAGCAGCTTCTCAATCACATCTCTCAAATGCAGACATTCATTGGTTGAATGTCCATGAGTTCCATGGAACAAACAAAACTTCCCAGTTGCCATTTCTTTCTCGGTCGAATCACGAGGTGGCGGTCTTTTACACTGCAAAACGTTGTACGTATCCAGGTAAATATTCTCCAGGGTGTCGTTCAATGGTGTATAATTCTCGTAGGTCTGGAATCGGGGTATTTTGCTAGGATCACTTCCCCTATTTCTATTCCTTCTGTTACCGTTCGCATTACGGTTATTGTTGTTGCCCCCGTTTCCAGCATTGTTGTTTCCACCCTTGTTTCCCACATTTACTTCAACCTTTCCGGAACTTTCCCCAGACTGCTTCACGGCGACGTTACTCTGCACATTTTCTTTTGAAGCTGCTTCAGACTTTCTCTTTCGGTTTGCCCTGGCCACCTCTCGCCTTAAATAAATATCGTCTTTTTCATATAATATCTCTCTTGTGGAGGGTGTCTTCCCAGAGAGGTAATCCCCAAATTCAGATTCAGGATCGACTCCTTCCTTTAATGCCATCAGAATGGTGGGCTCATGCGGGTCACTAACTTCAGTCACAGCTAAGTTAAAGCGGTCAAGATATGACCTCAAAGACTCTCCTGGTGCCTGCTTAATTCTTGACAATTCAATAACACTTTTGGACTTTCGGGCATGGAGTCGGAACTGATTCATAAAACGTTCGCTCAGTTCCCTATAATTCGAAATCGAACGAGGGGGAAGTCGGGTAAACCAGAACAGCGCCACATCTTCTAAATAGATTAGGAATGCTTTACACTTCACTTCATCAGGGGCAGCTGCAGCATTCATGAGCCACGAGTATCGCATCAAATGCTGTCCCGGATCAGTTCTCCTGTTGTACTTGTCCATCTGTGGCAGGTTAAAACGCCGAGGAAACTGGAAGTCGAGGATATCATCGGTGAAAGGAGTATGGCTTCGCTCAATGCCATAATCTTCATTTGTATAGTTCCGGCTCTCGGACATGATCTGGCGCACCATTGCCTGTACATCAGCATTAGTTAAGGGCCGCTCAGGTTCCCTGGCCCTAGTGTCCGGGTTCCTTCTGGGCTCTTGTTCAGGAGATGCCCTTCTTCTTCGAGCTGCTTCTGCTCTATTCCGTTCCCTACGCTCCCGGTCGGTCTCGGGAGGAGGGGACTGGAGCCTTTGCCCCCGAGTGGGATCATTGTTTCCTAATGCTCGTGCAATATCCTCGCGAGACCCCAAAGATCCGAATGTCAGCTGCTCCACATTCTGAGATCGTTCGAGCGGCCTTCGTTCACGGGGCCGCTCTTCCTCGGAAGATGAAGACTGATCCACTGGTGTGTGACGAACCGGTGATGGGGTTCTCTGTCGACAGAGCTCGCTGTTCTCCCTACTCATGAGCCTCATATTTTCTTGCATCATGAGGTTGGTGCGCTCGTGGACTTTCATAGCCTCCCTAGTACTTTCAAGCATATCAAGTAGGCGTGAGAAATCTCATTGAGTAATGGGCGCATATGGATTGACCTGATCACTGACCCTAGCAGCTGGAATCGGAGCATTGTAGGGACTCGAGTAGAAGTTCCAACATCACCAAGAGTCGGATCGGATCGGAGATGGGAGGTCGGGTCGGTTCGAAGCTGGGGAGTCTGGTCGGGTCGGTACATGGCAAGCTGCTCGGGTCGGTTCAGATTGGGGGAATGCACTGCTTCAGAATCTCCTACCCGGATCAGATCGGAGCTCTCCCCCTGAAGACGGTTCGGAATTCCTGCATTGGTTCGTCCTGCTGCTGAACTTTGCCCACGAGACCTTGTTACAACCGCATTTTGCTGATCTTCGCCAGCTCCATTTCCTCGACCAGATTGAACTTCTTTGCCTTTTCCTTTGGCCATGATTCTTCGACAATCACTTCAACAAATATCCAAGGGCGTTGAAACTTGAGGATTAACTTCTTTGAACTCAACGGTCCAAAAAGTAGAACGATAATCCCGAAAAACAAAGAATCCTGAGTTCAATTCTCAGTGAAAGCACCAAAATGTTAGACCAAAAAGTGGTTCTAACACCCAAATTGATTAAAAGCAGAATGAAATGAAATCAAAAAATAAAAATAAACACACAGGATTTATTGTGGTTCGGCGAAGAAATGCCTACGTCCACTTGTCTTTCACTATTTTCTCTGATTAAGTTGCAAGTACAATGAAATATTCACTTGATTTCTCTCACAACTCACTTACAATCACTCAATTGTCTGAAAGCAAATAATGAAAGAAGATTTGGATTTTCCGGGATTGCTCGAATTCGGGTTATGAAGGTGGTTGAACTCTCAAAGTGCCAGAAAAAAGATCCCTTTCTTTGTCTCCAGACGGGGTATTAATAGGCGTGAATTTGCTCAGAACCCGATCCGGATCGGAGCCACGTGTCATCCATCCCATCAGCCTCGGGTACGGATGGATTTCTATGTTGACAACGCATCAGAGTAATGGACGTTGTGGGCAGGAACTGGTCATAGCCGATCCGGATATCCAGGCGATCATGCAGGGGAGTGACGTGGAAAATGGGTTCGGATCGGAAGAGTAGGCTCCAGGGGTTCGGATCGGTACCTCCGATCCGAACAGGATTAAGTGAGGACCAATTCTCTCTTCTTTCTACTCTACTTCGCTCCGCTCCGACCTTTCTCTGTAGCAATTGGGATGCTTTCCGATCCGACTGGAAGTAGATTCCCCTCCGACCCGAATAGCTGTGCTTATTTAATTCCAATAGTAATAGTTCACCGATCCGAATAGCAGACTTTACCCTATCCGAACCGCTACCCTGCTCCGATCCGACCCGCTTCAGTGTTTTTCAAGTTCTTCAATATTTCACATCTTGACTTTGTGTTGCCCAGTTCACAAAGTGGGATAACATTATGTATATATGACACCCCGTCTACACCCTAGAGTAGCATTGCTTGATCTGAATCATTATGTACCCCCACCAACACATTAGAATAAGTTCATAACTTAAACCGTGCACCTGTTGTGTTGATGACAAAGGATACAGTAAGTTTAAACACCTTACTATGACACCCAGTATGAACCCTTAGTTATGTTTGCATCATATACCTTCACAAACAAGCTGGATAGGAAATGATTTAAGTTTCACCTACTTTAACTTGTTAAAAATTTATATTTTGATTTACAAAGAGGGAAAACTCATGTACAAACCATATGTTGAGTTTTGTGTTAATCTGAAACTCATATACCTATACACATAATAACTGGTTGGTATAAAAACAATAGGCTTAAGTTCACTTACTTTTTCTTTGGAAACAAATATCTTATTTTGCAGAAAGAATCAAGACATGGACTTTGAATGAAAATGTATTATTTATCACCATAGAGTACTATAAAAATAATATGGTGTTAAAATATGTCACATATATTTATATTTTTGTCTAAACACAGTAAGAAGCTTGTTATGGCCCAATAGATTTTCAATGCCGAAAACCGACATAAAACACTATGTCGACTATTCAAGCATTAAAAACACTGGATCATTAGTAGAAAGAAGTTAGAGTGTGAGAAAGAAGTTAGAGTGTGAGAAAGAAGTTAGAGTGTGAGAAAAGATAAGAAAGAAAGCTAGAATAGAAGAAGAGGAACACATCACAACATAGAGTCTCATATCGCAGCAGAACAAAATATAATATAAAAATAAACCTTTACTAAGACCTTGAAATAAAAACTTACAATCATCAAAGTACATCATACATTTGGATAATTATAATAACCTATCCTCATATACAACACATAGTGGAATAAAATCTATATAACATCATACATCCGAACTCATCCATCTCGACTCTTCACATTATCCGATAACCTGAACCTGTACAACTCGGTTTAACCCGAGCATTACAAATGCCCGATCAGTCTAGTGAACTAGAGTGAGAAACCTTCTAAGTTTAAAAGTATCACACAACCTGATTTTAAAGACAAAATCTTTTCAAAAAAAGATATCTGTAAAACTAAATCCACACACAAATACAGACGATTTATACCTTACGATAACCCAAAACATTTTTGAAATCAATATCTTTTCTGATATTATAATAGTGTCTAAATATAAATAAATATCAATCTAGCAGAACACTTGCATCTCACGCTCTACATACATAGTATACAATCAAAACCATGGGCTCTTATTGGAAAATGATTTCCATGGCAAGGTATAGGCAACAACCTTTTCGATAGTGTATCTCTAGAGAGGAATACACCGAGTTCAACAAGAACATCTTGCAACTCAGGCTAAACATGACAGACCCCTCATTTCTCTTAGAGTACCGAGTATATTGTCACTTACAGTTGGATCCAACATAACTGTTCCCAAGAGATACTGAAGCGAAAATATGAACAAATATGAATATTCTTTAGATGGTGATAATGCACCCTAATGGAAGTGACCCACATAGCTATGCGACCTACCCGATTTTTACCATTTCCCGGTTGATGAGGCTTGTGGTCATAATTACCTTTAGAACATCTGGCCACCATTCACTTTGAATGCCACATCGTCGAATCCTACAGAAATGACTAATTGACATCCACAAAAACTCTAGTTATTAGGCTGGAGAAAAGCCTGTTCTCCGCTATCAACTATGGTACTTTGAAGAAATCAACGTACTTAATTCATTTATAAATACTCTATCGGACATCCGTCTATACAAGTCATCCAGGAACAGGATGAACCGAAGGTACCCTCCTACCACATCATAGGTATCACCCTATGGATCAGTAGTGAGTAGTCCTTGCAATCCGTAGATTTCAATCATGACAGAATTACTGTCGAAAAATCTCTGGTCGCTAAACAAGAGAAATTCAACAAGTAGTTCCTCTGCTCATGAAGATCAACGGTGTTCAATTGCTCCATATTCAATAATCATCTTCTGCGTATTTGTTGGTTCAGAATGGTTTTTGAATATAAATTCAATCCCAATCTTTCTGTTCCAACGATCATATGAGTCAGATTTGATAGTCGGTTATTTAACTATCAAAAATAATTATGAGAATAAAGATTTGAGTTAACTAGTTCAGTGCCATCATTACTTGGCCTTTTAATTTAAAAATAATTAACAAGTGGTTAACTTAATTCTCTTAAAGCTTTTGATATTACAAATATCCTTTTTCACTTCTTATCCAACATAAGATTATTTTCAAACTAATATTTTAATACTTAGGAAAAAAATATCCTATAATCATATCTAATTCTCTATATTTCTTTCATTTCAAAACATTTGTTACCTCATTACTCATTATCTATAATAGGGAAATCAACTTATATTATCACTCATAAAATAATATGAAAATAATATTACATATTCTCTTTTTTTCATTATTTGAAAACAATAACCAACTCTTATTGTTTACAATAATCCCATTCCAAAACTCCACTTTTCAATTCCTTTTGTTTCGAAAATATCATTATATTTTCACGTGATTCCCTTTTGTTATCTTTACCTCGAAAATATCATTATACACATATATTATCAAATCTTCACATTTCCATTACTTTGGAAATCTCATTATAAATTCTCAAATCTTGCAATTAACATTGCATTATTATTTCTCGTATGGGAATAAGAGTTTATTCTTCACCTCCTTCCCATTACAAACTAATATCATTCTCAGATAATCCTAAAATCGTTCTAGTTGGGGTATTTATTTACCTCTCAGGCCTTGATCAACAATGTTCTTACCTTAAGATAGATATGAGTTGTAATTCAAAAACCGATATTCACTTTAATATCAAAAACAAACCTCATCTGACTATTTTATTTAGAACATGATTTTTACAAAACCTTCTTACTTTTGAAATCTCCTTCTCGAGTATAACTATTATTTCTTAATTTATTGATTAAGAAATTACTTACTAAAAACATTACCTTTCCTTTTATTTCTTCAAACAATTCATTTTATCACTCGAATTTTTGTTAAAAATCTTATTACTCACTTCTTTACCAAATTCACTTTTAACAATCCCTTCTTCTAATCCATTCAACTATTTCCCGCTTGAAAATCATATTCCAATTTCCCCAAATTTTTCTTAATTCCATTTTTAATTAAAGTTACTTTAAAATTAACACTATAATACCTCATCTCTTTGTATAAACTTCGTTTATATAATTCTGTTTTAAGATAAACCCTTTTATTCTCAATTCCCTTTTTTTAATTCAACATTAAGTAAAAATTCATTTAAGTTATCGTATTCTCTTAAAATCCCCTTTTATAACTTTGTTATAAAAACTCGGGTTTTAATAATAAACCCGTTCATAGCTCCTTTCACAATTCAATTAGATTTCATTTTAATTTGATCACGTTTTAAATGAATTTCACTTTAAAAGTAATCTCTTCAATTATTATTAAATAAAATATAATTTCCTTCAATCATTAACTACTATAGAAGTAATTAATTTCCTTATGAACTAAAATATATAGTAAATTCTTTTTTAAAATTTTAGTTAAAATTAAAACAAATATTCGTTAAACTATTTTATTAGATTAATTCAAAACAAACTAATTAATAATCATTCTCACTTAAAACGGTTGGCTTAGTCAACCAAAAACACAGTTATTTCATTAACTAATTCCAATTAGTCCCTCCCTTAAATTAAATAATAATATAATGTAACAACCCGGAAAATCAAAACCAATTTAAAATTTTTATTTTATCCATTTTAATGAATTTTGAATATTTAAAATGATTTATTTTAAATAATAATGACATAAAATTTATTTTTAAATGAGGTTAGAACGAATAAATTAATTTTAATTATATAACGAGCCTGAAATGGTGCGGTAGTTTGAAATTTTGATTTCAAATTTCAAACGAATGTGCAGGATTCAAAATAAATCGGATTTGAGTAAAACCAAAAATATTTGAATCTGCTTGAAAATATCTTTCCAACGAATGTGAAAAATCCAAATTTCATAACGGGAATAAAAAGTTATGTCCAGTTGGAAATTCAGAATAGTCGTTATGGAATTTTATATAATATATAGCCCTAAAAATAGCGATTTTGCAAACGACCTCCGTTTTCGATGAGACCACTTTTGTTGCATCTAGAATGTCAATTAATTGATATATTCCAATTTTCATAATTTTTGGAATTAACATGTGAGTGTTGCAAAAGAAAACGGGTTTTGTCAATTTTAGGCAATTTGGATCGACCAGAAAATGACCATCTTTCAAACGGTCTCCAAATTCGACGAAATTAGTTTTGTTAGGACCGTGTCGTCAAAACATAGCTAGATTTATTTTTCTGGAATCTTTGGATTCAGTATGTAGCCCCGGTAAATTAAAATGTACATTTAAATTCAATATATATTGATTTATATTTTGAATTTTGATGGAAACTGATCGAAACAGTCGAATTGGCTTACGAAACATATCCCATTGTGTTCGGAATTGGAGTATTTAGCAAAGGGCGACAGTTGTTGGGATTTGTTTGGAGTTAGGGTGCGAAATTCACTTTAAAAACAATTAAAATTAAATAAAATTAAAAATATATATATATTCATGGGTCAAAGCCCAAATTTCATTTAAGCCGTGGTCAAATCTTTTCATCGCGCCTCCAAAAAAAATTAAAACCGATGACGGAAATTATCCCGACCTTCTCCTTGAAATCCCGACCATCCACACCTCCATTTCAATCCTCCCCAAAGGCAAAAAACTCCTCCCCTCAATGAGATGGACGTGGCCAACGGTGACGATCGTCAATCATTGGCGATGGTGGTTGGATTTTGCCTCGAAAGGCGGAGCGTTCGAACGCAAAAATCAGGGCGTAGGGGCCACCGGAGGGAGTTGCATTCGAGGTGGGGAAGAAACGGCCGGAGGCGCATCGTTTGTGGGAGGCTGATGGAGAGTCAGATCACCTACAAAGGTGGCGCTCAGGCAAAGTCGACGGTGAAATTTTAGCCGTGAACTCCTGAAAGAAATGTGAGCTTTTACAGTTTTTTTATTTAAATAACATTGTAAAAATCAGATTTTTCTTTGTATATATATATATTACATTGTTAAAAATATGATTTTTATTAATATATAGCAGTTTCTAAAATATATGGATAGTAATAAAGTTTTATAAATGTAAAATTACATTGTTTTTAAATCTGATTTTTTATATAAATTGCATTGAATTTTATTTTCTGATTTTTTTTATATAACATAGGAATAAAAATCTAATTTTTATATATATTACATACAATTAAAAATCTGATTTTTGTATATATTACATACAAGTAAAAGTCTGATTTCTATATATATTACTTACAATTAAAAATCTGAGTTTTTATATATATAATAGCGAACTAAAAATAGGATTTTTATATATATAATCGCGAATTAAATATGTGATTTTATATGCATGGAACAGTTTAAAAATATATTTTTTAAATAGATATGGCGCTATAAAAATTTGATTTTATATATATGATAGCGCTATAAAAATTTGATTTTTATTATTTGAATAGCTATATAAAAAATCGATTTTTATTATTTGAATAGCTATATAAAAATTTGATTTTTATTATTCGAATAGTTATATAAAAATATGAATTTATTGTTTGAATGGTCAGATAAAAACATGATTTTTATAGTGTAAACATCGTATTAAAAGTTTGATTTTTTATATATAATAGCTTGATAAAAATATGATTTTTATTATATGCATAGAGTTATAAAAATATGATCTGTAAAATATAAAGATGACATTTAAAAAAATATAAAGATGAGATTTTAAAAAATATAAAGATGAGATTTTTAAAAATATGAAGATGAGATTTTTATCGTATGAATCATAATGCTTTTAGTTATATAAAAATTCGATTTTTAGTTAGATAAAAATTCGATTTTTAGCAATATAAAAATGTGATCTTTTATATATATATATATATATAGCGATATAATAATGCGATTTTTAAATATATAAACATCATATTAAAAATGTGATTTTTACTATGAACAGCGTGGGAAAGATTGCGTTGGAATTTCGGGCAAATCCAAACGGTTCAGAAATTCAGAAATAAAACTGGAGGAGTGGATCCCAAAGGTGAGAACTTCTCACTTTAATTTATTTTCTAGTTAAATATATATACTAGGATGAAGACGGTGCTTAGAAGCACCCGACACCTTTGATTGAAACCGTGGATGTTTGGTTGTTTGTTTTGATTGATAAATTGGTTGAATTTGATTTGGGGGTGTAAATTGAATTGATTAGAATTGGTATGTGTATGGCGCGAGCCAATATTAGGTGAGGGTAAAACTATCATTTTTATTGTATAAATGAACTGTATAAAATATTCATGTGTTGAAATAAATATTTTATCGTTAAAAATATAATTTTTAATGGGTATGCGAATGAAAATAAATATTCATTTACAAACCGGATGATTTGTTTATGTACACACGTTTGACTGATATTGATTGACACGATATATTTTACACATCGCCCAACTGCACAAATAAAGTCGGTGTGTGTTGATTGAAATCCCACACGGGTATTGGGATGATATTTGACGTACCCTAATCCCAATTGTTTAGTTGTATGTCAATCGATTGGTTGACAGGCTGTCGTAAGCGTTAATTATTTATATTTAATGCTTATGCAGTTGTGTAATGCACTCTGGATAATGGCTGTCTGTGTTTGATTATTGTTATGTACATGTGTGTATGAAATCCATATAGATAAAATTATATGGTAATTGACTGTGTTTGATTCCTACTCGGAAAGAACGAATATTTTAAATTGACGAATAATGAATATTTTAAAATAACTAATATTTTAAAATAATATTCAGTAATGGATCAAAATATGATTTTGATGTCTGATTTGGGATGGACACGGAAATATTGAAATATATGAAGCCGTGTTGATTAGATATGCGCCCTTTTGACGCGAACGATATTTATATTGATTTTATTCATTTTTATAATGAATATCGAAAAGGAAGTGATTTCAAAAACTAATGTTTTGAAAAAAAAATTATCATTTATATATTAATGATATGGAATATTCAATTTTGATTTAAAATGGAATATGAAGTTGAAATCGTTTTTAAAACAAATTTAAAATGATTTATAAAATATGTTTTAAAATGGAAATCGATAAAATATATATATATTATATATATTTAATGGCCTGAATAAAACGCGCCGCGACCGTTCGTGAATTTCGACCATTGACTTCGAATTGACATTACAGGAGATCCGACCATCATATTCTCCTAACCAGAACCGTTGGGTTTGTATCGAAAAGAGCTTTCCAACGAATATAAGAGATTTGAAATCTAATGGTTGGATTTGGAATTATGTCCAAATCAAATTTGGAAAAGGTCGTTGTAAGTGCAGTTCAATGACCGTTTATGGAAATCGACTGTACAGGCCTTGATAAAATTATTAAAAATGTTAATAATTTGTGTAAAATCATAATAAATGATTTGGAAAGAATTTGGATGAAAAATTCCACGTTTGTAAAGATAAAAATATATTTTTATCTAAATGAACTAGTTATTAACTAGATTTGAAATCCAATAATTTTTAAATAAAATAAATTGGATTTGTGAATGGTTTTGAAATAACCAGAATTTCCAATATATGAATTGGAATGGAAATCATCTTCGAAATATTTCGATATTGGATTCTGTGATTATATGGATATTGTTATGGGAATTTGGAAGATATATATATATATATATCGTTATTCCCAAAGCGATATTTGATGGTTTTAGAATTTGATATTGAATATAAGCCGATATAATTTCTATTCAGAGCCTTATATTTGATATCAAATTGGATTTTGGGTTTGTCGTGAATGGTGTCTTAAATAACACTGTTCTTAAGCCCTATGTGAAAAGAATAAATCTTTTAATTAAGACTATTAGAGTTTCCAGTTAATTAACATTTAATTGGAATAAAATGGGACGTCGGTTGGGTTTATTGTGAATTATGTTTTTAACGACATTCGTTCTTTAACCCGATTTACAATGAAATGTGATTTGGAGTTTATAAATCTTTTTATTAAGATTTAATGGAAAATTTCCAATGTAAAGTTTTCCAATTTAATATATTAAATTGGAATTGAATGGAATTCGATTTGGTAATAATCGAAGTGAGCTTCTGCGAAGGAAGACTGTTAATATATATGGAATTTAAAAGGCTTTGTCGTTATTTCATTTATATTATTAGTCGGATACCGAAATTGATATCGATTATATATTAATATATTTTCCGTGAAGATTCCATAATTAATGGAATGTGATTTGGGTTTATCGTGAACTGTGTTTTAAATGACATGAGTTCTTTAACCCAGTTAAAGACAGGATTACATGTCTAACATTGTATTTCGAACTGTATGGCTGATCTCTGCTAAATATATATCTGTTTGGTGGTGGATAATTTATTCTCTTGCTTAACAGCATTTTCTATGACTACGAGCTTAGAGGTTATATATAGGCAGAAATCAATAGTATGGTGTAGATTGTCAATGCGACATGTTTGATTTTCCAAAGTTAAATAATCATTAATATTGATTTTTAGGAAGGTTAAAACCAAGTGGAGTTTTAATGAATCTTTAATTAGATTGAAATGTGAATGTGATAATTTAAATTATCAATTTGAGAAATGATCGAGAGCGGAGTATCACCAGTTTTGCTCCAAGCGATAGTTAAATCTTTAATTAGATTTGAACGGGAAATGGTAATTAATTTTACCGATAACACCGTGGTGTTAGATATGAAGTATTACCAGTTTTGCTTCATGGGATGAATAGGTTTGGATTAGGAAATAAAATAAACGATTACTTAGGTAAAGATCGCTAATCCCGACTAGTTAGGATAAACCTTAATTTGGTTTGAATTAATATCCAAAGGAAGATTAAAGAATAAATTTAAAGAATTTATCTTTGGTCCCAAAGGATATGAATATTTAAATAAAAGAATATTCAGAATTGGAATGAGGCGTATGTTGTGTTTTATAGCACTTGTTTATAATATACGCGATTTTTTCGAAAAGGTCGGGTTTATACCCATTCTGAATAACTGATTCGACGATAAGTCAACGATAAAGACGGTGGCTGAAGACCGGGGGTCATCACATCATTTGGATGATTACTGATGTCTTGATTGGGCTGTATACCCAAGACGAGGTAATAAGTGATGATCGTCCAGACGTACTTGGAGATCGACCGGATATGCGAGGACCTCTCTCCTGTATTGGACATACGGAACGAGGAATAAGGTGCCTCCGGTTTCGTTCAGACCCAGAACGAAAAAGTAAATGGATGTGTGTCTGACATTGGATTTTATTCTGTATTGATTGATTTCTATTAAATATATATATATATATGTTTGGCAGCGGAGAATTTATTCTCTTTCTTAACGCCCTTCTCTAAGACGTACGAGCTTAGAGGTTATATATCGATAGACATCAATCGCATGGCGTGAATTGCCTGTGTGGCATGCTGAGATGCAAATGATCAAGGCTTCTGTTGAAAACCAGAGTCTTGTGGTTAATGATCAAAGCACATCCTTAAAGGGCATAGCTTTGTGTATAGCGTTAATTCGCGAGCCTCAGACCGCAGTATGAGTCAAAAACGGTATTGAATCGTTGGGAGAACATGACGTTTCTTTCTAGCTATGGGTGTTGTCATGGTATGGAGCCCAGTCATTTATATTTTTTACCTATGTGGATGATGGATAGCAAGGCACCTCGGATATATAGGTTACTACGGAGCCGATGGATATAGGTCCGATAAGACCGGGAAACGTGTGCTCAGGAATAACTAATCCTCAAATGTAAGAGAGGACCGGCCCAACCGATCCAAGGGTTGCCCAGAGTGTGTAGTCCTGGGACATTTTCTAGAGTGTCTCAAAGCGGTGAGGAGCCATCCCTGGCCTCGACTCATAGATGGAAATCCAACTTCCAATACGTGAAATTTCGGTTTTGATTGTAGAGCCTAGTATGGCGACATGATATATGGTACCCATGCCATCTATAATTGATACATTTATGTTTGAAGTTGTTTTATACACTATGCACTTATAATAGTATCAAATGATTTGTTTTAAACGTACTAAGCATGTTTGGCTATTATAAGGGAAAACCCTATCCTCCGGTTTGCGTTGCATTGTGTGATGGGACCTGGGTCTTATAATAGCTTCATTTTTTCAAAAAGCATTATGCTGTTTGTTTTATGCACTGGTATTCTTAGGAGGAAACCCGTTCAGTGTTATACGGCGTGGTCCCTTGATTTGCTCTATTTTAAAGTAAAGTTTTAAATAATTGTTTTAGTTCTCACACCAGTCACATGACTGACCTGGAGTTTATTGTTTTAACCTAAACTCTGGGTGCTCCTATTTTCCACATGGGCAGCTAGTAGTTTTTGTTTTGCAGATATTATATTCACAGGATCCTAGTTTACAGCTGTAGCTATATTCGGAATGCTCTGTATCCGTGTATTCTTTCAGTTGTGTTTTGTATTATTTTCCGCTGCAGTGTAATTTGTAAATCTCTGATATTTATCAAATGTATATTATTTGTTCATACTCTTTATATTCTTGTACTCTGATGTAAATTGTTGTAATAATAATGAAATGTTCTTCTGTTTGTGTTCTGATTTGTTGTGTTCTCAACTCAATCCGGGCTATCCCGTAAGAGCGAGTTTGGGTCGTTTCATATAATTAATTTAAACAATTGCCTTTAATTGTTTTCTTAAAAACCATTGTTCGACTCTTAATCGTTAGGTTAATTTTCTACTCTCATGTTAAAAAATATGATTAATATCAGAATTTACTTTATAAAATCAATTAATAATTAATTATAAACTTAAATAATAAATAATAAATATTTATTTTCTTTTATAAAATTTTATTCAAAATAATATATTTAAAAATCTATCTTCCGTTATAAAATAAATTTTATAACTTCAACTTCGTCGATTCACTTGACAGTAAATCAATATAAATAAAACGATTGATTTATAGGCCATATGCCACTAGTACTCAACCAATATTGCCCATTGGTTAAAACAAACAACCATTTAATTTCAGGTCAACGGTCAACAACCAGATCAATCAACCAATTAGAATAGTTCATATAATGATAGTATGAAAATAAATAACATTTAATATATTTGAGGAATCCAGTTGGATTCCTCCAATCTGTTCTTCTCTGCATTCAAATACGTCATCTTAAATAAAATTGTTCAATCAACAAACAGATATAATATTTAACCATCAAACACTATCAGCAATCAAAACATCCATCTTTAAATTTAAGACATTTATATTATTATAAACGTGACCAATGAGGTAAGTTGCCTCCATTGGGTCCGATCATTAAAATAACGATTTAGTTTTTACTGAGACTAAACAATGTTTAATTTCATCGGTTCAATCAATATATGGAGATATATTTAACAAATAGGCAACCATTAACAATCATAGCACATAATTATAAAACCTAACTTATATAAAATATAAGTGGGAAAAACTGAGCGAGTTTAACTCATCTTGGTTTGATTTCGTTGTCAACAGCCTGTTTTAATTAAATTAAATGGTTGTTTAATTTAATTAAAATTTTTGGTTGATTCCAATAACGTCCATATTTTCTCCATAGTGTAGATCCTATAAAGACGTTTCCAACGGTACTTTATTTGTCCGGTTCTGATAACATATGGTTGGGTTATTAATACTTAAAATTAAACAAAATTAAATATTATAATAACCAATTTGAGATTTAAAGTTAATATAATTAAAATTCCTTAATAACTATGATTTGTATAATTAATTCCTTAATTTCTTTAATTAACTCAATGAATTACATTTTAGATTTTAACTTGCTAACCCTAATGGTTTTTAACATTGTTTAGCTATACTAATCGAACTAGTAGATATAAATATTCTAACTAACTTATTAACTTTTAATCAAAAGAATTTATAACAAATTACTTATCAAAACTTGATGATTTACTTTGGTATTGAAAACACGATCACATTTTCCCTTCCGCTTGTAACCTTCTGCCCGATTTCTTCACGTTGAGGTTTCTCCTTCTATTCACGTTAACAGTCCTCCATTCACCTTTTACAAAAACACGGGCGCCACTTCCTTTTAATTCTGCCTGCTCGATACTGTGTTGCCTCCAACTGCACCTTCACGTTTTTCCCCATCGAACAAGAACCATACTGCTCATCCATTAACATCCATTTGCGCCGCCTTACTGACCCAAAACGATCATCAGAGACTGTTGACATCTTCACCTATACCTCGCCGACTTCCACCCCAAACACCAGGTTTCCACATGCTTCCGTTCATCGGTAATATCTATAAACCCCTTGCCACTTCGTGGGAAGATTCCGGTCAATACAACACTCCATACCCGATCAGTACAATTCACATTGAAGATCTCCTTGAGCTTAAAAAGTTCTCAGTTGGAATTATTCGGAAATAATCAATGGTTTTTGAGATTGAAGAGTACGAAATTCGAATTATAAGGACTGTTTAATATTGCTCATGACAGCCAAATAATACGTTGACCATGAACTTAAACTTTGACAAAAACTAGGGTTATGGGAATTGGGGTGTTATGCATATGGGCTTAAAATTATTAAAATATTATTTAACCAAACTTCGCTGTGAAGTATCATATTGATTCTACCACATACAATGTCCAATCGAGATGAAACTCCTAATCCTAGCATAAAGAAATATTCCGGACCCGATGGGACAGGTTTCGTCGAATTCCGATGTCATTTGTAAAAAGTCCTTTATAAATCACATGCAAAAAATCATACATTTAAATTTCCCACAATCACAAAATAAATCCAATCAACTTGAAACATTTAAATTCAACTAGACCTTTTTCTCACGAATCCAATGAAATTTGTTTCGTTAAAATCGAAGTTCGTTTGTCAAGTCATTTATTCCTTTAAAGTTACCCCTGTCTAAATAATATAAATGATTAAATAAAAACAAGGGTGTTTGACACTGCCATGATCACATGGTTAATTAGATTGCTAAAGAAATTGAAAAGTAACAATAACTTACTAATACGGATCCAATAAAACTCGTTTGGTTGACATCCGACTCCGTTTGGAAAACGATGATATTTTATAATTTAAAATATTTGTCGCTTTACAATTAAATTCCATACGCTCACATATTAACTCCGTTTGGCCCTAAAATTTGTAGCATGCTATGTTTTGACGTTCCAGATCAACTAAAATTCGTTTCATCGCAAACGAATGTCATTTGAAAATTGGCTATTTCTAAGGCTTATAAAATATCGATTAAATATTATAAAATTCCAAAATAATTCAATAAAATAATAATAAATTATTATTATTAAAAATATCATATATCTCTATAAATAAACAAATATGGATTATACAACTCGATATTAACATTTTCGAGTTACCATGGTATCTAAATTATACTATAACCCTTTTAAATTATTAAATAAACATTATATTTATAAATGATTTCCATAGCAACTATTTTAAAATTTGAATTGGACATAATTAACAATCTATAACATGAAATCTAGATTTTTCTCTTTCATATGAGAATTATACTCCACTAGATTCAAATGTTTCTTGTTTCACAGAAATCCGACTTATATCGGATCATGTATATTTAATTAAAGTTCAAAACTCAATATTACGAACTACCGTGCCATTACGAGATCGATTTATATTTATATATAAATTAAACATTTAAACTTCATTTTAATAATGAATTTAATATTAAAATCCATCAATATTCCAATATAATATTTAAAATAATAAATATTTAAGTATCGAAAATATGGGACATTACAAAGCTCTTAAAGCATATAAATTCAATCATCATATTTTTGCGTTTCAGGTTTACAAATGGTTTCTCATATTAAAAAAGTGAGTTTAGGAAGTAATTTCAGAATTTTTAGCATACTGGTTAGAGAAATTTTCATAATTCATCTAAAAAAGGAAAATGGGTGTTTTTCAATCATTGGAGTGGTCGTAGGCCATGGGTTTCGTCTTGGAGGAGCGCAGCAGTTTAGGGTACTTGGGAAAAATATTTGAAGATTTTTCAAACGGGTAGGTTTAGAGATTTGAGTAGTTTTAGTTTTTTGGGTCAACTTTGAATGTCGAGCTTTGGCAATGAACTACGCCTCCTACTGTGCGTCGAGTTCAACCATACCAGGGGAGTTGGTCGGTCTGCGCGTTGGCATCACAGTGACGAAGTCTGGGTCGAATGAAGGGGTGTAGTGATGGTGGTATGCATTTAAGTGGTGCTAGCTTAGTTCGATGTTGTTTCCGGTTTGAAGGTACCTTTTCCATTAGAGATCACCTGAGTACAACGTGAGGCGGGAATGGACTCCGAGCACGGTGACGGACATGTAGGGTCAGTCTCGAGCTATGGCCTGGTCAGTTTCTGGTGTGCATGTGCACGTTGCACTATGTATTCATGGTTTTATTTACTAGATCAAGAGGATAGAAATAAAAGAAGGTTGCAGTGCTATTTGTTTTGAAGGCATGGCTTGTTTTAATTTGTTCTGTGGTTTACTAAAAAAATATACGAACGAATGGGTTCTGGAGCCAAAGAAATAGAATCAAAAGAGGATGGTGGAAGCACGTTTTAAGGGGACGTGAGGTTTAGGTAGCATGGTAGTAAAGGATTCAGGAACAAAGAATTCAGGAGTAAAGGAATGTAGCAATAGTTCTTTTAAAGGACATAGGTTTTAAATTTTGGGCCGTGGGCCAGCGTCTTAATATATATATATATATATATATATATATATATATATATACACATATATATATATATAAAGAAGGAAAGAATGTTGCAGGTTGTAAGAATTGAAAGAGCAGTTGACAAGGAAAACAGGAATAGGTATATAAATGTGTACTAACGGCATAGGGTGGTAAACCCAATGATTGGTTTGAAATCTCAAAATTATATAACTCAAATTATTTTAGTTAAAATGAATAAGGACAAAATTATTTTAGTTAAAATGAATAAGGAAAATTATATATGTGTAATATATGTAATAAATTTTATTGAGAAAACATCAGGATAAGATCATTAAATAATTCTCTAGATAATTGTTTAAAAACAGATATATGAAATATAATCGACGATATTTTTGGGATGGTGGTTAACTGTCGATATTCAAATTCAAATGTTTTAAATAAAATATTGAAGTGCCCTTTTCAATATAATCGACTTATGTCGATAACTCTCTTTCAAATCAAAATATGATTTCAAAATCAAAGTCAATCAACATTTTTAACTCGTCTGATTATAATGTATTCCCTTTAAGTATCACTTGACCCTAAAAGATATTAACATTAATCGTTTCGAAGAGTCCAGAATCTATATTCCACTTCGATTTGATTATACGAGTAAGAGATTATTCAAGTAAATAGAAGATGGAGTTATGCAAGAGCTAAACTGTAAATTCTAGGGAGAAATTGCGTAAGATGGTTTTACAGAATAGCGTCTTCGGTTTGTCCAATCCTTGGACAACTAGTGTGGACGAATGTCTGGCAGAGTATGCCTAACCAATCACGTATGTTGATATCTTCAAATGTATTTATGTGGCGGTGGAGGAATTCGTTCCTCTTAGCATTATACCCATAATATATTTTTGGGGAAGTCAATTAATGGTTGGGGGATTTTGACAATGTGACATTCAAAGTAAACAAAACCAGATATTTCTAACGGTCAGGGTTACCTCAGGCATCCACAACCGGGAAATGGTATAAAATCAGGTAGGTCGCATGGCTATGTGAGTCGCATCCATCAAAATGGTATATCATTACCTGATCTGGAGAAATCAAATGCCATTGGTTGTTCCTTTATTTATATGCTATCGGTTCATTTGGCTGGCCCCCAACCGAGGTAATGATATATTCGATACTCTCAAATAAAGTAGGGGTCGGTCATGTTTATTCGGGTTGCAAGATGTTCTTGTTCAACCCTAATGTATTTATCTCTAGAAATACATTGTCGGAAGGTGGTCTCATACCTTTCCATAGTTGGAAATCCATTATGCAATAAGCGATCGCATTTTAATACTATGTATGTGGAGCGAGAGATGTAAGCGTTCCACTTGATTTATAATTTACTTTGAAAACCCTAGACATTATCATAATATCAGAATATTTCTTTAAAATGTTTTGAGTTATTGTAAGGTAAAAACCATCCGTATTTATGTGTGGATCGGTCTTACGATTATTCTTCCTTTCAAAAGGATTTTTCTTAAATTTTAATCATATGTTTAGAGTTTACTCACACCAGTCCCCTGACCGACCTAGAGTATATTTTCTTTGTTTTCCCTAAACTCTTGGGTACTCATAACACTTGATATAAGTAGACAAGTAATCCAGGTTTGACTAAAACTTTTGGAATAATCTGGATTGCATGGTTCTGCAAGCTGGTCTAAATAACGTCTATGTATAATTATGAATTCTACAACTGGTTTATTATATCCCTGTATAATTATGAAGTCTACAAGCTGCTTTATTATGTCTTGTTAACTTAATAAGTCTGTGTAAGATATGATAGGTGTGTATCCATATAAGTTATGACTCTGATGTATTATAACTCTGATGTAGGGCTGGCAATTAGAACCGAGAATCGAAAAACCGACCCGACCCGACCCGAAAAGATCCAAACTGAACCCGGCGGGTCTTGGGTAGGTCTAGGTAATGAAAAATACAATAAAGACCCGATAAAACCTGACCCGAATTGACTCGACCCAAAAGACCCAACCAAAAAACATTGAAATGTATGTATTTTTAGTGTTGTTACCCAACAAAACCCGACCCGACCCGAATCGAAGCTCGGGTCGGGTCGGATCCAGATTTTGGAAATGTATGGTTTATACCTGACAAAGCATGATCCATCAAGACCCGAGACCCGACGGGTCAGGTCTGGGTCTATCGGGTCTGGTCTAATTGCCACCCCTACTCTGATATATAATATTATCTGATACTATAATTTGTTTAAATTCCACAGTGAGATTCTGATGTTTTTCTTAGTTCTATTTTCTATCTATTTCTAATTCTTTAATTAATGACACGACTTCTGAGGTCATCGAAAGCCGGGTCGCTACAGAAAGGATTTGAAATCAAAATTCACAACTTTTCAAAATTTAAAATAAAAATCAATGACATATATATTGTGACGGCCCGCCCCGCACCAGCCTGCATTTCCTCCGAAAGTGCGCTGTACACATGCCCGACTAGCACGGGACGGTCGCCAAAGAAAGGAAGGAAGGGAATGAACTAATCAAGGAACCTGTAGAATGTCTCACAGCGCATGGGATAAAATATAATAATAACATACTTGACATAAAACAGGCGAGACAGCGCATAAGCTGATAACTAATAATCAATGTCAACATCAGAGCAGCGGAAATCCAAACACAGCTTATTACAACTTTCCAAATTTACTGTCTCTAACAAAAGAAAACTAAAGTAGAAGATGCACCACCAATGCCCAAGCAGTGATCTTCAACAACACAGGGAGAATACTATATATATTACGTGGAAGCCTCATGCTCGTCTCCGGATCATCTACCCGTGCATCACCAGCTAACCTGTCTCTTGTCTGCTCGTGTGAGCACCCAGAGTAATAAGAAGAGACATAAAACTCTGGGTCAGACATAAAGCCTGGTGTGAGCGATAAGCATCTAAACAGGATGATAACAGGTATACTAAACCATACCTGAACCTGGACCTGCAACCAAAGAGTTAGTACCACATACCGTACAATACTCTAAGGTGCCATAATGAATAGTGTAAAGAATACGGGGGTGGGGTGTGTATGTCATAATGATAGCAAACAAACCATCCATAGCAACCATCCTCACATCTCTCACTCAGTGCGTAAAGCATACGACATCTACCACTTTGGAACACAAGACAAAATTGAGGTAACGACGAATCCCGACTTGTAGAAACCCTGCTGTGACCAAGCCAAACACTTGGAGTCATGACCAAACATTTCAATGACCCACTTCATTGGTCGTAGCCCTTGGTTTTACCGATGCCATAATGGCCCTGAATCCGCCTTCGTACCTCCTACCATAGTGGTCCAAAGCTATAGACGTCGATAACCCCTTAACACTCGTCCCGCAGCAAAGCTCAATCATGAAGCGAACTCGTTGATTCCCATCTGGATCTTGAGCTCTAGCTTCTCATTTGGACTACTTTTGCATCTCGGGTTTTGGTCATCATCTTCATCTGGATCGGTCTTCATTCAGTTCGTAGTCATCGCCGTCGGATCGTGAGTAACCTCCTTCCCCAGCTCGGATCGTGACACACTCTCCAGGTCGGGTCGCCATCGTCGGATCGTGCTCCACCTCGGATCGGTTCGCGGATCGCATCGCCTTCACCAGGTCGGATCGGGTCGAGGCACCCCCACTGGTTCGGGTCATGCTCCATAGCTCGTGGCGCTTCCCTTCAGTCGTGGAGGCACATCGGTTCGGATCGTGAGCTTCTGAAGTGGATCGGTTCGGGTCGGAGTAGCTCATGCTCACGAGAGACGGATCGGATCGGATCGCACCATCGGATCGGGGTCTTCAACCATCAGCGGATCGGGTCGCGCCATCGGATCGGATCGCCCTTACTCCCACCGATCCGGTTTGGATGATTTCCTGCAGTTCTTCCAGTGAGCAGTTTACGCCATTCGACGGCGTTTTTGACAAATCTAACACTTCTAATCAATCATAAAACACACCATAGAGTCATAGCAACATGTAATAGCAACCACAACAGCAAACAACCATTCAAATGAATCAAAATGGATCAAAAGTGGCCAAAACTCCTTATTTTTTCCTTAAGCATGTTTAAGTAAAACTGATCATAGGGTTAACAAAACTTAATCAAATCGAACCAAATTTCAACCAGAGGCATAAAACATTATTTAAGAATTTCTAAACATTTTTCCAGAATTTATTAGTGTATAAATTCGCTAATCTTCACTAATTACCCTTAATTACCGTAATTAGTGCAAAAACTATGCAAATCACTCACCTTTGCCACAATAAAACTTCCAAATCTGAAGTGAACCTCTGATTTGCACGAATTTCAATATATAACAGCAGCTCTACCTCGGTCCTTGTGCTAATCCTCCTTGATTTGATGCCTCTAAGCCTTAATCCTTGATTAGGAAGTGATTTTGGGTGTTTTAGAGAGATTTAGAGAGTGGAGGCCATGGCTAGGTCAAGAGAGATGGAAAGTGACGGCTGAAAAATGAGAAAAAGGTATTCTCCAAACCCTAACAGCCCTTTTAAACTCCTAATCCCGAAATTCCCCTAGGGCCTAGCTGTTAATCACCCGGTTAGGCCCAATTAAGTTGTTTTTCACCATCTGAAACTTGTTTCAGCCATATCTCCCAAACGGTGAGTCCGTTTGGCTAATGTGACCACTCTACGGAAAGAGAAACCATCATCCGGAGCCAATCGAAGTGGTTTCAGGTCAAAATTCCTTTCCAGTCAAAAGTTATGGCCAAAACAGTGCCAACTAGGGGTAAAATGGTCATTTAAAAATCGGGAAAAATCATGAACATGGGAAATGACCCCAATAGTCGTCCCCCAAAGTTACGTGACCATACGACTTCGTATGTGAAAGAAATAAATATTCTACGATCCTATGATGCGTAGAATGCGGGTCGTTACACTCTCCCCCCCTTAAGAAATTTCGTCCCCGAAATTCCTTAACCCAAAATATACAAAGGATCCCGCATGCCTAACAACCACATACATCAATCAAACATGCAAAATAAGCAAAACAAACCTATCCTAGCATGCGGAAAACTAGATCGAAGTCAAAATCTTACCAGGCAAAGAGTTCTGGGTGTGTCTTCCTAATGTTCTCCTCTGTCTCCCAAGTACAATCATTCTCGTCCTCGCCCCACTGAACCTTGACTAACTTCACCGCCTTCCTTCGAAGTTGCTTCATGTCGTGCTCGACAATACGGGCCGGCTTGCGGTTCCCAACCGCCTCGGGTTCTACTTCGAAGTCCTCTAACTGATCAGGTGAAATAGTCATATCTGAGTCGTGAACGAACTTCCTTAGTTGGGAAACATGAAATACGTTGTGAACTCCTGCCATCTTCTCCGGTAAGTCAATTCTGTATGCCAAATTCCCGACTAGTTCAAGAACAGGGAATGGGCCAACAAATCTTGGTGCCAACTTGCCTCTCCTGCCAAATCGTATTACGCTCTTCAACGGAGAAATCTTGACAAACACCAAGTCGCCAACGGAGAACTTTAAGTCTCTTCTCCTCTTATCAGCATAACTCTTCTGCCTATCTTGGGCAGCCTTCATTCGTTGTTGAATGATCTTAATCTTATCTGAAGTTTCTCTCACCACATCTGGTCCAAGCATAAACTTCTCGCCAGTCTCTATCCAACATGATGGTGAGTTGCACGGTCTTCCGTACAAAGGTTCAAACGGAGCCATACCGATACTGGATTGGTAGCTATTATTATATGCAAACTCTACTAGATGCAAATGGTCATCCCATGATCCACCAAAATCCAATATACATGCTCTCAAGAGGTCTTCCAAGATACGGTTCACCCTCTCCGTCTGACCGTCGGTCTGAGGATGATATGCGGTACTGAGATGTAACTCTGACCCTAGAGCCTCTTGTAAGCTCTTCCAAAACCCACTAGTGAACAACGGGTCTCGGTCGCTCACAATGCTTTTGGGTACTCCATGAAATCTCACTACCCACTTCATATATAATTCTGCCAACTTAGCTGCCGTTCTGGTCGATTTGACTGGTATGAATCTTGCACTCTTAGTCAACCGATCCACAATTACCCAAATGCTATCATGTCCCGATCTAGTCCTTGGTAAACCATCAATGAAATCCATCGAGACTTGCTCCCATTTCCATTCGGGAATTTCTAATGGTTGCAATAACCCACTAGGCTTCTTTTGCTCGGCTTTAACTAGCTGGCAATTCATACACTTGGATATAAACTTCCCAACGTCTCTTTTCATCCCTTCCCAGTAGTAAGTCTGTCTCATGTCTCGATACATCTTATTACCACCAGGATGTATAGTCAGTTTTGAGTGATGACATCCTCTAAGCACTTCATCCCTCAATCCATTGACATTGGGTACGACTAGTCTTCCATCCTTTCTAAGCCATCCATCTCGATCAAGCCCGTACTCGTTCATCTCCTCATCGATACCCATCTCTAACTTGGAGATGATTTCCAATAGGTTAGGATCGTCCCTCTGACTAGAGCCGATCCGCTCAGTCAAAGTGGGTCTGATCGTCAAACTTGCTAACATTTCTGGATCCAATTCGCACTTTGGTATGAAATCAAACCCCGCGATATACTCCAGTTGCTTCCATTCAAGGAACATAGCCCCTAAGCTGGCATGTCTTCTACTCAATGCATCAGCCACCGCATTGCCCTTTCCCGGTGTGTATGCTATGTCAAAATCATAGGAAGCTAAGAACTCTAACCATCTCTGCTGACGGAGATTCAGATCGTTCTGAGAGAAGAGATAATTTAACGACTTATGATCTGTAAACAGCTCAAATCTTTCTCCCAAGAGATAGTGTCTCCACATCTTTAACGCGAACACGATCGCTGCCAATTCTAAATCATGGGTTGGGTATCTTCTCTCGTGCGGTTTCAATTGCCGACTTGCGTAAGCTACAACCCTACCGCCTTGCATCAATACAGTACCCAGTCTGGTACCACAGGCATCCGTGTATACCGTCATCTCTTCATCCCCCTTAGGAATGACTAATACTGGTGCGCTTGTCAACTTGTCCTTTAGACTTTTGAATGCATTCTCGCACCTTTTATCCCAGACAAAAGCTTGATTCTTCTTGGTCAACTGGGTCAATGGTGCTGCTATCTTGGAGAAACTTTGGATAAACTTACGATAATATCCCGCTAACCCCAAGAAACTTCTTACATCTGTTGCATTCTTGGGCGTAGGCCAATCCTGTACCGTAGCCACCTTTGCCGGGTCCACGGCAATACCATTCTCTGATACAACATGGCCCAAGAACCTCACTTCCCTCTTCCAGAAGTGACACTTAGAAAACTTTTCTTTCAATTGGTGTTTTCTCAACACCCCCATCACTACTCTTAAATGTTCCTTGTGTTCTTCCTCTGTCCTCGAATAGACCAAAATATCATCAACGAACACAAGGACAAACTTATTCAACTGATCTCTGAATACGCTATTCATAAGATCCACAAAATATGCTGGGGCATTGGTCAGCCCGAATGGCATGACCAACCACTCATAAAATCCAGACGGCGTTCGAAATGCCGTTTAACCTATACTTTCAGCTTCCACTCTAAGCTGATGAAAACCTGTCGCGAGATCCAACTGAGAAAATACTCTCGCGCCACTCAACTGATCGAATAAATCATCTATCCGCGGTAGAGGATACTTGTTCTTCCCCGTCACTTTATTCAACTCGTGGTAGTCTACACACAAACGAAGGGAACCATCCGCCTTGGTAGCAAACACAACTGGTGCTCCCCATTCAGAAACACTCCTTCTGATAAATCCCTTCTTCAAAAGATCGCTGACTTGCACCTCGAGCTCTCGCTGCTCTCTTGGTGCCATACGACGAAGTGGCATCACTATAGGCCTGGCATCCTTTACCAAATCAATATGAAATTCAATCTCTCGGTGTGGTGGAAGTCCGGTCACTTCTTCGAAAACATCCGGATACTGGCCAACCACGGGCAAACCTGACAACTCACTATGCGGAATATCGAGGGAGTTTAGAAAACTAGCCAATACCCCCTTACTGGGTAGACCACCAAACACTATCCTCCGCCCATCATCCGCTCTAGCTGTCACCAACAAGCCCTCACAGTCTACCACCACCCCGTATCTTTGGAGCCAATCTACTCCCAAAATAATGCCAAACCCAGTAAAGCCCAAAACAAAGCAATCACAAACAAACATGCATCCATGACTCGATAAGACCACATTACGACAAATCATGCTAAGGCTAGTCGAACCACCAATCGGGTTCGTCACTACTAAAGGTCTATCGACAATCTCGGGCTCCAATCCCAACCTATCTACTAGGTCACTAGATATGAAAGAACTGGAAGCTCCGGTATCAAACAAAACTCTAACAGGAACATCATAAACAGAAAGCATACCTTGAATGACGACATTCTTTCCCTTCTCCGCCGCTGTTGGGGCATTCGACGAAGAAGGAATAGCATTAAGAGCGTAGGCTTTCACCATTTGCTTTTCCTTAGGGGGTTGTGGGCACTTGTCCTTGTGATGTCCCATTTGGCCACAGTTGAAGCACTTCCTATCCGCTGGCTTGGCCCGACAATTACTAGCATAATGGCCCTTCTTACCACAGCTGAAGCACTCAACATCTTGCTTATTCTTTTTCTTCTGGCCATCCTTAGCTTGGTTCTGCTTTCTCTTATTCTGGGAACCACCCTTACCTCCACCACTTGCTTGTGGCTTTGGCTCATCTGCAGATGCAACCTCAGTCTTCGACTTAGGGTAGAGACTTTCTGATCTTAATGCTTTCCCACAATCGACTCAAACGTCTCATCGACGTGGTTAATAAGCTTTTCCCCTAAGTACTGATCCAAACCAGTTATGAATTTCTCATTCTTCTTCTCGGCAGTATCAATAAGAGATAACCCATACTTCGACAAAGTGTCGAATTCAGCAATGTACTCCGAGACAGCTCTGCCATTCTGCTTGAGCTCCAAGAATTTCTTAAACAGCACTGACTTCTGAGCAGCCGGAATGAACTTCTCGCTAAAACGAGCCTTAAACTGCTCCCAAGTAATCTGATCTTCGGGAGTAGCTGCCTTTATAGCATTCCACCAATTCATTGCCCGCCCTTGCAGTTGACGGTACGCTAGCTTTCTCTTCATTGCATCCTCGATACCCAAATCCTCGAAGATACGTTCGCAACTATCCAACCAATCCTGAACATCCGTGGCCGACTCCGTTCCGTGGAACGGCTTCCCACCAAGACTAGTATAATCCTTATTCAGCTTGGCGAAGTCGACTCTTGGCGCCTGCACTATTGGACCACCACCATTTCCACCATTGGGAGCTGCCCTCTGTACATCTCTAAGCATCTCTCTCATGAGGTCAGTAAACATCGTCCTCATGTCAGCAGCATTCCCATTATTGGCTCCCCTACCAGCACCTCTAGTATATCGGCTCATCGTCAATCTGAAAAAGGAAACGATTAACGACTCCATAGTGGTGCTAGTGCAGTACGACTTCATCCTTATAATAGTAATAATATATATATATATAGCTTTTAAAAACCAAAGTAATCACAAATACGCTCTCTCGTATACGTATATTATCTCTCCCTGATAACTTCCCTAGGTTAACTACGCAACCTAGAGCTCTGATACCAAGTGTGACGGCCCGCCCCGCACCAGCCTGCATTTCCTCCGAAAGTGCGCTGTACACATGCCCGACTAGCACGGGACGGTCGCCAAAGAAAGGAAGGAAGGGAATGAACTAATCAAGGAACCTGTAGAATGTCTCACAGCGCATGGGATAAAATATAATAATAACATACTTGACATAAAACAGGCGAGACAGTGCATAAGCTGATAACTAATAATCAATGTCAACATCAGAGCAGCGGAAATCCAAATACAGCTTATTACAACTTTCCAAATTTACTGTCTCTAACAAAAGAAAACTAAAGTAGAAGATGCACCACCAATGCCCAAGCAGTGATCTTCAACAACACAGGGAGAATACCATATATATTACGTGGAAGCCTCCTGCTCGTCTCCGGATCATCTACCCGTGCATCACCAGCTAACCTGTCTCTAGTCTGCTCGTGTGAGCACCCAGAGTAATAAGAAGATACATAAAACTCTGGGTCAGACATAAAGCCTGGTGTGAGCGATAAGCATCTAAACAGGATGATAACAGGTATACTAAACCATACCTGAACCTGGACCTGCAACCAAAGAGTTAGTACCACATACCGTACAATACTCCAAGGTGCCATAATGAATAGTGTAAAGAATACGGGGGTGGGGTGTGTAAGTCATAATGATAGCAAACAAACCATCCATAACAACCATCCTCACATCTCCCACTCAGTGCGTAAAGCATACGACATCTACCACTTTGGAACACTAGACAAAATTGAGGTAACGACGAATCCCGACTTGTAGAAACCCTGCTGTGACCAAGCCAAACACTTGGAGTCATGACCAAACATTTCAATGACCCACTTCATTGGTCGTAGCCCTTGGATTTACCGATGCCATAATGGCCCTGAATCCGCCTTCGTACCTCCTACCATAGTGGTCCAAAGCTATAGACGTCGATAACCCCTTAACACTCGTCCCGCAGCAAAGCCCAATCATGAAGCGAACTCGTTGATTCCCATCTGGATCTTGAGCTCTAGCTTCTCATTTGGACTACTTTTGCATCTCGGGTTTTGGTCATCATCTTCATCCGGATCGGTCTTCATTCAGTTCGTAGTCATCGCCGTCGGATCGTGAGTAACCTCCTTCCCCAGCTCGGATCGTGACACACTCTCCAGGTCGGGTCGCCATCGTCGGATCGTGCTCCACCTCGGATCGGTTCGCGGATCGCATCGCCTTCACCAGGTCGGATCGGGTCGAGGCACCCCCACTGGTTCGGGTCGTGCTCCATAGCTCGTGGCGCTTCCCTTCTGTCGTGGAGGCACATCGGTTCGGATCGTGAGCTTCTGAAGTGGATCGGTTCGGGTCGGAGTAGCTCATGCTCACGAGAGACGGATCGGATCGGATCGCACCATCGGATCAGGGTCTTCAACCATCAGCGGATCGGGTCGCGCCATCGGATCGGATCGCCCTCACTCCCACCAATCCGGTTCAGATGATTTCCTGCAGTTCTTCCAGCGAGCAGTTTACGCCATTCGACGGCGTTTTTGACAAATCTAACACTTCTAATCAATCATAAAACACACCATAGAGTCATAGCAACATGTAATAGCAACCACAACAGCAAACAACCATTCAAATGAATCAAAATGGATCAAAAGTGGCCAAAACTCCTTATTTTTCCCTTAAGCATGTTTAAGTAAAACTGATCATAGGGTTAACAAAACTTAATCAAATCGAACCAAATTTCAACCAGAGGCATAAAACATTATTTAAGAATTTCTAAACATTTTTCCAGAATTTATTAGTGTATAAATTCGCTAATCTTCACTAATTACCCTTAATTACCGTAATTAGTGCAAAAACTATGCAAATCACTCACCTTTGCCACAATAAAACTTCCAAATCTGAAGTGAACCTCTGATTTGCACGAATTTCAATATATAACAGCAGCTCTACCTCGGTCCTTGTGCTAATCCTCCTTGATTTGATGCCTCTAAGCCTTAATCCTTGATTAGGAAGTGATTTTTGGGTGTTTTAGAGAGATTTAGAGAGTGGAGGCCATGGCTAGGTCAAGAGAGATGGAAAGTGACGGCTGAAAAATGAGAAAAAGGTATTCTCCAAACCCTAACAGCCCTTTTAAACTCCTAATCCCGAAATTCCCCTTGGGCCTAGCTGTTAATCACCCGGTTAGGCCCAATTAAGCTGTTTTTCACCATCTGAAATTTGTTTCAGCCATATCTCCCAAACGGTGAGTCCGTTTGGCTAATGTGACCACTCTACGGAAAGAGAAACCATCATCCGGAGCCAATGGAAGTGATTTCAAGTCAAAATTCCTTTCCAGTCAAAAGTTATGGCCAAAACAGTGCCAACTAGGGGTAAAATGATCATTTAAAAATCGGGAAAAATCATGAACATGGGAAATGACCCCAATAGTCGTCCCCCAAAGTTACGTGACCATACGACTTCGTATGTGAAAGAAATAAATATTCTACGATCATATGATGCGTAGAATGCGGGTCGTTACATATATCGACACGTAACTTTATATATGCCGACATGCCTTAGTAAAAAAATCAAAAATAAAATTTTGGATTTAAAGGAAATAATGAAAAAAATAAATTCTGTTACTTCTTGAGTTAAAATAAATTATATTCCTTTATATTAAAATAGAGTACTTCCAGTAAAAATATTTATTAATATGGTTTAAAATTGATTAAAAACTAAATATAAAATGATATAAAAGCATACACATATAAAGATTATAAATATATGAAATACTTTAGAACTTAATAAATATAAAAAGGAAATTGAAAACATAAGTAATTATAATAAAATTAGTATTAAATCTATAAGTAAAAAAAATTGAATTAGATGTTAAAATATATATTAAGAAATGAAGTTTAATTTTAAAATAGGAGTTAAAATAAATATAGGAATAAAGAGATATAGATTTAAAATAAGGAACTAATTTTAAAATCATTTTGAAAATAGATTTAAAATCAAGGAAGTAATTTTGAAATCAACTGAAAATAGTAAGAAAATTTTGAAATTAGAATTCTGTGCTAACTAGAGTTTAGAAAAAATATCTAGGCATAATTACTTTATATTTCTTGAACCCTTGATACTCGTTAGTCTTTTATCTTGAGCTCTTCTACATTGAAATCTTGATTCTTTGAACTGTATAGTCTTCAATAATCAATACCTACACAGATTTCCTCTATATATATATATATATATATATATATATATATAGTCTGGATAATATCTTAGTATATATTTTATAATAATAATAATAATAATAATAATTGAAACAAGATTATTGTCATCAAAACCATCATCAACATCCAAATCCCTAACATAAATGGCAATGAGGGTCTACCCTAGCTCGGTATTAAGTGGAAAATTACCGTTTCCCTTATTACAAAGGAAAAAATATATATATAATAGCATTGATGATTATAAGAGGAGGTATAAAGTGACTGGGGTCCGCCATAGGGTATTAAGTGATAATGGGAATCCACCCTAGAATGGATATTAAGTAGTGACCTTAAGTGACCAAATGGTAGTCCGCCTCGTTAGGTATTAAGTGATGATATAGAATTCTCCCTAAAATAAATAAGTAATAGGCCTTGTAGTGTAGTCTGGCTCATAAATTTATGTCATTGATTGTGTGTTGAATCCGTAGACATAGCATGAAGAATTTACAGTGTCAAATATAGGAAATAGTCATTCCTAAACTTATGTGATTTTCATTCACCAAAACTTTTGTTCTGACCTACCTCCTCTTAACATAAACAAGCTAGTAGGTGAGGACACTTAGCATCACTGATCCCAAGCGTTCCCACCTTATAACGTATTTGTGTTAAGAGGAGGGATGCCAGAACATAAAAGTTCTGGTGAATGAAAATCACATAAGTTAAGGGATAACTGTTTCCTATGTTTAGCAATATGGGCTTGTCAAATTATGTCTACATAAGCAAACACACATAATTAAACATATGAGGTGGACGTCCTTATGGTCACTTAATGCATGCATGCTAATATAAAGATGGACATCCTTTCAGTCACCACTGCAACAAAAATACCATATTACAACTTTAATTTTACAACTCTCACGAAATGACAGTTGTAATAAAACTTTTTTACAACTGTCCTTTCCTGAAAATTATAATAAATATATTTTTAACAACCCTTTTATTTGGTTGGTTGTAACAGATGTCTATTTTTAACAACTTTTATTTTTTGTCAATTATAATTAATAATTAAAATATTTTTATTAGAAAGTTTTATAAACTTATTTTCATAAGTTCTTTTTTATACTTGTTGTAATAGAGGCCTATTAAGTACTAATAACGACTAATATTTAATAATTAATAATATTAATATTTAAAAATAATTAATAACTAATATTCAATAATGACTTTACAAATGAATAATAATTAATATTTAGTAATTAATAAAAGTAGTTATTTTTCCATAGTTTTGGTTAAGTATTTAGTAGTCAGGGAACTGCTAGCATCAGTCGCGCGTGCCTATAGTCATCATATACCCGCTCAGCTGATTGGTTGGACATTTTTTTATTTATTTTTAAGTTCAATTCAAATGGACCCAACTATAAATTATTTGACCAATACCTGAGCAAGTATTAGATTTGTCTCTTGATTCTTTTAAGTTCAATTCAAATGGACCCAACTATAAATTATTTGACCAATACCTGAGCAAGTATTAGATTTGTCTCTTGATTCCCAGTTGATGTTAGCACGTCTCATGGTAGTCAATAACTAGTAACATATATTATAACTAAGAAGAAATAAGTAATAGTTAATAATAACTATTATTAATAAGTAATATTTAATGTTTTAATAAAAATTAATTTTCAAGAAATCTATATTTTATTTTTACTTATCAACTTAAACTCATAACATTTAATTCTATAAATTTTAGTGAAATTTTGGTAATGACACACAAAAATCTGACGGTCATCTTAACGCAAAAGGATGAAATTCAAGTGCGCTAAAAGTGAAAATTTGGCTTTAGAAGTAACTCGCATCTTATATTTGTTGGCCGAACTTTCCTCTACTCTTCCCCAAATCAACATGGATCATCGATTTTTCCTTCCTCAGAAAAACTTGCGTCTCAACAAACACTGACTGCTAATGATGAATATGGATGGATCTACTAATTTAGCGAACTGATGAGCATGGGGCCGATCCACAAGTTGATTTGCTTCTGCCTACCTCCAGTTACCTAACGTTGAATCGGTTTTTAATTAAAAGCAAAGCAGACTTCCACAGACAAACTTCTATACCACTGGTGGTTTTTAGTCATAGCAATGGTATAAACCACAATGGCTTTTCTAGTTTGAGAGCGAACCAGACTGGAAATAACATGGCCATATTCCTCCATTAGCATTTGTTACGATCTACTGGAGCACAGTTCACATGGTCGGATTCGTATATTAGGAGTATAATTTTGGTTATTTCTATTTTTGCTCTTGTTTTCGAATTCCAAAAGGATGGACTAGTATGACTCTTATATTGTGTTTGGATTAATATGTGGAGTGATCCATACGGGAAGTATCATTGCTACATCTTTCAATTTGAATTTGTTACGTCCTATTAATTTTTAATCCTAGGTTGCTATCTTACTTATATTTTACCATTTTTTAAAGCAAACAGCAGCAAATAGAGATGGAAACAATACATTTTGTACAAATAATATACACTTTGAACTCTAGATTTATGATAATCTATAAACAAATTTACTAAATTATACATGTTCGCCTAGTGCGCACGCTGCTATTATTTTGTACAAAAATACATGCATCAGTGGATGCTTTTTTTTTCCTCTTGATCATTTCTTTTATTTCCTCTCTGATCAAAGTAGAACACAAAAAAGGACTCAATAGTCTTTACCTTATTATATCCATTGCTGGTGAGGACTTTTCCACATTTTTGTGCATAATACTTGTAGCAGAGTTTGTTTTTTCCCGTGATCTTTTTTATTCCTATCTGACTCTTATCAAAGTAAGACCTGATAAAGGACTCGCAGTTTTTAACCTTTCTGAACTTAAATTGCTTTTATAATTCCTGTCTGATTTTACAATGATTTCATGGGCATGATATCTTGAGTAATTATAGTGAATTCTTGTCAAAACGATTTCGGCTAGTGCTGAGTACACTACTACTGTTACAGAGGATGGTGTGCTGTATGGATGGGGTTGGGGATGATATGGTAATTTGGACTTAGGTACTGAAGTGATCGCCTACTTCCAGAAAAGGTTCTTTACCAAGATGTATGTCAAATTGTCCTGATTTCTGAATATTATTCTTCATCAAAACTATCTGTTTCTATGTAATAGGTCAACGTATGCATTTATGTTTTAGTTTGAAATTTTTGTTTTGGTTTATGCTCATACACGTAGCATAATGTGTATCTTTCAATTGTTATAGGGACAAAATATGGTACTCATTGCAAGTGTGTGGTGTCATACAATTACAGTATCTTCGACTGGTAGCTCATACCCTTATGGTATAGCAAATATGGCCAGCCAGGGCATGGAGATTTCAACGATTATCTAATTCCGTATCGAGTGGAAGCCTTAAAAGACAGATCCATATCTCAGGTTTGATTAATTGTGTTTTACTTTAGCAATTTGACTTGCTGCATATGACCAGTGATACCAGTGAGATCAGTATCGAATACTGTAATATAAAATGATATGTGAATGCACAATTCTATATTTCCAGTGGCTGGAGACATACAATGGCGCTTACATCAGGTGGACATGTTTACTACTGGGGTTGGAATAAGGTCCATGTCTTGCCATAAGTTGGGTAGTTCATATTCACATAATCACATTGCTGCACAGTTGAATAAGCTTATCAGAATACGACTAATAAATTTTTGCAAATTTATAATTTGATGAGATTACTGATTGTTGTTTTATCTTTCTGACTCCCATGGTAAAGTTTCCATACTTTTATCTTCAAGCATGTATAGTTTGGACAAGTTGTCAGCGGTGATAATGTTGATCATTGCTCCTCGCAGCGAGTTAAGTTTCCAAATGAACATGTACTTCTTAACCTTTCAACTTCAATATATTACACATCATGGTTAGCTATATCATATACAACTGTAATATCTAGATGGGAAATTTCTTAAGGATTAGTTTAGCAAGTACAATAACTCTTAAATTACTTAATGACGTTTGTTGGTTGCACCAATGTCTTGACCCCTATAAACAACCATAGTACATAACATAAATTTTGGGAAATAAGATTACTAATTTTGGTTAATTTATCCAACTTTGTTTTTTTTTGTTCCTAAGCTTGCTTATTCTTTGTCAAATTGTTTTGTTTCATCTGGCAAGTATGTGGATGAGAAATTGGGCTTGGCAATGTAAATGGTACGGATCTGTGGTTAGGAAAATGGGTTATAACCTTGGAACTTGATAGGTATGTCTGCTGTTCATTTTTGACATGGGTAACATTATGGTTTGATTGTCTACTATTTGAGAAGAGGTCAGATATAGTGAGGTAGAATTTGCAGGTTGCTAGAAACCAAGAAAAAGACGGTGAACAAATTTTCAACCTGGGATGAAGGAACATGTTTGCTGCATCTTATAACTAAGGTTTAATAATTTAATCAGTTAGTCTATAGTCGGCTAACTTAAAAATAATATGTGGATTAACTTAAACTGTGGATGAACAAACTAAAATTGTGGATATAAATAAAACTTACCTACTTGTAATTCTAGTGTGATCATGTAATTCCCACATTGTCCTTGCTATATGCAGATGACTACAAGTTTTAAAATCGACAATCACAATTTTTTGTTTATTTTGAAATATCATTAGGATCATTAGTTCCCATATTGGTTCTTTGCTTGTTTGGAGCTGGAAAAATATGTAGCAAGAGGTGAAATTGCAGGTCAATCTGGAGGGGGTAGATGGTTGTTCTGCAAGGAATTGGTAGCTGGGTGTGGTGAGTTAACTGAAGAGATGAAGTGGCATTGAATAGGTTGATGAACCATGGCTTGACGTAAAGATATTGTTGTCTTCGACTAATGTACCTTCATAGAGTATGCAATCTTCTATGGATAAAACTTTTATCTTTTATATGTACTTTTTGTGTTGCATCGATGTATATGTTCTTGAGCTATCTGTATGATTTATAAATTCAGCGTATTATATAGAAAAATGATGAGTGTATGAAAAAACTGACATATTGTTTTGGTTTATGTTTTAAGCCTGTTTGTTATCTTCAGTTTTGTAGATAACATGTTATGGAATGAATTCTTTTATTAGTAGCATGCATATAATTTATGCATATATTACAACTGTAATATAGCAGTAATAAAATATATCATAATGGTTATAAATAGTTGTAAAAATTATAACAACAATGGAGCGTAACAGTTGTAATAAATTTTATTACATTAATGAAACACAGTTGCAAAAGATACATATCGCAACGGTCCAAAACAATTGTAAAAGATTTTAGTTTATTACAACTTCACAATATATGACAGTTATGCCACAGTTGTAAAAAGTATTTACAATGGTTATCCATCGCTGTAATAGGTCAGTTTGTTGTAGTATTAATACCCCACGAAGGGGGCTCTACCCTATCACTTAAGGTCATTACCTAGATTTATTTAAGGATGGATCCCTGCTATCACTTATTACCATATGGAGGACCCCTAGCCACTTAAGACCTCATCTCTAACATGAACGTTATCAAATATAGACTCTCCCTATAGGTCGAGAGATAGTAAACAATCAATTAGTGCCAGGTTTAGGTAGCAACATGACATCATTTAAGACCCTCCTGGAGGAGCCCTTTGTTACTATATAGTTGTCCCTATGGGTGAACTTTTAGCCACTTAATGCTTCCCTTGAATGATGGTTCCTTTAGTCCTCTTATATAAATTGTCCCTAGGTCATCCCTCACCAAGCCCCTAAAATGGACACTTTTGGAAAAATACCACACTCACACGCCATCGTCTACTAGGACCACTCAATACCTTATAAGAGAAATGTAACACCCTGTAATTTTAAAGAACACTATAATGATAAACTAAAGAATACTTAATTAAATATTGAGAGTTAAGTAAAACGGACTGCGCCATTGCGTTCATCTTGGAATTTTGCTTGAGATAGACTCCAAGTTTGCGTAAAACGGACATAGTATGAAGAAGATATTAAGGTTTGAAATTTGTATACGTATAAGCATAATATATATAAATAAACTAGTCCAGAAATCAAAATCGAAGAGCGGGAAAAAATGGTAGGAATTCAACACGTTAGGGGTCGATCCCGTGCGCTATGGGTGTCGATCCATTGGTCCACCCATACACAGGGGGGTCGACCCATGTGTCGACCCTAGGATCGACCCCAGCCAAATCTGGGGCAGATTCAATTCTGTGAACATGGACTCGTTTCTTGACTATATTCGTCGGTCGTAGGCTATAAATAGGACCTCATTTCTGTTATTTTATTCACCAAAAACAATGGAGACAACGAGGTGCTGCCCTAACTCAAATCGAACTATCCTACTCTTCTGCAACAACAAGTCATACGTATTCAAGAATCTCTGCTACAAACACCAACAGTCAAGCCTCTATTCTTTAGGTCCAGTCACAGTGAGTTTATGTTATTTTTAGATGCAAACATGTAAAAAGTAATCTTGACATGTTCATAAGTTGGATCTAAATCGGTGCTTGTTAATAACTTGAATCATAATTAATCAGATCTAATATTACTTGTTCACCTAGTCTACTGATTAGTTCTTATATGCCTATTCCTAGAACGCCTATTTCTGACATAGTATGCATGTTTGTTATTGTGCTTATTCATGTTCTCTTCTCTCCCTCCTTCCTTTTTTATTTTTATAGCCAGGCTACCTTCGAGCCTAGGCCTACCGTTGAAATATATAAACGAATGAAATGGGGAACAGTTGGGAATGATAAATTGGGGAAAACTTGTATTATAAAACATGATTGGGTTTTGGGGGCATAATCCATACCTTGATCTAAAACTTTAACTTGGGGCATAACTTGTATCGTGGATCAGATTGGGATTAGGGGCATAACCATGGATAAAAATGAAAAATTGTTTAATAAAGAACATGCCTGAATTATAGTAATTAGAAACTGTGACCCCAATTAGACACGAGGTTAGATTACACTTGTGGTAGAAGTCTGCCCGGAACCGCCTAGTAAATCCAACGTCAACAAGTGGTTAATCTAATGTGAGGGGTCGAGTGCATAAATGTGCACGTAACAGTGCTAATACAAGAGGTTAAGTCCGACTTGTGGTAGAAGTCTGCCCGGAACCACTCGGCATATCCACCATCCACAAGTGGTTGACATAATGTTAGAGGTCTTGTCCATTAATAGCCATAAATGGAAATATGATAATAACTTGCTACCTGAAATACTTAACCTATTTAAATCTGTGGGGGTTACATGAACCTATTGAACTGAGTAGGGGTTAAGTAAACTTGCTTGAACCAGTGGGGGTTAAGTTAATCCTATTAAATCGGTGAGGGGTTATATAAGCCCGAAAAACTTAACCTGTATTACATATTGGGGCTATGCAACCTTGTTAAACTATTACGAATAACCTGTCAAAATCCTATTAGTGAGGATGCAAGTCTAGGGGGTGGCTTGTATCATGTATTGTGTGGAACCTGTATCAGTCAATAACCCATCTAGATATCAAACGGGGAACCCCAAACTAGGTCGGGGTCAGGGCACTCTTACTGAGTTGATTGTCAGAGGTTCAAATAGGTGGAGGTTTTAACAGCGCGGTATCCACCGGAGTCATGTGCGTGCATGGGCCCGGCTTTCTCGGGGAAAATTAAGACGTCGTGACATCCATAGATATTGTTGTGTATCTCGAAAATAAACGAGTTTCCACTTTAGGAAGTGATGCATCCTAATGTGGAACCATCACAAGGTATCTACAGGGTAAGGAGCCGACCGATTGGGGGTAGTAATTAGGGTACATCTAGTCTTGCTTGTTTAGAAGTCCATTATTATCGTTGAGGATAAAACCTATCATTTCTGTTTGGCAGTCTATTATTATTATTGGGGGTAAAACCCGTTATTAGAAGTACACCTAAGTCTGCCATCTGTTTTTGTAGGGATTATCTTGTTTCTGTTAAACTGGTGCAGAGAAAATTACTAGAGAAGCGTAACCTATTCTGTTCTGATTATTCTGCTCATACTGTTATACCAGTCTTATGATATTGTTATCTCTCTCATCCAGTTTATATGCCTATCATGAAGCTTTTACTTATTTATATACTAAAAGTAAGTGGACTCACTAGACTTTACGTCTGACACATTTATTTTCCTCTTCTCTCTCTTCCGCCCCCCTAAGGTTCTCAGGTTGAGAATACTTAGGCTTGATTTAGATTCTCTCTTTTGTTCTGCTTGAAGCGGCTTAGATGTACCGCTTTGATTTCCTGTCTACTCCGATATAGCTATATATTTTGGGGACTATAGTTTTATATATTATTGTACTCTGATGATTTTAGTACAAGACAGAAGTTTTAATTTGATGTAATGGGTTTTCTATATCTCATTCTTATGATGTAACTGGGTTTTGGACCACAATGCTTTCTATGTAATAATGTTTTAAATTCTGCTGTCATTTTATATTTTTCTTGTGATGTTTCTGTTTCTGTTTACCGATAATGCTTTACGAAACTTAATGCATTCTGTTAAAGAGTGACACTAACGGACGGGAGGTGCCACATTTGGTATCAAAGTTGAAGGTTACCAAATCAGATAAAAGATTTTGAAAATCGTTTTCAAAAGGTTTTAAAAAGAAAGCATTTTCAAAAGAAAAATCTATTTTGAAAAGCATATTCCCTAAAGCCATATGAATTATCCTTCGATTCTCTATTTGAATCCCTTTTCCTTTTCTTTTCAGCATGTCTGGGAACCTATTATTCCTAAGGGCATTCAGATACCTGCCTGGTTTCATAGGTATCTTGAGGCTACGACGCCTGTCAAAGGCCAAGTAGACGCCTCAGCTCCAACCACTGTTCCTCCTCCTCCCCCGCGAACTGATAATTTCTCTAAGGTATAAAAGGATTTCTGCGTTATGGGAGGAAAGCCATTTCGAGGAACTGAGACTTTTGTAGAGGTAAGGAATTGGCTTAAAGAAACATAGGATTTGCTTAGGATTTTTGAGGTTGACGATCGTAGGAAGATTCAGTTGGCCATTTAGCAGCTGAAAGATGAGGCTTCGTTTGGATGGGAAGTGACACATGTGGGACATCTAGTTAATACTTAGGATGATTTCCGATAGAGATTCGAGATGAAGTTTCTTTCTCAAGCCGAGAAAGTATGCAAAAGGAAAGGTTTTTGGCGCTTAAGTTTGGAGGCATGTCTATCAAAGAGTATGTAAATAAGTTCAATCAATTGGGGAGGTTTGGTTTGGAGCTAGTGAATATCCCGCACAAGAAAGCTTTGAGTTTTGTTAAAAGACTGAATGAACCCCTCCATTTATTGGCTATGTCTCGTATTCTGAAGGGAGCAACTTTTGAGAAGCTTGTTAATATGGCTTTGATGAACGAAGAAGATAAAGGTGAAAAAAAGGAGAGGTTAAGGTTGACGAATCACAAAATAAGAAAGTGTGGCCCAAGAAAGAACAATAACAGTAGAAGAATGGTGGAAAGAACGACAAAGACCGAGAAAAGAGGAAATGTTATAATTGTGGATGCGTGGGTCATATGAGAAAAGATTGCAGAACAAGGAAGAATGCTTGCTCCCAATGCGGAGAGGTCAGACACCTTATTAAGGATTTCCTGAAGAAGTAAGGATAGGGCCAAAGGGCAGGATCTTCTGGAGGGCAGGTGTATGCTCTCATGGCCAGTGTACCAGACATAGGTAGGAAAGTTTCTGTTAAAGGTTTGATTTCTGTTTCCAACCATCATGTTAGAAATCTTTTTGATTCTGGCGCATCACATTCTTTTATATATTATTCTGTGGTTGAGTCTTTGCACCTTAGTACTAGTATGGTTTTGTATCCCGTTGTCGTTTCAAACCCCATTGGAGGTATGGCTTATTTGTCTATGATTTGTCGGGGTTTGAGAAAATCTGTGTTAGGCGTCGAGTTCGAGTGCGACGCATACGTGCTTGGTTTCATGAGTTATGGTTTGATTCTATGGATGGATTGGCTAGCCATGTATGGTGCCATTGTAGATTGTAAGAGGGGGGTTGTTAGACTTTTGAATTGCCATGGGAGGACCCTCAATATTTCTTGTGACCCTAAGGGGTTTGTCATGCTTAGTTTCCTAGAATCACTTGATGCATCTATCGATGATCTACGATCTGTACTAGAGTCTGTGAGTATCCTGATGTTTTTGAGGAGGTTCGGGGCTTACCTCTGAGGCGCGAGGTTGATTTTTGTATATACTTGGTGGAAAATGCAAAGCCAGAGCATTTCCTGTGCGCCATGTGGATCCAAGAGAAAAGAGGGAGATCAGCAAGCAAGTAGAGGATCTACTGGAGAAAGGGTTTATTAGGCGAAGCATATCTGAATGGGGTGCTCTGGTAGTATTTGCTACTAAGGAGGATGGTTCGCTTTGCTTATGCATGGATTATAAGGAGTTGAATAAGCTCACTATGAAAAATAGGCACCCACTTCCGAGGATAGATGTTCAGTTTGGCCAGCTTGTTGGTGCATCTGTTTTCTCCTAGTTAGACTTGGCTAGGGAATTTCATCAGTTGAGGGTGGCTGAGGACAATATGGACAAAACCGCTTTTAGAACTCTAGATGGTATCTTCGAATGGCTCGTCATGACTTTCGGATTGACAAATGCACCCGCCTATTTTGTGGATCTGATGAGTAGGATGTTTCGAGAGTTTCTAAATAAGTTTTTTGTGGTCTTTGTTGATGACATCCTGATTTTCTCGAAGAGCGAGGAAGAGCATGCCCCACATTTAAAGGAGGTTTTGATGACTCTCCAAGCACATCAGCTTAAGGCGAAATTCTCCAAATGTCATTTTGGAAAAAGGAAGTGAGATTTTTGGGGCATGTGGTCTCTAAGGATGGGATAGAGTAGATCCTACAAAATTGGTTGCAGTCCAAGATTGGCAGGTTCCAAAGAATGCAACAAAGATGAGGAGTTTTCTTGGATTAGCGAGCTATTATAGGAAATTCATTAAGGACTTTGCAAAGATATCAGCCCCACTCACCAGGCTGATAAAGAAGAATCTGACATTTTCTTGGGTTATAGACTGTGTGGTGGCTTTTCAGCGATTGAAAAGGGCTCTAACAACAACCTCAGTATTGACTTTACCTGATGGGAACAAAGTGTTCACTATATACACTGATGCATGTGGTACAGGGCTTGGTGCGGTTCTGATGCAAGAGGGAATGGTGGTATGTTATGGAGGTAGGCAATTGAGGGTTCATGAGAATAATTACCCTACCCATGATTTGGAGTTAGTTGATATTGTATTTGCGCTTAAGTATTGGTGCCATTATCTACTTGGAGAGAAGTTCGAGTTGTACATCGATAATAAATCTCTCAAGTACTTGTTCTCATAGAAGGATCTCAATTTGAGGCAATAGAGATGGATGGAGTTCCTAGAATCCTATGACTTTGAGATTGCTTATACCCGTGGCAAGGGTAATGTGGTGGCGGATGCACTGAGTAGGCATAGGATGACCTTGAGTCCTCTATTTGTAGAAAGACAAAGTTTGGAGTATATATCAACTTTTGATTTTAGACCCTCTACCGAGTTCACACCTGGTTTATTGGCATCGTTAGAGGTGAAACCTACTCTTTTGGATCAAATAGGAACTTCGCAGCAAGAGGACGCACATATAGCCAACATCTTAAATAAGCCCAGTAGAGGGGAGACTTTCAGTCACCTCAATAAATATTCCACGGATGATAGAGGGTGCTTACGACGAGATGGAAAGGCTTTGTGTTCCCGAGTTGAGAGTCTGTTGAAGACAGTCCTTGAGGAAGCCCATCATTCTAGGATGACTATTCATCCCAGTGATAATAATATGTGTTGAGATATGAAGAGGGTTTTCTTTTGGCTGGGATGAAGAAAATGTAGCGGAGTTTGTTTCTCGATGTTTGATTTGTCAACAAGTCAAAGCTGAGCGAAGAAAGCCCGATGGTTTACTTCATCCTTTGGAGGTCCCATGGTGGAAGTAGGAGAGCATCTTTATGGATTTCATTAATGGTTTGCCTAGATCAAGAAAGGCAACACCAGTATTTCGGTTATAGTTGACATGCTTACTAAGAGCGCTCTTTTCATTCCTATAGTAAAAGGACGACAACATGGTTGACAGCAGCTTATCTTCATGAGACAATCCGTCTACATGGAGTACCTTCCAGTACTGAGAGTGATTGCGACCCTATATTCACCAGTGATTTTGGAGGAGTTGACAAGAGGCGGTGGGTACATAGTTATGTTAGAGCACCACTTATCACCCTTATACAGATGGAAAAGGGTAAATAGAGTCCTTGAGGATCTGTTAAGATTGTGTATCCTAGACTTCAGAGGCACATGGGAAGAGCATCTTCCTTTGGTAGAGTTCGTCTACAACAACATTTATCAGGCTAGTATTGGCATGGCACCCTTCGAGGCATTGTATGGACGACCTTGTAGATCACCAACTTGCTGGTGGGAGTCTATAGATAGGCTTCTACTTGGTCCTGAGATGATTAGAGAAACTTCTAAAAAGATTGATCTTATTCGCAGACGCATGAAGATATATCAGGACAGGCAGAAGTCCTACGCAGATAAGATGAGAACTGATATCGAGTTTGAGGTGGGCGACATGGTTTTCATTAAAGTATTACCTTTGAGGAATGTGGTTCATTTTGGATCTGTAGGGAAATTGGCGCCAACTTTTGTAGGGCCATTTCCCATAATAGAAAGGATTGATCAAATGGATTATAGAGTGAAGTTACCAGAGAGATTGGCTGGCGTTCATGATGTTTTCCACATTTCCCATTTACGAATGTGCTTGCATGATACTGCAGAAGTAGTGGAGCCGAGCATTCTTGAGGAAGTAGAGATTGAATTGGAAGCAACAGTTAGTCGAGTTCCTACCCGTATTATTGGATCAGAGGTTAAGAAGCAACGCAACCAAGAGGCCAAGTTGATGAAAGTTCAGTGGAGAGAAGACCCCGAGAATGCAACTTGGGAGACTTAAGACAAGATTCGTGCTTCGTACCCTTTCCTTTTTAAGGGTATGATCTTAACTTCTTTTCCAAAGCTTCTTATTCGTACTTGCTTCTGTCATTTAGGTATATCATATCGATAGAATCTTCGACCATTAGGTTGGAAACCCATGGATGTAAACTTGCGTTTGAAACATGTTATGTTTGATGGATGCAAGTGGACGCATGTGTTTGCAAGTGGTTGCTCGTGGATGCATATACACACATTAGGCTCATGATCAGCTCAATCACTCCCATACCGCATATGGATGTGCTGCATTTTTCTTCTTTTATGGATGGAAATGGGTGTATCATCATATGAATGATTTCATTTGGATGGACTATTGTGCACACATATAGAGTTCACATGATATACTAGGATTGTTTGCATACATGTTGGATTCATGGCACTAACATACATTGCATTAAGGAGGTCAACTGAATCAGTAGACCGTCTGATTTTCCACATTAGTATAGGGACATATACACACACCTTTGCATATGTTCATATAAGCATTAGAAATATTTTAAGGACAATGAATGCCTGTGATTGGTGGATGAGTAGATGGATGTTAGGATACACATTCTTCTTAACATGGAGATTTCAAAAAGAAATCCTTTAAGTAGGGGAAAATGTAACACCCCGTAATTTTAAAGAATGCTATAATGATAAACTAAAGAATGCTTAATTAAATATTGGGAGTTAAGTAAAATGGATTGCGCCATTGCGTTCGTCTCGGAATTTTTCTCAAGATAGACTCCGTATTTGCGTAAAACGGACACCGTATGAAGAAGATATTAAGGTTTGAAGTTTGTATACATATAAGTATAATATATATAAATAAACTAGTCCAGAAATCAAAATCAAAGAGCGTGAAAAAGGGGTATTCGGCCTGTTAGGGGTCGACCCCATGCGCTATGGGTGTCGACCCATGGGTCGGCCCTTACACATAGGGGTCGACCCCAGCCAGATCTGGGGCAAATCCAATCCTGTGAACATGGACTCGTTTATTAACCATATTCATCGACCGTAGGCTATAAGTAGGACCTCATTTCTATTGTTTTGTTCACGAAAAACAATGGAGACAACGAGGTGGTGCCCCAACTCAAATTGAACTAGCATATTCTTCTACAACAACAAGTTATACATATTCAAGAATCTCTGTACAAACATCAACAGTCATTTCTTCGTTCTTTAGATCCAGTCATAGTGAGTTTATGTTATTTTTAGGTGTAAACACGTAAAAAGTAATCTTGACATGTTCATAAGTTAGATCTAAATCAGTATGTGTTAATAAATTGAATCATAAATAATCTGATATGTTATTACTTGTTCACCTAATCTACTGATTAGTTCTCATACGCCTATTCCTAGTATGCCTGTTTTGTTATTGTGCTTATTCTTGTTCTCTTCTTTCCCTCCTTCCCTTTTTATTTTTATAGCATGGCTACCTTCGAGCCTAGGCCTACCATTGAAATATGCGAATGAACAAAATGGGGAACAACTGGGAATAATAAATTGGAGCATAACTTATATTGTAAAACATGATTGGGTTTTGGGCATAATCTATACCTTAATATAAAACTTTAACTTGGGGCATAACTTGTATTGTGGATCAGATTAGGATTAGGGGCATAACCTTGGATAAACATGAAAAATTGTTTAATAAAGAACATGCCTGAATTACAATAATTAGAAATTGTAATGCACTTTGACACAAGGTTAGATTACACTTGTTGTAGAAGTCTATCTGAAACCGCCGGGCAAATCCAGCGTCCACAAGTGGTTAATCTAATGTGAGGGGTCAAGTGCATAAATGTACACGTAACGGTGCTAACACACGAGGTTAAGTTTGACTTGTGGTAGAAATTTACCCGGAACCGCCTGGCATATCCAGCATCCACAAGTGGTAGACTTAATGTGGGAGGTCTAGTCCTTTAATAGCCATAAATGGAAATATGATAATAACTTGTTAACTTGAAATACTTAACCTATTTAAATCTGTGGGGGTTACATGAACCTGTCGAACTGAGTAGGGGTTAAATAAACTTGCTTGATCTAGTGGGGGTTAAGTTAAGCCTGTTAAATCAATGAGGGGTTATACAAGTCCGATAAACTTAACCTGTATTACATGTTGGGGTTATGCAACCTTGTTAAACTATTAGGCATAACCTGTCAAAATCCTAATAGTGGGGATGCAAGCCCAGGGGGTGGCTTGTATCATCTATTGTATGGAACCCGTATCAGTCAATAACCTATCTTGGTATCAAACGGGGAACCCTGAACTCGGTCAGGGTCAGGGCACGCGTATTGAGTTGAATGTAAGAGGTTCAAATAGGCAGAGGTGTTGATAGTGTGGGATCCACCGGAGTCATGTGCGTGCATGGGTCCGGCTTGTTCGGGGAAAATTAAGACGTTGTGACATCAGTAGATATTGTTGTGCATCTTGAAAATAAATGGGTTGCTACTTTAGGAAGTGCTACATCCTACTATGGAGCCAGCACAAGGTTTCTATAGGATAGGTAGCCAACCATCAGGGTAGTAATTAGGGTGCATCTAGTCTTGCTTGTTTGGAAGCACATTATTATCGCTAGGGATAACACCTGTCAATTCTATTGAGTTGTCTGTTATTATTATTTGGAGTAAAACCCGTCGCTAGAAGTACACCTAAGTCTACCATCTGTTTCTGTATGGAATTTCTTGTTTTTGTTATACTAGTATTGGTGCAAAGGAATTTTTTGGAGAAGTGTAACCTATTCTGTTCTGATTATTCTGCTCATCCTGCTCATACTATTATACCAGTCTTATGATACTGGCATCTTTCTCATCCAGTTTATATGCCTGTCATGATGCTTTTACTTATTTATATACAAAAAGTAACTAGACTCGCCAGACTTTATGTCTGACCTATTTTGTTTTCTCTTCTCTCTCTTCCGTTTCCCCCGTAGGTTCTCAGGGTAGGAATACCCAGGCTTGATTTGGATTCTCTCTTTTGTTCTGCTTAGAGCTGCTTAGATGTACCTCCTTGATTTCCTCTCTTCTTTGATATGGCTATATATTTTGGAGACTATACTTTTTATATATTATTGTACTTTGATGATTTTAGTACAAGACAGAAGTTTTAATTTGATGTAATAGGTTTTCTGTATCTCATTCTTATGGTGTAACTGGGTTTTGGACCACGATGCTTTCTGTTTAATAATGTTTTAAATTCCGATATCATTTTATATCTATCTTATGATGTTTCCATTTCTGTTTACCTATAGCGCTTCACGAAACTTAATGCATTCTATTAAAGAGTGACATTAACGGACATGGGGTGCCACAAGAAAGGTCGACCCAATAACCTTTTAAGAACTAATAGGGCAGCTCACATGACTCTGGTCCAGAAAGAAGGAGTAAACCTTAGGACCAAACCTAGTCCTAACCACTTAATACCCAGCAAGGTGGGCCAACCACTTAATACCTTCTCAAGGTAGGACTACTTTACACAAATATATATATAAGTCATCTCACATTAAAGAGGTCACTTATCGATGCAAGATTTGTCGGGCGGTCCCGAGTAGGCTTCTACTACAAGTCGGGCTTAACCTCATGTCTTAGTAAAATAATTATAATGGCCCATGACATCTAGACCTCTCACATTAATCAGTCTTACTTGTACATGCTAGATATGTCAGTCAGTTCCGGCCAGACTTCTACTACAAGAAACGGTTAACCTCGTGTATGTGTGTCATTAATTACAAGAAAAGTCATTAACTCACGCACATACAATTTTCCTATGGGGACATTTGCATTTCTATCTTCCAAATCTGACATATTTAGTTTGCAATTAATACATATTTATATTATGTTTATTACACTATAAATATATAAGTAAATAGGCACAAATTTAGCGCACTTGTGAAACGTCCTAATACGTTTGAAATGCCAATCCTAATAACAACAATTAAGTTATACAAGTTGATTTCCCTATTAATTAAGATGGTCCAAACATGTATATTCAATTTAATGGTAAAAAGGTAAATACTAGCAAATATAAATAAAACATGCAACCTAGATTTGAATAATTATTAAAAAAGCAAAGACAAGGGGCAATTATCCATTTACTTATGCAAACCCTTACTTCTAGCATCGCTTCACTTCTTATTTATATCACATACAAAAACTTAAGCTTCTAGTATATGGTATATAATATGTTTGAACAAATCTATTTGAAACAGGTGCTTAAACCTATTGATTTACAACACTCAAATCTTATGTTTTAGTACACAAATATATATGAATACTTAAATTGAAAATAAAGTATATCAAACAAAAAACAAGGAACAACAAAACAGCCAAAGCCTAGCTTGCATCATTTCAATAATACAACCTAAACATATAATCTTTGATTGACCATTTCTGTAATAATAAAATATAGGATTCGTAGGATTTATATTTTTTATTTTCATTTAAATCCAAATCCCATACAGGCATAAAAAATCCAAGTCTACACTATATAGGATAGATAATAGCAACTTATATAATTTCCACTCACAAAGATTTGAGAAGGAAGAGTAATAAAATTTGTGTAGAATTAGAGTGGGAGTTAGCCTTAGAAATAATCGTATTCTAGTCCTCCTATTATATATATATATATATATATATATATATATATATATATATATATGTGTGTGTGTGTGTGTGTATGAATCAAATCTTATAATGTTATATATATAACACTAAATTCCAAGATCTAAATCTATATGAATCTAGATTAGAAAGATATAATGGAGGTTAGAGGAATAAAAGAAAATCCTAACCTTTTCTGGAATTCAGCAATGGCAAAGTGATAGTATGGAGGCAAAGAATGAAAAGAGAATAGGGTTTAGAGTATGGCTAAGGGACTATATTTATAGTTGTAAGTGTGTGTATAGGTCTTTGGATTGGTTTGATTTAATCTGGACGGTCTATTGATAAAAAACAATAAACAACTCCCTATTTAAAATCAACGTCCTCCACCTTTCCCTCAAGGGGCGGTCGACCCCCTCTATAGGAGGGCAGTTGATCCCCTCTATAGGATGGCGGTCGACCCCTCCAACAGGTGTGATCGATCCCCTTTTGGGGTCGAGTCTAGAGATTTAAATCTCCCTGTAGCATTGCTTTTAATTAATTTTTGAATTTATGTCATTGATTCTTTCCTTATGTTTACCAGTATGTTAGGCACGTCCATTGGACGTGTGCAATGAAAACTGGGAGCAAATCTATTTTGTGCGAATGAATAGTCGTGTGCACAAATTATTATGATCAATCTTACTATCAAATTGCGTCATCCCCAGCATTATTCGTTTTGGAGTTCCATAGTAAAATAATTATATGGTTGATATTAATGCATGTGTATATCCCATATGCATAGACAGTTGGAATGTGAATCTGAATTTTGCATTATGCTCTGAATGTATCAGTTAACAGTCTCAAGTAAGCCTTAAATAAAGATAAAGATAGTTGCAGCTAACGAAAGGAAGTATACGCCAACATTATCCACATGACATTTTCATGCAATACAAATAAAATGGGGTTCATGCATCCAAGTTCAGCTATATGCAGAGGATTACACTCCCAATTCAAGACATTGGTAGTGGAAGTGGAATTTGTATCAGTGTTTTTACGAACCAATGATACAAATTGCAATAAGCGTTCAAAACCAAGAAAAGTTGATAACGAAAAATTTGACATTCTAACCAAGAAGAAGCATGTGTTAATTCAAATTTCAGTTAAAAGTGAAATTGTTGGTGCAAAGATTTTCAGTTCACATCATAAGCTGTAGGTTGTAGTTAAAAAATGCAAAAGCAGACAAAGAAAACAGGCTCCCTAATAGCCGAACAATAGTAATCTCCCATGAGACAAACAATTTCTTTCGTTCGACCAACGCAGCTTCCGCTTTTTTTCTTTTTATTTCACGGTTGTTCATTCCAGAACTGCAATTATATGTTTCCTGATGTTACTGGGATGCTATTTTTTTGAACTATAGAAGTGCCACATCAGCGCGCCTATGAGCTTTTGCTGCCTCTGCTTCCGTTAGCATCAGTTGTTATGCTACGAGGTCTGTGAAATAATGATACCATGAACGTCTTGCAAATTCTCAAGTGTTGACGAAAATAAAATAAAATGATTTTAGCCGTTAATATGGATAAGTTATTAACCTCGGGTTTCTTCACCTCCACTGTTGGCACATCGGATGTTAGGTCCGTAATTGCTTTCACTCCATTCGTAATGCATTTCCAGGCAGTGGTGAAACTAATAAAAATTATAACTTATAATAAATAGGACATAATGGAAGAATACAATATAATTCAGCATAGCAGAAATATATGTGCAAATGTCTTTGATTTTGTTTTTTTACAAACAAAATATACAAAAGGGGCAATGTCTCTGGTGTCTTCTATTCTTTTGAAATTCCAGTTGTTCAAAACCTTCATATCATACTCTAATAAAGCACTTAATTCTTCTGTTATAGATAAATTATTTGATCTTTTCCATTTTTCAAGGATCGCCATGTTATTTAGCACGCTCGATATCACTACTGACTATGCCTGTTTTTCCCTTATGTAGCTGTCGTGCCAATTAACATTCATATAGCATTTATAGGAAATGAATATTTACTATAGTAGTAAAGACTGAAGTGATTACTCGGTTTATTCTAATAATCGCTTGTAATTGGTGTGAGTTATGGTTTGGACTCATCGTTGCATAACACATTAACTTGCAAAGCTTATTCTTTTTTTAATATCTTTTTTGAAAACTACCGTCTTTGTTGCGATAACAAAAGATATGTTTGCATATTAATGCTATTCAAAATCATATGTAATCCCATAGCTCAACATGTATGGATAAACAGAAGTAATCCTTATGCTATGGATTTTTGATAGTACAATTAAGTCGGTGTTGATTGTAGGCAAACATTAGTCACTGTCATCAAAGAATCACTCATAGTTAATAAGTATTAGTTACCTAACATTGACCAAGCTTCTTGTATTTTCAGTTCACAACGTAAGCTGTGCATGAGTGCAGTTGAACTTTGTCTCTTCATGTCTTCAACTATGTCAAACACCATCAAAAAATGAATGAAGAGTCACTGTGAAATTTTAATTTGTCATTGTTGCTTAAGGCATGCACAGTTACCTGCATAGGTAATACGTAGATCATGTTAAAGATGAAATCGAATAATGATTGCTCACATATTAATTGATGAAGCATGCTAAAAAAGTACCGATGTTTAAATTAAATTATATTATGAACATATTTGTACCCATATTTCCACCCATTGGTGCCTATTTCTGTGCATCTATCGATGTTACCCTAACATTACTGGCAAGGATTACAGTCGGTGCTGGTGCAGCAATAGCTGGGGTGGTAGTAGATACTTGCATCGCCTAGAGTAGTATAAGCCATCTTGTCTTAATGATGATTTGCAAAATTTTATGGTTTTTTTTCCTCTGTGGAAGTCATTTGGTGTTCTCTATCATCGGCTTGCACTTTCATGCCGTTGGCCAACATGTCCTTATTTGTGGACATTATGCATGACATTGCTTATCCGTAAGAAATTGGTTTATTTTACCCATGGCAAATGAATATTTAATTAAATCGTCACCTCGGGTTATCTCTATTGACAACCTATCCCACGTTTTTTGTTATAGGGTGTGCTTGGCTTGTTAAGCAAGTGTGGGAGAGACGTCGCATCAAGCCATGGAGGTTGTGGAAATTGTAGCTGCGAATACTGTTGAAGAGAAGTTTACCGGTGGAACTGTAAAGAAGAAGGAAAGTGATTTCGTGGATAAAGACTCTGGTCTTGGAGCATTCAGGAATAAGGCAATGTGGTAAATAAAGTAAATATTATGGAAGATGAATGAAAAAGTGAAAGATAGTGCAATTATATGAAAATATTACTTTTGAAAGCAGAGTCGTTTAAAGCAAACATGGAAATGAGAACTCCTTTGTTATTTGTGGGTCATGCCAAATGAAAAGAAGCAAATGTGTCCTTTGTACCTATAATATATGAACTAACATTTTATAAATTTGATCTAAAATCCTAAAGCAGTGCTATAGTATGGGTTTGCATTAAATGGGAAGAAACCACGGTTCATTTTATCTTGGCAAAGTCCAATTATTATTATTTAAAATTACGAAGTTATCGAGTCATGAAAAAAATGCACGTAAGCTTAATTTTTGAGTTCATGATAGCAAAACATCTTTGTACACTATGTTTCTTGTGTTTGTTCCTTTTTTTGTGGAATTTTGCCATCTTTTACAAATTTCTTCGTTGAATTTTGTGCAACTTCTCTGGATAATGCTACATAGAGTTGACCATGACTGAAAACATGCCCTGGAAGGTAAATATCGACATGAGGAATAGTTTGTCCTTGTGATTTATTAATCATTGAAGAAAATGATAGCTTAACTGTGAATTTCTTACGAATAAGATTAAAAGGCATATTAATAATTTCAGAAGGTTTGAGCGGGATACATGGAATAAATACTCTTGTTCCGCGATGTTGACCAACGGTAATTTCGGCATCTATGATATTCCTATGGAAGAAACGGCATAATAATCTAGTTACGTTGCATAATCCAATTTTTGAATTGATATTTCAAAGCAACATTATTGGAGCTCCTACTTTGAGTAGTCAGTTTATATGGTGGTATGCCACAAATGGAAATCGAGATTAAGAACTCCAACTGATATAAATTAGAAGTATCGTCTTCCACTTTATCGAATGAATAATATATATATTCCTCTCTAGGAAACATATGTATAATAGAATCATTTATCTATTCCGTCGTTCCATTTCTTGGTGCTAATATTGCTCTGTTCATTATATAATCAGTGTCACCTAATTTTTCATCGAGTGTAGGGAAGACTTTCTTAATCAAATCATGTAAAGGATTTAGTTTATCATTGGATATGACCATATCATATGGGAGTTTAATATAGTCTTCTTGTACAGTTGGTTCACTCCCATTTCCAATACGTAAAAGTAGTTCGGCATAAGATTGATCACCTCTTGCATGCATATTTTGTGTTAAAGGAATTACATGAATGTTTATCCATAAATATGATCGTATTACACATGAATCAACTATTTGAGCTCTAGTACCATTCTGCACAATTCGTAGTATTTGGCGAAAATCACCTCTGATATAAATATTTTCCCGCTAAATGGTGCATCTGTACCTGTTAAGTCTCGTAAAATTCAATCTAAGGCTTCAAAAGCGTAGCGATGAGCCATTGTTGCCTCATCCCATAGTATAACAGTTGTTCCGTGTAATAGTTTTTCATTATTCTATTGTTTTGGAATGTTACATGATGATAAAGAGTCTAAGTTGATGGGAATTTTAAACCTAGAGTAAGCAGTTCAACCGCCAGGTAGAGATAAGGAGGCAATTCCAGAGGTAGCAACCGCAATAGCAGTAAGACTTGGATTCGTATATGCGCTAAAATTGCTTTGTAAAGATATGTTTTTCCTGTACCTCCATGACCATCTATGAAATATATTGAGTTGCTTTTGTCCTTTATTGATTGCATGATCATTTCGAATGCCCGATGTTGTTCACTGTTTAAATTATTCACATACTCTATATCAATTGTGGTATGTTAATCAACTGTTCGTCTAAAACAAATGTTGAGGTATTAGAGTCGTGAAAATTTTGTAAGTGGGTATGTGGGAAATTGAAGTCAAAAATAATTTTATTATATTGCTTCAAAAGGATATTAAGATCGATTAGGCATTGTGTTATATCCAAATATGGCTCTAACACCCAAACTAGTAATGATTCTAATGAAATGAAAGCTAAAACGAAGAGAACACACAATTTGTAGTGGTTCGGTGTTAAGTTGCCTACGTCCACTTTCTACTCTTCGAATTGATAATTCAAATGCAAGTACAATGATGATCTTCACTCTCTTCCACTTATACAATACATTAATTCACTCAATATTATCTAAAATATTGTTTGAAAGATGATTGTAGTTTGATAAAGATGATAGAATTCGGATTGCAAAGAAGTTTGAGTTCTGAAAATACCAAAAGATCCTTCCAAATGCCTCTTGATGTTGTATTTATAGGTGGAAAATCCCTTAGTAGTGGGATCGGTTCGGATCCACGTGGCATCAATCCCGCCACAATCGGATTCGGATAGAATCTGATGATGACAGCATACCAGGTTAGTGGCAAACGTGGGTAGATCGTGTGCGTAACCGTCTCGAGTATTAAGGAAAACGTGGGGTGGAAGCTGCAGTGACTCTAGGATCAGATCAGATATGTTTGTGTATGGGCTTCGGATCGGCTCCATTCCTTCCAATCCGGTCCGGCTTGTTTTCCTTCCCTTTCTGCTTTGTGATGATCTGTCTCTGCCCAAGGAAACCCAATCCGATCTGGTTATCTGGCAGGGTGCTCTTCATTGTTTGAGTCTTTAACTTTGTGTAGCCTAGTTCACAAAGTAGGCTAACATTTTTCCCCCTCATGGGATGCTTCTATTGAAGATGGAGCGTGCCTTGACATCGTCTGTTCATTGGTCTTTGAATTTGAATCGTTAAATAGTCAGCTCCGTTCATTCACAGGGACATGTTGCTTCATAAAACCGTGTCTCTTGCCATCTATATATACACCATGACGTATATGAATTACCTTCCTCATTTTTAAACAAATTTAAGAACTCTTCTTGATGTCCTGCAATTCCTCCATGTAAATTTTTCTTTATTTTCCTTCGAATTTGATTTACATATCACTTCGATGTGTAAGATTCCATTCAGTTCGAATTTCGACCCGAACAGCTTCTGTCTTCGGTTTTGCTTAGTATCAAATCAATGGGCCAGAGCACATTCGTGGGCATAAACTCCTGTCCGAAACGGAGTGAAAGGCTGGGAATACAAAGGGCCGCGATATATCTATATAAACTTGCTACGTCTTCTCTTTCTTTCTTTCATTTCTTTTATTGCCTTCACATACCAGATTTTGGACTAAAACCCTAACTCTTAAAAACTCCAAAAATCCTTCTCGTTAATCTTCAAATTAAACTTGTAAGTAGGTTTAAAACTTCAATTATCCTTGTAATAATCGATTTCAGCTAGTATTTGTGGTCAATTTGAACGGTTTGATTATGGCTTTTGCTCGGCTTCGACGCCGTGGCCTCCCCCTCCCTCGCCGTCGTCGTTGGTGACTCCATTATCACCTCGAGGCATCGGGAGATGGGATTAGGATCCATTATTGGATATTTGGGCACATAAGTGCTCGGTCTCAATCGGGGTTTTTGAGATGGAGTTGGGTTCGGTGTTGGTTGAGCGAGATGGAAAATGGAGAAGAAAAAGAGAAAGAAAAGAGCTGGGATCGGTTTAGGTGGAGAAAGGTTAGAGTGAAGGGAAGGGGTTCCTATGACCGGATCGGGTCGGAGTAAGAAAAAAGAGAGGAAGAGAGGCATGGATACTCAAGTCAATCCGGACTGCTCCGAATGCCTACTTCCGAACCGATCCGGTTTTTCTGGCCGGTTGCGAACGTTTGCTTCAGACCAAAACATGGCTCCCCCTGATCCGATCCCAACACTTACATCCGAACCGAACCGAAGAAGTCCTACTCAATGCACAAGAATTTGTTCAACTGGCCAAATCAATACTTGACATAACCTTCAACTTAAAGAACAGTTAGGATAGCGCCTTACGAACATAAATGAACATCCAGAACTATTCCGAACATTACTGCTATATCGAACCTTTGCATTACGCTCTCATGTGTTTACTTTGCATCCTTTGCACACATAGCACGCACTTTAGTTCACATAGGTACACGGGGGGGTACGGGCTATCTTACTCTAACTTATGTTATTGCTTCTTCAGTAATTTAGCGATCATGGCAGAGAGACGTTCATCTAGGTTAGCAGAATAGAGAGAAGTTGTAGAAACTTCCGAGAGATTCACTCTTGATGACATATCCTCTCCCTCAGACCCAGAATGGGATGATGAGGGCCCCGATTATGAAGTGGAAGCACACAATAGTGAAATATCTTCTGATAATGAAGTTTCTCTTGGTGATGAAGAGGAAGGAGGGAGAAGAGATGGTCATGCTCCTGATGAGTTTGAATCTGCCACTATATTGGAGTTACCCAAATATTCTGTTGAATCGACGATTGATGATGACAGACTCGTTCAAATATGTCTAAAGCACGGAATACTAAAAATAGATACCCTGGTGCCATCGAAAATAGATCGCCCCCACAATCCACCAGAAGAATTCATGGCAATTTCCCGGTTGATGTGCTTGGTTGGGGCTATTCCACCGTTTCTGCCTTTTGTCGTCGATTTTCTGAGACAGATGCAGATTGCACCCATGCAATTACATCCCAACTCTTATACTTATTTATACACCTTGTATATAGCATACAAAGAAGTTTTAGGTATAGAGCTTACCTACATTTGATGATGTCCACTTTTTTTTATAATTTCAAGCATCGGACTCAAGAAACTCCTTCCTTCTCATATTTTGAATCAGTCCCGAAAAGGAAAATTATTACTGTTCCATTTAGCAGCAAGGCTGGCGATTCTAAGCTTGAATGGTTTTATATCAGACAGCAGCCGAGGTGCGCCAGAATATAGACCAAATCAAGTAAAGCACCGAGTTTTTAATCTCAATTTCAAGTACTCATGCCAACACATTAACTTGCTTTCTTTATCATTCGCAGTTGATAACCCAAAGAAAATATCGGATCAATTATACTTTGATCGTTTGCATCTGCTTCTCAATGGCGATCAAAAGTTCCTAACCATCGACGAAGTCCTTAAGGATGAGTATCTCCATCATCATGGGTTACTATCTATTACTCGTAGTATAGGTCATGGGACAGGTCCATATGTGTACATACCCCCGGTAGACATTATTCCTGAAACGGGCGAGGGCTCGAAAGGTCCAACAATACCTCTTCGGACTCCACCTTCTCCATCCTCAACTCAGGACGATGAGTTAGCCAACATGGCTAAAAAGCACAGAGGAGGGTATACCATCCTTGACGACGCTATTTCTCCTGAGAAGTCAACATCTCCTAAAGAGCTGCCAACATATGCTTCTCAAGGAGATGCTCCTACTACCGATGATTCCACATTTAAGGGTTTAGGAAATCTTCCCCTTCCTGAAACCATCTATACTTCAGAGGATTTTGGCACGAATCCTTTAACTTTCACTTATTCAGAGGACACTGATCCCGTGAAGGCCAAAGAGCCTGCTCATGCTAGTCTGGCTTTAGACCCGGGTTTGTTAGGGGGAACACCACTTCGGATGCACATAACACATTAGCACCACACGTCACAACACTCATGTCTTATGTGAACATTGATTCTGAATTCCACTTATATTGTTGCGCAGGTACAATGGCTCACCCTTACTACGATGTCAGAAAAATGCGCCGTAGCATGTCTAGACCTCCTTCCGATATTGAGCATGATCGCCGTGAGAGCCGGGGCAGAGATGACAGAATGCCTCATGATTCTCATCGACCACACACCTCGCGCTCTCGTTCCCCCGTCCGGTCGGGTCCAGACAGGTATAAGAGCTACCAGAGTCATCGAGGAGAAGACACGTCGCAATCCAAAGATCGAACTTCTCCTCAAGACATATATAGTCGGGAAAAAAGTCCACCGAAACATACCGATTCACAAGACAAACACAAAGTTTCTGAGAAGCGATTTGGAAAAGGTGATGCAGCCATCGTCCCAGCTAAGCGAAAACACGTTGAACTATCATACTGCAAGCCTCCACCACTGGATGTTGATTCCAAAATTAAGCTGGCATATCTGGAGAAGCAGTTCCCAGATCACTACTTTGAGAATCTAACTTTTTACCCGCACTTGAGCCTATTTCTTCAAAGTGGGCAGATGAGGCTAAAGCAAAGATTGACGCAGTTGAGAAACAATACTCGGAGATGTACAAATATTCACGCAATCTCTCCAGAATTATTCGGACCTTAATTACAGACGTTGATTCAATGAAAAAGGCTGCGGATTACGATGAGAATGCTTTGAAAAATTTGGAAAGGGACCTAGAAAACATACAGGCTCAACTCGTCATTGCTCAACGAGATGCCAACAAATTCAAATAGCAATTTGAGGAATTAAAGAAGCGTTATCATGACTTGCTGGAATCTCATAGTCAAGAACGTTTGGAGTTGAAGAAACAAGCGAAAGACGCTCTGTCAGACAGTGTCAAAATGCATCTGGCTTACAATACTCTTGAGCAAGAAAAGGCCGACTCAACGAGGAAAAATGCTGAACTGGAGAAATGAAATGCTGACTTGGAGTCCAAGTTAATGGAAGCCGAGAATAGGGCTGCCCTAGCTGAGGGGAATGTGGATAACGCCATTAAGTCTGCTGAAGAAACCCATAAACAGCTATCAGAGGCTCAGGAAGAACTGCACGCTGTTAGTGAACTATTGATTGAATTCTTTGCACACGTAATTCGTCGCCGAAACATCTCTTGGATCGAAGACTATCCGACTACCTTAGTTCACGTGTGGAATCAAATCATCGAATGGGAGAAGGAGGAACTTAAGGTAGATTTCGTTGACGACGACAAATTTATGTAGAAGTATTTGAGAGATGATGAACCGGCACGCTTGGCCGAGGGGCGTCGCCTCATTGCTGCCGCTATGGAGGAGGAGAAACGCCTGGCCAAACAAAAGAATATCCTTGAAGTTGGTTCTTCTTCTGCTACTGCCGAAACTACTGAAGTTGAGGGATATGATCCCGAGACTCCGGGAATTACTAAAGCGTCTCTTTTATCTCTCATACCTGAATCAGCATCAGAGACGGTAGCTGCCCCAATTGAGAAATCATCAGAAGGTATTTCCACCTTTTCACCTCAATTTGCCAAGGCGGTCTCCACCTTTCGTCATATCATTGGGCAATCGATCGAGAATTCTTTGTTTTCTCCTGAGTTGGTAATTGTTGCTTCTCATTCTGTAGGTGCTGGACCAGTCGAGAAGATTGATGAGCCTCGGGGAGCCTCTATTAGAGAAGAATCCGTGAAAAAGGCTCAGGGAGGACAAGATAAGGCTACCATCGTCGAATCCGGAGGGGGAGCTGAACTGTCTAAGGCCGACACCTCTCATGATGACGAAATGATAGATGCCTTGAAAGACGATGGTGGTAATGAGGGGCATGAAGAAGATCCTGATGTGGCTATAATTGGGGATTCAAAAAGTGCCGATGACGTGACTTTGGCTGAAATGAAAGCCGAACCAGACAAGCGCATGCAACTGAAAGTTGAAGACTTGAACCCCGAAAGCCTTAAGCCCCTTGCAGTGGTGGATCCTGGATCGAGGTTAATTGTTAAGCTTTCAACTAGGTCTATTACAGAAGAGCTTGCTAAAAAATCTTCTCTTGATTCCAATGCTCCGATTCCAAGGAAGAAATCTACCGACTCTGGTACCTCAGTCACAGAAAAGAAGAAACCAAAGCGTCTCATGTCCGATGCGGAAAAGGAAGTTAAAAAAGCTCTTAAGGCTGCTAAGAAGTCCAAGTCTACTCCGAACCCCAAGTGATAATACGTGTTGGCTAGCTTTTTGAATAAGCCACCAAGGTTCACACACAAGAACAGAGTATGAAGCTTTGTTCCTCTAGTTCATGAAAGGCCAGATCGCACCAGCGGATCGCCAGCACAGAACATGTCCCGATCCGTCCATGGGAGCACGACCCGATCCGCACCTATGCCACCACCTCACTCCGATCCGATCCCCTGCTACGTGGCGAAGCTCCTGACTTGTTCAGCCACGAACTGGTCTTCAACGATCCGCAATCCATGGATCCAGCGACACGTGTCCACAACTGTCACATTGACCATTTCTTCCTCATTGCTCGATCCGATCCGATATTCTCGGGATTTGCACCACGTGTGACCGCGATCCGCCTGACAGAATCAGCTATAAATAGCCCAGAGGTTGGCATTTTTCGGGATCTTTTGGCAGTATTGAGTATTGATTCCACCATTACTGTCGCACCACTATTTCTTATCAGTATTACTTCGAGATTACTGAGAAAAATCATAATTGTAAGAGTGAGTTTGAGAGAGATCATTGATGGTACTAGCATTCAAAGTATAATCGATAACATATAAAGTGGACGTAGGCTCGTTAACGCCGAACCACTATAAATCTTGTGTATTCTCTGCTTTTTCTTCATTAATCAGTTATAATTCTCTACGAATCAGAAAAATTTGGGTGTTAGGTCCAAATTTTGATCTAACATTTTGGTGCTTTCACTGAGAAGTCAATTCTCAGCCTACCGGATTGCTATTCTACTATTTGGGTTTGAAAGTCCGAAGAAAACAGTCCCAAAACTTCACTGTTCAGATTTCTGAAGATTCCAGCGACATCTGATATCATGGCTGGAAAGAAGTCTAAGGAAGTACGAGCTTCGCAAGCGAATGAGGCAATTGAAGAAAGTGTTCACGAGCAGGTCGATGTGGGTCTCGCGGGTCGCGGGGACCAAGGCACGATCCAAACCGACCGTGGCGTGACGATCCGAGCAGATGAGGGCGCCACGATCCAGGCTGATGAGGGCGGAGAGAACCGGACTGCTGAAGGGGTTATCACACGATCCCATAACAACGCACCGAACGCTCTACCCAGCGTCACCACGAACCGAACTACGGGGGGCGCAACGAGCCACCAACATCGATCCACAGCGATCCGAAATGATGACCAGACTACAACTCGACCAAGAAAGGAGGTTATGGCTCACACTTCCCGTCCCGGTACCTCTGCTCGACCTGGTTCAAGTTCTCTGCGCATAAGAGAAAATGTTGATGATCAATATGACCCTTCTGCTCCCGTTACTGAGGGAGATCTTTCTCGCTTCTCTGAAATGTGGGAGACGTTGTTTGATGAATTGGCCGCTCAAAGGCAGGAGAGCTCCATGCTGCGACATAACTTGACTGCTATGGATAGAAGGCTCAATGATCTTGCAAGGCAAAGGACGCCCTCAGTTCGTCCGCTCACCCCAGAGTACTCTTCTTCGTCAGAGGAATCGCCAAGACCTCCGCGGCGATTGTATGAGAGGCCTGAAAACATAGAGCAGCTCCGATTTGGAACCCTGCCATCACGAGAAGAAGAGGTACTGGGTGCAAGGCCCTCAAACTGCAATGTGAATAATCGTTCCGCAACTCCCAGAGCTCGAGGTGTGGACAGCCCTGTTGAGAATAAACTACCTTAGCCCCTTCGCCGTACAAATGCTCATGGTAACAGGGGGCAGCGAAGCCCAATCCGAGCCCCAGATTTCGTGGCTGCTCCTGGAAGGGAGATCAGAGAGTTCCACCGAGCAAGAAGCGCTGATCCCGAGCCTCCGCTGACCAGTGCAAATGTTGCAGCTATGATCCATCAAATTCTGGCAGGTAGCCATGGACAACGGAATGAAGATTGGGGAATTGACCGCAGTCACACCCCTTTCACTGATGACATTTTAGATGCGACGTTCCCGAGACGCTTCAACATGCCGCAGATGAACCGTTACGCGGGCAGATCTGATCCCATCCAACATCTAATGAGATATTCTTGGTCAATGACCGCTGCCGCAGCTTCTGACGCTGTCAAGTGCAAAGCATTTCCTATATTCCTAGAGGATGTAGCGTTATTATGGTTTACTCGCTTACCAGCAAGATCAATTTCCAGCTTTAGGGTGTTGAGTGAAAGGTTTGTGGAACAGTTTCGCATCTATGCACAAAGGACGAAGAGTGTGATTGACTTGTTCCTTGTCAAGCAACGACCAGGCGAGAGTTTGAGGGTGTATCTAGACCATTTCAACCTAGCCGCTACTGAAGTCAAAGATCCTCATGAGCCAACTGTTGTGGCAGCCCTGATTGATGGGGTAGATAAAGACACCGAATTTGGGAGATACCTGGCCGGCAAGCCACCTCATACTAGAGAATTATTCTATGAAAAAGCTAACGTACACTTACGTCGGGAAGAGGTATATGCTAACCGGAAGGCAAAAATGGCAGATAAGGAGGAAATCCAGAGCAATGTCTCCATTAAGCAGACATGAGACAGCTCGGGGAAGGTCGAAGTTAATGTCGGAAACCGGAACCGGGGTGGTCGCCAGTCAGGAAACAATGATAATAACAGTAATGGCAATAACCGAAAAAGGAATCGAGGGAACGACTCCCAGAGAAGGACTCGTCCCAGGTCTTTTGAAAGTTATACGCCAATAAACGATACTTTGGAGAATATCTTCATGGATTCGTACAACGTCCTCCAAAATAAAAGGCCTCCTCCCAGAGAGTCGACGGAGAAAGAACGTGAGACGGGGAAGTTCTGTCTCTTCCATCAGATTCACGGCTACTCAACAAATGAATGCCGTCACCTAAGAGATGTGGTCGAGAAGCTTCTCCGAGAAGGAAAATTGGATGAATACAAAGTGACACCCGGAGACAGGGGGCAAGCCGTACAGGCCCCAAATCAGAACCAGAATCAACCTGCTGTCAGGCCAACTGCCCAGCAAAAGGGAAAGGACCTTGTTATCAATACCATAATCAGAGGGCTTTATCTTGCCGGGCACGGTTCCAAGGCATTGGATCAGTATGTCAATGCGGCTAAGCAGCACCTCGAGGTAGGAGAGTGTAGCATCCCCGAGGACAATGTCCCGGTAAAGCAACAAAAGATGATGTCCGATGACGTCGTTTTCCACGAACGAGAAAGCATAGGAGTCCATGCTCCGACCGAAGATCCATTTGTAATCACAGTTCCTATTGGCCCGGCCACTGTTCATAAAGTCTTGGTGGATAACGGGAGTTCCGTCAACATTCTTTTCAAAAAGACATTCGACTAGATAAATCTTGAGATAAAAGACTTGAAGCCCTGTGAGGGTTGGATCCGTGGATTTAACGGAGCATCCACCGCTCCAATAGGATATGTAGAGCTACCAGTTACACTTGGGGAAGGAGAACGCCAGAGAGTGAGAATTCTTCCCTTCATGGTTTTAGGTACTGAATCACCCTATAATGCCTTCTTGGGCCGACCGGCCCTAGCAAAGTTCAGAGCCTGTATAGCCCCCTAGTGCTTGTTATTGAAGTTTCCTACGGAAGCTGGTGTTGGTATTGTCAGAGGAGATCAGGTTGCCGCACGAGCATGTTATATTGCAGAGCTAAAGCTACTCCGCAGCGGAGGAGACATAGAAACCAAGGGCGCTTCTCCCCTCGCAAGGGCGGAGACCTCATAGCAATTAAAGAGGATAACCGTAGGTGAGTCGCCCAGAGAGTTACCCGAGGATATAGATCCCAGGGAGGAAGAAGAACCTGGGGGCAGAATGGCGACTCCCAACGAGACAACGGTGGACGTACCGATCGATGATAGTGACCCAGAGAAGGTCCTTAAGATTGGATCCCAGTTAAATTCGAATTTAGCTAAAGAACTGACGGATTTCTTGAAAGATAACTTGGATGTATTTTCTTGGACCCACGCAGACATGTGTGGGATATCTCCATCAATCATGAGCCATTCATTAAGCATTAACCCTAATCATCCTCCGGTAAAACAAAAAAGGCGAATGCTGGGCCCAGAGAGGTCCGCTGCCTTGAAAGAAGAAGTTGGAAAGCGAAAGAGTAATGGATTTATCAGAGACTCAACCTATCCAGACTGGATTTCAAATCTAGTTCTGGTGAAGAAGGCCAACGGGAAGTGGCGAACGTGTATCGATTTCTCGGATTTGAATAAAGCCTGCCCAAAAGACAGTTTTCCGTTACCCAGGATCAATCAGTTGGTTGACTCAACGGCGGGTCATGAACTTCTCTCCTTTATGGATGCTTATTCAGGATATAACTAGATTCCAATGCATGTTCTAGATCAAGAACACACTAGCTTCATTACGGATCTGGGATTATACTGCTACGTGGTAATGCCCTTTGGCTTGAAGAACGCAGGCGCTACATATCAACGGTTAGTGAACAGAATGTTCTATAACCAGATTGGGAAAACAATGGAAGTATACGTCGACGACATGTTGGTTAATTCCAGACAATCCTCCAATCACACTACAGACTTGGCAGAGATGTTTGGCATTCTTCGAAAGTACGGGATGAATCTCAACCCAATGAAATGTTCATTCGGGGTCGCCTCCGGAAAATTCTTGGGATTCATCGTTAGTTCTCGCGGGATTGAGATTAATCCAGACCATATCGCAGCAATCAGAGACATTCAGGAGCCTAGACAAATCAAAGATGTGCAAAGCCTTGCAGGGAAAGTAGCAGCACTAAGCAGATTCATCTCTAGAGCGACAGACAAATGCATTCCATTCTTTGAATTGATAAAGCGAGGAAAACGCAATTTTAAATGGACTCCTGACTGCATAGAAGCGTTTCAGAACCTGCTGAGTCACCTGGAGAAACCTCCGATATTATCTAAGCCGGTGGATCATGAGGACTTATTCGTGTACTTGGCAGTGTCATCCCACGCGATTAGCTCGGCATTGGTGAGAGAAGAAGATAAAGTTCAAAGACCAGTCTATTACGTGAGCAAAAAATTGGCGGCAGCAGAGCGTAATTATCCAAGGATAGAAAAGTTGGCGTACAGTTTGCTGATTGCCTCTAGAAAACTTCGACATTATTTTCAGGCTCATCCCATCACCGTGTACACTGATCATCCACTCAAGCAAGTTCTACAGAGACCAGAAGCGTCTGGAAGACTACTCAAATGGAACATTGAGTTGAGTCAATTTGATCTGAACTTTCAGCCCTAGCGGTCAATACGGGGGCAAGTGCTAGCTGATTTCATAGCAGAGTTTACTGTCTCGGAGGAAGATATAGCGAACGAAGAAGCTGACCCACCAAAGTTACTTCTCGATCCCAGTGCCTGGAGATTGTATACTGATGGCGCTAGGAATGACAAGAGATCCGGCACTGGAGTAGTGCTTGAAACTCCTGAGAAACGGCTGATATCCTATGCTATCCGGATGGAGTTTCAAGCCACTAACAACGACTCCGAATATGAAGCCCTGATAGCCGGGCTAAGGATCGCAAAGGAGTTGGAAATCACAAAGCTGGACATATTTTGCGACTCTAAGTTAGTTGTAAACCAGGTCACTGGAAAATTCCAAGCCAAAAGCCCAAGATTGATTTTATACATGGAGAAAGTGAAGGAGTTGCTGAACGGCTTCGATCACTACAGCATATCTCAAATTCCACGGTCAGAGAACCAACAGGCGGATAAGTTGGCGAAGATGGCTAGTTCCGACGGTCCTGAAGAGTCCGGGCTAGCCCCAGTTGAAGTACTTCGGTCCCCTAGTATAGATTAGATGGAAATTGATCCGGTACTAGAGACGGAACCAGAAAGGGAGTCATGGATAACCCCTCTAAAGAATTTCTTGATGAATGGAACGCTTCCGACCAAGAAGAGCGAGAGGCGTAAAGTGATTCGTAAAGCTTCCCGATACGTTCTGCAAGGCGGAGTCCTTTACAGACAGGGATTTTCGATGCCCCTTCTCCGGTGTATAGCTCATGACGACATCAAGCGTGTACTGCAGGAGGTACATGAGGGTGAATGCGGCGATCACACTGGAGGGCAAACATTGGCAAAAAAGGTGTTGCGGCATGGTTATTTCTGGCCTACCATAAACAAAGATGCGGCGAAGTACGCACGACGGTGTGATGCATGCCAAATATTTTCAAAGATACCTAGGGCACCTCCTAGTCAGTTAAAAACGATGACAAGCCCATGGCCTTTCGCTATGTGGGGAACTGATATCATCGGAAGTCTCCCCATAGCTAAGGGCGGAGCAAAGTTCGCTATTGTAGCTATAGACTACTTCACTAAGTGGGTCGAGGCTGAGCCACTGACTACAATCACAACCAAACGAGTGATCAACTTCGTCGTTAGAAACATCATCTGTCGGTTTGGGATTCCAAAGATCGTTATAACTGACAATGAACTCAGTTCGATAGCACTGAATTCAGGGACTTCTGCCAGAAATACCACATCGAGAAACGGTACACCTCTATGGCACATCCACAGTCGAACAGACAGGTCGAAGCGGCAAATAAAGTAATTAAGTCCATTCTGAAAAGGAGACCGAAGCGGGCCAAAGCCATGTGGGTTGATGAATTACCCCTAGCATAATGGGCCTACAAGACAACATATAAGTTGGCGACAGGCCATACCCCCTTCTCCCTTACTTTTGGAGCAGAAGCAGTCATCCCGGTTGAGATAAAAGTACCTTCTCACCGAGTGACTTATTACGATCCGATGACTAATAACAAATTGCTCCTTGAATCCCTGGATATGATCGTAGAAAAGAGGGACGAAGCAGACCTGCGTGCCTTGAGGTGCAAGCAACAGGTCACCCGATACTACAACAAAAAGGTTCGAGCCCGAACCTTTGAACCCGGAGACTTGGTTCTGAAGCGTGTCTTTCCACCTCCAACTCATATGAGCGTGATGTGGGAAGGACCGTACTCCACTCTGTGCAAGCTTGATAATGGAACCTTCAAGCTAGCAACCGTAGATGGAAAGGAAATCCCCAGAGTGTCGAATGCCCAACATTTACGGCCGTAGCTAACGTAAAGATGTCAGATCTGTTCTTTTGCTTTATTAAGGACCATGTACAAGGCACGACTTGCCTAGAATAGTCCGATTTCTTAAGCAAATGATTATAAAGTGGACATAGGTCATGATTCAACCGAACCACTATAAAAATATTGTGTGTCGTTTACCTTTATTGCACTATTATTTATCTGCCTTTCTACTTTTATGGAAATTGCTGTGAACGATACGACGATCACAGGAACATATAATTATAGGTGCCTTCCATCAGAATGGAGAGCAATCAACAGTCAAAACTCTGAAGGCGGCGTCTATAAGTCACGGCGGTGTACCATAATCGGAACCGCCTTGGCGGAACTCTAACCTCGGCAATCGCTAGGAGAGTATAAAAGCATCTCCGATTGAGCGCTGAGAAAGAGCTCCTACCCCGCTGAGGGATCGGGGAGCGACTGAACTGCTGAGCTCGAACTCTAACCTCAGCAATCGCTAGGAGGGTATAAAAGCATCTCCGATTGAGCGCTGAGAAAGAGCTCCTACCCCGCTGAAGGATCGGGGAGCGACTGAACTGCTGAGCTCGAACTCTTACCTCGGCAATCGCTAGGAGAGTATAAAAGCATCTCCGATTGAGCGCTGAGAAAGAGCTCCTACCCCGCTGAAGGATCGGGGAGCGACTGAACAGCTGAGTTCGAACTCTAACCTCGACAATCGCTAGGAGAGTATAAAAGCGTCTATGATTAAGCGCTGAGAACGGTGCTGGAGACTCAGCGCCCACAGGATCTCTACCCCGTTGAAGGATCGGTGCGTAGATTATGACACGAGTTCGAAATTTGACCCGCAGATGGATCGGGAGAGTATCGAAGTGCCAAAAGCCTGGCACCGCAAGAACTCTAATCCTACAAAAATTTCTAAGTCCCCATGTTCAGAAACAGGGGGCAACATGCATACAACTCAAATCAATCTTTAACGATTAATTGGGGGTAGATATATGCATACATATATCTTGATGCAGTACAATACTGTTAAAGTCTTTTTGTTGCTTGAATGATTTGTAGTTATAAGCAAATAATTTGGGACTAAGCATGAAAAGTTTATTAAATGCAGGTACACGATGATGCAAAAGAAATGAACTTTCATTCATAAACTAGAAGATGACAAAGTGAAAAGCAACCTAAACAAAAGTGAGGGCCATTCTCACAATTACATTTTTATGGCCAGTGGGAAGCCTAAAGACAAAACATAGACAAGCGGCAGCATCCTATTTACGCTTGGACTTTTTCTCCTTCTTCTGCTTTTCCGGCTCCGCCTTGTGGATGTCAGATTGATCATCCTTCTTTCTTTTCCTTTTGTCTATAAGGGGAGCTGACGAATCATCAGAAGACTGGTCCTCCTCCTTCTTTCTCTTTCTTTTATCAGTAAAGGAAGCTAGGAAATCATCGGGATTCTCGAAATGAAGCTGTTTGGTGATTGATTTGGGCTGGAGCTTCAGAACCATCCCAGTTTTGGGATCAAACTCCGAGATAGGAACTACGTTCAAAGGCTCTTGCTCCTCTTTTTTCAAGGCCAACTGTTTATCTTGCCTAGCCTTCCTTTCAGCCAAGGTTTTGTCGTCATCGCCTTTATTTTCTTCGGTAATGACGACATCCTCTTCATCGTCTACATGACGCCCGTCCATGTCTTTCAAGGCATTGATGGACTCAGCATCTGTAGGAACATCAGCACTGGAAGCGAGGACGACCTTCTCCCTCGTGGAATCTTCGGGTTGCTTTGGATCTTCAGCGCTAGCGATTGGTGGAATGTCACTCTTCTCCGCCTCCGTCTCTTTCTCAGCATCCTTATCGACTGACCCGCCACCTGTATTACGACAAACGAATGTTATTTCAGGAGAGAATGCGGCCTGCTCAGTTGATTGTTCGGCAAGACGGCGACAAGTAATGACAGCTTTGACAAATTGCGGAGAAAATATAGAGATACCTTCCGCTGATCCTCCATCCACGCCAGCGGCAGAAGCTCCAACAACAAGAGGAGTAGGACATAGAGGAATCAATGGATCATCAGGATTGTATTCCTCAACTCCCGAGGCCTTGGGCTCTACAGCTAAGCTCGAGCCTTCGTCAATTTTGTTTTTTCCCTTGACCAGAGCCTTCTCCTTGTCCATCTCTTCTTGGAGTAAGCGTTTACCCTCCTCCAAATCTTCGGGCTCGTTATCCCAGAGAATGGTTCACTTCAGCTCATCTTCATCAATCTCTTCAACTCCTAACCTCCGCTTCTCTCCTTCGACGATGGCATCCCACATGTTGGCTAAAGTGACATGGTAGTCCGGGATCCATGAGATGTTACGGGTTTTGAGGACATGGCCAAGGAAGTCAAATATCGTTTCTCCAAATCCTTCGATCTCTTTTTCTTTATCGAGGAGCTTGTCGTTAGAGGTAGTAGCCATTTCAATGGCACTTTCTACGTTCTTTTCGGCGAGAGCCGCACGCCTTTCTGCATCTGCAACTTGATCATTCAGAATCACCTTCTCTCCTTCGGCCAAAGCTAGACTCTCTTTCAAGCTCGCCTTTTCTTGCTCCCAAGCAGATTTTTCAGCCTCGAAATGGTCTTGGGCCGTCTTTAATTCAGTATTGGTCGCTCGAAGGTCCTCTATTTCTTTCTTCAGTCTCAAGCGCTCCTCGCTATTCGAATCAAGCTCATTACAAAAGCATTGCCTGGCCTCCTCAAGTTCTGTCTTGTATTTGTCAGCATCCCGTTGGGCCAAGGCAAGCTGGGACTGAGCATCTTCTAAGTCCGCCTCCATTTTCTTTCTGGCCCTCTCATTGTTATCTATTCTCACTTTGGATCTGTGAGCTTCCATTTAAGGTGTGCGGATATAGTCTGAAAGTTTCACAGCGTGTTTCTTCATCGCCACATATTGAGTAGCTACATGACGAACGTGTCCAATAACCTCAGTGTCCCAACCACTGGGAACCGACTCAAGAGATGGGACGTACATCATCCTGTCGAAGAAGATGTTGGGGAAGTGTTCTCGCAGTTTCCCCAGCTTTGCCTGAAGCTCAGGGCCGTGGAGGTGGTCTCGTGCTCCAGGAACACTTAAACCTTCTTGACCAGAAGGGACGATGTCGGTTTTCTCCTTCTCAGAATCCTTGCCTGGATCCTTTTTCTTGTCCTTAGACTCGTGGTGCTTTTTGGATAATTTGTCTTGTGACGGTGTGCTCTTTGGAGGAGTTAACTCTTTGGAAAGTTGCTTTCCACCAGTAAGTGGCGGCTTGTAGCTGCGAGGTTTTCCAGAATCATGCCTCGACGGAGATTTTGATCTTGAAGAATGAGGCTTGTAGGGGTCCCGAGACCGATGGCTATCTCCCCCTCGGCTGCTGTCACGAGCCTGTTCGGGATCTCCGCGAAGTCTCAGAGTGCCCGAGCGAAGGGAACGATATGAATAAGTCTGTTTGCGAGTCATCCTTCCTACAAATGAAACAAGCATACATTAAAGTTATGAACGGCAATAGTGTAGAAAGTGCTGTGGTGAGTGGTGCATGTGATTTGTGCATCCCATATAACCCCCTAACGGACCAGGGCCCAGAGCTAGGCTCGTCTGTGCTACATCTTTTTCTTGGGCTGAAGTGTCCGTTTCCTCAATGACAGAAAAGAATGGTTCTACACCAAAATCTTCTTGCGAATAAACATCGTCTGATATAGGAAGCTTATTTAGCTCCCTAAGTGTTTGCTCATCGGTTAGCTCCTCGGTAATGACGGGATCCGCGGGTGGTGGAATTTTTGGTGAGGATTGATTCTTAGGGACTGAAGTTTCTCTTTGCCCTTCATGTTCGGTTATTTTAACCGCCCCGGAAGTTCCCTCTCCCTCAGCTAGAGCTATATATTTATAAGGCTTGTCCTTGCCAAGTCCAAACTTTATGTCTAGAAGATAGTGCTTATGAAGATTCTCGTCGGTAAGACACGGCTTTATCCTCAAGAAATCATATTTGCTTTTAAGAAGGAGAGATAGTCGATTCTTATATACCTTGCCTTCCGTCCTTGGGATTTTACGATCTGCATACAAAGGAGATGGAACGTGTCAGTGCTATGATTATGAAATCAAGTCCTGTATCTGAAAGTTTGAAATCTACCTGATTTAATCCACCTCCTTGCACACCCAACCTGCAGCTTTATATAGAACCAATCGGCTTTGGGATCCCCTATGTTGCTGCGACTATCGAATAGGACCTTCCTGTTAACCACTGATTCGAAGAAATAAAAGGTTTGGGGTCGTCGTGGACCGATGTTTGAAGAGGAAATAGAACTTTAAATCCTTGAAAGTGAGCTTTGTGTGCAAAATCTCCTCATATGCGACACAGAGTGTGAACAGGGCTGCGTAAGCATTGGGATGAAGTTGCATGGGGGCAATGCGTACCGTTTCAAAGTTTCTATGACGATTGGCGGGAACGGAGGAATAGCACCGACAGTACACATCAATTTACTGATGGTCATATATCCAGGCGGGGCAAGGTGGGGAAGATCATCCTTGCCCGGAGTTTTGACGTCATCCCAAGATATTCCGTGCTTTAAACATAGTCGCTTAAGTTTATCGTCGTCTAGTTTAGATGGCTTGCAATCGGTAAGCTTTTCGGGGCCCCTCACACTAGGAATCTCACTAGGAGCCCGTTCATCTAAATCGGACTGCTCAGTAGAAGTACTCTCTGACGAATCAGATTCCGATTCTGCTTCATATTCAGATCCAGATTTTTGACCCTCCGGGTTAGTTGAAGGAAGCACATTAGGATCATCGTGTGTGGATGTTTCTGGTTCGGTATCTTTCTCTGGTTGTGTAGATATCTTTGGTTCAGTGTCTTTCTCTGGCATCTCAGTCGCTTGCTTATCAGACATAGCTGTGTTGGCAAACAGAAATTATAATACAGTTACCCGTCCCCCCGTGTGTGTAAGTGCAAGTGTGTGTCTGTGCGTGCATTAAAGAGAAAACATAAAAGTCAACAAGATCATCAAGATGTTAATCGTCATATGCAGTTAAATTATGTTGTCATCCAGTCCAGAAAGTCCAACATCAAAGCTCTAACCTAACTGTCCAGATTCTTGTGATAACAGTGCATTGTTTAAAGTTAGAAGTATGTTTGGATCGTGGATTGAGGACTCGGTTCATAAGAGGGGTATAATCGGATCGCGATACACGAAGTGGATCGCCCCCATTTGGATCGCCCTCATTCGGATCGCGTGTATCTTTGGATCGTGAACCCGACATAAGTTCGTAGCGGGAGCACCACCTAGTGGAAAGCAACATCGGTTCGAGATACCTCTTCGGATCACGAGTGGGGGTTCGGATCGTGGCGTATGCCTGGATTCACGAGACAAGCATGGATCAGAGACGGAGGCGCTAACTCTCGGGAGTGCTCCGGATCGGGACGCTATAAGCTCGAAGCGATCCACTCCCTCATCACACCACCATGACCCACTACTTGCTCTCCAACCCCGACTCCTTCCTTTTTCTCCCTCCACGATCCGCTCCCTTGCCACTGCCTCACCATTCTCCTTCTTCTTCCTTCTTCCTCCTCGTCCACGATCCGTACCCAAACTTCACTCACGACCCGACCTGGCCATTCTCTTCCTCCTTCTTCTTCCTCATCTCCCTCCTTCACCTCCGAACTCAAGCAGCTGAAACCAATCAGCCATGGCGTCTCCACGACCTCCAACACCTCGAAAACCACCAAATTCCATCGTTCCTCTACTCCAAGATTTGTGAAAACTCAGGAATAATAAAGTTGAAGTTGTATGAAGGCATTTTATCTAATTACCTTTCTTAAAATCAGAGAAACAGGGGAACTGCTGAAAGTTAGAAGGGCTAGGGTTTCGTTTCGGAGAGTTGGCGGCGAAAGGAGAAGAAAGGGAGGTGATGGGTTCGGTTTATATAGAGAAAACGTTGGCTCTTCGTATCCCTTTTCTTGTCTTATTCGATCCGTACGGGCCGCGAGCTGAAGCCCACCTCGATCCACGACGAAGCCCGCAAGGCCACTAGATCACGATCCGTGGTCATGGATCGCGAAACAAAGGTGCGATCTGGACCATTAAAAAAAAAAGAGAAAGAAAGAAAAATTTCAGAAATTTACCTGGTGAACTCGACGATGAAGTCTCCAACAAATTCCAGAAAAGAATTGTTCAACGAACGAGAAATGATCATAGACTATACTAGTATTTATACTTGTCAAAAAGATGCGACTTTTCCGAAGTAGCAAGACTTTTCAGACAGGCACGACCATTAAATGGCATCACTTCGCGAAAAGATATCTCTGCGACTTCGAAGCATGTTCCATCAATGAACATACTTCGAGGCGGAAAAATGTTGGCTAGCTTTTTGACCAAGCCACCAAGGTTCACACACAAGAAGAGAGTATGAAGCTTTGTTCCTCTAGTTCATGAAAGGCCAGATCGCACCAGCGGATCGCACCAGCGGAGATTGCGACCCGATCCGTCCATGGGAGCACGACCCGATCCGCACCTATGCCACCACCTCACTCCGATCCGATCCCCTGCTACGTGGCGAAGCTCCTGACATGTTCAGCCACGAACTGGTCTTCAGCGATCCGCAATCCATGGATCCAGCGACACGTGTCCACAACTGTCACATTGACCATTTCTTCCTCATTGCTCGATCCGATATTCTCGGGATTTCTGCCACGTGTGACCGCGATCTGCCTGACAGAATCAGCTATAAATAGCCCAGAGGTTGGCATTTTTCGGGATCTTTTGGCAGTATTGAGTATTGATTCCACCATTACTGTCGCACCACTATTTCTTATCAGTATTACTTCGAGATTACCGAGAAAAATCATAATTGTAAGAGTGAGTTTGAGAGAGATCATTGATGGTACTAGCATTCAAAGTATAATCGATAACATATAAAGTGGACGTAGGCTCGTTAACGCCGAACCACTATAAATCTTGTGTGTTCTGTGCTTTTTCTTCATTAATCAGTTATAATTCTCTACGAATCAGAACAATTTGGGTGTTAGGTCCAAATTTTGATCTAACAATGCGCCTTGTTTGTTATTTTGATATTCTATTGGTCCGCTATTGTTGAAGCGAGTGCGGCCCTCGCATCTTTTACTTGATTTCCCTGTACAAACTCACGTGTTTGTAAATAAAATAGTTTATTTCCTGCAATGTTTGATTGTTGTAAGTTTAGCACTTAAGTGACAACATGTCATATTACAGTTATATAATAAAGTCATTGTTGAGGGGAACATGTGTACACATATATGCCCCCCCAATCAATCTTGGATAACTGAGTAAGAATTATTCAAGATTGATTAAACTCAAAATCCAATTGCCTCTGATTCTCCAACGGGGCCATATTCCTTTCGTCATTGATGCTTGTTCTTTTTTACATCTTTATATTCTCCTGTCTCATAACCAGGTTAGAGTATTACTGAGGCGGTCTTTATCGGTGCACCTTTATGCCTCAAGGGACGTCGTCTTCCCGTCCTTTATACTCTCTCTCGATTCGTGAGAGTTAGAGTTAAGAATGTCATCTTCCTATTCTATTGCATTTTATCATGCAAGTGGTCATTTTGTTCGCTCCTACACATAGGTTATCTCCAATTTTCCAGATTTAATTTAATGTTTCGTGTTTCATGGTAATGATAGAATAATTGTTGAAGATATAAATAATGCAGGAAAGTAAATGACACACGATATTTTTATAGTGGTTCAGCTAAGTCATAGCCTACATCCACTTCATAATCCTTTGTTCATATAAACAAACTTTTTAAGGCAAGTCGTGCATTTTTACATAGCTTATAAAAACAAAAAGGAAGTCATTTCATATTTAGCTCAGATATCGTCGTAAGTGCTGAGCGTTCCAAGCTCCGGGAATCTCTTCACCATCCACGGTCGTTAGCTTGAATGCTCCTGTATCAAGCTTCCGTTGGATGGTGTATGGCCCTTTCCATTTTGGACCCAATTAGGTCGAAGGCGGGAAGACCCGCTTTAGTACTAGGTCTCCTAGTTCAAAGGTTTTGAAGTGAACTTTCCGGTCATTATAACGTGCTACTTGATGTCGATGTCTTGAGGCACGCAAGTCTGCTTCGTATCTTTTTTCTTCAATCATATCAAGAGACTCTAGGAGGAGTGTTCTATTTGTCGTTGGGTCATAATACGCGACTCGATGAGAAGGGACTTCCAATTCTACTGGGATCACTGCTTCTAACCCAAAGGAAAGTGAATAGGGAGTATGGCCGGTGGCCATCTTAAAGGTTGTCCTGTAGGCCCACAAAGCTAGTGGTAGCTCATCTACCCACTTGGCTTTGGCCTGCTCCAAGTGCTTCTTCAGAATAGATTTAATGACCTTGTTTATTGCTTCGACTTGGCCATTTGACTGGGGGTGAGCTACAGAAGTGTATCGTTTATCAATCTTGTACTTCTGGCAGAAGTTTCTGAATTTGATGCTGTCAAATTGTGTCCCATTATCAGTTATGATGGTCTTCGGTATCCCAAATCGACAGATAATGTTTCTGAATTTGATGCTGTCGAATTGTGTCCCATTATCAGTTATGATGGTCTTCGGTAAGTCCACGACGACGATCGCGTATTTTGCTCCCCATCTGGCTATAGGTAACACTCCAATAATATCAATTCCCCACATGGAAAACGGCCATGGGCTTACCATCGACTTGAGCTGAGTCAGAGGTGCCCTGGGAATTTTGGCGAATCTTTGACATCTATCGCAGCGTCGTGAATAATCAGCCGCGTCTTTATTCACGGTAGGCCAGAAATATCCATACCGCAACACTTTCTTTGCCAGGGTGATCCCCAAACTTACCTTCGTGTACTTCTTGCAGTACACGTTTGATGTCGTCATGTGCGATACACCGTAGCAGGGGCATTGAAAACCCTTGGCGATAAAGGACGTCGTCCTGTAAAACGTATCTTGCAGACTTACGTCTTACAGCTCGTCTTTCGCTTTTCTTTAACGGGAGGGCTCCACTCTTGAGAAAATTCTTGATCGGTGTCGTCCATGATTCTTTCTCTGGATCGACTTCTAAGGCTAGTTCCACCTCCATTAGGTCGAAACTCGGAGATTCCAAAACCTCTATCGGAACCATTTCAGTTTCTTCGGGGTTATCGGAGCTCGCTAGTTTTGCCAACCGATCTGCTTTCTGGTTCTCTGTCCTTGGGACATGCGTTATGGTGTACTGCTCCAAATTGTCCAACAACTCCTTTACTTTCTTGAGATAAGTAACTAGTCGAGGTCCTTTAGCAATAAATTCCTCCCGGACCTGGCATACAACTATCTTGGAATCACAATATATATCCAGTGTCTTCACTCCCAGTTCTTTGGCGAGTTTCAATCCGGTAATCAGCGCTTCATACTCGGAATCGTTATTGGTAGCAGCAAACTCCAATCGCAATGCATAGTAAATAGATCGTCCTTCAGGAGTTATTAAAACAACTCCGGCGCCGGACCTTCGATCATTTTTGGCTCCGTCCGTATATAACTTCCATAGACTAAGCTCTAACTCTTGGTCCAAAGTAACTACCTTATCACCTACCGTTTCCTCTTCGGGAATTGTGAATTCATCTATAAAGTCGGCCAATGCCTGCCCTCTTATTGATTTCCGCAGTGGAAAATTTAAATCAAATTGACTCAAGCTCGATGTTCCATTCAAGTAACCGCCCCGATGCTTCGGGTTTTTGCAACACTTGTCTTTAAGGTTGATCGGTGTATACAACTATTGGGTGAGCCTGAAAGTAATGACGAAGCTTGCGGGAAGCAATCAGGAGTCCATAAGCAAACTTTTCTATCTTCGGATAATTACGTTCTGCAGCAGCTAGCTTTTTGCTCACGTAGTATACAGGCCTTTGGACTTTATCCTCTTCACGTACCAATGCTGTACTGACGGCATGAGATGATACCACTAAGTAGACAAACAAATCCGCATGTTCCACAGGCTTTGATAATATTGGAGGATTTTCTAACAATTCTAATAGATTATGGAAAGCTTCCACACAATCAGGAGTCCACTGAAAATTTCGCTTCCCCCGTTTTATCAGATCGAAGAAAGGTATGCACTTATCTGTGGCTTTGAAGATAAACCTGCTTAAGGAAGTAACTTTTCCAGCCAGGCTTTGGACATCCTTAATCTTTCGCGGCTCTTGAATATTCTTTATTGCTGCTATTTGAGTAGGATTTATCTCAATCCCTTAAGAGCTCACGATAAACCCAAGGAACTTTCCAGATGCGACCCCAGATGAGCATTTTAGGGGGTTTAACTTCATCCCATACCTTCTAAGAATGTCAAACATTTCGGCTAAGTCCTTTGTATGATCAGAAGATTGTCTAGACTTCACAAGCATGTCGTCCACATAAACCTCCATGGTTTTTCCGATTTGATTGTAGAACATGCGGTTGACCAAACGCTGATACGTGGCTCCTGCATTCTTTAATCCAAACGGCATTACCACATAACAATATAACCCTAAGTCTATGATGAAACTTGTGTGTTCCTGATCTGGTACGTGCATGGGAATTTGATTGTACCCAGAATAGGCATCCATAAAGGATAAAAGCTCGTGTCCAACCGTCGAGTCTACTAGTTGATCGATCTTGGGGAGAGGAAAGCTATCCTTCGGACAAGCCTTGTTAAAATCAGAAAAGTCAATACATGTACGCCACTTCCCGTTAGATTTTTTGACCAGTACAGGATTCGATATCCAGTCGGGATATTTCGAATCCTTAATGAATCCATTATCCTTCAATTTCTCTACCTCTTCCTTTAAAGCTGCTGACCGCTCTGGGCCTAACATCCGTCTCTTTTGCTTGACAGGTGGGTGCTTTGGATTAATGCTTAAAGAGTGGCTCATAATAGCAGGCGAAATCCCACACATGTCAGCGTGAGTCTACGCAAATACATCTAAATTTTCCCTTAAGAAATCAGCCAACTCTTTTGCTTGAATTGGATCTAGTTGTGATCCAATCTTCAGTAACTTTGTCAAATATGTCTCGTCAATAAATATATCTATTGTTGTCTCGTTGGGAGTTGCCTTTCTGTCCTCCGGTTCTCTATCCTCGAGCACATCTAAAAGCGACTCTCTTGGGGTTGGACCCCTTAATTTCTATGCTGAGTTTTCCTTCGAAGGGGGAGAATCGTCTTTGGATTCTATATTCAACCCCTTCATTATCATCTTCAACTCTGTCATGTAACAAGCTAGTCCTGTAGCTTGGTCACCTCTCATTACCCCAATTCCTGCGTCACTCGGGAATTTAAGCAGCAAGCACCAAGGTGCAATACACACCCTAAACTCGGCGAGGGCCGGTCGGCCTAAGAAAGCGTTGTAGTGTGACTCTACATCCAAAACTACAAATGGCAGGATCCTCACTCTCCGACGATCTCCCTGTCCCAGTGTCACTGGTAATTCTACGTAACCCATCGGAGGCGTTGACGCCCCCATTGAAGCCCCGTATCCATCCTTTATAGGGCTTTAAATCTTTCGCTTCAAGTCTCATTTGTTCAAAAGTTTTCTTGAAGAAGATATTGATTGAACTTCTGTTGTCTACCAACACCTTATGGACTAAGGCGGGGCCGATGGCCGTGGTAATTACCTGTGGGTCCTCAGTTAGTGATTGAATTCAGGAATCATCTCTACGACGGAATATGATGTCGTCTGACATCCTCTTTTATTGTTTTACTGGAGTAATGTCTTCGAGGTAACTGCATTCTCCTACCCCAAAATGCTTAGCGGCGTTGACGTACTGATCCATTGCTTTGAAACTGCGACTAACTAGGTGGGGTCCGCCTATAATGTTATTGATAACGATCCCCTTACCTTTCTGCTGGGCTGTGGGTTTTGAAGTAGGCTGGTTTTGGTCCGGGGCTTGTCCCTTGTCCCTTGGGGCTACCTTGTACTCATCCAACTTCCCTTCCCGTAGCAATCTTTCAACTATACCTCTCAAATGACGGCATTCATTGTAGGAATGACCGTGGGTTCCATGGAACAAACAAAACTTTCCCGTTGCAATCTCTTTCTCAGTGGAGTCTCTGGGTGGTGGTTTTTTGTACTGCAATATGCTATATGTATCCAAGTAAATAATCTCCAACATATCATTTAACGGTGTATAGTTTTCAAAAGTCTGGAATCTGGGTCTTTTACTAGAGCTATTTCCTCGGTTTCTGTTCCTTCTATTGCCGTTCCCATTCCTGTTGCTATTACTCCCGCTCTGGTTGCCAAGGTTTACTTCAACCTTCCCTGAACTGTCACCAGATTGTTTCACAGCAACATTTCTTTGGAAACCTTCCCTCGAGGCCCCTTCGTACTTTCTCTTCCTATTTGCATGAGCTTCTTCTCGTCTCAAGCGAATGTTAGCTTTTTCATAGAACAATTCTCTGGTAGGAGGCGGTTTCCTAGACAAGTAATCCCCGAATTCTCTGTCAGGGTCAACCCCTTCTATCAAGGCCATAGAATAGTTGGCTTGTGTGGGTCACTAACATCGGTGGCGGCCAGGTTGAAGCGGTCTAAATATGACTTCAAAGATTCTCCTGGGGCCTCTTTAATCCTTGACAAATCTATGATGCTCTTGTACTTTCCGGCGTGAAGTCGAAACTGGTTCATGAAGCGCTCACTCAATTCTGTGAAATTTGATATCGACCGGGGAGGGAGCCGAGTGAACCACATTAAAGCCACATCTTTAAGATAAATTGGAAAGGCTTTGCATTTTATAGCATCTGGAGCTGCTGCAACATTCATGAACCATGCATACCTCATCAGATGCTGCCCTGGGTCCATTCTTCCTGAATACCAATCCATCTAAGGCAAGTTGAACCGCCGAGGGAACTGGAAATCCAATATATCATCTGTGAAGGGGGTATGACTTCGCTCAATACCCCAGTCCTCATTAGTATACTGCCGGCTTTCAGACATAATCTGACGCACCATCGCCCATACATCGGCATTTGTTAATGTCTGCACCGTTCTCTAGGTCTAATATTCAGATTACCCCTGGGCTCCCGATTAGGGAATAACCTCCTGTTTCTACTGGCGACTGCTCTACATTGCTCCCTACGCTCCCGGTCGATCTCAGGAGGGAGGGGCTGAAGAAGTTGATGTTGCATAGGATTAGTAATGTTAGGATCCCTGTGTAGAACGTGGGATCTCTGCGTGGGCAACTACATAGGCTCTTTCAAGCTTGGGTCATCAGGTCCTAAAACACAAGCACAGTCTTCGCGGGATCCTAAAGATCCAAAAGTTAGCTGATCGAGGTTCTGAGGTCACTCTAGCGGTCTTTGTTCATGAGGACATCCCTCATCTGAAGAAGATGAATCGTCTACAGCAAGGCGGCGTGTTGGGGAAGGTGTCTTTTGCCTCCGGAGCTCTTGGAGTTCTCTACTCATAGTAATCATGTTTTCTTGCATGCGAAAACTGTCACGCTTATGGGCTTCCAATGCCTCCTTAGTACTCTGGAGCATATCAAGGAAGCGAGAAAAATCTCCTTGGGTGATGGGTGTAGACGGGTCAAGCTGATCATTGGTCATAGCGGCTGGAATCGGAGCATTGGAGGGAGCTCGAGTAGAAGTTCCAGCCTCATTCTGATTCGGATCGGAGAAAGGTACTAGGACCGGACCGGTTCGGATGGGGGGAGTGAGTGACCTCAACATCTTCTGATCGGCTCGGATCGGAGTCACTTGCTCAGATCGGACCTTCTTGACCGGAGCGGTCTGCTCCAGAGTCTTGTCCACGCGACCTCGTCAATACCATGGCTTGTTGATTCTCTCTAGAATCATTCTCCCTAGCGCCTTGCACTTCTTTTCCTTTCGTTTTGGCCATAGTGTTCAATTCTTCAATGGTTCACCAGAAGGTACTTAAAGATGTCAAAAAACAGAGGATTAACTTCTTTGAACTTTGAAAGTCCAAATAGTAGAATGATAATCCCAACAAGCGAAGAATTCAAAGATTTCTCAGCGAAAGCACCAAAATGTTAGATCTAAATATGGCTCTAACACCCAAACTAGTAATGATTCTAATGAAATGAAAGCTAAAACGAAGAGAACACACAATTTATAGTGGTTCGGCGTTAAGTAGCCTACGTACACTTTCTACTCTTCAAATTGATAATTCAAATGCAAGTACAATGATGATCTTCACTCTCTTCTACTTATACAATACATTAATTCACTCAAGAATATCAAAAATATTGTTTCAAAGATGATTGTAGTCTGAAAAAGATGATAGAATTCGAATTGCAAAGAAGTTTGGGTTCTGAAAATGCCAAAAGGTCCTTCCAAATGCCTCTTGATATTGTATTTATAGGTGGAAAATCCCCCTGGAGTGGGATCGGTTCGGATCCACATGGCATCAATCCCGCCACAATCAGGTTCGGATGGAATCTGATGATGACAGCATACCAGGTTAGTGGCAAACGTGGGTGGATCGTGTGCGTAACCGTCTCGATTATTAAGGAAAACGTGGGCTGGAAGCTGCTGTGACTCTGGGATCGGATCGGATATGTTTGTGTATTGGGTTTGGATCGGCTCCATTCCTTCCAATCCGGTCCAGCTTGTTTTCCTTCCCTTTCTGCTTTGTGCTGATTTGTCTCTGCCCAAGGAAACCCGATCCGGTCCGGTTATCTGGCAGGGTGTTCTTCATTGTTTAAGTCTTTAACTTTGTGTAGCCTAGTTCACAAAGTAGGCTAACACAAATCCATCTTAACCCGGGCAGGACCTAGATAGAATGATCATCTACAGGATGGGTCTGCTAAGAGAACCAGTAGCCCATTAATCACACCGTGGAAATGATGGCCACATGTCATCAACCAGACCGAGTTGCCTTCCTCCTTAAGTTATAAGGATGAGGTAGTACGAGTTTCGTAAATATCTATTACATTGATTTGCAGATGAAGAAGGATAATCTTCAGTTAAGTATGTTAAGAACTCATCCCATAATTCGTGAATTGTGCATGGCTCACAGTACACTAAAACTGTAACAAATAATTGTCTTAAAACCGTGGGCATGTGAGAGTTTGACGCTTGGCATAAGCAATCCTTTATACTACTATCATTTGCAAGCAAACCGTTATATTCTGCGGCTTCTTTAAAGATATTATATTGAATTCCGTTAACGGTTAGTAAGTTTGCAAAAGATGTAGGGCCTCTAACATGGTTCAATAGTAATCGTAAATAATACTGATCTCCTTCAGCAGGAGATACTGTAAAAATCTTCCAACGACTTTACGATTATTGCATCTACGTATCCATTCTGTATGTTTATTATCCCACCAAAAATTTTCAAGAAATTCATAGTATAAAAATTGACGTGCATCTTCTCATGAACATTTGTAGTGAAAAAAATCAGTCAACGTAGTTTTATACCTATTCTCATCACTTAAAATAGAAGATAAAGTTTCATCTGTAGTGAATTGTAGTTCTTATCAGTTTGGAAGACATATTTGCAATCCTACGACAGAAGGAGAAATAGTACTTAGTGGAAATTTAAAAATTCTCCATAATGACTCAACAGCATAAATCCATCTAGCGTTAACAAAATGTGAAATTTAATCGTCATCATTTGTGTTAGCTAAAACGTTTATAGAAACACGATCTAGTCCTTTGTATACGTACTTATATAAGTATTTAACAGATGTTACGCTCGAGCAAATCTCAACATTTATGTGACAATCGTATTTTAGGAGCAAGTAAGGATTATACGGAACCAAACAACCATTTTCAATTATTTTTCCACCTCGTTGTACGTTTATTCGTTGTCGCATCTTCTATAAATTGGGTAAGAATCACTTCCTTGCAAAGTTATAGGTCAAACTGTTTTGGAAAACCTTTCTTGCTTGGTTATTTTTCATACACCTAGAGTTAGGGTTGAAACTCCGCATTGAGTATGAAGCATTTGTTTTATAATCGTGGCATGTAATTCTGGTTCTAATTCTTTATCTGGAATTTTAGCCCGGGCTAATTTGTCGTAGTCATCAGAGTTGTTAATTTTATCGTTTTCATGAAGGTTTTGTAACATATGTGAATCGGGTAAACCTCTTTTTTGGAACTCTATAACATGCACATGTGCAACGACTCGACCTAAAACACCCTTATCGTATAAATTGTTTTTTAGTTGTTCATGTTTTGCATGAAACGCCCTTGTTGTTAAATCGGGTCTATCTTGTACTTTTTGACCGGGTAAAAGTTCTTGTGTAATTTCTAACCAATTAGCATTACATGTAATAGCAATAAACAAATCAGGTTTTCCATACCGTTGCACTATTGTCATTGCATCTTGATATCAATTATGCATATATCAAGGAGTACCGGTGTGAGATGATGGAAGAATTTTTGGTACGCCAACATTTCCTTATGGTAAAAGTATATCTAGAATTAGGTATATTATATGTACAATTTATGTGCAATGATAGAAAAGTAGTAATAATGTAACTGAAAAAAGAACTAACCTGCAATTGTTTCTCCGGAAGAAAGAGCATCTTGTAAACCTTGGTATAATTCATCTCTAATCATATCTTGGATATTATGTAGGTATCTCAGTCTCATAGTTTCAATTTTAACATAATTATCGACCACATATTGCTGCAATAGGCGTCCGCCAAGCAAAAATAGTGACATATTCGTAGATCATATCTAATCACGTAAAAGAATTAGAATTTATGTGAAATTAAATGTATGGTACCGTAAATATTAAGCATACTTACTTGTAAAAGATGCGAATAATATGCTCTGCAACTTATTGTTGTGTCGATTATCGTGGATGTACATGTCCCATCCATGTTCACCATTTGGTAGTAAAAGCGGATATTATAATGGATCGTAATATCCTGCAGTATCGTAAGTCCTTTGAAAATTACTATTTTTTTTAGCTACAATGTCTCGGCTACTCAAATTGGTATCTCCTTAGTCTCCAACAATGATACCTGACGCAGTTGACACCTCATGGATATGTCTATTTACTGTAAGCTCTTTTACTTGTAGTCGATAATTTTGTATATCAGCTCGTAGGCTTAAATGTCGAAAAACTTGTACAAAAGAATTATGGGAATCCAAAATTTGTTTTAAAAAAAGAAGTTTGTTTGGCCTCATTGTTAAATTATCATATTATATGTTCTCAGTTTCATGGTCTATATCATAAATATATAAATGTAAATATCTTGGTCGAGCTCCATCCATAGGTAGAAAACTGCCAATACTATGATATATCGAGCCTTGTGCGTGATAAGAATATACTCCATCAATCTCATTTTCCAAGATACGATCAATATTAGCACCCGTTGATGTAAAAGCGAAAGAATTGTTATATGATCATATATTACTTCTAAAATGTGTACCGACTTCGGTTTGATCAAGATACAAATCAAGTAGTTATTGAGGTATTGACGGTCGTTGGACGACAATTTTACCGTTCTTGCAACAATGTCTAATGTCTCATAGAAGAACTTTTTAGAGCCACAGAACTGACAGTAGGTGGGGGTAGGTTGCAAATGTCTATGTAAATATTGTGTAGCAACAAAATCTTGATTGAAGTTAATGCTTGTCAGGATTGGAGATCTAAGAAGTGTCTGCTCATCATGTTCGGATGGTCCTAAAAAATCACAAACCGAGCAATAGTTAGAAGGATAAAAATAAAGTAAGTGTGTTTATGGTCTTGATTTTCTATGGGAAGTTTAGTTTTTCAGTAGTTGGTAATGAAATCAAAATAATCAGACTTTTTGCACATTTACTTTAATCCTTATCCTATATCAAAAAAGCTATTTAAATCTTATCTGTGAAACATAGGATTAAATCATTGGACCAATGTAAATAAAACGATGACCAAAGTTGTTTTATTCTATATTAGTGGTTATATCCATTGCTTAAAAACATAGTGACTGTAGTAGCAATATGTAGGTATAAGTGTATAACCGCATGGGAAAACAAGACTTGTTTACACCAAACAAATGTAAAAAATAAACTAACATTAAATGGAGCAAAATATGCAGGTCAATGAACAAAAAGCATGTGATATGTGTTGAGTAGCAAAAGTTGCTGATGTTTATGCTAAACAAAATGGTTTAGCCATGTATTTGCTAAACAAAATTGTAGTCAAACTTAATGTTTGTAAACATATATGTTGGAGCCTGTTCATCATGTTGGATATAAAAAAAACTTTAGTTAAACAATAAATAAAATGATGTTGCTATACCAACCATTGGTCTACTAAAATTTCACATGTCACATCTTGTTAAAATTTAGTTGCAGCGCAATTATGGAAGATCATCGTGGTAATAATACCACCCATGCATCAAATTTTGTAAGAAAAAAATTAGTACACGTAGCATTATGCCATTATCTGTATTCATGCAGAAGTATAATAAGTAGTATAGAACATAAAAAAAATTAGGGTTCGTAAAAATAAAACCTTGCGCAAGTGATTGAGAGATCATGTTCATTCGGGACCTTCTATTTGCGATGGTTTGATGTCTTCCACGGTTACGTCTAGTTCATTGACTTTCTCTCCATCTCTCTCTTTGAATTTCATCCATAATAGTAATAAAAGTAAATGAAGATAGCAGTAAGCGAGAGATAATAAATCAGTTAAAAAAATTGAGCAACACAGTTGATGCTATGTGTGTATTGAACATTGTGGTTTGGTGAAGTGAAGATGGGAAAGGAAGCAGTGGAGATGTACAGTATATTACGTTAGGAAAGAATGGGTTAAAGTTAAAAAGGCAAGAGAGTAGATTGTGGAGGTAAAATAGGGACACGCACAAAATATAGTTTGTTCAAGTCAAGATATTTTGATCTAGCGTGCATAATTGGCAGGAGAATTAGTAGTACTAAATATAAACTGAATTATTGCATTGTGTCCAAAATATTATTACATTTCTTATACTGCATGGGTGTCTGACATGTTTGTTTAGTCTGTCATTGTTTATGGAATTTAATATGGATCAAGTTATATTATTATTTTTTCGTTTTTTAAGATACAAAAGACAAATTATAGATTGGTTGTTCAATATTACGTACAATGCTACTTAAAGTGTATTGATTGCTTGGTAAATTGTCCAAATATATTGCCTGGCAATTGCACGTGGTTTTAGAAGAGTCACATGTAAGTTAAGAATTAATATTATAACTCTAGAACAAAATATTAAATAACATAACAAACAGAACATTGAATGTTTATTTGTCGGACAATGCAAAAAAATACATATCCAAGAAATAGAAAAAAACATATGCATTATACGGTTGGAAAATAATATCCAAGAAACATTAAATACAACTGCGAATGCAATAAATTATTTGGACCATTAACACGAACTTCTTGCAATCAACTCTGCTTTAATCTTGTCCCATTCTGCAAGCTGCGAAAATAAATAAAAATCCGATAGATGTAAGAGAAGGTTATGAATAAAAACAATTTAAGTACTATATTGTGAGCATACCACTTCAAGGTCACTAAAAAAAGCATCCTAGTTATCTCTCTCCATATTTCCGTTGTTAACCAGAGTTGGGGGACGATCGACGAATTGTTGGGAACTATTAACATTTGTTGGTTGAGATTGAGGAATAGTGGATTGTGGTACATCATATATGACAGTGTTTTTTCAACTATTCACTGCTTGTTGGTGTTTAACCAAACATGTTCTTTTACATGCCATCTTGTCTACCGAAGAGTTCGGTGTTTTTTTGTTGGTTTAGATAGATGATTTAGACTACAATATTAAATATAAAAGTTAGTTGACGTAAAGCTTGTAAGCACATATAAAGTCGAAAGAGAGGAAAGGAAAAAGAAATGTTGCTTGCATGAATGTGGAGTAGTAATAAAAATTTACCTTTTTCATTTTTAAGGAAGAAGTCGATAACATGGTCGAGCAATAAGGTAGAAGATAGGAAGATGGAAATAAATATTGTAGTGGGTTTACATATTTATAGCAGTGAGGAGGCAGTACTAGTTCCTGTTTGGGCTGATGTGGGTAGTAGTTAGAGTAGTATATGTGGAGAAAAATGTGAAGTTGGAATAGGGAGCGTCGAATTGACTTGGAAAGTGCGACAGAAACAAAGTTATAAAAAAAAATTGTTTACAAAGGCACACAACATGCAGACAATAATAACCTTGAGTCCTTAGTGTGGAACAATATAGTCTCATCTTCTTTGTGCATCAGTTTCTAACCCCAAATATTTCATATTATCACTAATTTTGTAAAGTAAAGAAGATAAAAATAGGATAAAATTTGTGACGTATTATTTATACGTAGAGTAAAAATAAGCGACTCTGTAAAGGGAGACCACAACATATACAAACAAAACACTTGTACTATATGGCTATAAATACATTAATAGATACATAAGATGCAAATAAAATGATATTACCTTAGATCACAAATTGCCCATCAGAAGTAAAAGTAACTTCAGTTGTTAAACTTTGAGATGGTTCTACACTGAATCCACAACACTGGAATCTTTTTACTGTGTGTCAGAAGGCTATAAGACATTACTTTTTTGAACTTACATAGGAAAACAAATAAAAACACAGAAAAACTCCTGAATATAGGTGGAGTTGTGCAAACAAGAAGATTGAAGATCGACACCTGATTCCAAACCGATTATGCAGCACTAAGTGTGAGGCCTTTAAGCTCACATACAACACTGACACTCCTTTTCGACATCACCTTGAAAACATAATAATCTGTAAATTCAGGTTGATTCACTTTGAATACTTAATACAACAACCTTTTAATGAAATTTAAAATAAGAAATCATAAAATTGCCTAAAAAAATCATACCCCAGTATCCATCGAAGTTCGATCTTCGATATCTTGAGTCAATAGCCAATAATTAAGGTTTGAGTTGTCTATGCACTTTGCTTGGGATCCAATCGCAACGTTAGAATAAGAAGTCGGTGCCACCACTAGCCTTTGTCAAAAGCAGATGTTATAACAAAAAATCAAATAGTTAACAATAGCCACTAACTTTTCTCATGTTTGGCTTGCTGATTATGTGAACATACTTCCTTTAAGCTTCAGACTATAATAAAGTGATAGAACCTCGGAGAATGAAAAGTTAACCATTTTTCTATTATGATCAGTTATATTTCTAGTCTATTAAGGATAGGTGGTTGTCGTTGCATTGTTTTTCATATGCAACAGAAATCTAACCATTCAAACATAAATCATTGTAATGCAATAATGAAAAGTTAACCTTTCATTGAACTGACTTTATTATTATGAAATTATTGGCCGAGCTCTCTGGAATGACAGGAAATGGACTGAAATATGAAAGAGCATATGACAATAATTTTATTTTGTCAAATAAGAATTAAACCACTTGTAAAAGTATGTAAAGTTCCTCCTGTTAAATTACATTTTGAATCAAAATATAGAAATTGGAAGTAAAAGTTAGTGAGTGTCCAGGCCGTGATACCAAAGTAAAGGAATTGGATTAACAACTTGTAAGCTTCAACTTGGATGAGAAAAATATATTGAAAGAAATGCTTACCGTGTTCACTCAGTAATCATTTAATTCTGGTGGATGAATACGTCGCAGACTCCTTGAGCTTCTTGCTGTCTAAAATGGACAAACATGAATAATTTAGGAATACAATTGTCATGCCAAATTTTGTGTCTTACTAAAAAAAATAAGATAAGAAAAATTAGACAAACAAAATGTTGGGGTGAAAATATAAAACCACGAAATTCATTACCATGCACAAATTTCATTAATCCAACTATTGATAGAAATAGTCATGAGAACCATGAAACCCACTGAACTAACATGAAAGCATAAGTGGTAAAGTGAAATATAAGGTAACAAATTATTTACTTCAATGTATTGAGAACAAAAACGGATAACTATTTTTTTTATCCACTTCCTTCTTAAATGTTATATATTTATTCATATTCTATTTTGAAAATCAAAACTTGCATACTATATAAATGTGTATACATGAACACACACATAATAGATAGAAGAGTTGCCGAAGAATTCAAGCATAAAATATATAATAAGCATACTTAGGATAACACAATACATACTGAATTTATGTGTGTGTATATATACAGTTTAGAAGTTCGCATATAATTTCATTATGAGTTGCATTATATAAAGAATAACTTCCTTCTCTAAAACCATCTTGTTGCCGATATAGGTTGATAAGATAAAAGTAGGTTTATCGGATGTACTTGTGTTGAAACATAATATGGAAGACAACCTATCTAATAAGGCAAAATGGATCAACAAAATCTAGCTAATTAAGCACATTGAATCTGATTTTTTTAAGAATTTAATTTTGTATCGTTTCTTTCTTTCAAAACAATGCTGCATGAAGTACCAATCATGTTAAAGCTCCTAAACAAACAATTATGTATTGATTTGCATGTTGCATAGTTTAATTTACATTATTTCTTTTGATGATTTGCATTATTTTAATGCATAACATAACTTGATTGGGAAATGACTATAATACTTCATCACTTTGATATTCTAATTATATTAAGAGGTAAAAGTATACTTCTATGTTGAACTTCATTCAAGTCTGTTGACCCGCCTTTTGGCAAGGCCGTCAACTCATGGACCCATCAAAGGATCACTCAGGACTCGAGCATGGACTTGGACAAGCCCGGACTTTCTTTGCTCGAGGCTCCTTGGCTCGAGGGCTCTTGGATAGAAACACTTCAGCTCGAAATACCTGGACAAGATGGTCTTGAGATCAACTTACACTACAACACTGACTTGGTCATGGGATCTATTTCATAGCCTACTTACTTGGCCCAACTACCTATTCTAAAGCATATAAACTTGGATCAAGCTATAATTATGCTGCCACATAATGGAGGGGACCTCTCCACGTAATCAAGACTTAGCTCTATCATCTGCTATTCGCATGGATCAACCGACACATGGCATCTTGAATTGTTGAAGCCTACCGCCTATAAATACACCATGCTACATAACTAAGAAGAGGACTTTGGGCTGAGATCTGAGCCTGACTTTATAGCTCATGCATGTCGTCCAAAACTCAGTCATGGCTGCCAACCACTTTCACCTTAAAAATTCTTGCTATATTCATCAAAAACGACTATGTAATAGAGATAATGACGATCTCATTTATTGTATCTCCAACTTTATGATATAATTATGAGATTATAAAGTGGACGTAGGCTCATTAATGTCGAACCACTATAAAAATGTTGTTGTCTTGCTATTTCTTGTTTTTTCTGATATTTCTTCATATATCATACTCAAATCTGACTTTTGGTCGTTGATGACCACTTTTGGCGTCAACAGTTTGGTGCTTTCACTGAGAAAGGAATTCTCAACGTCTTAAGGGTTTTGCTCAACTTTTCGATCACCAAATCCAAGATGAAATCCTAGTTTCAGTATTCTTCAATAGCCATGGTTTCCAATACTTATGTACATGCTTTGGAAAGCAGAAGCAGCAACATCTGCATAAAAAATCAATTTTTTCCAGTTCTGGGTTCGACCCCAGTCAGGTTGACCCTTCCTGGGTCGACATCGACCCGACCAGACGAACAGCCAATGGAAATTGCACTTTGGAAGACTCCCAGTATGCAGCTTGGCCCGAAGGAGATATCGGGTCGAGGTGAGATTGGTTTGAACAACCATCGTCATAATGATGTTCAATCCTAGGTCAACAAGTTACAGATCGACCGACTCTTGTGAAATTCTCCAGGTCGACCAACTCTTCCAAATATACCAACCCGGATTACTAGCCATTACAGAAGCCCTGCACATCGAGACGAGACAGGGTCATTTTAAAAAAAAATGCAATTTTCTGATCGTCTCAAAGAAGGCTCGATCTTCCAAAATTGAATGAATCGGGCGATGCCCACCTGTTCGATCGCCGCTGGGACTGTGGGGCCCCGGACCCCCACCGGTTTTGCGCCCGGACCCGCTGACGGCTCGCCTTCGGCTCGAAACTTGGCTCGGCATATATTTTGGCTAACAATAATGGTCAATACTTATCATCTAAGATTCAATGGATAGTCCGAGAATATCAACAACAAGATGGCAACGACTGAGATTCTTCCAAGAGCCATCACCCATATTTACTGAGGTTATTCAATCCTGATCGACTGCTTCGGTCTTGCCTGAAGATCAACGAGTTAAAAGTCTGAAACACTCAAGCCATGATGCCGATTGATTGTCTATACATCGGCTCTCATTCCCCGACGTGGAATCAAAGACATAACCACGGATGGACAAGGCATGTCTACATTCCTAGCCTTCGTATCTCACTTCCTAACATGGAAAAGACAAAGCTTCTATAAGCATGGATCCATTGTTCTCATGCTGATCACCGCCTTAGCACCGGCAAGATAAGACGTCACCATTAGCTGTTCAGATCTAACTACCTAACCTTTATTCCTTGCCCATGACATGGGGGCAAGAAGACTATTCAAAGGAAACACACCCTCATCATTCATCCACAAAGGCCGCCCGATTACCTTTATTATCCCAATACCCCGATCAAGGTCTGATCGTTCTTGGCATTGTCGCCCCATGAGGATTTGAAAAGACTTCCTTCATCAATTAAAGCTTCAGCGGTCATCACCTGTCAGAGATAGGACAAGTTAGAATGGACTGGAAAAGGATACGAGATACCATTCTCATTCTGAATAATACTCATTCCCTTAACAGCATTATTTTTTACCCATATCTTTTATCTTTACATGCTTTATGAGTTATTTATGTAACTAATAACTCTTATGAATTTATGTGTGAATGATATAGGTACCCAGAGTCTGGTACTGATCATACTTCCAATACATGCATGCAGAACTACAGAGCGTTGCCATAACAAGCCTGACTGAAGCGCTCGTTTCAGAACCATGTCATCCGTCCGACGAAAGTTAAATAGCTCAAGATGGATCTGACATGACCGCCCACTACTCGGCTCATGTGTGGCATGACTCAAGACAATTATGCATCGACTTTTTCATTTCAAAGTCCGAATGGACTTAGAATGGACGCGGTTCGACAATCCATATGGCCAGATCCTATGCTTGATGCCGTCGGATTACGTGGATCCAAATAGAGGAGGCAGCGTCACCCATTAACATACTTACTTTCCAATCATGCATTTTGCCTTTACATATTTTATGAGTTATTAACATGACTAACTAATGCAAATTCATATATAAATGATGGAGGTACCCATAGTTTGATCGGAGGAACGTAAAGCTTGGGCGAACATGATCTGACTATTTGCCCGACTAACTCTAATCCACAGAGCTTGGATATGAGTATAAACTTAGGTAGAGTGTGACAGGCCACCAAGATTTAAGACCACTCGATCCACAACTCTAACCCAAATTGACTTTGGGAGAGTATAAAGGACGAACCACGACACCCATAACTCTCACGACTTGAGAGAGAGTATAAATCAGTTGGGTTTGTGTGAATGGTGCACCCCGACTTAAGACCACTAGACCCATAATTCTAACTCTCACGACTTGGGAGAGAGTTTAAAGGAAAATGCAGCGACGTGCATGCAATCTCCATCGCCCTCCGACCGAGGACAGGATTATTTATGGATCGGACGTCCGAACGATTGAACCCAGTTCCCACTAGCGCTGGGGGGCACGGGCATAGACTTTTGAATTAACTTTAAACACGCTTCGGACGCGACCCATGTTTCAAAGTTGAATGGAGCCTACAAACACTATACCTCCAAACTATGACACCTGACACTTTAACATTTAATATTTCTATGCCGGATAGCTTAGCACTTAACACATTTTCATTTCGAGCCAGACTTTCTTATGACATAAAGGTTGACTTAGTAACTTGCAAATTAGACGAAATATTCTATTCGAATTGCAGGTTTATGTACATATACAAAACAAGGGCGCGAGGGGATACTCGCATACAACAACAAAGGGCCACGTTCGAAGGGCTGACGTCGATGCCTAATGACAGACTTATCACACAACTTAAGGCAACGACTAAAAGATGGTCTTGAGAGTGATATTTAGAATCGACACATATGCCCATATGTGACTGACTATAGCCCAAGTGCAACGACAAGTTTCACATTGCAAGCACAATGAGTAGAAAATGCAATAGCTCGAGCACTTGGACAACACAATCACTTAAGCTTTGACAACCATACCTTTTTATGCATGCATGTCTAAATTTGAAATGAGTGTGGTCTGGCCACCTGTCATTTGCCAATACCCCCGGACTGGGGGCATAACTATTAAAAGTATTTACAACCAGTATAACTTATTTGCGTATACATGACTTATGCTTTGATCTTGACAGGCCGCATGTGGACCACGAAAGGGGTGCAGAGTGACCATCCATTGACCGAACCCAACCTACTTCCCAATTGGAAGGGGAAGAATCAGAGCATTCTAAGTGACTACAGTCTGACCTTTCGCAGACCAACTTCGATCCTCAGAGCTTGGATAGGATAGTAGAAACCAGTATGGGTTGAGTACCAACAAATCATTTTGCATTCAACTCTAACTCATGACATGATGAGGAAGTATGAATCCTGACAAGACATGGATTTGAAGTCCGCTACTCTGTCAAGCCCCCAATGACTAGGGACGAAGAGTGCGAGTCATGAAAAGCATGAATCTACTACTCGACTACTCTATGCACATTTTCAACTTCTTAAAGTTTCGCAGGATCCCAAACTACAAAAAATGATGGCCTCAATGGAACTAAGCATGAAGAACAACCTCGACAAGAGTCTGATGACTATTTTGGACTATGCTGAAACATATACAAAAGGAGGTCGACTAACTCCCTAATGACGTTCATTCGTTTATATTTTTTATAAGCTTACTCAAGTATGCGACTAATCAGATAAGAGTAACTAATTTCATTGACATCCGATGAAATGATCCTCACTTTTCGACTAAAGTGATGGAACAATGCCTAGACAAGTGTGATTCGACTGCTCGTATGTTCAACTTCAACTCTCGCCGACTCGAGAGAAAGTAAAAAATGACTTGGGTTGGCTAAGACTGCCAAACCCACTACTCTAACCTGAAACAACGACAAAGAGTATAAAGGCTTAAGAACTGGACATCCGACTGTCTTAGCTCGACCCCCACTGACGCTGGGGGCATGAGCACTGGCTTCGTTTGTCACCCATCGACGATATGGGCATGAGTGTTAGCTTATAGATTGACTTTGAACACGTCCTTGACTTGACACGTGATTCAAAGGATATATACTATGCCTTCGGACCATGACACGACTTGTCTTACTCATCCAAGCGAGAGAGCTAATGATTTCGATAGGACTTGCCTTACTCATTCAAGCGAGATAGCTTATGAGTTAGGCTTAACATTGAAGACTAAAATCGAATTACATTGAATGAAGAGCGAAACCAACTTTTCTAATGACTTATGATTTTAACAATCATACTATGCATTGGCTCGCATGATTTCAACAATCTCTCGTACTGACTTGTACGTGCTCATTGGACCATAAAAATGATCCGGAGTGATCGTGGTTTTCTGGCTTTATATTGGTAAGATATGACGCGATCATGGATTCCTAGCCTACTTTTCCAATGACTCGGGAAGTAAAAACCCATATGCGAAGTCAAGTTCACATGCCATTTCTGTTTTTCTACACTACCTCATGACTTGGATAACCAAACCATGCACTGACTTGTGTGTGACTAATGGTCTGACTTGACCTTACACTTGACCAAGCTCTCGACTTCCATAAGGAGATGACACCATTTGGCGATGACCTATTTATGAACGACCACGTGCAGAAGCCCAGCGTGACTTATGATGATTTCATTCGACCTCTTGACTCGACGAGGTGTAAGTGATTACCTGTTCATCTCAACTACTCCAGCTTCGAACTTTGGTTCGATAGGTACCACAAATGACGGTGTGATGCATGACATGCTGTTTGGACAAAGAAAAAAATAGTAATTCAAGCTTCAGGACTACTCCCAAAGACATGACAATTCGACGTTTGTTTCCCGAAGATGAATGACATTCCAAAGAGATGCAGTTCAGCTTATTCAAAGTACATCCTGTCTAACACACGATGTACTTTCGGGGGCAAAGTGTTGACCTGCCTTTTGGCAAGGCCGTCAACCCATGGACCCATCACAGGATCGGTCAGGACTTGAGCATGGACTTGGACAAGCCCGGACTTTCTTCGCTCGAGGCTCCTTGGCTCGAGGGCTCTTGGATAGAAACACTTCAACTCGAAATACCTGGACAGGATGGTCTTGAGATCAACTTACACTACAACACTGATTTGGTCATGGGATCTATTTCATAGCCTACTTACTTGGCCCAACTACCTATTCTAATGCATATAAACTTGGATCAAGCTATAATCATGCTGCCACATATTGGAGGGGACCTCTCCATGTAATCAAGACTTAGCTCTATCATCGGCTATTCGCATGGATCAACCGACACATGGCAACTTGAATTGTTGAAGCCTACCGCCTATAAATACACCATGCTACATAACTAAGAAGAGGACTTTGGGCTGAGATCTGAGCCTGACTTTATAGCTCATGCATGCCCTCCACAACTCAATCATGGCTGCCAACCACTTTCACCTCAAAAATACTTGCTATATTCGTCGAAAACGACTATGTAATAGAGATCATGACGATCTCATTTATTGTATCTCCGACTTTATAATATTATTATGAGATTATAAAGTGGACATAGGCTCGTTGATGCCGAATCACTATAAAAACGTTGTTATCATGCTTTTTCTTGCTTTTTTTGATATTTCTTCATATATCATACTCAAATCTTACTTTTAGCCATTGATGACCACTTTTGGGCGTCAACAAAGTCATACTTACATTTAGCCTGAAAAAACAATTGCAATAGTGCCATATGGTTATATAAACAGAGCGTACAACTCAATTGAATTTATAGCTACAAAATCATTACACATATAGTGAGCAATCGTGTATTATTATAAAAAACCATATATTCCAAAATACATTTCAAAATTATACCATTATGACGTGCTAAGAATATTTAATCGTAAAACAAACAATCACCTTAATTTTTAGTACATCGTTGGAGCATGTAGTGCCAACATTCCCAGTTCCAAACCTTTTCAAGACCTGTCGATTTGTTCCCGTAAAAGCTTGTCCATATTGCTACTTTCATTTCTTCTAAAGTGTCCAAATATACAACTGTACAAATAGAAATTTCACCTATTTTGCCTAAAGTAAATTAACAACACTAACACTGGTAATTATGAATAAGTGCATCACAAACACATAGCTTAATTCCTAATAAAGCTCATGTTTGAATTAATGTGGTTTGAATAAATTGCCAGATCACGAAAAAAAATCATCAAATATAAAGATCAAACAAATTAACATCGGCTTTGAAACTCACACGATAATCAGATAAATCTCCATATATCATTCAATAATCGGATTCAATAGCTTCGGGAGTAATGTCTTCTTTCCTCTTCTGCTTCTAAACAGAAATCATATAATATGTATGAGTAAAATAATATACATTAAAAACGAGTATGGTTCATATAAAACAAAAAAAGCATATCATAAAATTGGCAACACACATGTTACCAATTTGTCTCTTCCACTCCTCACACAGATGTCAAGGCTGCTTATAACAACCTAAGGTCAAGTGTAAATAGTACTGAAACTGAATAAACTATGAATCAAAATTTTTCGCGACTCGTGACTAAAATAGATAGATAAATACCCAAATCGCCGGGGACATTGATCCGTTCACATCGTTATACTAACAGGATGAAGGAGAATAAAAAGTAGATGTAACTTACCAATTAAAAGGTGAACCTAAAAACCCGAAAACTGCATCTTTTATCCACTGTAAATTAGGTCAACTGAATTGGGGTAGCGTAGAACAAACTGAAGCGAGCAGAGATGTACAATACATTACATTAGGAAAGAATGGGTTAAAGTTGAAAAGGTAAGAGAGTAGATTATGGAGGGAAAATAGGGGCGCGTACAAAATATAGTTTGTTCAAGTTAAGATATTTTGGTCTACCGTGTATAATTGGCAGGAGAATTAGCAGTACTAAATATAAACTGAATTATTGCATTGTGTCCAAAATATTAGTACATTTCTTGTACTGCATGGGTGTCTGACGTTTTTGTTAGTCTGTTGTTGTTTATGGTATTTTTTACGGATCAAGTTATATTATTATTATTTTCGTTTTTTAAGATATAGAAAACAAATGATTGATTGGTTGTTCAATATTATCTTACAACGCTACTTAAAGTGTATTGAGTTGCTTGGTAAATTGTCCAAATATATTGCCTGGCAATGGCATGCAGTTTTAGAAGAGTCACAAGTAAGTTAAGAAAACATAACAGACAAACAACAATGTTTATTTGTCGGACAATGCAAAAAAATACATATCCAAGAAACAGAAAAAACATTTGCGCTATACGATTGGAAAATAATATCCAAGAAACATTAAATACAACCGCGCATGCATAAATTGTTTGGACCATCAAATTAATTTTAATACCAGGATAGATAGCTGAAATCCGTACCACTATTAATGCGAACCTCTTGCAATCAATTTTGCTTCAATCCTGTCCCATTCTGCAAGCTGCGAAAATAAATAAAAATCCGATAGACGTAAGAGAAGGTTATGAATAAAAACAATGTAAGTATGTAGATTGTGAGCGTACCACTTCAGGATCACTAAAAAAAGCATCCCTGTTATCTCTCTCTACATTCTCGTTGTTAATCAGGGTTGGGGACGATCAACGAATTGTTGGGAACTATTAACATTTGTTGATTGAGACTGAGGAATAGTGGATTGTGGTACGTCACACAAGATAGTGGGTTTTCCACTATTCACTGCTTGCTGGTGTTTAACTAAACGTGTGCTTTTACGTATCACCTTGTCAACCGAAAAGGTTAGTGTTTTTTAGTTGGTTTGTACTAATGATTTAGACTATAGTATTAAATATAAAAGTCAGTTGACGTAAAGGATGCAAGCACATATAAAGACAAAAAGAGGAAAGAAAATAAAATGTTGCTTGTATGAATGTAAAGTAGTAAAAAAATTCCTTTGTCATTTTTAAAGTAGAAGTTGATAACATGGTCGAGCCATAAGGTAGAAGATAGGAAGATGGAAATAAATGTTGTATTGGGTTTACATATTTATAGCAGTGAGGAGGCTATATTAGTTCCTATTTGGGCTGATGTGGGTAGTAGTTGGAGCAGTATACATGGAGAAAAATGTGGAGTTGGAAGAGGAAGCATGGAATTGATTGGCAAGTGCGATAAGTACAAAGTTATAAAAAAAATTGTTTACAAAAGCACCCAACGTGCAGGAAGTAATATCCTTGAGTACTTATTGTGGAACAATATAGTCTCATCTTTTGTTGGAGGAAATTTTAAATGAAAGGAGGAAGAAGGGGGCAAAATCTTTTAGTCCCACATCGGGAAAAATTAACATATATATCTCTATATATGATAAGGCTTGATGTAGTATATCAAAGGAAAGGGAAGATGGAAGAGATAAGACAATAACATGGACCATGGCATGGAAAATATTATTTAAGGGTCAAAAGATGGGCCTTCGGGTCTCGTGATCAGACGAGCCTCGAAATGCTAATGGACTTGCGCAGATCCACAAGCTTTTTGCGCGCGAGTTTTAGAATTCGTAACACTCCAGAATCGTTGCAAATAAATGGACGCGTCTACTCATCATTCAAAATTTGCAACGCTTCCAAACTGTTTCAAAACAAAAATATGTGACTGTTTGAATTCAAACAGTCATAGCCGTTGGAAACAGTTATTTCTCTTCGTTGCCTATAAAAAGGCTACCCGAATTCAGTTTTCTATAACTCAAATTCCTCTTCTTCTCCTTCCTTTTCTTCTTTTCTGCCATTAAAAATACCTCGAGACTCTGCCAAATTCTTGAGTGGATTATACGAGTTATAGTTCTACAGCCTATAACTCTTTCATCTTGTCACTGCAGCGATTAATTCCAAAATAGTGAATCGCCGTGTCTGTGCAAACACGTCGGTTAAAAGATATTCGATATCTGCTCCATGGTATCTTCAAATAGATTTGCCATTACTCGTACACAGAATTAAGAGGGCAAATACTGTTTTAGGATAGCTATCACCACATCGTGCCTCGGAGATTTGTGTTCTCAAAGATTAGAAGATCCAGTGACGAATTCGACATCCAACAATCTAAAATAGTATCTTTGTAATGGCTCCTCACAGTCTCAAAGAGTTCGCCGCTGATTTCGCAAAACTGGAGCGCTTTGATGGTGTCAATTTCCTACGCTGGCAGAAGAAGATGCGTTTCTTATTGGTGGGCATGAAAGTTGTTTATGTTCTGACTACGCCAAAACCAGTGGAGACAGAAGATGAAATTATTGCACAGACACGAGATCGGATCAAATGGCAACTGGATGATTATATTTGCAAAGGCCATATCTGTAATGTGATGACGGACGCACTTTTTGATATGTATTACAGCAAGCCAACTGCAAAGGATGTTTGAATGCATAGGAGGCGAAGTATTTGATGGAAGACATAACAAGTAAGAAATTTCTGGCCACCAAATTTTTTAATTACAAAATGACTGATGATCTTTCAGTAGTAGAGCAATTCAATGATATCATACACATACTTAATCAATTTAGTCAACATAAGTTAAATATGGATGAGGAAATTAAGGTTTCCTCTATAATAGAAAAATTACCTCCTACTTGGAAAGATCAGAGAAAATTACGGAAACACAAGAAGGAGGATATGAGTCTAGACAACCTTGCACAATATTTGCAAGTTGAACAACAACTGAGGCAAAAAGATGCCCAAGATGAAAAGGTTGTTGATACATCAAAGGTCCATATGGTGGAAGAAATGCAAGTAAATAATGCTTCGAATAACTCTTCTAATAAAAAGAGGAAAGGGAAGAACAACAACAATTCCCAAAATCAGAACAAGAAAGGCAAAAATGGCGGTTGCTACTTTTGTGGTAAACCGGTTCTGGAAAAGAAGCTGCAATCTGAAATAGAAAAGTTTGCCACAGTCATATCAGAAGTGAATATGATTGAACAAGACTACTCTTGGTGGATCGATTCTGGTGCTACTAAGCATGTCTGCATTGAAAAGAATCAATTCAAGAAACTAGAACCAACCGAAGATGAAGATAACCTTTATATGGAAAATTCAACAAAGGCAGTGGTCAAAGGGAAGGGGACTGTAGATTTGTGATTCACATCCGGAAAAGTTCTTACATTAAATAATGTGTTATGTACCTAAAATTAGGAAGAACCTTGTATCGGGAAGTCTTCTTAATAAGTTTGGATTTAAACAAGTCTTTGAGTCAGACAAATATGTGTTGACCAAAGGCGGTGTATTTGTGTGGAAAAGGGTACATATGTGATGGAATGTCTAAACTGAATGTTGATATTAATAAAAATATGAATTCTGCTTATATTGTTGATTCATTTTCATTACGGCACAATAGATTAGGACATGTTAATCATAAATGCATGCTTGATATGATATCTTTGAATCTAATTCCCAAACACCAAAATGATATGTTAGACAAGTGTAGGATATGTTCATTAACTAAGATCACTAGAAAACCATTTCCTCACAAACCAGAAAGTACAATAAAATTATTACAACTTATTCGTAGTAATGTATGTGATATACATAGTACTCCTACTGGAGGAGGAAAAACATATTTTGTCACATTTATTGAGGATCATCTAAATATTGTTATGTCTATCTTATGCATGCTAAAAGTGAAGTGTTAAATTCATTCAGTACTTATCAAACTGAAGTAGAAAACCAATGTGATGTCAAAATAAAAACACTTAGGTCTGATAGGGGTGGTGAGTATCAATTTCATGAATACTGTGAATTAGTAGGAATTATACATGAGACATCTATTGCTTACACTCCACAACAAAATGGAGTGGCTAAAAGGAAAAACAGAATTCTTACCGAAATGGTAAATGCAATGTTGTGTAATTCTGGACTTAAAACTAGTTTCTGGGGAGAAGCTTTACTTATCTCATGTTATATTCTATATAGAATACCTAACAAGAAAGTAAAGTTACTCTTTATGAACTTTGGAAGAAACAAAAACCAAATCTTGATTATTTTCGATCTGGGGCTGTAGAGCAATTGTTCGATTACCTGAACCAAAAATCAGGAAGTTAGGACAAAAGGCAATCGAGTGCATATTCTTAGGATATGCTCAACATAGCAAAGGATATAGGTTTCTAGTAATAGAACCTAATAGCTCTATTGATGTAAATACAGTAATAGAATCAAGGGACGTAGTGTTTTATGAGAATAGATTTACATCTGTTCAGAATAAACAGATTCGTGAAACGGTGGAGGTCAATACACCTTTTAATGAAATGGTGGAGGTTAATAAACAACCTATTGAACCTGTAGAAAACACTGATGAAAATATCGACGAAAATGGTAATTCTCTTAGGAGAAGTAAACGAAGAAGGATAAAAAAATCCTTCGGACCAGATTTTGTCGTATATATGGTTGAAGGATCTAGAAATAATGTAGATCATCAATTAATTATATCTACAAATATTGAATCTGACCCTTTAACATATGCTGAGGCAATGAAATCTCAAGATTCGTCATTTTGTCAAGAAGCCATAAATGATGAAATGGATTCTATCATGGGAAATAAAACATGGAAACTAGTAGATTTACCTCATGGTTCTAAACTAATAGGATGTAAATGGATATTAAAGAAAAAGGTTAAAGCAAATGGCACAATCGAAAATTTTAAAGCTAGATTAGTTGCCAAAGGGTTCACATAGAAAAAAGGAATAGATTATTTTGATACGTATGCCCCAGTAACTAGAATTTCAACTATTAGGACTTTAATTGCATCAACATCTATCTATAATTTTGAAATTCATCAAATGATGTCAAAACTGCATTTCTAAATGGAGAACTTGATGAAGAGATATATATGTCTTAACCAGAAGGTTTTGTGATGCCTGGACAAGAACGTAAAGTATGTAAACTTATCAAATCACTTTACGGTCTTAAACAAGCACCAAAGAAATGGCATGAAAAGTTTGATAAAACTATTATTTATAATGGCTTTAGGATTTTTGAATCTGACAAATGTGTCTATAGCAAGTTTCATTCAGGTAAAGGTGTAATTATATGCCTTTACGTGGATGATATGCTTATATTTGGAACGGATACTTCGAGTATTGAAGAAACTAAAAGATATCTATCTTCATGTTTTGACATAAAAGATATGGGAGTAGCTGAAATGATTCATGTAATAAGAATCACAAAAACAAAAGATAGGTTATTAATTACTCAGTCTCATTACATTTAGAAATTTTTGAAAAGGTTCAATCTATTCGATTGTAAACCTATGTCTACTCCGTTTGATCCAAATATGCAGTTGTACACTAATACTGGAAGAGCTATAGAGCAATTGGAATATGTTAGAGTTATTGGATGTTTGATGTATGCAATGACCTGCACACGACCAGATATTGCCTATGCTGTTGGAAAAATGAGTAGATATACTAGTAATCCTAGTCATATCCATTAGAATGTAATACATAGAATTTTAAAGTATCTAAAAGGTACCATAAATTATGGTATACATTATAACGGTTATCCGAGTGTAATAGAAGGATACATAGATGCTAGTTAGAACATTGGAACTGAAGATAATAAATCAACTAGTGGATGGATATTCACTCTTGGTGGGGGAGCGATATCCTGGGTCTCAAAGAAATAAACATGTATTGCTGATTCAACCACGGTTGCTGAGTTTATATCACTGGCTTTTGGTAGTAAAGAAGCAGAATCGTTAAGGAATCTATTATTAGAAATTCCTGTATGGACAAAACCTATGCCACCAGTATCTGTGCATTGTGATAGTCAATCTACATTATCACAAGCATATAACCAAGTTTATAATGGTAAATCTAGACATATTGGTCTAAGGCACAGTTTGGTTAGGCAAATGCTCACTAAAGGAGTAATTACCATAAATTTTGTGAGATCTAGCCTGAATTTGGCAGATCCATTTACTAAAGGACTTGCAAGGAACTTAGTAATAAAAACATCACAAGGAATGGGTTTAAAGCCTATACAATGCAATCCCCAAGAAGGAAACCCAAGTCAACATAATAAAGAAATTTGTTATCTTGAGTTCAAAGAGCAAAAGTACTTCATATGTTTGTGGTTGGAAGCACTATAATATTTAGTATGAAAAACTAAGTATTGTCATTCATTTCAAGGAAAAGTGCTTGGTACTTATAATGACAAAGAGAGGATGTTCTGCTTAGAACTTAGTAGGTTTATAACAGATATATTGTTGAAGTGTGTGTTATAAGGCACTTCTTATAAACCTACCAATATGAATGCAACATAGGTGGTGCCGCCTTCTACGAGATTTTGGCTTGATCTCTAAGGGCATTTCATGAAAGAAGATACTGACCCAAGGCCAATCCACGGGTCGAGCATACATGCTATCTGGATAAAATGAAAATAAGTGTGTGATAATCACATCCGGTAGATCATATAGGATCGATGGTTCAATGCTTAGTCAACCAAACCATCCTGATATACTTTGACGGGTCTTCACTATGTACAGATTCAAATCTATAAGACATCTATACTTATGCACAAATTTTCCTGCAAATAAATGACAAGAGGAAGTTATTTAAAATTTAGTGGAGGATTTTTGGAGGAAATTTTAAATGAAAGGAGGAAGAAGGGGGGAAAATAATTCAGTCCCACATCGGGAAAAATTAACATATATATATATATCTCTATATATGATAAGGCTTGATGTAGTATATTGAAAGAAAGGGAAGATGGAAGAGATGAGATAACAACATGGACCATGGCATGGACATTATTATTTAAGGGTCAAAAGATGGGCCTTGGGCCTTGGGTCTCTTGGGGTCTCGTGATCAGACGGGCCATGGAATGCTAATGGGCTTGCGCAGATCCGCTAAGTTTTTGCGTGCACAAATTTTAGAATTCGTAACACTTCAGAACCGTTGCAAATGAATGGACGCGTCTATTCATCATTCAAAATTTGCAATGCTTCCGAACTATTTCAAAACGAAAATATGTTACTGTTTGAATTCAAACAGTCATAGCCGTTGGAAACAGTTATTTCTCTTCGTTGCCTATATAAAGGCTGCCCGAATTCAGTTTTCTATAAATCGAATTCCTCTTCTTCTCCTTCCTTTTCTACCATTAAAAATACCTCGATACTCTATAGAATTCTTGAGTGGATTATACGAGTTATAGTTCTGCAGCCTACAACTCTTTCATCTTATCACTGTAGCGATCAATTCCAAGACAGCGAATCGCCGTGTCTGTGCAAACACGCCGATTAAAAGATATTCGATATCTACTCCGTTGTATCTTCAAACAGATTTGTCATCACTCATGCACAGAATTAAGAGGGCAAATACTATTTTAGGATAGCAATCACCACATCGTGCCTTGGAGATTTGTGTTCTCAAAGATTAAAAGATCTAGCGATGAATTCAACATCCAACATCTTCTTTATGCATTTGTTTCAACCACAAATATTTCATATTGTCACTAATTTTGTAAAGTAAAAAAGATAAAAATTGAATAAAATTTGTGATGTATTATTTATACAAAAAGAAAAAGTAAGCGATCACCATACAAGCAGATTTGCAACACCCAAATGCGGAAATTTCGAAATGGCTTAAAGCCGTTGCGAAATAGCAACGGCTTTAGTCCGTTTTAGACTCGTATAGCACGACCAAGGACCGTTCTAAATTTTACAACAGCCTACGTTGCTCGTAAATTTCAGTGCACCCATCAATATGCTCCCGTTCCCACCATAATACGCTCTCGTTCGCATTTTGTTAATTCATACTGAAAAAAGCCGCTGCCCTAGATCTGAAAAATCCATCTCTCTTAATCATCTCCCCCATTCTAAAATCGATATAATCAGCTATCAATCGTATGTAATCGTAATCGGCCTGCAATCCGCCATCATCTCTTAATCAGCCATCATCAGGTAATCGACAATCTTTTAATTTGAGCTTTATTTCAGTTTGCAGTAAATGGATTGAGTTTCACATACGTAAATCATAGTTGCCTTCTGGCTAATTTCCTTGAATTTTCGATTGGAAAATTGGATTTGTTGCTCTCGTGCTGATATTTTGTACTTTTTGGTGTAAAACGTGAAAGCTCACAGGGCCTTATTGGTTTGCTCTTTGAAGTTTTTAACAAGTAAATAATACAGTAGTTGAAATTTTAATATCATGATTAATTGATTATGCAAAGAAATTTTTTCGTGATTAATCTAACTTCAGCATGGTTCTAGCAATCAATAACATAAGCTGTGAAAAAGAAAAGACAGGACTAAAAAAATTAAATTCATGTTATTAACAAGTGTCAAGCTGAAAAGTTGTATTCCAGATGTGCCCACTACACATTGTGGATTCTAAATTTTAAATTTGCATAATCATGATATCATAAACAATGCAGTTATTGTAAATAACTATTAGATTATTTGCAGGACTTTGTTTTCAGGTGCTAATTCTGGTCATTTTTCCAAACCTTTGTCTCGCAGATTACGTCCACCTACATTCAGGTATATACACGAGTGTAGAATACATGTCTTGATGCTAGTTTTTTATTTTTATTTTTTTCTGTTCAGTGAATGTGTTTCTAGAGGATGGTATTTGAGTGATGATAAGGTATTGGATTTTTGAAACATTTTCATGGTTTCCATAGCAAATTGTTATTATGATTGTTGAAAAAATAAACTTGTGTGTGGTGTTAAATTCTGTATTTTTTAAGTCAAGAGTCATGTCCATGCAATATGTCAAAATTTGTGTCATTTCATATTAATCTAGAAAAGTCTGCATGTAATATATAAGGCATGCAGTAAATTAGTATTGTCAGTATTCATGCGTAAACAAAAGAAATAGCAGTAACATATTAATATAACAAAGTTTGAAGTCTCTCTCTAACAATGATAACAGCTAACATGGTTACTCTACAATAAATCTCAAGGCCCGATACTTCCAGAGACCGATCTGATCGAACCCAGAGCCCTGCCGACTCCAGGAATCATCACTACTAGTGCACCGTTGGTGCAACACCGGTACACTGACGGGAGATCGTATAATGTTTGGATTAGTTTTTGACTCAAAACTATATCGCATTTTTCATGATATAAGAATTTATGTGTATGAGTATGCCCACGCTCCTAAATATGAATTTAGTTGAGAGCATTGCTAATTGGTTCATGCTTACCATATAAATATTATCCATATGAGGAAGAAACTAGGATTTTATATTTTAATAAAAATTAAGTTTGGATACTAATTGATTCATATCTTTAAAAGACTGATTTTGAAGACGAGACATTATTTTGAAATCTTTATGTATAACTTATCTTCTCTAAGGAAGATATATGGAATTTTGCTATATATATTTTATTTATTTATAATTATCTGTTATTCAATAATAATAATTTTAAATTGATTGAATTAAAGTCTTTAAATCATATATATATATATATATATATATATATAAGAAAAGAGATTTCAAAGCAACTTACATATATATAAATATCTTTGCCTATAAGAGTAGTTTCTTTCTTAAACATAAAATTTAAAGTAGATTATTCTAATAGAAATTTGATAACTTCAAATAAATAAAGCATTGTTCGTACATTAAGTTTCTAAAATAAAAATGAGCGTGTATATAAAAATGTGGTAGGATTATGGTCGGGTTTGGCCTTGCAATGATGTTTTGCAAGTATTCAGGGAAACTGGAAAACAGAACTAAAAGTTGAAATGAGCTATAACGGCTATTTTAAGAAGTGAGGAAGTGGAATTGTTTGAAATGATGTTTTGCAAGTATTCAGGGAAACTGGAAAGCAGAACTAAAATTTGGCAGTGGAACAAAACTACACCAAATCAGAACTAGAATGCAATACACACACACACACACACACACACACACACACACATATATATATATATATATATATATGAGGAAAAAATGAGACCTGTAAAATCAAAAATTGTTCACACTAAAACCGAATGGCGGATGAAGGTTAAAAAAACTGCAAACGTACAGTGCAAAGAAAATAAAGACTTTTTTGAACGTAAGTACAATGAAATGAAGTTGAAAACAAAAATAGAAACAAAATGAAATTTTTAGGTATGCAAGTATGTGGAAATGTCAAAACGACACATGTAAAAACAGCAAGGGAACTACGAGAGAAAAAGATAACTCCCACTCACAATTGCGCACATGTCTCCATATTTATCACCACAGTACTCATGTACAATGAGAAACTCACTTATCTGCACTTACTGTATGCATTTGTTGCTTATAAGCAAATCTTGAATGGCATTAAAATGCACTTTCAAAACATAAGTTTATTTTTAAAGAAATGCGTGTAAGTTATTAATGTATACCTAAAATTTTTGTAATCTATCCATATACTTATCCAAAAAATAGATATATGACATTTAAAAATGGGGTACAGATGTTGATACAAAGATAACCATTCATATTCAAGAATTATCCGTGCGGCTTTTATCAAAGACTATACTTGTTGATACAAAAATTATCTGTTTTATTTCTTCACGATTATCGCTTAAATTATATGTATTTTAACATAATTAAATATACTAATTTATTATTTTGTAAAGTTGAAAGTCTACAAAACGAATGTTAATTGCTCAAAAATATATATCATCATCATATTTATTTATTTTTAGCATTTTAGCAATCAATTGGGTTGAAAAAGCTTAATATTAAGTTAAAAAAATTTATTTATGTTCATTTATTTATCGACTATTGGCGGAGCGGATAATTATCCGATATCCGTCTGTATCTGTGGATGCGGATATCCGATATCCGAAAATGATTTCGGATGCGAATTATGTCAATACCGCAAGTAAGATTAACTTTGACGAGCTTAGTTATCATATAGTCAAATGATCCAGAAAGTTTAGGTAATGAGTGCGGATTATGAAATGAATTATTTTGTTAATGTGGATTATGTCCATCCTATTTTCGTTTCCGAAAATGATTCAGAAAGATAAAATGTTATCAGTTTTATAAGGTGTTTACATAGTTCGTTGTCTAATGCCGTAAGTAAGATTAACTCTGGGGACATGCTAATGTTGATCCTCATGCAATAGTTACACCACTTATTAGAGGGAAACCAAAGACTTATTATACTGCAATGCTCGAGGCTGTAAATTTTGTCAGTGAGAAAATTGAAGCAGTTGGATGGAAGGATGGACATGGAGTAGGAAATATGATTTTTGGGGATGTTAAAATTGATGAGAAATAAGATTGTGAAGGATATGGAGCATCCAAGGACGTGGGATTATGGAAAGAAATTTGAACCATGCTATGTTATTTCTGACTTGGACAGTGCTCAGTTGTCAGATATAACTTTTCATTCTGTAGGTGTGGATGTGACAATGAAACCTTTGAATACATTCATGGAGCTTAGGAAAGATGTTTTCTGCTTAGGTTTTGTTCTGAGTAGTGCTATGATTTATTTTAATTGTAAAATTTTGCATCTTCAAGCTAGAATGATTGGTGTCTCTATTTTTCTTTTGGTTGCTCCTACTGTTTGTACTGACATAAATGGACGCACATTAGAAACAAATTTGGTATTAGAAATTAAACTGATTAATTATTTTTTCCCATTTTTGTTTTTGGCTATTTGATTTTGTTTGATTTCATTTTCTTTTCATTATAGTTTTCCATGATTGTGTATTTTAGGACTAATTGCTGTGGGTGCACTCAAGTGATTCCATTTATTTTTTCTTTTATGAACTTTCTCGAATTAAAGTATGTGATAAAAGCACGTTGTATCAAAGTATTGACATAATCCGCATATAATCTGCATTAACGTGAACTGGTTGTGATAAAAACATGTTAACAAGAACTTTTTGACAATACTTTGACTAAATATATGTAGCATCAAAGTACTGACGTCAAAGCTAGTAGCGACAGTCCCGAGCTTTGATATTATATGCATACGCAACTGAAATGATTTCAAGTAAACTAAGCAGCGAAATTCACCAAAATTGGTTGTGATAAAATGCATGATTCTAATCGTACTAATGTAGAACCATGTTTTGATTTTTTTTTTTCATTAACTTGCCCATCGAACCAACATTCCATTTACCAATTTAATACAACATCCAATTTTTTAGCTTTTTCAACTATGGCTTATGCTTATTTAACTAATATTTTGATTATGCCTTCTTTTAGTTCTTTTATATATTAAATTATATTTTTGGGTACTGCAAAAAAATATAGAATTACATTTGATACTTTGTTAAACATGCTCATGGAGACGATGTGCCATTTACACATTTAATACTCAATACATACATTAGGCAATGAGTGCGGATTATGACAATACCATAAGTAAGATTAACTTTGGCGAGCTTCACGTTCCAACAACCATGAATGTCCAAAGTCTTCAGATTTGAGCACTTAGTCATCATAGCGTCCAATCCAATATCGCCGAATTAACCATAAGCGAGCTCAAGGCACTTAATGAAAGGCACTGTATTTGCGACTGCAAGTGCTTCTGATTCATCCATTTTGGTAGCAGCGCCCATTGTCTTCGCTCATGAAATCAAGTTGCCATAGTGACATATTTCTTCTCAAATATGTGAGGAATCTGCAGTTTTTGCCTATGAGTTTAACGCACGTGTACTGTGTAGGCAGTAGCTAGCATCCAGCGTAGTTATTAGGTGAAGAGATTTTATGTGAGCTGATACTTTTCGATCAGAAACTTCACTCATCGGGATCTTTAGGACCTTTAGGAAATTGGTGCTGGCGTAGAAAACATTTGATATTTAGAACATTGAAAAGATAACTAATGAAAGAGAAAATGCAGTGTGCTTTTGAAATGTATGAAGCCTTCTGTGTGGTTAAAAAAAGTAAACATCCAACCATCAAGATTTAGCTAAAATTTGACATTGTCGGCACCACTATGATACCATGAAGTTTGTAGTCATGAAATCCAGTGAGGATTATACATGTATTAAGGTAATTTATTTGGTGAAAAGCCTCAGAAAGCATGATATTTGGAATGTTCGGAGGTTTAATGTCTTGGCATTTGAGTTGTAGAAAAGGCAAAAATATGAAATCTCATGGGTTAGCTTAAATTCAATGTTGTCAACATTCATATAACTTGAAAGGCAAAAAAATCTGCATTTATATAAATGAATAATGCACAAATAATATACAGTCATATCTTTTTGTACAATGAACTAATGTTAGATTGCATCTATTCTGAATCCGGCAATATTGACGAAACAAGGATCTAGAGTTTTTTGATTGGTAACTTGCTAAACAATTCAAATGTGTCAATGGATAAAAACATAAGTTTTGACCTTTCATTATGTCCGCCTAAACCAAGTGCAGATTAACATTTTACACGATTAAAGGGAAATTTTGTACTTGATAAATTTTAGTGTTGCCACTGTATTACCATAAAAATAAGATAACACCAACAATTTAAAAAAAACATAAATATGATAACTCACTGTTTATGAATATTACGATAAAAATTAATCCGAGAAACAAAATTATACACTGACTAGCAAAGGTTTTTGGGTTTGGTAAACATAGAACATTTATGAATTGATCCATGTTTCAATCAAGTAGAAACTAAAAATTATCAAACTACTGCAGTTTACCACAGTCCTATATTTTAGACCAACAAGTCAAGACAATGGTCAATTGCCTGAACATGCATCAACTGGGCTTAATTTTAAATGTTCCAACTGAAACATGTACAAATAGTGGAACCAAATAAGCTATAAGAAAAAACAGTGCTACAAAATACAGTATCTGGTATTGCATCTTTATCTGAATTTGATCACTTTGATACACTATCTAATATATATTGATTATAGTTATAGATGTTTTGCCACTTCATTTTGCTAACATTTATTCACCTAAATTCATTAACGGATACTCAACTTTCTTGCTATGAATTGAATTTTTTCTCCACCTCTCCAAATGAAAAGGTTTCTTGAAAATTCTAGTTCAATTAATATACTGTATTGAAATCATACTCAGACTAGATAAACAGTATTGAAATCGCCCGGTATATTCCAAGGAATATAAATAGAATTTTTGCGTAGAGGGTGGTTCTTTTTTGGTACTTGTTGTCAGTAAAATAAAGTGTAATAAGTGAAAAGAAAAACTTGTTGGAATGCAAAAACAGTTGATTTGTGTAAATAGAAACAATTAACTGTTTTTGTTACTTTTTTAAAGTGCAAACTTTATTTTAATGAGTAGAAAAATAGCGTTAAATCAACAAAGTATGCTATTGTCGTGTTTCGAATAGAAATGGACTTGAAAGATGGAATTCAGCGGAGGACAGTGTGAAATGTAAATGCACAACGCTATTGTCATTATTTACCCTCTTTTTTTACATGTTCTTATGCATGCTTTTTAGATAACATTACAATCATAATTATATACTGGTAAGTTGTGTCATGATGCAATTACACTATTCTCATTTCTTTTATGCAGGGAGGTGCGGTAGCGCTATAGACTAGGCTTTGGCTCAAGAAGAAAGCAGAAGCAACAATAACTTATGTGTTATTTTCATTCAGCAGGATGGTATGCACAACTAATATTGTAATATTATTTTGGTGCAGTTGAAATGTACCGTAATATTATTTGGGCTACTTCTGTTGAACTTTGTAATGCACGATAATTTTATTTTTGTTGTTGCAGACTGTTAGAAGTCTAAGTTTGTAATGATATATATTGTTGAACGTTAAAAGCTTGTTGTTAAGTTTGGTCTTTGTGTTGAATCTTTAAAAAATATCTGGCTTAGTGATCTTTCTTTTGTGATATTGTGTTAAATTTGTAAATGTTTGTATTGCGTATGAAAACTAAATGAATTTTGTATTGTAGGAGAGCCCAAAAAAGCATATTATTTTTTTATAAAAAGAGATGCGAATTCGCAACGGCTATAAGCCGTTGCTAAATCAATAAAATAGCAGCGGCTTTGAGCCATTGCTAAATTTTTGCCACTTTAGATTTTGCAACGGCTCATAGCCGTTGCTAAATGATTTTGCAGCTGCTCAAAGCCGTTGCGAAATAGCATTTCTGGTGTAGTGCGACTCTAATAAGGGTGACCACAACATATACAAACAAAACATGTATACTATATAGCTATAAATATGTTAACAGATACGTAAGATGCAAATAAAATGATATTACCTGAGACCACAAATTGCCCATCAAAAGTAAAAGCAGTCTCGGTTGTTAAACTTTGAGATGGCTCTAACTGAATCCACAAAATTGGAAAAAATTAGATTGTGTCAGAAGGCTATAAGACATTACTTTATTGAACTGAAATAGGAAAACAAATAGAAACACAGAAAAACTCCCGATACAGGTAGAGTTGTGCAAATGTGAAGATTGAAGATCGCCACCTGATTCCAAACCGATTATGCAGCACTAAGTGTGACACCTTTAGGCTCACCTATAGCATTGACACTCCTTTTCGACATCCCCATGAAAACATAATAATCCATAAATTCAGGATGATCCAATGCTTTCTACTCCCAGACTCGTGTAGAGCTACCCATACTTGAATGCTCCAAGTTTTAGTGCTTATTTACCAAGTACCACCACCTCCTCTTGTTGGAGCCAAAAACATCAAGTACCCCATGATAAGACATCCAAAAGGTAGAACACTTTGAATACTTAATACAACAATCTTTTAACGAAATTTAAAATAAGAAATCATAAAATAGTCTGAAAAGAATCATACCCCAATATCCATCAAAGTTGATCTTCGATATCTTGAGTGAATTGCCAATAATTAAGGTCTAAGTTGTCTATGCACTTTGCTAGGGATCTGATCGCAGTGTTGGAATAAGAAGTCAGCACCGCCACTAAACATTGTCAGGTGCATATGTTATAACAAAAAATCAAACATTTAACAATAGCCATTAACTTTTTTCATGTTTGGCTTGCTGATTATGTGAACATACTTCGTTTAAGCTTCAGACAATAATAAAACGCTAGAACCTCTGAGAATTAAAAGTTAACCATTTTTCTATCATGCTCAGCAATATTTCTAGTATCTTAAGGATACGTGGTTGACGTCACATTGTTTGTCATATGCAACAGAAATCTAACCATTCAAACATAAATCATTGTAATGCAATTATGAAAAGTTAACCATTCATTGAACTGGCTTTATTATTATGAAATTATTGGCTGAGCTCTCTGGAATGACAGGAAATGGACTGAAATACGAAAGAGAATATGACAATAATTTTATTTTGTCAAATAAGAATCAAACCACTTGTAAAAGTATGTAAAAGTTCATCTTGTTAAATTACATTGTGAATCAAAATACAGAAATTGGAAGTAAAAGTTAGTAAGTGTCCAGGCCGTGATACCAAAATAAAGGAATTGGATTAACAACTTGTAAGCTTCAACTTGGATGCAAAAAATATATTGAAAGCAATGCTTACCGTGTTCACTTAGTAATCATTTAGTTTTGGTGGATGAATACGTCGCAGATCCTTGAGCTTCATGCTGTATAAACAGGACAAACATGAATAAATTAGGAATACAATTGTCATGCCAAATTTTGTCTTGCTAAAAAAAATAAGATAATTAGAAAAATTAGACAACAAAATGTAGGGGTGAAAATACAAAAAAAAAAACAAAATTCATTACCATGCACAAATTTCATTAATCCAACTATTTATAGAAATAGTCATGAGAACCATGACACCCACTAAACTAACATGAAAGCATAAGTGGTAAAGTGACATATAAGGTAACAAATTATTTATTTCAATGTATTGAGAACAAAAACGGAGAACTATTTTTTTATCCGCTTCCTCCTTAAATGTTATATATTTGTTCATATTCTATTTTGAAAATCAAAATTTGCATACTATATAAATGTGTATACATGAACACACACATAATAGATATAAGAATTGCCGAAGAATTCAAGCATAAAATATATAATAAGCATACTTACGATAACACAATACATACTGAATATATATATATATATACATATATATATATATACAGTTTAGAAGTTCACATATAATTTCATTATGAGGTGCATTATATTAAGAATAACTTCCTTCTCTAAAACCATCTTGTTGCCGATATAGGTTGATAAGATAAAAGTAGGTTTATCAGATGTACTTGTGTTGAAACATAATACGGAAGACAACCTATCTAATAAGGCAAAATGGATCAACAAAATCTTGGTAATTAAGCACCCAAAATCTGAGTTTTTCAGGATTTAATTTTGTATCATTTCTTTCTTTCGAAACAATACTCCACGAAGTATCAATCATGTTAGAGCTCCTAAACAAACAATTCTGTATTGATTTGCATGTTGCATACTTTAGTTTACATTATTTCTTTTGCTGATTTGCATTATGTTAATGCATAACATAACTGGGAAATGACTATAATCCTTTATCACTTTAATATTCTGATTGTATTAAGTGGTAAAAGTATACTTTGATATTGAACTTCATTCAATTCATACTTTCATTTAGCCTAAAAAAGCAATTGCAATAGTGCCATATGGCTATATAAACAGAGCATACAACTCAATTGAATTTCTAGCTACAAAATCATTACACATATAGCAAGCAATATCATATTATTATAAAAAAACCATATATTCCAAAACACATTTCAAAATTATACCATTATGACATGCTAAGAATATATAATCGTAAAACAAACAATTACATTAATTTTTAGTAAATCACTAGAGCATGCAGTGCCAACATTCACATTTCCAAACCTCTTCAAGACCTATTGATTTGTGTCCATATTGCAACTTTCTTTTCTTCTAAAGTGTCCAAATATACAACTGTACGAACAGCAATTTCACCTATTTTGCCTAAAGTAAATAAACAACACGAACACTGGTAATTACGAATAAGTGCATCATAAATGCATAGCTTAATTCCTAATAAAGCTCATATTATGCCTCAATGTGGTTTGAATAAAATGCTAGATCACAAAAAAAATCATCAACTAGAAAGATCAAATAAATTAATATCGGGTTTGGAACTTGTAACGACCCAGTTTTTGGACTAGTTTTATAATCCATAATATATAGATTATACTGATGATTTAATTAACTAAGACTTGTATATCTGGAGAATATTAGAGTTAAATTAAACTAAAATTAAATAGAATTCGTATATAAGTAAATATCAGGAAAATTCCAATTAAATATATTCGTTGATGGTTTAAAATTCTTTAATCAACCTACAGGTATATAAAACAAGTATTTTTTGTCTGATCGTTTTTATTGTATATTTATTTGTTTTAAAACTCATGTGAATATAAAATGACTTAAATAAAGTATTAGATTATTCACGTAAACCAATTTGGATTTTTACTTGAAAATATAATAAGAATATGATTTCTTTATAGGAATGAAAACCAAAGGAAAATATTCATTTTTGGAAGCTATTATTTAATTTGATAGTGTTGATAAGATCAAACTCATTTAAATTACTATAATTATTTTTTATAATCATGTTTATGTATGTAATAACTTGTTATACGTATATATATATATATATATATAGAAGTATATGTTGTTTTAAAACTTTTTGCTTACACATGCTTTTGAATTCATAAAGATATTAAGTTATCTAAAGCTACTAATGAATATAATTAAAGTAATGTCATATTACTTCACACATTAACATAAAAGAATCCCTAGGCTATGACACCGCACGTCCGTTAATGTCACTCATTAAGAGAATGCATTAAGTTTTAATACATAAACCCAATACATCATCAAAACTTCTGTCTTGCATTTAAAACATCTGAGTACAAAATAAAAGAAGCATAATCCCCAAATAAAAACATAGTCATAATAGCAAACATAGCAGCTTGAGAAATACATCTAAGCAGGTCCAGCAAAATGGTAGCAGAATCCTGGTCAAGCTTGTGTATTCCTACCCTGAGAACCTGGGGGAGAACGGAAGAAAGAAGAGGAAACCAAAAGGGTCAGACATGAAGTCTGGCGAGTCCAGTTACTTTTAGCAAATAAATAAGTAAAAGTATCATGACAGGCATATAAAGTGGATGAGAAAGGTTACATCACAAAAGGCAGGTATGACAAGGTAAACGTGATAGAGTGTATATGCTTCTCTAATGATTATACTGCACTGATGCTAGTATAACTAGGATGAGATCATCCCAACAACTATAAGATGGTAGACTTAGGTGTACTTTTGGCGAGAGGTTTTAACCTCATACAATCAACAGGCAGCCCAACCTAACAGGCTCCAAATTTTTTTACCAATGTCTAGATGTATCATAACTACTACCCTAATAGATCGGCTCCCTACTCCGTAGGTACCATGTGCTGGCCCTACAGTAGGATGTATCACTTTCTAAAGTGGCAACCCTTCATTGATGTGCACAACCATATCTACAGATGTCACAATGGTTTTATCCCCTCTACCCGGACAATGCACACACATGACCCCGGTCGGTTTGCGTCGTCCACACCGTCCTCCACATTTGGATCTCTTACAATCAGCCAAGTAAGCATGCCCCGACTCCAAGCTAGGGCGAAGTACTTGTTTCATACTGTTATATGGGTTACTGAATGAAACGGGTCCCCTACACAAAATGATGCAAGCTCTCTCCACTGTCTTGCATCCCCACTAGGATTTCCATAGGTTATGCTTACCTAACGGTGTCTTTAATTACATAACCCCAACCGGTTAAGTTTGTGGGCCTATATATAAATATTACCCACCCAACCCAGACATACTTAACCCTCCCACTGTTTCAACCAAGTTTACTTAACCCCTATTCAAATTCATGTTCATACAATCCTTATGGATTCAACTAGGTTATGCATTCAACTTTATTTCCATTTTCATTTATGCTTATAATATACTAGACTTCCCACATTGAGCCTACAACTTGTGGACACTGGATATGCCGGTCAGTTCTGGGCAGACTTCTTCCACAAGTCGGGCTTAACCATGTGTCTTAGCACGTCTCGTGTTTATGCACTTAGAACCCTCACATTACATTCAACACTTGCGGTCTCTGGATATGCCGGGCGGTTTCGGGTAGAATTCCACCACAAGTACAATACAACCTTGTGCCTAGGTGCGGCTACAGTTTCTAATTATTGTAATCCTAGGCATTTCAATTGTTAACCAATTATTCCTATGTCGTTATAGGTTTTCATGACTCTTTTCCCTAGTCATGTTCATAATAAACCATGTGTCCCTAAATTCATATTTATGTACATTATTCAAATTATGCCAAATTTCCCATTTACAAGTCATGCCCCAATTTTACCATTTTTCGCCTCGTTCCTAATCTAACGCATTCACATATTTAGCAGCATGCCTAGGCCCGAAAGTAGCCTAGCTATATAAAATAATAGGGAAAGTATTAAGGGAAGATGATAGAAATGATTATACTAACAAGATTGACATAAACACATAGTGGCATATTGATAAGATAGGCATATAAGAGCATATCTAGTGAACATAAGATAATAGAACTGATTCTAACATAATAGGGATGACATGACAGGCATGATAAGATCTAAACAATGATTTAGACGTCCAACAGATCTAATTTGGCTATAAAAATAATAGAACAAGTATAAGGTGACCTAAACAGTGGATTAGATCTATAATCAAAGGTAGATCTGGCATGATAAAGGTTAAGATCCAAGTCATAGTCTTGTCAGAATATCATAGATACACAAGTTATAACAGATCTGATATGATTCAAGCAGTCATAGCATAGATCCAAATTATAGTCATATCATGTTTTACTTTTTAATTATTTAAATCTAAAAGTAACTTAAACTCATAGTGTTTGGATCTAGAAAAATAAAAGGAGAATAACAGATGTTGAATCACAGATCTACACTTGAACTCTAGACTTGATTAACTCGATTGCAGAAGAAGAAAAAGGTTTGATTCAATCTGGGCAGAGACAACATCTAGTCCTCTATTATTTTCAGTGGTGAAGAAACTAGAGAAATGAGGCTACATTTATAGCTAAAAGCCCCCCGAAACCCTAATCTGCCCAGTCTGCCGTAGGAGAGTCGACCCACCCCTCGGGGGGTTGACCCATGGGTCGACACCCCCCTTGAGGGGTACACATCCCCTTAAGGGGTCGACACCGCTGGGGGGGATTTTTGCTGCTCACCTAATCTCGAATTTTCAACTGATTTCTGGATAGGTTTGAACTGTTAAATATATATGTATATATATATTTATCTTGCGCGTATACAAACTTCAAACCTTAATAACTTCCTCATACGGTGTCCGTTTTACGTAAACCAGGTGTCTATTTTGACCAGAATTCCGAGACGAACGCAACGGTGCAGTCTATTTCACTTAGTTTTGAATATTAAATTAATTATCCTTTAATTTATCGTTTTTATTGTTATCAAAATACGGGGTGTTACATTCTCCCCTACTCAAAGGATTTCGTCCCCGAAATCTCCAAGTTAAGAAGAATGTATATCCTACCATCCACATCCATCTACTATCCACCAATCACAGGCATCAATTGTCCTTAAAAGATTTCTAATGCTTATATGAACATATGCAAAGGTGTGTGCATATGTCCTAATATTAATGCAAAAGATCAGGCGGTCTACTGATTCAGTCGACCTCCTTAGTGCAATGTATGTTAGTGCCATGAATCCAACATGTATGCAACAATCCTATTTTAACATGTAAGTTATTTATGTGTGCAAAAACATCCATCCAAATGCAACATCCATATGATGATACATTCAATTTCATCCATTAAAAGAAAAAAAATGCACACACATCCATATGCAATATGAAAGTGATCGAGCCGATCTAGTGCCTAATGTGTGTGTATATGCATCCACGAGCTACCACTAGCAAACACATGCATCCACTTACATCCATCAAACATAACATGTCTCAAACACATGTTTACATCCGTGGGATTCCTATCTAAAGGTCGAACATTCGATTGATAGGATATACTTAAATGATAGAAACAAATAAGAATAAAAGCTTTGGAAAAGGAGATAAGAACATACCCCTGAAGAGAAAATGATATGAAGCTCGAATCTTGTCTTCAATCTCTCAAGTCGCATCCTCTGGGTTGTCTCCCCACTGAACCTTCCTCAACTTAACCTCTCTATTGTGAAGCTTCTTAACTTCTGATCCAAGAACACGGGTAGGAACTCGTCTAATTGTTGCCTCCCGTTCCACCTCTACTTCTTCCAATATACTCGGTTTAGCTACTTCTAGGGTATCATGAAGCACATCCGCAAATGAGAAATGTGGAAAACATCATGGACACCGGATAGTCTCTCGGGTAGCTTTACTCTATAGGCCATTTAGCCAATCCTTTCTGTTATGGGAAATGGCCCTAAAAATCTTGGCACCAATTTCCCTACAGATCCGAAGTGAACCACATTCCTTAAAGGTGACGCCTTAATGAAAACCATACCTCCTACTTCAAATTCAATGTTAGTCCTTCTCTTGTCTGTATAGGATTTCTGCCTGTCTTGAGCGGACTTCATTTGTCTGCGGATAAGATCAATCTTCTTGGACATTTCTCTAACCATATCCAGTCCAAGTAGTAGTCTTTCTGCAGATTCCCACCAGTAGGTCGGTGATTTACAGGGTCGTCCGTATAATTCTTCGAAGGTTTCCATGCCAATGCTAGCTTGATAATGGTTATTGTAGGCGAACTCTACTAAAGGAAGATACTCTTCCCAAGTCCCTCCGAAGTCTAGGATACACGGCCTTAAAAGATCCTCAAGAACTCTGTTTTCCCTTTCCGTCTGTCCATCCGTTTGAGGGTGATAAGTGGTGCTTAAACACAACTGTGTACCTAATGCTTCTTGCAAGCTCCTCCAAAATTCACTGGTGAAGATGGGGTCACGATCACTTACGATGCTAGAAGGTATTCCATGAAGATGGACTATCTCACGAACATAAACTGCTACCAACAATGTTGCCGTCTTATTGCTCTTAAGCGGAATGAAATGAGCGCTCTTAGTAAGTCTATCCACTACAACCCAAATGCTGGTATTGCCTTTCTTTGATCTAGGAAAACCATCTATGAAATCCATAGAGATGATCTCCTACTTCCACTGTGGAACCTCCGTAGGATGAAGTAAACCACCGGGCTTCTTTTGCTCACCTTTAACTTGCTGGCAAATCGAACATTGAGAAAAAACTCCGCTACATCTTTCTTCATCCTAGCCCAAAATAAAACCCTCTTCATGTCCCTGTACATCTTATCGCCACCTGGATGAATGGTCATCTTAGAACAATGGGCTTCTTCTAGGACCGTCTTGATCAAACTCCCAATTTGAGGAACACAAAGCCTTACATCTCATCGCAACAACCTTTTACTGTCTGTGGAGTATCTACTGAGGTGACTAGAAGTCTTCCCTTTACTGAGATTATCCACAATGTCAAAAAACTGTGGATCCTCTCGCTGCAAAGTTCCTATTTGGTCCATAAGAGTAGGTTGTACTTCCAGTAATGTGAATAAGTTAGGCAAATGCTTGGTGGAGAGTCTAAAGTCAAAAGTTGATATGAACTCCAAGCTTTTCCTTTCCACAAATGGAGGACTCAAGGTCATCCTCTGCCTACTCAGTGCGTCTGCTGCTACCACATTACCTTTGCCAGGAGTATAAGAAATGTCAAAATCATAAGATGCTAGGAACTCCATCCACCTTTGGTGCCTCAAATTTAGATCCTTTTGCGAGAACAAGTACTTGAGAGATTTATGATCAGTATACAACTCGAACTTCTCTCCAAGAAAATAATGGCGCCACGTCTTAAGCGCGAACACTATGGCAACTAGCTCTAAGTCGTGGGTAGGGTAGTTCTTCTCATGAACTCTTAGTTGTCTGCCTCCATAACATACTACCCTCTCTTCTTGCATCAGAACCACACCAAGACCCGAACTACATGAATCAGTGTATACGGTAAACACTTTATTCCCATCGGGTAAAGTCAAGACCGAGGCTGTTGTCAGAGCCCTCTTCAATCGCTGGAAAGCAACATCACAATCTATATCCCATGAAAACGCCAAATTCTTCTTCGTCGGCCTGGTGAGTGGGGCTGATATCTTTGCGAAGTCCTTAATGAACTTCCTATAATAGCCTGCTTACCCCAGAAAGCTTCTCATCTCAGTTGCATTCTTTGGAATCTGCCAATCCTGAACTATAACCACCTTTGCGGGATCTACTACTATCCCTTCTTTAGAAACCACATGCCTTAAAAATCTCACCTCTTTTATCCAAAAATGGCACTTGGGGAATTTTGCCTTAAGATGATGCACACGCAGAGTTTTCAAAACCTCCCTTACATGCAAGGCATGCTCTTCCTCGCTCTTCGAGAATATTAGGATACATCAACAAAGACCATGACAGATTTATTTAGAAACTCCCGAAACACCCTACTCATCAGATCAACAAAATAGGCAGGTGCATTCGTTGACCCAAAAGGCATAACGAGCCATCCAAAGAAACCATCTGGAGTCCTAAAAGCGGTCTTATCTATACTGTCCTCATCCACCCTCAACTGATGAAACCCCGTGGCTAGGTCTAACTGAGAGAATATCGATGCACCAATAAGCTGGTCAAACAAGTCATTTATCCTTGGGAGTGGGTGCCTGTTCTTCCTAGTGAGTTCATTCAACTCCTTATAGTCTACACATAACCGAAGCGAACCATCCGCCTTAGTCGCGAATATTACTGAAGCACCCCATTCAGATATGCTTCACCTAATAAACTCTTTCTCAAGCAACTCCCCCACTTGCTTACTAAGCTCCCTCCTTTCCCTTGGAGCTATATGGCGCAAATGCAATGCAACTGGCTTTGCATTGTCCACCAAATATATACGAAAATCGATCTCACGCCTTAGAGGTAATCCCCGTACCTCATCAAAAACATCCGGATAATCTCGGACTACTAGAACAGATCGCAGATCATCGATGATGCATCAAGAGACTCTAGGAAACTAAGCACAAAAGACCCTTGTGGGTCACAAGAAATATCGAGGGTCCTCCCATGACAAGTCAAAATCCTAATGACCCTCCTCTCACAATCTAGAATGACACTATACATGGCTAGTCAATCCATCACTAGAATCAAACAGTAGCCCATAAAACAAAGCACATGTGCGTCGCACTCAAATTCGACGCCTAAGAGAGATATTCTCAAACCCCAACAAATCATGGACAAATGAGCCGAACCACCAATGGGGTTTGAGACAACAACGGGACCCACTACCATACTAGTATTTAAGTGCAGAGACTCAACCACATAACTAGATATAAATGAATGTGAAGCACCAGAATCAAAAAGAGTTCGAATAGGATGATTGGAAAGAGAAATTAAACCTTCCACATAAATTTTCCTAACTTTGTCTGGAGCACTGGTCCCGAGAGCATGCATCTGGCCCGCAGAAGCTCCTGCCTTTTGACCTTGTCCTTACTTCTTCGGGCACTCCCTAGCAAAGTGTCCGACCTCTCCACAGCTGAAGCAATTTTTCTTCCTTCTTTTGCAGTCCTTGACCAAGTGACCTTCACGTCCATAACTGTGGCACTTCATCTTATCCTTGGCCTTGTCATTCTTTCCGCGCCCTTCTTTTGTTGCTGTTGTTATTGTCCTTTCTTGGGCCATACCTTCTTGTTTTGCGCTATTTTCTCAGTCTTAACTTCCTTCTTTTCTCCTTTGTCTTCCTCATGCATCAAGGCCATATCAATGAGCCTTTCAAAAGTACCTCCCATTGGAATATGGGATATCGCTAACCCATGAAGGGGTTCATTCAATCCTTTAACAAACTGCAAGGCTTTCTTATGCGGAGTGTCTGCTAGTTCGAAACCAAACCTAGCTAGCTAGTTGAATTTGTTAACATATTCTTTAATAGTCATGCTTCCCTGCTTGAGCGCCAAGAACCTTTCCATTTGCATGCTTTTCTTAGCTTGAGAAAGAAACTTCATTTCAAACCTCATTCTAAAATCATCCCATGTCTCCACTGGGCGTCCAGCTTAGGTAACGTCCCACCGGAAAGAAGCTTCGTCTTTTAGTAGCCAAGCGGCTAGCTGAATCTTCCTACGATCATCCACTTCGAAGATTCCGAACAGATCCTCCATTTTCTTGAACCCATTCCTTGCCTCCACAAACATCTTGGTTCTATGGAATGGCTTTCCTCCCATAGCACGAAAGTCTTTGCAGAGCTTAGAGAAATTATCTGCTCTTGGAGGAGGAGGAGGAGGAGTAACGACGGGTGTAGCTGGGGGGAGGAACATCAGCTTGACCACCAATAGGCGCCATGGTTTCTAGATACCTATGGAACCAGCCTGGTATCGTAACGCCCTCTGGAATATTAGGTTCTCCAGACATGCTGAAAAGAAAAGGAAAGGGATTCAGACAAAGGATCGAAAGATATCACATATGGCTTTGCGGAATATGTTTTTCAAAATAGACTATTCTTTTTGAAATGTTTTCTTTTAAAATTAATGTTTTCTTTTAAAATCCTTATTTTTTTGAAAATAATTTTCAAAAACTTTTATCTAATCTGGTAACCTTCAGCTCCGATACTAAGTGTGAAACCCCATGTCTGTTAATGTCACTCATTAAAAGAATGCATTAAGTTTCGTGAAGCGTTATCGGTAAAAAGAAATAGAAACATTACTAGGAAGATATAAAATAGCAACAAAATAAAAACTAACTTTATTAATTATAAAGCATCGTGGCTCAAAACATCATATGTCTGAAAATATATAAACCGAGTACATCATCAAAACTTCTATCTTGCACTAAAAATATCAGAATACAAAATAAAAGAAGCATAATCCCCAAATAAAAACATAGTCACAATAGCAAAGATAAGAGATTGAACAATACATCTAAGCAGCTCCAACAAAATGGTAGCAGAATCCTGATCAAGCTTGAGTATTCCCACCTTGAGAATCTAGGGGGAGAACAGAAGAAAGAAGAGGAAACAAAAAGGGTCAGACATAAAGTCTGGCGAGTCCAGTTACTTTTTGCAAATAAATAAGTAGAAGTATCATGACAAGCATATAAAGTGGATGAGAAAGGTAACATCACAAAAGGCAGGTATAACAAGGTAAACATGATAGAGTGTATACGCTTCTCTAATGATTACTCTACACTGATACTAGTATAACTAGAATGAGATGACCCTAATAACTATAAGATGGTAGACTTAATCGTAATTTTGGTGAGAGGTTTTAACCCCATACAATCAACAGGCAGCCCAACCTAACAGGCTCCTAAATTTTTTACTAGAGTCTAGATGTACCCTAACTACTACCCTAATCGATCGGCTCCCTAATCCGTAGATACTTGTGCCGGCCCCACAGTAGGATGTATCACTTCCTAAAGTGGCAAACCTTTATTGATGTGCATAACCATATATACAGGTGTCATGGTCGTCTTATCCCCCTCTGCCTGGACCATGCACGCACATGACCCCGATCGGTTTGTACTGCCTACACCGTCCTCCACGTTTGGATCTCTTACAATCAGCCCAATAAGCGTGCCTCGACTCCGACCTAGGGCGTAATACTCGTTTAATACTGTTATAGGGGTTACTGACAGAAATGGGTCCCCCACACAAGATGATGTAAGATCTCCCTTTTGTCTTGCATCCCCCTAGGATTTCCAAAGGTTATGCTTACATAACGGTGTCTTTAATTAAATAACACCAACCAGTTAAGTTTGTGGGCCTATATATAAATATTACCCACCCAACCCAGATATACTTAACCCTCCCACTGTTTCAACCAAGTTTACTTAACCCCTATTCAAATTCATGTTCATACAATCCCTATGGGTTCAACTAGGTTAAGTATTCAACCTTATTGCCATATTCATTTATGATTATAATGTACTAGCCTCCCATATTAAGCCTACAACTTGTGGACGCTGGATATGTCGGTCGGTTCCGGGCAGACTTCTTCCACAAGTCGGGCAATAACCTCATATCTTAGCACGTCTCATGTTTATGCACTTAGACCCCTCACATTAGATTCAACACTAGCTGTCGCTGGATATGCCGGGCGGTTCCGGGCAGACTTCCACCACAAGTACAATCTAACCTCATGTCTAAGTGCGGCTATAGTTTCTAATTACTGTAATACTAGGCATTTCAATTGTTAACCAATTATTCGTACATCATTATAGGTTTTCATGCCCCTTTTCCCAAGTCATGTTCATAATAAACCATATGTCCCTAAATTCATATTTATGTACATTATTCAAATTATGCCAAACTTCCCATTTACAAGTCATGCCCCAATTTTACCATTTTTCGCCTCGTTCCTAATCTAACGCATTCGCATATTTAGCAGCATGCCTAGGCCCGAAAGTAGCCTAGCTATATAAAATAATAGGGAAAGTATTAAGGGAAGATGATAGAAATGATTATACTAACAAGATTGACATAAACACATATTGGCATATTGATAAGATAGGCATATAAGAGCATATCTAGTGAACATGAGATAATAGAACTGATTCTAACATAATAGGGATGACATGACAGGCATGATAAGATCTAAACAATGATTTAGACGTCCAACAGATCTAATTTAGCTATAAAAATAATAGAACAAGTATAAGGTGACCTAAACAGTGGATTAGATCTATAATCAAAGGTAGATCTGGCATGATAAAGGTTAAGATCCAAGTCATAGTCATGTCAGAATATCATAAATACACAAGTTATAACAGATTTGATATGATTCAAGCAGTCACAGGCATAGATCCAAATTATCGTCATATCATGTTTTACTTGTTAATTATTTAAAACTAAAAGTAACTTAAACTCACAGTGTTTGGATCTAGAAAAATAGAAGGAGAATAGCAGATGTTTAATAACATATCTACACTTGAATAACTCTAGACTTGATTAACTCGATTGCAGAAGAAGAAAAAGGTTTGATTCAATCCGGGCATCGACAACATCTAGTCCTCCATTATTTTTAGTGTGAAGAAACTAGAGAAATGAGGCCATATTTATAGCCAACCCCCCCCCCCCCCCGAAACCCTAATCTTCCCAGTCTGCCGCAGAGAAGTCGACTCACCCCTTAGAGGGTCGACCCATGGGTCGACACCCCACTTAAGTGGTCGACACCCCTGGGCGGGATTTTTTCCGCTCACCTAATTTCGAATTTTGAACTGATTTGTGGATAGGTTTGAACTGTTATATATATATATATAATTATCTTGCGCGTATACAAACATCAAACCTTAGTAACTTCTTCATATGGTGTCCGCTTTACGCAAATTAGGTGTCTATCTTGACCAGAATTCTGAGACGAACGCAATGGTGCAGTCCATTGCACTTAATTTTGAATATTAAATTAATTATCCTTTAATTTATCATTTTTAGTGTTGTCAAAATATGGGGTGTTACATAGGCTATTAAATAAAAGATATACATTTATATAATGAGGAAAGAGGCTGATTTTCCTTGATGCCTAGACTGAAGACATTTAAAACATTTAATATATGCTAGATCTTAGTCATTTAATAGTTTGATATTTGCTTGATTGCTAAGTTTAATTGCATATGTATATAGTACATACATGTGTACTTTTTGGCAGCTAAGAACATAGGCATCTACGAATTGATTTTTGAATGAAAACCAAGGATGGGATTGTCAAAATATTAACCACACATACTTGTGCAAATGTGGTAGTAAGAACATGCTTGGCATGGTTGAATTTCTTAAGAACTAAGTTTTGTAAAGAAACATTTAGAATATTGTAAAATTACACATCACTTCCAAATCAATATAGGCTACAGCATAACGTTTATAAGCCAGCTAATAAATCCTATTATCTACCCTATACTAAGCTTAGTTCTTAGACCATCTGCACATGAAAATGTATATGAGTGAGTAATAAACATAGCTAGTTGTGCACTGTCTATTTTCTAGCTTGATGTAGATAAGAATGACCTTACACTACACTTTATATCAATCACATTCCCTTTACTTAATGTTGCGGCAACCTATAATATGCCTACCCAATATACCCACCTGATTGATGCCATACTTATCCATAAAAACACATACAATGCCACATGAATTCACATACTAGCTCAGTTGAAAACTAATCAAAACTTTGGAGAAAAAGTAGAATACGCGGTAAGCACAAATGGCCGAGAGCCATGAGCACAAATTACATAGCAGTGAATAAATTAGCTAAGAACAGAGCCTTGAAGAAAAATACAAAGCAAGGCAGTGAACAAAACAAAACATAGTAGAAAAATTGTGTGTAAACTCTTAAACTTCTCTACTATTTCATATTAAATTCTAGGTGGATTCAAACCATGTGTACGTTAGTATGTTCTTACAATATTTGATCCAATTATTGATGATGGTTTGAAGGATTTTATCTGCAAGTAATGATATTTTATCTTGAAAATAAATAAATTAAAACCAGAGAAGCAAATTACAATAACAACAATATTTATATTTGTGAACACACTCTAGTTCTCTTGCTCCCAAATTTATGTCATTTTGCTGTGCAAAATCACAACAGAAACAACTTCAACACAACTTGTGCACCTAACATTAAAGTAGACACCTTGGTGGTTTCAACAGAACTTGTTCTTATAGAAGTTTAGTTTGGTTCAAAGATATGTACTACATGCTAATGTTCATGGAGTTGGTTTGGATGGCCAGAGTAATTATATTACAGTAATGAATATTATCAAGGATTCAGAAAAATAATAGTATTTTAAATAATAGTGGTAATAAGGACAAAATAAACTCATTTGTACAAAGTTTAATGGTGTAATTGAATTAGACAACAAATACGTGTATATAGTGCCTCACATTACTTCAAGTGCGGACCATACTCCAACGTTGAACCATACCATTATCATGCAAAGTCCGGATATAAACTTGGTGACTTGCGGTGATGGCCAAAGTGTTGATATAGCGGTGGAGCTGTGTGTGCACGTGCATGGTTAATTAGGAGATAGTTTGGTTAAATAACCCATGGATCTAGAAACTAAAACAAAGGTACTGGTTACACAAAAAAACAATGGATGGAAAGGAAGAAACAAGGCAAGTAAGAAGAAGTATGTTCGGATCACACTGATCCTTATTTTGATGATGCCAGCTTTGAGTTTGGCTTGGATTTTAATCCTAGTAATGCAAGAGAGAATTCATCAATATATTCTCACAATATTTAATTCTATTTTTTTTGAAAAAATATATATAGTAACACTTCACCCAATAAGACAAACACCCTTGAATTTATAATTTCCAGAAGGCCCTCCTTATCTCTAAAGTGACTTGCAGTTTTGGGAGGAGGAACCTTTTTGGTCTTAGTAGAAATATTAGAAATGAGCAAAAGTAGTGGAACAGGTGGAGTTTATAAGTTTTTAAGAATGAAATGTGCGACCTGTTGCATATTTTCTCCTTAGAGCATCTCCAGCAGCGTGGGGATGGAGGAAAAGGGGATTCCCCCCATTTAAAATCGCGTCCCCACGCTCCAGCAGTGGCTGTTTGAGCGTGGGGAGGCGATTCAAACGGGGGAAATCCCCATTTATTTTTTTATGTGGCGATCCGTAGACAGGGAAATGAAACCCGTCTAAACTCTAAACGATATTTTCTACGTCGTTTATGCTATAAACAGTGATTTGTTTACCGTTGAGTATTTTCTTCCATGTTTTATTTTAAAAAAATTATTTGATTCGCTAAACGGGTTTCAAAAACCCATTGAAGCACTAAACGGGTTTTAGAAACCCGTTTAGCACTTAAACGGATTTCCGAAACCCGTTTAGGAATTTTTTTTAAAAAAATCCGAAAGTATTGAAAAAATCTGAGGAAAAACCGCTCGTTCGCTGCTGGAGCTGCGTCGATTCTTCACGCTTTATTTGCCTCTCCCCACGCTCAAAATCAAGGTGCTGCTGGAGATGCTCTTACTATGATTTTGAGCAAGGCACCACTCATTTTGCAGCTGTTCATAAAAGCTTTTGGTGCTTCCTATTGTATATTTTGATGCATGATACTATAGTTACTAGTTGTTATGAGGTGCAAACTAGATTGTGTGATCCTATCATGGACAGTGGGTTGTTGTTTATTAAATTACTTTGCTTATATGGATGTATTGACATTAATGTACGTGTGAGTAGGGGACTAATGCTGCTAGTTTGTTTAAACTAGAATTTTAATTATTAAAAGAATTGATTTCAAAATATAAATAAAAATAAAAGAAAAAAATTGGGGGAAGAGAGGGGGACCAGATGGGTGGAGCCATGTTTGTGAAAGGGAAGACCGTGTTGATCACTGACAAAAAGGCAAGAAAGAATCAAAGAAAATGGGCACAAGTGATGAATAATGATCCAAGGAGTTGGTGCACTGATATTTATTTTCTTTAAGACATCTCATGTTGGATAAGAGCAAAAAAAGGGGTGGGGCCGTTGTATTTAATTGGGCTTTGGCTTGTGAGAGAAACAGATAAAAATAAATGAAAAGAAATGATTGTTTAAACCCTTTAGTAAATAAAATTTATTTTACACATGTCTACATAGAAAGAATGAAAAAAATGGGGAAGTTGAGATGAGAAGAGGAAATATAGGGTATAAGGGTGGTTATGTTAGGAAGATATGGGCTATTGGTCCTTCGGACTTGAAGTATTTAAAATATTTAATAAGGTTGTTTAAGCTTTTAAGCTCTTATTAAAATACAAGCGTTATTTTATATAAGAGTGGAATTTTCACCTAGATAGTCTACAAGAAATGACAACTCGAATTGAGACATGTACATATCGTTTTGGGTCTAGGAATTTAAGTTAATTAATTTTAAATAGGAATTGATTTTTATTAACATAAGAGGATGACGAAAATATCAATATAAATAAATAAAGGAAAGGATCGAGAAGAGACCAAGTTATGTCATAATGGCAGAATAGACATTGTCATCTAATCTTAAGTTCAAATCTACGATATTTATATTTATACACATATTTTTTTAAAAACGAAATAAATGCTTAAATAAAATTGATGTACTTATTTCCAAAGAATTTGGAATAAAAATGATGTGAAATTGGTTGTTACTCGAGATCCCATATTTCAAATTGTTATTAGTTTGGAATCTAAATGTCGAATGATCGTTGACTGTTATTGTTGAAATGAATGATTGTCGTAAATCATCTGTTATGTTATGAAGTGATCATACTAGATTTGTTGAAGTAAAAATTGACATGTTTTATTATATTTTAATTTCCTGATATTAATTACTATCAAAATATTAGAATTGGAACTTGTACAAGTTAATTGATGCGAATAAACATGCCAGGAAAATTATATTGATTATAAAATAATTTGTAAGAACTGTTTTACTTATCTACACTGTTCAAATTTGATAGTTAAAACACCGACTATCAAAGAAATATCCCTTACGCATTAGTTCGAAGCGGGATGGGAACTGGACCCAAAACCACTTTGAACTAACTTGACGATTCTTAAACTAACTTGCATGATACTTATATAAAAGGTGAGATTGAAGACCGTAGATCTTCATGAGCAAAAGAACTACTTGTTAAAATTCTCTGGTGGCCACCCGACTTATTCTAACTTGTGATTCTTTTGTGATTGAAGTCTTCGGATATTGCAAGGACTATTCGCTACTGATCCATGAGGTGATTCCTATATTGGATGCAGTAGAAGAGTACCTTCGGTTCATCCTATTCCCGGATGACATGTATGGACGAATGTCTGACAAAGTATTTCCTAAAAACCAGGTATGTTGATTTTTACAAATATACCGAATTGGTGATAAAGAAGGATACGTATTTTACATCCAAAGTATGTTTATGGACGTCAAATAGTGGTTTGGTGGATCTGACGATGTGGCATTCAAAGTGAATGATGACTAGATATTCTAAAAGGTAATTTAAAACCTCAAGCCTCACAACCGGGAAATGACAAAAATCAGCAGGCAGCATTGCTAAGTGGATCGCTCCCAAGTAGGGCGTATAATCACCTATCTTGAGAAATTTCATTTCATTCTTATTATATTCGATGTTGTCCCTTTTTGGGAAAATGTTGCTGATCCCAACCGTTGGTGATATACATTCGATACACTCAAGCAGAACGAGTGGTCGGTCAAGTGTGGCCAGGTTGCAAGATGTTTTTTTTTTTGAACTCAATGTATTCCCCTCTAGAGATACACTATCGGAAGGTGTTCCATACCTTGTCGTAGTCGGAATCCATTACCTAATAAGCGCCCGCAGTGTTGATTATATACTACGTATGTGGAGCGTGAGATATAAGCGTTCCACTAGATTGTTATTTACTTGATTTAGACACTATTATAATATCAGAATAGTTTTGATATCAATAAATGTTTTGGGTTATCGTAAGGTAAAAACCATTCATTTTTATGTGTGGATCGGTCTTACGATTATCATTTATTTCAAAAGGATTTTAAGCGTTAAATAAAGATGTCTTAAAATCGTTTATTCACACCAGTCCCATGACTGACCCAGAGTTTATTTTCCAATGTTTTCCCTAAACTCTTAGGTACCCAAATTTGTATGGGCAGTCAAGTAGTTTCAGGAATCTACAGATTCACTGGAAGGAGCTTGGAGCAGGAAGCTTCAACATAACATATATATAGTATTTCTGCTGTGTTGTATATATGTTGTACTTTGATGATATATGTAATTATAAATATAGTTTTGTATTTCAAGATGCTATATATTATATTTTATTCAGTTCTGTTGTGGGATTTGTTATACTCTGATTTTATTGTGTTCAATTCTTTTTTTTCTTCTATTCTAACTTTCTTTCTATTTCTCACCCTCTGACTTCATTCTATTAACGATCTGTTAATTTTTGATGGTTGATTAGTCGATATGTGATACGAGAAGTATATCAGTATCGATAATCAGGATCGGAACTTTTTTCGGGCCATTACAAAACTCACAGGAAAATAATCAGATAGATCTCCATATATCATTCAATAATCAGATTCAATAGCTTCAGGAGTAATGTCTTCTTTCCTCTTCTTCTTCTGAACAAAAATCATATAATATGTATAAGTAAAATAATATACATTAAAAAAGAGTATGGTTTATATCAAACAAAAAGAAAGCTTATCATAAAATTGGCGACACACATGTTACTAATCTGTCTCTTCCACTCCTCACGCAGATGTCAAGACTGCTTGTAACAACCTAAGGTCAAGTGTAAATAGTATTGAAAAGTGAATAAACTATGAATCAAAGTTTTTTGTGACTCATGACTAAAGTAGATAGACAAATACCCAAATCGCTGGGGACATTGATGCGTTCACATCGTTATACTAACAGGAGAAAGGAGAATACAAAGTAGACATAACTTACCGATTAAAAGGTGAACCTAAGAACCCGAAAACCGCATCTTTCATCCACTGTAAACTAAGTCAATTGAATCGGGGCAGCGTAGAACAAACTGAAGCGAGCAGATCAACGACCTATTAAGAGATTTGATGGAGTGGCTTTTTAGGTTAAATAGAATGGATGGAGTGGTTGTTTGAGATGATGAGAGAAAAGAGGAGAAACGGATTTCATAATCTCAGTAGTGGACTTCATGGATAAAGAGGGGAAACGTGGTGAACAGTAAAGTTGATAAAGGACAAAACAACCCTTAGTGCCTAATGTAATGTTGAAGGGTTATTTCAGTAAATCCAAAAGCTTCATTTCAAGGTATTCTCATTATAATATAGATTATTCTTGCCCCCTTCTATATATATACACACAATTCAAATTCTTCTGGAATACTATTTTAGGTCAATCAATATATTTAAATTTCAAATTTATTTATTCAATTTGAATATCAAACCCTATGTATACATAATTTATGTCTAACTTGTTTTATTAATAACTTTTTCATACAGATCCAGTTTTCAAACAAATAAAACATGAAAACGAATCAAAATCTCTCCATGAATGCATTAACAATAATTTCGTGGCTCAATTCCTAACTATCCAGAATTCTTATTTTCAGCTTATTGAATTTGTTAGTTTTTATTATTATCATTATTATTTATATTTAATTTAATTATCTATGTCTATCCATGGTTTATTTTATGGGATGGTACATTCCCCCCCCTTAAAAGAGATTTTGTCCTGAAATCTTTCTGAAGGGGAGAAATACATAACTTGCTCTAACAATCATGTTGTACGCCTATGTTATTTCTAAATATCCACAAATCATTATGATTTTCAGTGCAGACTTGCTATGATGAGCTCAATCCTAATGTGTATGTGTAATAAGTGATGTTGAATGTATGAAAAACACGATAATATCCATTTAGTTTATAAATGAGTGCATGAGGCACTTGTGTCAAAAATTATTCCTACCGTCCAATCTAGAAACAACAACGCAACAAAAGAATCCTAAAATTTCTGAGAACGAATACAAAATTTAAAGTATTCACGCCTTCCATTAGATGTTCTTCCTTACGTACTTGAACCAATCCAAATAAATATGGAGAACTCTTGAAATCCCTGCCTCATAATATCGGTGTGGCACGAGACCCGCAAGGTTCCGTCTTTGTCCCTATTTCTTAATTAGATCCTACCAAACTTAGCCATAGTGTGAAGGTATCTAATCAAATATAGATGTATAAAAATGTCATGGGCTACCCTCAACAAAAAATCCATCATTTCCCTAATATTGGGAAAATCCAAATTAAAATACTGAATTCCTAACCTTCACAAGCCGCTTAATCAAATTATACTTTTTCCAATAAATCTAATGACTAATTTGGTTCGAGTAAAATTTATTGATACTTATCCTATCAACACTTTGATCTTTTTAGATGGCCTCTTGAGTCACTTCAAGAGCGCCTACTAATTACACTACTCCAATAAAGACAAATTTTATTCCTATCGTCTAAGAGATCCAACATGTATCTTTTCCTCTTATCCCCAAAATTCGAGCTATCTTCAGTTTGCTCTTCAGTCTTCCAATGAGGTGTGTCCCAAAAATTTGAAATTTTCCTATACTAAAATTTTCTAAATCTAACCGATTAATGATCCAGTTTATACTGATAATTAGAATATTTTTCCCTTCACCAATTTGCTAAAATTTAAATCCCAGTGAGGTCCTTGGTTATAATTTCTATCAATTTTCCTAAACAATAATATTGGTATTTAAAATTACTATGAATGAGTATTGCCTTATTTTTAGTGGACAGTATAATCTATGTGCAGACACATGAAATTACACATCACATCCTTTACATTTTATATATATTCCTTCAGTTTTAAAATATATTTCTTTTTATGGAAAAAGACAAAGAGTTAATTTATTAAAATTTAACAAATATCCGTATGCATTCCGAAACACAATTAACAAAAAGGCTAATACAAATCCAATATTTAAGCCTATTTTTCATCTCATGCTTTAAGTTCTTATTCTCAAGGATGACATTCTCAAAATCTAAACTTCTTTTATACTAAATATTCCTAAATTTAAAGACCGACACGCTTGTTCTTGTAGGCTACAAACTATTTCTATCGTTAACTTCCAAATTCAATATATGGTAAATCACTTAGTTAGGTGTTCCCATGAAATTTTCTCTTACTCAATTAACTTAAATTTTAATAAGGGTTCTAAATCCCAAATAATGCGGGAATAAAAAGGGATTCCTTACTAATATCGTTTTACACCCTTATCCAACTAATATAGGGGACCACTAGTGACCATAGTCTAAAAAAATTCTTTTGGAAGCTTTATCCTACAATTAAGCGGTTTAAATAGTGCTGAGGTCTTCATATTTTTATCCTAATTCCTTAAGATGACAATCCATTCTTCTAAATTTTCCATCTTTATCTTCCTCATGAATGTGGTCCATTCATAATCAACTAGACCACTCCATGAATACTTACTTAATTCCTTCAAGCTCCTTCAAGTCTGGAAATATATCTATATTCTCCAAATTAATTTAACTGCTTAAATCATTTCGCAAATTCATCTTTTGATCCTATTAATTACAATTTCCCATTAAATTTGTAATTGCTATCCATGAATCTTTTTCTAAAATTGTGAATTATGGCAAATTATGGTATTCTGTTTATATATATACACACTGATCACTAGATGCAGATATAAATGTACTAATTCCTAGACTAAACTATTTATGGCAACCTGGTTCACAACCATCCCTTGATTCTGGAAATAATATACCTCACCATGTTTTCCAAACTTCTGGGATTGACACTAAAATTTCCAAATTAGGTCATGCAACTTATCCTTATTTAGTCCTAGAACCTAATTCTAACATAACTAATTAGCTATTCCTATTTAGTCTAGAGTTATTTCTTTTTTTATAAAGTGAAATTTTAGTGGTTACACAAAAATATTTTTTTTCTTCAGAATATTGCTATATCCTTATTATTTCACAAACTTGAACAAATTCAAAAATAAATGTTTAATATCTTATTAAAACATAAAATGTTATATTTTTGCGAACACTTTAATGCTTACTGAACGGAGTCAATGCATGTTTTGTTTTAAATAAAACAACCTATATTAAGAATTTATTCCAAAATGTTACAATGAGGATTTAGATTCCTCTTTTCAAATGTTAACTAAATCAGAATAAGAAAAGAAATAATTTTCCTTTTAAATAAATTATTTGAATGTCAGCCATCAACACTCTTCAAAATAGTCAATAAAACTTTTTAATGGCTAATAAAAAAATGCTCATTCTATTTTGGAAAATAGAATTTTAATTAATAACGAAGATTGAATTAGGCAGTAACTAAATCTTCTAAATGTCTAATGACATTTATTGCTAATTTTTCAGAATGCATTATTACTTCACACTAACACTTTTGAAGCATTACCCATGGTTTATGTATCTTTTAACGATAAATCATAATAACTTCCGTATTTCTTACAAAATATCCTAAATAAGTGCCTCATTTTAAAAGTTGTAACATTATTAAATGCATATAAATTCTTAAATTAAGGGTAAAATAACCTCTCTTATTTTAGTGCTTATCTTTTATTTGTATTCTGGATTTCGGTCTTCAATGCCCTTCAAAATGACTAATGTTTTGAGATAAATGCTTGTTTTTATTTGAAAACAAGACTTTAACAATTCATCATTCAATTAGGTAGCAATTAATCGTTTTAACACATCCATTTCTATGTTCTCAATTTATGTTGTTATTGCCAAAAATATGTTTTAAAACATTAGTCTGAGACTGTATTCATTTTGACAAAAAAAGCTTAATACACTTACTACCACGCACATATACTCTTATCAAATTTCACATTAATGTACGTTTGAATTTTAAAAAGTCCGTAATTATTGATTTATTTGCACAATGAAGATGCTTTACAAAAAATTAATTTAGTAGTCATAAATAAGTTATAAATTTCTAATTTAATTTATTGGAGTAGTCATTTGCCATTTATCCTACTCCCGGTACTATTATTTCCTCATATATTCATTATATGAAAATTTTACTATCTTAAGTTCTACCTCAATTATAGGAACTAGATTCTTTATACATTCTCTTTCAAATGAGTATATTTTTTTCGTTTAGTTTAGCTAACTTTCATATGTCTTCTTTTTCTTTCTTCTTCTTATTTCTAATTCAGTGTCTAATTTATTATCACAATTGGTATAGGATTTTTTTTAAATAAATCAATCTTTTCAAAGTCATTCTAATTTTAAAAGTTTATTACCTCAAGGCTATGGAAATTGTAAATTTACACTTATAATTGTTCATTGCTCATCGCTTTCTAAGAACTTACATTTCTTTTCCATTAAAGATCATTAATGCAAACATTTACTATTAATCTTTTATTATCCTAAAGAACATATTTTCTGTTTTCTCAAAAGTTTGCCTAAAAGAAGAAACAGTAAACCTTTCAAAACTTATCTTAAAACAATTATATTTTCGAAAATTATATTTTCAATTTCTTTCCGAAAAGAAATTGTTATGTATCTTGAGCCTACAAATGAAATGTTAAACATTCACTACAAAATTTCCTTTTTCAAAATAACTTATTAGTGAGTCAAAAATCATCTTTAGAGGTTTCTGAATGTTTTGATCTTCGTCTAAACTTTCTGACACGTTATTCTATTGGAGTCTATCTCTTTTATTAAACCTTTTCTTCTGCGTTCTTATTTTTTTTCATTTCTTGACATTCGTGATTGTTGCCTCTATAAATTTATTTTATGTCCACTTTAACCATTAAATAACGCTCATTCTTATGGACATTTAATCCAAAATCAAATATTAATTCCCTTACAAAAATGGTCTTAGTTTCCTCATTAATATTTTTCATTTCAATTATCTTTTACTTCTTAATAGTTAATGTTCTTTTTAAACTTCGAATCTTTATAATATGGAAGTTTTATACCATTTAAAAAAAGATATATTTTTTTGTTCCTGATTCCTTAATGTACCCTTATGTTATGGACATTAATTTGTCCTTGTTAACGGTTATCCTATGAATTTTTCTCATCTTACCTATAAACAATAAATAAGCCACAAAAATTACCTTCCTTTATTAATTATTAAATAAGGACTTCCAATTCGTTCCACATTCCTAACTTTGTGGCTCTTATAGTCCTTAAGTGCTTATAGGCTTTTAAATCAATAAGGGATCTACCAATTCACTACAGTATTTCTAGGAATTTCTAGAAACTAATGTTAATCCTTTCCTAAAAGGACCAACAATACTATTTTCTAGAGATACACGTATGTTAATTATATATATATATATATGTAGTAAAACTTTTGAAAATTATTTTTGAAAATAAGAAGTAAATTACTCTTATGCATATTTCCCCATGGTCGAGTAACCTAGGCTCTGATACCGAATGTAACAACCCACCGAGAAAGGGCCTAAACTTCAACCTAGAATAGGCCATTGGAACTTAGAGCCATTGTAAACGAATCATTAGTTCCTATAAGGAATTACTTAAATAGGTATAACAAAGTAGCCTAAAAAAGAAATCAAAATCTCACACAGCGGAAGGGATAAAATATAATATCTCAAAGTAGATGTACCATAAATAAAACCATCATAAATGTTGGTTGAAACGAGTCTCAAGCAATAATAAAAGGTACATCAATAACTGTCTCAATAATACAATAATGATACTGTCATAAATATCTAAAGTCTCCATTGTTGAGCTCTGTCTCCAAAGCATCACTGATTCCAAGCATTCCCACCTACTAACCTGTTTACGTTAATAGGAGGGAGGTTATAACATAAATTTCTAATGAATGAAAATCACATAAGTTAAGGGATGATTATTTCCTATACTTGGCAGTATAGGCTTGTAAAATTATGTCTATGCAAGAAAACACACACAATTAAACATATGTGGGGAACGTCCTTACTTTCACTTAAGGCCTACATGTCGATATAAGGGTAGATATCCTTACAGTCACTTAATACACCACAAGGTGGGCTCTACCTGGTCACTTAATGTCATTGCCTAGATTTATTTAAGGATGGATTCCTACTATCACTTATTACCCGATGGCGGACCTCTAGCCACTTAAGACCTTGTCTCTAACATATTGTTATCGAATATATACTCTCCTTATAGGTCAAGAGATAGTAATCACTCACTTAATACTGTGTTTAGTTAGGAACATGACATCATTTAAAACCCTCCTTGTGGACCACTTTGTTACTATCTAGTTGTTCCTACAGGTGGACTCCTAGCCACTTAGTACTTCCCTTAAATGGTGGTTCCTTTAAGCCTCTTGTATAAATTATCCTTAGGTCCACCCTTACTAACCCCTTAAATAAGAAGCAGACACTTTCGGAGAACTACCCCACTCATACGCCATTGTCTAGAAAGACCATTTAATACCTTAATGGAGAAAGGAGGACCTAATGAGCATTTAATACCTAATAAGGCGGGTCCCCATGACTCTAATCCAGAACCAAGGAGTGAACCTAGGAGCAGACCCAGTACTAACCACTTAATAACATCTCATGGCAGGCCTACTTCACACACAAATATATATATAATAGTTTTCATAACTTGTTTGGAAATCAAGTATTTTCTTATATATTAACTACACAATCTTGTACCCTTCAATATAGCATATTGGTTGTTGAACGACACCGTACACTCCATGGTATAGGACATAGAAGTATACGAAGTCGGTTCATTCTAGTATAGTTATATTGAAGCCGATTTTGGAGCCACCATAGAATTGTACTACATAAAGTATTAGGTATGTCGATCCTCTTGAAAGAAAATCAAATATAGCAATCACTTTAACGACATACATAAGACTTGTTAATACAAATCAATGAGTGGTCTCCCTCAACCAGCCCTACTCTCCTCTCTAATAGACAACATTACCTAATGTTAACCCACTTTGTGAACTGGGCAACACAAAGTCGAGATGTGAAACATTGAAGAACTTGGAAAGCATTATAGTGGATTGGATCGGAGAAGATATAGCGGGTCGGATCGGAGAGGTCTTGCTATTCGTATCGGTGAGCTATTACTGTTGGAATCAGAGAGGCACATCTGTTCGGATCGGAGAGCAACCTACTGCCAGTTGGAGCGGAGGGCTACCTGCTACAAAGACAGATCGGAACGGAGTGAAAGTGGACGAAGACTTAGCCTTGGGACAAAACCGGATCGGATCAGATACCCCGATCCGAACCCCTCATATGCACTCCTCCGATTCGAACCCATATTCCACGTCACTCTCCCCCATGATCGCCTGGTTATTCGGAGCGGTTATGAACAGTTCCTACCCACAACGTCCACTGCTCTGATGCGTTGTCAACACAGAAATCTATCCGAACCCGAGGCTGATGGGATGGATGACACGTGGCTCCGATCCGGATCGGGTTCTGAGCAAATTTTCACCTATAAATACCCTGTCTGGAGACAATGAAAGGGATCTTCTTTTTGGCACTTTGAGAGTTCAACCACTGTCATAAACCGAATTCCAGCACTCCCGGATAATCCAAATCGTCTTTCAACATTTATTTTGAGACAATTGAGTGAATGTATGTGAGTTGTGAGTGAACTTGAGTGAATATTTCATTGTAATTGCAACTACATCATTGAAAATAGTGATTGACAAGTGGACGTAGGCATTTCTTCGCCGAACCACTATAAATTTTGTGTCTCTATTTTACTTTTGATCTTATTTCATTCTGTTGTTAATCAATTTGGGTGTTAGAACCACTTTTTGGTCTAACATTTTGGTGCTTTCACTGAGAAAAATCTGAATTCTCTGTTTTTCGGGATTATCGTTCTACTTTTTGGACCGTTGAGTTCAAAGAAGTTAATCCTCAAGTTTCGACGCTCTTGGATATTTGTTGAATTGATTGTTGAAGAACCATGGCCAAAGGAAAAGGCAAAGAAGTTCAATCTAGTCGAGGAAATGGAGTTGGCGAAGATCAGCAAAATGCGGTCGTGACAAGGTCTCATGGGCAGAGCTCAGCAGCAGGACGGACCGATACAGGAAACCCGAACCGCCTTCAGGGGGAGAGCTCCGATCCGATCCGGGTAGGACAATCTGAAGCAGTGCATTCCCCCAACCTGAACCGACCCGAGCAACTTGTCATACACCGACCCGACCTGGCGTCCCAGCTCCCACCCGAACAGGCTTCCTAGCTTCGAACCGACCTGATTTCCCATCTCCGAACCGATCCGACACTTGGTGATGTTGGAACCTCTACTCAAGCCCCTACAAATGCTCTGATTCCAGCCACCAGGGTCAATGATCAGGTCAATCCATCCGCACCTATTACTCAAGGAGATTTCTCGCGCCTACTTGACATGCTTGAGAGTACCAGGGAGGCTATGAAAATCCACGAGCGCACCAATATCATGATGCAAGAAAATATGGGACTCTTGAGCAGGGAAATTAGCGAACTCCGTAGGCAGAGAACCCCATCCCCGGTTCGCCACACACCAATGGATCAGTCTTCTTCTTCCGAGGAAGAGCGGCCCCGTGAACGAAGGCCACTCGAACGACCTCAGAATTTGGAGTAGCTGACGTTCGGATCTTTGGGGTCTCGTGAGGATATTGCACGAGCACTAGGAAACAATGATCCCACTCAGGGGCAAAGGCTCCAGCCCCCTCCTCCCGAGATCGACCGGGAGCGTAGGGAACGAAGTAGAGCGGAAGCAGCTCAAAGAAGAAGGGCATCTCCTGAACAAGAGCCCAGAAGGAACCTGGATACCAGGGTCATGGAGCCTGAGCGGCCCCTAACTAATGCTGATGTACAGGCAATGGTACGTCAGATTATGTCCGAGAGCCGGAACTATACCAATGAAGATTATGGCATTGAGCGAAGCCATACTCCTTTCACTGACGACATCCTCAATTTTCAATTTCCCCGACGTTTTAACCTGCTGCAGATGGACAAGTACAATGGGAGAACTGATCCGGGACAGCATTTGATGCGATACTCGTGGCTCATGAATGCTGCTGCTGCTCCTGATGCAGTGAAGTGTAAAGCATTCACGATCTATCTAGAAGATGTGGCGTTGTTATGGTTTACCCGACTTCCCCCTCGCTCGGTATCGAATTATAGGGAATTGAGCGAACGTTTTATGAATCAGTTCCGACTCCATACCCGAAAGTCCAAAAGTGTTATTGAATTATCAAGAATTAAGCAGGCGCCAGGAGAGTCTTTGAGGTCATATCTTGACCGTTTTAACTTAGTTGTGACTGAAGTTAGTGACCCGCATGTGCCCACCATCTTGATGGCATTAAATGAAGGAGTCAATCCTGAATCCGAGTTTGGAGATTACCTTTCTGGGAAGACACCCTCCACGAGAGAGATATTCTATAAAAAGGCCAATATTTATTTAAGACGAGAGGAGGCCAGGGCAAACCGAAAGAGAAAGTCTGAAGCGGCTTCAAAAGAAAATGTTCAGAGTGACGTCGCCGTGAAGCAGTCTGGGGAAAGTTCCAGAAAAGTTGAAGTAAATGTGGGAAACAAGGGTGGAAACAACAATTCTGGAAATGGGGGCAACAACAATAACCGTAATGCGAATGGTAACAGAAGAAATAGAAATACGGGAAGTGATCCTAACAAAAGACCCCGATTCCAGACTTATGAGAATTATACACCGTTGAACGACACTCTGGAGAACATTTACTTGGACACATACAATGTTTTGTAATATAAAAGACAGCCACCTCGCGACTCAACAGAGAAAGAAATGGCAACTGGGAAGTTTTGTTTGTTTCATGGAACTCATGGGCATTCAACCAATGAATGTCGGCATTTGAGAGATGTGATTGAGAAGCTGCTGCGCAAAGGGAAACTGGATGAATATAAGGTTGCCTCGAGGGACAGGGGGCAAGGAGAGCAGGCTCCAAAACAGATTCAATCTGCTCCCAAGCCTACAGCGCAACAGAAAGGCAAGGGAATTGTTATCAACTCCATAGTGGGTGGACCCCACCCAGCAATCCATAGTTTTAGAGCAATGGATTAATATGTAAATGCTGCCAAGCACGTAGATGTGAATGAAGGTGATGATTTGGAAGATATCGCCCCCATAAAACAACAGAAGACAATGTTTGACGACGTGGTATTCCGTAGCAGAGATAATACCGGGATCCAATCACCCACCGATGATCCATTGGTCATTACTACCACCATTGGGCCGGCCTTGGTTCATAAGGTGTTAGTAGACAACGGAAGCTCTGTTAATATTCTATTTAAAAAGTCATTCGATCAGATGAAGCTTGAATCTGAAGATTTGAAGCCGTGTGAAGGTTGGATCCGAGGCTTCAACGGGGCGTCAACAGCTCCCATGGGGTACATAGAATTGCCTGTAACCTTGGGGAAAGAAGAACGCCGAAGAGTACAGATGCTTCAATTCGTAGTGTTGGACGTAGACTCACCTTATAATGCATTTTTGGGAAGGCCTGCCCTTGCTGAATTCAGGGCTTGAATCGCCCCTTGGTGTTTATTGCTTAAGTTCCCAACTGAAGCCGGAACTGGGGTAATGAGAGGGGATCAAGTCTCTGGACGGGCCTGCTATGTTGCCGAATTGAAGATATTGATGAAAGGACTTAACATCGAGAGTAAAGATGCTTCGCCTCCTCCAAAGGAGGGCTCGGTGGAGCAATTAGAGGGACCGGCCCCGAAGGAGTTGCCCAAAGGAACGCCTGAAGACCTGGATCGCAGAAAAGACGAGGAACCAGAGACTAGAAATGCAACTCCTAATGAAGCGACAGTGGACATTCCCATTGATGAAGCTGATCCAACAAGAGTTTTGAAGATTGGATCTCAGTTGGGTCCACGTTGGGCCGAATAACTAACAGACTTCTTGAAGGCGAACTTGGACGTGTTTGCCTGGACCCACGCTGACATGTGTGGGATATCGCCATCCATCATAAGTCACTACCTAAATGTAAACCCGAAACACCCGCCTGTGAAGCAAAAGAGACGTATGCTGGACCCAGAGAGGTCGACCGCTCTTAAAGAAGAAGTGGAGAAGCTGAAACAGAACGGATTTATTCGGGATTCGACATATCCCGACTGGATATCGAATCCCGTCTTAGTAAAGAAGCTGAATGGAAAGTGGCGGACTTGCATTGATTTTTCAGATTTGAACAAAGCTTGCCCAAAAGATAGTTTCCCACTTCCCAGGATTGACCAGCTTGTAGATTCGACAGCGGGTCATGAACTTCTCTCTTTCATGGATGCATATTCCGGATACAACCAAATTCCTATGCACGTGCCAGATCAAGAGCATACGAGCTTCATTACAAATTTGGGGTTATATTGTTATGTTGTAATGCCATTCGGATTGAAAAACGCCGGAGCCACTTAACAGCGCTTGGTGAAAAAAATGTTTTATAATCAAATAGGGAAGACTATGGAAGTTTATGTGGATGATTTGCTTGTCAAATCGAAACAATCCTCCAGCCATACGCAAGACTTGGCAGAAATGTTTGGTATCCTGCGAAAGTATCAGATGAAGTTGAATCCTTTGAAATGTTCATTTGGAGTGGCATCGGGAAAATTTCTAGGCTTCATTGTGAGTTCCCGAGGAATTGAAATCAATCCTAGTCAAATAGCAGCGATTAGAAACATTGAAGAGCCGAGAAGAATTAAAGATGTCCAAAGTCTTGCAGGGAAAGTAGCCACGTTGAGTAGATTTATCTCCAAAGCCACGGACAAATGCGTCCCGTTTTTTGATTTAATTAAAAGGGGAAAGAAAAACTTCGAGTGGACTCCGGACTGTGTTGAGGCCTTTCGAAATTTATTAGAATTGCTAGAAAAACCACCGATTTTGTCAAAACCGGTGGATCACGAAGAGTTATTTGTTTACCTGGCAGTTTCGGCTCACGCCGTTAGCACAGCCTTGGTTCGAGAAGAAGACAAAGTGCAAAGGCCAGTATATTATGTAAGCAAGAAATTGGCAGCGGCAGAACGCAACTACCCAAAGATTGAGAAGCTCGCTTACAACCTCCTAATCGCATCCCGAAAACTTCGTCACTATTTCCAAGCTCATCCAATAACCATATACACTGACCAGCCCCTGAGGCAGGTGTTACAGAGACCCGAAGCATCGGGAAGGTTAATCAAATGGAATATAGAATTAAGTCAGTTTGATTTAAATTTTCAACCACGAAGGTCGATCAGGGGGCAAGCTCTGGCAGACTTTATAGCAGAGTTCACTATCCCAGAGGAGGAAGTGATCAATGACAAAGTGGTCAAGTCCGAAGATGAGTTAAAGATAGATTCATGGAAGCTATACACAGATGGAGCCAAAAACGACCGAAGGTCCGGAGCTGGAATCGTCTTAGTTACTCCTGAAGGGCGGTCGTTATATTACGCTCTACGATTAGAATTTTCAGCGACTAACAATGACTCTGAATACGAAGCCCTGATTGCCGGGATGAAGCTTGCTAAAGACCACGGAATAAAAATGTTGGACATATTCTGTGACTCCAAAATCATTGTTTGCCAAGTACGAAAGGAATTTGTGGCCCGGGGACCTCGACTCATCGCCTACCTCGGGAAAGTGGAAAAGCTGTTGAGCAACCTGGAGCAATAAAGTATAACGCATATCCCAAGAGCCGAAAACCAGAAGGCAGACAGGCTGGCAAAGCTTGCTAGTTCCGACAATCCAGAAGAAACTGAAACAATTCCAATTGAAACGTTGGAATCGCCAAGCTTTGAGTCGATGGAAATTGAGTTCGCTTTCGAAGCAGAACCGGAGAAGGAGTCGTGGATGACCCCGATTAAGAACTTCCTTAAGAGTGGAACACTCCCATCAAAGAAGAGTGAGAAAAGGGCTATAGTTCGCAAGGCCACCAGATATGTCCTACAAGATGATACTCTTTATAGGCAAGGATTTTCGATGCCCCTGTTACGGTGTATAACACACGACGACATCAAGCGTGTACTAAGAGAATTACACGAAGGTGAGTGTGGAGATCATACAGGAGGTCAGACTTTAACGAAAAAGATATTGCGTTATGGATACTTCTGGTCCATAATTAATAAAGATGCAGCTGATTATTCACGACGCTGCGATAAGTGCCAGAGATTTGTCAAAATCCCCAGAGCACCGTCGACCCAACTAAAATCGATGGTGAGTCCTTGGCCTTTTGCCACATGGGGAATTGATATCATTGGAGTTCTACCGATTACTAAAGGAGGAGCGAAATATGTAATAGTCGCTGTGGACTATTTTACGAAGTGGGTGGAAGCTGAGCCCCTAACCAAGATCACGGCGAGAAAGGTGATAAGTTTCGTGGTTAGAAATATTATATGCCGATTCGGGATCCCAAGGACCATTATAACTGACAACGGAACCCAGTTCGATGGTACTGAATTCAGAAATTTCTGCCAGAAGTATACGATCGACAAATGATACACTGTGGTTTCTTATCCGCAGTCGAACGGGCAAGTTGAAGCAATAAACAAAGTAATAAAATCCATCCTCAAGAAACGGTTAGAGCGCGCAAAGGCAAAATGGGTTGACGAATTGCCTTTAGCTTTGTGGGCATATCGGACAACATTTAAGAAAGCTACTGGTCATACCCCTTTCTCTCTCTCTTTTGGTTCAGAAGCAGTAATTCCAGTAGAGCTTGAAGTCCCTTCCCACCGGGTGATGTATTATGACCCGATGACGAATCGGGCACTCTTACTCGAGTCTCTTGATGAAATCGAAGAAAAAAGGGATGAAGCGGATTTGCGTGCGGCAAGACATCGACGTCAGATGGCACGCTATTATGACAAAAAAGTTTGCCTTAGGACTTTTGAACCAGGAGATTTGGTGCTAAAGAGAATCTTTCCATCCCTTCCTCACCTCGGTCCGAAGTGGGAAGGACCCTTTGTCATCCAACGAAAACTTGAAAAAGGAACCTTCAAGTTAACGACCGTAGATGGCGAAGAAGTCCCTAGGGCATGGAATGCACAACACTTGATGCGATATTTGGATTAGAAATGTTGTACTCTTTGTTATTTTTCTTATGAACTCTGTAAAAAGGCACGACTTGCCTTAGGAAAATCTGATGATATGAATAAAGGACTATAAAGTGGATGTAGGCTACGACTTAGCCGAACCACTATAAAAATATCGTGTGTTATTTACTTTTATGCATTATATATATACATTCATCGACTATTCTGTTGTGATTATGGAATATAAGATGATTCAAAACCTGAAAGGTTGAAAACAGTTTAAACGTAAGAGAAAGCACAACGACTATTTGTGCGACAAGACATAAAAGAATGAGAAAACGACATTCGTAACTCTAACTCTCCAGAGAGAGAGAGAGTATAAAAGCGTCTCCGATTGAGCGCTGAGAAAGAGATCCTTCCTCGCTGAAGAATCGGGGAGTGAATAACTTGCTGAGCTCGAACTCTAACTCTCCAGAGAGAGAGAGAGAGTATAAAAGGACGGTAAGACGACGTCCTCTTAGGCGTGAATGTGCACCCAGACAAGAGACCGCCTCAGTAAGAACTCTAACCTGAGTATAAGACAGGAGAGTATAAAAGAAATGCCAGAAAAAACGACAGGCATTGACGACACAGAAAATGCAATCCCGTCAGAAAATCGGGAGCATTCAGATTACTTGATTAAGCCCTGAATAGTTTTTTTTTGAGATTGACTGGGGGCATATATGTATACACATATTTCCTCCCTCCGTAACTTCATTACACAACTATAGTGAAACATGCATTCTTACATAAGTGCAGAACTAGTGACTAAAAAACATTGCGGAAAATGAATTATTTTTTATTTACGAATGAATGAATTTGTACAGGAAAACAGCCAAAAAGAAGGTGCAAGAGCCACCCTTACAGCAGCAATTATTGATCTACCAAATACTAAAACAATGCAAGACAACCACTATTTAGATTTCGAGTGAGGCTTGGACTTCTTGGCGGCCTTCTCCGCATCCTTTGCCTCTTTCTCGGCCTCCGTCAATATGCGCTTTGATTTTTTCTTTCCCGAAGATGCGGCGCTGGAATCAGTTGACTTCTTCCCGGAGGGCGGAGGGCGGAGCGCTGGAATCAAGAGAAGATTTTTTAGCGAGTTCCTCTGTAATAGATCTAGTTGAAAGCTTAACAGCTAACCTTGATCCCGCATCAACAACTGCGAGAGGCTTGAGGATTTCAGGGTCTAAGTCTTCAGCTTTTAACTGTAAGCGTTTATCTTGGTCAGCTTTCATTGCAGCCAAAGTAACATCATCTGCACTTTTCGACTCCCCGGCTATTGCCACCTCAGGATCTTCCTCATGTCCTCCGTCGCCACCATCATCCTTTAAGGCTGCTATCATTTCTTCATCATGGGGAGTGTCAGACTTAGATGGTTCGCTTCCTTCTCCCAAATCTATAGGAGCAGCCTTGTCCTTCCCCTCTTTTGCCTTCTCCATAGGCTCTGCCCCAGACGCGGCTCCCTGAGTCACATATGTCTTTCCGGATGGCTCAATACCTACAGAGTGAGAAGCAACAGTTATCAACTCAGGAGAAAATAATGGGTTTTTCATCGATTGCTCAATCACGTGGCGAAAGGTAGAAATAGCCTTGACGAATTGAGGAGAAAATGTAGGGATACCTTCCGAAGACTTCTCGGCAGGGGTAACTGCTGTCTCTGATGCCATTTCGGGGATAGGGGATAGCAGAGTTGTTCGAGGGATTCCCGGCTGTTCAGGATCATACCCCTCTACTTCAGGAGTTGCGGGGGCAGTAGAAGAGGAACCGGCCTCGGGAATGTTCTTCTGTTTAGTCCTCCGCCTCTCTTCTTCCATAGCATCAGCAATGAGGCGGCGCCCTTCAGCTAGGCATTCTGGCTCATCATCCCTTAAGTATTTCTCCATTAGCTTGACCTCATCGATGGAATCAACCTTGAGCTCCTCTTTTTCCCACTCGACGATCTGACTCCACACTTGGACTAGAGTAGATGGATAATCCTCAATCCAAGAAATGTTCCGGCGACGGATGATATGTGCAAAGAATTCAATCATTAATTCGTCGAAACCCTGAATTTCAGCCTCCGCCTCTGACAATTGATTGCGAGCCTCCTCAGCAGATTTGATAGCACATTCAACGTTGCCCTCCGCTAGGGCAGCTCTGCTCTCCACCTCCAGTAGCTTTGAAGCCAAGTCAGCATTTTTCTTTTCTAGCTCAGCATTCCTCCTTGCCAACTCGGCATTTTTCCGTTCAAGGTCAGTGTAAGCAAGGTGCGTTTTAGCGGCATCTGACTTAGCATCTTCAGCTTGCTTTTTTAACTCAGAACGCTCTTGAGTGTGAGATTCAAGCAAATCATGATAACGTTTTTGCATATCTTCAAATTGTTGTTTGAAGTTAGTAGCGTCCCTTTGAGCAACAGCAAGCTAGGCCTGTGTGTCCTCTAAATCTTTTCCTAGATTCTTTAAGGCCTTTGCATCTTCTTCCACGGTTTTTTGCATTGAATCAGCATTCGTGATTAGAGTACGGATGATTCTTGAAAGGTTGCGTGAATATTTGAACATTTCAGAATATTGTTTCTCAACCACATCTATCTTTGCTTTGGCCACATCTGCCCACCTGGAAGAAATAGGTTCGAGGGCAGGCAAAAAAGTCAAGCTCTCGAAATAATGTTCAGGAAATTGCTCCTCCAAATACGCCCGCTTGATTGCAGTTTCTTTATCTGTTCTAGGCCGTTTAGCAGGGACCTTGCGTTTACTTCGCGACTCAGTATCTCTTGGTGGACTTCTCTCCCTGCTGCGCTTTTCTTGGGAAGAGGTGGAGTCTTTTGATTGTGGCCTGTCCTCTTCCCTACGACCTTGATAACCTTTATATTTCTCTTGGTCCGACCGAACAGGAGAGCGAGAACGCGAGGTTCGAGAGCGATAGGGCTCATAAGGCCTTCTCTCCTCCCTACTGCGATCGTCGCGGCGATCGTACTCAATATCATGACGTTGGTTAGACATGCTGCGGCGGAGCTTCCTGATATCATAGTAGGATCGGGACATCGTGCCTGCACAATAAGACAAATGAAATCCAGAATCAATAGTTTCACAGAGAGAGAGGTGCAATAAGTGGTAATGCTATTATGTAAAGTGTGTCCTAAGTGGTGTGTTTCCCCCCAACCAACCCGAGTCCGAAGCTAAACTAGTATGGGCAGGCTCTTTGGCCTTAGCAGGAGTGGTCTCTTCAGAAGAGGTGAAAACTAAAGGATCCTTCCTAAAATCCTCTGAAGTGTATATAGTTTCAGGTAAGGGGAGATCCCCCAAACCCTGAAATAATGGGTCATCAGTACTAGGGATATCTCCCTCGGAAGCATCAATTGGCAACTCTTTGGAAGGCGTTGACCTTTCTGGAGAAATGGCATCCTCAGGAGCAGTATACCCTTCTCGATGCTTTTCGTCCAGGTTAGCCAATTCATCGTCTTGAATAGAGGATGGAGAAGGTGAAGTTTGATGAGGCACTGTAGGAGCTCCCGAACATTCTCCTGTCTCTGGGACTACATCCACCGGAGGAATATATACGTATGAAGCCGTCCCATGACCGATACTACGAGTAACAGATAGCAGCCTATGAAAATGAAGATATTCGTCCTTAAGGACTTCATCAATAGTCAGGAACTTCTGATCGCCATTAAGGAGTTGGTGCATCCGGTCAAAGAACACCTGGTCTGATATTTGTTTTGGGTTGTCGACTGCAAACAAAAAGAAAAACGAGTTAAGGCGATGACTTGAATGTATAGAGCCAAGATTTAGAAAATAAGGGCTTTACTTGATTTCGTCCACCTCCTGGCACACCCGGGTTGTCGCTTCACATAAAACCATTCCAGCCTGGAATCTCCAGCTTTACTACTGAATGACGCTGAAATTATTTTCCTCTTAGGGACAGACTCAAAATAGCAGAAAGAAGGAGTCTCTCGAGTCCGATGCTTGAAATTGTAGAAGAGATGAACGTCATCGAAAGTGAGCTCTATGCCTAAGACCTCACGGTATGCTATATATAAGGTGTGTAAGTAAGCATAAGAGTTGGGATGCAGCTGCCTGGGGGCAATCCGCATCTGTCTTAGAAAATCAACGATGAAGGGAGAAAATGGAGGGATAGCACCGACCATGCACATCAACCGAGTATTTGCCATATACCCTTCGGGAGGGTTGTGGGGACGGTCAGTCCTCGAAGGCACCAGGGTGTCCCTTTTCATTATTCCGTATTTTAAACAAATCCGGGTAAGTCTGTCGTTTTCGATTGTTGATTCAACGGAATCTTGGGGTGATTCCAATATGACAGCCGATTCAAACTCATCAGGAGCCCGGTCGTCACCAATCCCTCCTTCCTCTTCAAAACCTAGAGAAACTTCATCCTCCGAAGACACATTGTCACTTTCGCGATTTCCAACCTCGTAATCTGAACCCTCATTATTCCATTCTGGATCCGAAGGAGAAGATATGTCCTCGAGAGTAATTTTGTTGGAGGTTTCCAGGGCCTCTTTCTTCTCGGCTAGTCTGGAAGAGCGTCTGAGTCTCATGATCACTAAACTATCGAAGAAGTAATAACAGAAGTTAGAGTAAATTAGCCCATGTCCCCCTGTGCACATGTGTGAACTAAAGTGTGTACGGTGTGTGCAGAAGATGTAAAGTTAACACTTGAAAGTGTAATACAAAATATAGACAAAGTAATGATGTTAAGAACAGTTCTTGATGTTCGATTATGTTCGCGAGGCACTATCCCAACTGTCCATTAAGTTGAAGATTATGCTAAAAGTTGATTGGGCCAGTTAAACAAGTTCTTATGCATTAAGTTGGACGGCTCATCTGTTCGGTTCGGATGCAATCATTGGGATCGGATCGGGGGCACAGCCTTGCCTTGGAAATCAAACAAACATTGAAGCCCAGGGATTAAAGTCGGATCGGTTCAGAGGTAGTCCCCTCGAACGGATCGGATCGAGTTAAGTGACCATGCCCCTCTCCTCACTTATTTCGCTTTCCGATCCGACCCAATTGCGAGAGTACTATCCGACCCGATCGAGTTAGTCAAGCTCTGTCTCCCTCTTCGACTTTTGCCCCAACCCGACTTGGCTTTCTGAGCCTTTTCTTCCTTTTCTTTTCCTCCGTCTTCCACATCTCCTCGCCCGAACCGATTCCCTGTGCCCTCCGTTCTCCTCGGTCACAACCAAACCCGATCCTGTTTTCAAAGCTCCAGTTAAGAAGGGACGTATGTCCCCTCCAACATCCCAGTACCTAGATGTGGTGGCGAAGCCACCAGCAACGACGACAAGGGGGAGGAGGTCATGGTGTCAAGGTCAATTAAATACCATGCTCAAACCGCTCAACTTATCCACAAATTCGAATCAAGATCAACTAAAAAGGAATTGACAGAAATTCTTTAACCCACCTATGTAATCGATTGGAGAATTGAAAGGGGAGTTTTGAAGATTTTAGGCTTAGGGTTTTTTCTTATCTTTTGAGAAAATCCTAGAAAGTGATGGGGGTAAAAAGAGAGGAAGGAGGAAGTAGAGAAATAGTGAATATATACATGAATTTGGGGCGACTCTTTGTGTTCTCGCCGACGTGTCATCTTACTCCGTTCGGACTGGAGGCCGAACCCTTGGACATATGCTTAGCCCATTATTTCAAAAAAGGTGGATTTGAACGAGAACTCGTCCGAGCTGGAACATTAGCCCATAAAACATTTGCAGCCCGTGAGTTTGAGAAATCATTAGTCGAAGGGCAGAGGCCGTTCGGATCGGAATCCAAACCGGAGGGAGTTTCATTTATCAACTCGACATTCTAATGGAATCGAACTAAAAAGAAAATAAAGAAAATGCATACCCCGAAGAATTACTGGACATCAAGAAGAGCTCCTAAGGTTGTTTAAAAATAAGGAAAAATTACCTAGAAGGCGATATGCAATGATAATCAAAGCATGCTCCGTCTCCAACAGAAGCATCCTTTGAGGGGGCAAAATGTTAGCTCATTTTGTGAACTGGGCAACACAAAGTCGAGATGTGAAACATTGAAGAACTTGGAAAGCATTATAGCGGATCGGATCGGAGAAGATATAGCGGGTCGGATCGGAGAGGTCTTGTTGTTCGGATCGGTGAGCTATTACTGTTGGAATCAGAGAGGCACAGCTGTTCGGATCGGAGAGCAACCTACTGCCAGTTGGAGCGGAGGGCTACCTGCTACAAAGACAGATCGGAACGGAGTGAAAGTGGATGAAGACTTAGCCTTGGGACAAAACCGGATCGGATCGGATACCCCGATCCGAACCCCTCCTGTGCACTCCTCTGATCCGAACCCATATTCCACGTCACTCTCCCCCATGATCGTCTGGTTATTCGGAGCGGTTATGACTAGTTCCTACCCACAACGTCCACTGCTCTGATGCGTTGTCAACACAAAAATCTATCCGAACCCGAGGCTGATGGGATGGATGACACGTGGCTTCGATCCGGATCGGGTTCTGAGCAAATTTTCACCTATAAATACCCTGTCTGGAGACAATGAAAGGGATCTTCTTTTTAGCACTTTGAGAGTTCAACCACTGTCATAAACCGAATTCCAGCACTCCCGGATAATCCAAATCGTCTTTCAACATTTATTTTGAGACAATTGAGTGAATGTATGTGAGTTGTGATTGAACTTGAGTGAATATCTCATTGTAATTGCAACTACATCATTGAAAATAGTGATTGACAAGTGGACGTAGGCATTTCTTCGCCGAACCACTATAAATTCTGTGTCTCTATTTTACTTTTGATCTTATTTCATTCTGTTGTTAATCAATTTGGGTGTTAGAACCACTTTTTGGTCTAACACCTAGTAATGCTCTTTATTAGGGTGGGTCTCTGGGTGAGGCGTTACAATATCAATTCATTTATAGCTCATGTAATTGTTGTACTCTAACAATGTAATATTATGTAACTGTTCGGTGATCTGTGATGGCATATTTATATGTACTATTTTATGAGCTGATTCTGGGGCCACCAGAATTGTACTACATAAAGTATTAGGTATGTCGATCCTCTTGAAAGAAAATTAAATATAGCAATCACTTTAATGACATACTTAAGACTTGTTAATGCAATTCTATGAGTGGTCGCGCTCAACCAACCCTATTCTCCGCTCTAATAGACAACATTACCTAGTAATGCTCTTTATAAGGGTAGGTCTTGGAGTGGGGCATTACAAAATGGCAATATACAAGACATCTCACATTAATTGACCACTTGTAGATGTTGGATTTACTGCGTGGTTCGGTTAACCTCGCGTCTTAGTATAATAATTATAATGGCTCATGACACTTAGACCTCTCACATTAATTAATCTTACTTGTAGATGATGGATACGCTAGAAGGTTCTGGGAAGACTTCTACCATAAGCAATGGTTAACCTCATATCTGTGTGTCATTAATTATAACAAGAGCCATTAAATTCACATGTATAAGTTTCCTATGAGGACATTTGAATTTGTAATTTTTATAATCTAATGCATTTAATATGCAATTAATATTATGTTTATTACACTATAAATATATAAGCAAATAGGCTTAAATTTAGCGCACACGTACAATGTCCTAATATGTTTGAAATGTTAATTTTGATAATAACAGTTAAGGTATACAAGTTAATTTCCTTATCAACTAACATGGTCTAAACATGTATATTCAATTTAATGATAAAAAGAGAAATAAAAACATAGACAAATAAAACTTACAACCTAGGTTTGAATAATTATTTAAATAATAAAAGTGTACAATAATCCAATTACTTATGCAAAACCTTACTTCTGGCGCTGCTTCACTTCTTATTTTATATCGCATACAAAAACTTAAGATTATAGTATATTGTATATAATCCATTCAAACATATCTATTTGTAATAGATGCTCATACCTATTAATTTATAACACTCAAATCTTATGTTTGAGTACACAAACGTATATAAATACATAAAGTGAAAATAAGTGAATCCGACCATAAACAAGGAATTACACAACACCCGAAGCCTAACTTTCATCATTTCAATAACACAAACCCAAACATATAACCTTTGTTTGACCATTTCCACAACAAAATAAAGGATTCAGAGGATTTATAGTGTTTTATTTTCGTTTAAATCCAAATCCCATACAGGCATAAAAATCCAAATCTGTGTTACAAAGGATAGAAAATAACAACTTATATAATTTCCACCTAAAAGGATTTGAGAAGGAAGAATATGAGAACTTGTGCAGAATTAGAATTGGATTCAACCTTCAAATTATTCGTACTTCAATCCATCTAATACATATAAAGATCAAATCTCAGAATCTTATATAAGTATGTATAACTAAATTCCAGGATCTAAATCTATATAAATCAAGACTAGAAAAGATAGAATGGAGGTTAGAGGAATAGAAGAGTCTCTTAATCTTTTCTGGAATTCAACAATGGTAGAGTGACAGTATGAAGGCGTAGAATGAGATGAGAGTATAGTTTAGAGTGAGGCTTGGGTTTACATTTATAATGTAAGTGTGTATATAGACCATTGGATTATTTTGATTTAATTTGGAACAAATTCTTATTTAAGTCAACCTCCTCCATCCTTCAGTCAGGAAGGCGGTCAACCCTCTCTATAGGAGGGCGGTCGACCCCTAAATCTACCCCTTCCTATAGGGTCGGATGACCCCCCCCCCCCCCTTCTATAGTATAGCATGGAGATTTAAATATCCATGTAATGTTGCTTTTTATTAATTTATGAATTTATGCCATTGATTCTTTCCTTACATTTATTATCATTGTACCTTTCTATATGTACATGTCTACACATAATTCAAATTCTTATGGAATATTCTTTTAGGCCAATAAATATAAAATCATATTCCAAATTTATATTCATCCGATTTGAATTTCAAACCCTATGTGTAAATAATTTACGTCTAACTTGTTTTATTAATAACTTCTTCATATGCTTCCTTTTTCAATAAATAAAATATGAAAACGGATCAGAACCTCACCACGAGCACAATAGCAATTCTTTCATGGCTTAATTCCTAATTATACAAAATTCTTATTTTTAGCCTTTTGAATTTATTACTGTTTATTATTATTTATATTAAATTTAATTATCTTGTTGTATTGAGGTTTATTTTATGGGTATTACATTGGTACGTGCCCGAATGGTTCAAATAGTGTAACATCCCGAAATTTTAACGACACTAAAGATGATAAATTAAAGAATAATTAGTGTGAAATACATTATTAACAATGAATTAAGGAAAACTTAATTAAATATTCAGAATTAAGTAAAACGGACCACGCTATTGCGTCCGTCTTGGAATTCTGGTCAAGAAAGACACCTAGTTTACGTAAATCGGACAACGTATGAAGAAGTTATTAAGGTTTGAAGTTTGTATGCATATAAGGAAGATATATATACATATAAATTCAAAAATATTCAAAAATCAGCAAAACCAGAAATCTAGCGCGTAAATCAAGGAAGGGACAACCGTTTGAGGTCGACCCGAGACCCAGCTGGGTCGACCCAGGCTCATGGAGGTCGACCCCCCTGAAGGGCGGTCGACCCACCCAGGGATCTAGAAGCTTCTCTGGCGTAGACGATTCTGATGGCTTTCAGTCAAATCTGAAGGTCTTGATTGCACCGCTACTCCTATATAAAGGACCCTAAACCTAGGTTTTATTCATCTAAAAATGGTGGCGACGGCTGAGCTCTACTGCAACGTAGATTGAACGGCCTTTTCTTCTCTAAATCTAATTCAGCAAACATTATACAAATTCAACGGTTGCTACAACAACAAATTCAATGTGTTCTTCGCAGTAATTTGGTTCCATTTCCTTAGATCTATTCACTGTCAGTTCAAGTTATTTTTAGATCTAAATATTTAATTAGTAACCCTGATATGTATATAAAAATTGGATCTTGAATCGGTGCCTAATCAGTTCTATTATGACATAATTATCAGATTTGCTTTTATATGTTTATATCGTCACCATTTTAAATCTTGTCATAATATGCCTATTCAGTTTATGCCTATTTCTATCAGTTGTTATTGATTCATTATTATGCCTATTCTTGATTCTCTTCTCTCCCTCTTTTCCCTTTTTATTTTCATATAGCCAGGCTACCTTCGAGCCTAAGCCTAATGCTGAAAAATGCGTACGTGAGAAATTGAGAACGATTGGTAAAGACATAATTTGGGGCATAATTGATATTGGAAAAATATGAATATAAGTTTGGGCATAAAATGTGGAAATATACAAATATGGATTTGGGGACATATATCGTGTTGTATAACATGAATATGAATTTAGGCAAACATTGGAAAATATGATTTGGCATAAATTATGTAAAATATGATTTGGGTGTAAATTTGAACATATGTAATTGTGAAATCAGGCATACATTGTGACATATGTAAATGTCAATTTGGGGCATAAATTGGAACACATGTGAATATTGATTTAGGTCATGGAAACCTATAATTGAATAGAATAATTGTAAATATGAGTTGAAAGGGGGTATGAAAGTCTATATTTATAATATGGAAATTTATTTGAATATGCCTAAAATAATGGAACCGTAGTAACGCTTAGACCCGAGGTTAGGTTGTATTAGTGGTGGAAGTCTGCCCGGACCCGACCGGCATATCCAGTAGCCACTGATGTTGAACCTAATGTGAGAGTTCTAAGTGCGCAAATACGAGATGTGCTCAGACATGAGGTTATGCCTAATTTGTGGAATAAGTCTGCCCGGACCCGACCGGCATATCCAGCATCCACAAATGGCAGGCTTAATATGGGATGCCTAGCATACTATAACCATAAATGAAAATATGGTAATAAATCTTGAATACTTAACCTAGTTGAATCCATAGGGATTATATAAATAAAATAAAGATGGGGTTAAGTAAAAATTGGTTGAACAGTCGGTGGGTTAAGTAAAATAGGAGGGGTGGGCAGTATTTTCATATAGGCTCATAAACTTAACCCGATAAGGTTATGTAATTAAGACACCTAGTGGTATACGTAACCGGTAGAAATAATAAAGTAATGTAATTGGAGGACACCTTGTACGGTAAGCATAACTTGTAGAAATGATAGAATTAGATATGCGTAATAATCTGTTAAGTAAACAACGAAAAGTTGTGGTGACGCTGTAAATTGAATTTATGATTAAATGAGGAAGAATGAGGAAAACTTGCAAAATAAATAAGTTATATTTAATCATAAATGGTAAATGACATGTTAATTAGGAAACATGTGAATTGAGATATATTTAATAACGTATTAATTAGAACATGTTATTGTGATGATGTAACCAAGCAAGAATATAAAATAGATAGACCTTAGGCCACAATCTAGAGAATAACATGTTGTGGGCTTATTAATAAACTTAAATGGATTAAGTTATATGATTGAAATTAATAAGCAAGAGAAACTTGGTATTTTGGAATAAAAATTAAATATGAACAAGAATAACCAAGTTAAATGGGAACCTGGTGAGGTGAGACAAACGCGTAAAAGAATGTTTAGACATAGGGTCTAACAACATATTAAAGAAAGGCGCTTGGACCAGTTCACATGTTTGAGGGTGAATAACCCAACGGGGTAGATCATCGAGGTGTTATAAGATACGAGGGGAGCACACATTAGAGCCAAGGTTATCACTAAACCAATAGCTCTGATACCAACTGTAAAGGCCCGTAAATCTGTACCCTTTGAGCTGGCGAATTACAACCCATGTCCAACCCAAATTACACGAAATTACGAATCTTTAATAGAAAGAAAATAGAGGATCAGAAGTAGAAAGAAAGAAATATTAGAATAGAAGAATAAAAAGAACATCAGAATCTCACAGCGGAACGAATAAAATATGGTATCTCAAATATCTTTATACAAAAAGAATCTGTATATACATACCAATCATCAGAGTACATCTTATATTAGAAACAGCGGAAATAAACCCTAGATCATTAATGGTGAAACCTCCTACTTCTATCTCTTGAACTCCCAGCGAAACTGAACCTGTAAATATACTTGGTCTGACCCAAGCACATTTGATTTAAAACAAAATTCACCCGGATCAGTCTGGAATACTTAAATTCACAACAAAACAACTTGTTTAAATTTGGAAATCCCTTTTTGAAGGAAAAGGATAATAGCAATACTAGCCCACACACAAACACGGATGATTTTAATCTTACTATAACCCAAAACATTTTGATATATCAAATCCAGTAATATTATAATAGTGTTTATCAAACAACAAATAAATAATCATCTAGTAGAACACTTGCATCTTACGCTCTACATATTTAATATAAAATTGAAAACCGCATGGCACTTATTGGAGAATGGATTCCAACTATGACAAGGTATGGGACCACCTTTTGATCAGAATACTCTAGAGGGGATACACTAGGGTCAAACAAGAACGTCTTGCAACCCGGTGATACATGACCGACCACTCATTTAGCTTGAGTGTATCAAACATATTGTCAACCGACAGTTTTATGGGCCCACTGTCCATCCACGGAGATACGGTATCGAAAGAAGAACAAATAAAAGTTTTCTCTAGACTGGTGATAATACACCCTGCTTGTGTATGACCCACCTAGGCATGCTGCCTGCCCGACTTTTGTCATTTACCGGTTGATGAGGCTTGAGGTCATGTTTATCTTTTCAGAGAACATCTCGATATCTTTGAATGCCACATCTTCATATCCATCAAATCACTAATTGACGTCCACAAATACACTCTGGGTGTTAAGCAAGAGAATTTCTCCGCCATCGAACTTGGTATATTTGTAAAAATCAACGTAAGTGACCCTCAAAAAATACTTTATCAGACATTCATCCATACAAGTCATCCAGGAACAGGATGATCCAAAGGGACCCTCCTACCGCATCCTAGTAATCACCCTATAGATCAGTAGCGAGTAGTACTTATAAATCCGTAGATTTCAATTATGATAGAACCACAGTTTATCTCCAGGAGGGACCCAGAGATTATAAGTATTTCTTCCATCTCAAGAAGATCTACGGTCTTTAGTTGCTCCATCTTCATCTGCTGCAAGTTATACGCAACATTGATTCGAAGAGGTTTTGGGTCTAGTTCCCATCGCGGTTTCTTCGAAACAATACGTCAAAAGGTCCAACAGAATGTTCCATTAATAGTCGATTATTTAACTATCAATCCCAATAACATTGTTTAGTACATTGGCAGCTTTGACCCTTTGAAAAAAACCATTTATTTAAATCATTATATCTATTTAACGTTATTATAATATCATAAACATTTCCATTTTCTTTATCTTGGAGATATTATTCTATATTCTTCAAAATTCCCCTTTTTTTAAGTTTACTTTGGCAAATATCAATATATTATCCGCTTAATGGTATACTCCACTTATTAATTCTCGTACGGCCAAAACAATGTCAAGCGACAATTATATAACCCAAATGATTTTATCAACCCTTAGACTTCAAAGGTACTCTCAATCCTAATCGTTATGGAGATATATAATTTAAATTCGAATATTTACTTCTATTTCTCATTCAACAAAACCCTTTCTATTTCTTTGGGAAAACGTCGTTGTTTACTTATTACTCAGAAGAAACATATTTCAAGCCATGATATCTCGTTACGCTTCAACCCGCCAAACAATGTCAAATTATACATTGTTATTTTTAAATCAAACCATTTAACTATAATTTAAAAACTTGCAATTGTTGCAACATAATAAGCTGCTCTCAAATCCTTTACCACTATAAACTAATATCACCCCTCGATAATAGTGAAGCCATTCAAGTTGGGGTATTATAATTACCTCTCAGACCTTGATCGACAACGTTCTTATCTTAAGATAATAAAAGTTTAAAACTCAAAAATTCAATATATTATCCCCATTTTCAATTTCTGTTTAATTTAAATATGGTTCTATAAACCATTTTCTTCACTCAGAAACCCACTTTATATTATAATTCATTTCACTTAATTCGTTAATTAAGTCAACTCTCTCTAGACAAATCTTATTTACTTTTAAATATCCTTTATATCATCATCCTTAACCTTCTTATACGACTCTATTTATAATTTGGATTATTTTTACAGCAATCCATTTTCTAATATTTTACCATAAAACTAAATTTGGATTCCCTTTCTAATTCCATTACTAATTCTTTGTAAAACAGGATTATTATTTAGAGATGTATTTGTAAACTTTTTATTTAAATAACTTTTATAAAATAAAACTAAAAACTTCAATTCAGTTATAAAAATATATTTTCTAACATAAAACTCTGTCCATTCGCCTAACGGCAAAACGACGTTATAAAACGGTGGATATCAGGCTATCTGCTGCCAATAACTAAATCAACATTGTATATTGATTAAAACATAACAATTGTTGAATATAAATTCAACGATTAACAACATTCGACCATCAATAATCCAAACAGGTTATAACATCATTTGTGATAAACAATACATGTGTGGATAATATGAATAATTAATAATATACAATTTATTTGAGGAATCCAGTTGGATCCCTCCAACTTGTTCTTCCCTGCATATCAGATCGTAATATAATTTATAACAATATATGAAGCAATAATTTAAACTAAGCATCCAATACGACATAAATATAATGTCGACAATTATTAATCAAACAATCAGCAACCCTGGCATTCAATCAACCAATTAATTGTGAATTATAGTTATGCGAATTTAGCACATCCTAGAATTTTATAAAAGTGTGAGAATTGACTCACCTTTTTATTCTGATTGACGGTTCACTCTATCTTCATTTAATTTTAAATGAATGATTAAAATTAACTGAAAATCTTGTTTCTTCCGACGTCACTGGTCCCGTTCAATCCTGTTGTTGTATGAAAAAGATATGCATATTAAAGTTTTGAATAAATGGGATGATCGTTAAATAATTAATCAATTAATTAATTTAAATCTGCTTAATTTAATTACCACATTCGTTTGTTTCCAAATATGTGATTAACCACGTTCGAAATGCATCAGGTCCGGGTCCTTATTCTTTCTTCACTCACGCATGAAGCTTCCTTACCCTAGCCATATGATTAATGCACCCATCATTGTTGTGCGAAACTCGATGGGAACTATACTAGAACAAACGCAGCCACCCCCTGACTAAACAAAACATCCCATCTTCCAAGTTACGAACCGTTCCAGTACACAATGGTGAATTCCATGCGCTCCACGTCCTTATATCCACCTCTTCCACACAACATGACAGTACCCCCTTCCATGATTACTTTCTTTCTTCTGCCAAACGTTAAGTGTAATGTCCCACATTTTATCGGTTTGTATTTGAATATTTAAATCAGTTTAAATATTGAATTCATGATATAAGTGGATTTATATATGAATTAAAACGAAGTTGAATGTATTAATTATAATATAATTATAATCGAGCCCGTAATGTCGCGGTTGTTCGTAATATGGAGTTTTGAACTTCAAACGACTATACAAGATTCGTTATAAACCAGATTTATGCGAAACAAGAAACGTTGGGATCTGTTAAACTGTATCTTTCTAATGGAAGTGAAAAATCATGATTTCGGATAATATATTGCAAATTATGCCCAAATTAAATATTCAGAAAAGCAGCGGTATAATCGTTTTTGGCCATAACAGTTATTTAAATATATTTAAACATCGGTTTCAAATTTAGACAAGATTCTTTTGAGATGCAGTTATAATTTAATTTTTAGAATTTTACTGTAATTTTTATTTTGAAAAATAAGCAACTTTTTATTTGGAATATTTTGCACCCTGTACCAATATTTTAGGGTTTCACAATATGAGTTAACATACCGATATTATTATATTTTTGGGATCCTGGCACCTCACTTGACACGATGGTATTTTTATTTTTGTCGCTAGTGGTCTGTAAGTAAAACAGAGTTTAGGTAATGGGAGGAATGGATTTTTCGATCATTCCGTAGAAAATGTATGAAAGGTTCTTGTATGTCTTAACTATAAACTAAGTGGTTTAGTTGTTTATTTGAAATGGGTTGAATGGGAATTCCGGTATATACAAACATTGTTCAAATAATGTTGGGAGCCATAGGAACTTGCGCAAAATGAGGCTTTAGAAGAAATAAGGAAGGGCCATTTATTTTAAAATCAAAACAATAAACCCATACCCTACTATAAAGTGTTGAAGACCTATTCCATGTGCCTCACGCCTACTTTAGAAACCTTGCCAACAAAGTAATTGTCCAAACTAAATACTTTGTAAATAAGTCGCCTAACCTACGTCCTCTATTTCAATAGCATGTATGTGTTTTCACATCACAAACAGCTATCCGATTTTAGACTTAGAAAGTTCATGGCAAAGTCTCCAAAATTTTCTACCCTAAAGCTAATCTAAGCAGTACCATACTACATGCCTAGAGACAGGACACCGATCTTATCCTCCTCCGTATGTATATATATTACACTACATCAATCTATATATAAAGAAAACGTACATCGACTGATTGCCATAATATTATAATATGTTCCTTCACAATGAAGCCAACCTATTCATTCTATATAAAACTGTTGTTACCCTTCACTCTCCAGTAAAACCTTTTTCTCCAATTATGGTAAACATAACGCAAGGCTTAAAACCTGTTCAAAAATCAAAGCAAATGAAGTAAAAGAAATTATATTCATAATCTTCGCAGTCTCATCTAAATTACTGTACATACTTTGAGGGGATAAGAAGCAAAGACAGTTCGGTAGGATCACTGTTGCCATGAGAACTGGTCCTAGATGTCGCGTTGTAATAGGAAGTTCGAACTTGCGATGAAGAGCCTGACAGAGATGTGCTCGGTAAAGGGTGCGCGGGTTTTTCTCTTTTGTTGGATTTTTGGAATAGCGAGTTTAATGGAGCAGGAGCTCCTGGATGTTCGACGTAGTTTGCAGAAGGATGCTTGAGTATGGCCTTTTGAATTGAGGTCGATGAGTTTTGATGAGAGGGAGGTTGGTTTCATCCGTTTAGATTTTAGGAAAAAGGGGTCGGAGGAGTCATTGTGCGTGGAGCGGGAGAGGCTTACTGTATGGGGAGAAGATGTATATGTTCGGCAGTATAGGTGGAGCGGAAATTGTTTGTTGAGGAAGAACAGTGGCTTTTGAGCGCATTTAGGGTTTGGCGAATTTTTGCATGGTGCCAGCTTTTTGTGGATGAGGGTATAAAGGTACACATACACGCGAGAATGGGGTGAAAAACGTAGTTCATGAGCAGGTGGCGCTTCATTTTGCTAACGCTGGTGAGAATTGGTGATTTAAAAGAGATGCAGTGGTCTTGTATGGCTGAACGATGCAGTCTGCATTGGATTGGCGTTTGGGGGATGATGGTAGCAGTGCTGTCGCGATTTGATAAGGGTTGTTTTGCGGAAAAATGTTTTGAACGAGGAACTGGGTGCATGTTTGGTGAAGGGGAGATAACGTGATGAAAAGGTAGCTAGGATGTAATGGGTAGGACCAGTGAATGTCTGGAGACATTACAGGAGTTCACGGTGTTAGGTGTGGGTGATGAAATCTACAGACGTGGGTCTAGTTTCTTAAAGTTGGTCGGTGGATAATACAAATGGTGGGCTAGGAATAAATGGTTATGGGCTGACTAAATAGAAGAAGAAAAAGGGAGAACGTAGAGGGATATGATTCGGCTGTACATAATATTGGGGAGTGAGGTTGGGATAATTCGTTGTGGAAGATGAGTATTGGGGATGCGGGTCTGAGATGTTAAAATGAAGAACATGGGCCGACGTCTAATTATTAGAAATTTGAACGGGTTGCCACCTTGGATACATGTGGACGCGAGCTACACAGTGAAGCCAGTTTTGGAATCATTTGGAGCAATTTGGAGTTCATTATGGATTATGGTAGAATTAAACACCTGAGCTAACCGATCAACTGACGCAGATCGTTATTTAACGTTTAACGCGCAAAGGTGAGTAAATTCACTGACTTTGATCTATTTTAAAATATTATAATTAAATTTTAATATTGATAATAATGGTTGAATGCTGTGTGATGGTCGTTTAGGTAGATTACAATTAAATTGGTTGAATAATATATATCGTTGCATACGCACATCATTGGTTGGATACTGATTCCATCGATTATAATATTCCCTAGTATCGAATTAGTGTTAATTGTATTGACTAACATCTGTGGATGCAGGAAACCGGTTGGAGGAATCCAACCAGATTCCTCAATATTTATATGTATTGTTTGTTATATATTATGTATATATGCACTGTTTGAACCCAAATGACATTGAAACCCTGTGTTGATATTGATGTTGAAGGGAAATTCAGCATTTATTTCGATTTAATCAATGGATAATATCGATTAAGAAAGTGGCAATAGTTGACCATAAACCCATCATTTTGTTAAGAAGTTGATTGGCTGTCAGGCAAATCAATGAAGTTAAGTAATAAAAATTTATATTTTATAATTAAAGCAAAGTCCTAGATTATAATAGAAGTTCTATTATAAACATTTTGTAGTAAAGTTTTATTAAGAATTTATAAGCGGTTGTATTTTAATTAGGTGAAGCTATAAATTGTCCTATGAGGATAATCATTTTAAGACAAAAAGGATTAAGCAATATTTTTAGATTAATTTTATTAATCTAATGGTAAGGAGTAATTACGATCGGTTAACAAATTAACTGATGATATGAAGTTGATTAAATCAACTGTTTTGTTAGAAATTGATTATTTGATTAATTAATCTTCAATTAATCAAGTAATAATGGTTTTAGAAATTAATTATTTAAATAAATAGGATTCCTTAGTTACTAGTGACCTTTTCATTTAACGAAGTTTAAATGATTAATGGACTAATATAATTAGTTATTGTTTGTTAAGTAAGCAACTAATCTATCTTTAAAATCAATAATGAAGTAAACTGTTCTACTTTAGCAATGATAAAGTTAATTATTATGTAATTAAAGTAATTGTTTCTTAAAAGGAATTTGTTTAAGATAGTATTGAATTTGTAATGAGATGTTACCTGAATAAGATATAATGATTCGAATAGAAAGAGAAACGTTAAAAGACAAAGAGCGTTAATGGACTTGGGTAAAGAAGTTATAATTGGAATTATATAAGGAAGATGAAGCGAAGAATTAATAAAAAATATAAATAATTATAAACATTCGAGCTTTCAAAATAAGGATATGACGTCATAAAACAATATTTAAAATAAAGTAAGGAATACGATTTGACGGAGTATAAATAATAAGGAGTTAGCGTTACAGACTTATATTTATTCTAAGGTAAGAATGTCGTCGATCAAGGTCGGAGAGGTAAATAAAATACCCCAACTTGAACGGCTTCATTATTATCGAGGAATGATATCTGTTTGTAACAGAAAGAGATGTCAAGATTAGTTATAAAGGGGATATTGCAGCGTATTGCAAGTTTTTGAATTATAACAATAAATTAACATTGTTAACCAAGCTTAAGCGTAATTATTATATATAACACTATTCCGTAGAAAGGTTCGAAATTAAGTTATCCCAAGTGATAGGAGAATAATTATGTTTTTCCCGAAGAAGTGTAAATGAATTATACGAAGTTGGAAGTAGAAGTAAATAATTGAGATCTGATATATATTACTCGTACTGAAGGGAACTCTTTAAAACATGGGAATGTGATAAAAACATTTGAGTTTATATAACATGTCATTTGACATTGTTCTCGATCATATAAGAAATTGTAATTTAATATTGAACAAATAATATGTAATGTTATTTCTGAAATAAAGGAAGGCTAAACGAGTTTTAATCAAATAGGATGTCAACATTAAGTTATAATGGAATTTATTATCTAAATAAAGAATTATTTGATAAACGAAATCAGATTTCTATAAGAAATAAATGTTCACATGTCACAGTAAAAAAGGTTTTTAAAAAAACAAATGTTTGCAGATTAAGTAGTTAAAATGAAATTGTAAATGTTTTCCAATTTAAATAACGTATATTTTCTAGTATACCAGAAATAAGAAATGTGAAAGGATGAGAATGTTTTTCAAACATTAACAATATATATATATATATATATATATCAGGAATATGGAGATTTAAGGTTTATAATAACTGGAAATGTTTTCCAGGAAATGCGAAGGGCTAAACGGGTTTCGAGAAATATCTAGGAAGATATAGGAAACTGGGAAATTAATGTTAAATAAAAAGCGCCCATGATTTTATGATGTTTAGTTATACATTAGAATGGATGTTTGTTTTTACTTTAATAGTTAAATAACCGACTATCGAAGTGTTTTGACCATCATTGTCAATACGGAGAGACCGGTTGGGTATATTATCTGAAAACCACTCTGTATAGGCATAAGCGCTGCGAATTAGATTATGCTGAAGATAATTGAAGACGGAGTTAAATACAAGGGTCATTCTGCTACAGACTAGTGCTTTCGGTTTGTCCAGTCCCAGGACAATTTGTATGGACGAATGTTTGATAGAGTATTCCTAACAGATCACATAAGACGATCTTTCAACATATTATGTCTAGTGGTGGAGAAATTCGTTTCTCTTAGTTTTTATACCCGTAATATTTCTGGGAAATCAAATAGTGATTCAATGGGTCTGATGATGTGGCATTCAAAGTGAATGGTGGCCAGATATTCTATATATATACGTAGCCTCAAGCCTCAAAACCCGGAAATGACAAAAATCGGGCAGGCAGTATGGCTAGTTGGGTGATACCCAAGTAGGGTGTATTGTCACCGGTCAAGAGAAAATTCATATTTGTTCTTCTAATTCTGTTCCTTCGGATTACGGTTGGATGGCCAACAACCGTGGGTGACAATATATTTGATACACTCAAGCTAAATGAGTGGTCGGTCATGTGTAGGTCGGGTTGCAAGATGTTCTTGTTGAACCCCAGTGTATAATCTCTAGAGTACACTGATCGGGAGGTGGACCCATACCTTTTCATATTTGGAATCCAATCTCTAATAAGCGCCCTGCAGTTTTTGATTTTATACTATGTATGTGGAGCGTGAGATGCAAGCGTTCTGCTATTTGGTTATTTATTTGATTAGACATTATTATAATATCATGGGATTTTGATATCAAAATATTTTGGGTTATAGTAAGGTAAAAACCGTCCATGTTTATGTGTGGGTTGGTCTTACTATTATCCTTTTCTTTTAAAAGGATTTTCAAAGTTAAACAATATGGTTCGAATTTACTCACACCAGTCCCATGACTGACCCGGAGTTTATTTTGTTTGTTTTCCCTAATCTCTTGGGTGCCCAAATTTGAACAGGAAGTCAAGTGTTTCCGGCTTTTACAGATACACTTGGAGGAGCTCGAAGCAGGAGGTTTCACCACTAGTTATTTAGAGATTATTTCCTTTGTGATGTACAAGTGTTATACTCTGATATGGTATGTATATACAATACAGCTTTGTATTTCAAGTTTATGTTTTATATATTTTATTTGTTCCGCTGGGAGATTCGTGTTTACTCTAACTCTGAAGTTCTTCTTATTCTTCTATTCTATTAGTTCTATCTTATCTTTCTCATCCTCTAATTTCTTCTATTAATGACCCGTATTTTCATGCACTTTGAGTTGAATGTGTAGGATACTAGTCAGCTCAAATTGGTACGGATTTTCGGGCCACTACAGTTGGTATCATAGCATACGGTTAAGTGATTACCTTGGCTCTGTGGCGTAACTCAATAGAGATTGGGTTAGTAATATCCTAGATTGAGTATGAGTGTGTATATATGAGCGCGTATTTGTAAATTAATATGAAAACTGTTTTATATTGTGTTGACTGGTCAGTCGAGTGGTTTATGAATTCCGGTCGAAACAGTAATGCAAACTGTGTCGATAGGTGTTTCTAAACTCTTGAACAGAGTATTTCGACATGGTATGTTTTGGAAAGAGGGTAAATGAAATAATTTTACCAAAAAATATATTTTGATATGGAAAAAGTATTTATATTAGAATTATGACAATATATATATATATATATATATATATATATATATATATATATATGTGTGTGTGTGTGTGTGTGTGTGTGTGTTAAATGTGTCGGTTGAAATTATAATCGAATAAGGTTATAATTGAACTGGTTATAAATAACCAATGAGAATTCACATGAGTATAATATATAAATCAGGTGAATTGAATTTGAATTTAAAACCAGAATTGAAATAAAACTCTAGAAACTTGGAAAAGTGTTGTAAATGAATTTTGAATTGAATATATGGAAAAATTAAAATCCTGGGAGTGATTTGGAAATGTATTTTAAGCACATGGAAAGGATATTTGGAAGTAAATTTCAAGATAAAAGTGTTTGAAAAATAAGTTTTGAAATAATATAGCATAGAATTCACTTCGATCATTGGAAAATAATTCTGATGATGACGGTCGCATCATCAGTGTAATTTTCGAGTTTCTAAGTGACGAATTACTACCAAAAGATATTGTTTTGAAATTGTTTTGAGAAAGCAAATTATTTTGAATCCTGAAATGGAATATTTATTCTAGAAAGGCAAAGCTGTTTAAAAACTCCTAGGACGATATTGTTTTGAATTAAAATGAGTATACAAGATGAATTTGTAATGATGGAAATAAATTTGACTTAAGAAGTTAAGTAAAGATTGTCAAAGAAAATGGAGATTAACTAAAACAGTTAAGGTGAAATTAAATTTGATAAAAAATGGTACTGAAATAAAACTGGAATTAACTTCAAGCCAGTTAAATGGAAATCGTATTGGAACAGAATTTAACTTGGCAAAGTAAGTGAACTTGTGAAATAAGATTTTTGGAATGGAGCTGAATATGGTTATGCAATTGAATGGTTGAGTAAGAATTTGGAATTTGAATTTGAATTGGAGTTTGAACTGGAATTTGGCTTGGGTACTAGAGAATGATTGGATGTGGATAAGTGGATTGGGGACCAATATTTGGAACGCATGGGTATATGCTGATGGAATATCAAATGAAGAGTTAGGATTGAATGCCCGACAAAAAGGTACATGTTTAAATAATATGGAGTATGATATTTTTGAGTTCTTTTGGCAAGCCACTTGGTTGTTTGTTTTGGATTGGAGATGGCCTAGAGAGGCGAGTTGTAGTAGTATCGATTGAGCCATGCCGAGGAGATGTCGGTGAAATTTCTCGAAAATTGAAGGTGTTAGAATTTTGAAAATATTCGTTAATAGTTAATATTTTAACTAAAATTTATTGGCTCAGTTGAAACAAAAGATTTTTTAACCCAGTTGTGATTGAGTTCGTAGCATTTTTCTACCTTAGTAATTTCGGGGACGAAATTCCTTTAAGGGGGAAGGAATTTAACGTCCCACTTTTTATCAGTTTGTATTTGAATATTTAAATTAGTTTAAATATTGAATTCGTGATATAAGTGGATTTATATATGAATTAAAACGAAGTTGAACGTATTAATTACAATATAATTATAATCGAGCCCGTAATGTCGCGGTAGTTCGTAATTTGGAGTTTTGAACTTCAAACGACAATACAAGATTCATTATAAACCAGATTTATGCGAAACAAGAAACATTGGGATCTGTTAAGCTGTATCTTTCTAATGGAAGTGAAAAATCAAGATTTTGGATTATATATTGTAAGTTTTGCCCAAATTAAATATTCAGAAGTAGCGGCATAATCGTATTTGGCCATAACAGTTATTCAAATATATTTAAACATCGGTTTCTAATTTAGACAAGATTTTTTTGAGACGCGGTTATAATTTAATTTTTAGAATTTTACTGTAATTTTTATTTTGAAAAATAAGCAACTTTTTATTTGGAAAATTTTGCACCCTGTACCAATATTTTAGGGTTTCACAATATGAGTTAACATACCGATAATATTATATTTTTGGGATCCTTGCACCTCACTTGACACGGTGGTATTTTTATTTTTGTTGCTAGTGCTCCGTAAGTAAAATAGAGTTTAAGTATTGGGAGGAATGGATTTTTCGATCATTCCGTAGAATATGTATGAAACGTTCTTGTATGCTTTAACTATAAAACTAAGTGGTTTAGTTGTTTATTTGAAATGGGTTGAATAGGAAAACCGGTATATACAAACCTTGTTCAAATAATGTTGGGAGCCGTAGGAACTTGCGCAAAATGATGCTTTAGAAGAAACAAGGAAGGACCATTTATTTTAAAATCAAAACAATATACCCAAACCCTACTATAAAGTACTGAAGACCTATTCCATGTGCCTCACGCTTACTTTAGAAACCTTGCCAACAAAGTAATTGTTCAAACAAAATACTTTGTAACTAAGTCGCCTAACCTACGTCCTCTATTTCAATAACATGTATGTGTTTTTACATCACAAACAGCTATCCGATTTTAGACTTAGAAACTTCATGGCAAAGTCTCCAAATTTTTCTACCCTAAAGCTAATCTAAGCAGTAACATACTACATGCCTAGAGACAGGACACCGATCTTATCCTCCTCCGTATGTGTATATATATGTATAACACTACATCAATCTATATATAAAGAAAACGTACAGCGACTGATTGCCATAATATTATAATATGTTCCTTCACACTGAAGCTAACCTATTCATTCTATATAAAACCGTTGTTACCCTTCACTCTCCAGTAAAACCTTTTTCTCCAATTACAGTAAACATAACGCAAGGCTTAAAACCCATTCAAAAATCAAAGCAAATGAAGTAAAAGAAATTATACTCATACTCTTCACAGTCTCATCTAAATTATTGTACATACTTTAAGGGGATAAGAACCAAAGACAGTTTGGTAGGATCACTGTTGCCATGAGAACTAGTCCTAGAAGTCGCGTTGTAACAGGAAGTACGAACTTGCGATGAAGAGCCTGGCGGAGATGTGCTTGGTAAAGAGTGCTTGGGTTTTTCTCTTCTGTTGGATTTTTGGAATAGCGAGTTTAATGGAGCAGTAGATCCTGGATGTTCGACGCAGTTTGCAGAAGGATGCTTGAGTATGGCCTTTTGAATTGAGGTCGATGAGTTTTAAGGAGAGGGAGGTTGGTTTCATCCGTTTAGATTTTAGGAAAAAGGGGTCAGAGGAGTCATTGTACGTGGAGCTGGAGAGGCTTACTGTATGAGGGAGAAGATGTATATGTTCGACAGTATAGGTGGAGCGGAAATTGTTTATTAAGGAAGAGCAGTGGCTTTTGAGTGCATTCAGGTTTGGCGAATTTTTGCATAGTGCCAGCTTTTTGTGGATGAGGGTATAAAGGTACACATACACGTGAGAATGGGGTGAAAAATGTGTGTTCTGAAAATGGGGGAAACTGAGAAGAAAGTGAGCCGGGTTCATGAGCAGGTGGCGCTTCATTTTGCTAACGCTGGTGAGAATTGGTGATTTAAAAGAGATGCAGTGGTATTGTATGGCTGAGCGATGCAGTCTGCAGTGGACTGGCGTTTGGGGGATGATGGTAGCAGTGCTGTCGCGATTTGATAAGGGTTGTCTTGCGGAAAAATGTTTTGAACGAGGAACTATGTGTATGTTTGGTGAAGGGGAGATAACGTGATAAGAAGGTAGCTAGGATGTAATGGGCAGGACCAGTGAATGCCTGGAGACATTACAGGAGTTCACGGTGTTAGGTGTGGGTGATGAAATCTACAGACATGGGTCTAGTTTCTGAATGTTGGTCGGTGGATAATGCAAATGGTGGGCTGAGAATAAATGGTTATGGGCCGACTAAAAAGAAGAAGAAAACGGAAGAACGTAGAAGGATATGATTCGGCTATACATAATACTGGGAAGTGTGGTTGGGATAATTCATTGTGGAAGATGAGTATTGGGGATGCAGGTCTGAGATGTTAAAATGAAGAACATGGACCGACGTCTAATTATAAGAAATTTGAACGGGTTGCCACGTTGGAATCGTGTGGATGCGAGCTACACAGTGAAGCCAGTTTTGGAATCATTTGGAGCAATTTGGAGTTCGTAACGGATTATGGCAGAATTAAACGCCTGAGCTAATCGATCAACTGATGCAAATCATTATTTAACGTTTAACGCGCAAAGGTGAGTAAATTCACTGACTTTGATCTATTTTAAAATATTATAATTAAATTTTAATATTGATAATAATGGTTGAATGCTGTGTTATGGTCGTTTAGGTAGATTACAATTGAATTGGTTGAATAATATACATCGTTGCATACGTACACATCTTTGGTTGGATACTGATTCCATCGATTATAATATCCCCTAGTATCGAATTAGTGTTAATTGTATTAACTAACATCTGTGGATCTAGGAAACCGGTTGGAGGAATCCAACCAGATTCCTCAATATTTATATGTACTGTTTGTTTTATATTATTTATATATGCACTGTTTGAACCCAAATGACATTGAAACCCTATGTTGATATTGATGTTGATGGGAAATTCAACATTCATTTCGATTTAATCAATAAACAATATCGATTAAGAAAGTGGCAACAGTTGACTATAAACCCATCTTTTTGTTAAGAAGTTGATTGGCCATCAGGAAAATCAACGAAGCTTAGTTATTAAAATTATATTTTTATAATTAAAGAGAAGTGCTAGATTATAATAAAAGTTCTATTATAAACATTTTGTAGTTAATTTTTATTAAGAATTTATAAGCGATTATATTTTAATCAAGTGAAGCTATAAATTGTCCTATGAGCATAATCATTTTAAGACAAAAAGGATTAAGCAATATTTTTAGATTAATTTTATTAATCTAATGGTAAGGGGTAATTACGATCGGTTAACAAATTAACTAATGATTTGAAGTTGATTAAATCAACGTTTTGTTAGAAATTGATTATTTGATTAATTAATCTTCAATTAATCAAGTAATAATGGTTTTAGAAATTAATTGTTTAAATAAATAGGATTCCTTAGTTACTAACGACCTTTTCATTTAACGAAGTTTTAATGATTAATGGACAAATATAATTAGTTATTGTTTATTTAGTAAGCAACTAATCTATCTTTAAAATCAATAATGAAGTAAACTGTTTTACTTTAGCAATAATGAAGTTAATTATTATGTAATTAAAGTAATTGTTTCTTAAAAGGAATTCATTTAAGATAGTATTGAATTTGTAATGAGATGTTACCTGAATAAGGTATAATGATTCGAATAGAAAGAGAAACGTCATAAGACAAAGAACGTTAATGGACTTAGGTAAAGAAGTTATAATTGGAATTATATAAGGAACATGAAGCGAAGAATTAATACTTAATATAAATAATTATAAACAATCGAGCTTTCAAAATAAGGATATGACGTCATAAAACAATATTTAAAATAAAGTAAGGAATACGATTTGACGGAGTATAAATAATAAGGAGTTAGCGTTACAGACTTATATCTATTCTAAGGTAAGAACATCGTTGATCAAGGTCTGAGAAGTAAATAAAATACCCCAACTTGAACGGCTTCACTATTATCGAGGAATTATATCAGTTTGTAACGGAAAGAGATGTCAAGATTAGTTATAAAGGGGATATTGCAGCGTATTGCAAGTTTTTGAATTATAACAATAAATTAACATTGTTAACCAAGCTTAAGCGTAATTATTATATATAACACTATTCCGTAGAAAGTTTTGAAATTCACTTATCCCATGTGATAGGAGAATAATTATGTTTTTCCCGGAGAAGTGAAAATGAATTATACGAAGTTGGATGTAGAGGTAAATAATTTAGATCTGATATATATTACCCGTACTGAAGGGAACTCTTTAAAATATGGGAATGTGAAAAAAACATTTGAGTTTATATAACATGTCATTCGACATTGTTCTGGATTATATAAGAAACTGTAATTGAATATTAAACAAATAATATGTATTGTTATTTCCGAAATAAAGGAAGGCTAAACAAGTTTTAATCAAATAGGAGGTCGACATTAAGTTAAAATGGTATTTATTATCTGAATAAAGAATTATTTGATAAACGAAATCAGATTTCTATAAGAAATAAATGTTCACATGTCAAAGTGAATAATTTTTTAAAAAAATAAATGTTTGCAGATTAAGTAGTTAAAATGAAATTGTAAATGTTTTCCAATGTAAATAACATATATTTTCTAATATACCAGAAATAAGAAATGTGAAAGGATGAGAATATTTTTCGAACATTAAAAATATATATATATTTGGAATATGGAGAATAAAGGTTTATAATGGCTGGAAATGTTTTCCAGGAAATGTGAAGGGCTAAACAGGTTTTGAGAAATACTAAGGAAGATATAGGAAACTGGGAAATTAATGTTAAATAAAAAGCGCCCTTGATTTTATGATGTTTAGTTATACATTAGAATGGATGTTTGTTTTTATTTCGATAGTTAAATAACCGACTATCGATGTGTTTTGACCATCGTTGTCAATACGGAGAGACTGCTCGGGTATATTATCTGAAAACCACTCTGTTTAGGCATAAGCGTTGCGAATTAGATTATGCTGAAGATAATTGAAGACGGAGTTAAATACAAGGGTCGTTCTGCTACAGACTAGTGCTTTCGGTTTGTCTAGTCCTAGGACAACTTGTATGGACGAATGCCTGACAGAGTATTCCTAACAGATCACATAAGACGATCTTTCAGGATATTATGTCTGGTGGCGGAGAAATTCATTTCTCTTAGCTTTTATACCCGTAATATTTCTGGGAAATTATCTAGTGATTCGACGGGTCTGATGATGTAGCATTCAAAGTGAATGGTGGCCAGATGTTCTGAATATATACGTAGCCTCAAGCCTCACATCCCGAAAATGACAAAAATCGGGCAGGCAGCATGGCTAGTTGGGTCATACCCAAGCAGGGTGTATTGTCATCGGTCTAGAGAAAATTCATATTTGTTCTTCTTTCGATTTTGTACCGTCGGATTACGGTTGGATGGCCAACAACCGTGGGTGACAGTATATTCGATACACTCAAGCTAAATGAGTGGTCGGTCATGTGTGGGTCGGGTTGTAAGATGTTCTTGTTGAACCCAGTATATACCCTCTAAAGTACACTGATCGGGAGATGGACCCATACCTTGTCATATTTGGAATCCAATCTCTAATAAGCGCCCTACGGTTTTTGATTTTGTACTATGTATGTGGAGCGTGAGATGCAAGCGTTCTGCTTTTTGGTTATTTATTTGATTAGACATTATTATAATATCACGGGATTTTGATATCAAAATATTTTGGGTTATAGTAAGATAAAAACCGTCCATGTTTATGTGTGGGTTGGTCTTACTATTATCCTTTTCTTTTAAAAGGATTTTCAAAATTAAACAATATGGTTGGAATTTACTCACACCAGTCCCATGACTGACCCAGAGTTTATTTTGTTTGTTTTCCCTAAACTATTGGGTGCCCAAATTTGTACGGGCAGTCAAGTGTTTCAGGCTTTTACAGATACACTTGGAGGAGCTCGAAGCAGGACGTTTCACCAAGTTATTTAGAGATTATTTCTGTTGTGATGTATAAGTGTTATACTCTGATATGGTATGTATAAACAATACAGTTTTGTATTTCAAATTTATGTTATATATATTTTATTCGTTCCGCTGTGAGATTCGTGTTTACTCTGACTCTGATGTTCTTCTTATTATTATTCTATTAGTTCTATCTTATCTTTCTCATCCTCTAATTTTTTCTATTAATGACCTGTATTTTCATGCACTTTGAGTTGAGTGTATAGGATACTAGTCAGCTCAAATTGGTACGGATTTTCGGGCCACTACATTAAGGCCATCACTCCCTTATATTTCTTTTACCATGATATGATACGTGAACCACTACTGCTAAAATTAAATACCGGACACCACTGTATCATTCGTTCCCAACGCAAAACCCTTAACACCTCAGCTCCGCCGTGGCAGCCACATGATCTCCAGATCCAGACAACCGACATCTTCCACTTGACCAATGTGAACTAGTTTGTGTTACTGCTGACCTTCATCCACATTCACTATTCAAGACTTACCCCATGATCCCACGTCGAGCAGCCCTTCTTTTACCCCACGTAAAAGCATATAACACTGCTCCTCCTCCTTTAGTCCACCGTAGTCCACTGTTTTAAACATCACCACTTAACACCCCTCCCCCCATCTACTTCAATCCTCACTGGCCTGAGCTTAACTTGCCGTAAACCAACAACCCAAAAACCACAGACCCACGTGAAGTTCGCATGGGCATAAACTTTCTGTAATTTGGTTTTGGCTCCAGGAAAATATTACTTTGCTTTTCGAATGAGAAGTAAAAAAAATAAAGACAGCGTTTTTTTATACGTTTTCTTCTTTATTATCGAATGGGAAACGATTTTCTCATGGCGACAGATAGGAGTTTGGTTTGCGGTTATATGTGAAAGAATGGTTTTATTTTCATTTTCCACTGGGAAAGAAGTGAAGAGCATTAGGCAATTTATAAATGAACGAAATGATGATAAGAACAATGTCTAAATCAAAGCGTACATGTACAGCTTACAATATGGTAGCAGGTAAGGCGGCACAGATCGAAAATTTGTCAATGATTTGGACTAAAGATTTTTTCTCATTTATTGCTATTATTATTTTAAAAGTAATCACATCTACCCAGTTTCATTTCTCTGTGCAAATATAGGAGTAATATATAGTGGACACGGTAGTAAAAGAAAAGTCAGACAAAAATCATGCGAAACAATTGGTTATGGTAGTTGCTATCTGTTTTTGGAAGGAATGAACTAAGCTACACTGAATATATAAGAAGAAAAGGTGAGTGTTGTTTTCAATTATGTTTCATTAAGTACAGACAACGCATTTATATTTTCTCAGAGATTTTTTTTCTACCTGCAGATGTACACATGGTCGCTGCAGAGAAATTTGATTTGAGCGAGACCAATGATATTTTATTTGCCAGCACTATACTTTTTTCTTATCCACCGACGTTTTTACCTTTAACTTTGCAAAACATTTCACTATTAAGGTACAGACTAAATACAATAGGATTTGGTTTTTATTATATGGATTCGTTTGTGTAACAACCCGAAAATCTAGGCCAGTTTAAAATTTTTATTTTGGCAATTTTAGCGAATTTTGAACATTTAAAATAGATTATTTTAAATAATATCGACGAGAAATTTATTTTGAATAGAAATCGAACGTATATATTTATATACGTCGTCGTTAGAATATAAATAATTATATATAATTATAAATATAATTGAAAATGGCGCGGTAGTTCGATAATTCGATTTCAAACTTCAATTGAATGTACCGGGTGCAAAACAAACCGGATTTTAACGAAACCAAAAATAATGGAATCTAATTGTGGATATCTTTCCAACGAATCCGTAAAATTGAGATTTCATAGCGGGAATCAAAAGATATGTCCAGTTGAAAATTCTGAATAGTCGCTATGGAATTCAGGCCCTTAAAGATGGGAATTTTGCAAACGACCTCGGATTCCGACGAAACCACTTTTGTTGGATCCGTGATGTCAAGTTATTGCTAGTTTCCATATTTCATAACTTTTCGAATCAATATGTGAGCGTGGCAAAGGAAAACGCGTTTGACCAGTTTCAGTTGATTTTAATCGACTGGAAAATGGTCATTTTTCCAACGGTCTCAGAATACGACGAAACTAGTTTTGTTAGGACCGTATCATCAATACGAAGCTAAAAAATATTTTTCTGGAATTTTTCTAGTTAATATGTGACCCCGGTAAATTGAAATGCGCGTTCAAATTCAATATATAGAGTATATTTTGATTTTGATGAGAACTGGTCGAAACGGTCGAATCAACCTACGTGACATATCCCATTGTGTTCGGAATGGGGGTAATTAGCTATGGACGACAGGCGGTGGGTCTCGTTTCGAGGTCAAAAATAAAAGTTGCTTTTTGGAAATAAAAATAATTAAAAATATAAAATATATATTATAACCTCACCCCTCACGTTCTCTCTCCCGTTGAATCAGTCAAAACAAAAATAAAAAAAGAAAAAAAAGAAAAAGGGAGGGCGACGGAGCCTCCATCGCGCCGCCGCGCGAGGCGCCCCCACCCCCCCTCCTCAGCTACCGCCGCCTCCCTCTCCTCTTCTTCCCCCTAGCTCCTCCTCTCTCGCCTCCATCTCCTCCTTCTTCTGCATAAAACCGCCGCCCCCCCCCCCCCAAACCCTAAGCCACCGATCCCTCCGCCACCTCCGCCGCCTGCTGGAGGGCCCACCACCACCAGCGACGGAGAAGACACCCCCCCAGCCTTCGATTTCGACTGTAAGCCCCCTTTTTACTTATTTACTTTTATTTTATTTCTTTTTTCCTATGTAATTGGTATTAGCAAATTATAAAAATCAGTTTTTTTATATAGCATGATATAAAAGGTTTTATTTTTATCATATAGAAAAGGTTAGACTTTTATATAGGAAAAAGTTAGAATTTTTAAAATAGAAAAGATTTGATTTTTCTATATGAAAAGACCATATTTTTATAAGTGAAAGGCGAGATTTTTGTTATAGAAAAGAACGGATTTTTATAAGTAGAAAGATCGGATTTTTACAGTTTGAAAGGAATTATAAAAATATAATCTTTATCGATACGAACCCTATTATCAAAATATGATTTTTACCGTATAGTTAGCAATAAAAAGATATGATTTTTATACAGAAGTTAGAAAAGTAAAAATACGATAATTTTATATAAGTAGTGATGAAAATTCTACTTTTACATTATAGAAGCGTTAAAAATATGACCTTTATATAGTAGAAGATATAAAAATACTATTTTTATATAAGTAGCGTATTGAAAATAAAATTTCTATATAATAGAGAATATAAAAATATAATCTTTATATTTGAAAAGGCGAAATCTTTAAATATGAAACGGCGAAATCTTTATATTTGAAAAGGCGAAATCTTTATGTATAGAATAACGTGATAAAAATAGGATTTTTATATATTGAATAGCAAAGTAAAATTTCGATTTTTATATATTGAATAGCGAAGTAAAAATTCGATTTTTATATATGTAGTGAATACGGATGATGAAAGTGACGAAAGTGACAAAAGGCGAGAACAGTGAGGATTTCCTACATTAGAAGTGTCGTGAAGTTGGATTAGCTATCGGTGAGAACTTCTCACTCTAAATCTCTTTTTCTAGTTATATATATATACTAGGATGCAGACGGTGCTTAGTAGCACCCGACACCCGTCGTCCACAGACCATGGATGGCTTGTTGTTTAATTGATGTGTTGTGAAAATTGTTTGTGTTGTTGATGTGAAATCGATAATAAAATGTAGATGGTTGAAATAAATAAATTATCGTTAAAAATATAATTTTTAACATGAATGTGAATAAATGAATATTTATAAACAAATCAGCCGATTTGTTTATATACACTGATTTGACTGATATTGATTGGGATGATAAATTTTACACATCGCCCAACTGCACGAATAAAAATATGTGTTTGTTGATTTGAAACCCCACACGGGTGTTGGGATGATATTTGGCGTACACTAATCCCAATTAATTAATTGTATGTCGATCGATTGGTCGACAGACTGTGTAAGCGTCGATTATTTATATTTGATGCTTATGCAGTTGTGTGGTGCACCTTGGATGATGGTTGATTGTTTATCATTGCTATTATATACATGTGTTGTATGGAATCCATATAATTAACATTATATGGTGATTGATTGGGCCTCATTCCAATCGGGAAAATAATGAATATTATAAAGGGAAAATTCATGTGTTGAATATGAAAATAGTCATGTGTTGACGATGTTCATGTGTTGAAAATATTTGTGTGTTGAGTAAAATATTTTAATATTAAAATTTACATCTTCATCATATTTAAAATTAGAACTACTTCACGGTGGAGTCTAATTAAAAATCAAACGATAGATACCATAATTTTATAAAATATTTTACATAATAAAAAAAATAGTCGTGTGTTGAAAGAAATATAGATTCATGTGTTGAATAGTATATATATTCATTTGTTGAATAGATTAAAAAAGTTTTTGAAAAATGTAAAGCCGTGTTGATTAGAGATGCGTTATTTTGACGCGAACGATATTTATATCGATTTTATTCATTTTAAAATGAATATTGAAAAGTGATTTCAAATTTAATATTTTGAAATGAAATTCAAATTAAATTAGATTAAAATTCAAATTGAAATTTTATTGAATCAATTTGAAATGAATTCGGATCGAATAGAAAATGAATTCGATTCGAATTGAATAGAAAGTGAATTTGAATTCGAATTGAATAGAAATGAATTCAAATTGAATTAAATTGAATTAAAACGAATTGAAATCGTTTTGAATGAAATTTAAAACGAAATGATATTGAATTGAAATCAATTTGAAATGAATTCGAATTGAAGTAAATAGAAGGTAAATTCAAATTGAATTGAATTGAAACGAATTAGAATTTGAATTGAATTGAAACGAATTAGAATTTGAATTGAAACGAATTTGAATTCGAATTAAATAAAATTGAAATGAAATCGAATTGAATTGAAATCAAATCGATTTGAAATTGAAGATGAAGTTGAAATGGTTTTGAAAACGAATTTAAAACGATTTATAAAATATGTTTTAAAAGGAAATCGATGAAATATATATAATATATATATATATATAATGGCCTGAATAGAACGGGTCGCGCCGCGGTAGTTCGTGAATTTCGACCATAAACTTCGAATCGACGTTACGGGAGATCCGACCGTCGGATTCTCCTAAAACCGGAACCGTTGGGTTCGTATTGAAAAGAGCTTTCCAATTAATATTAGAAATTTGATATCTAACGGTTGGATTTGGGACTATGTCCAAATCAAATTTAGAAAAGGTCGCTGTAAGTGCAGTTCGATGGCCGTTGAGGGAAATCGACTGTACGAGCCTTGATAAAATTATTAAAAATATTAATAATAATTTGTGTAAAATCATAATATGTAAATTGGAAAGAACTGGGATGAAAAACTCCATATTTGAAAGGATAAAAATAGATTTTTGTTGAAATGAACTAGTTTTGAACTAGAATTAAAATCAATTTATTTTTGAAATAAATAAATTGAATTTGAAAGTGATTTTAAAAATAATCAATATTCCCAATACGTGAATTGGACTGGAGTTGAATCGAAATTATCTTCGGAATATTTCGATGTTAGATTTCGTGACTATACAAATATTGTTATGGGGATTTGAAAGATATATTTTATATCGTTATTTCCAATACGATATTTGTTGGTTTCAGAATTTAATATTGAATATAAGCCGATATATTTTCTATTCAGGGCCTTGTATTTAATATCAAATGTGATTTGGGTTTATCGTGGATCGTGTTTTAGATGGCATTGGTTCTTTAACCCAGTTAAAGACAAGATATTGATTTTTGAAAAGATTAAAACTAAGTGGAGTTTTAATGAATCTTTAATTAGATTAAAGGTGAATAGATTATTTAAATTATCAAATCTGAAAGGTGATCGAGAATGGAGTACCACCAGTTTTGGTCCAAAGCAATAGTTAAATCTTTAATTAGATTTGAACGGGAAATGGTAATTAACTTTACCGATAACACCGTGGTGTTAGGAATGGAGTATCACCAGTTTTGCTCCAGGGGATGAATAGGTTGGGATTGGGAAAAAAAATAAATAATTACTTCGGTGTGGTTTGCTAATCCCGACTAGGTTGAAATGATATCCGAAGGAAGATTAAAGAATAAATTTAGAAGAATTTATCTTGGATAAAATTAATGGGAACCTTTCCCTAAGAATGTGATTTTGTGAATAAAAGAATATTCTGAATTGGAATGAGGCGTTCATTGTGTTTGTGTAACATTTGTTTATTATATACGTGGGTTATTCAGAAAGGCCGAGTTATACCCATTCTGAATAACCGATTCAACGAGATGTCGAAGATGAAGACGGTGGTTGAAGACCGGAAGTCTTCACATCGTTTGGGTGATTACTGATGATCTTGATTGGGCTGTACACCCAAGATGAGGGATACAATTGGTGATCGTCCAGACGTACTTGGAGATGGATGGATATGCGAGGAAAGTGCCTCCGGTTTAGTTCAGACCCAGAACGAACTTGTAAATGGATTGTGTGTCTGACATTGGATTTTATTCTGTGTTGATTGATCTCTATTAAATATACATCTGTTTGGCGACGGAGAATTTATTCTCTTGCTTAACGCCCTTCTCTGAGACGTACGAGCTCAGATGTTGTATATCGATGGACATCAGTCGCATGGAGTGAATTGCCAGTGGGGCACGCATAAGTGGCAATTGATCAAGGCTTCTGTTGAAAAGCAAAGTCTTGTGGTTGATGATCAAAGCACGGCCTGTGTGGCGTAGCTTTGTGTATAACGTGAATTCGCGAGCCTCACACCTCGGTATGAGTCAAAAACAGGATACGGACCCAAGGAGTGCACGACATTTCTTTCTAGCTAGGGTGGTGTTAGTGACCTTCCAGCCCTGACATTTATATACTTTTCACCTGTGTGGTTGTTGGATATGAGGCGCCTCGGATATAGGTCTGTAAGGACCGGGAAACGTGTGTTCAGGAATAACTAATCCTCAAAAGTAAGAGAGGACCGGCCTTGGAGGTTCCAAAGGATCAGAGTGGTGTCCTGAGGCATTGCTAGAGTGTCTCGAATGCGGAGAGGAGCTTGCCCCTTGCCTCGACTCATGACGGAAATCCAATTTCCAATACATGATATTGCGATTTTAATTGTAGACCTAGTATGGCGACATAGTGGTATGGGTCATTCATGCCGCCTATGATTGATATTGTTTTGACACTATACACCTATAATAGTATCAAATAATGTGTTTTAAACGTATCAAGCATGTTTTGGTTGTTATAAGGTAAAAATCCTATCCTCTGGCTTGCGTTGCATTGTGTGATGGGACCTGGGTCTTATAACAGCTTCATTTTTCTTTATTTAGCATTGCGTTGTTTGTTCTATGCACTGGTATTCTTGGGAGGAAACCCGTTCCGTGTTATACGGCGTGGTCCCTTGATTTACCAAACTTTAAAATAAAGAATTATAACTGTTTTAGTTCTCACACCAGTCCCATGACTGACCTGGAGTTTATTGTTTTAACCTAAACTCTGGGTGCCCTTATTTTCGACACGGGCAGCTAGTAGTTTTGGTTTTGCAGATTTATATTCACAGGGTCCTGATTTACAGCTGGAACGATGCTCGGAAAGCTCTGTATCCGTGTATCACTTTCAGTTGTGTTTTGTATATTTTTCCGCTGCTATGTAATTTATCGTAATCTCTGATATTTGTTAAATGTAATTTATTCATTTATACTCTGTATATTCTTGTATCTGATGGAATTGTTGTAATAACAATGAAATGTTCTTCCGTCTGCATTCTATTTTGTCCTGTTCTCAAAGTATCCGCTCTTTCCTTCACGGGGAAGTTACGGGTTCTTACAGTTTGGATTTGCCACATAAGATTACGGCAGAGATGAGATAAGATCTGCCAAGAATTTGGGTGATTATAAAGATTTAAAATAAGATTACAGTGACGTACTTATTTGCTTCTGGAAACGACCCTAATTTAATTATTATTCAACCCGCGATTAATGTTCGCATTTCTATTTCGTACGAGCAAACTCACACGAGCTCTGATTAACGAAAATCAATAAAATAAAATTCATTTATTTTTTTACTATTTAAACTAATAAAATATTCAAAATTATTAAATTCAAACCTTTTAAAGTCAAAATCGACATTTAAAACAATTTTTGAATATTAAATTAAACAGTGAAAATCTGGGTCGTTACACGTATTGGAACGATAAATTTTACACATCGCCCAAGTATGAAAAGAATAATCATTGGTTGTTGATTGAAAACCCTGTATGAGTCTGGGGATAATAATAACTTCACACATCTCCCTTGTGTTTAGTTGTATGTCAATCGATAGATTGACAGGCCGTAGTAAGCGTTATTTGATTATTTAATGCTTATATAGTTGTAGATACAATCTGGATGTGAATTGAATGTTTAATAATTGTTTATAACTATTGTTGAATACATGCGATGTATAAAATCAATATAAAATTACATGGTAATTGATTGAGTCACATTTCAATTCGGAAATAACGAATATTTCAATATAATATTCAGTGAAAATATTAAAGACTAGTTTTGATGTCCGATTTTGGATGGACACAAAAAGGAACTGAAATGAATTGAAATGGTTTTAATCTGACCAGAGTTTTCCAATGCATAAATTTGATTGGATTTGAAATGGAAGTAATCTTCAAAATATTTCGATATTGGATTTCGTGATTATATGGATGTTGTTGAGGAATTTGAAAGATACAAATATCGTTATTCACAATATGATATCCTTTGGTCTCCGAATTTGATATTGAATAAATATCGATATGATGTCTATTTCGAGCCTTGTATTTAATGTCAAAATTGGATTTTGGGTTTTTCGTGAATGGTGTCTTCAACAACATTGTTCTTAAACCCAGTTGAAAAAAGAACAAATTTTTAACTAAGACTTAAGGAAGTTTCCCAATTTAATTAATATAATTGGAATTAAATGGAAGTTGATTTTGGGTTGACAATGAACAATGTTTTAAACAACATTAGTCTTAAACCCCATTAACAGTGAAGTTGAGATTTGGATTTTATAAATATTTATTCTAAGATTTAAGGAAATTTTGCGAAGTAAAGTTTTCCAATTTAATATATTAAATTGGAATTGAGTGGAATTTGATTTAGTTATAATCGAGATGAGCTTCCGTGAAGGAAGACCATTACTATATAAGGAATTTAAAAGTATTTACCGTTATTCCATTTGTAGTATTGATTTCATAGGGAAATTAGTATTTATTATATACTAATAATTTCTGTGAAGATTCCATTATGATGGAAGAAGATTTTGGGGTTTATCGTGAATGGTGTTTTAAATGACATTGGTTCTTTAAACCAGTTAAAGACATGATTAATTTTCCCAAAGTTGAATAATCATTAAGTAATGGTTTTTGAGATTAAAACTAAGTGGAGTTTTAATGAATCTTTAATTAGATTGGAATGGGAATGAGGTAAGTAAATTTACTGAATTCAAGAAATGTTCGAGAATGGAATATCACCAGTTTTACTCCATGCGATAATTAAATCTTTAATTATATTTGAACGTTAAAATGGTAATTTATTTTACCAATAAAACATTGGGTGTTTGATGTGGAGTACTACTAGTTTTGTTCCATGGGATGAATAGGTTGGGATTGAGATAATAAAATAAATGATCACTTCGGTAAGGTTCGGTAATCCCGACTAGTTGATAAAACTTAATTTGGTTTAAGTTGTGAAAAGACAATACATAATCTTTTGAAATGGTTTCCAAAGTGAAGATTTAAACAAGAGGTTTAAATGAATAAATCTTTGATAAGATTTGTGGGAATAATTCCCACTGTAAAAAAGATTTTAATAAAAGAATATTCTGGATTGGAATGAGGCGTATGATGTGTTTTTATAACACTTGATTTTAAGATACATGATTTATTCGGAAAGGCCGGGTTTAACCCATTTTGAATAACTGATACGACGATTGAAAGTCTACGATGAAGACGGTGGTTGAAGACCGAAGATCTTCACATCGTATGGATGATTACTAATGTCTTGACTGGCGTGTACACCCAAGATGAGGTAATAAGTGGTGATCGTCCTGCATACCTTGAGATCGACCGGATATGCGAGCGCCTTTCTCCTAGATTGGACATATGGGATGAGGAATAAGGTGCCTCTAGTTTTGTTCAGACCCAGAATGAACTTGTAAATGGATTGTATGTCTGACATTGTATTGTGTGTTGTATTCATTGATCTCTGCTAAATATATATCTGTTTGATGGCGGAGAATTTATCCTCTTGCTTAATACCCTTCTCTGAGACGTATGAGATTAGAGGTTATATATTGGTGGAAATCAACGGTACGGTATGTGTTGACAATGTGGCATGCTATGATGCAGTGATCAAAGCTTCTTATTGAAAAGCAGAACTTTGTGAATGACCATCAAAGCATAGCTATAATATAGCATAGCTTTGTATGTCGAGATGTGGCTTCGACGAGCTTTACAACGCGTGAATGATTGAGGCCAGATAATAAATGGCATGCTAGACTCTGGGATCTGGGATCCCCGATAAGGGTGGTACTCCATTGTAGCATGAAAGATCTGGGAGCCCACTAAGGTGACTCCATTATAGCATGAAGGATCTAAGGGATCTGGGAGCCCCGATAAGGGTGGTACTTCATTGAGCATGAAGGATCTGGGAGCCCTTATTAGGGTGATTCTCCAAAAGCATGAAGGATCGAGATTCTCCCCAAAAAGGCTAAGATTAGTAATGGCAAGAAAGCCTCAGTCATTGATGGAATCCATTTCCAATACGAACCTTTGAGGTTTTTAATTGTAACATATGTATGTAGTCGTAGTACACTACGTCTACTATGATTGATATATTTATTTGTGGAAAATTATTATTACACTATGCATTAGTGATAATAAAAGAGGATTGTACATATCAAGCATTTTTGCCATTATAAGGGAAAACTCTATCCTCCTGTTTGTGTTGCATCGTGTGATGGGATGGAGTCTTATAATAGCTTCATTGTTCTTTTCTTTAGCATTGTTAGTGTTAGCCCGCTTTGTGATCGGGCTACACAAAGCTAAGTGATTACTCAACGAAAAAGTTCGAAGGATGAAGTCGTAGCTTAAATTTAGATCGGATCAGATATCCTCGAACCGAACCTCTTTACTTCGAAATAGGCAGGTTAGAAGGTGGCGAGAAGGAGATACAGCCGGATCGAATCAGAGCTTTCCAATATGAACCCATTTACTTTGAAGCAATCGGATTATAAGATGGTGAAAAGAAGGCACAGACAGATCGGATCAGAGCTTTCCGATCCGAACCCCTATTTTGACCACCCGATCCGAGCGGTCCTACGAAGCTGTAGCAGTTATACTCCACATTCCTACAAATATGGAGCGGTTATGCTCCATTTTATCACGTTACTGGTGTGTTGTCAACATATGAATGAAGACCGAACCCGTATTAAGCGGCATGAATTCCACGTATATCCGATCCGAAGGCCTCCAGGGAAGATTTCTGCCTATAAATACATCTCCAAGCATCATTTGAAGGTATCTTTTGGCAAATTATTGACACTCTATACCATAGAAACCGAATTCCACTAATTTTTTCATATCATCATCAACCTTTAAAGCATATTTTAGAAAAGATTGAGTGAAATTCTTCATTGTAAAAGTGAGGTTGAGTGAAGATAATCATTGTACTTGCATTCCCATCATTAATCAAAGAAATTTAAAGTTGACGTAGGCTCTTTAACGCCAAACCACTATAAATCGTGTGTTTTCATTGTTCTTCTCTTTTATTTATCATTGAATTGGGTGTTAGAACCATTTTTGGATCTAACATTTTTGGTTCTTTCACTGAGAAGTTACGAATTCTCCACGTTTTGGGCTACCGTTCTACTATTTGGGTTTGTATATCCGAAGAAGTTAGTCCGTGCAGTCAATATTTCTGAAATTCTCTTCAAAAAAAATCGACAAATTGAATATCATGACCAAGGGAAAAGGAAAAGAAGCGAAGATTGTGCGGGAAAGTGGAGTAGGTGAGGAGCAGCAAGCTATGATTATTACTAGGTCAAGAGGACAAGGCTCAGGAGCCAACCGATCCGGCAGGACATCTCCAACTCCATCTGAACAGGCTCTGATCCGAACCGGTGCTCCAAACCGATCCGGTCTGCTTCCCAAAATGTTGTTGGCAGCTCTCCACCGATCCGACCCATAGAGGTAGGGGAAGGCTGATCCGAACCGAATCTAGCTGAAGTTGGTACCTCTACTCGAGCTCCTACAAATGCTCTGATACCAGCCATGGCAACTGATGATCAGCCTACACCTTCTGCACTCGTAACCCATGGGAATTTTCCTGCTTGCTTGATACGCTTGAGAGCACTAGGGATGCTTTGGAAGATCGCAAACGCGATAGTGTTCTCGTGAGGGAAAACATGAGGGTTATGAACGAAAAAATAAGCGAGCTTCACAGACAAAGAGTTTCCTCTCCGGTTTGTCATCCTACTATGGACCATTCATCATCTTCTAATGAAGAGTGCCCGCGTGAAAGGAGGCCATACGAAAGGCCCAAAAATCTGGACCAACTGATATTCGGATCATTGGGATCCCGTGAAGATTCAGCCCGCGTTCTGGGACCCAACGATCCTAGTTTGAGGGAACCAATGTTGCTACCGATGCGAGGATCACATGTTCTCCCCAGAGATCCATATATTACCAATCCTACCCAGGGGCAACTCCTTCAGCCTGTTCGTCCTGTGAATGACCAGGACCGCAGGAGGTAGGGAGGTTCTATTGCCAACCGAAACCCAAGGGAGTCACCTGAAGTAGGTGGTAGGCGCATGAGAAGAGAAAGATGCAGGGATCCCGAACCGATATACTAATGGCATTCTGAACTTCCATTTCCCTCGACGGTTCAATGTACCACAAATGGATCGATATACTGGAAGAACAGATCCGAAACAACATCTGATGAGGCATGCATGGTATATGAACGCTGTAGCTGCAACTGACGCTCTAAAGTTTAAAGCCTTCCCGATATATTTAGAAGATGTTGCATTACTGTGGCTTACGCGACTTCCCCCGCGGTCAGTGTCGAGTTTTCAAGAACTAAGCGAGCTTTTTATGAAATAATTCCGACTCCATACCCGAAGAGCTAAAAGTGTTATCGAACTGTCCGGAATTAAACAAGCCCCTGAAGAATCTATGAAATCATACTTGGATCGCTTCAACTTAGCAGTTACTGAAATAAGCGATCCCCACGAACCAACTATTTTGATGGCCTTGATTGAATGAGTCGATCCAAATACTGAATTCAGAGGTTATTTAGCTGGGAATCCACCACTAACTAGGAAGGCTTTCTATGAAAAGGAAAATATTCATCTACGGCGAGAAGAGATATATCCCATTCAAAAGAGAAAGTCTGATGGAGCTTCGAGAGAAGATATTCAAAGTAACGTTGCTGTGAAGCAGTCCGGTGACAGTTCGGGGAAAGTCGAGGTAAATGTTGGCAACAAAAACGAAGGAAGTAACAACAGGAATGGTAACGACAATAGGAGAAATAGGAACCTAGGAAATAACTCACGCAAAATGCCTCATTCCAAACCTTTGAAAACTACACACCACTAAATGACACATTGGAAAACATCCACCTGGGTACTTACAACATCTTATAGTATAAGAAGCCTCCGCCCTGAGACTCTACGGAGAAGGAGGTGGCCACTGGAAAATTTTGTTTGTTTCGTGGAATCCACAGACATTCTACTAATGAGTGTCGGCATTTGAGAGACGTTGTCGAAAAGCTGCTACTGGAAGGAAAGTTAGTTGAATACAAGATTGCCCCAAGAGACGGGGGCAAGGAGGGCAAGCTCCGAATCAAAATCAGCATGTTCCTAAGCCCACCTCTCAACAAAAAGGTAAAGGAATCGTTATTAATACTATAGTGGGAGGACCTCACCCCGCTGCCTATAGTTATAGGGCTATGGACCAATACGTCAATGCGGTTAAGCACCTTGGAGTGGGAGAATGTAGCAACCTCGAAGACATCGCCCCGGTAAAGCAACATAAAACGATGTCAGATGATGTCATATTTCGTAATAAAGATGATTATGGAATTGAATCACCCACAGAGGACCCATTGGTGATCACTACTACTATCGGTCGAGCTCTGGTTCACAAAGTGTTGGTAGATAATGGGAGTTCGGTTAATATTCTCTTTAAAAAAGCATTCGATCAGATGAAACTTGAACCAAAAGACTTGAAGCCTTGTAAGGGATGGATACATGGCTTCAATGGAGCATCGACTGCTCCAATGGGATATATAGAATTGTCAGTGACATTGGTACAAGGAGATCGCCGGAGAGTGAGAATTCTCCCATTTGTAGTTTTGGACATTGAATCACCCTATAACGCCTTTTTAGGCCAACCAGCCCTCGTGGAATTCAAGGCTTGCATTGCGCCCTGGTGCTTATTACTGAAATTCCCAACCGAAGCAGAAGTGGGAGTAATGAGAGGTGATCAAGCCATCGGACGAGACTGTTACATGGCCGAATTGAAGATGTTACTAAAGGGATTAAGCATCAAATCTAAAGACGCCTCCTCCCCTGCGAAGGAGGGTTCAGCATAGCAATTAAAGGGACCAGCCCCAAGGGAGTCGCCTAAAGGACTGCCCGAGGACATAGATCTTAGAGAAGATGAAGAGCCTGAGGATAGAAGGGTGACCCCCAATGAAACAACTGTGGATATCCCCATTGACAATGTTTATCCGACAAAGGTATTGAAGATTGGATCCCAGCTGGATCCGCTCCGAGCAAAGGAATTGACTGACTTTTTAAAGGAAAATTTGGATGTGTTTGCCTGGACCCATGCTGATACGTGTGGGATATCTCCCTCCGTTATGAGTCACTCATTCAGTATTAATCTAAAGCATCCACCTGTTAAATAGAAGAGGCGTATGTTAGGCCCAGAGAGGTCGGCATCCCTAAAGGAAGAAGTGGATAAGTTGAAAGATAATGGGTTCATTAGGGATTTGACATATCCCGATTGGATATCGAATCATGTTTTGGTCAAGAAATCAAATGGCAAATGGCGAACATGCATTGATTTTTTGGATTTAAACAAGGCTTGTCCAAAAGATAGTTTCCCACTTCCTAGGATTGACCAGCTGGTGGACTCAACAGCCGGACACGAACTTCTTTCCTTCATGGATGCATACTCAGGATATAATCGGATCCCCATGCGTGTGTCGGATCAAGAGCACACGAGTTTTATAACAAAATTGGGATTGTACTGCTATGTGGTAATGCCATTCAGACTAAAGAATGCCAGAGCCACGTATCAATGCCTAATGAATCGAATGTTCTATAACCAGATTAGAAAACCCATGGAAGTTGCTCATGAAATCCAGGAAATCCTCTAGTCTTACACAAGATCTAGTAGAGATGTTTGATATCCTGCGGAGGTACGGGGTGAAGTTGAACCCCTTAAAATGCTCATTTGGGGTTGCATCAGGGAAATTCCTCGGGTTCATCGTAAGTTCTCGAGGGATTGAGATTAATCCTAGCCAGATAGCCGCAATAAGTAACATAGAAAAACCACAGAAGATTATGGACATTCAAAGCTTGGCAGGGAAGTTTGCTGCATTAAGCAGATTCATTTCCAATGCTATGAACAAGTGTGTCCCTTTCTTTGATTTAATCAAATAGGGAAAACGTAATTTCGAATGGATTCTCGACTTTGTAGAGGCCTTCTAAAATCCGTTGGACTTATTGGCGAAGCCCTCGATATTGTCGAAACCGGTGGATTATGAAGATCTGTTCGTCTATCTAGCAGTGTCATCTCATGCTGTCAGCATAGCCTTGGTGCGTGAAGAAGACAAGGTCCAGATGTCGGTATATTATCTAAGTAAGAAGTTAGCAGCTGCGGAACGCAAGTATCCAAGAATAGAAAAGCTTGCTTACAACCTCTTGATTGCCTCTCGAAAGCTCTGTCGTTATTTCCAAGCTCACCCGATAGTCATATATACTGATCAACCTCTAAGGCAAGTATTACAAAGACCCGAAGCATTGGGGCGATTACTTAAGTGGAATATCGAGTTGAGCCAATTTGATTTGAATTTTCAACCAAGGAGGTCAATAAGAGGCAGGCCTTAGCCGATTTCATAGCAAAATTCACGATTCCCGAAGAAGAAATAGTTGATGATAAAGTTGTTACTTAAGAGCATAAGTTAGAGCTTAGTCCGTGGAAATTATATACGGACGGGGCCAAGAACGATTGAAGATCCGGTGTCGGAGTTATTTTAACCACTCCTGAAGGACGATCCATTTACTACGCCCTGCGATTGGAATTTTCCGCCACCACTAATGATTCCGAGTACGAGGCCCTGATTGTCGGGCTAAGACTCGCTAAGGAATTAGGGGTAAAAACACTGGACATATTCTGTGACTCCAAAATAGTTGTTTGCCAAGTTCAAAAGGAATTTGTGACCAGGGGACCTCGACTTGTTACTTATCTTGAAAAAGTGGAGGAGTTACTGGGCAACCTAGAGCATTACAGTATAACACACATTCCAAAAGCAGAAAATCAGAAGGCAGATTGAGTGGCTAATCTAGCAAGTTCTTACAACCCTGAGGAAACGGAAATGGTTCCAATAGAGATATTGGAATCACCAATATTTGACCAAATGGAAGTCGAACCTGGAAGCTGAGCCAGAAAGGGAGTCATGGATGACACCAATTAAGAACTTCCTTAAAGTGGAGTACTCCCATCAAAGAAGAGTGAGAGACGAGATGTATCACGTATAGCTACAAGATATGTTTTACAGGACGACGTACTTTATCGTCAAGTATTTTCTATGCCTTTGTTATGGTGCATAGCAAACGACGACATCAAACGTGTGCAGAAAGAAGTACATGAAGGTGAGTGTGGGGATCATACCGGGGGTCAAACTCTGGCAAAGAAACTATTGCGATATGGTTATTTTTGGCCTGCCATGAATAAAGATGCAGCTGATCATTCACGACGTTGCAACAAATGCCAGAGATTCGCCAAAGTTCCGAGAGCACCGCCAAGACATCTTAAATTGATGGTCAGTCCGTGGCCATTCGCAATGTGGGGATTAGACATCATCGGAACCCTACCAATTGCAAAAGGAGGAGAAAATATGTGATCGTGGCTGTGGATTATATCATGAAATGGGTGGAGGTTGTGCCCTTAACCACAATCACAGCAAGAAAGGTGATAAGCTTTGTGTTTAGAAATATTATTTGTCGATTTGGGATACTAAAAACCATTATAACTGGTAATGGAACCCAATTCGACAGCGTGGAATTTAGAAACTTCTATCAAAAGTATAAAATTGATAAGAGATATACTGCCGTAGCTTATCCGTAGTCGAATGGATAGGTCGAAGCAATAAACAAAGTCAATAAGTCTATTCTTAAAAAGTGGTTGGAGCAAGTGAAAACTATGTGGATTGATGAATTGTCGCTAGCCTTGTGAGTCTATCGAACAACCTTTAAGACGGCTACTGGTCATACTCCTTTTTCACTCTCTTTCGGGTTAGAAGTAGTAATTCCAGTGAAGCTTAAAGTCCTCTCTTATAGGTTGACGTATTATGACCCAATGACAAACAAAGCACTCCTCCTAGAGTCCTGGACATGGTTGAAGAGAAGAGGGACGAAGCGGATTTGCATGCTTCAAGGCATCAACGCCAAGTGGCATGCTACTATGACAGAAAGTTTTGCTTTAGGACTTTCAAACCTGGAGGCCTGGTGCTGAAGTGAGTCTTTCCACCTCCCACTCATCTAGGCTCAAAGTGGGAAGGACCATTCGCCATCCGACGGAAACTTGACACAGGAGCTTTCGAGTTAGTGACTGTGGATGGTGAAGAAATTCCTAGAGCTTAGAACTCCCAACAATTGTAGCGATACTTGACTTGAAATTGTACTATTTTCTTTTGTTTTATAGGCCATGTAAAAAGGCACGACTTGCCTAGAAAATTCTGGTTAATATAAACAAATGATTATGAAGTGGATGTAGATCATGGCTTGGCCGAACCACTATAAAATATTGTGTGTGATTTACTTTAACTGTTCGACCCTTGTTTTGTATTTTTTCTGTGTTTGTCATAACGTAAGTCGAATATCAGACATTTGAATCAATACGAAAGCAAATGAATTGACCATTTTCCTAATGACATAAAAAGGACGGGAAGATGACGTCCCGAATATAACTCTCACGAGTCGAGAGAGAGTATAATGGATGGGAAGACGACGTCCTCGAGGCATGATGGTGCACCATGAAAAAAGACCACCTTGAATCAACTTTAACCTGACCAGACGACAGGAGAGTATAAAGGTACAAAGAGTGTGTACCAATAAAAACAAATTGTAACCCCACCAAAAGACCCGGGGGAAACTTAATCAATCTCAAACAAGCTTCAGCCGAGTGCTATATTCAAGATTGATTAGGGGCATATATATATAATGCACCCTACCGTCAATTATTCATTTTATGATTGTTCATTTTATTTAATTAAGCGGCAATTTCTGTGAATAATATTTTCTCTGTTTATGCATTTGAAGGAAATCGCGACTGTGACTTGAGTTATTACTTATGTTTGTTAATTTCTCGACACGAATAGAAACAAATGACGAACTTGCAAGCATTTAACATAATGGGAAATGAACTATTTTATTAACACAAGTGCAAGTTTGTATAAGAGAACTAAATAAACAAAGGTGAGGGTCGTACTCGCTACAACAACGGCGGACCAAGAAACATGCAAAATGAAAATAGAACCACCTCTCATTTGGACTTTGGTGTGGACTTTGCTTTCTTGATAGATTTAAGTCTTTCTTTCTCCTCTTTTTCAGCATTGTTCTGGATCCGCTTTGGTTTCTTCTTCCTTAGAACTGGAGTGCTGGGATCAGTAGAAGATTTCTTAGCAAGCTCTTCAATGATAGATCTGGTTGAAAGTATAAAAACTAACCTTGACTCAGGAGGTACTGTCGCAAGAGGTTTAAATCTTTCGGGATCAATTTCCTCTGCTTTCAACTGCATACGCTTATCCTGCTTGGCCTTCATCTCGGCCAAAGTTAGATCATCGACATTCTCTGAATCCCCAGTTTTAACAACAACAACATTTTCTTCATGTCCATCATCGTCGTTGTCATCTTTCAGAGCATCTATCATCTCCCCAGTATGAGGAGTCTCGGTATTAGGTGGCACGAGAGTTTCATTGACAACCTCCTCCTTCACGCCTTCAGCTCTCCCCCAGATTTTACAGCATTGACCTCATCCAGTTTCTCCTGAGTCTCTTCGACAGACTTCTCACCAATGACTGTCTTCTGTTGCCCATCGGTCTTTTCAGTTGGCTCAGTACCTATAGAACGAGAGGTGATAATTATTAACTCAGGGGAAAGCGAGGGATCTTCAATTGATCGTCCAATAATATGACGAAAGGTCGAAATAGCCCTGACAAATTGGGGTGAAAAGGTAGAGATACCTTCGGATGATTTCTTGATTGGGGTGGCTAGAGTCTCTGATGCTAGTTCGGGTATAGGAGACAAAAGGGATGCCTTAGGAATTCCTGGATTTTCGAGATCATACCCCTTTGTTCTAGTTGCCCCGGGGGCAGCAGAAGAATAACCAGTTTCAATGATATCTTTTCCTTTGGCCTGGCGTCTCCCTTCCTCCATGGCAGCAGCAATAAGTCGACGCTCTTCGGCAAGACGTGCCGGCTCCTCACCCCTAAGGAACTTCTCCATAAGTCTGTTTTCGTCGATGGAATCCTCATTGAGCTCTTTCTTCTCCCATTCAATGATTTGTTCCCATACATAAACCGGAGTTATCGGGTAATCCTCAATCCAAGAAATGTCCCGACAACGGATCACCTGAGCAAAGAACTCTACCATTAGCTCACCATAGCCATCCAATTCCTTCTGGTCCATGGAGTGTTTCTCTTGAAATTCATTTGCAGATTTAAGGCAGATGCTTGTATTCCCTCGGCCAACACTGCTCTATATTCAGCCTCCAGTAATTTGGCTTCCAGTTCAGCATTCCGCTTTGCTAAATCAATGTTTTTCTTCTCTAGCTCAGCCTTCTCCAATTCAAGGGCAGTGCAAGCTAACTGTACTTTAACACTCTCAGACTTAGCATCCTCATCTTGCTTCTTTAGATCCAAGTGCTCTTGGCTATGAGAATCCAGAAGCGTGTGATAACGCCTTTGTAGTTCTTCATGTTGTTTTTCGTAGTTGTCGGCATCCCGTTGAGCGAGATCAAGCTGAGCTTGTGCGTCATCCAAATCTTTCTCCGAATTCTTCAAAATGCTTGCATCATAATCGACCATTTCCTTCATGTGGCCAATATTAGTGATAAGATCCTTGATAATCTTAGAAAGCTTGCGCAAATATTTATACATTTCTATATATTGCTTGTCCACTAAATCAATTTTTGCTTTAGCATCGTAAGCTCAATTCGAAGGAATAGGTTCAAACACGGGAACAAACGCCATACGATCAAAAGAGTGATCCAGAAATTGTTTTTCAGAGTTGCTAGTCTTGCCTTGTTCTTGGAATCGATTGACACGGGATTGGATACAGATAATTCAATATTTCTTAGCTTGGCTGCTATAATGGACATATCACCTTTGTCTGTCCACTTCTCAGGGACTTTAGGTTTATCATGAATAAATTAGCGTGCTTCGACAATGGCCTCTCTTGGGGATGCTTCTCATTAGGAGGACTCGGATCTTTGGAAGGTTGTTTGTCCCCTTCATGACGAGTTTGATGGCTCTTGTGCTTATCTGGATTGGAACGACGAGGAGAACGAGAACGTGAAGAATGAGGACGGTTGGAATCATAATGCCTCCTGTCATCCCTGTTGCGGCTTTCGCAACGGTCAGGCTCAGTATCGGAATCATATCTAGGCATGTTGGCAAGAATTTTCCTGATATCGTAGCAGGGACGTACCATAGTCCCTACAAAATAAGGTATGTAGAGTTCAGAACTAATGTTTACACAAAGCATAAGTTGTAACACCCCGTATTTTCTATGAATATTAGAATTAACAAATCTAAGTACACTTAATTTTTAGAAGAATAATTAAGGGAAACGGGTTACGCCATTGCGTTCGTCTCGGAATTCTGCTTGAGATAGAGTCTGAGTTTAAGTGAATCGGACTCTGTATGTAGAAGTTATGGAGTTCGGAAGATTTCAAGAATAAACAAAAAATAATAATTAAATAATAAATCCAGTTCAAAATTAAAACAGAACAGGCTAAGCGGGAAAATTCTCGCTCAGGGTGTCGACCCATCCCCCAATCAAAGGGAGTAGACATAGGTGTCGATCCCCCCTCCCCCCCACGTAGGGAGTCGACCCCTTTGAGATCTGCTTCCTGCGACAAGTTTCTGTAGTCCTGAGCTGATGTGGCCTTCTCTGATTGGCCAATGACTAATTTCTGAGGTGTTAGGGCTTATGTGTCGTGCTATGGTTGGCTAGATGACACATCTCTTTGGTTTGATGGCTCTGATTTCTCCTAGACTAATCTAAAGGCTAGAATTAATTTTAGACATCTATATATACATAGCCAAACCTAGACCCTAACCTCATAACCCTAAGACTATGGTGTCTTCATGTTGTTCGTCCACAAGCCAGCCTAGCCTCCTTCATCTTCTCCAAATAAATCCAAACTAGTAATCGATTAGAAGAACTTCAAATCAAACGTCTACATCAAAGGATAGCTTTTCAAATTCAGAAATCAGATCCCAGAATACAAGATCCGTCCTTTATTTATAAGTTTTGTTATTATTTAGATTTAAACATCTAATAGAAATCATGACTGTAATAATCAGATCTAGAACGATGCCTAATTTTGATTCGTGCCTATCCTTTTGTCTAATCTAAATTGCTTATGCCTATGATATTATTGCGATTGATGTAATGGCACCTATCATGCCTATGAGACTGTTGGACTGACATAATGGCACCTATCATGCCTATGAGACATTGGACTGACATGATAGAACCTATCATGCCTATGAGATTGTTGGACTGACATAAATGATCCTATCATGCCTGTGAGACTTTTTTGATTGATAGGATGGAATTTTTCATATTGTACAACCTATGCCTATGAGACTATTATGATTTATCAAATGGGACTTATCATGTTGCACATTAAATTATAAATTCTCTTAAGTCCAGTTCTATCTAATCTTTATAACTATTGTGTGAATTGCATAGCTTGTCTACACATAATGTTAATGTACAACATTGGAACATGTTTCTTGAATTTGGTACATCTTTACATGCCTATTTTTCCTTATGTCAATTCTTATGCTCCTTCTCTATTTTTTCCCTTTTTACTTGCTTTTGTGAATACTAAGTTCATTTGGAACATAGATTGAATCTCGTTGTGCGTGTGATTATAACGCGGGGAAATTTGGGTATAATTTAATTTAGTAAATTTTGGGCATAGCTTGGGAATGTGGCATAAACTTGTATTTACTAGACTTGTGGAAAATTTGACACATAGATTTGGACACATATGAAAAATATGTAAATTGGCTAAAGATGAACATGCCTTACCCGAGGTTATATTGAGTTGCGGTGTAAGACTGCCTAGAACCGCCCGGCACATCCAGCCACCGCAACAATATAAATCTAATGTGGGAGGTTAGCGCATTAAGCCCCAAAAACCCGAGGTTAGATTGAGTTGCGGTGTAAGACTGCCCGGAACCGCCCGGAACCGCCTGGCACATCCAGCGACTGCAACAATATAGATCTAATGTGAGAGGTTGGTGCTTTAATGAATGAATTAAAGCTAAGAAACAGACAGGCTAAGAATGGTAGGGTTAAGTTAATTAAGGCAACACTTAACCAAATACAACATGTTAGCAAAATAGATGGGTGAGGTTAGGTAAATTTTGAGAACACTTAACCGTTATAACATGTTGAATAGGAAACCCTAGTAACGGGGACCCATTTCAGCTATAACCCACATAGATGTATCACGATACCCTAAACTAGGCAGGGTAGGGCACGATTACTGGGCGGATTATAAGCGGTCAAAATAGCGGCAGGGGTGCAGCAGTGTAGTTCCAACGGAGTATGGGCGTGCACGTACTCCGGATTGGAAAAGCAGGCACTGGGCATCAGTAGTATACACTGTGCATCTTGAATTTGTGTCGGTTTGCCACCATAGGAATTGATACACCCCATGGTGGGACCAACACAGGTATCTACGATCGAGCGGGGCCGAATGACACAAGTAAGAAATGCATGCGTGTAGGAGCCGATCGGGAAAGGGATCACTTTGTTATGAACACATGATGGTAGTTGAAACATTCATAGTAGGTGCAAAGAAATGAAAATGAGTGCGATAAGTATATTCGGCTTATCTTGCCTTATCTTATGTTATCATATTTCTATGGTATTATCCTATGTTTAGTTTATTCATGTCATGATCCTTTTACTTGTTCACGAGTTGAATAATCACTGGGCTTACCAGACTTATGTCTGACCTATTTTCTTTCGCCTTCTTTTCTTCCGTTTTCTCCCCCAAGTTCGCGGGGAGGGAATACTTCAGCTTAGTGCTGACCATTTCCAGTTTGAAGAGAGTAGATGTATTGCTTGTATTCTCTCTTCTTGGGATATGGCTGTGGTTACACTTTTATTGGGGATTTATGCTGCTTTACTACTGTTTTATGCTTCTTTATGTACTTAGAGTTTTAAATCAAGACAGATGTTTCATTGTAAAAATTTATAAGTTAGGTTTTGAGACAATGCTTGTAATGTTTTGACTGAACCACGCTATTTATGAAATGATTTCAGTTTTCCGTTGTTTATATGTCTGTCTTGTAAATTATCTATGTCTTTTGCCTAAAATGCTTCACCAAAGTAAATGCATTCCCTTTGTGTGTGATCTTAACGGAGGTGGGGTGTTTCACTTGGTATCAGAGTGATGGTTTACCAGAACAGATAAAAGTTTTTGAAAACTATTTTTCAAAAAGAAATTTAAAGAAGCATTTTCAAGAAAAGTGTTGTTTTATTTTAAAGGAATAATCCCCAAAGCCATATGCATTATCTTTCTATCCTTTGTTTTGAACCTTTTCTTTTCGTTTCAGTATGTCTGGGGATCTTAATCTTCTCGAGGGTGTACCGATACCTAGCTGGTTCATAAGGTATTTAGAGGCTAGGGCTAATGACGCAGACCCAGTAGACGTTCCTCCTCCCCCAGCTGCAGTCGTTCCTCCTCCTCCTTCGCGAGTGAATTCTTTCTCGAAGATATGTAGGGACTTTTGAGCTATGGGTGGAAACAACTTTAATGGGACTGAGTCATTTGTGGAAGCAAGAAACTGGCTCAAGGAAACAGAAGATTTGTTTGTTATCTTCGAAGTGGACGATAGGCAGAAGATACAATTGGTTGTCTGGCTACTTAAGGATGAAGCCTCTTACTGGTGAAGTTACTAATTGTTGACGTCAAAAATTGGTCACTAGTGATGATCAACCCCCAATCGCTTGATCAACACACGAATAAAGACTAAAAATGCAATAAAAAGTAAAAGAACGGGGAGCACACACAGAAATTTTATAGTGGTTCGGCAAAGACGATGCCTACGTCCACTTTATATATTATTTCTCTTTTTTGATTACAAGTACAATGCTTTTTCTGTTTGAAGAAGAGAAAGAAAATGACTGTCTTCCCTTCTTCTTTTTGAGAGAGATTGGAGTTATGAAGAAGCGTAGAGATTAAAAGCTTGGAGAAAGCCGTCTGGCTAAAAGTCCCCAAAAGTCGTTTTCTTTTCTCCGTTTTTTTTTCCTCTTTAAGCTTAGGAGTATTTATAGGTGGAGAATGCAGCTTGGGTTGTTGCGGTGTGGTCCAGCCATTTCGGGAAAGCCTGGACACGTGGAATCCATCTATTGGCTTGAATTGCGGCTGAAGAACTGATTCCACTGTTCATAAGTAGTATCCTCGGAAGTTGTGGCTGACGTGGCATCCACGGAGAGGTTTATTAAAAGTAGATCTTTGTCCGTATATGGTTTGACTGCCTTTATTGCCTTGAAAGTCGGGATATTATTTGGACTAGCTCTGCAGAAATCTTCCACGCTGGCCCGAGATAATCAGTCGACGAGTTCTTTCTAGAGGCGGAAAACTCGGTCGTCCTGGTAAGCGATTCTTCCGGTAATGCACAGTCAATCTGACCGAGTTGGACTTGGGCCGGTGTGCCATTGCTTTAAGTTGCGTCCCCGCTGGGCCTCCTAAAGCATGACTTGTATCTGATTGTGCATTCGGGCTTTGGCCCTGTTCGTCAAGATTCTTGCCAAAAAGAGGGTCAACACTTTGCCCCTCAGAATGCATCTCCATCGACAGAGGGAGGTGTGTTCTGAAATCTGAACCGAAGCACAAACGCTCGAGCTGCTATGGTCGCGCCGGACCATATTAAGGCTAGAAAACCGAGGGTCCGATGTTATATTAAGGCTAGAAAACTGACGACCATGCCAGGTCGTATTAAGGCCAGAAAACCAACAACTATCGGGAATCGTATTAAGGCCGAGACGATGATCGTCATTTGTACAAGAGTTGGTTCCTGCAAATACAAAACAAACCATCCTCGTGTTAGAGGAGGGTGATGGATCGAGCATTTTATTCCACTTGGCTTTAGAGGGCGGCGAGCATCAACCATACTCGGCTTTGTGGCGAGCATAAACCATGCTTCGGCTTAGGGGCGAGCATAAATCATGCTCGGATTAGGGGTGAACGCTAATCTGGCTCGGCTTAGAGAGGGCAAGTATTAACCATACTCGGCTTAGGGGCGAGCATAAACCATGCTCGGCTTAGGGCAAGTGTTTCTTATGCTCGACTCATGTTAGGTTAGTTAGTTTAGCGAGTTATGCATGCTCGTGGTGTAAAGAAAAGAGAGTGTAGTCCACACTCATGTTTAGAAAATGTGACCTCACTCACTTGATGGAGTAGGTGTTTGCGATGGTGGTGGGCTTTTGCGATGACCACACAGAACAGGGGGAGAGCATTGTCCATGCTCGGCTTAGAGATTTCACAACATCATCTACTTTTACAAAAAGTGAAATTCATAACTGCTAAGAAATTATTACAAAAAAAAAAAAAAAATTCTACGGGGACAGCGATTGATTACAGAGCATTCTTGAGAGATAAATCCTATGTGCATATCAAGGCGTCCTTGTTATTGAAAGAAATACATCGAAAGAAAAGACAAAAAATCTAATTAATGATAATGCCGCGAGTGCTAGTCTCAGGGGCCTTTCCGTTTCTAGGAGCTCGCGGACCAGCCTGAGGAGCTTGAGCAGAAGGTCACGGCGGCATGGTCGGGGCGCGATCTTTGACATATTCAGTGAGTTCCCCTTTTCTTACTTATCCTTCGATGAGATCGCGCAGATGCTAGCAATTATTTGTATTATGTCCAGCTACGTTGTCGAATATACAATGCTTGCCAGAATCGAGTTCCATCTGGGTTGGTTCTCGTCGAGGTGGTCTTGGAGTGGGCAAGGACTCGCGTATATCGAGGTAGATATCGAGCAAAGAAGAATTGAGCTCGGTGTATCGATCATATTTGTTCTCATTTCGAAGTCGCACATTGCGTTCATTCTTTTCCGAGGCCTTTCCTCTTCCTTTATCCTGGCCGTTGCCGTTGAATGGACCTTGTTGTTTGACTACTAAAACTTCAAGGCTCTCCATTTCAAGGCTGGCATCCTCTTGTCGGAGGAATCTCTCGGCCTCGGAGTAAAAGTCATCTATATCTTTGGGGGGGTCTCTGGTTAAGGAGTTTGAGAATTCTGATCTCTTCTGAACTCCTGTGATGGCGGCCATCAGCACCATCGATGGCTCGGACCGATCGATAGATGCTACCGCTGCGTTGAAATTTTCGAGGAAGGATCTTAGCGTCCTCCGGATCACTGTTTGAAGGTAGATAAAAACATGACACTTTTAGGTCGAGAGATATGCACTCGAAACTGTTCGATGAATCGGGTGACCAGAGTATTCCAGCTGTTGATCGACTCCGTTGTTAGCCGCCGAAACCAAATACCGGCTATATCTGTGAGAAAGAGAGGAAAGCACTTAGCCATGAAGCTGGCCAATTCACCGAGTACTTCCATATGTCGCATGTATCGCATGAGGTGAATGGTCAGGTCAGTGCGACCGTTGTATGGCTCGATGGCTGGGAACCTGAAGTCCGGAGGATTTCGAAAATTTCTGATTTCTCTAGTGAAGGGGCTGCGATTGACATTATCTATGTCTTGCTGCGAAGAATTACCCCGAGTGAAGCATCAAACGATGCTTGCAAGCTGGCTCCCATCTCCGAGGAGTCGTTGCCATGAACTTAGTTCTTCCTCCTGAGAAGGTTCTGAGCGAGGATCTGGAAAAAGCATGCTCGGATGGGTGGCAGTTGGCTGGGCTCAACCTCCGAGAATTGAGTGAAGGTGTGAGGGAAGGTGAGATCTGGCGGGTGGTTCTGGGCAGAATGAACCCTCTGGAACCTGATGAGTTGTGGGTTGAGCCATGCCCATCGCAAAGGGTCTAGGCTGATCCAGCGTAGCATGTGATGTTCGGAGGCCAGGGTTTCCCCTGCTTGAAGCGAGGTTAGGAGTCTACGGTAGCGTTTTCTTCTGCTACGGTTAGGGCTGGTATTGCAGGGTGGCTTCCCTAGTTTGAAGGGAAGGTTATTCCAGCTCTTCGTTGAAAAGGAAGAGTGGTTAGACTAGCCTGTGGCAAGATCCCGGGTTGTAATGGGAATGGCATTGATTTTGAGGGACCCGGTGGTAGCTCGACCGATTCGACAGGTCGAGATGTTCCAAAGAGCGGAGGCATATTTGCCAGACGACCTAGATCTTGATCGTCCGCCTCCTAATGTTCTGTGACCACAACCACACTGGTCGTTGGAAGCGATACTCCTTACTGGGCTTGATTGGTTGTTGGGACCAAACCAGGATGAAATAAAGGTGTAGCCCGATTGGTGGTCTGATTTCGAGTAAACTGAGGGTTAGCTGTTGTCCCAATCTCGGCCTGTGGAGGAATTGATGTTGAAGCGTTCAACCCTGTTTCCAATCGATCGAAAAGGTGATCCATCAACTGCTGCTGTCGTTCGAGGACTTTACCCTGAGATGTCATATGGTCTCTGAGTTCGACCATGATTTTATCCATGTCGTCCTGGGTAAAGAATCGAGACATGTCGTCATGAGAGGAAACTTCGTGGCTTACTTCTGCAGCATCGGTGTCGGCTGCATCGGCGTTTGCGGGACGTGAGGATATTGCATCTTTCGTTCGTTTATTTGCCATGACTTGAGATAAGCAGGAGTTCGATGGCGATGTCGGTGCGCTGCCCCTTCCTGGCGCGCCAAAGTGTTGACATCAAAAGTTGGTCACTAGTGACGATCAACCCCCAATCGCGTGATCAACACACGCATAAAGACTAAAAATGCAATAAAAAGTAAAAGAACGGGGAGCACACACAGAATTTTTATAGTGGTTCGGCAAAGACGATGCCTACGTCCACTTTATATATTATTTCTCTTTTTTGATTACAAGTACAATGCTTTTTCTGTTTGAAGAAGAGAAATAAAATGATTGTCTTCCCTTCTTCTTTTTGAGAGAGATTGGAGTTATGAACAAGCGTAGAGATGAAAAACTTGGAGAAAGCCGTCTGGCTAAAAGTCCGTAAAAGTCTTTTTATTTTCTCCATTTTTTCCTCTTTAAGCTTAGTGGTATTTATAGGTGGAGAATGCAGCTTGGTTGTTGCGGTGTGGTCCGACCATTTCGGGAAAGCCTGGACACATGGAATCCAGCTATTGGCTTGAAGTGTGGCTAAAGGACTGATTCCACTGTTCATAAATAGTATCCTCGGAAGTTGTGGCTGATGTGGCATCCACGGAGAGGTTTATTAAAAGTATAGCTTTGTCCGTATATGGTTTGACCGCCTTTATTGCCTTGAAAGTCGGGATATTATTTGGACTAGCTCTGCAAAAACATTCCACCCTGGCCTGAGATAATCGGTCGACGAGTTCTTTCTGGAGGCGGAAAACTTGGTCGTCCTGGTGAGCAATTCTTCCGGTAATGCACAGTCAATCTGACTGAGTTGGACTTGGGTCGGTGTGCCATTGCTCTAAGTTGCGTCCCTGCTAGGCCTCTTGAAGCGTGACTTGTATCTGATTGTGTGTTTGGGCTTTGGCCCTGTTCGTTGAGACTCTTACCAAAAAGAGGGTTAACACTAATGTTGAGAGACCAGTTGAAACTAAGGAGGATTTCAAAAGGAGATTTGAAATGAAGTTCCTCTCGCAAGCTGAACGAAGCCTACAGATGGAGAAGTTCTTAGCACTCAAACAGGGGAACCTATCGGTTAAGGAATACGTCAACCAATTCAACCAGCTAGCTAGATTCGGACTGGAGTTGGTAAACACTCCACATAAAAAGGCTCTCCGTTTCGTGAAAGGGTTGAATGAACCACTACGCAGCCTAACTATGTCCCATATACCTATGGGTGCGACTTTTGAGAGACTGGTGGACATGGACCTGTTACAGGAGGAAGACAAGGGTGGCAAGAAAGAGGCAAAGGTGGATAAACCTCTAGACAAGAAAGTGGAGGGATCGCAAAATAAGAAGACGGATTCCAAGAAAGGCGGGAAGAATAACAAACCACGTGACAAGAGGAAGTGTAAATTTTGTGGCATCCCTGGACATCTGATTAAGAACTGCAGAAAGAAGAAAAGGAAGATGGGTGGTTGCTTTCAATGCGGCGAGACATGGCATATGGATAAGGATTGGCCAAAAAGGCAAGGGCAAGGGAAGAAGACAGGACCCACTTCTGGAGGACAAATTCACGCTTTCATGGCACCTCCGCAAGAAATAGGTAGAAATATTTCTATTTAGAGTTTAGTTTATCTTTCTGATCATCCAGTTCGTACTCTTTTTGATTCTGGTGCATCACACTCTTTCATATCTACTGCTTTAGTTGAATCTTTGCACCTAGATACCAGTATAGTAGAGGATCCCATGGTTGTTTCAAATCCAATTGGGGGCTCGGCTTATTTGTCCATGATTTGTTTGGATTTGGAAATTTCTATACTAAGCGTTGGATTTAGATGTAATGCTTATGTTTTGGGTTTCACAGGCTATAGGTTGATTCTAGGCATGGATTGTTTATCCAGAAATTGTGCCACCCTCGATTGTGATAAGAGAGTGGTTAGACTTATGACTCGCCTCGGTAACACTCTCGAAATCTCTTGTAATCCCATGAGTTCCATTATGCTTAGTTACCTAGAATCTCTTGATGCGTGTGTTGAAAACTTGCAATCTGATAGAGTGGTCTGTGAATACTCGGATGTCTTTGAAGAGGTGAAGGGTTTACCTCCGAAGCGAGAGATAGACTTCCGCATATACCTTGTTGATAATTCAAAACCTGTTGCTTTACCCGTTAGACACATGGCTCCAAGGGAAAGGAAAGAGCTCAACAACCAAGTTAAAGAGTTGCTTGAAAAGGGGTTCATAAGGCGGAGTACTTCTGAGTGGGGTGCTCCAGAGGTATTTGCAACCAAAGCAGATGGTTCACTTCGCCTGTGCGTGGACTATAGGGAGCTAAACAAATTGACCAAGAAGAATAGGAACCCACTTCCTAGAATAGACGACTTGTTCGACCAGCTTGTAGGTGCCTCAGTTTTCTCCCAACTAGATCTGGCCACCAGATTTCATCAGCTAAGAGTGGCCGAGGACAGCATAGATAAGATTGCGTTTAGGACCCCAAATGGTTTCTTCGAATGGCTTGTCATTCCTTTCGGCTTGACAAACGTACCTGCCTACTTCGTAGACTTAATGAGTAGAGTGTTCAGAGAGTTCCTTAATAAATTTATAGTGGTCTTCGTGGATGACATTTTGATTTTATCAAAAATTGAGGAAGAACATGCTTTGCATTTAAGGGAAGTTATGGATACTCTTCGTACACATCAGCTGAAAGCAAAATTCTCCAAATGCCATTTTTGGAGAGATGAAGTAAGTTTTCTTGGACATGTAGTGTCCAAAGAGGGGAGAGCTGTGGATCCCGCAAAAGTAGTTGCGGTGTAGGATTGGAAGATCCCACAGAATCCAACCGAAGTACGAAGTTTTCTTGGGATGGCAGGCTTTTACAAAAAGTTCATTAAGGACTTTACGAAGATCTCAGCCCCACTTACTAGGTTGACAAAGAAGAACCTAACTTTTGCTTAGGATTTGAATTGCGATGTTGCTTTCCAACGATTGTAAAGGGCACTAACAACAGCCCCGGTTCTGACATTGCCTGATGGGAGTAAGATGTTTACAGTGTACACAGAGACATGCAGTACAGGATTAGGCACTGTCTTGATGCAAGAAGGCAGAGTAGTTTGTTATGGAGGAAGGCAGTTGAAGGTACATGAGAAAAACTACCCAACTCATGATTTAGAACTAGCTACCATTGTTTTCGCTCTTAAGTCATGGCATCATTACCTGCTAGGAGAAAGGTTTGAATTGTTTACTGACCATAAATCATTAAAGTACCTTTTCTCATAGAAAGATCTTAACTTAAGGCAACAAAGATGGATGGAATTTCTTGCCTCATACGATTTTGAGATTGCTTATACCCCTGACAAAGGGCAATGTGGTAGCAGACGCCTTAAGTAGGAAAAGCTGACCTTAAGTCCTCTCTTTGTAGAAAGGCAAAGCTTGGAGTACATAGCAAACTTTGACTTTAGACCCACCTTTGAATTTGTACCTGGTTTGTTAGCATCACTAGAGGTGCGACCTACTCTTTTGGACTCAATAGGAGTCGCGCAACGTGAAGACTCTCAGTTAGTTGATGTGATGGATAAGCTAATTAGAGGTGAGACTTCTAGTCACCTCAATAGATACTCCATCAATGACAAGGGTTGGTTAAGACGGGATGGAAGAAAGTGCGTCCCACAAGCAAGGGATTTGGTGAAGACCGTTCTCGAAGAGGCACACCATTCTAAGTTGACCATACATCCAGGTGGGGACAAGATGTATAAAGACTATAAAAGGGTTTTCTTCTGGAATGGCATGAAGAAGGATGTAGCTGAGTTTGTCTCTAAATGCTTGATATGCCAGTAAGTCAAGGCAGAGCAGAAGAAGCCTGGTGGTCTGCTTCATCCTCTGGAGATCCCATAGTGGAAATAACATTTCGATGGACTTTTTTGATGGGTTGCCTAGATCAAGAAGGGGCAATACCAATATTTGGGTAATAGTGGACAGGCTCACTAAAAGCGCTCACTTTATACATGTTAAGAGCAGGAGGATTGCCTCATCGTTAGCATCCATTTATCTTAAAGAGGTAGTTCGACTGCTCCAGCATAGTAAGTGATCGAGACCCTATCTTTACGAGCAAGTTTTGGAAGAGTTTGCAAGAGGCTGTAGGCACACAGCTATGCTTAAGCACTGCTTATCACCCTCAAACCGATGGTCAGACGGAAAGGGTGAATAGAGTATTAGAAGATCTCTTGAGATTGTGCATTCTTTATCTTGGGTGAACATGGGAGGATCACCTTCCTTTGGTGGAGTTCGCCTACAACAATAGCTGCGAAGCCACCATAGGCATGGCACCCCTTGAGGCTTTATACGGAAGACCATGCCGATCACCAACTTGTTGGTGGGAGTCTACAGACAAGCTCGTACTTGGGCCTGACATGATCAGAGAAACTTCAGAGAAGGTGGACTTGATACGAAGACGAATGAAGATTGCACAAGATAGACAAAAGTCCTACGTTGATAAAAGAAGGGCAGGCCTTGAGTTTGAGGTTGGAGACAGAGTTTTTCTTAAAGCATCTCCTTTGAATAATGTCATTCGCTTTGGGTCCGTAGGAAAATTGGCAACAAGATTTGTAGGGCCATTCCCTATCATTGAGAGGATTGGGAAGATGGCTTATAAGGTAGAGCTGTCCGAAAGATTGGCTGGAGTACATAATCTCTTTCATGTCTCTCATCTACGAAAGTGCTTACATGAGTCTGCGGAAGTTGTGGAGCCAAGCATACTAGAGGAAATAGAAGTGGAACGAGAAGCAACGGTGAGAAGAGTTCCAACTCGTATCTAGGGTACAGAAGTTAAAAAGCTAAGTAATCGTGAGGTCAAGCTAGTTAAAGTACAATGGAGTGATGCTGATGAAGATGCGACGTGGGAGACTGAGGACAAGATACGCACAGCCTACCCTTATCTTTTTGAGGGTACATTCTTGATCTCTTTTTCCAAAAGTTTATGCATGCTTGTAGCTATCTCTTAAGTATATCTCCTTGGTCCTATTCTTGATCCTTAGGTAGAAACCAATGGATGCAAACATGTATTTGAAACATGTTATGATTGATGGTTGCAAGTGGTTGCTAGTGGTTGCTCGTGAATGCATATACATACACACTAGGTACTAGATCGGCTCAGTCAATTTCATATTGCATATGCATATATGAATTTTTATATGGATTGAAACTTGATGTGTTATCATATGGATGTTGCATTTATACGAATGATTGTGCACTCATGTAGAAGTTACAAAATACAATTAGGAATGATTGCATACATGATGGACTCATAGCACTGACATGATTCGCATCAAGAAGGTCAACTGAATCATTAAGACCGCCTGATTTTGCATTAGATAAGGACATATACACACACTATGCATGTGATCATGAAAGCATTAGAAGTATTTTAAGGACAATGGATGCTTGTGATTGATGGTTGAGTAGATGGATGTTGGATGTTAGGATACATTCTTCTTAACTTAGAGATTTTGGGGACGAAATCCTTTAAGGAGGGGAGAATGTAACACCCCGTATTTTCTGTGAATGTTAAAATTAACAAATCTAATAACACTTAATTTTTAGGAGAAGAATTAAGGGAACTGGGTTACACCATTGCGTTCGTCCCCGAATTCTGCTTGAGATAGAGTCTGAGTTTGCGTGAATCGGACTCCGTGTGTAGAAGTTATGGAGTTCAGAAGATTTCAAGAATAAACAGAAAATAATAATTAAAATAATAAATCCAGTTCAAAATTCAAACAGAACAGGCTGAGCGGGAAAACTCCCGCTTAGGGTGTCGACCCCCTCCCCCCCCCCCCAAGGGGGTGTCGACCCTCCCGTAAGGAGTCGACCCCTTTGAGATCTGCTTCCTGTGACGAATTTCTATAATCCTGAGCTGATGTGGCCTTCTCTGATTGGCCAATGACTAATTTCTAAGGTGTTAGGGCTTATTTGTCGTGCTATGGTTGGCTGGATGACAAATCTTTTTGGTTTGATGGCTCTGGTTTCTCCTAGATTAATCTAAAGGATAGAATTAATCCTAGACATCTATATAAACATAGCCAAACCTAGACCCTAACCTCATAATCCTAAGACTATGGTGTCGTCATGCTGTTCGTCTACAAGCTAGCTTAGCCTTCTTCTCCTAACTAGAAAAATAAATCCGAACTAGTATTCGATTAGAAGAACTTCAAATCAAACGTCTACATCAAAGGATAGCTTTTCAAATTTAGAAATCAGATCCCAGAATACAAGATCCATCCTTTTTTTGTAAGATTAGTTATTATTTAGATTTAAACATCTAATAGAAATCATGACTGTAATAATCAGATCTAGAACGATGCCTAATTCTGATTCGTGCCTATCCTTTTATCTAATCAAAACTGCTTATGCATATGAGACTATTGTGATTGATGTAATGGCACATATCATGCCTATGAGACTGTTGGACTGACATAATAGAACCTATCATGCCTATGAAACTGTTGGACTGACATAATAGAACCTATCATGCCTATGAGACTATTGGACTGACATAAATGAACCTATCATGCCTGTGAGACTATTGTTATTAATAGGATGGAACTTTTCATGTTGTACAACCTATGCATATGAGACTATTGTGAATTATCAAATGGGACTTATCATGTTGTACATTAAATTAGAAATTCTCTTAAGTCCAATTCTATCTAATCTTTATACCTATGGTGTGAATTGCTTAGCTTGTCTACACATAATGTTAATGTACAACATTGAAACGTGATTCTTGAATTTGGTACATCTTTACATGCCTATTTTTCCCTATGTCAATTCTTATGCTCCTTCTCTATTTTTCCCCTTTTTACTTGCTTTTGTGAATACTAAGTTCATTCAGAACTTAGATTGAATCTCGTTGTACGTGCGATTATAATGCGGGGAAAGTTGGGTATAATTTAATTTAGTAAATTTTGGGCATAGCTTGGGAATGTGGCATAAACTTTTATTTTTCTAGACTTGTGGAAAATTTGACACAGATTTGGACACATATGACAAATACGTAAATTGGCTAAAGATGAACATGCATAACCCGAGGTTAGATTGAGTTGCGGTGTAAGACTGCACGGAGCCACCCGGCACATCCAGCTACCACAACAATATAAATCTAATGTGGGAGGTTAGCGCATTAAGCCCCAAAAACCCAAGGTTAGATTGAGTTGCGGTGTAAGACTTCCCGGAACCGCCCGGCACATCCAGCGACCACAACAATATAGATCTAATGTGAGAGGTTGGTGCTTTAATGAATGAATTATGGCTAAGAAACAGACATGCTAAGAATGGTAGGATTAAGTTAATTAAGGAAACACTTAACCAATACAACATGTTAGCAAAACAGATGAGCGAGGTTAGGTAAATTTTGAGAACACTTAACCATTATAACATGTTGATTAGGAAACCCTAGTAACGGGGACCCATTTCAGCAGTAACCCACATAGATGTATCACGGTACCCTGAACTAGGCAGGATGGGGCACGATTACTAGGCTGATTATAAGCGGTCAAAATAGCGGCAAGGGGCAGCAGTTTAGTTCAGACGGATTATGGGCGTGCACTTACTCCGGAATGGAAAAGCATGCACTGGGCATCAGTAGTATACACTGTGCATCTTGAATTTGTATCGGGTTGCCACCATAGGAATTGATACACCCCATGGTGGGACCAGCACAGGTATCTACAATCGAGCGGGGCTGAATGACGCAAGTAAGAAATGTATGCGAGTAGGAGCCGATCGGGAAAGGGATCACTTTGTTATGAACACATGATGGTAGTTGAAAAATTCGTAGTAGGTGCAGAGAAGTGGAAACGAGTGCGATAAGTATATTCAGTTTATCTTGCCTTATCTTATGTTATCTTATTTCTATGGTATTGTCCTATATTCAGTTTATTCATGTCATGATACTTTTACTTGTTTACGTGCTGAATAATCATTGGACTTACCAGACTTATGTCTGACCTATTTTCTTTCGCCTTCTTTTCTTCCGTTTCCTCCTCCAGGTCCGCAGGGAGGGAATACTTCAGCTTAGTGCAGACCTTTTCCAGTTTAAAGAGAGTAGATGTATTGCTTGGATTCTCTCTTCTTGGGCTATGGCTGTGGTTACACTTTTATTGGGGATTTATGCTGCTTTACTACTGTTTTATGCTTCTTTATGTACTTGGAGTTTTAAATCAAGGCAGATGTTTCATTGTAAAATTTTAGAAGTTAGGTTTTGAGACAATGCTTGTAATGTTTTGACTGAACCACGCTATTTATGAAACAATTTCAGTTTTCCGCTATTTATATGTCTGTCTTGTAAATTATCTGTGTCTTTTATCTAAAATGCTTCACCAAATTTAATGCATTCCCTTTGTGAGTGACCTTAATGGAGGTGGAGTGTTTCATAAGTGCTGTGACGTGCAGTGCTAATGTGTTGTGTGCATCCTAAGTGATATTCCCCCCAACCAACCAGAGCCCAAAGTTAGGCTAGCATGTGTGGTCTCCTTATCCTTCACAGGAGTAGTTTCTTCTGAGGAAGTAAAGGTCAAAGGATTCTTTCCGAAATCTTCTAAAGTGTAAAGAGTCTCGGGCAAGGGAAGATTTCCCAAATCCCGAAATGTAGAATCATCCATAATGGGGAAACTCCTTGAGGAGCATCTCCTTGAGGAGTATATAACGGAAATTCTTTTGGAGATATCAATTTTTCAATTGTAGCAGCATCCTCGGGAGCAATATACTTATCTCTATCTTTTTCTGTTATATTTGCTAAAACATCGTCTTGAGTCATGGAGGGAGAAGGAGGATCCCTGAGGGGCACTGCCGAATATTTTGAACTTTCTACCCTCTCAAGTGGAGTGTCAATTGGCCCTTCAACTGGAGGTATGTACACGTAAGGGCATTCCCCATGGCCTATGCTACGAGTTATAGTAATCAAACGATGTCGATGGAAATATTCATCTAATAAGCACTTCTTGATTGTCAAAAAAATTTGATCACCATTAAGTAAATGATTTAAACAATCGAATTGCACTGGATGCTTCTCTTGTGGTGGGTTAGGAACTGCAAGTGAAAACAAGCAATGCTTAATGAATTTATGATAAAGGCTGGGACTAAAACTCAAAAAACCAAGGTCCTTACTTGACTTAAGCCATCTTCTGGCGGGTTGATACTTGATATAAAACCATTCGGGTTTTGGGTCCCTAGCTTTGCTGCTAAGCGGAACAGTGATGATTTTCCATTTTGGCACCGATTCAAAGTATACAAAAGACGGGGTGTCATTGGTTCGATGCTTAAAATTGTAAAAGAAATGAACATCCTCAAAAGTTAGCTCTACACCTAGAATTTCTTTATAAGCTATGCACAGAGTATACAGATAAGCGCAGGAGTTGGGATGAAGGTGCATGGGGGCAATCCGCGGTTGTCTCATAAAATTGACGATGAATGGCGGAAATGGAGGTATCGCCCCAACTAGACCCATTAGTCTGGTAATAGCCATATATCCTTCTGGTGGATTTATGAGGATGATCTATTTTTAGGGCAACTTAGTATCTCTTCGAAGAATCTCATGCTTTAGGCATATCCGCGCAAGTCTGTCGTTGTCAATCATTGACTCGACCGAATCCTTAGGTGCATCCAAGATTTCAACATTTCCAAACTCATCTAGGGCACGATCATCTCATACCCCTCCTTCTTCCTCCTCGCCTAGAGAGACATCATCTCCGGAAGATACTTCACTATTACGAGTCTCCATTTCATAATATGGACCCTCACTGTTCCATTCTGAATCTGAAGTAAAGGACATATATTCAATAGTGTGACTTTCAGAAGCCCCCATGGTCTCTCTTCTTTCCGCTAATCTAGATGAACGTCTCCCAATCATTTCAGCTAAACTATTGAAGAAACAATAGCAGCAGTTAGAGTAAATTTGCCTGTTCCCCCCTCTCCCTCGGTCGTGTGTGTATGAACTAAAGTTGTGCTGGTGTGAATGCAAGGCTAAAGTAAGAGAACAATGAGTTAGTATGAAAGAAAGCAAAACAAAATATGGTTGCATGTTTGTTGAATCTACAAAATCTAGCGTAGAATGCTCTATCCTAACTGTCCATGAATTCATAGATAATACTTAGTCTCGATTAAGTTAGGTTGAGTGTATTTATGCTTCATGCCTCGCCTCGGATCGGAAGTCTATACTTAAAAAGGTTCGGTTCGGGAATGGGTGTAGATGTAGGGACTTAAGATGCTAATGAACAACAGAGTACTTCTGGATGGGTTGGAAGTTCATGTTTTATGTAGTAAGGTTCGAAGATTCACGTGCTATATGACCCGGATCAGAAGAAACTATAGACCTGTGGACTTAAAGTGGAAAGCATACGAGAATGCTTCGGATTGATTCGGAGCGTAGGGCGAAACGAATTCGGTTCAGATCAGATTGATGCACTTTGACACTCCTAAAATTTTTACTCTAGTTAAGGACTTCCTCCGGTCCGAACCGAGATCATATATTTTCTTTTGATCTTTTCTGTGTTCATGTTTCTCCCTCCGAACCGACCCCGCTACAACAGATGCATTTCACTCCATCTTGTTTCCCACTTCGAGCCGATCCAGTCCTTCCAAAAACATTTTCTTCTTTGCGTTCTCCTTTTCTCAAGAAACACCAAGTTAATCATCCATGAGTGATTATCATCAGTGATATTTTTATGGATCAGTGTCCCAACCGTATTCTCAGATCATCACCACCGCTTCCTCGAGGTGGCAGCAGCGCCGCCAAAGACGATGGCAACAGAGTGGAAGACGATGACATCGATTTCTAATTCAAGAGGAAAATTCCCCAAATTGACTCCAATCTTGAGTTTAAGCACGTAAAAAGTAAGGAACACGAGAATCGAAACCCACCTATGAATTTAATTTGGAATGGATTTTTATAATTTCTAAGGTTAGGATTTTTCTCTTTTTCGGATTTGAACCTGATTTTGCTGGAGATGAGAAAGTGAAGATTAAAGGAGTATGAGAGTTTATATATTAAATAGTTGAAGTCAATTCGTATTTCATGACATGGCTACTCAGCCCGACCCAAATCAAAGCAATTGAAGTAAAGTTTAAAGCCTTCATTCTTTGGCCCAACAGATTAACAGAGAATTGGAAGCAATGCGGGTCGGATCTGTTAGATCCGCACTGAAGGCAAATCGTCGATTCGAGTAGAATAACCCAATGTGAGAAAGAGAAATGAAGAACTGTAAAAGGAAGAAATGAAGTCTACATACCTTTGTGTACATGGAAATTGTGTGGAATAAAGAGAAATAATCTTTGGCTTCATGATGTATTTATAAACCCAGGAGATATAGCTTCATGGAAAGTCGCAACTTTACCGAGGGACATGACTATTAGCTAACATCGATTCGAAAGCAAACATGATGCGACATCTTCGAAGCACCTCCCCCCCCCCCCCCCCCGTTTTCAATGAAAGATACTTCGAGGGGGCAAAATGTTAGCCCACTTTGTGATTGGGCTACACAAAGCTAAGAGATTACTCAACGAATAAGTTCGAAGGATGAAGTCATAGCTTAAATTCGGATCGGATATCCTCGAACCGAACCTCTTCACTTCGGAACAGGCAGGTTAGAAGGTGGCGAGAAGAAGACACAGCCAGGTCAAATCGGAGCTTTCCGATCCGAACCCATTCACTTTGGAGCAATAGGATTACAAGATAGTGAAAAGAAGGCATAGACAGATCGGATCAGTTCTTTCAGATCCGAACCCCTATTTCGACCACCCGATCTGAGCCGACATACAAAGCTGTAGTAGTTATGCTCCACGTTCCTACAAATACGGAGTGGCTATGCTCCATTTTTTCACGTTACTAGTGTGGTGTTAACATATAAATGAAGGCGGAACCCGTATTAAGCGACATGAATCCCACGTATATCCGATCTGAAGGCCTCCAAGGAAGATTTCTGCCTATAAATACATCTCCAAGCATCAATTAAAGGGATCTTTTGGCAAATTTTTGACCCAGAGAATATGAAAAATGACCTGATTTTCAAGGTATACTACATAGAATAAGTTATATACTACAACACCACTTTATGTGCACTAGTACATTAGTGTAAATAACCTATTTTTAGACCTTATTTAGCCTAGTAAAATTCAAAGTGTAAATAACCTATTTTATAATTCATGAGGTTTACAGAACCTACCACAGAAACTGAATTCCACTATTTATCATCAACCTTTAGAGCATATTTCAGAAATGATTGAGTGAAATTCTTTATTGTAAAAGTGAGGTTGAGTGAAAATAATCATTGTACTTGCATTCCCATCATCAATTAAAGAAATTTAAAGTGGACATAGGCTCTTTAACGCCGTGCCACTATAAATCGTGTGTTTTCATTATTTTTCTCTTTTATTTATCATTGTATTGGGTGTTATAACCATTTTTGGATCTAACAGTTAGTATGTTTTATGGTATTCATGGGAGGAAACCCATTCCGTGTTATACGGCGTAGTCCCTTGATTTATCAAACATTAAATAAAGTTAATAACTGTTTTATTTCTCACACCATTCCCATGACTGACTTGGAGTTTATTGTTTTAACCTAAACTCTGGGTGCCTATATTTTCCACACGGGCAGCTAGTAGTTTTGGATTTGCAGATATTTATTTACATAGGATCCTTGATTACAGCTGGAGCTATATTCGGAAAGCTTTGTATCCGTGTGTTTCTTTTAGTTATGGCAGTTGATATTTTCCACCGCACATTATGTTTTATGTAATAAATGTAGTTTCTAAATATCTAATATTTTTCATTGTATATTATTTATGTGTACTTTGATATCTGGTACTCTAATGTAAATTGTTGTAATAGCAATGAAATGTTCTCATGTTTGTGTTCTGATGCGTCGTATTCTCCTTACAATCTGTGCTTTCCTGTCTCTATGGAGGCTGGGTGAATTTGGGGTGTGTCAGGTTGGTATTAGAGCTTTGGTTTACAAAGCTCGAGAACATTGGAAATTTGAAATTCTGATTTTGAAATTTAAAAGAATATATAAAATTCAGTATAAATCAGAATTTGATAAAACAAGAAACATTGGAATGTTTTGAATTGTAATTTTCTAACGAGTATATGAAATTGAGATTTCACTTTATAAATTGTAAGTTATGTCTAAATTAAAATTTAGAATAATCCCTATGGAATTTAAATATATTTTTAAAAGTATATATAACCCATAGAAAACCCACATTTTGCATACGGATGAATTTGAACTCGAAACCACTTCCATTGAGTTCAAAATGTCGTTTGCATGCTCGAAAACTATAAGCATCGATACCTTTGGAGTTGGAGAAATTTTGGTCTTTTTCTTTGATATAAGATCAAAATATCACTTTCTGCATATGGACGAATTTGGACTCGGAACCACTTCCATTGAGAAACGTTGTTTGCGTGCTCGAAAAGTGGAAACTTCGATATGTTCCGGGCTCTAGAGTTTTGGCACTTGGGTTGGGTCTTGGTTTGGCTAAACCTAGCCTACCGTATAACCCCAAATCAGCCCCTCCTCTTCACTCACTTCCTCACTTCATCAAAAAATTGAAATTGGGGCAAAAAGATGGGAAATTAAATTCCCTAAACCTAGTTTAATCCTTGGAGCTCCATTCTTCTTGAAATCAAGTGCAAATCGAAGGAGAAACTCAAGTAAGCTCCATCTCCATTTTCTCCAACTCGATTCCTCTTTGATTTGTGAGATTTCCTATGACCGAATTCTTAGGAAATATGTCCATATGATCATAGGTCGTTGATTCTAGTGTTTTTATCGAAGTGAGGATGTTCTAGCTCGGTATTAGATTGACTCATAGCTTCTAACCATCAAAGGTGAGTTCTTCATGAATTCACATCTATGCCATAAGCCTAGAGGCTTGTAAAGTGTAATTTAGGTTCATTTTGATTCATGTATATGCATATGAATGGGTTAGATATGTATACAATTTCCAGTTCATCAGTTTTAGTTCAATAAAATTGGAATTTATCATTTAGATTGTACCCACAATCGTATGCAAATGCTATGCGTTGTTATTGCGATATTGTGAAGCTCTGTTATCGCACCGGCAAATTCTAAGACTTCACAATTCGCTTATATCACATTTGATTGTTTTGGTTCGGAATTTAGTTCATTTTTGTACTTATAATAAAAAATCATCGCAAATCTCTTGTACGAATGTTTGTGCATGTGAGTTTGGTGTTATGAGCTACTCCAGTGAGTTTTAGAAGCCTCATTGCATGTACATAACATCATGGGCTTCAGGCATGAGTTGATATCACTTAGAGCTTGTTTTCTAGGCCAGTTATACTCTAGTTCAGGATTCAGACGTCTAAATATTTTAGGTCAGACGTCTGACCTGCTTCAAATAATTATGAAACAAGCAGAGCAACTCATATGTCTGAAATTTTTAATTCAGATGTCTAAATTTAAATTCAGACGTCTGACCAAAAAATTCAGACGTCTGAAATTGCTCAAAAATGAACTAAATCCTTGCTGTTCAGGAAATTGCAAATTCAGACGTTTGAATTTTTAGGTCTGACGTCTGAGTCTTGTTTTTGGACTATTGACTAGTGGGGACCACGGTCAACAGTTTAGATCCATCCAGGACCTTTTAGGGCCAAGTTTAGGCCCATTTCGACTTCTTTTGTGACTTGTCAGTTTCACTAATTCGCAGATTTCAACAGCCCAATTCTAGCGAAATAGTTTTTTAAAATCATTAATTAAAGAATGACGGAGTGGAAACCAAGGTGAGAATTCTCTCACTCAAACTATTTTTACAGTTATTATAGCTGTGACTAAATATATATTGATTGTGTGTGATAGCAATATTTGTTATGTGATTGATGGATGTTACAGTTTTAAATGTTATCATTATTAAACTGTGAAAATAATATATGAGTTCACATGGATTGTGATATAAACCCCACACGGCTATTGGAATGACAAATTTTACACATCGCCCAAGTATGAAAAGGTTAATCATTGGTTATTGATTGAAAACCCCACACGGGTCAGGGAATGATAATAAATTCACACATATCTCTTATGTTTAGTTGAATGTCGATCGATAGATTGATGGGCCGTAGTAAGCGTTATTTGATTATTTAATGCTTATACAGTTGTAGATACACTCTGGATGTGAATTGAATGTTTAATAGTTGTTTATAACTATTGTTGAATACATGCGATGTATAAAATCCATATAAAATTACATGGTAATTGATTGAGTCACATTCCAATTCGGAAATAGTGAATATTTCAATATAATATTCAGTGAAAATATTAAAGACTAGTTTTGATGTCCGATTTTGGATGGACACAAAAAGGAACTGAAATGAATTGAAATGGTTTTAATCTGACCAGAGTTTTCCGACGCATGAATTGGAATGGATTTGAAATGGAAATAATCTTCGGAATATTTCAACATTGGATTCCGTGATTATACGGATATTGTTGAGGAATTTGGAAGATACAGATATCGTTATTTCTAATATGATATCCTTTGGTCTCAGAATTTGATATTGAGTACATGTCTATCCAATTTCTATTTCGAGCCTTGTATATAATGTCAAAATTGGATTTTGGGTTTGTCGTGAATGATGTCTTCAATAACATTGCTCTTAAACCCAGTTGAGAAAAGAACAAATCTTTTAACTAAGATTTAACGAAGTTTCCCAATTTAATTAATATAATTGTAATTAAATGGAAGTTGATTTTGGGTTGATTTTGAACAATGTTTTAAACAACATTAGTTCTTAAACCCGATTAACAGTGAAGTTGAGATTTGGATTTATAAATCTTTATTCTAATATTTAAGGAAAATGTAATGACCCGGATCCTTATGGGTAAATTTTTGAATATTTAATATTTAATTTAAATATTGGTTTGGTAATACAAGTGAATTTTTAGATTTAAGTTATCAATTTCTATTATCAATTTCGATTTAATATCGAAAATATTAAATTATCAGAATACGAAAATGGATTTAGTTGAATTCAAATTTTAATTTGAATTGAAAACAGTTCAAATAATTTATATGAAATTTTAACGATAAAAATATTTATTTATTATCGAGGAGAATAAATTGTCTGAAATTAATTTATATTGATTTAAATTAATATATTCTACAGATGATCAAATTGAACTTCGTGACCTATCCCAGTGTGTCTGGAGTGGTGGTTAAATCCTAGAATTGACAGTTTTTGGATTCAGAAAGGAGTTCTGCATCATGGGTATTTAATTTAAAGGATACCGTTTTAAATATAAATAAAATAAAAATAAATCCTTATGTGTGTGGACCAGAAATCTAACAACAAGGAGAAAAAAAAGGGGGTGCTGTTCAAATTAAAACCGCAAGGGAAAAAATCGGGGTGGCCTCTCTTCCAACCGTATACTCAAGTGAACTCCCCTCTATAAATCAGAGGCTTCATAAATCAAATTCTCAAACAAAAATGAAAATCGGAAGCCTCTGAAATCGCACCCCTCTCTTCTTTTACTTCCTTCTGTATAAATCAAAACTGAAATCCCCTTTTCACTTCTTCAAATCCAACTCGAAGCTGTCGACTTAGGGGTGAAATAGAATTCGTGGTACTTGTGAGGACTGGGGTATCGCGAGGTGGTCTGGGAACACAAAATGGAAAGGAGTTCATCAATAGGCTTGGGATGAGTGCGGTGATGGGATTCAAGGGTTCAATAAGGGTGCGGTAGCTCAAAAGGGGAGGTCGGAGAGGAAATAAAGGCACTGAGGGATTTCCGAACTGCGATGGATGGGGAGGTGCGAACTGGAAGTCGCAGTGTAAGTGACAGTAGCGTTGCTGTCACCATGGAAGGTGCGAGGTCTACATTAGGTGAAGTTCGACAAAACTGGAGTTTGTTTGCTGGTGATAAACTAAAGTTTGAGCGAAGCAATGAAATGATGGTGTAGTGCTTGATGAAATGCCAAAGAGGAGTGAAGTGTGGAGTCGGGATATGTTGTGACAATCAAGTGGAGTGCTGAATGGTAAATACGAGAGTGGTACCAAGTTACATTACAGGGAGGGTAGGAACTAGTTTTAAATTAGAGAATGGTTAAGCATTTATCAAAATTCAGCTAGAAGAGAGAGCAGCGAGTTTGAACAGTGAAATCGAGGCCTGGGATGTGAATTCAAATTCAAGTTTTGTGGTGCTCTCGTGGTGGTGTTGATGACGCAAAGGAATTTGGTTACGGTGTTAAGGAAGGTGCAAGGCGTATTGATTCGAGTTGATTCAAACATGCGAAGATGCCATTTAATCGGATATTCGTCAAATGATAAAAAGGTGAGTAAATCTCACCTTTTATTTAGAAATTATTTTTATATAGTTAAAAATAATTGTCTGTGCTTGTTTGAGTATTGTTGGTTGATTTAAATATATATTAGTTATTTAGGGCTATTATATATATATTGGGTGATTGATTGGTTGGATTCCCGCAGTTTCATTAGAGGATGCCCGCGGTTTCATAGCGGATGATTACCCTATACGCCCCACGCTATGATTAGTGGATGACCTTCATACCGCGATATCCTGCCTCGAAGCAGGATGGGTATTACTATGTTGACTAATATCTGTGGATGCAGGAAAACAGGTTGGAGGAATCCAACTGGATTCCTCAAAAATATATTATCTGTTTGTTGTTTGTTTGATTTCATATATATTCATATATGATGTGTTAAAAATCAAATGATTGAAAATTGGTTGATTGTTTGTTTAAAATATCCCTGGGCTTGAATATTGATTCATAAAAATATCGAAAGGGTATTTGATATTTAAAAAGGAAATTCTATTTTTATAATAGAATTAGAATTTTTAAATAAAACTATAGAAAATATTAACTTGTTTTGAAGGTATATAAAATAAGTAATTGAATTTATAAACTCTGTTTATAAAGGAAAAGATGGGATTTGAATCGAATTTATAAACTTTGTTTATAAATGGGAGATGGGATTTGAATCGAATTTATAAACTTTGTTTATAAATGGGAGATGGGATTTGAATCGAATTTATAAACTCTGTTTATAAATGGGAGATGGGATTTGAATCAAATTTATAAACTCTGTTTATAAATGAAATTATGAGATTTGAATCGAATTTATAAACTTTGTTTATAAATGAAATTATGAGATTTGAATCGAATTTATAAACTCTGTTTATAAATGAAATTATGAGATTTGAATCGAATTTATAAACTCTGTTTATAAATGAAAATATGGGATTTGAATCGAATTTATAAACTCTGTTTATAAATGAAAATATGGGATTTGAATTGAATTTATAAACGTTGTTTATAAATGGAAAGGTGGGATTTGAATTGAAGTTATAAACGTTGTTTATAAATGGAAAGGTGGGATTTGAATTGAAGTTATAAACGTTGTTTATAAATAATGCCGAGAATTCAAATGGACTTTAAAGTATAGATTTGAATATAGAATTCAAATGGACTTTAAACTATAGATTTTAATATAGAATTCAAATGGACTTTAAACTATAGATTTGAATATAGAAAAGGTGGGATTTGAATTGAAGTTATAAACGTTGTTTATAAATGGAAAGGTGGGATTTGAATTGAAGTTATAAACGTTGTTTATAAATAATGCCGAGAATTCAAATGGACTTTAAAGTATAGATTTGAATATAGAATTCAAATGGACTTTAAACTATAGATTTTAATATAGAATTCAAATGGACTTTAAACTATAGATTTGAATATAGAAATTCAAATGGACTTTAAACTATAGATTTGAATATAGAAATTCAAATGGACTTTAAACTATAGATTTGAATATAGAAATTCAAATGGACTTTAAACTATAGGTTTGAATATAGAAATTTAAACGGACTTTAAACTATGGAATTTGAATAATAGAAGCGAATTGGAGTTTGAATATAGAATTCAAATATTAAAAGAGAAATGGACTAAAGAGATAATTAACAAATTGAGTTAAAACGATTGGTATAGTTAAAATAGACTGGACATGCATAAATATACAGGAGACAGGTATGGAATAAAATATAGAAGTGAAATAAATAGAATGCCCGACAAAAAGGTACGTATTTAATTCATATATGAGATTTTATGCGTCGTATCGGCTAGCCGCTTGGCTTTTTCTTTTTCTTTTTGAGATGAGAAGGACCGGGAAAGCTATTTGAAATTTCCCGATGCTCCCGGTACAAAGGAGGTTATGGCGAATTTTTCCGGGAATTTAAGGAGATAGAATATTTTTAAGATTATTTGATAGTTAGAAATTAACATATTAAAATATATAGAAGTCGATAAGGAAACGAACTTAGAAATAGAATAGTATAATCAAAAAGGAAGACTAGGGATAAAATATAGTAAGAATAAAAAGAGGAAGAGTATACATGTTTAAAAGTGAATCAGTAGTTTTATGGTATTGATTATTCGAGTAAGTAGTCATATATGTTTTGACGTTATAAATGTTATTCAGTCAAGGTCTGTGAGGTAGTTATACCCCAACTTGATTGATTTCATTATTAACAGATAAACAGTAAGATTTCAGGCTCGAAGATCAATGTGGAATAAGAATTAGTTAAATACTGTATTTGGGTTGTCGTAACGATGTTTTACACAACATCTGGTTTAACCCAAATATGTGCAAAGCTTGGAAACAGAATAATGAATATTTCCTAGTATAGAAAATAAAGGAAGGCGATATTCGGAAATGTTTTCCAAATAACGTAAAAGGCCAATATGGTTATTGAAAATATTTGGTTAACAAATATTGATAAGAAATAGAGAAGAGATTTAATTAATGGAATATTAATTAAGGGCTTAGTAATTGGTTGATAATTGGATGAACACTTGTTTTATTCGATAGTTAAATCATCGACTATCGAAACACTTTTCTTTTATTCGATAGTTAAATCACAGACTATCGAAGTTTTGACCATCGTTGTCAATGTGGAGAGACCGGTTGGATTATTATCCGAAGAACCACTCCATATCGGCAGTAGCGTGCGAATTATATTATATAAAGATAATCGAAGACGGAGTAGAGTGCAAGGACTTTTTCTATTAATAGAAATAGTGCCTTCAGTTCATCCTGTTCCTGGGTGGCTTGTATGGATGAATGTCTGACAGAGTATTTCCAGAAAGGTCACGTATATTGATTTCTCCAACCGTACCAAGAGTGGAAGCAGAGAAGGAAACTTCTTTTAGCTAACACATAAAGTATTGTTGTAGACGTCAATCGGTGATTTGATGGATTTGACGATGTGGCATTCAAAGTGAATCTGGTATGATGATAAAGCGTAGCTTCTAGCCTCATCATCCGGGTAAATGACAGAAATCGGGCAGGCAGCATGGCTAAGTCGGTCGCACCGAAGTAGGGTGTATAATCACCTGATCTAGAGTTTCATTTACTTCTAAAAATCTATTGTTGATGCTGTCCCATTCGGGAAACGGTTGCTGATCCCAACTGTTGGTGATATACATTCGATACACTCAAGCGAAATGAGTGGTCGGTCATGTGTGGCCGGGTTGCAAGATGTTCTTGTTGAACCCAGTGTATTCCTCTCTAGAGGTACATTAGCGAAAGGTGGTTCCATACCTTGTCATAGTTGGAAATCCATTACCCAATACATGCTTGCGGTTTTGATTGTATACTATATATGTAGAACGTGAGATGGAAGCGTTTCTGCTATATGATTATATATATACTATGGTTGATAGACATTATTATAATATCAAAAGGTTTTTATATAAAGATATTTTGGATTCTCATAAGGGAAAAACCCGTTCCGTTATGCGGCGTGGTCTTATGAGATATCGTTTACTTGTTCGAACTGTTTTTAAACTGTTTTACTCATACCAGTCCCATGACTAACCCGGAGTTTATTTGTTTTGTTCTACCTAAACTCTTGGGTGCCTAAATTTGTACGGGCAGTCAAGTAGTTTAGGATTTTTCAGATATATCTAAAGGAGCTTGGAGCAGGAGGCTTCAGCGTTATCTAGTTATAGTGGTTCCGTTGTGTTGTAAGTGTTGTACTCTGATAAGTGTATGTTATACGGTTAAGATTTTGTATTTCAAAGATATGATATATTATATTTTGTTCCGCTGCGATGTGAGATTCTGTGTTGTTATTTCTGTTCTTCTTCTATCTCTTTCTTATAAAAAAAATGTTCCGTATTTTCGTGATATTTGGGTTGGACGTATGATGTATATAGTCAACTCTGATGTTACGGAAATCTGGGTCATTACAGAAAATTTTCAAAGTAAAGTTCTCCAATTTAATAAGTAAAATTGGAATTGAGTGAAATTCGATTTAGTTATAATCGACATGAGCTTCCGTGTAACAACCTGTATTTTTATAACATGTTAAAGTCATAAATCAAGGCAGAATTAAATTTTAAAATCAGAATCAAGGGAAACAGGTTGTGCCATTGTGTTCGTCTCGGAATTCTGCATGAAATCGAGTCCGAGTTTTCGAAAATTGGAGTCCGTATGACCAAGATATGACCCTCCGAAGTTTCAGGAATTTAACTAAAATAAAACAGCTCGAAAATAAAGCCAGAAATTCGAAATTCAAACCCAGAGAAGGCTGGCGGGAAAATTCCCACCCATATACCCAGGTCGATTGGGGATTCGACCCCTCCCCCCCAACCAGGTCGACTGGGGTGTCGACCTCCTCATGACCTTGTCGACCTGGGGGTCGACCTGGCCCCTTTTTCCAGATCCGTGTCTTTTTGTATTTTTCTGAATCTAGACCTATTTTCTGACCATATTCGTGACTCTAATCCTATATAAACTCACCTCTAGCCTCATTCTCTCCGTACCATTTCATTCTGTCCTTATGCTGCTTCTGAGATAATCAAAATAATAAGATAAAAAGGAAGAAAAAGGACTGCTTCTTCTCCATCAAGACTACGCTTAGAGATTTGCAAATTGGGGGATTTCAATTAGAACACGATCAATCAAATAGAGATTCAACAATCAAATTCTGCTTTCTAATTCTCGATCCACGCACTGTAAGTTCCAGTTACTTTTAGATGAAAACTATAAACTTGATATGGGCATGTTATAAATTGGAATTTGATATATGTATGATTCATATCTATTCTTATTCTTCTTGGATCTTGACATTTGGGAATATTGCTTTGAAATCAGTTTGGGCCTATTCACATTAAAAATCAAATGTTATGATGCCTATGACATTGAAACCATTGTTAATGGCCAAGGACTATGACTGAGAACATAAGACTATGCCTATGCCTATGACTGAGGACATAAGACCATTGCCTATGACTATGACAAGGACAATTGTGGCTAATCACCTATGACTCGTGACTATGAATTACTGCCTATGATTATGAACATAAGACTATGACCATGACTTTGAAACTATTACAGTTAATTGCCTATGACTATTTGGGCAATTGCCTAGAACTCTTTTGGATAATTATCCATGACTATTGTATAACTATTGTGGTTAATTGACTATTATAGTTGATTGCTCATAACACTATAGTTGGAAACCATGTTGAACACCGAATTGGCATTTAGTTGGATCCCACACCTAGGGTGTGACTTGCTTAGTTTATTCGCTACTATGTACACCAAAAACCATTGACCCATTATCCTTGTATTTGGCTTGCTTTTGCATGCCTATTCTTTTATGTCAAGTTTTTATCAGGACTATCACCTTATTTTGGTAGATTTGAAAATTTATGCCAGTGATGTTGTAACCGATTATCTCAAGTTATATCATGCCAGTCTTGTAATCTCTTTTATCGCTTTATGCTTGTCCCTTCTGCCTATCATAGTTTTGATGTTATTCCCTTTATCTCTAGATTTAGATTTACTTGTAATTTAGATCGATTAACATTTGCATGCGATGGGAATACGATTTGGGTAGATTAGGCAAAACATGAACTGGTTATAAATATGAATCATGAACTTGATAATAGGCATAAGTTGAAACATGAAACTTGACACGAACTTGACATGAAACTTGAACATGGTCATGACACTAGAATGAACTTGAAAATGGCCAACTCGAGGTTGGGTTGAGTTTGCAGTGTAAATCTGCCCGGAACGTCTCGATAAATCCAGTTGCTGCAAACAATAGGATCCAAGGTGGGTAGTTGGTCATATCGCGCTTGAAACCCGAGATCAGACTGAGTTGTAGTGTAAATCTGCCCGGAACCGCCCGGCATATCCAGTGACCACAACAACAGGTCTGGTGTGAGAGGTTGGGGTGCATTAATGAATTAATGCCACATGATAGGGTTAAGTCATGAACATGAAAGACAACACTTAACCAACTTGAAATATGATTGGTAGGGTTAGGTCATGAACTTGAACGACAACACCTAACCAACTTAACACGTGAATGGTAGGGCTAAGTCACGAACTTAAATGACAACATTTAGCCAACTTGATATGCTAGACTGATGGGGTTAAGTCTCGAATTTAAATGACAACACTTAACCTACTAGACGGAAACCCTAGTTATGCGGTCCATTTCAGCAGTAACCCACTAGATGTATCATGGTACCCTAGAATTAGGCAGGGTGGGGCACGATTACTGGGCTGATTGTAAGCGACCAGAACGACGGATGTGTAGGTGCGCCATTGTAGGTTCAGGTGGGCTATGGTCGTGCACGTGGTCCGGGGTTGAAAAAGCAGGCACTGGGCATCAGTAGGTTTATCTTTGCATGCTTGATTCGTGTTAGTGGTTGGCACCATAGGGCTTGATACACCCTATGGTGGACCTAGCACAGGTGACTACATTCGTGATAGGGCCGTATGACACAGAAACACAACGAGCTAGAACTTGTAGGGAGCCGATCGATTAGTGGATCGTTCCGTTGGACCTAGTAATGGGTCATTCACGATTTTGGGCTAAGGGATCATTTCATGATTAATACTTGACATGGGTTGGGCTACTAGTACAGTTGGTGCAGCGAACCTTGAACAAGCGATGCTATACTTGACCTACACTTGATTCATCATGTTATCTTAGTCTATCTTATCCATCTTGACATCATACTTATGTTTACTTTCAGTTTATACATGTCATGTTACCTTTACCTGTTTTTATGCTGAAAGTCACTTGGACTTACAAGTCTTTATGATTGACCCGTTTCCTTTCGCCTCTTTTTCTTTCATTTCTTCCCCCAGGTTCTCAGGGAGGAAACTCTAGCTCTTAGCTTGGATTTATCTTGCTTTCTGTCAGCTCATGTACGGTTTGGTCTTGAGCTATGCTATGGTTGCACATCTGCTATTTTTGGGGAATAATTTACTTTTATTATTTTAAGTTTATGCTTCTTTATTTAGAACTTGATGTAATGGAATAATGGCAACTTGTACTTTGGATATATGAGGTTTTAACTCTTTTCTTGAAAGTAATAAGATTTGGTTTTTAATTTCTACCGCTGCTATATTTATGTTCTGTCTTGTGATATCTCTGTGTATGTTTACCTAGATAATGCTCCACCAAAACTAGTGCATTCCCTTTGTGAGTGACCCTAGCGGAGGTGGGGTGTTACATTCCGTGAAGGAAGACCATTACTATTTAAGGAATTTAAAAGTATTTACCGTTATTCCATTTATAGTATTGATTTGATATGGAAATTAGTATTGATTATATACTAACGATTTCTGTGAAGATTCCATTATGATGGAAGATGATTTTGGGGTTTATCGTGAACGGTGTTTTAAATGACGTTGGTTCTTTAAATCGGTTGAAGACATGATTGATTTTCCTAAAGTTGAATAATCATTAAGTAATGGTTATTGAGATTAAAACTAAGTGGAGGTTTAATGAATCTTTAATCAGATTGAAATGGGAATGAGGTAAGGAAATTTACCAAATTCAGGAAATGTTCGGGAATGGAGTATCACCAGTTTTACTCCTTGCCATAGTTAAATCTTTAATTAGATTTGAACGTTAAAATGGTAATTTATTTTACTAATATCCCATTGAGCGTTAGATGTGGAGTACTACCATTTCTACTCCATGGGATGAATAAGTTGGGATTGAGATAATAAAATAAATGATCACTTCGGTAAGGCTCGTTAATCCTGACTAGTTGATAAGCCTTAATTTGGTTTATGTTGTGAAAAGATAATACAAAATCTTTTGAAATGGTTTCCAAAGTGAAGGTTTAAACAAGAGGTTTAAACGAATAAATCTTTGATAAGATTTGTGGGAATAATTCCCAATGTAATGAATATTTTAATAAAAGAATATTTTGGATTGGAATGAGGCGTATGATGTGTTTTTATAACAATTTATTTTAAGATACGTGAGTTATTCGGAAAGGCTGGGTTTAACCCATTCTTAATAACGGATACGATGATTGAAAGTCGACGATGAAGACGGTAGTTGAAGACGGTAGTTGACGATCGGATATCTTCACATCGTATGAATGATTACAGATGTCTTGATTAGGATGTACATCCAAGACGAGGTAATAAGTGGTGATTGTCCAGACGTACTTGGAGATCGACCGGATATGTGAGGGCCTCTCTCCATATTGGACATATGGGACGAGGAATAAGGTGCCTCCAATTACGAACTTGTAAATGGATTGTATGTCTGAGATTATATTGTGTATTGTATTTGTTGGTCTCTGATAAATATATATATATATGTTTGGTGGAGGAGAATTTGTTCTCTTACTTAACACCCTTATTTGAGACGTACGAGCTTAGAGGTTATATATTGGTGGAAATCAACGGTACGGTATGTGTTGACAATGTGGCATGCTATGATGCAGTGATCAAAGCTTCTTGTTGAAAAGCAGAACTTTGTGAATGATGATCAAAGCATAGCTTTAATATAGCGTAGCTTTGTATGTCGAGATGTGACTTCGACGAGCTTCACAACCCGTGAATGATTGAGGTCGGATTATAAACGACATGTTAGAATCTTGGATCTGGGAGCCCCGATAAGGGTGGTACTCCATTGTAGCCTGAAAGATCTAGGAGCCCACTAAGGTGACTCCATTATAGCATGAAGGATCTAAGGGATCTGGGAGCCCCGATAAGGGTGGTACTCCATTGAGCATGAAAGATCTGGGAGGCCCAACAAGGGTGATTCTCCAAAAGCATGAAGGATCCAGATTCGCCCCAAAAAGGCAAAAAATAGTTATGGCAAGAAAGCCTCAGTCATTGATGGAATCCATTTCCAATACGAACCTTTGAGGTTTTTAATTATAACTTATGTATATAGTCATAGTACACTACGTCTGCTATGATTGATATATTTATTTGTGGAAAATGATTTTTACACTATGCACTAGTGATAATAAAAGAGCATTGTGTGTATCAAGCATTTTTGGCCATTAAAAGGGAAAACTATATCCTTCTGTTTGCGTTGCATTGTGTGATGGGATGGAGTCTTATAATAGCTTCATTGTTCTTTTCATTAGCATTGCGAGTATGTTTTATGGTATGCATGGGTGTAAACCCGTTCCGTGTTATACGGCATGGTCCCTTGATTTACCCAACATTAAAACAAAGTTAATAACTATTTTAGTTCTCACACCAGTCCCATGATTGACTCGGAGTTTATTGTTTTAACCTAAACTCTGGGTGCCCATATTTTCCACATGGGCAACTAGTAGTTTTGGATTTACAGATATTTCTTTTCACAGGATCCTGGATTATAGCTGGAGCTATATTCGGAAAGCTTTGTATCCGTGTATTTCTTTCAGTTGTGGTAGTTGATGTTTTCCGCTGCACATTATGTTTTATGTAACAAATGTAATTTCTAAATCTTTGAAAATTTTCCATTGTATATTATTTATTTGTACTCTGATATCTGGTACTCTGATGTAAATTGTTGAAATAGCAATGAAATGTTCTCATGTTTGTGTTCTGATGTGTCGTGTTCTCATTACAATCCGCATTTTCCCGTCTCTTCAGAGGCTGGGCGATTTCGGGGCGTGTCAAAGGGTGAATGTTGTGTTACCAATATTGATTGGATTACCATGCATTAATGACTACGTGGTTTATACTTACATTGATGGTGTATAATTATTTATTGATAAATAATAATTAAGTATATTAATGTTGTTACCTTTTCATTTTACAAGTTGGCATTACCATTGGATGTTGTTGGTTTTTGAAGAATGCATGTAAATTTTATTTTGTTTACTTCATATGTTGAGATGTTGTGACAGATGGTTAAGATACTATTTTCTACTCCTAATTGATTGTATTAATTATGTTGATTACATCAATCTCAAAGTTTTCACTGATTGTACTGAATCTTATTGATTGTAATGGATGAATGGATGCAATGGTTGTAATGTACTAATGAGTATTTGGATGCAGGAGAAAGCAGGAAATAGAATTACGTGGGCTTGATCCCTCAAAAGGGTATGTAGGCAGTCTTTTCCTATGCAATAGCCACCGGATCCCTTAGATTGGGCTGGGGTGTACAGGGTTAGGCGCAGTCCAAATATGGTTGAAACTCTTTTTTTTTCTTTGTATAGAATATGTAAAGTTAGAAGATGTGAGATTGCAAAAAGAAGACAAAAGAAGAAGCAGAAGGGAGCTTAGCCTGCATGTTGGATCCACAGGTTGTTTATTTTAATTTCATTTCTTATGTATTGCTGTTGTTTTGTTCTATGGATGTTTGATGTAATAAAATGCATTATGATGATTTATTTATGTAAATTATTCCGTCATGAGATCTTCCATATTATTCATGGTTTATATCATTTTTTTAAATCCTATATACTTAAGGTCCACTACTTTTAATATCTAAAATTAGTTGTAAGCGTGTTTGATGACGTTTATAATTGATTTTGGACCTTTAAAAACAGTGGGTCTTTACATTTGTTATTAGAGCCTAGGTTTGGCGAATACCTGAGCCTAGGGTAGGTTTAACCGTTATGTTGTAATGATTTGCACCTTAAAGTTGGTTTTAATATGAGAGAAATGTTTTGGTTTATAATTGCATGCTTGAAGTGTGTGTATTGTTTGTTTGGTCATTATTACCTCACTCTACAATGTTGCTTGTTTATGAGAAACCTTTTGTGGAGGATAAAGAAAACAAGTGTGAGGCAAGATAAACACTTATAGGGCATGTTATGTATTTGGTTATAACCTAAATGACATACACATGGTGATTAGGTTGCAATTAAAACCCAATCTTAGTAAAGATAGAATCGTTTTAAGAGAACAACAATGGTTTAGAATTATTGTTTTTAATATATATCCCTTATCTTAAAGCTATCTCATTAGTTAATAGAAAATGGTCATTTTTGAGTGATTTGCATGTTTAATACACTAATTATATCTAATAAGGCGTGATTAGTGGTAATTAGTGAAATAATGACTCATAAAAATATGGAAAAATATGCATAAATTCTAAAATCATATTTTATGTCACATATATGAAATTGGGTTAATTTGGATTTATTTTGTTAATCCCGGAATTTAGGGGATTCAGAGTTAACTAGTCCCATTCTATGAACATGAATGTTGTTTTGATCTTTTGATTGGACCAATATGTTGTTACTGCTGTTTGGTATGTTTTATGATTGCATAGAAAAGTTAGAATGGTTGAAAACACCGTCGTTCGGCGAAAAATAGCTTGTTGGAAATTCTGCAAAGATCCGGATCGGATCGGATAAGTCGAACCGAATCGAACTGGAGCATGGCAAAAAGGAGGGCCACTTGCTTAAGGTTGGAGTTAGAATGGAGCACCGAACCAAACCGAAATGGAGGAGCCAAACCGGAGTACCAAACCGAACCGAAATGGAGGAGCCAAACTGGGGCACCGAACGGAACCGAAATGGACGAGCCGAACCAGAATACAGAATCCGAGATGCAAAGGAAGTCCAAGTGGGAAGTTATCGCTCAGGATCCAGATGGGAACCAATGAGTTAACTTAATGAGTTAATCTTTGCTGCGGGACATGTGCAAAGGAGTTAATGATATCTATAACTTTGGATCACCATTGAGAAATGGGGCATGTAGATGAACTAGAGATAGGGCGGTGTAGACTGGTTGCCTCGTACCCTAGAGTCGGGGTGGTGTGGATTGGGTAGGGTTATTGGCTATAAACCAGGGTGGTGTGATCATAGCAATAGTTGTATGGAGTCCATGGTGGCGTGGACCCGTCATGGCCTCAATGGATTTGGTGATAAAAGCGGTGAATATCGTATGTTTTACGCACTGAGTGAGAGATGTGAGGAGGATTACTATGTTTGATGTTTGCTTATTAGTTCATGTCATGATTGATTGGATTAATTCTTTTAATTGAATTGATTATTGTTTTCTTATTTGATATGTTTAGTTTGCTTGTATGTTATTTGTTTGTTTGTTGTTTATGTTAATTGTATGAATAGATAGTAAGCTAAAGTTGAATATTGATTGAATTTACACTCGAGAAACAAAAGAATTGAAGAGGGGACAAGATTAGTTTAGGCATAGTGTGAATATGTTGTTTTCTAAACTAAAGAAGACTAGTACTTGGAATGACCAAAAGCTTTGAAGATGTTCCTTGAAGGTGAGAAGAGTAAAATGGAAAATTTTAGTGATTAAAGACTTAATGTTTACCACTTAGGAATATGTATGAAAGTTGGAGTGATTCAAAATGCATATTTAATGTTTTTCAAATAATTACCAGCTTCCATAACTTCAAAAAAAAGTTTTATGAACTTGAGAAATTTGCCAAAGAATTTTTATTTTATTTTAAACATTGATGGAAGTTTTAATTTGAAAGCAAAATTTTTAAAACAAAAAATTAAAGGCATATGAAGCACTCTTATCTAGTGGATCCCTCTTTGATATTTTGGATGGTTTAACTTTATCACCAAATGAAGGAACTTGCTATATATGGATTATCACTACTCCAATGCAACGACGAAGAACTCTTTTGAAGATAAACTCCAATCGATTAAAATCTGAGATGCGAAGGTAGCTCAAGAAGGAAGTTGTCTTTAAAGATCCAAGTGGGGACCAAGGGATTTAATATGGAATCAAGGGGTTCAAGTGGGAACAAAGGGTTCAAGTAGGAACAAATGTGTCAACTTCCAAATTTGGGCTTCGCTGCAGGACGTTTGCAAAGGGGCAGTTGGCGTTTGAGACTTCGGTGCATCCTTGAGAGGTTGGTACCGGGAAGGTAAGGGACTCCACCATGTGAGGAGTTTCAGATGCCGGTTCCGTTGTGTGAGAAATTAGTCTATCTGCCATGTGCTTGGGGACATTCGCCGTGCCAGGATTGAGTGGATAACCGAAATAGCGAATTCATACGCTTTACAAGTAGAGTGAGTAAATGTCATAATGAATTGTGGACACAGTAGTAATAGGAGGAGATGTCGTACTAACCATTATAAAGATTTATGAATGTGCACTTATTATTTTGAAGGAATGATCATAAGTGGGTGCATAAGATATTCTTAAAGAGGAGAGAAAGAAAGGGCACATCATTACTACAAATGTGAGGGTTTAAGGAATTTCATCATATTTTTATAGAATACACATATTAGGATGATTATATGGTTAGCACATTAATGAACATACACGTGTTCATTGTTAGTTTGATGATGTGCTAATTGTTCTCTTGGTTTACATATGCTTTATTCTTATGAACAATGTTGATTGTTAATTTATGTGTGTTCTTACATTTTTATATGGATGTCGTACCAAGCTCTATTTCCACCGGACCTCAATTATAGTCAATTAATATTGAAATATTATGGTGCATTATATTCTTTTATTTGTGACTTTCATTATCTCACCCTCTATTGATGAATTATTGTTTTTACACACCGTATCTTGTATAGAGTGGGAAAAACACATATTTTAATATATTTATAGAAAATTTAATTCATTGTAGCGAATGAATTGTCGTGTATTGTGAATGATAAGAAAATATAGTTATTATTACATACTATTTTATGTAAAGATAACTTATGATTGACGAATTTTCATACATTTTGTCATTAAACCTGTAAGAAAGATTTATTATTTTGAGTGGGTTTTATATTTAGGAAATTGGGGGGGGGGGCAATTCTTTTGAGGGAGGAAGAATGTAACAACCCGCAACTTTTACGGTTCTAAACCATAAGTAATGAAGAACTAATTTTTACTAGAAGATAAACCGGATATCTTATCTGTAACCATTGCGAAAGTCTTTCCGAAACAATCAGTTTGATATATAATTTTGATATACTTGAAATTATGGTTTATAAGGTATTGATATTTTTAAGAATGAAAGATATACACATGAAACCATTTATGTTCTTCTATGTCCTAATTTTAAGAAAAAAAATAGTGTTTGTGTAGTGGTTAAGTGAGTAGACTTTGATACATGAAGTCATGAGTTCAGTTCCCATCAAATACATATTTTTTTGGAATTTTAAGTAAAACAATCAAATTTATGCATGTTCCAAATATGAAGTGTTTGTGTATGTATGAACATATAAATAGGAGACATATAACATCAAAAGCTGCATATAAGGGAAGATTTTATGCGGTTGTATGTATATATGTTACATATATATGGGATGAATATTGTTTCCAAATTATAATACATAGGCTGTAAATAAATTACACGTTAATTAACTTGTTATTTAAATCCTTTATGTGTGTATAAATATATATATATATATATATATATATATATATATATATATATATATATATATATGCATGTATAGAACTTGATCATGCATAGACTTTCTATGTTATGGGGAAGTAGCAAAGAGAAAAAAGGGGAATTAAAATTATATTTGATTTCCACTTTTGAAAACAGGTTAGCTATCACTTGTGCATTAATCAATGGTATATTTTATTTACGGATGGTTATGGTGTTTATTGCCTATTCTTACAAATGTTAGACAAATCTAAATTTCCCTATATATGTATAAATATGTAAATGCCATAATTCTATATACTATGGAGCTTAATTGCACATGTGAAGATTAAGTAGGCATTGATTGACATGCATGCCAATTAATTTGTCTAATTAGAAGTTTGTTTCCTAAAGAATAGCGATTAATTTTATTATATAAGTGGCAATTTTTAAATAGGTTTCAAAACATATTCATTGATTTCCCATTTTAAATGGTATATTCAAATCTCTCCTTTTTTTATCATTGATTGGAAGAAAATAAGAACGGATATATGAGATGTATTATAATATCTTACTTCACTGCGAAGTAATTAAGACAACGACTGTGATGTAATTTAAAATTTCTAGCGTTGGTCCAATGGACAAAATCACTCTTTAGCTTCTATATAAACAAGCCAAATCCAACCTAACCTCCATCCTCTTCTTTTGTTTCCTTCTTCCCTCTAGAAAATTACATAGGCACATCTTATTTTCCTCTACAAATTTTCCTTAGTACAATCAGTGAAAAGATTACATGTTAAATCAAAAAATGGAAAGAGGATCGAAATAAAAGAGAAAAAGGAAGAAAGCTTATGCAAGCTTCACAACAAATTTCCTACAACAAAGGAGAACATGTGCCAAATAGAATGGAGAGATAACACGTGTATGGATTGTGATTGTATGAGATTGGTACGAGTTCTTTGATTTAATAATTGAATTTAAATTATAAATTTATTGTCTTTCGAAGAACATATATGATTACTAATTTATGACATGATATGTTGACAATTATTTGATATTTGAGACATTTTGGATGCATCTGGTCTAAATTTACTATTTTTTTTACTGATCATTGCATTACTAAAATTTTAATTGAAATAAGTGATGGATTTGAATATATGAGTTATTCATTAAAATAAAATGAATAAAGTTGAGTAATGATATTAGAATATGCTAAATAATGGAAAGTGTGATTATCCATAGTTTGTATGTGTTATTTATAAATAACAGTTTTAGGAAAAGAAAAGAAATGATGAAATTAAGCTGGGATGTTTTGATATGTTTATTATTATTTTTGAAGATATTCATGAATAGTAACAAAGGATGCTTATTGTTATTCAACAAAATAAGATTTTATAGATAATAACCCAGCTTTAATGAAAATTGCATTCCTTTGGAATAAATGGGAATAACATGAATTTCTATTGTGTTAAAAGAATTTAATATAAAAATTGTTATTATTTTGTGTAAGACAATAATATAGTCGATTTGTAATGTTATTCGATATGTTATATTTTTGATAAAATATAATGTTTTGAAAGATGGAACAATGAAAATTCTAAAACTGAATAAAGAAACAAAGTTTTTTTTTACAATAAACAATAATATGATAATCTTATACTTGTAATAAAAACCATTAACATAAATGTGATGGAATGGTTCCAATATATTATGTTTTATTTATTGCATGTTTTGTTTCACGTTGATAGATCGCATAAAGATGTTTATGCGATGTTTTATCATTGATTATTACAAACTTATGCGTAGTTAATCATGGTTATTTAAGGTTGAATGTTGTGTTACCAATATTGATTGGATTACCATGCATTAATGACTATGTGGTTTATACTTACATTAATGGTGTACAATTATCTATTGATAAATAATAATTAAGTATTTTAATATTGTCACCTTTTCATTTTACAAGTTGGCATTGCCATTGGATGTTGTTGGTTTTTGAAGAATGCATGTAAATTTTATTTTGTTTACTTCATATGTTGAGATGTTGTGACAGATGGTTAAGATACTATTTTCTACTCTTATTTGATTGTGTTAATGCATTGATTGTATTAATTATGCTGATTGCATCAATCTCAAAGTTTGCACTGATTGTATTGAATTGTATTGATTGTAATGGATGAATGGATGCAATGGTTGTAATGTACTAATAAGTATTTGGATGCAGAAGAAAGCAGGAAATAGAACTATGTGGGCTTAGTCCCTAAAAAGGGGTACGTAGGTAGTCTTTTCCTATGCAATAGCCAACAGATCCCTTAGGTTGTGCTGGGGTGTTTAGGGTTAGGCGTAGTCCAAATATGGTTGAAACTCTTTTTTTCTCTCTGTATAGAATTTGTAAAGTTAGAAGATGTGAGATTGCAAAAAGAAGACAAAAGAAGAAGCAGAAGGGAGCTTAGCCTGCATGTTGGATCCACAGGTTGTTTATTTAAATTCATTTCTTATGTATTGCTGTTGTTTTGTTCTATGAATGTTTGATGTAATAAAATGTGTTATGATGATTTATTTATGTAAATTATTCCGTCATGAGATCTTCAACATTATTCATGGTTTCTAGCATTTTTTTAAATCTTATATACTTAAGGTCCACTACTTTTAATACCTAAAATTAGTTGTAAGCGTGTTTGATGACGTTTATAATTGATTTTGAACCTTTAAAAATAGTGGGTCTTTACATTGGACTTCTACTACTGCTACTTTTGCAACTACAACCCGTTTATTATATACCAGCTCACAACATTTTGACTATGCCAATAATCAGCAAAGGATATTTGCAAACCGCAGACTTCAATGATATATAATATCGTAATATTTATGCCGAAAGGGAGAAGCTACGAGAAATAATATCTGAATAATATGACGGACCAAAATTTCAACTTTTGTTCAACACAATTGAAATCAAATATTCACATTTAAAAGCATCAAATATAGAAATATATGATAAAACAATAAATGCTTGTTGTCTTCGGTGAGAACCCTCTAATTATTTCCATCATAAGGGAATTAAATATCAAAATCATAGGGAATAATTTATTTCTTAGATTGGTATAAAGTCATTATGAAAAATTACGATTAATGTAAATCACATAACCAGCAGTTAAAGTCATCACAAAAATAGTTAATATAGGTCAAGTGAGTGATAAAACCAAAAGACTTGCTTTAGATCGGTTACTTCAAAAAATTAGCTGTAACATCATCAAAAAACTGTAGCTACTAAGGTCAGGAAGGAACAATGGTTTCAATTCAGTAACATACACATGTTAGTCGATTAAAACAGTAAAATATTCTAAAATATTAATCAACTTTAAAATTTTGATTCAAATTAAATACTCACAAATATTGCAGCAATTAATAACCAATTTTTTTTATTTATTCATTCCCAACCTGCCATTGAAAAATGTATACCTTTGTAATACATAGAATAGAAAAGAGAGAATAAGTACTTATATTAAAAAAAATCTAAATTTCAACAATAATAGAGTTGTTCTTCCTTCTAGAAAGCTAGGAAAAAGAATGACAATATCAAAGTAGTAATAAAGAATAAATTTATTGAAATGTCCCTAGAACTCCATTAAGTTCATTAAATAAATGTAAATCGACATACAAATGCATAAAATAATTTTGTAGGAATGAAAATAAGCATACCTCGTTGGAGATAATCGAAGAGAAATGAAGCGAGTTGTTAGAAGTAGATTGATCCAAAAAGGTGGGACTATTTAAGAAAGAGTTAAATTAGAAGCCAAATAAAGAATATTGAAGACAGTCAATATTGACTTGAGCAGCTAGTGTTTTCTTCCATTTTGAGAATAGTCTAAAGAGTTGTGGATAGATGGAAGAGTGGAGAACCTAGAAACTTGTTGGGGGCACAGAGCAACATGGGAAGAAGATGTAGGAAAAGAAATTGACGTAATTATCTTTTGCATTGCTTGTGTTGTGGTGGAGGGATGTTCGTGTAGAACATATAAGGCTTTAGTTTGACCATGTCGACCAAGGTTTTGTATTATATATAAGAAATTTACATAAAGTATTATCTTTGGGTCATCACCTTTCTATTTAATCCATACACGAGGCATTATACTCGGGCCATTGCCTTTCCATTATGACTTAGACTTTTAAGTTATAATAGTCACTGTTCTTTTTGCCTTCTAACTTTGTCACTGTTCTTTTTGTCTTCTAACTTTGTCACTGTTCTTTTTGTCTTCTAACTTTGTTTATTTATGTTACAAGCAGATTCAATTCTCATTAAAGGATTAAAAATATATTATAGTTAAGTCTGCATCTTTATATATAAATCTAGAAATTGCAGTTAAGTCAGACATTTACAGAAGTGTCCATTTTATACAAATAATTCAAATCTAAACTCGATATATCCTAATGCTACTTAATTTTCCTAATTCAAAAATAAGTAAACTTCCCACTCACTTATGATCCTAAGCTTTTCCTCTTGGCCTTTAAAGATTTTCCTTGTCCTATAGCTAGCTTCCTTCGATAATAATTTTTCCCTTAGTAAAATGTTATTTTTTCACCTTTAAAATTCAAAGGAGGGAAGAAGACTGGAAATAAAGAAGAAGAAGGAGAAAAGAATGAGAATGTGATTTGGGGTTAGGCCTAGGCCCTTATTAATGGTTTTAGTGGAGAATCAAAGCCATCAGATCTAGGCTGATTAATAATTAGCAATGTCACACATCTAACTCTACTCATTATATTAAATTTTAGATTTAAATCTAACATTAAATCTCATTCCATTTTTAACCTCATCACTCATATTAACCTTTGATTCAAATATGACCTTTAAACTAGGCTCCTTATGTTCGTCGTGTACCTAGCCAAAATAATGGCCAACTATGCCTTGTTTGGGTCGATCGTCGATGGGTGGTTGATTGGAGTTATTATATATATTATATATAGAGAGAAAGTCTACCTAGATTCCTCCTGATTTCCACCCCTTGTTGGACAAATTAATTATATAGCGAAGATTTTGTATACTTAAATTTGTGTCAAGTTTTGTGTCCAAATAGTCGCTCCCATATATATACTATATACTAAGTCTTAAATTTAAACTTGAATTGAATTCTGAATATTTTTTTACTCATAACTTCTTCATTTTGACTTTGATTGTAACATGTTATATTTGAAAATTGTCCCATAAATTGCTATGGACACAATAATGAACTTTTCATAAACAAATTTGAACAGCTATAGAAGTTTTTCTTTTTAGTTCATTTTATATTCACTTTATTATTATAAATTTCTGGGTGTTAGGCTTCTCTTTGGTAAATGTATAAAAAAAATTGTTGGGAAATGTGGATTAAGGATCTTAAGGAGAACTTAACACTACAGGAGGGTGAATAGATTTAATGGATTTTCATAATTTATATGAAATATTTTTGGATTAACCAGAAATAAATGCAAATCACAAATATATAACAATCACATAAACATAGATGTAGAATAAAACATAAAAAGCAGTAATGGAAAGAACACACCAGGAATTTTATACTGGTTCCAAGTTACCCTTCATTCAGTCCCACACAATTCTAGGTTGATACAGATTTCTTTTCAATATAATCTTCAAATAAAATCCGCGATTTCACAATCCACGAGGTCCACAACACCTGTTTCCGAAGTATAGTGAGACTCAATTTATTTTCGGGCTACAATCACACATATTTGATTTATGCGGACCACAACACACCTTTTAAATATACGTTTTTGGAAGGAAGACTCGATAGAACTTGATCTTGCAATCTTTGATTACAGAAACTCCTATAACTCTGAATATCAGTTGAAATCTTGAGAGAATTTGATAGAGAATCAATCTAGAATAGAATTGGTTTGATTGTCTTTGAAATTTGGCAGAGTTTGATTATATAATTCGGAAAATTAAAAGTAGAAAGGAGAGGAGAAAGGAGAGAAGAAGATAAATAGAATTAGTTATGAAAATCCGAATTTATAAGCCTATTATAGTTGTCCAATAGTCATAATCTTTCTGGAAAAGATTCAAACCAATAGACAACTTTTGAAATTCAAATTTTGAAAATAATGGCAACCATGTCGACATGTATAGTACCTCATGTCGACATCCCTTAGAAAAATATTGAATTTTGAATTCTATTGAAAATAATGTAAGGATGTTGAAATAAATCAAGATAATTTTGGAGTTTAAACATACTATTGTTCAATATAATAAAATAGTACAACGGAGTAAAAATATAAACTAAAAATATATAATTATAATATATAAAAGTTAATTTATAATTATTAGTATAAATATAAAAACTTTAAAATTTAATATACAAAGCTAAAGACAAATGAGAACTTAAAACTTAATATCTAAACCTATAAATATAAGAAAATAACAATATTAGAATTTAAGTAATTATATATAATTAAAACAAGAATATATGTAAGAAAAACTAAAATATTTAAATTAGGAGTTAGATTCAAAAACCAAAAAATAATCTTAAAAGATATATATATGTTAAATATGAAGTAATTTTGAAAACAATTAGAAATAAAAGATTAAAAATAAGGTAAAAACGATAAGAGAACTGAAATATAGATTCAGTGTTATTACGGAGTTTTAACAATAAAATCTAGACTCTATAGCTTATCCGACTTTCTTGAAATCTTGAACTCTTGTTACTCATGAGTCTTAAGTCTTGAACTCTTTTTGTTTGAAATCTTGAATATCTAAACTGTACAGTCTTCAAATCAATACCTATGTATAATTCCTACATATACACTTCTAGATATTCCTAGATAAAAGTGTTAGTATATAATTTATAACAATAGTAATTAAAACAAGGCTGTTGTCAACAAAACCATCATCATCAACCTCTCAAGCCCTAACAATACCCCCTTTTTTATAATGACAACCTTTGTTTATAAAATATACATACCTGATGTCTTGATGCTTCAGTTACTCTCCCTTACTATAATAACTCCTTCCGGAACTACCAACTCCACCTTACTCTAAGCCAATTTTATTCTCCCTTTGTTATCAACTAAAACTATATACTAGTAATAAATTTATAAAACTCCTCCTTAAACTAATACAAGACTAAACCTTTTCTAAGAACTAACTAAAAACTCTTAAAACTATGATAAAAATTATTCAAGAATAATAAATAGTGTTATAACTTGTAACACCCCACGTCCATTAATGTCACTCACAAAGGGAATGCATTAACTTCCATGGAGCATTTTAAGTAAGTATAGAACAGAAAATCACAACAAGACAGATATAAAGCAGTACTTGAAAATTAAAACTTTATTTCATTGCAGCGGATAAACCCATATGTTTGATTACATCATCAAAACCATAAACCAAAGTCAAGTACATCATATCCATCTTGAAAAAACAAAGTACATAAACTGAAAGACATAATCTTCAACATTAAAATAGCCAAAAATAAAGAGAAGCTGAACTTTACTTCAGCGGTCCAAGAAATCTTCTAAAAGCAGTCCAGGATCAAGCTCCACTGGTGCTAGTTCCAAACTGAGCACCTGGGGGGGGGGAGGAAGAGATGGAAAAAGGGGGGTCAGACATAAAGTCTGGCGAGTGCGATAATTCTAACAATATAATTAATAAAGTAACTAGGCTAAGGCATAAGTTGGAAAATAAGGAAATGACCATGAACCATTGAGTATGGCAGAGTAAACTAGGAAACAAGATGAACAACGATATCGTTTAAGCGTACCTAACCCACTAAGATAAATTTACTAAACTACACCAACACTATAGGATAATTGCTATACTGCACCGCCACTAGAATACTGCACCACTACTAGTCACCCTAAGGTTGATCCCGCCTACAAACTTAATAATGATATTGGTAGTTTCGTGCACCCCTAGCTGCCTTCATAGATGTCGTCTGCCCCAATCTACATTAGGTGTACCCATTACCCCCAAGCGATCGGCTCCCTAACTCGTAGATACCCGTGCTGGCCCCATAGTGGGGTGTATACCTCCTCAAAGTGGCAACCCGATACTACCAAGAATGCACGGCTTATACCTACACGATGCAACAACGTCTTACCTACCAGCCCGGGTCCACACACGCATATGAACCCGTTGGACTTGCGTTGCCACCGCTAACCCGGTTTGGCCTCTTACAGTCAAGCCCAGTATGCGTGTCCCGTCCTCGACTTGGGTCGAGCCCACAAAGATACGTATGGGTTACTGGTTGAGATGGGCCCTCATTACTTGGCACAAGCTATCCACCTAAGCTTGGTCCCCTCTAATATATCCCACTTAACCCACTTCTTATTCATGTTTCAATTACATGTTTCATATTTTGGTTAAGCGTTTCTAATCGTATTTCCAAATGCCACCCAAGGCACCCACTAGATTCCACATGCCACCCAAGGCACCCACTTAACCCCCCTTATGTCCCACTACATGTTTATCTGGTTAAGTGTTTCTTAATTCATTAAGACTGTAACCTCATAAAGACCTCTCACATAAGACTGACATTTGTGGCAGCTGGATTTTCCGGGCGGGTCCGGGCAGTCTTACACCACAAAAGAGCCTAACCTCGTGTCTTTACAATTGTTACGTATTTAGTTTATGCCTAATACCTCTTACATTAGACTGGCATATGTGGCAGCTGGATTTGCCGGGCGGGTCCGGGCAGTCTTACACCACAAAAGAGTCTAACCTCATGTCTTAGACGATTAATTACTCCTAATTAATCACCTCCAATTTGAATTACTTTCCCTATTCAAATTATCAATCAATTCCAAATTTAGCGATTTCCATAATTGACTCAATTATGTCCATCCATTTATGGTATGTAAAATCATACCAATTTCACCACAATTTTATTTTATGCCTTTTATGGCATTTATGCCAATTAAACATTTTTAATATTATCCCCTTTTTCCCCACGTAGTACGTTTGTTCGTTTAACGTAAAAATATATGTTAGACTCGAATAGTCTAACTCATGAAATAAAAGAAAACATCACATATATACACATAGTTAAAACATAGATCTAACATAGGGGTGAACTTGCATATGTGAATGTTGTCCTACATCTAAAACTTGCATAGGCCAAGATTACAACTTGCATAAACAACATATGTCATGGATCAAATCTAAAGGTGTGAACTTGATGAGATAATGGCCCCAAACTTGCATAAACATCATGTATAACATAGATCCAAATCTAAAGGTGTGAACTTGATGAAATAATGGCCACAAACTTGCATAGACAACATATGTCATAGACCTATATCTAAAGGGGTTAAACTTGCATAGGTAATAACATAATATGATTCATATCCAACTCATATACTCACATATGCGATTTATACATCGCAACAATGGTGTAAACTAATATCTAACATGTAAAGTTATCACGTAGAATTTAGCATATGTCATAGCCTAACTTTCAATTAAATTTTACATAAACTAGGTGCCATAATCATGTAAGGTCACATATAATTCTACCCAAACTTGTATATGGTTCATGTTTGAATCAACATCTAAACTTTCCTACATATGATTTATCATATGAATCAATATCACAAACTAGCATAAGAAACATGACGATTTGATTGTATATAAAATTACAACATGGATGATAGCAACATAACTTTGCATCATAAATGATAGCATCACAACATAACATCATAGATATTTCAATCACAATCCTACAACATAATTACAACATGCAATCAATACTTCATATCACATCCATACAATCCGCGTTACAACTTAATCTAATTAAATTACTAATTATTTTGCTAAAACTATCGAACTCACAACTCAAAAGCAGTCTTGAGTTCTGAATTCTGATTTCTGGAGTTGAATTAGCGCTCCTTTGATGAAGATTCGCTGTTAGGGTTAAGTAGTTCTGATTTGGTTGCTGTTCTTCCTCTTAATTTTGGTGGCGGCTGCTCTAGGGTTCAAGACAACAGCATGACGACCATTGTTTTAGTTTTAATTCTGATTTAGGGTTTGAGTCTATGGGTCTTTTTATAGAGTTATGAATTAATTTAAGCCGTCGGATGATCTTAGGGTTAATCAAAACCATTCAATCATGATAGGGTGATGAGTCAGCCCTAATGACTCAGCAAGGAGTCAGAAAGGACTCAACAACACGGGTCAGCCTGAACCAGAAAGTTGTGCAGGCTCCAGCCTCGGCCTGGGCGCACTTGGTAGGTGCGCCAGTGTAAATATGTACTGGTGCACTACCCAAGTGCGCCAGTGCATTTTTTTCTTTCTACTTTTTCCACCACCTTTCATTCGTACATAACTCTTTCATCCGGTACTCGTTTCCCGTAAACTCGGACTCTATTTCAACCTGAATTCCGAGACGAACACAATGGCGCAACCCAATCCCCATAATTCTCAAGTCTGAGACTAATTATTCCTTAACTTATTTAATTCGATTATTCAAAAATCCGGGATGTTACATTCTCCCCTCCTTAAAGGATTTCGTCCCCGAAATCTCCAAGTTAAGGAGAATGTATATCCTACCATCCAAACAACCATCTACTCAACCATCAAACACGGGCATCCATTGTCCTTATAATATTTCTAATGCTGTATGAACATATGCAAGAAGTGTGTGTGTATGTTCCTTATCTAATGCAAAATCAGGCGGTCTACTGATTCAGTTGACCTCCTTAATGCAACTCATGATAGTGTCATGCGTCCATTATGTATGCGAAAGAACCCTATTGATACATATCATTTCTACATGTGTGCATAACCATTCACCAAAATGCAACATCCATATGATGGTACAACCATTATTCATCCATTAACTTAAATATGTACACACATTTATATGCAATATGCAATATGAAGTGATTGAGCCGATCTAGTGCCTAAAGTGTGTGTGTATATGCATCCACGAGCAACCACTAGCAAACACTTACATCCATCATCTATAACATGTCTCAAACACATGTTTTAACCATAGGACTACCCTATCTAAAGGTCAAAGATACTAGCGAGAGGACGTACTAAAGATAAGATAAGTACAAGGTAAGCGATAAAGGAGAAATTAAAAGACATACCCTCGAAAAGAAAAGGGTACAATGAACACATCTTCGCTTCCGTCTGCCAAGTAGTGTTGCTCTCATCATCTTCCCATTGCAGTTTAACTAGTTTGACCTCTCGATTCCTCAGCTTCTTAATCTCCGACCCAAGAATGCGCGTAGGAGCTCGTCGAATCGTCGCATCACGCTCAATCTCCACCTCTCTAAGCAAGCTCAGCTCTACCACTTCCGCGGTCTCGTGCAAGCACTTACTCAAATGTGATACATGGAATACGTCCTATACACCACTAAGTCTCTCGGGCAACCCCACTCTATACGCCATCTGCCCAATCCTTTCCTTAATAGGAAACGGCCCTACAAACCTTGGTGCTAACTTCCCAACGGACCCAAAGCGAACGACGTTCCGTAATGGAGACACTTTGACAAAGACCATGTCCCCAACATCAAACTCAAGATCTGACCTCCTCTTGTCCGCATAATATTTCTGCCTATCTTGCGCCGTCTTCATCCTCCTTCGAATCAAATCGATCTTCTCCGAAGTCTCTCTAATCATATCGGGTCCAAGCAAGATCTTATCTGTAGTCTCCCACCAACATGTAGGCGAACGACACGGTCGTCCATAAAGAGCTTCGAACGGTGCCATGCCAATACTAAACTGGAAGCTATTATTATATGCGAACTCTACCAACAGAAGATGTTCTTCCCATGTACCTCCGAAATCTAAGACACACAACCTCAATAAGTCCTCTAGAATACGATTCACCCTCTCGGTCTGGCCGTCCGTCTGAGGATGATATGCGGTGCTCAAACATAACTGAGTCCCTACCGCCTCTTGCAAGCTTCTCCAAAATTCGCTAGTGAAAATAGGATCGCGGTCGCTCACCATGATAAAAGGAACACCGTGCAAGCGAACTATCTCTCGAATGTATACGGAGGCTAACCATGGAGCAGTCCTCTTACTCTTCACGGGAATGAAATGGGCGCTCTTAGTAAGTCTGTCTACCACGACCCAAATCCCCGTATTACCCTTCCTCGATCTCGGTAATCCGTCAACAGGATCCATCGAGACGCTTTCCCACTTTCATTGTGGGACCTCCAATGGGTGAAGCAATCCATCGGGCTTCTTTTGCTTTGCTTTTACTTGTTGGCACACCAAGCATCTAACGACATACTCAGCCACATCTTTCTTCATGCCGGCCCAGAAGTAAACTCGTCTCATGTCCATGTACATCTTGTCCCCGTCGGGATGAATGGTCATCTTCGAACGATGGGCATCATCAAGAATGGCCTTCTTCAGATTCTCGTCCCGTGGTATACAAAGTCTACCGTCCCTACACAACCAACCCTTATCATCTAGGGTATACCTACGGAGATGGCTCGATGACTCCCCTCCTTTGAGCTTTTCTACTAACTCAACCAACTGTGGGTCGTCTCGCTGTGCCTCGCCAATCCGTCCCAAAAGCGTAGGTCTGACCTCTAAGGATGCTAGTAAACCAGGTACGAAGTCAATGGAAGGTGTGAAGTCAAACGTAGAGATGAACTCTAAGCTTCGCCGCTCAACAAATAACGGACTCAAGGATAACCTTTTTCTACTTAAGGCATCTGCCACTACGTTACCCTTTCCAGGGTATATGCTATCCCGAAGTCGTAGGATGCTAAGAACTCCATCCACCTTTGCTGCCTTAAGTTCAAGTCCTTCTGAGAGAATAACTATTTTAGCGATTTGTGGTCAGTGAACAATTCGAATTTTTTGCCAAGAAGATAATGACGCCAAGACTTAAGCGCGAAGACAATAGCGGCCAACTCTAGGTCATGTGTAGGGTAATTTCTTTCATGCACTCTCAACTGCCTTCCACCATAGGCTATTACCCTTCCCTCTTGCATTAATACTGCGCCTAGTCCTGTCCCACAAGCGTCAGTATAAACGGTAAATGGTTTACTCCCATCTGGCAACACTAAGACTGGGGCTATTGCCAAAGCTCTCTTTAAACGTTGGAACGCATCATCACAATCTACGTCCCACATGAAAACTAAGTTCTTCTTCGTCAAACGTGTTAATGGAGCTGATATTTTTGCGAAGTCTTTGATAAACTTCCTATAGTAGCCAGCCAATCCTAAGAAACTTCTCACCTTAGTAGCATTTTTAGGAACCTTCCAATCTTGGATGGCCACTATCTTTGCGGGATCCACGGCTATCCCTTCTTTAGAAACCACGTGCCCGAAGAATCGCACTTCCTTCCTCCAAAAGTGACATTTAGAAAATTTAGCTTTAAGGCTATGCGCTCGAAGAGGCTCCAACACTTCCTTAAGATGTAGGGCATGCTCTTCCTCGCTTTTAGAAAAGATCAAGATGTCATCTACAAAGACTACCACGAATTTATTAAGGTACTCCCTAAACACCCTACTCATCAAATCAACAAAGTATGTGGGGGCGTTTGTCAAACCGAATGGCATCACCAGCCACTCGAAGAAACCGTCTGGAGTCCTAAAGGCAGTCTTCTCTATGCTATCCTCAGCCACTCTCAATTGATGGAAACCAGTGGCTAAGTCCAACTGCGAAAACACTGAGGCGCCAACTAACTGATCGAAAAGATCGTCAATCCTCGGCAGTGGGTGTCTATTCTTCTTAGTAAGCTTATTAAGTTCTCAATAGTCCACACAAAGTCTAAGGGACCCATCCGCCTTCGTGGCAAATACTACTGGAGAACCCCACTCCGATATACTACGTCTGATGAACCCCTTCTCAAGCAATTCTTTCACTTGCTTACTGAGCTCTCATCTCTCTTTTGGAGCTATGTGGCGCACTGGCAATGCAACTGGCTTTGCATTGTCCACTAGATATATTCGAAAGTCTATCTCACGTTTTGGGGGTAAACCCCTCACCTCATCAAAGACATCACCATATTCACGGACTGTGGCAACAGAATGCAAATCATCATCGGGTGCGTCAAGGGATTCTAGGTAACTAAGCATTACTGGACCTCTAGGGTCACAAGAAATATCAAGGGTCTTTCCGGAACGAGTCATCAATCTAACTACACTTCTTTCACAATCTAGGATGGCCCTATATCTAGTTAGCCAATCCATACCTAGAATTAAACCATAGCCCATGAAGCCAAGAACAAAAGCGTTGCATTCAAACTCAACGCCCAAGATAAACACTCTCAAATCCCGACAAATCATAGAAAGATGAGCCGAACCACCAACAGGATTTGAGACTACTAAGGGATCAGCAACAAGACTAGTATTTAGGTGCAGTATTTCAACTAATGATTTAGAAATAAAAGAATGCGATGCACCAAAATCGAATAAAGTACGGACAGGATGGTCAAACAGAAAAAATAAACTTTCAACGGAAATTGCCTACCTCGTTCTTGCAGCGGTGGGACCACGAGAACCTGAACTTGTCCCCTTGCCTGCTCGGGTGCCATAAGAGCTTGCACCTGACCTCCCGAGGTAGACCCTGCCCTCTGCCCTTTCTTTGGGCAGTCCTTAATAAGATGTCCCGCTTTGCCACAGTGGAAACAACCGGTCTTCTGCTTCTTCCTACAATCTTTGCTTAGATGGCCGGGTGTCCCACAGTTAAAGCGTTTCTTCTTCCCCTTAGCATTGTTGCCTTTGCCACCTTTCTTGTTCTGTTGTTGCTGTTGCGACTTCTTTCGATCCCCTTTCTTCTCGGGTGCCTTATTAGCATTGGCGCCCTTCTCCTCTTCAAGCCTGAGTGCCATGTCAACTAACCTCTCAAAGGTAGCCCCCATGGGAATGTGGGTCATAGCTAACCTAAGAAGCGGCTCGTTTAAACCCTTAACAAATCTTAGAGCCTTCTTCTCTGGAGTGTTCACCAAGTCTAAGCTAAACTTTGCCAATTGGTTGAATTTGTTGACGTACTCTTTCACTGATAGATTTCCTTGCTTTAGTGACAAGAACCTTTCCATGTATATATTCTCTTCAGCCCGTGAGAGAAACTTCGCCTCAAACCTCTGCCTAAAATCTGGCCATGTATCGACTGGACGTCCCCCCATTAGTGACCTCCCACCAAAACGAGGCCTCATCCTTCATTATCCACGCAGCTAGGTGGACTTTTCTTCCATCATCCACTTCAAAGATTCCAAACAATTCTTCCACCTCCTTTAGCCAGTTACGAGCTTCGACAAATGTCTCCGTCCCGTGAAAAGGTTTTCCACCCATTGCTCTAAAGTCCTTACATATCTTTGCGAAATTATCGACACGAGGAGAAGGAGGAGGATTTTCTGGACCTGCGGCGGCGGCCCTAGCCTCAAGATATTGACGGAACCAACCGGGCACATGAACGCCCTCTGGTATCTCAGATGCTTCAGACATGCTGAAACGAAAAAGGAAAGATTCGATACAAAAAGGACTGAAGGAAAGGTATATGGCTCTTGGGGTTATGCTTTCCAAAATATACTTTTATCTTGAAAATACTTTCCTTAAATCATACTTTTGAAAGTACTTCTTTATAAAAATTGTTTTGAAAAAATTTATTTTTTCAAAAATTCATATATGTTCTGGTAACCTTCAGCTCTGATACCACGTGTAACACCCAACGTCCATTAATGTCACTCACAAAGGGAATGCATTAACTTCCATGGAGCATTTTAAGTAAGTATAGAACAGAAAATCACAACAAGACAAATATCAAGCAGTACTTGAAAATTAAAACTTTATTTCATTGCATCGGATAAACCCATATGTTTGATTACATCATCAAAACCATAAACCAAAGTCAAGTACATCATATCCATCTTGATAAAACAAAGTACATAAACTGAAAGACATAATCCCCAACATTAAAATAGCCATAAATAAAGAGAAGCTGTACTTTAGTTCAGCGGTCCAAGAAATCTTCTAAAAGCAGTCCAAGATCAAACTCCAATGGTGCCAGTTCCAACCTGAGCACCTGGGGGAGGGGGGGAAGGAAGAGATGGAAAAACGGGGGGTCAGACATAAAGTCTGGCGAGTGCGATAATTCTAACAATATAATTAACAAAGTAACTAGGCTAAGGCATAAGTTGGAAAATAAGGAAATGACCCTGAACCATTGTGTGTGGCAGAGTAAACAAGGAAACAAGATGAACAACGATATCGTTTAAGCGTACCTAACCCACTAAGATAAATTTACTAAACTACACCAACACTATAGGATAATTGCTATACTGCACCGCTACTAGAATACTGCACCACTACTAGTCACCCTAAGGTTAATCCCACCTACAAACTTAATAATGATATTGGTTGTTTCGTGCACCCCTAGCTGCCTTCATAGATGCCGTCTGCCCCTATCTCCACTAGGTATACCCACTACCCCGAAGCGATCGGCTCCCTAACTCATAGATACCCGTGCTGGCCCTACAGTGGGGTGTATCACTCCCCAAAGTGGCAACCCGATACCACCAAGAATGCACGGCTTATACCTACACGTTGTAACAACGCCTTACCTACCAGCCCGGGTCCACACACGCATATGAACCCGTTGGACTTGCGTTGCCACCGCTAACCCAGTTTGGCCTCTTACAGTCAAGCCCAGTATGCGTGTTCCATCCTCGACTTGGGTCGAGCCCACAAAGATACGTATGGGTTACTGGTTGAGATGGGCTCTCATTACTTGACACAAGCTATCCACCTAAGCTTGGTCCCCTCTAATACATCCCACTTAACCCACTTCTTATTCATGTTTCAATTACATGTTTCATATTTTGGTTAAGTGTTTCTAATCGTATTTCCAAATGCCACCCAAGGCACCCACTAAGTGTTTCAATTACATGTTTCATATTTTGGTAACCTCATAAAGACCTCTCACATTAGACTGACATTTGTGGCAGCCGGATTTTCCGGGCGGGTCCGGGCAGTCTTACACCACAAAAGAGCCTAAGCTCGTGTCTTTACAATTGTTACGTATTTAGTTTATGCCTAATACCTCTCACATTAGACTGGTATTTGTGGTAGCTGGATTTGCCGGGCGGGTCCGGGCAGTCTTACACCACAAAAGAGTCTAACCTCGTGTCTTAGACGATTAATTACTCCTAATTAATCACCCCCAATTTGAATTACTTTCCCTATTCAAATTACCAGTCAATTCCAAATTTAGCGATTTCCATAATTGACTCAATTATGTCCATCCATTTATGGTATGTAAAATCATACCAATTTCACCACAATTTTATTTTATGCCTTTTAAGGCATTTATGCCAATTAAACATTTTTAATATTATCCCCTTTTTCCCCACGTAGTACGTTTGTTCGTTTAACGTAAAAATATACGTTAGACTCGAATAGTCTAACTCATGAAATAAAAGAAAACATCACATATATACACATAGTTAAAACATAGATCTAACATAGGGGTGAACTTGCATATGTGAATGTTGTCCTACATCTAAAACTTGCATAGGCCAAGATTACAACTTGCATAAACAACATATGTCATGGATCAAATCTAAAGGTGTGAACTTGATGATATAATGGCCACAAACTTGCATAAACGTCATGTATAACATAGATCCAAATCTAAAGGTGTGAACTTAATGAAATAATGGCCACAAACTTGCATAAACAACATATGTCATAGACCTATATCTAAAGGGGTTAAACATGCATAGGTAATAACATAACATGATTCATATCCAACTCATATACTCACATATGTGATTTATACATCGCAATAATGGTGTAAACTAATATCTAACATGTAAAGTTATCACGTAGAATTTAGCATATGTCATAGCCTAACTTTGAATTAAATTTTACATAAACTAGGTGCCATAATCATGTAAGGTCACATATAATTCTACCCAAACTTGTATATGGTTCATGTTTGAATCAACATCTAAACTTTCCTACATATGATTTATCATATGAATCAATATCACAAACTAGCATAAGAAACGTGACGATTTGATTGTATATAAAATTACAACATGGATGATAGCAACATAACTTTGCATCATAAATGATAGCATCACAACATAACATCATAGATATTTCAATCACAATCCTACAACATAATTACAACATGCAATCAATACTTCATATCACATCCATAACATTCGCGTTATAACTTAATCTAATTAAATTACTAATTATTTTGTTAAAACTATCGAACTCACAACTCAAAAGCAGTCTTGAGTTCTGAATTCTGATTTCTGGAGTTGAATTAGCGCTCCTTTGATGAAGATTCGCTGTTAGGGTTGAGTAGTTCTGATTTGGTTGTTGTTCTTCCTCTTAATTTTGGTGGCGGCTGCTCTAGGGTTCAAGACAACAGCATGACGGCCATAGTTTTAGTTTTAATTCTTATTTAGGGTTTGAGTCTATGGGTCTTTTTATAGAGTTATGAATTAATTTAAGCCGTCGGATGATCTTAGGGTTAATCAAAACCATTCAATCATGATAGGGTGATGAGTCAGCCCTAATGACTCAGCAAGGAGTCAGAAAGGACTCAACAACACAGGTCAGCCTGAACCAGAAAGCTGTGCAGGCTCCAGCCTCGGCCTGGGCGCACTTGGCAGGTGCGCCAGTGTAAATACGTACTGGCGCACTTCCCAAGTGCGCCAGTGCATTTTTTTCCTACTTTTTCCACCACCTTTCTTCATCCATAACTCTTTCATCTGGTACTCGTTTCCCGCAAACTCGGACTCTATTTCAACCAGAATTCTGAGACGAACACAATGGCGCAACCCAATCCCCATAATTCTCAAGTCTGAGATTAATTATTCTTTAATTTATTTAATTCGATTATTCAAAAATCCGGGATGTTACATTCTCCCCTCCTTAAAGGATTTCGTCCCCGAAATCTCCAAGTTAAGGAGAATGTATATCCTACCATCCAAACAACCATCTACTCAACCATCAAACACGGGCATCCATTGTCCTTATAATATTTCTAATGCTGTATGAACATATGCAAGAAGTGTGTGTATATGTTCCTTATCTAATGCAAAATCAGGCGGTCTACTGATTCAGTTGACCTCCTTAATGCAACTCATGATAGTGCCATGCGTCAATTATGTATGCGAAAGAACCCTATCGATACATATCATTTCTACATGTGTGCACAACCATTCACCAAAATGCAACTTCCATATGATGGTACAACCATTAGTCATCCATTAACTTAAATATGTACACACATTTATATGCAATATGCAATATGAAGTGACTGAGCCGATCTAGTGCCTAAAGTGTGTGTATATGCATCCACGAGCAACCACTAGCAAACACTTGCATCCATCATCTATAACATGTCTCAAACACATGTTTTAACCATAGGACCACCCTATCTAAAGGTCAAAGATACTAGCGAAAGGACGTACTAAAGATAAGATAAGTACAAGGTAAGCTATAAAGGAGAAATTAAAAGACATACCCTCGAAAAGAAAAGGGTACAACGAACGCATCTTCGCTTCCGTCTGCCAAGTAGCCTTGCTCTCATCATCTCCCCATTGCACTTTGACTAGTTTGACCTCTCGATTCCTCAGCTTCTTAATCTCCGACCCAAGAATGCGCGTAGGATCTCGTCGAATCGTCGCATCACGCTCGATCTCCACCTCTCTAAGCAAGCTCGGCTCTACCACTTCTATGGTCTCGTGCAAGAACTTCCTCAAATGTGATACATGGAATACGTCGTGTACACCACTAAGTCTCTCGGGCAACCCCACTCTATACGCCATCTGCCCAATCCTTTCCTTAATAGGAAACGGCCCTACGAACCTTGGTGCTAACTTCCCAACGGACCCAAAGTGAACGACGTTCCGTAATGGAGACACTTTGACAAAGACCATGTCCCCAACATCAAACTCAAGATCTGACCTCCTCTTGTCCGCATAAGATTTCTGCCTATCTTGCGCCGTCTTCATCCTCCTTCGAATCAAATCGATCTTCTCCGAAGTCTCTCTAATCATATCGGGTCCAAGCAAGATCTTATCTGTAGTCTCCCACCAACATGTAGGCGAACGTCACGGCCGTCCATAACGAGCTTCGAGCGGTGCCATGCCAATACTAGACTGGAATCTATTATTATATGCGAACTCTACCAACGGAAGATGTTCTTCCCATGTACCTCCAAAATCTAAGACACACAACCTCAATAAGTCCTCTAGAATACGATTCACCCTCTCGGTCTGGCCGTCCGTCTGAGGATGATATGCGGTGCTCAAACATAACTGAGTCCCTACCGCCTCTTGCAAGCTTCTCCAAAATTCGCTAGTGAAAATAGGATCGCGGTCGCTCGCTATGCTAGAAGGAACACCGTGCAAGCGAACTATCTCTCGAATGTATACGGAGGCTAACCATGGAGCAGTCCTCTTACTCTTCACGGGAATGAAATGGGCGCTCTTAGTAAGTCTGTCTACCACGACCCAAATCCCCGTATTACCCTTCCTCGATCTCGGTAATCCGTCAACAAAATCCATCGAGACGCTTTCCCACTTCCATTGTGGGACCTCCAATGGGTGAAGCAATCCACCGGGCTTCTTTTGCTCTTCTTTTACTTGTTGGCACACCAAGCATCTAGCGACATACTCGGCCACATCTTTCTTCATGTCGGCCCAGAAGTAAACTCGTCTCATGTCCATGTACATCTTGTCCCCGCCGGGATGAATGGTCATCTTCGAACGATGGGCATCATCAAGAATGGCCTTCTTCAGATTCTCGTCCCATGGTATACAAAGTCTACCGCCCCTACGCAACCAATCCTTATCATCTAGGCTATACCTACGGAGATGGCTCGATGACTTCCCTCCTTTGAGCTTTTCTACTAACTCAACGAACTGTGGGTCGTCTCGCTGTGCCTCGCCAATCCGTCCCAAAAGCGTAGGTCTGACCTCTAAGGATGCTAGTAAACCAGGTACGAAGTCAATGGAAGGTGTGAAGTCAAACGTAGAGATGAACTCTAAGCTTCGCCGCTCAACAAACAACAGACTCAAGGACAACCTTTTTCTACTTAAGGCATCTGCCACTACGTTACCCTTGCCAGGGGTATATGCTATCTCGAAGTCGTAGGATGCTAAGAACTCCATCCACCTTTGCTGCCTTAAGTTCAAGTCCTTCTGAGAAAATAAGTATTTTAGCGATTTGTGGTCAGTGAACAATTCGAATTTTTCACCACGAAGATATTGACGCCAAGACTTAAGCGCGAAGACAATAACGGCCAACTTTAGGTCATGCGTAGGGTAATTTCTTTCATGCACTCTCAACTGCCTTCCACCATAGGCTATTACCCTTCCCTCTTGCATTAAGACTGCGCCTAGTCCTGTCCCACAAGCGTCAGTGTAAACGGTAAATGGTTTACTCCCATCTGGCAACACTAAGACTGAGGCTGTTGTCAAAGCTCTCTTAAAACGTTGGAACGCATCATCACAATCTACGTCCCACATGAAAACTAAGTTCTTCTTCGTCAAACGTGTTAATGGAGCTGATATTTTTGTGAAGTCTTTGATAAACTTCCTATAGTAGCCAGCCAATCCTAAGAAACTTCTCACCTCGGTAGCATTTTTAGGAACCTTCCAATCTTGGATGGCCACTATCTTTGCGGGATCCACGGCTATCACTTCTTTAGAAACCACGTGCCCTAAGAATCGCTCTTCCTTCCTTCAAAAGTGACATTTAGAAAATTTAGCTTTAAGGCTATGCACTCGAAGAGTCTCCAACACTTCCTTAAGATGTAGGGCATGCTCTTCCTCGCTTTTAGAAAAGATCAAGATGTCATCTACAAAGACTACCATGAATTTATTAAGGAACTCCCTAAACACCCTACTCATCAAATCAACAAAGTATGCGGGGGCGTTTGTCAAACCGAAGGGCATCACCAGCCACTCGAAGAAACCGTCTGGAGTCCTAAAGGTAGTCTTGTCTATGCTATCCTCTGCCACTCTCAACTGATGGAAACCAGTGGCTAAGTCCAAATGCGAAAACACTGAGGCGCCAACTAACTGATCGAAAAGATCGTCAATCCTCGGCAGTGGGTGTCTATTCTTCTTAGTAAGCTTATTAAGTTCTCTATAGTCCACACAAAGTCTAAGGGACCCATCCGCCTTCATGGCAAATACTACTGGAGCACCCCACTCCGATATACTACATCTGATGAACCCCTTCTCAAGAAATTCTTTCACTTGCTTACTGAGCTCTCTTCTCTCTTTTGGAGCCATGTGGCGCACTGGCAATGCAACTGGCTTTGCATTGTCCACTAGATATATTCGAAAGTCTATCTCATGTTTTGGGGGTAAACCCCTCACCTCATCAAAGACATCACCATATTCACGGACTATGGGAATAGAATGCAAATCATCATCGGATGCGTCAAGGGATTCTAGGTAACTAAGCATTACTGGACCTCTAGGTTCACAAGAAATATCAAGGGTCTTTCCGGAACGAGTCATCAATCTAACTACCCATCTTTCACAATCTAGGATGGCCCCATATTTAGTTAGCCAATCCATACCTAGAATTAAACCATAGCCCATTAAGCCAAGAACAAAAGCGTTGCATTCAAACTCAACGCCCAAGATAAACACACTCAAATCCTGACAAATCATAGAAAGGTGAGTCGAACCACCAATAGGATTTGAGACTACTAAGTGATCAGTAACAAGACTAGTATCTAGGTGCAGTATTTCAACTAATGATGTAGAAATAAACGAATGCGATGCGCCAGAATCGAATAAAGTACGGACATGATGGTCAAACAGAAAAACTAAACTTTCAACGGAAATTGCCCTACCTCGTTCTTGCAGCGGTGGGACCACGAGAGCCTGAACTTGTCCCCTTGCCTGCCCGGGTGCCATAAGAGCTTGCACCTGTCCTCCCGAGGTAGACCCTGCCCTCTGCCCTTTCTTTGGGCAGTCCTTAATAAGATGTCCCACTTCGCCATAGTGGAAACAACCGGTCTTCTTCTTCTTCCTACAATCTTTGCTTAGATGGCCGGGTATCCCAAAGTTAAAGCATTTCTTCTTCCCCTTAGCATTATTACATTTGCCACCTTTCTTGTTCTGTTGTTGCTGTTGCGACTTCTTTTGATCCCCTTTCTTCTCGGGTGCCTTATTAGCATTGGCGCCCTTCTCCTCTTCATGCATGAGTGCCACGTCAACTAGCCTCTCAAAGGTAGCCCCCATGGGAATGTGGGTCATAGCTAACCCATGAAGCGGCTCGTTTAAACCCTTAACAAATGTTAGAGCCTTCTTCTCTGGAGTGTTCACCAAGTCTAAGCCAAACCTTACCAATTGGTTGAATTTGTTGATGTACTCTTTCACCGATAGATTTCCTTGCTTTAGTGACAAGAACCTTTCCATGTATAGATTCTCTTCAGCCTGTGAGAGAAACTTCACCTCAAACCTCTGCCTAAAATCTGGCCATGTATCGATTGGACATCCCTCATTAGTGACCTCCCACCAAAACGAGGCCTCATCCTTCATTATCCACGCAGCTAGCTGGACTTTTCTTCCATTATCCACTTCAAAGATTCCAAACAATTCTTCCACCTCCTTTAGCCAGTTACGAGCTTTAACAAATGTCTCCGTCCCGTGAAAATGTTTTCCACCCATTGCTCTAAAGTCCTTACATATCTTTGCGAAATTATCGACATGAGGAGGAGAAGGAGGAGGATTTGCTGGACCTGCGGCGGTGGCCTTAGCCTCAAGATATTGACGGAACCAATCGGGCACATGAACTCCCTCTGGTATCTCAGATGCTTCAGATATGCTGAAACGAAAAAGGAAAGATTCAATGCAAAAAGGACTGAAGGAAAGGTATATGGCTCTTGGGGTTATGCTTTCCAAAATATACTTTTCTCTTGAAAATACTTTCCTTAAATCATACTTTTGAAAGTAATTCTTTATAAAAATTGTTTTGAAAAAATTTAGTTTTTCAAAAATTCGTATATGTTCTGGTATCCTTCAGCTCTGATACCACGTGTAACACCCCACGTCCATTAATGTCACTCACAAAGGGAATGCATTAACTTCCATGGAGCATTTTAAGTAAGTATAGAATAGAAAATCACAACAAGACAGATATAAGGTATTACTTGAAAATTAAAACTTTATTTCATTGTAGCGGATAAACCCATATGTTTGATTACATCATCAAAACATAAACCAAAGTCAGGTACATCATATCCATCTTGATAAAACAAAGTACATAAACTGAAAGACATAATCCCCAACATTAAAATAGCCATAAATAAAGAGAAGCTGAACTATACTTCAGCGGTGCAAGAAATCTTCTAAAAGCAGTCCAAGATCAAGCTCCACTGGTGCTAGTTCCAACCTGAGCACCTGAGGGGGGGGGAAAGGAAGATATGGAAAAAGGGGGGTCAGACATAAAGTCTGGCGAGTGCGATAATTCTAACAATATAATTAACAAAGTAACTAGGCTAAGGCGTAAGTTGGAAAATAAGGAAATGACCATGAACCATTGAGTATGGCAGAGTAAACAAGGAAACAAGATGAACAACGATATCGTTTAAGCGTACCTAACCCACTAAGATAAATTTAATAAACTACACCAACACTGAAGGATAATTGCTATACTGCGTCGCAACTAGAATACTGCACCACTACTAGTCAGCCTAAGGTTGATCCTGCGTACAAACTTAATAATGATATAGGTAGTTTTGTGCACCCCTAGCTGCCTTCATAGATGTCGTCTGCCCCTATCTCCACTAGGTGTACCTACTACCCCCAAGCGATCGGCTCCCTAACTCGTAGATACCCGTGTTGGCCCCATAGTGGGGTGTATCACTCCCCAAAGTGGCAACCCGATACCACCAAGAATGCACGGCTTATACCTACACGATGCAACAACGTCTTACCTACCAGCCCGGGTCCACACACGCATATGAACCCGTTGGACTTGCGTTGCCACCGCTAACCCGGTTTGGCCTCTTACAGTCAAGCCCAGTATGTGTGTCCCGTCCTCGACTTGGGTCGAGCCCACAAAGATACGTATGGGTTACTGGTTGAGATGGGCCCTCATTACTTGACACAAGCTATCCACCTAAGCTTGGTCCCCTCTAATACATCCCACTTAACCCACTTCTTATTCATGTTTCATATTTTGGTTAAGTGTTTATAATCGTATTTCCAAATGCCACCCAAGGCACCCACTATATTCCACATGCCACCCAAGGCACCCACTTAACCCCCCTCATGTCCCACTTCATGTTTATCTGGTTAAGTGTTTCTTAATTCATTAAGACCGTAACCTCATAAAGACCTCTTACATTAAACTGACATTGTGGCAGCTGGATTTTTCGGGCGGGTCCGGGCAGTCTTACACCACAAAAGAGCCTAATCTCGTGTCTTTACAATTGTTACGTATTTAGTTTATGCCTAATACCTCTCACATTAGACAGGCATTTGTGGCAGCTGGATTTGCCGGGCGGGTCCGGGCAGTCTTACACCACAAAAGAGTCTAACCTCGTGTCTTAGACGATTAATTACTCCTAATTAATCACCCCCAATTTGAATTACTTTCCCTATTCAAATTATCAATCAATTCCAAATTTAGTGATTTCCATAGTTGACTCAATTATGTCCATCCATTTGTGGTATGTAAAGTCATACCAATTTCACCACAATTTTATTTTATGCCTTTTAAGGCATTTATGCCAATTAAACATTTTTAATATTATCCCCTTTTTCCCCACGTAGTATGTTTGTTCGTTTAACGTAAAAATATACGTTAGACTCGAATAGTCTAACTCATGAAATAAAAGAAAACATCGCATATATACACATAGTTAAAACATAGATCTAACATAGGGGTGAACTTGCATATGTGAATGATGTCCTACATCTAAAACTTGCATAGGCCAAGATTACAACTTGCATAAACAACATATGTCATGGATCAAATCTAAAGGTGTGAATTTGTTGAGATAATGGCCACAAACTTGCATAAACATCATGTATAACATAGATCCAAATCTAAAGGTGTGAACTTGATGAAATAATGGCCACAAACTTGCATAGACAACATATGTCATAGACCTATATCTAAAGGGGTTAAACTTGCATAGGTAATAACATAACATGATTCATATCCAACTCATATACTCACATATGTGATTTATACATCGCAACAATGGTGTAAACTAATATCTAACATGTAAAGTTATCATGTAGAATTTAGCATATGTCATAGCCTAACTTTCAATAAAATTTTACATAAACTAGGTGCCATAATCATGTAAGGTCACATATAATTCTACCCAAACTTGTATATGGTTCATGTTTGAATCAACATCTAAACTTTCCTACATATGAATTATCATATGAATCAATATCACAAACTAGCATAAGAAACGTGACGATTTGATTGTATATAAAATTACAACATGGATGATAGCAACATAACTTTGCATCATAAATGATAGCATCACAACATAACATCATAGATATTTCAATCACAATCCTACAACATAATTACAACATGCAATCAATACTTCATATCACATCCATACAATCCGCGTTATAACTTAATCTATTTAAATTACTAATTATTTTGCTAAAACTATCGAATTCACAACTCAAAAGCAGTCTTGAGTTCTGAATTCTGATTTCTGGAGTTGAATTAGCGCTCCTTTGATGAAGATTCGCTGTTAGGGTTGAGAAGTTCTGATTTAGTTGATGTTCTTCCTCTTAATTTTGGTGGCGGTTCCTCTAGGGTTCAAGACAACAGCATGACGGCCATAGTTTTAGTTTTAATTCTGATTTAGGGTTTGAGTCTATGGGTCTTTTTATAGAGTTATGAATTAATTTAAGACGTCGGATGATCTTAGGGTTAATCAAAACCATTCAATCATGATAGGGTGATGAGTCATCCCTAATGACTCAGCAAGGAGTCAGAAAGGACTCAACACTACGGGTCAACCTGAACCAGAAAGCTGTGCAGGCTCCAGCCTTGGCCTAGGTGCACTTGGCAGGTGCGTCAGTGTAAATATGTACTGGCGCACTTCCCTAGTGCGCTAGTGCATTTTTTTCTTTCTACTTTTGCCACCACCTTTCGTTCGTCCATAACTCTTCCATCCGGTACTCGTTCCCCGCAAACTCGGAATTTATTTCAACCAGAATTCCGAGACGAATACGATGGCGCAACCCAATCCCATAATTCTCACATCAAAGATTAATTATTCTTTAATTTAGTTAATTCGATTATTCAAAAATCCGGGGTGTTACATAACTGGGTAGAATTAATATAAGGCAAGCGATATTAAAACTAGATTAATTATGAGTTAATATTTAAACAATCCAATCCAAACAATCAACCAAATAGTATAAACTATCTTTAATCTTGTTATTGAAAACCATAAGTTAAATCAAATTCAATACAAACCAAAGAAAGCGCACTAATTTGTAAAACAAATTCATACATTTCTTGGAGCTTTTACACATCCTTCTTCTCCGAAGATTGGATCAACCTTTAAAGCCTCCCATTCTTCATTTTCTTTGATAGAAGTTCCTTTTGAGTCTTTATTTTCTTCTTCTTCTTTGTTGAGTGTAGAGAGATCATCCAATGTATATTATTGAAATACCTCTCTTGATTCTTAATTGTAATGACCCAAGTTTATTAAGAAATATTTAATGGAAATTAAACATTTAAAGCAATTTATTTTGAGAATTAATGATTTAGAATTTATTTAAAATGAAGTTTAAATGTATAAGTTATATTAATTATAAAACGAACTCATAACGTCACGGTAGTTCAAAAAATTTAGTTTTAAACTTTAAATGAATATACAAAATTCAATAGAAGTCAGGTTTCAGTAAAATAAGAAACTTTAGGATCTACTGAATTATATCTTTCTAATTAAAGTGGAAAATCGACATTTCGTATTATAAATCGTAAGTTATGTCCGAAAAAAAAAATCAAAATTTCTTTATGAAATCGTTTATAAATTTTAACGATTTATTCTTTAATAAAAAGATTTGTTATGAAATTGAACATCGATTCGACTTGAATTTTGAAAACATTGAGTTACAAAACCCAGTATGTCTGTTTTAGAACTGTATGGTATTTTATTTGGATATATACGATAATATTAATTTATTATTGTTTAATTGTACTATTTTTGAATTTATTTATACTTTTTGGTTTTATTTAAGCCTTAGAAATAGTTATTTTTCAAACGATCTCCGTTTTCGACGAAACCAATTTTATCGGATCCGAAAAATTAAATTATTGTTAGGTTTAAAATTTTAGATTAATTGGAATTCGTATGTAAGCTTACGAAATTTAAACATGAGTTAAAAATTGTTATAATTCTACTTAAAGCCAGAAATAAGGTCATTTTTCAAACGGTCTCCGAATTCAATGTGACTAATTTTATTGGGACCGTATTTGTGAAACATAGCAGAATTTCAAATTTCGTAATTTTTGGAGTTAGTATGTGACCGTGCGGTATTTAAATGTGAACCGGTCAACAAATTGACCTAAAAATACGTTATTGGGGGAAAAATAGACTCAAAATTCGACGAAACAAGTTTTGTTGTGTCCGTAATTTCAAATCATAACTGTATGTCAATTTTCATCAAAAAGAGATTCGTATATGATTATATGAATTTTTAAATGATAAATGTAAGCAACGATTGAACATAACTGAATATAAAATTAATAAAAAAATAATTTCCCACCCCTATATAAAATCCTAAACACTTCCTAACCCTACCAAATTTTCTCTATAGTCAATATTCATGGCCGCCAACCAAAATTCTCGAAATGTGAGATTTTCATTCTTTGAAAAATCAAAACAAATCCAAATCTTAATGAAATTGCAAATCGTTTGATTCAATGGACTGCTGGAGCAAGAACTTCATGCACATATGATTTTTGAGGGGTTCGGCACACTTGTTGTTTGCTGAAATATTTCCAGCGCAGGTTGCGTGAGCCCAGGGCCCAATTTTCTGAGGGATTGAAGCGTCAATGCTTGTTTTTGAGTATGTAGTGTTGTTTGTAGTGGTGTATGGCTCCTTGTGGCAAAATTTGGTTTAGTTTGGTATTAAATAGTGTCTAAAAGTTTACTATAGGCGTGCGTGATGCCTGGAACCGCAACCTCGAAGGAATATGTCGAGTTTTATAATGTTGTGATGGAGGTGAAGAGTTCGGGAAGAGATGAATTTAGGTGAAATCGGTCTGTAATTTAATGTATTGTGTAAGGAGAAAGGATGGAGGCAAGGTGCGGCCACGGAGCTATGTTGCGTGCGTTACTTGTAGAGGAGGAAGAGATAAGCAAAGTGATTAAGAAGTTAATGACGACTAATTATTGTTAATTAATTATTATTTAATTAGTTTATAATTTAGATATGTGTACAAACTTATAAAGTGTGTAACTTCTTCACACGTTATCAGAATTCAGTGAAACAAGATCCATGGAACCGTATGGACGCAGGCTTCAGAACAAAGCTAGTTTGGAGAGATTTGGAGCTCGTTGCAGTTTATGGCGAGATAAAACGCTTAATTCGAATCAATCGGCATTTATCATTATTTAACGATAAACGACCAATGTGAGAACTCTCACTCAACTGAAACTTTTATAAGTTATTATAATCTTGTTTGATTATATATATTGATTGTTTATGATTGCAATGTTTGTTTTGTGGTTGATGGATGATGTTTACGGTTTTTACTATTATTATTATTAAACTGTGAATATAAGCATTGACAACGGAAACACTTATATTATAACGACTGGTTGATTGATGACATTTGATACGGTTGTTAATGATTTGTGAAATCCGTATAAACTGAATTATATGGCAATTGGTTGAATTTCATTCCACTTTGGAATTTAATTTGAATATTTTATTAATGAAATATTCAGTGAAAGTAGAAATAAATTAAAATTGGTTTAGAAAGACAGTTTAAATAATTATGAATAAATTTCATAAATGTAAGATTTTGGTTTGAATTAATTTTCGATTTATAGAGTCTTGTTTTCAGATTTATTTTGAAACGAATAGTAATTTCAAAATGTGGATTCGAGTTAGGTATATAAATGACGTTTTTAACTCGAACGAATTTTTCCATTGATCTTATTTATTTTTATAATGAATGTCAAGAAAATTTGGATTTCAAAATATTATATTTTGAAAATATTATTATATTAATATTATAATAATACGAAATATTTAGTTTTGGTTTAAAATTGAATTGGGAATTGGAATCGTTTCTAAACGAGTTTATAAACGTTTTATAAAGTACATTTGAATATAGTGAATGGATTTTATTATAAATAATAAAACGGTTGGAATAGGATGAGTCGCACAGCAACCGTTCGCGAATTTCGACCATTAACTTCAAATTGACGTACCGGGAGATCTGACCATCGAATTTTCCCCAAAAAAAGTTTGGTTCAGAATGAAAAGAGCTTTACAATGATATGTGAAGTTTTAAAATCCAACGGTTAAATTTTTAAATAAATTGAAATCAAATTTGAATAAAAAATAGCGCTGTAAATGAACTGAAATTGATTTTTAATGAATTGAGCTTTTTTTAAATTATTAAAAATAGGGAAAATTATGGTAACTCATAATAAACGATTTAAAAGTGATTTGGACAAAATACATTTAGTTCTGAATAGTAGAAAGCTATTTTGTGAAAATGGACTATTTAACAAAAGTGATTGAAACAGTTAGAAGTTAATAACTTCTTAACCAAGTTAAGTTTTCCCAATGTATGAATATTGGATTTGAAAAGAAATAATCTTCGGGTATTTCAATATTGAATTCCATAATTATACAGATACTGTTCTGAGGAATTTGGAAGATACAGATATTGTTATTCCCTATACGGTATCTATTGGTTTCAGAATTTGATATTGAATGATTTCTATTCAAAGCCTCAAATTTGATATCAAATTGGATTTTGGATTTGTCGTGAATGGTGTCTTCAATAACACTGTTCTTTAACCTATTTGAAAATGAAGTTTATGGAATAAATCTTTTAATTAAAATTTAATAGAATTTTCCAATTAACGAATTAATTTGGGATTGAACGGAAATTGATTTAAACCAAGTTAGAGGTTTAATAAATCCTTCAATAAATATTTGATTGAATGAAATGAAGATTAAAACTAAGTTAGAGTTTTAATAGATCTATAATTAGATTTGAAATGAAAGAAGGTAATTAAATTACCAAAACCCTAGAGGTGTTAGATATGAAGTACCACCAGTTTTTCCCCATAAGATGAATAGTTTGGGAATGGGATAACGATATGAGAAATTATCTTTTTGTAAGGCTCGATAATCCCAATATGGCTTATAAACCTTAAATTGAGTTAAGTTTGTGAAAAAATATTTTATAATCTTTCGAAATGATTTTAAAGGAAAGATTTAAACGAGAAGTTTAAATGAAATAAATCTTTGATAAGATTTGTGGGAGTAATTCCCAATGTAAAGAATATATGAATAAAAGAATACTCTGAATTGGAATGAGGCTTAAGATATGTTTACATATCACTTGATTTTAATGATGCGATAGTTATTCGGAAAGATCGGGTTTCAACCCAATCTGAGTAACTAATACGACGATTGTCGAAGATATTGAAGCCTTGGGTAGCTCCCGTTATAAGGTTAAAATGGTGGTCCTCCAGACGTACATGAAGATTGACCGGATATGCAAGGGCCTCTCTCCCTTAGGGGACGACAAATAAGGTGCCTTTGGTTTCGTTCAGATCTAGAACGGACTTGTAAATGGATGTGTGTCTGACGTTGTATTTCATAACATAACCGATTAGTTGATATTGATGATATATTTGCGGTGGCGGAGAATTTATTCTCTTAGCTTAACACCTTTATTTGAGGTATATGAACTCAAAAGTTATATTATTAATAGAAACTGATCATTTATGTGAAATTACAAAGTGGCATGCTAATATGATGATTGATCGAAACTTTTGTTGAAAAACATAGCTTTTTGGATGATGATCAAAACATGGATGATATAGCGTAGCTTTGTGTTGAAACGTGACTTCGGCAAGCCTCACAACCCGGGAATGGCTGAAAACAGGATGAAGGACAGTAGATTTAGGGCATACATTTCCTTTTAGCTAAAAGTGATGCCACGGTATGGATCTCATGCAATTTACTTATGTGCTTGCTGGAATTGAGGCGCCTTGGATGATGGTCAAACAAACAACCAGATTGTAGGTCCGAAAGGAACGTGGAACGTTTTGTTTAGGAGTAACCCTAATCCACAGATAATTGGTGGGCCGGCTCTGCAGCTCCAAGGGATATATGTTGTTTTCCCTGGAACATTTTGCTAGAGATGTTCCGAAGTCGAATAAGGAAGATCCTTTGCCTTGGTCAATGATGGAAATCCAGCTTCCAATACGAACCTTGCGTTCTCAGTTGTAAACCTATATGGCGACATAATAGGATAGGTTATTATGTCATCTAAGATTAATACTTTTATTTTCAAAATCTATTTTCACACTATGCACTAGTAATAACAAAAGAGAAATTTCGCGTATCAAGCATGTTTAGCTATTCTAAGGTAAAACTTTATCCTTCGGCTTGCGCTTGCAATGTGTGATGAGACCTGAGTCTTATAATAGCTTCATTTTTTTATAAAAATCATTGCAATTATTTATGATTGGTATTCATGTGGAGGAAGCCCGCTCCATGTTATATGGCATGGTCCCGTGATTTTCCCAACTTTAAAATAAAGTATAATAATTGTTTTGGTTCTCATACCGGTCCCATGACTGACCTGGAGTTTATTATTTCCCACCTAAACTCGGGTATCCATATTTTCCACACGGACAGCTAGTAGTTTAGGTTTTGCAGATATTTTTTAAGAAGGATCTTGGATTTTGGATGGAGGTATACGCTGGATTATTTCATGTCTTCCGCTGAATATATTTATATTTCCACTGTGCTGTTATTTACTGTTCTCTGATATTTTTCCGTCATGTAACAATTATCCGTACTCTTGCACTCTAATGTAAAATTATTGTAATAAAAATGAAATATTCTTTTGTGTTTTGTTCTGATATGTTGTATCCCATAACGGTTCGAGGATTTCCGTCTTCTGGATCGGGCATATGTGGCTTATGATCAATTCGAAAGGCGGTTATTTTCGGGGCGTTACATTAATCTTCTGCATTTGACTAAACTCTAAGTAACATTGGTTACAAAGGATGATAGAAAGAGTATTTTTGAAGGAATTAAGAGTTTCTTATACATCTTCACTTAAACTATGTATTAGTGAAGCCACGGAATGATAGAATTAAAAATCTGATGAATGAATATTAAGGAGGAATGAAATGGTAAGTTTTTCTGGAAGAAATGGATATTTATAGGCTCTGGAATTTGTTTAAAATGAATAGACACAAGTTGGTTAAAGCAATTTATAAATTTAAATTTTTTGAAAAATTAACAGTTATATTTCGACATATAGGGTGGTCCATGTCGGCATGTCTCTTATAGATTTTGAATTTTGATTTTTTTTTTAGTTTTGGTTTATATGTATTTGTTTTTAACATTATTATGATTATTTCTATAACAACCCGAATTTTCAGAACCAATTAAAATTTTTTATTTTAGCTATTTTTATGGATTTTGAATATTTAAAATGGTTTATTTTAAATAATAACGACTAAAAATTTATTTAAATCGAAGTTAGAACGTATAAATTTATTTTAATTATAAAACGAGCCTGAAATGGCGCGGGAGTTTGAAAATTTGATTTTAAATTTCAAATGAATGTACAGGATTCAAAATAAATCAGATTTCAATAAAACCAAAAATATTTGAATTTGTTTAATAATATATTTCTAATGAATGTAAAAAATCAAGATTTCATAACGAGAATAAAAAATTATGTCCAGTTAAAATTTTGAAATAGTCGCTATGAAATTTATATAATATATAGCCCTTAAAAATAACCATTTTGCAAATGACCTCCGTTTTTGACGAAACCACTTTCATTGGATCTGGAATGTCAAGCTATTGCTAGATTCCAATTTTCATAATTTTTGGAATTAATATGTGAGCGTGGTGAATTTAAACGTGTTTGGTAATTTCAATTCGAATTTAATCGACTGAAAACTGACCATTTTTCAAACAGTCTCCAAATTTGACGAAATTAGTTTTGTTAGGACCATATCGTCAAAACATAGCCATATTTATTTTTTTTGAAATTTTTGTAGTCAGTATGTGGTCCTGGTAAATTAAAATGTACGTTTGAATTTAATAGATATTGATTTATATTTTTTAATTTTGATAAAAAACTAAACGAAATAGTCAAATTGGCTTACGAAATATATCCCATTGTGTCCGAAATGGGGGTATTTAGCTGGAGGCGACAGTCGTTGGGTTTGATTTGGAGTTCGAATGAAAATCCTCATTTAAACGAAATAAAATATTATTAATATATATATATATAAATAAACGTGAAACCCTAGCCCCTCCCAATCATAATTCTGTGCCGCAAGTAAATAAAAAAACCAATGGTGATTGGTGTTCGAAATATCCTCCTCCAAAATCTCCTGATCTGCGCAACAAAATCCAAAATTTCCAAAAGCAAAACCCTTCATCTATGTGAGATCCATACATATAACGGTTGTGATTTGGATTAGGGTTTTCTGCCGTTCGAATTTCCTCCTTGAAATGGTAGCGCTCACGTGATATTTTCGAGCTGGAGGGGCCATCGCAGGGGAGATGGGTCTGGTGTGTGTCAGCGAGCTCGAGACGGACGTAATGGTGCTCGTGGATGAGGCGTCGGTCAACTCTGGTGAAGTATGGTGGTGTTTGTTTCCGTCAAGGTTTAGGTGTAGCGATTACAGAAGCTCGGTGAAGAAAGATTAAAGATAAAAGGTGGATTAGAGGAAATTAATTATATTTTAATTATCATAAAATTGTAATTAACTTATAAACTGTCATAACTTATTCAATACTCGTCTGAATCCGACGATTTCAGTTTTGTTGAAACCGTGAAGACGAGCACTACATTTCAGAATTGATTGGAACAGTATTGGAGCTGATTGAAATTTTTGATTTGATTAAATGAGCAGTTTAAATCAATTAAAAATAAAATCTTCAGATAAAGAATGACGGAGTGGAACCCAATGTGAGAACTCCTTCTCACTCTAGTTATTTTACAGTTAAACATATACTAGGACACAGACGGAGCTTAGAAGCCTAGTCACTATTTATTGTACCAGCCATGATTGTTTGTTTGGATTGTATTGTGGAAATTGATTATGAATTGGTTGTGAATAAAATATTTGAACAATAAAAATATCATTTTTATTGTATAAATGAACTGTATAAAATACTCATGTGTTGAGCAAAATGTTTGAACAATAAAAATATAATTTTTATTGTATGTATGAACTATATAAAATATTCATTTGTTGAATAAAATATTTTATCGTTAAAAATATTTACCGTATATATGAACGACATAAAATTCTCCTGAAATGAAAATAAATATTCATTTACAAGCCGGATGGTTTGTTTATGTACACTTATTTAACTGATGATGATTGGGACGATAATATTTTACACATTGCCAAACTGTACAGATAATAATATGTATTTGTTATTTGAAAACTCCAAATGGGTATTGGGATGATATTTGACATACACAGATCCCAATAATTAGTGGTATGTCAATCGATGGGTTGACAGACTGTATAAGCGCTATTTATTTATTTATTTTAATGCTTATACAGTTGTAAAATGCACTCTGGATGTTGTATGAAATTTTGATGATAGTTTATCATTATCGTTGTATACATACAACGTATGAAATCTATATAACTGAAATTATATGGTAATTGATTGAGTATGATTCCAATTCAGAATTAACGAATATTTTTAAATAATATTCAATGTATAATCAAAATCATATATTTTGAAAATATTATCATTTTAGTAGTATAATGATAAGAAATATTCAAATTTGATTTGAAAATTGAAACGAAAATAGAATCGTTTTAAAATGAATTTAAAACGAATTTATTAAGGAATATTCAAATTTTGATATGAAAATTGAAACGAAATTGGAATCGTTTTAAAATGAATTTAAAACAAATTTATTAAGGAATATTCAAATTTGATTTGAAAATTGAATTGAAATTGGAATCGTTTTAAAATGAATTTAAAACGAATTTATTAAGAAATATTCAAATTCGATTTGAAAATTGAAACAAAATTGGAATCGTTTTAAAATGAATTTATTAAGGAATATTCAAATTTGATTTGAAAATTGAAATGAAGTTGAAATTGTTTTGAAATGAATTTATAAACAAATTTAAATGGAAATCGACGAGATATATAAAATATATACTAAATATATTAAATATCCTGAATAGAATGCGCCACGCCGCGACCGTTCGCGAATTTCGACCATTGACTTCGAATTGGCATTACGGGAGATCCGACAGTCGTATTCTCCTAAAACCAAAATCATTGGGTTCGTATCGAAAAGAGCTTTCCAACGAATATAAGAGATTTGAAATCTAATGGTTGGATTTGGAGATATGTCCAAATAAAATTTGGAAAAGGTCGTTGTAAATGCAGTTCGACGACCATTTATGGAAATCGACTTAAAGGGCCTTAATAAAATTATTAAAAATATTAATAATTTATGTAAAATCATAATAAATGATTTGGATAGAATTTGGATGAAAAATTCTACGTTTGTAAAGATAAAAATATATTTTTATCGAAATGAACTAGTTTATGACTAGAATAATAATTCAATTATTTTTAGAAATAAATTAATTGGATCTGAAATGGTTTTAAAATAACCAGAATTTTCAAATAAATAAATTAGAATGGTTTGGAAAGGAAATAATCTTCGGAATATTTCGGTATTGGATTCCATGATTATACGGATATCATTATGGAAATTTGGAAGATACAAATATCGTTATTCGCAATACGGTATCCGTTGGTTTCATAATTTGGTATTGAATATAAGCCGGTATAATTTCTATTGAGAGCCTTGTATTTAATATTAAATTGGATTTTGGGTTTGTCGTGAATGGTGTCTTAAATAACACTGTTCTTAAACCCAGTTGAGAAAAGAATAAATCTTTTAATTAAGATTTAGAGAAGTTTACCAATTAATTAATATTTAATTCGAAATTGAATTGAAATTGGATTTTTGGGTTTGTCGTGAACTGTGTTTAAATAAAACTTGTTCTTTAACCCAAATAACAGTGAAGGGACGATTTGGAATTTATAAATCTTTTTATTGAGATTTAAAGGAAATTTTCAAAAGTAAAGTTTTCCAATTTAATATATTAAATTGGAATTGAATGGAACTCGATTTAGTAATAATCGAAGTGGGCTTCTGTGGAGGAAAACTATTACCATATATGGAATTTAAAAGGCTTAGCGTTATTCCATTTATACTATTGGTTGAATATGGAAATTTATATCGATTATATATATTGATCTGTTTTCCGTGAAGATTCCATAATTACTAGAATATGATTTTGGGTTTGTCGTGAACTGTGTTTTAAATGACTTTAGTACTTTAACCCAGTTAAAGATGGGATTACATGTCTAACATTGTATTTCGAACTGTATTGTTGATCTCTGCTAAATATATGTCTATTCGGTGACGGAGAATTTAGTCTCTTGCTTAACAGCCTTCTTTGAGACGTACGAGCTTAGAGGTTATATATCGGCAGAAATCAATGGCACAGTGTAAATTGTCGATGCGGCATGTTTGATTTCCCAAAGTTAAATAATCATTAATAATGGTGTTTTGGAAGATTAAAACTAAGTAGAGATTTAATGAATCTTTAATTAGATTGAAATGTGAATGTGATAATTTAAATTATCAAATTTGGGAAATGATCGAAAATGGAGTACCACCAGTTTTACTCCAAGCGATAGTTAAATCTTTAATCATATTTGAACGTGAAATGATAACTAATTTTATCAATAACACCGTTGTATTAGATATGGAGTATTACCAGTTTTGCTCCATGGGATGAATAGGTTGGGATTGGTAAACTGAAGAAATTATTACTTCGGTAAGGCTCGATAATCCCGACTAGTTGATAAACCTTAATTTGCTTTGAAATGATATCCAAAGGAAGATTAAAGAATAAATTTAAAGAATTTATCTTTGATAAAATTAATGGAAACCTTTCCCTAATGATGTGAATATTTGAATAAAAGAATACTCTGAATTGGAATGAGGCGTATGTTGTGTTTTTATAGCACTTTTTTATAAGATACGCGAGTTATTTGGAAAAACCGGTTTATCCCATTCTAAATAATTGATATGACGATAAGTCGACGATGAAGACGGTGGTTGAAGACCGGAGGTCTTTACATCGTTTGGATGGTTACCGATGTCTTGATTAGGCTGTATACCCAAGACAAGGTAATATGTGGTGATCGTCCAAACGTAATTGGAGATCGACCGGATATGCGAGGACTTCTCTCCTATATTGGAAATATGGGACGAGGAATAAGGTGCCTCTGGTTTCGTTCAGACCTAGAACGAACTAGTAAATGGATGTGTGTCTTACATTGGATTGTATTCTGTGTTAATTGATTTCTATTAAAGATATATTTGTTTGGTGGTGGAGAATTTATTCTCTTACTTAACACCTTTCTCTGAGATGTACGAGCTTAGAGGTTATATATAGATAAACATCAGTTGCATGGCGTGAATTGTAAGTGTGTCATGCTGAGATGCAAATGATCAAGGCTTTTGTTGAAAAGCAGAGCCTTGTGGTTGGTGATCAAAGCACGACTTTAAAATAGCATAGCTTTGTGTATAGCATTAATTCGCGAGCCTCACACCCCGGTATGAACCAGAAACGGGAGAGGACTGCAGGGAGAACATGTGTTTCCTTCTAGCTAGGAGTGGTGTCATGGTATGGAGCCCAAACATTTTTACTTATGAGGATGATGGAAAGCGAGGTGCCTAGGATATTTCGGTCACTACGGGGCCGATGGATGATAAGGTCAACATACTGACCAGATTTACTCCCCATAGGGCAGGGAAACGTATTGTTCATGAATAACTAATTCTCAAACGTAAGGGAGGATCGGCACTAAAGATCCAAAGGCTTGACTGAGTACTTGTCCTAAGGCTCGGGCTAGAGAGTCTCGAAATCGGTAAGGACGATCCCTTGCCTTGGTTCATGATGGATATCCAACTTCCAATATGACATTGTGTAGTTTTAATTGTAGAACTAGTATGGCAACATGATATATTGTATCCATGCCGTCTATGATTGATACATTTATATTTGAAGTTGTTTTTAAACACTATGCACTTATAATAGTATCAAAGTGGTTTGTTTTAAACGTACCAAGCATGTTTGGCTATTATAAGGGAAAACTCTATCCTCCGGCTTGCGTTGCATTGTGTGATGGGACCTGAGTCTTATAATAGCTTCATTTTTCGAAAAGCATTGCGTTGTTTATAAACTATTTATGCACTGGTATTCTTGGGATAAAACATGTTCAGTGTTATACGGCGTGGTCCCTTGATTTACTTTATTTTCAAAGTAAAGTTTTAAATAATTGTTTTAGTTCTCACACTAGTCCCATGACTGACCCGAGTTTATTGTTTTAACCTAAACTCTGGGTGCCTCTATTTTCCACACGGGCAGCTAGTAGTTTTGGTTATGCAGATTTCTTTTTACAGGATCCTGGTTTACAGCTGGAGCTATATTCGGAAAGCTTTGTATCCGTGTATATCTTTCAGTTGTGTTATGTATTATTTTTCCGCTGCTATGTAATGTATTTTAATCTCTGATATTTTTCTGATGTATATTATTTATTCATACGTTGTTATATTCATGTACTCTGATATAAATTGTTGTAATGATCAATGAAATGTTATGTCGTTTGCGTTCTGATTTATCCTATTCTCAACTCAATCCGAGCTTTCCCGTAGATGTTTGGGTCGTGTTAGTTTGGTATCGGAGCTTTGGTTTACAGAGCTCGAGAACAAGACACATTAGGACCAAACGAAAGAATTCATCAAAGATTGGACTAGTAATATCCAAGGAGAATGAATCGTTAGAGATAGGATCAGTAGTATTCTAGAACGAGTGTCGAGAGTGTTATTTAAAAAAATGAAAAAATACTTTGTTTAGAAAATTTAAACCTTATTATACGTATTTGAGTATTTTATTTTGTATTGAATTTGGATATGAAGATTTTGCATATACGCCTTGCAAACGTGTATACAAATCCTCAAGTATTCTGGATAGATATAGAATCACACTCTAGTCGCTCGGGGATAATTCTGGTGATGCCCGGGCATCATCAGTATTTATGTTCGAGTTTCAAAAGTGGGATATCTATATGTTTCCAATTAATTGGTATGAGAACCAAAATTAGATAAGGTTTATTGTTGTTATTTGGCACTAAAAATTGGTTTTTTGAGTATATATATTAAAAATATATGTCTGAAAAGCTAATCAACTAATTGATTGCTGGTTGTGATGTTTGATTATTAGTTTAACTAATAAAAATATTGGAATGATAATCAATTTAACCAATATGTGAATGACAGGAAAATTTAGCCAAATCGAATCAAATATTGAGCTGAAATGAAAATTAATTGAAATTGCATATATGTACATGTATATGTGTTGAACAGGTCATAGCAAGGAAGCTAAGAAGAGGAATAAAATTGTATGCCCGACAAATAGGTACATGTTTACTATTTTCTTGGGTTTTGATGATTTTATGAGCCGCTTGGCTTTTTATTTTCTTTTGGAATGATGAGGCCCCTGTGAGGCTAGTTGCGATTTTAAATATCAACCCGTACAAAGGAGGTTATGGCAAAATTTTTTGAAAATTTAGGGTGTTAGCCAAATATTTGAGAAGTTAGAAAATTCTTAGAAACTGAAAAGCTGAAGAATGAACGCCAGAATGAAAGTTGAGTTGGTTAGTTAAACAACTTTTAGTCCGTTCCTTTTCGAGGATGAAAAGATTTTAAGTGGGGGAGATTGTAACAACCCGGATTTTCAGAACTAATTTAATTATTATTTTTAGCTATTTTTATGGATTTTGAATTTTTAGAATGGTTTATTTTAAATAATAACAACTAAAATTTATTTAAATTGAAGTTAGAACGTATAAATTTATTTTAATTATAAAACGAGCCTGAAATGGCGCGGTAGTTTGAAAATTCGAATTTAAATTTCAAATGAATGTATAGGATTCAAAATAAACCGGATTTCAGTAAAACCAGAAATATTTGAATCTGTTTAATAATATCTTTCTAACGAATGTGAAAAATCCAGATTTCATAACGAGAACAAAAAGTTATGTCCAGTTAAAAATGTGAAATAGTTGTTATGGAATTTATATAATATATAGCCATTAAAAATAGACATTTTGCAAACGATCTTCGTTTTCAATGAAACAGCTTTTGTTGGATCCAGAATGCTAAATTATTGCTAGATTCCAATTTCCATAATTTTTGGAATTAATATGTGAGCGTGGTGAATTTAAACATGTTTGGTAATTTCAGTTTGAATTTAATCGACTGAAAATTGGCCATTTTTCAAACAGTCTCCAAATTCAATGAAATTACTTTCGTTAGGACTGTATCGTCAAAACATAGCCAGATTTATTTTTCTGGAATTTTTGGAATCAGTATGTGGCCCCGGCAAATTAAAATGTACGTTTGAATTCAATATATATTGATTTATATTTTTAGTTTTGATAAAAAACAAAACGAAGTAGTCGAATGGGCTTACGAAACATATCCCATTGTGTTCGGAATGGGGGTATTTAGCTAGGGGCAACGGTCATTTGGATTGATTTGGAGTTCGAATGAAAATCCTCATTTAAACGAAATAAAATATTATTAAAATATATAAATATATATATTTAAACGTGAAACCCTAACCCCTCCCAATCAGAATTCTGCGGCGCAAATAAAAAAAAACCAACGGCGATTGGTATTCGAAACATCTTCCTCCAAAATCTTCTGATCCGCGCAACAAAATTTCCAAAAGAAAAATCCTTCATCTACATGAGATCCATACATCTAACGGTTGCGATTTGGATTAGGGTTTTATGCCGTTCAAAATTCCTCCTTAAAAGGGTAGCGCTCGCGTGAGATTTTTGAGCTAGAGGGGCCATCGCAGGGGCGGCGGCGGCTGATGTGTGTCAGCGAGCTCGAGACGGACAGAATGCTGGTCGTGGATGAGGCGTCGGTCAACTCTGGTGAAGTGCGGTGGTGTTTGTTTCCGTCGAGGTTTGGGTGCAGCGGTTACAGAAGTTCGTTGAAGAAAGATTAAAGACAAAAGGTGGATTAGAGGAAATTAATTATATTTTAATAATCATATACTTGTAATTAACTTATAAACTGCCATAACTTATTTAGTACTCGTCAGAATCTGACGATTTCAGTTTTGTTGGAACCGTGAAGACGAGCACTACATTTCAGAACTGATTGGAACAGGATTGGAGCTGATTGGAATTTTTGATTTGATTAAACGATTAGTTTAAATCAATTAAAAATAAAATCTTCAGATAAAGAATGATGGAGTGGAACCCAATGTGAGAACTCCTTCTCACTCTAGTTATTTTACAGTTAAATATATACTAGGATGCAGACGGGGCTTAGACTCCCCCGATAACTATTTACTGTACCAACCATGATTGTTTGTTTGGATTGTATTGTGGAATTGATTGTGAATTGGTTGTGAATAAAATATTTGAACAATAAAAATATCATTTTTATTGTATAAATGAACTGTATAAAATACTCATGTGTTGAACAAAATGTTTGAACAATAAAAATATAATTTTTATTGAATGTATGAACTATATAAAATATTCATTTGTTGAATAAAATATTTTATCGTTAAAAATATAATTTTTACTGTATATATGAACGACATAAAATTCTCTTGAAATGAAAATAAATATTCATTTACAAGTCGTACGGTTTGTTTATGTACACCTATTTAACTGATGATGATTGGGATGATAATATTTTACACATCGCTCAACTGCACAAATAATAATCAGTATTTGTTGTTTGAAAACCCCACACGGGTATTGGGATGATATTTGACACATACACAGATCCCAATAATTAGCGGTATGTCAATCGATGGGTTGACAGACTGTATAAGCATTATTTATTTATTTTAATGCTTATATAGTTGTAAAATGCACACTGGATGTTGTATGAATTTTTAACAATTGTTTATCATTATCGTTGTATACATGCGATGTTTGAAATCTATATAACTGAAATTATATGGTAATTGATTGAATTTGATTCCAATTTAGAATTAACAAATATTTTTAAATAATATTCAGTGTATAATCAAAATCAGATACTTTGAAAATATTATCATTTTAATATTATAATGATAAGAAATAAAAATTGAAATGAAATTGGAATTGTTTTAAAACGAATTTATTAAGGAATATTCAAATTTTGATTTGAAAATTGAAACGAAATTGGAATCGTTTTAAAATGAATTTAAAACGAATTTATTAAGGAATATTCAAATTTGATTTGAAAATTGAAACGAAATTGGAATCGTTTTAAAATGAATTTATTAAGGAATATTCAAATTCGATTTGAAAATTGAAACGAAATTGGAACCGTTTTAAAATGAATTTAAAACAAACTTATTAAGGAATATTCAAATTTGATTTGAAATTTGAAATGAAGTTGAAATCATTTTGAACTGAATTTTTAAACGAATTTATAAAATATGTTTTAAATGGAAACCGAGAAATATATTATGTATATTAAATGGCCTGAATAGAATGCGCCACGCCATAACCGTTCGCGAATTTCGACCATTGACTTCGAATTGGCATTACGGGAGATCAGACCATCGGATTATCCTAAAACCGAAACTGTTGGGTTCGTATCGAAAAGAGCCTTCCAACGAATATATAAGATTTGAAATCTAACAGTTGGATTTGGAGATATATCCAAATAAAATTTGGAAAAGGTCGTTGTAAGTGCAGTTCGACGACCGTTTACGGAAATCGACTGAAAGGGCCTTAATAAAATTATTAAAAATATTAATAAATTGTGTAAAATCATAATAAACGATTTGGAAAGAATTTGGATGAAAATGATATTTCGATGGGACCTGAGTCTTAAAATAGCTTCATTTTTTGAAAAGCATTGCGTTGTTTATAAACTGTTTATGCACTAATATTCTTGGGAGAAAACCCATTCCGTGTTATATGGAGTGGTCCCTTGATTTACTTTATTTTCGAATTAAAGTTAAATAACTGTTTTAGTTCTCACACCAGTCCCATGACTGACCTGAGTTTATTGTTTTAACCTAAACTCTGGGTGCCCCTATTTTCCACACGGGCAGTTAGTAGTTTTTGTTTTGAAGATTTCTTTTTACAGGATCCTGGTTTACAGCTGGAACTATATTCGGAAAGCTTTGTATATGTGTATCTCTTTCAATTGTGTTATGTGTTATTTTTCCGCTGCTATGTAATGTATTTTAATCTCTGATATTTTTCTAATGTATATTATTTATTCATACTCTATTAAATTCTTGTACTCTGATGTAAATTGTTGTAATGATAAATGAAATGTTCTGTCGTTTGCGTTCTGATTTGCCCTGTTCTCAACTCATTCCGGGCTTTCCCGTAAGGGGATGTTTGGGTCGTGTCAGTTTCAGAGATGTTTTATAGGAATTAACATAAATACAAGGGCTTTATTGATAACTTTAATATCGATATATGGAGATGATTCATAACATAAGATAGAAATACAATGATGAAAATAGAAACTACTACAACAAGGAAATAAAACTAGAATTCAGCGGAGAATGATGAAGATGAAGACAATCCAAGCTTGCCCAAAGAACTTGTTCATCTTTGATGATATCTTTTCCATTTTTAAACGATCTCTTTAAAATCTATTGATTTGCTGCTATTATTTTTGGGTTCTTAAGGAGGAATTTGTTGGATGGATTAGAGGTACTAGCGGAGTATTCAATGATTTCTAAGGAAGTATTTTCATCTACTTACCCTTCGTCGATTTCCTTTTCTTCTTCCTTTTCTTCTTCTTCACGAGCCAACCTTTCTTCTTTTTCCGTAAGTGTTTCATATGGTTGAGATACTAATGTGATCTTTATAAGAGATATGTTTCCCAAATTAAACACCTTTTTAGAAACAAACTTTTCTCTTTTGAAATCAACTCCAAAATAGTTGAAATTACATGTGAGGTAAATTCCATGATAAAACATATATTCACCCATTGAAAAAAAATTGGCTTGAAATTCATCCAAAATAACTTGAGCTCAATTGATTTCATAATTTCCAAAAATAGCAAAAAAAAGCTTTGCAAACTTTTGTTGTAGGGCTATTGAAATTTCCTGAACGAGGGGTAATGGTATGTTGGAGAAGAAGATTAACAATCCTTGCTTTTGATTGAAAATATCAGTTTTTGAATTCAAAATGTTCATCATTCTCAAAATATGGCAAAAGGCCTCTCGGTCATGTTCATTAATTTTGAAATCCGAGAGATCCATTCCCATGCACGTACAACCCAAAATATTTTCTAACACTTTACAATCCAAAATAATTAGAGAGCCTATTACACTGCTCTAAATTTCATTCTCGTTCCCTTTGTAAAAGCCTCAATTTAAATTGGCATAAAACATCTTAACAAGATTGAGATAGCAAACATAGTCATTTTCCCGAGAATCAAACAAACTAAGAACACGATTTTGAGTAAAGAGAGTTCCAAGTTCATAAGATCGAAAATTATTGAAAATAGAAAATTTCCCCTTATCGACTTTACAAAAGTTTACATAGTTGATGTAATATTTGATAGATTCTGCATTGTTGAAAAGAAAGCCTTTGGTGGCCTTAGATAGACTCATAGTGCTTGAGGAAGCCATTAGCTTGTTTTCGTGAGGAGTATAAGATAATGAAGATAAATTTGAATTTTGAAATAAAGGTATAAAGAGATGATATGAATAAATAGATAAATATAGATTCTATAGACATGTTATCAGGTAAAATGACATTTTTTAGTACATTGGAGTTAGGGAAAAGGTGGTGAGAAATTCAAAAGTTTGAAATCAAATAACAAATTTGAAAATTTTGGTAGGCATGTCGACGTGTAGGGTAAGGCTCAAAAGACATGTGTTTTTTCAATTTTAATTGTTTTTATATATATTTATATTTATGTTTATATTATATTCCTAGTTTATATGTTTCCTGAGATATTATTTAATATAATATTGTTTTTATATTAATATTTTATTAAATAATATTATTTTAAATTTTAAAATTCAAATTTCAAAATTAAATTTGAATTCAAGAAAATTCAAACAAGGAAAGCAAAACAAACAACCATTCAAGCCAACAATTTCAACCAAAACTAATATAAATGCGTACCAATTTCTAGATCCAGTATCTTATGAATCGTGGATAGTCATGAAGCACATATTTGAATTATCTGTTTCCTGTTCTTCATCACTAGAGGATGAATCAGAATCGTCTAGTGAAGCGGTATAAGCCCTTTTTCTTTTCTTTGAAGAATCACTATTTGTAGGTTGATTTTTGTTTTTTTGGATATGGACAATCTCTTTTCAAGTGTCCTGGTTCATCAAAGTTGAAGCATCTGATGTGGTATGGAATCGCAGTAGTTCGTAGTTTTACGATTAGAATTTTAAATGGATGTATAAAATCCAGTATAAACCGGAATTCTTTGAAAAAAGAATCCTCCGGATCTACTAGATTATAGTTTTCTAATAGTTGAGAAAAATGGAGATTTCATCTTATAAATTTTTAGTTATGTCAAAATCAAATTTTCAGAAAATCGTTGTAGAATCATTTATGAACCATAGTGATTTATTAAATGAAATAAAAGGATTTTAAATGAATTGTTTATCGATTTAACTTGGAATTTAAAACGTTGAATTTAAAATCCAAATTCATTTATTTTGAAGTTATATAAGATTCAGTTGGAATATGATAGTAATAATTTAATTTCAATAAATTAGATTATTTTGATATCAATTATATTTTATGAACTAAAATAAAATAATTACATAAATACATACATATAATAATTTAATGGAAGTTTGTACTATAATATATATATATAATAATTTAATGGAAGTTTGTATTATAATATATATATAATAATTTAATGGAAGTTTGTATTATAATATATATATATATATATAATAATTTAATGGAAGTTTGTATTATAATACATATATATAATATTGATTTTATATTTTCTAATTTGAAATTGTTACAAATTTGGGTTTGTTATAATTTTAACATATCAATATATATATATATATATATATTGATTTAATCAATAATTTTCTAAATAATCTAAAATAACCATATAACATAAATATCAAAATTTAAAAATTTAAAAAATCTAGAATGGCATTTTAAAGGTTGGGAAAATTCTAATATTATTACAAATAAAAATAATATTTTTAATTAATTAAATAAAAAGTATTTGATTTTTAATTTAATTTTCAAAAATACATAAACTAGTATGAAAATCTTTTTTCTAAATCTTCTAACATGATTAGCTAATTGATTTCAAAAATATGAAATTGAATTTTTAAGGCATTATTTCTTTTATATGAATTTACTAAATCTTATAGTGATAAAATAATGATAATAAGTATATAATAGAAAAAAAACATTTTTAGCTATTATAATTTATAATAGATAGTAAATTATATTAGAAAAATATTAGACTAATTTTATATAGTGTGTGTGTATATATATATATATATTATAAGGTTCTATATCCATAAGGGATCTATTTGTCTACGTTGGCTCGTCAAGCCTATCACAACCCTTCTCCTTTACTCTGGCTAGAGATAAGTTGCATTAAAAACTACAAAGGCAAAGTTATGTGGTGCAGGATGTTGGCCTATTAAAAGGAAACATGTCTAGAAGATCAGTGCAGCAGAGATGGTACGATGTGATGGAATTGCACCATTTGAAATGATGATATTCAGGACAAATTTAGAGTTACACCAATTAAACAAGCCAGTCCAACACCACTTGAGATGGTTTGTACATCTCCAACTGAGACCTCATGATGCACCTGTGCACGTTAGAATTTAGGCCGCATTGAATGCTTAAATAACAATAGAGGTCAATCGACAATGACATGTGAGGAAGTAGTAAAAATGGACTTGAAAATTTGGAATATATCCAAAGAGTTAATGTCGAATAAGAGAAAATTTGAAGTTAGTGATCCATATACCAGAACCTTGAGTTAGGGTTTATATAAGAATGAAATGATATTTCGTTAGTTTCCTATTATACTAGGGTTTTTGAGGTATTCTCGTAATCCTATTTTCTTTATGACCGTTGTCTCAATACTTACGTTGCCTATACATAGACATAACATTACCTTGTAATTACAAGTTCTGCAATACAAATTACATATTACAAAGTTTAGTTCGATTCTCAATATGGTATCAGAGCTTTACCAGCCCGACAACAAACTTTATCTCCTCTGATCATCTTTTGATCCTATGGAGGTGTGAGTTTATTTCTTCTCAGAAAAACTTCATTATCGAAGAATCGCCCCACTCTAATCATGGCAGCAAATCTTGAATTACTTCAAGATATATGTTCTCATCATATTACTGTGCCATCCTCAAGTTGATTTTTCTGATCAACTTTGGTTGCTGGAGCCTGGTCATCAATGAGACCCTCATCATCTAATCATTCCTTTAATCCCGATTGCCAACAATGCAACACAATCTGAAATATCATCCTTAGGAAATGAGAATGTGTTTACATTTTCATAAAATACTCAAACTCCTGCAAATGAATCAAGGGTCATCATCAATCCAAAAACCAAAATCTTGTCAATTCAACTAGATAAAGCAAACTATCTCCAATGGATATTTGAAGTAACAACATCATTAACTGGATATGGACTTGAAGAGTTTATAAATGGCACTTTGACCATCCATGCGAGAGTCACTCAAGGTAAAGATGGAAATATGGTCACAAATAAAGAATACACAGCATATAAAAGACAAGATAGTCTGCTATGCTCATGGTTATTTTCATCTATCAATCCTACTCTTCTACCATAACTCATTGGTTGTAAAAGCACTCAAGAAATTTAGATACTGTTGAACAGATTTTCAAAACACAATCTGAAGCAAAAATAATGAACTATAAACAACAATTGCATAATATGCGGAAAGACTTAATGACTATGCGAGAATATCTAACCAACGTGAAATCTACATGTGACTTTCTTGAAGTAGCTGGCCACAAAGTTGTTGAATTAGATCAAGTACTCACTATATTAAGTGGTCGTGATGATGAATTTGAATAATTGGTAACTATGCTTTCCTCTCAACCCACTACACCATCTCTTCAACTCATCGACTCTACCTTAATTGTTCATGAAGGCGGAATATATGCCAAAAAGGCCATGCGTGGTGAACTCAGTATCAACTATGTTGCTGCAAACAAAAACACGAATTAAGAAAGGACTCAAAACAACAGAGAAAATCAGAATAGTCAAAGAGACAATCAGAACAACAGAGGTAGAGGGAGAGGAAGGTTCAGTAATAACAATCGCACTAGATGCCAAATTTGGACACATAGACAATAAGTATTACTTCAGGTTTGATCAGAATTTCTCAATTAACCAACAAAATAATAATCAAAGACCAAATGTAAACCGGGCTCGGTCAATCTTAGAATCTAGAAACTATGCAGAGAGTTCTAAGAATAAAAATGATGGGGAATTACCAAGAATTGATGAAATACTATGCAAAGACTGATTTCCATATTCTGGAGCTACCAATCACATCAATAACTACTTGAGCAATCTAAATCTTGGCAATCAAGAATATAAAGGTACACAATCTTTTTTCATGGGTAAGGGCACAAGCACAAAAATTACACACACTGGCACTGGTATGCTTAAAGGCAGTAAAAAACTATACTTAAATAACTTACTTAGTCTGTTGGAAATCAAGAAAAATTTACTAAGTGTATCACAATTTGCCAATGATAATCAAGTTTATTTGAATTCTTTCCAAATCACTATATGGTTAGAGGCATGCTAAGTAAAAACATAACAAAATGGACTTTACATATTCAACCTTATGAAGGGAAATAAAGAAACTGATAGAAAACTGCAGTGCAATTATTCTAATTTTCAATGTAAGGAATGTTAGGGAATGCAGAATAGATCATTAGGGGTGAATAGTGTTTGTAAGAATTTAAACAGAATAAAAAACTAATGTGAACTACGGGATGAATCAAACACCACAAATACAATCACAAATACAGATTCAAACACAAATGCAAAATAAACAGAAATAAAGATGCAGAAAAGAAAAGAACACACTGGATTTTATACTAGTTCGGATTGCTCCTACGTCCTGCCTCACAAAACGCTGGATTGCGCAAAGTTGTATTACTATTTCCATTAGTCAAGTACAACCTCCTTGATTTCATGGCTCACAAAGAGACACCAATTCTTACTTCCTTGATTTCACGGTTCACAAGGACAGACCGACTCCTATTTCCTTGATTTCACGGCTATAAGGACACACCGATTCCTCTTTGATTCAACACAAGCAATGTTTACTCAACCCAAGCAATTACAAACAGCCCTATAACTCTTCAATAGCACTAGATTCAGAGAGTAGAGAGTGTAGAGAGAAGAAGTTTGATCAAAACAGAATTGAATTCTAAAGAGTATTAGTGTAAAAACCATAAAAATGATTAAGAATAATGGTGTAGAGAAAGAGGATGAAGTTAGAGAAGAAGAGATGGTAAAAAATTCAATTTTAACCCCTTTTTATATAATATGAAAGGTTGCAACGGTTCTGAATTGTTTCAAATAGTGAAATGATGCTTCCTTTCAAAATTGGAAAAAATGACAGTTGTATGTCGACATGGTGTTTTTGGTATGTCGACATACCATGTATATTTTCGATTTTTAAAGCATTTTTCAAGTGTTTAGATATGAAAATAATTCTGGAAATTCTTGAGTAAAAATCCAGTGTTGTAAATTAATATTATAGGATAGAAAAACATATGAAAACGTAAATTTAAACTATCTAAATATATTTATAAAATTATAAGGTTTTAAACTGTATAAAGTATAAATATAAAGTATATAAATATGTAAAACTTAAGTTTGAAAAACAAAGAAGAATAGAAACAAATAGAAAAATAAAATAGAGAGGATTGAGGATAGTATTGAAAATCAGAATTTGAATTTGAATCTAGAGTGCTATTTAGAGTCTTACAAAATCTAGACTCTATAACTATATTAATCTTGAACTCCTGAACTCTTGAAAAATATTGATTACTCATGAGCCTTGAAATTTCTTTGATCTTTGAATCTCTATCTCTTTACAACTGTACAGCCTTCAGTAATATTTCCTGTATATAATTCCTGCATATATATATATATATATATATACACAAAAAGTGTTAGTATATATTTTATAATCAATGATAATTGAAATAAGGTTGTTGTCATCAAAACTCCATTCTCCAACAATCTCCCCATTTTTGATGGTGACAACCTTTGTTTATAAAATATCATACATGTATATACCTGTTTGATGATGTTCCTTCTAGAATCCCCTGCCTGTAAGAATCCTGCAAACTATGCCTATATTTTATAATTTCTCCCCCTTTGGCATTATCAAAAATAAGTCCTAAAGATACTCCCCCTAAATTATATAATTCTCTGAATAGAACATAAATAACTATCCCAATAAAAATACTCCCCCTTAATCTATTAACTATTTCTAAGTAGAACGTTCCCTTGATCTATTCAAACTTATTATAATAATACCTAATATGATGATTAAATACAAACCAATCCAAGTATTATAATTACATATGTTTGTCTGATATATATACAAATCAAACCAAATCAAATCACATCATATGTCTTAATATATACAAGTTTCAAACAATAGAATCCAAATCACACCACACTATATGTTTTTAGAATACTTAAATAAATCATACTGAATAATTAAACATTTATTGGAACTTCAACCCAACCATCTTCTCCAAAGATAGGATCCTTCATAATTACTTGCCAATCTTCATCTTCTTTGGTTGGTGGAGCCTTTGTAATATTATTCTCTTCATCTCTGAAAAGAGAAGAAATTAGCCATCGCATTGCATTAAAATGCTTCTCTTGTTGTTCGAACATTTTTATTTGGCTTAGTTTGAGATGGCGCTGATTTCGTAGAATGATGGAGAGAATATTTTTGAAGGAATTGAGAGTTTCTTCTAGATTTTTACTAAGATTATGAATAGGATTTTCCATGGATTTGATGAGAAATGATTCAGGAAGAAGGAGTATTAGAATAATGAATTTTTCTGAAGGAAATATACTTAAGTAGGGTCTGGAATTCATTGGATTTTGAATGGAAATAAGTAGTTATTTTAATTTTGAAATTTGAAATAATTTGAAAATATGTCAGTTATATGTCGATATACTCCTTGTGTCATGTCGACATACTATAGTGAATTTTGATATATTTTTTTGAATTTTTGAATTCTTTTGAACTCTTGTAATATTATAATTTGTTTTATAGTTTTTCCAGAAACATAAAGATGATTTTATTAGAAATAAAACTCCATTCATTACTTAATAGAAAGCAAATACATCCAACTAAACAAGACACACTTTAAATACGAGATTCGAAAGCAAATACAAAGAAATATATAATGATAGATTAAACTAGATGGCCTAGTTTTCGGATGATGATGAGGAAGATGAAATTACTAATTTTCTTCCTACCTTGACCATGAATTTTGATATTTTGGAAAGCCACTTGTTAAGATTCTTTTGGTTGTTGACGATGTTAACTTGATTTTGAACAATCGTGTCTTTGTAGATACGCTTTGAGGTTGGATACTCAATGCTTTCCATAGAAGCCTCTTCTTCTTCTATACTTCCATTGGCTCTTGTTATTGTTGCAATCGAGCTTGTTTGGCCTCCAATGTCTCATAAGGTTTGAAAGTGAGAGGAATTTGCATGAGATGAATGTTTGATGCATCAAACACTTTTCTAGGGAAAAATTCTTCTCCATGAAGATCAACATTAAAGTATTTGAAAATAAGAGTGAGATAAACACCATAGTAAAGCGTGTTTTCTCTTATGGATAAATCTATGGGCTTAATTTCATTTAGAATCATTTCGGCCCAATTGATAAGATATCCACCCATAATAGCAAAGAGAGCTTTTTGGACTTTAAGTGTTGGATTGTTGAAATTTTTGGAACGAGGAGTGATGGTGTGTTGAAGGAGAAGATTGACAATTCTTGTTTTTGGACATAAGAAACGATTTTTGAAATCCATTAGAGCACCATCTTCGAAAATATCGTGAATGTTTTCCATATCGGTTTCTTCGAAAGTTGAAAAATACGAGCCCATACTTCTACAATTTAGAATTTCGCCTAAAAGTTCGGCATTAAGAACAATTTGGGTGCCTTTGACACTAATCCAAATTTGATTTTTGTTGCCTTCATAATATTCACGATTGAGATTTGCATAGAACATCTTCACGAGATTGGGATAACAGACTTCATCGTTATCGAGAATCGATTAGACTCAACACTTCATTGTGTTGAAAAAGAGAAACGAGATCATAAGAGGGAAAGTCGCTAAAGACGAAGAAAGCACCCGTGTTAACTTTAGCATTTGCTAAATAGCTACCATAGGTTTTGATGGCCTCTTTGTCATTGTAAAGATAACCTTTAGTGGTTTTGATTATCTTCAATTTCTGAGATGAACTTGAGGAAGCCATTGAAATGATAATTTTGGAAGAGAATAGATATGAAGAATATAGTTTTGAGTTATGAATGAAAGGTAGAAAGGATAGATATATATAGAAATTGCATAGATATGAATTGAATGAATATGAATCGAATAGGCACAACTTTTCAGATTGAAAGGACACCTTTTCAGACCTTGGGAGTTGGCAAAAATATTGGAGGGAAGTTTGAAAGTTTAAACTTTTAAAATTCAAAATTTAATTCTCAAAACTGGTTAGATATGTCGACATTATTTTTCTGTATGTCGACATACTAGGCTTATTTCAAAAAGGGAATTGGATTTTTAAGTTTTTGAAAAATATTTTCGATCTATATTTCAGGTTTAACGATTTCTTGAAATAATTCTAATCCTAATAAGCACTCAAACAATTTTATTTTATTAATTTATTGATTATTTAATATTATATTATTATTTTGAATTTCAAATTTCAAATTTCAATTTTGGATTTCTAATTTCTAATTTCTAATTTTGTTTTTAAAGTTTTAAATTCAAACCAAAACAAACAAAGAAAGCAACCATTCAACCAAATAAAATTAAAATTTAATTAATGCATACCCGGTTTTTTGATCCTTTTCTTCATGATTTTCTGAACTCTGAATTGTTGTAAAGCGTATATTGTATTTTCTGTTTATGGTTCTTCATCACTTGATGACTGGTTCTTCATCACTTGATGACGAATCTGAATCATCTAATATTGTTGCGTATGCTTTCTTTGTTTTCCTTGATGAATTATTGTTGTCCGTTTGTTGAGTAGATTTATCTGGATATGGACATATTTTCTTTATATGACCTGGTTTGTTGCAGTTAAAACATCGTCCATCACTTATTTTTGAATTTTCTTGATTATAACCATTCCTTCTATATTTTAGAAATCTTCTAAATTGTTTTGTCATGAGTGTTGTTTCTTGATCATCTTCACTACTCGAGTCAGAATCATTTGTTGCTGCTCTAGCGCAATAGATTTCTTTTCAGTTGATCTATGTTCTTTTCTTTTCTTTTCTGTAATTGGACTTCATATGACATCAAATTTCTGATTAACTCTTCAATCTTCATTTCATTTACATCATTGGCTTCTTTAATAGCCAAAGTCTTCTGATCCCATTCTTGAGTTAGTGAATTCAATATTTTTCTGACTTGATCTGCTTCTGAATAAGTTTTTCCAAGTGCTGTTAGTGAATGCACTATCTCTTGAAATCTTCAATACATATCTGAAATAGATTCATTCCCGTTCATTTTGAATAATTCAAATTGATTAACTAACATGGCTATTTTAGTCTGTATAACTTTACTAGTTCCTTCATGAGTAACTTGTAAAGTTCTCCAGATTTCATAAGCAGTCTTACATATTGATACTTTATTAAACTCGTTCCTAACTAATGAACAAAATAACATATTCATGGCTTTAGAATTGCTCTATGCAGCAGCCTTTTGTTCATTTTCCCATTGTGCAAATGCAGTTGTGCGTTCAATATATTCATTTTGTGTACTATTCCATGTGTCATCCTACTGACTGTAAATAAAATTTCATTCTACATGCCCAATATGAATAATTACTACCATTAAACAATGGTGATATAATAGTGGATTGACCCTCTATAAAAGAACTATTATTGTTCCCATTATCACTATTTTCAAAAAATAAAATTATGAACTTTTTGAAAGACCTTACTCTGATACCAATTGTTAGGGAATGTGAAATGATCATTATGGCAAAGCAAACATTAGAGGGGGGTGAATAGTGTTTGTAAGAATTTAAACAAAATCAAAAACTAATGTGAACTACGGAATGAATCAAACACCACAAACACAATCACAGATACAGATTCAAACACAAATGCAAAATAAACAGAAATAAAGATGCAGAAAAGGAAAGAACACACCGGATTTTATACTGATTCGGATTGCTCCTACGTCCAGTCTCGCACAACGCTGGATTGCGCAGAGTTTTGTTACTATTTACAATAGTCAAGTACAACCTCCTTGATTTCACGGCTCACAAGGAGACACTGATTCCTACTTCCTTGATTTCACGGCTGTGACGGCCCGCCCCGCACCAGCCTGCATTTCCTCCAAAGGTGCGCTGTACACATGCCCGACTAGCACGGAACGATCGCCAAAGAAAGGAAAGAAGAGAATGAACTAATCAAGAACCTGTAGAATGTCTCACAGCGCATGGAACAAAATATAATAATATACTTGACATAAAACAGGTGAGATAGTGCATAAGCTGATAACTAAAACCAACATCATCATCAGAGCAGTGGAAATCCAAATACAGCTTATTACAACTTTCCAAATTACTGTCTCTAAACAAAAGAAAGAAAGGTACACCACTAATGCCCAAAGTAGTGACCGTCGCAACACAGGGAGAATATCTATATATATTTATCATACGTGGAAGCCTCCTGCTCGTCTCCGGATCAACTACTCGTGCATACCCAGCTAACCTATCTCTAGTCTGCTCGTGAGAGCACCCAGAGTAATAAGAAGAGACATAAAACTCTGGGTCAGACAAAAAGTCTGGTATGAGCGATAAGCAGCTAAACAGAACAATAACAGGTATACTAAACCATACCTGAACCTGGACCTGCAACCAAAGAGTTAGCACTACATACCGTACAATACTCTAAGGTGCCACTGAACAGATGGTGTAAAGATAACGGGGGTGGGGGTGTGCATGTCATAATGATGGCAAACAAATCAACCATCCTAACATCTCTCACTCAGTGCGTAAAGTATACGATGTCCACCACTGTCAATCACTAGACCCATCGAAGTAGTGACGGAGTTCGACTTGTACAACTACTGCTAGTACCAAGCTTACCACATGGAGTCATGACCAAATCTTTACAAATAACCCCACTTCATTGGTCGATAGCTCTTTAGTCGTACCTAGGCCACTGTGGCCCTGAATCCGTTCACGTACTCCCTACACATAGTGATTCAAAGTTACAGACATCGACAACCCCTTAGCAAACGTCCCGCAGCGAAGCCCAATCATGAAGCTCACTCATTGGTTTCCAACTGGATCCTGAGTCAAAGCTCCTCATTTGGACTTCCCTTGCATCTCGGGTTTTGGTCATTGGAGTTAGTCTTCAAAAGAATCGTCGCGTAGTAGTAATAGCACACGTACGGTTCGGTTCGGTGTTCCCCTTCTAGCTCGGTTCGGTTCGGTGTACCCCTGCTCCATTGGTTCGGTTCGGTGTTCACCTTCTAACTCGGTTCGGTTCGGTGTACCTTTGCTCCAACAGTTCGGTTCGGGTTCCTGGTCACGGTCCGATCCACTTCCTCATTCTCTTCCGCTCCGATCCCCTTTGGTCTCTTCGATCTGATCCCCTTTGGTCTCTCTGATCCGATCCCCTGCCCAACTCCAACTCTAAGCAAATGGCCTTCCTTCTCGCCAAGCCCCTTATGCTAAGTTCCAATCCGAATCAGGTCCCCTTGCCCAGTTCTCCTATCCGATCCGAGCCCAATGATCCGATCCGATCCGGATTGAAACCCTGCATATTTCCTGCAACTTTCCAGCGATTGTTTTACGCCATTCGACGGCGTTTTCGACCAATCTATCACTTCTAGACAATCACAAAGCATACCATACAGTCATAGCAACATGTATAATCATTCACAAACACCAAAACAATAATTTGGTAGGTTAAAACGGATCAAACATAGCCAAAATCCCATATTTTCCCGTAAGCATGTTTAGGTATAATTAATCATAGGATTAACAAAACTTAACCAAACTAACCAAATTTTCTAACAGAGGCCTAAAATATTATTTCGAATTTTATAAATATTTTTCCAGAATTTATTAATGTATAAATTCGCTAATCTTCACTATACCCTCAATTAACCGTAATTAGTTCAAAACTATGCAAATCACTCATCTTAGCCACAAATAAAACCCCAAAACTAAAATATTCTTCGATTTGGCGTTGTTCCTAATCTTACACAGCAGCTCTACCTCGATTCTCGTGCTAATCCGCCTTAATTTGATGTAGCTTAAGCCAAAGCTTGATTAAAAGGTGATTAGAGGTGTATTTAGATGTTGGAGGCCATTATTAGGTTGAAGAGAGAGTTAGTGGCAGCTAGAAAATGAGTGGAAAACCGAAATCCTAACCCTAGCAGCCCTCAAATACCTCTAATCCCGAAATCCCCCATTGGACCTAGCTGTTAATCACCCGATTAAGCCTAATTAAGCTGTTTTTCACTATCTGAAACTTGTTTCAGCCATATCTTCCAAACTGTGAGTCCGTTTGGCTAATGTGACCACTTTACGGAATTGTAAACCAACAAACAAATCTAATGGAAGTGGTTTCAAGTTAAAATTCCTTTCCAGTCAAAAGTTATGGCCAAAACAGTATCAGCTAGGGGCAAAACGGTCATTTAAAAATCGGGAAAAATCATGAACATGGGAAATGACTCCAATAGTCGTCTCCCAAAGTCACATGACCATACGACTTCGTATGTGAAAGAAATAAATATTCTACGATCCTTCGATGCGTAGAATGCGGGTCGTTACACGCTCCCCCCCTTAAGAAATTTCGTCCCCGAAATTCCTTAACCCAAAACATACAAGGGACCCCGCATGCCTACCAATCACAAACAACTATCAACATGCAAAACAAAAAAAGCAAACCTATCCTAGCATGCGGAAAGACTAAATCGAAATTGAAATCTTACCAGGCGAAGAGTTCTGGATACGTCTTCCTAATGCTCTCCTCTGTCTCCCAAGTACAGTCATTCTCATTCTCGTCCCACTGAACTTTGACTAATTTCACCGCCTTCCTTCGAAGCTGCTTCGTATCGTTCCCAACAATACGCATAGGCTTGCGGTTCCCAACCGCCTCGGGTTCAACCTCGATATCATCCAATTGATCAGGTGAAATAGTCACATCTGGGTCGTGCACGAACTTCCTTAACTGGGAAACATGAAATATGTTATGAACTCTTGCCATCTTCTCTGGTAATTCAATTTTATATGCCAAATTCCCAATTTGCTCAAGAACTGGGAATGGACCAACAAATTTTGGTGCTAACTTGCCTCTTCTGCCAAATCGTATCACACTCTTCAACGGAGAAATCTTGACAAACACCAAGTCGCCAATGGAGAACTTTAAATCTCTTCTCCTTTTATCAGCATAACTTTTCTGCCTATCTTGGGCAGCCTTCATTCGTTGTTGAATGACCTTAATCTTGTCTGATGTTTCTCTTATCACATCTGGTCCAAGCACAAACTTCTCACCAGTTTTTAACCAACATGATGGTGAGTTGCACGGTCTTCCGTACAAAGCTTCAAACGGAGCCATACCAATACTGGATTGATAACTATTATTATATGCAAACTCTACTAGATGCAAATGGTCATCCCATGATCCACGGAAATCCAATACACATGCTCTCAAGAGGTCTTCTAATATACGATTCACCCTCTCTGTTTGACCGTCGGTTTGAGGATGATACGCGGTACTGAGATGTAATTCTGATCCTAACGCCTCTTGTAAGCTTTTCCAAAATCCACTAGTAAACAACGGATCTCGGTCACTCACAATGCCTTTGGGTGTTCCATGGAATCTCACTGCCCACTTTACATATAGTTCAGCTAACTTAGCTGTCGTCCTATTCGACTTGATGGGTATAAATCTTGCACTTTTGGTCAATCGGTCCACAATCACCCAAATGCTATCATGGCCCAATATAATCCTTGGTAACCCATCAATGAAATCCATTGACACTTGTAACACCCCACGTCCATTAATGTCACTCACAAAGGGAATGCGTTAACTTCAATGGAGCGTTTTAAGTAAGTATAGAACAGAAAATCACAACAAGACAGATATAAGCAGTACTTGAAAATTTAAAACTTTAATTCATTGCAACGGATAAACCCATATGTTTGATTACATCATCAAAAACCATAAACTAAAGTCAAGTACATCATATCCATCTTGATAAAACAAAGTACATAAACTGAAAGACATAATCCCCCAACATCAAAATAGCCATAAATAAAGAGAAGCTGAACTTTACTTCAGCGATCCAAGCAATCTTCTAAAAGCAGTCCAAAATCAAGCTCCACTGGTGCTAGTTCCAACCTGAGTACCTGGGGAGGAAAGAGATGGAAAAAGGGGTGGTCATACATAAAGTATGGCGAGTGCGATAACTCTAACAATATAATTAACAAAGTAACTAGGCTAAGGCATAAGGTGGAAAGTAAGGAAATGACCATGAACCATTGAGTATGACAGAGTAAACAAGGAAACAAGATGAACAACTATAACGTTAAAGGCACACCTAAACCACTACAAGATAATTACTATACTGCACCACTACTAGTATAATAGGATTAGGTGTTACCCTAATGTTTAAACTGAAATAGGATCGAAACAAAATAATCTATACAGAAACAGAATGCTAGTAATGGGCCTTTACCACCCCCAACATACAGAAGGTACAGAAGTAGAATACTAATAATGGGCCTTTACCACCCCAACAGACAGAAGGTACGGAAACAGAATATGAAACGGAATCAGTGACGGAAACAGAATAATCCGTACGGAAACATAATGTAGAATTAGGTATACACTAGTAATGGGCCTTTACCACCCCAACAGACGGTACCACGCAGAAACAGACAGGTGTTGCCACCCAATAGAAACAGACGGTACCAACAGAAACAGACAGAACTAAGTGTACCCTAATTCCTACCCCCAAGCAATCGGCTCCCTAACTCGTAGATACCCGTGCTGGTCCCACCGTGGGGTGTATCATTCCCCAAAGTGGCAACTCGATACTACCAGAGATGCATGGCTTATACCTACACGATGCAACAACGTCTTACCTACCAGCCCGGGCCCACACACGCACATGAACCCGTTGGACTTGCGTTGCCACCGCTCACCCGTTTTGGCCTCTTACAGTTAAGCCCAATACGCGTGTCCCGTCCTCGACTTAGGTCGAGCCCACAGAGATACTTATGGGTTACTGGTTGAAATGGGCCCCCATGATTTGACACAAGCTATCCACCTAAGCTTGGTCCCCTCTAGTATTTCCCACTTAACCCACTTCTTATTCATGTTTCAATTACATGCTTCAATTTTTGGTTAAGTATTTCTAATCGTATTTCAAATGCCACCCAAGGCACCCACTAGATTCCACATGCCACCCAAGGCACCCACTTAACCCCCTCATGTCCCACTACATGTTTATCTGGTTAAGTGTTTCTTAATTCATTAAGATCGTAACCTCGTAAAGACCTCTCACATTAGACTGGCATTTGTGGCAGCTGGATTTGCCGGGCGGGTCCGGGCAGTCTTACACCACAAAAGAGCCTAACCTCGTGTATTTACAATTGTTACGTATTTAGTTTGTGCCTAAGACCTCTCACATTAGACTGGCATTTGTGGCAGCTGGATTAGTCGGGCATGTCCGGGCAGTCTTACACCACAAAAGAGCCTAACCTCGTGTCTTATACGATTAATTACTCCTAATTAATCATCCCCCAATTTGAATTACTTTCCCTATTCAAATTATCAATCAATTAATGATGTCCATAATTGACTCAATTATGTCCATCCATTTATGGTATGTAAAATCATACCAATTTTCACCACAATTATATTTTATGCCTTTTAAGGCATTTATGCCAATTAAATATTAATATTATCCCCTTTTCCCCCACGTAGTATGTTTGTTCGTTCAACGTAAAAATATACGTTAGACTCGAATAGTCTAACTCATGAAAATAAAATAAAACATCGCAATATATACACATAATTAAAACATAGATCTAACATAGGGTGAACTTGCATATGTGAATGATGTTCTACATCTAAAACTTGCATAGGCCAAGATTACAACTTGCATAAACAACATATGTCATGGATCTAAATTTAAAGGTGTGAACTTGATGAGATAATGGCCACAAACTTGCAAAAACATCATGTATAACATAGATCCAAATCTAAAGGTGTGAACTTGATGAAATAATGGCCACAAACTTGCATAGACAACATATGTCAAAAACCTATATCTAAAGGGGTTAAACTTGCATAGGTAATAACATAACATGATTCATATCCAACTCATAAATTCACATATATGATTTATACATCGCAACAATGGTGTAAACTAATATCTAACATGTAAAGTATCATGTCATAGCCTAACTTTCAATTGAATTCTCACATAAACTAGGTGCCATAATCATGTAAGGTCACATATAATTCTACCCAAACTTGTATATGGTTCATGTTTGAATCAACATCTAAACTTTCCTACATATGATTTATCATATGAATCAATATCACAAACTAGCATAAGAAACATGACGATTTGATCGTATATAAAATTACAACATGGATGATAGCAACATAACTTTACATCGTAAATGATAGCATCATAACATAACATCATAGATATTTCAATCATAATCCTACAACATAATTACAACATGCAATCAATACTTCATATCACATCCATACAATCCGCGTTATAACTTAATCTAATTAAATTATTAATTATTTTGCTAAAACTATCGAACTCACAACTCAAAAGCAGTCTTGAGTTCTGAATTCTGATTTCTGGAGTTGAATTAGCGCTCCTTTGATGAAGATTCGCTGTTAGGGTTGAGTAGTTCTGATTTGGTTGTTGTTCTTCCTCTTAATTTTGGTGGCGGCTGCTCTAGGGTTCAAGACAACAGCATGACGGCCATAGTTTTAGTTTTAATTCTGATTTAGGGTTTGAGTCTATGGGTATTTTTATAGAGTTATGAATTAATTTAAGCCGTCGGATGTTCTTAGGGTCAATCAAAACCATTCAATCCAGATTAGAACTGTCCAGAAACCCTAATGACTCATTAACTAGTCAGAAATGACTCAGCACTGACTCACCGTTCGAACCAGATGGTTGTGCAGGTTTTCTCTCGGCCTAGGCGCACTTGGGAAGTGCGCCAATGCAAATTTGTACTGGCGCACTTCCCAAGTGCGCCAGTGCATTTTTTTAAAACTTCGTTCTTCCATATCTTCTTCAAACGGTATCCGTTTTACGCAAACTCGGACTTTATCTCAAGCAGAATTCCGAGACGAACGCAATGGAATGACCCATTTCCCTTAATTACCACATTTAAAATTAAGTATTCTTAAATTTAGTTAATCTGATTATTCGAAAATTCGGGGTGTTACATTCTCCCCTACTTAAAGGATTTCGTCCCCGAAATCTCCAAGTTAAGGAGAATGCATATCCTATCATCCAAACAACCATATACTCAACCATCAAACACGGGCATCTATTGTCCTTATAGAATTTCTAATGTTGTATGAACATATGCAAGAAGTGTGTGTATATGTTCCTTATCTAATGCAAAATCAGGCGGTCTTCTGATTCAGTTGACCTCCTTAATGCAAACCATGATAGTGCCATGCGTCCATTATGTATGCGAAAGAAACCTATCGATACATATTATTTCTACATGTGTGCACAACCATTCACCAAAATGCAACATCCATATGATGGTACAACCATTATTCATCCATTAACTTAAATATGTACACACATTTATATGCAATATGCAATATGAAGTGACTGAGCCGATCTAGTGCCTAATGTGTGTGTATACGCATCCACAGGAAACCACTAGCAAACACTTGCAACCATCAAACATAACATGTCTCAAACACATGTATACATCCATGGGTTTCCTATCTAAAGGTCAAAGATTCGGTTGATGGGATACAAACAAATGGTACAACTAAAACCAAAGCTCTGTCCCCATTTGACATCGGTTAAGAGAATAATTCCCTAAGTCTCAGCCCCGAAGACCGAAATCAACATCAGACTGCCACTCAGAAAATTACCCCCATTAAACAATGTCAAAACTGGAAATCTACTTCATGCTTCGAGTAGAAACTCCTATCCTTCAGAAATATTCAGATACTTACAGACTACTGGTACAGATCAGATTACAGAATGATTCTCAGAAAGCTAAGCATAACAGACCCTTGCGGGTTACAAGAAACTTTGGGGATCTTCCCACGACAAGTTAGAAACTTAACGACCCTCTACATAGAAAGCTGGTCCATTTAGAACCAACCCATAGCCCATAAACTTGAGCACACAAATGTTACATTCAAATTTTTGATGCCTAACACAGATAATTTCAAACCCCTACAAATCACTAACAATTGAGCCAAATCACAAATGGGGTTCGAAACAACTACGAGATCAGAAACAAGACGAGTATTAAAGTGCAGAGTATCAATTACAGAATCAAAATGCCAGAATCAGAAAGAGTTTTAACTCAATAATCAGATAAGGAAATTAAACCATCTTCAGAAATTTTTCTTATTTCTATCCTATCCACCAGCCTCGAGGGTATTCGCCTGTCCTCCAGAAGTAGGTCCTGCCTTATGCCCTTTCCTTGGGCAGTCCTTAATCAGATGTCCCGCTTCGCCACAGTTGAAGCAAGTGCCCTTCCTTTTCCTGCAATCCTTGTTCAGATGGGTCGAGCTTCCACAAGTAAAGCACTTCTTCTCCTTCCTATCTTCAGACTTCTCATCCTTCTTTTGTGTTTCCTTTTTGGGCCGCGTTTTCTTGTTCTGTGGTCCTTCGTGCTTTTCTTCTTTTTTCTCACTTTTGGCTTCCTCTTCATGCATTAACGCCATGTCAACCAATTTCTCGAAGGTAGCCCCCATGGGAATATGGGTCATAGCTAACCCATGAAGCGGCTCGTTTAATCCCTTAACAAATCTTAGAGCCTTCTTTTCTGGAGTATTCACTAAGTCTAAGCCAAACCTTGCCACTTGGTTGAATTTGTTGACGTACTCTTTCACCGATAGATTCCCTTTCTTCAGCGCCAAAAACCTTTCCATGTATAGATTCTCTTCAGCCCGCGAGAGGAACTTCGCCTCAAACCTCTGCCTAAAATGTGGCCATGTATCGATTGGACGTCCCCCATTAGTGACCTCCCACCAAAATGAGGCCTCATCTTTCATTAGCCAGGCAGCTAGCTGGACCTTTCTTCCATCATCCACTTCAAAGATTCCAAACAATTCTTCCACCTCCTTTAGCCAGTTATGAGCTTCAACAAATGTCTCCATCCCGTGAAAAGATTTTCCACCCATTACTCTAAAGTCCTTACATATCTTTGCGAAATTATCGACATAAGGAGGAGGAGGATCATTTGCTGGACCTGCAGCGGCGGCCCTAGCCTCAAGATATTGACGAAACCAACCGGGCACATGAACGCCCTCTGGTATCTCAGATGCTTCAGACATGCTGAAACGAAAAAGGAAAGATTCAATACAAAAAGGACTAAAGGAAAGATATATGGCTCTTGGGGTTATGCTTTCTAAAATATACTTTTCTCTTGAAAATACTTTCCTTAAAACATACGTTTGAAAGTACGTCTTCATAAAAATTGCTTTGAAAAATAGTTTCTCAAAATTCATATATGTTCTGGTAACCTTCAGCTCTGATACCACGTGTAACACCCCCACGTCCATTAATGTCACTCACAAAGGGAATGCATTAACTTCAATGGAGCGTTTTAAGTAAGTATAGAACAGAAAATCACAACAAGACAGATATAAGCAGTACTTGAAAATTTAAAACTTTATTTCATTGCAACGGATAAACCCATAAGTTTGATTACATCATCAAAAACCATAAACTAAAGTCAAGTACATCATATCCATCTTGATAAAACAAAGTACATAAACTGAAAGACATAATCCCCCAACATCAAAATAGCCATAAATAAAGAGAAGCTGAACTTTACTTCAGCGATCCAAGCAATCTTCTAAAAGCAGTCCAAAATCAAGCTCCACTGGTGCTAGTTCCAACCTGAGCACCTGGGGGGAGGAAAGAGAGGGAAAAAGGGGGGTCCGACATAAAGTCTGGCGAGTGCGATAACTCTAACAATATAATTAACAAAGTAACTAGGCTAAGGCATAAGTTGGAAAGTAAGGAAATGACCTTGAACCATTGAGTATGACAGAGTAAACAAGGAAACAATATGAACAACTATAACGTTAAAGGCACACCTAAACCACTACAAGATAATTACTATACTGCACGACCACAAGTATAATAGGATTAGGTGTTACCCTAATGTTTAAACTAAAATAGGATCGAAACAGAATAATCTATACAGAAACAGAATGCTAGTAATGGGCCTTTACCACCCCAACATACAGAAGGTACAGAAGTAGAATACTAATAATGGGCCTTTGCCACCCAACTAATGGGCCTTTACCACCCCAACAGACAGAAGGTACGGAAACAGAACCTGAAATGGAATCAGAGATGGAAACAAAATAATCCCTACGGAAACAGAATGTAGAATTACGTGTACACTAGTAATGGGCCTTTACCACCCCAACAGACGGTACCACGCAGAAACAGACAGGTGTTGCCACCCAACAGAAACAGACAGAACTAAGTGTACCCTAAGTCATACCCTCAAGCGATCGGCTCCCTAACTCGTAGATACCCGTGCTGGTCCCACAGTGGGGTGTATCACTCCCCAAAGTGGCAACCTGATACTACCAGAGATGCACGGCTTATACCTACACGATGCAACAACGTCTTACCTACCAGCCCAGGCCCACACACGCACATGAACCCGTTGGACTTGTGTTGCCACCGCTCACCCGTTTTGGCCTCTTACAGTCAAGCCCAGTACGTGTGTCCCGTCCTCGACTTAGGTCGAGCCCACAGAGATACTTATGGGTTACTGGTTGAAACGGGCCCCCATGATTTGATACAAGCTATCCACCTAAGCTTGGTCCCCTATAGTATTTCCCTCTTAACCCACTTCTTATTCATGTTTCAATTACATGCTTCAATTTTTGGTTAAGTATTTTTAATCGTATTTCAAATGCCACCCAAGGCACCCACTAGATCCCACATGCCACCCAAGGGACCCACTTAACCTCCTCATGTCCTACTACATGTTTATCTGGTTAAGTGTTTCTTAATTCATTAAGACCGTAACCTCATAAATACCTTTCACATTAGACTGGCATTTGTGGCAGCTGGATTTGCTGGGCGGGTCCGGGCAGTCTTACACCACAAAAGAGCCTAACCTCGTATCTTTACAATTGTTACGTATTAAGTTTGTGCCTAAGACCTCTCATATTGGACTGGCATTTGTGGCAGCTGGATTTGCCGAGCGGGTCCGGGTAGTCTTACACCACAAAAGAGCCTAACCTCATGTATTAGACGATTAATTACTCCTAATTAATCATCCCCCAATTTGAATTACTTTCCCTATTCAAATTATCAATCAATTAATGATGTCCATAATTGACTCAATTATGTCCATCCATTTATGGTATGTAAAATCATACCAATTTTCACAACAATTATATTTTATGCCTTTTAAGGCATTTATGCCAATTAATATTAATATTATCCCCTTTTCCCCCACGTTGTATGTTTGTTCGTTCAACGTAAAAATATACGTTAGACTCGAATAGTCTAACTCATGAAAATAAAAGAAAACATCGCAATATATACACATAATTAAAACATAGATCTAACATAGGGGTGAACTTGCATATGTGAATGATGTTCTACATCTAAAACTTGCATAGGCCAAGATTACAACTTGCATAAACAACATATGTCATGGATCCAAATTTAAAGGTGTGAACTTGATGAGATAATGGCCACAAACTTGCATAAACATCATGTATAACATAGATCCAAATCTAAAGGTGTGAACTTGATGAAATAATGGCCACAAATTTGCATAGACGTCATAAACCTATATCTAAAGGGGTTAAACTTGCATAGGTAATAACATAACATGATTCATATCCAACTCATAAATTCACATATGTGATTTATACATCGCAACAATGGTGTAAACTAATATCTAACATGTAAAGTATCATGTCATAGCCTAACTTTCAATTGAATTCTCACATAAACTAGGTGCCATAATCATGTAAGGTCACATATAATTCTACCCAAACTTGTATATGGTTCATGTTTGAATCAACATCTAAACTTTCCTACATATGATTTATCATATGAATCAATATCACAAACTAGCATAAGAAACATTACAATTTGATCGTATATAAAATTACAACATGGATGATAGCAACATAACTTTACATCGTAAATGATAGCATCATAACATAACATCGTAGATATTTCAATCATAATCCTAAAACATAATTACAACATGCAATCAATACTTCATATCACATCCATACAATCCGCGTTATAACTTAATCTAATTAAATTACTAATTATTTTGCTAAAACTATCGAATTCACAACTCAAAAGCAGTCTTGAGTTCTGAATTCTGATTTCTGGAGTTGAATTAGCGCTCCTTTGATGAAGATTCGCTGTTAGGGTTAAGTAGTTCTGATTTGGTTGTTGTTCTTCCTCTTAATTTTGGTGGTGGCTGCTCTAGGGTTCAAGACAACAGCATGACGGCCATAGTTTTAGTTTTAATTCTGATTTAGGGTTTGAGTCTATGGGTCTTTTTATAGAGTTATGAATTAATTTAAGCCGTCGGATGTTCTTAGGGTCAATCAAAACCATTCAGTCCAGATTAGAACTGTCTAGAAACCCTAATGACTCATTAACTAGTCAGAAATGACTCAGCACTGACTCACCGTTCGAACCAGATGGCTGTGCGGGTTTTCTCTCGGCCTGGGCGCACTTGGGAAGTGCGCCAATGCAAATTTGTACTGGCGCACTTCCCAAGTGCGCCAGTGCATTTTTTTTTCAAACTTCGTTCGTCCATATCTTCTTCATACGGTATCCGTTTTACGCAAACTCGGGCTCTATCTCAAGCAGAATTCCGAGACGAACGCAATGGAATGACCCGTTTCCCTTAATTCCCACATTTGAAATTAAGTATTCTTAAATTTAGTTATTCTGATTATTCGAAAATTCGGGGTGTTACAACACTTGTTCCCATTTCCAGAATTTCTAATGGTTGTAACAAACCACTAGGCTTCTTTTGCTCAGCTTTAACTAGCTGGCAATTCATGCATTTGGATATAAACTTCCCAATGTCTCTTTTCATCCCTTCCCAGTAGTAGGTCTGCTTCATTTCTCGGTACATCTTGTTACCACCGGGGTGTATAGTCAATTTTGAGTGATGACATTCTCTAAGCACTTCATCTCTCAATCCATTGACATTGGGTACAACTAGTCTTTCATTCTTTCTAAGCCATCCATCTCAATCAAGCCCATACTTTTTCATCCCCTCGTCAATACCCATCTCTAACTTGGAGATGATTTCTAATAGGTTAGGATCGTCCCTCTTACTGGAACCAATCCGCTCAATCAAAGTGGGTCTGATCGTCAAATTTGCTAAAATTTCTGGATCCAATTCGCACTTTGGTCTGAAATCATATCCAGCGATGTACTCCAGTTGCTTCCATTCCAGAAACATAGCCCCTAAACTGGCATGTCTTCTACTCAATGCATCAGCTACCTCATTCCCCTTTTCGGGTGTGTATGCGATATCGAAATCATAGGAAGCCAAGAATTCTAACCATCTTTGCTGTCGGAGATTTAGATCCTTTTGAGAGAAAAGATACTTTAATGATTTATGATCGGTAAACAACTCGAATCATTCTCCCAAGAGATAATGTCTCCACATCTTCAACGCGAACACGATCACTGCCAATTCCAAATCATGGGTAGGGTATCTTTTCTCGTGCGGTTTCAGTTGCCGACTTGCATAAGCCACCACCATACCTCCTTGCATCAATACAGCACCTAGCCCTGTGCCACATGCATCCGTATATACTGTCATCTCTTCATTCCCCTTAAGAATGACTAACACTGGTGTGCGCGTCAACTTTTCCTTTAGACTCTTGAATGCATTCTCGCACTTTTCGTCCCAGACGAAAGCTTGATTCTTCTTGGTCAATTGAGTCAACGGTGCTGCTATCTTGGAGAAATATTGGATAAACTTACGATAATATCCAGCTAATCCCAAGAAACTTCTTATGTCCGTTGCATTCTTGGGTGTAGACCAATCTTGTACCGTAGCCACCTTCGCAGGGTCCATGGCAATACCATTTTCTGAAACAATATGGCCCAAGAATCTCACTTCCCTTCTCCAGAAGTGACACTTAGAAAACTTTGCTTTCAATTGGTGTTTTCTTAACACCTCCATCACTATCCTCAAATGTTCCTTGTGTTCTTCCTCTGTCCTCGAGTAGACCAAAATATCATCCACGAACACAAGGACAAACTTATTCAACTGATCTTTGAATACCCTATTCATAAGATCCACAAAATATGATGGGGCATTGGTCAGCCCGAATGGCATGACCAACCACTCATAAAATCCAGACGGCGTCCAAAACGCCGTTTTAGCTATACTCTCAGCTTCCACTCTAAGCTGATGAAAACCCGTCGTGAGATCCAACTGAGAAAATACTCTCGTGCCACTCAGCTGATCAAACAAATCATCTATCCGCGGTAGAGGATACTTGTTCTTCCTCGTCACCTTATTCAACTCGCAGTAGTCTACACACAAACGAAGGGAACCATCCGCCTTGGTAGCAAACACAACTGGTGCTCCCCATTCAGAAACACTCCTTCTGATAAATCCCTTCTTCAAAAGATCACTGACTTGCACCCCGAGCTCTCGCTGCTCCCTTGCATAAAACGAAGTGGCATCACTATAGGTTTGGCATCTTTCACCAAATCAATACGGAACTCAATCTCTCGATGTGGTGGAAGCCCGGTCACTTCCTCGAAGACGTCCGGATACTGGCCAACCACGGGCAAACTTGACAACTCACTATGCGGGATGTCGAGGGAATTTAGAAAACTAGCCATTACCCCATCACTAGGTAGACCACCAAACACTACCCTCTGCCCATCATCCGCTCTAGCTGTCACCAAAAAGCCCTCACAGTCTACCACCACCCTGTATCTTTAGAGCCAATCGACTCCCAAAATAATGCCAAACCCAGTAAAGCCCAAAACAAAGCAATCACAAACAAACATGCATCCATGACTCAATAAGACAACATTACAACAAATCATGTTAAGGCTAGTCGAACCACCAATCGGGTTCGTCACTACTAAAGGTCTATCGATAATCTCAGGCTCCAATCCCAACCTATCTACCAGGTCACTAGATATGAAAGAACTGGAAGCTACGGTATCAAACAAAACTCTAACAGGAACATCATAAACAGAAAGCATACCTTGAATAACAACATTCTTTCCCTTCTCCGCCACAGTTGGGGCATTCGACGAAGAAGGAATAGCATTAAGGGCATATGCTTTCACCATCTACTTTTCTTTAGGGGGTTGCGGACATTTGTCCTTGTGATGTCCCACTTGGCCACAGTTGAAGCACTTCCTTTACGCTGGCTTGGCCCGACAATTACTAGCATAATGGCCCTTCTTACCACAGCTGAAACACTCAACATATTTCTTATCCTTTTTCTTCTGGCCATCCTTAGTCTGATTCTGCTTTCTATTATTCTGAGAACCATTCTTGCCTCCACCGCTTGCTTGCGGCTTTGGCTCCTCTGTAGATGCAACCTCAGTCTTCGACTTAGGGTAAAGACTTTCTGACCTCAATGCTTTTCCCACAATCGATTCAAACGTCTCATCGATGTGGTTAATAAGCCTTTCCTCCAAATACTGATCCAAGCCAGTTATGAACTTCTCGTTCTTCTTCTCGGCAGTATCTATTAGGGATAACCCATATTTCGACAAAGTGTCGAATTCGGCAATATACTCCGAGACAGCCCTGCCATTTTTCTTAAGCTCCAAGAACTTCTTAAACAGCACTGACTTCTGAGCAGCTGGAATGAACTTATCGCTAAAGCGAACCTTAAACTGATCCCAAGTAATCCGATCTTCGGGAGTAGCTGCCTTTGTAGCATTCCACCAATTCATTGCCCGTCCTTGCAGCTGACGGGATGCTAGTCTTCTCTTCATCGCATCCTTGATACCCAAATCTTCGAAGATACGCTCGCAGCTATCCAACCAATCCTGAACATCTGTAGCCGACTCCGTTCCATGGAGCGGCTTCCCACCAAGACTAGTATAATCCTTATTCAGCTTGGCGAAATCGGCCCTAGGCGCTTGCACTATTGGACCACCACCATTACCACCATTGGGAGCTGCCCTCTGCACATCCGTAAGCATCTCTCTCATGAGGTCAGTAAACATCGTCCTCATGTCAGTAGCTTTCCCATTATTCGCTCCCCTACCGGCACCTCTTGCGTATCGGCTCATCGTTCAATCTGTAAAGAGAAACGATTAACCATCTCCATGGTGGTACTAGTGCAGTGCGACTTCATCCTTAGCTATACTAATCATATATATATATCTTTTGAAAACAAAAATAATCACAAATACGCGCTCTCATATACGTATACTATCTCTCTCTGATAACTTCCCTAGGTTAACTACGCAACCTAGAGCTCTGATACCAAGTGTGACAGCCCACCCCGCACCAGCCTGCATTTCCTCCAAAGGTGCGCTGTACACATGCCCGACTAGCATGGAACGGTCGCCAAAGAAAGGAAAGAAGAGAATGAACTAATCAAGAACCTGTAGAATGTCTCAAAGCGCATGGAACAAAATATAATAATAATATACTTGACATAAAATAGGTGAGACAGTGCATAAGCTGATAACTAAAACCAACATCAACATCATCATCATCATCAGAGCAGCGGAAATCCAAATACAGCTTAGTACAACTTTCCAAATTACTGTCTCTAAACAAAAGAAAGAAAGGTACACCACTAATGCCCAAAGTAGTGACCACCGCAACATAGGGAGAATATCTATATATATGTATCATACGTGGAAGCCTCCTGCTCGTCTCTGGATCAACTACTCGTGCATACCCAGCTAACCTGTCTCTAGTCTGCTCGTGAGAGCACCCAGAGTAATAAGAAGAGACATAAAACTCTGGGTCAGACAAAAAGTCTGGTATGAGCGATAAGCAGCTAAACAGAACAATAAAAGTTATACTAAACCATACCTGAACCTGGACCTGCAACCAAGAGTTAGCACTACATACTGTACAATACTCTAAGGTGCCACTGAACAGATGGTGTAAAGATAACGGGGGTAGGGGTGTGCATGTCATAATGATGGCAAACAAATCAACCATAACAACAATCCTCACATCTCTCACTCAGTGCGTAAAGTATACGATGTCCACCACTGTCAATCACTAGACCCATCGAAGTAGTGACGGAGTTCGACTTGTACAACTACTGCTACTACCAAGCTTACCACATGGAGTCATGACTAAATCTTTACAAATAACCCCCACTTCATTGGTCTATAGCTCTTTAGTCGTACCTAGGCCACTGTGGCCCTGAATTCATTCACGTACTCCCTACACATAGTGATTCAAAGTTACAGACATCGACAACCCCTTAGCACACGTCCCGCAGCGAAGCCCAATCATGAAGCTCACTCATTGGTTCCCAACTGGATCCTGAGTCAAAGCTCCACATTTGGACTTCCCTTGCATCTCGGGTTTTGGTCGAATTGGAGTTGGTCTTCAAAAGAATTGTCGCGTAGTAGTAATAGCACACGTACGGTTCGGTTCGGTGTTCCCCTTCTAGCTCGGTTCGGTGTACCCCTGCTCCATCGGTTCGGTTCGGTGTTCCCCTTCTAACTCGGTTCGGTTCGGTGTACCATTGCTCCATCGGTTCAGTTTAGGTTCCTGGCCACGGTCCGATCCACTTCCTCATTCTCTTCCGCTCCGATCCCCTTTGGTCTCTTCGATCCGATCCCCTTTGGTCTCTCCGATCCCCTGCCCAACTCCAACTCTAAGCAAACGACCTTCCTTCTCGCCAAGCCCCTTATGCTAAGTTCCAATCCGAATCAGGTCCTCTTGCCCAGTTCTCCTATCCGATCCGAGCCCAATGATCCGATCCGGTTTGAAACCATGCATATTTCCTGCAACTTTCCAGCGACTGTTTTACGCCATTCGACGGCGTTTTCGACCAATCTATCACTTCTAGACAATCACAAAGCATACCATACATTCATAGCAACATGTATAATCATTCACAAACACCAAAACAATAATTTGGTAGGTTAAAACAGATCTAACATAGCCAAAATCCCATATTTTCCCATAAGCATGTTTAGGTATAATTAATCATAGGATTAACAAAACTTAACCAAATTAACCAAATTTTCTAACAGAGGCCTAAAACATTATTTCGAATTTTATAAATATTTTTCCAGAATTTATTAATGTATAAATTCGCTAATCTTCACTAATTACCCTCAATTAACCGTAATTAGTGCAAAACTATGCAAATCACTCACCTTAGCCACAAATAAAACCCCAAAACTAAAATATTCTTCAATTTGGCGCTGTTCTCAATCTTACACAGCAGCTCTACCTCGATTCTCATGCTAATCCGCCTTAATTTGATATAGCTTAAACCAAAGCTTGATTAAGAGGTGATTAGAGGTGTATTTAGATGTTGGAGGCCATTACTAGGTTGAAGAGAGAGTTTGTGGCGGCTAGAAAATGAGTGGAAAACCGAAATCCTAACCCTAGCAGCCCTCAAATACCTCTAATAACGAAATCCCCCATTGGGCCTAGCTGTTAATCACCCGGTTAAGCCCAATTAAGCTGTTTTTCACTATCTGAAAACTTTTTTCAGCCATATCTCCCAAACGGTGAGTCCGTTTGGCTAATGTGACCACTCTACGGAATTGTAAACCATCAAACGAATCTAACGGAAGTGATTTCAGGTCAAAATTCCTTTCCAATCAAAAGTTATGGCCAAAACAGTATCAGTTAGGGGCAAAACAGTCATTTAAAAATCGGGAAAAATCAGGAACATGGGAAATGACTTCAATAGTCGTCTCCCAAAGTCACATGACCATACGACTTCGTATGTGAAAGAAAGAAATATTCTACGATCCTTCGATGCGTAGAATGCGGGTCGTTACAACGGCTCACAAGGACACACCGACTTTTATTTCCTTGATTTCATGGCTACAAGGACACACCAATTCCTCTTTGATTCAACACAAACAATGTTTACTTATCCCAAGCAATTACAAACAGCCTTATACCTCTTCAATAGCACTTGATTCAGAGAGTAGAGAGTGTAGAGAGATGAAGTTTGATCAAAACAGAATTGAATTCTACAGAGTATATGTGTAAAAACCATAAAAATGATTAAGAATAATGGTGTAGGGAAAGAGGATGAAGTTAGAGAAGAAGAGATGATAAAAAAATTCGGTTTTAACCCCTTTTTATATAATATGAAAGGTTGCAACGGTTCTGAATCGTTTCAAATAGTGAAATGATGCTTCCTTTCAAAATTGAAAAAAATGGCAGTTGTATGTCGACATGGTGTTTTTGGTATGTCGACATACCTTTTATATTTTCGATTTTTAAAGCATTTTTTCAAGTGTTTTGATATGAAAATAATTCTGGAAATTCTTAAGTAAAAATCCAGTGTTGTAAATTAATATTATAGGATAGAAAAACATATGAAAACGTAAATTTAAACTATCTAAATATATTTATAAAATTATAAGGTTTTAAAGTATATAAAGTATAAATATAAAGTATATACATATGTAAAACTTAAGTTTGAAAAACAAAGAAGAATAGAAACAAACAGAAAAATAAAATAGAGAGGATTGAGGATAGAATTGAAAATTTGAAAATTAGAATTAGAATTTGGACCTGGAGTGCTATTTGGAGTTTTACAAAATCTAGACTCTATAACTATATTAATCTTGAACTCTTGAAATCTTGATTACTCATGAGTCTTGAAATTTCTTTGATCTTTGAATCTCTATCATCTATAAAACTGTACAGTCTTCAGTAATATTTCCTGTATATAATTCCTGCACATATATATATATTCTATACAAAAAGTGTTAGTATATATTTTATAATCAATGATAATTGAAATAAGGTTGTTGAAATGACACAAACTCGCCCTTACGGGAAAGTCCGGATTGAGTTGAGAACACGACAATTCAGAACACAAACAGAGAACATTTCATTGCTTATTACAACAATTACATCAGAGTACAAGAATATAACAGAGTATGAATAAATAATATACATTTGATAAATATCAGAGATTTAAAATTACAATGCAACGGAAAAATAATACATAACACAACTGAAAGTAATACACGGATACTGTAACAACCCGGAAGTGCGAGCCAGTTTAAAATTTTTATTTTGGCAATTTTAGTGAATTTTGAATATTTAAAATAGATTATTTTAAATTTTAGTGAATTTTGGATCCGTGATGTCAAATTATTGCTAGATTCCAAATTTCATAATTTTTCGAATCAATATGTGAGCGTGGTAATTGAAAACGCGTTTGACCAGTTTTAGTTGATTTTAATCGACTGGAAAATGGCCATTTTTCAAACGGTCTCAGAATATGACGAAACTAGTTTTGTTAGGACCGTATCGTCAATACGAATCTAGAAAATATTTTCTGGAATTTTTAGAGGCTGTATGTGGCCCCGGTAAATTGAAATGCGCGTTCAAATTCAATATATAGAGTTGTATGTTGATTTTGACGAAAACGGATCGAAACGATCGAATCAGCTTACGATACATATCCCATTGTGTTCGGAATGGGGGTAATTATGTATGGACGACAGGCGGTGGATCTCGTTTTGAGTTCGAAAATAAAAGTTGCTTTTTGAAATCAATAAATATATATATATATATATATATATGTATATATATTTTCATATAAACCCCCCCCTCTCCTTTTCGTTATTCAGAAAAGAAAAAAGAAAAAAAAGGAAAAAAACAAAAACAAAACCCGTCGATATCGCGCCCCCTCCCCCTTTGGCCGACCGTCGCCGCGTCCAGGGAGCCGCCGCCGCCTCCCTCCGATCTTCACCTCTCCCTTCTTCCCTTCTCCTCCCTCGCGACACCGCAGCCCCCCCTGCCCTGTAGCCGCCACCACCCAAAACCCTAGCCCCCTGGCCACCGTTCGAACCCCTTCCGCCGCCTAGACACCTCCGCCGCCACCTCTGGAGACCCACCGCCGATCCTCAGCCCCAAACCCCCTCCCCAAGCCGCTGTAAGTTTTTTTTTATTTACTTTGTTTTTATTATTTTTATTTATGTGGTGTAACTAAAAATAATATTCTCAACTGAAATAACCTTGTCGTAAAGGTATTCGATCTATATGTATGAGCATTGAAGTTATTTTCAGTTTTAGAATTACAAAAAAATTGGATTTTTACTTAGGGGAAATATTAAAAATATGATTTTTATAAAGTAACAATGTAAAAATATAATCTTTTATATTGTAGAAGGATAAAAATATGATTTTTACATTATAGAAGTGTTAAAAAATTGATCTTTATATATGTAGTGAATCAAAAATATGACCTTCATATAGTGGAAGATATAAAAATACTATTTTTATGTAATAGTGTATTGAAAATATAATTTCTATAAAACAGAAAATAAAATCTTTATATTTGAAAAGGCGAAGTCTTTATGTAGAGAATAACGATGTAAAAATAGAATTTTTATCTATATAGTAGCGATGTAAAAATATAATCTTTATTATATGAATAGCGATGTAAAAATAGAATTTTTATCTATATAATAGCGATGTAAAAATAGAATTTTTATTTATATAATAGCGATGTAAAAATAGATTTTTTATCTATATAGTAGCGATGTAAAAATAGAATTTTTATCTATATAGTAACGATGTAAAAATATGAATTTTATATACATAGCAACAATATAAAAATGTGATTTTTATATATGTAGTGGCTACGGGCAACAAAAGTGACAAAAGGCGAGAACGGCAATGATTCCCTACATTGGAAGAGTCGTGGTATTGGATTAGCTATCGGTGAGAAATTCTCACTCAAATTTCTTTTTCTAGTTATATATATATATACTAGGATGCAGACGGTGCTTAGCAGCACCCGACACCCGTCATCTACAGACCATGGATGGCTTGTTTGTTTGATTGATGTATTGTGAAAATTGTTTGTGATGTTGATGTGAAATCGATAATAAATTGTTAATGTGTTGAAATGAATTATTTGGTCGTTAAAAATATAATTTTAACGTGAATGTGAATAAATAAATATTCATTTACAAAGCGGACGGTTTTTTTATGTACACCTATTTAAAGGACATTGATCGGGACGATAAATTTTACACATCGCCCAACTTCACAAATAAAATCTGTGTTTGTTGATTTGAAACCCCACACGAGTATTGGGATAAAATACGGCATACACTAATCCCAGTAATTAGTTATATGTCGATTGATTGATTGACAGGCTGTTATAAGCGTCAGATATCTATATTTGATGCTTATACAGAGTAGTGCACTTTGGATGAGGGTTGATTATTTATCGTTGCTATCATATACATGTGTTGTATGGAATCCATGTAATTAACATTATATTGTAATTGATTGGGCCTCATTCCAATTTAGAAAATAAAGAATATTAGAAAATAAAGGTTCATGTGTTGACAGTACTCATCCGTTGAGATCAGTCATGTGTTGAACGAAATATTTTAACAATAAAATTTACATCTTTAACATTATAAAATGAAGGTTCATGTGTTGACCGTACTCATCCGTTGAGATTAGTCATGTGTTGAACGAAATATTTTAACAATAAGATTTACATCTTTATTATATATAAAATTAAAAACTAACTGGAAAATAGATAAGATGAGTGGTCTCCTGGAGATTGATCTAATGTTGGTTCCGGCCTTCGGGGTTAATATTTAGGGAATCGTTCTCTTACTAATTTACGGTTGGAGTCTGATTTAAATCAAACGATAGATACCATAATTTTTATAAAATATATTGAATACCAAAAATAGTCACACGTGGACAGTACTCATTCGTTGAGATTAGTCATGTGTTGACAAAAATATAGATTCACGTATTGAATAGAATAAATATTCATTTGTTGAATAGAATAACAAAATTATTGGAATATATAAAGCCGTGTTGAATAGAGATACGCTATTTTGACGCGAACGATATTTATATCGATTATATTCGTTTTATAATGAATATTGGAAAGAGGTTTAAAAATCGAATATTTAGAAAAACGAATTTGAATTGAATAGAAATCGAATTCGAATTGAATTGAATATAGAATGAATTGAAATTTGAATTGAATTGGAAATGAAGGTTGAAATTGTTTTAGAAACAAATTTGAAACTATTTATAAAATTCATTTTAAATAGAAATAGACGAAATATATATTATATATATATAATATAATGGCCTGAATAGAACGCGCCGCGCCGCGGCAGTTCGTGAATTTCGACCATTGACTTCGAACGGATATTACGGGAGATCCGACCGTCGGATTCTCCTAAAACCGGAACCGTTGGGTTCGTATCGAAAAGGGCTTTCTAACGAATATTATAAATTTGAAATCTAACGGTTGGATTTGGAGATACGTCCAAATCAAATTTGGAAAAGGTCGCTGTATGTAACGACCCGCCCTATACTAGCTGACATTTCCTCCGAAAGTGCGCTGTACACATGTCTAACTAGCACGGAACGGTCGTCGGAAGGAAAGAAAGAAGGTGAAGAACTAACACAGAACCTGTAGAATGTCTCACAGCGCATGGAATAAAATATAATAATCACATAACTTTGACATAAAACAGGCGAGACAGTGCATAAACTGAAAAACTAAATCATGTCTAACATGGCAGCGGAAATCCAAAATACAGCTTATGATCCAACATCCTTATTACAACTTCAAAAATACTGTCTCTAAACAAAAGAAAGGAAAAGGTACACTACTAATGCCCAAGCAGTGACCATCGATAACATAGGGAGATAATACATAAATATCATACGTGGAAGCCTCCTGCTCGTCTCCAGTACAGCTACCCGTGCATCCACCTAACCTGTCTCTAGTCTGCTCGTGTGAGCACCCAGAGTAATAAGAAGAGACATAAAACTCTGGGTCAGACATAAAGTCTGGTATGAGCGATAAGCATCTAAACAGAATAATAACAGGTATAATCCAATCATACCTGAACCTGGACCTGCAACCAAAGAGTTAGCACTACATACTGTACAACACTCTAAGGTGCCCTTTCAAATGGTGTAAAGATAACGGGGGTGGGGGTGTGCATGTCATAGTGATGTCAAACAATTAAGCATAGCAATCATCCTCACATCCCTCACTCAGTGCGTAAAGCATACGATATCCACTACTTTGGTCACCTAATACTTTGGGCCATGGCGGAATCCAATCCTGTGTAACTATCACTACAAGCCCACTATCCATCTCTCAGTGGTGAACCAAAGTTATGAATACCGACAACTCCTTAGCACACGTCCCACAGCAAAGCCCAACTATGAAGTGAACTCATTGGTTCCCAACTGGATCCTAAGCTCTAACTTCCCATATTGGACTACCTTTGCATCTCGGGTTATTGGTCAATACTGGGTCGGGTCGGGTTCCTTCTCAAGCCATCGGTTCGGGTCGGGTGTCCTTCATCTGTTCGGGTCGGGTCTTCTCCTGGTGCGGTTCGGGTCGGGTCTTCTCCTAGTGCGGTTCGGGTCGGTTGTCCTCCATCGGTTCGGTTCGGGTGCTTTACCTCGGGTCGGGTCGGGTGTCATCTCCCCTCCAGCTCATGCCTCCGTTCCGATCCGTGCCCTCGTCCTTCACATGCTCCTATCCGATCCATCCTCATGCCTTCACTCCGATCCGTCCTCCTCGATCCGATTCGTCCTCCTCGATCCGATCCGTCCTCCTCGATCCGATCCGATCCCAGTTCAGCTAGCGTGGCCTTCCTTTTTGCCATTTTCCCCCAAGTGTTGGGTTCCGATCCGATCGGATTCTTTGCTCAGTTCAACATATCCGATCCGAGCCCTATGTCTGATCCGATCCGAACCCTACACTGTTTTCTGAGACTGTTCCAGCAAGTGTTTACGCCATTCGACGACGTTTTCGACCATTCTAACTATTGAAATCAATCACAAAGCATTTCATACAGTCATAGCAACATGCATAATCAACCACAAACACCAAAACAGCAATATGATAGGTTAAAACGGATCAAACATACCCAAAAATCCATATTTTCCCCTTAAGCATGTTAAGAACAACTAATGATAGGATTAGTAAAACTTAACCAAGTTAGCCAAATTTTCTAACAGAGGTCTAAAACAATATTTATGAATTTCTGAATATTTTTCCAGAATTTTATCACGCTTAATTTCGCTAATTAACACTAATCACCCCTTAATCCCCTAAATTCCGGGATTAACAAAATTAGTCCAAATTAACCCAAATTCATATCAGAGGCATAAAATGATGTTTTAGAATTTTGGAATTTTTCTAGATTTTTCTGAGCCATAATTTCGCTAATCTTCGCTAATTACCCTAATTAGCCGTAATTAGTGAAAAAACTAAGCAAATCGCTCACCTTTGGCACAATTAAACTTTCAGAACTGAAACTCCTCTGATATAGATCCAATCTCTATGTGTTCCAGCAACTCTCTCTCTCTCTGATTTGGTGCTAATCCCCTTTGGTTTGATGTAGTTTTGCTTAATCTTTGATTAGAAAGTGATTAGAGGTGATTTGGAGTGAAATTAGAAGGTGGAGGCCATGGCTATACTTGAAGGAATGTCTTAGGCGGCTGGAAAATGAAGTAAAAACCGAAATCATAACCCTAGCAGCCCCTAAGTACCACTAATCCCGAAATCCCCCTTTGGGCCTAGCTGCTAATTACCCGGTTAAGTCCAATTAGCTGAAAATAACCCTTTAAACATTAATTTAGTCATATCTCCCAAACGGTAAGTCCGTTTGGCTATTATGACCACTCTACGGAAAGAGAAACCATCATCCGGAGCTAATGGAAGTGGTTTCAGATCAAAATTCCTTTCCAATCAAAAGTTATGGACGAAACAAGATCAACTAGGGGCAAAACGGTCATTTAAAAATTGGCAAAAATCATGAACATGGGAAATGACCCCACTAGTCGTTTCCCAAAAGTACACGACCATACGACTTACCTAGAAAAAGAAATAAATATTCTACGATCCTAGATGCGTAGAATGTGGGTTGTTACACTATAAGTGCAGTTCGATGGCTGTTGATGGAAATCGACTGTACGGGCCTTGATAAAATTATTAAAAATAGTAATAATTTGTGTAAAATCATAAGAAATGATTTGGGAAAAATTGGGATGAAAAACTCCATATTTGAAAAGATAAAAATAGATTTTTATCGAAATGAACTAGTTTTGAACTAAAATTAAAACCCATTTATTTTTAAATAAATAAATTGGATTTGAAATAGGTTTTAAATAGAATTGATTTGTGGGTTTATCGTGAAGGGTGTTTTAAATAACACTTGTTCTTTAACCCGATAATAAATAGAATGTGATTTGGGTTTATCGTGAACTGTGTTTTAAATGACATTAGTTCTTTAACCCAGAAAAGGAAGTTTTAATGAATCTGCAATTGGATTGAAATGTGAATTAATAATTTAAATTATCCAATTAGGAAAATGAGCGAGAATGGGGTATCACCAGTTTTGCTCCAAGCGATAGTTAAATCTTTAATTAGATTTGAACGTGGAATGGTAATTAATTTTACCGATAACACTGTGGTGTTAGATATGGAGTATTACCAGTTTTGCTTCATGGGATGAATAGGTTGGGATTGGGAAATAAAATAAATAATTACTTCGGTGTGGTTTGCTAATCCCGACTACTTTGGAAAACCATAATTTGGTTTGAAATGACATCCAAAGGAAGATTAAAGAATAAATTTAAAGAATTTATCTTGGATAAAATTAATGGGAACTTTCCCTAAGAATGTGAAATTTAGAAACTAGTTGTAGGTTAGTTAAGAAGAATGGTTTCCTGGGTATTGATATGATGTTGGTTTCGGCCTTCGGGGTTAATATTTGGGGAATTGCTCTCTTACTGATTTACGGTTAGTGACTAATGAATTGGAATGAGGCGTATGTTGTGTTTGTGTAGCATTTGTTTATAATATACGCGGGTTGTTCGGAAAGGCCGGGTTTATACCCATTCTGAATAACAGATTCGACGATAAGTCGAAGATGATGACGGTGGTCGAAGACCGGAAGTCTTCACATCGTTTGGATAATTACTGATGATCTTGATTGGGGTGTACACCCAAGATGAGGGAATCAGTTGGTGGTCGTCCAAACGTACTTGGAGATCGATGGATATGCGAGGAAAGCGCCTCCGGTTTCGTTCAGACCCAGAACGAACTTGTAAATGGATTGTGTGTCTGACATGGGATTTTATTATGTGTTGATTGATTTCTGTTAAATATATATCTGTTTGGCGGCGGAGAATTTATTCTCTTGCTTAACGCCCTTCTCTGAGACGTACGAGCTTAGAGGTTATATATCGATAGATATCAATCGCATGGCATGAATTGTTGGATCTAGATTAACCCTAGAGGGGGGTGAATAGGGTTTTTCACAGTTTTTAACTGAATTAAAAATCTAACGAGATATATAATAATAAACAGATCAAAGAATATAGCAGAAACAGAAATACAGAAAATAAATCACACACAGATATACCCAGCTTCGGCAAAACCCTGCCTACTGCTGCATTTCTAAGGTTTCTACTAGGTGATAGAACAGATCCCGCATACAAGACCATGTACACTCGCAAACCCTGCTCCTATTCTAACCCTACGCTCAAAACTCTAGACTGGTCGATATCCCCCTCGATCAGATTTTCTCGAATTACAACGCTGTAATCCGTAACCCAGATTTTACAGACTCTGAAACTGACAGTCAATACCCTGACTGATTCACTCTAGTTTATACAGACACTAGAAAACTGTTCAGATGATTTTTACAAAGCAAATAAAACAATACAAGTTTAAACCCAAACTCAAAAACCCTTTAGGAGTTAAAACAAAGAGGGTCATCCCCTTTTAATTTTAAAAACCCATAAAAATAGGTCGGCCCCCTTGGAGTTGTGTTGCACCCGATCTCATTGTCTCTTGGAGAAACAAAAATGGCGGCCGTCCCTTAAACACAAATTAGGGTTTTCTACTTTTGCTCCCAAATCAAATCACGATTGCTAAGGAAGACGTTGTGGCTTCTATGATTTCTTCAATGCCTTGAATCGCTTTGCTTGATCGATTTGGAAGCTGATCAAATCCCTTGAAAACGTGAGTTTCTCTGGTTTTATTTTATGCTTGAAATTGTTGCCTTTTTGGATTCGATGTTTGGATATATTTGCCAGTGATGAAATGGTGATGTTAAATAGGGATATAATCGAACCCTAATAACTCTGATTTCAAAAAAAAATGGCTCGCTCTGATTTTGCCCGATTTGTTAAATTTCCCTTTTGGTTCCTTGATTTTAAAATCCTTGCGTGAAAGTCCCCTTTTGATAATTCTCGGTTTTTAAAAGATTTCTTGAATGAAAATGGAATTTTCCCTTTTTGAAAGTAGCAAATCTCGGCTTTGATAATTCTGGAAATAATTGATCATTTGCCATATTTGGGTATTTGTAAACATGGAACATTTGTTTAGCCGAGTGATTTCAAACTTGCCAAATAATACACTGATGACTTGATTTCTGGAATGGATTTATTTCCCAAAAGTGAAAATATTTGCATGCTTGCCTTTGTCGATTTCTGGGAAAAAAAGTTTGCCAAATTTGAGCTTCATGCCTTGTCCCACTTTGCCGTTGCCATATTTTGACCAACTTATTTGATAAGAACAGATACTATACTTGAACACACTGCCACTTTATTTGTTTCCTGTTATCATGTTGTCTGTGTTTTCCCTTTGTGCTCATGCATGTCCATGCTTGGCATTTGTTCGAACTTGATTCATACTATTTTTTGTGTACATGCAATATTGATTACCTGCATATGTTTGTGATTGACAATGTTTGCACCATGCATGCTTGTCTTGTGCTCTGTCCAGTTGAGTGTGTTCATTTCCTTGAGAAAACTGAAAGGCACACAGAACCAATTATAAATTTGATAAAAAATAAAGACTAGTAATTTGTTTCCTTGCAAGTCCACACTTGATTGACACTTGAATAAATTCATGCCGAATTTGCTTGATAAATTCCTTGCCAAGTTTGAGCCAGATTGCATAATTCTTGTGTGCTCTGTCATTTTTGCCAATATGTTGCCATCTTTAAAATCTGCACTTGAAGCAAGTATGTTGGCTTCACCCGTGTGCTCGACCACATGCTTACTTTGAACTTGATCATTACTGCACAGACTTGCACCATGCTGCTGCACTATATATGCACACCCATACATGTCTTTACTACTTTGTGAATATCTGTTGTAATCTAGACTACATATTTGCTGCTCGATCATTTGTCTGAACATTCCATGCAGTATTGAACTTTTGAATAATGCCATAGCATTTGACTGATCTGCCATGCTTTGATGTACTTGCACAAACTTGCTGACACATTTTCCTTGCTATTGCCCCTGTTTTGCTTGTGAACTTGGACTGGTCAGACCATCTCGAACCAGTCTTGATCATGAACTTGTTTATTTTCATGCTGTTTACATACACTACATATATCACACTTGCTGTTGCCGTGTAGACTGAAAATATGATGCATATACACTTGAAATATCATCACTTAATCTTTGATGTGTAACACCACCATGCACATTACCATGAACATGAACTTTGTTGACATGTTTCACCTTGTTTTTGCTGCTACACCATACAGTATTGACATGTTTGACCCAATATGACATGTACTCTTTGTTTCATTGTGCTCGACCATTTATATTTGGCTGCCTAGATCACTTTGTTGCTGTCTTGTTTGTATTTGAACCATTATGTTAAATGCCACTGTCTCGACCACTTTTGCACTTGAACTGTCTTGACTCTTGCTTGTCATTTCTGAAAATATACTTGTATTGGTTGCTTGGCATTTGAATATTTGCTTTGTACTTTGAGATGTGTTGACTTTGTTTTCATGTGCACTGAGTTGAGAAGGTCCACGTGGCTACTCCTCAGTTGCACGCTGATTGGCGAGGCAGTGTACATGTGTATATTTATACACGTGTATATATGCAGCCATCAGATAAATTTTCCTGTCCCTGTACATATACAAACTGTCTGCCTAGACACAGATGCATCAGATCAAGTCATGAAAAATGATGAGAAACACACCAGAAAGCTGAGGCAAATAAAATTTTAAAATTAAAATTGATATTCACATGTATTCAGTTTTATTTCTATTGCAATGTACTGTGTGTTCTTGTTTCATGTGACAGGTATGAAGACTGGACTGACTGGAAAACTGTGAAGATAGGAGATTGAAGACAGAAGATGGTGTCACTTTAAGAAGTGTTTGTAACAATGAATGTATAGATGAAAAAAAATTACAATAGTGAAATATATATGAGTGTTGATTGAACTGTGGTGAGGAGCTGTGTATACATTGTATATGAACCTGTATATGAAATGTATAACTGAGATGTAAAAATAGTGGAGTATAAAATTTGTAATGTTTGATTATTGAAATAAAATATTATATTTAAATCAAATACTGTTTGAATATTTAAATTCGTGTACAGTAGTATTCTGTTTAAATATAAATATTCTATTTCTGTCTGTGATGTGATGTAACAGTACAATAACAAACACATTCAAAATAATATATACTTGTTTGTTATCATCAAACAAAAAATCATATAATTGTGTATACAACACCGTTATATACAACATGAATTGCTTGTGTAGCACGCTGAGTTGCATGGATCAAGGCTTCTATTGAAAAGCAAAGACTTGTGGTTGATGATCAAAGCACAGCTTACGTGGCAGCTTTGTGTATAATGTGAATTCGCGAGCCTCACACCTCGGTATGAGTTAAAAACGGGATAAGGACTGCAGGGAGAGCACGACGTTTCTTTCTAGCTTTGGTGGTGTCAGTGACTTACCAGCCCTGACATTTATATACTTTTCACCTATGTGGTTGTTGGATGAGGCGCCTCGATTTTAGGTCTGTAAGGACCGGGAAACGCGTGTTCAGGAATACTAATCCTCAAACGTAAGAGAGGACCGGCCCTGAAGCATCCAGGGGTTACCCAGAGTGTGTAGTCCCGAGGCATTTGCTAGAGTGTCTCGAAGCGGAGAGGAGCTTGCCCCTTGCCTCGACTCATGACGGAAATCCAATTTCCAATACGTGTATTGCGGTTTTAATTGTAGAACTAGTATGGCAACATGATATATAGTACCCATGCCGTCTATGATTTATATTTATGATTGAAATTGTTTTGACACTATACACTTATAATAGTATCAAATGATTTGTTTTAAACGTACCAAGCATGTTTGGCTATTATAAGGGAAAACCCTATCCTCCGGCTTGCGTTGCATTGTGTGATGGGACCTGGGTCTTATAATAGCTTCATTTTTCGAAAAAGCATTGCGTTGTTTATTGTTATGCACTGGTATTCTTGGAGGGAAACCCGTTCCGTGTTATACGGCGTGGTCCCTTGAATTACTCTCTTTTAAAATAAAGTTTTAATAACTGTTTTAGTTCCCACACCAGTCACATGACTGACCTGGAGTTTATTGTTTTAACCTAAACTCTGGGTGCCCTTATTTTCGACACGGGCAGCTAGTAGTTTTGGTTTTGCAGATTTATATTCACAGGATCCTGATTTACAGCTGGAACGATGCTCGGAAAGCTCTGTATCCATGTATTACTTTCATTTGTGTTTTGTATTATTTTCCGCTGCTATGTAATTTATTGTAATATCTGATATTTATCGAATGTAATTTATTCAATTATACTCTGTGTATTCTTGTATCTGATGGAATTGTTGTAATAGCAATGAAATGTTCTTCCGTCTGCGTTCATTTGTGTGTTGTTCTCAAAGCATCCGCTCTTTCCTTCACGGGGAAGTAACGGGTTCTTACAAATACAGAGCTTTCCGAGTATAGTTCCAGCTGTAAATCCAGGATCCTGAGAATATAATATCTGCAAAAACCCAACTACTAGCTGGCCGTGTGGAAAATAGGGGCACCTAGAGTTTAGGTTAAAACAATAAACTCCAGGTCAGTCATGTGACTGGTGTGAGAACTAAAACAGTTAATTAAAACTTTACTTTAAAGTTGGGTAAATCAAGGGACCACGCCGTATAACATGGAAAGGGTTTCCTCCCAATAATACCAGTGCATAAAACAGTTTATAAACAGCGCAATGCTTTTCGAAAAATGAAGCTATTATGAGACTCAGGTCCCATCACACAATGCAACGCAAGCCGGAGGATAGATTTTTACCTTATAATAGCCAAACATGTTTGATACATATAAAACAAATCATTTTGGTATTACTATAAGTGTATAGTGTCAAAACAATTTCAAATATAAATGTATTAATCATAGACGGCATAGTACGCCATCCTACTATGTTCCATACTAGTTCTACAATTAAAATCGAAATGTCACGTATTGGAAATTGGATTTCCGTCATGAGTCAAGGCAAGGGATGTACTCCTCGCCGGCTTCGAGACACTCTAGCAATGCCTCAGGATCTCCCGTAATAGACCCTTGGATCCTCCAAGGCCGGTCCTCCCTTACGTTTGAGGAATAATTATTCCTGAACACACGTTTCCCGGTCCTATAGGACCTATCCATCAGCTCCGTAGTAACCGATATATCCGAGGCGCCTTGCTATCCATTATCCACATAGATAAAAATATAATAAATGTCTAGGCTCCATACCATGACACCACCCATAGCTAAAAGGAAACGCCATGCACTCCTTGGGTCCCTTATCCTGTTTTTGACTCATACCGAGGTGTGAAGCTCGCAAATTAACGCTATACACAAAGTTATGCCCTTTAAGGTCGTGCTTTGATCATCAACCACAAGACTCTGCTTTTCAATAGAATCCTTGATCATTTGCATCTCAGCATGCCACACAGGCAATTCACGCCATGCGACTGATGTCTATCAATATAAAACCTCTAAGCTCGTACGTCTTAGAGAAGGGTGTTAAACAAGAGAATAAATTCTCTGCCACCAAATAGATATATATTTAATAGAGATCAATCAACACAAAATAAAATAAAATGTCAGACACCCATCCATTTACTAGTTCGTTCTGGGTCTAAACGAAACCGGAGGCACCTTATTCCTCGTCCCATATGTCCAATACAGGAGAGAGATCCTCGCATATCTGGTCGATCTCCAAGTACATCTGGACGATCACCACTTAATACCTTGTCTTAGGTGTACCGCCCGATCAAGACATCAGTAATCATCCAAACGATGTGAAGACCTCCGGTCTTCAACCACCATCTTCATCGTCGACTTATCATCGAATCAATTATTCAGAATGGATATAAACCTGGCCTTTTCGAATAATTCACGTATTTTATAATCAAGTACTATAAAACACAACATACGCTTCATTCCAATTCTGAATATTCTTTTATTTAAATATTCGTACCCTTTGGGAAAGGTTCCCATTAATTTTACCAAAGATAAATTCTTTAAATTTATTCTTTAATCTTCCTTTGGATAACAATTCAAACCAAATTAAGGTTTATCCAAACTAGTCAGGGTTAACGCATCTTACCGAAGTAATCATTTGTTTAATTTTCCAATCCCAACCTATTCATACTATGGAGCAAAACTGGTAATACTCCATATCTAGCACCATGGTGTTATCGGTAAATTTAATTACCATTTCACGTTCAAATCTAATTAAAGATTTAACTACCGCCTGGAGTAAAACGGGTGGTACCCCATTCTCGATCAACTCCCAAATTTGATAATTTAAATTATCACATTCGCATTTCAATCTAATTAAAGATTCATTAAAACTCCATCTGGTTTTAATCTTCCCAAAAATCAATATTAATGATTATTTAACTATGGAAAATCAAACATGCCACATCGACAATCTACGCCATATTATTGATTTCTTTCTATATATAACCTCTATACGTCTTAGAGAAGGGTGTTAAGCAAGAGAATAAATTCTCCGCCACCAAACAGATATATATTTAGCAGAGATCAACCATACAGTTTGAAATACAATGTTAGACATGTAATCCTGTCTTTAACTGGGTTAAAGAACTAATGTCGTTTAAAACACAGTTCACGATAAACCCAAATCACATTCCATAAATTATGAAATCTTCACGGAAAACAGATCAATATATATAATCGATATCAATTTCCTATCTAACTAATAATATAAATGGAATAACGACAAAGCCTTTTAAATTCCATATATATTAACAGTCTTCCTCCACAGAAGCTCACTTCGATTATTATCAAATCGAATTCCATTCAATTCCAATTTAATATATTAAATTGGAAAACTTTACTTTGGAAAATTCCCTTTAAATCTTAATAAAAAGATTTATAAATTCCAAATCACATTTCACCGTTAATCGGGTTAAAGAACAAGTGTTATTTAAAACATAGTTCACGATAAACCCAAAAATCCAATTCTTTCATTCAATTCCAATTAAATATTAATTAATTGGAAAACTTCTCTAAATATAAATTAAAAAATTTATTCTTTTCTTAACTGGTTTTAAGAATAGTGTTAATAAAGACACCATTCACGACAAACCCAAAATCCCATTTGATATTAAATAAAAGGCTCTGAATAGAAATTATATTGGCTTATATTCAATATCAAATTCTAAAACCAACAAATATCGTATTGGAAATAAGGATATAAATATATCTTTCAAATTTCCATAACAATATCCATATAATCATGAAATCTAATATCGAAATATTCCGAAGATGATTTCCATTCAAATCCACTCCAATTCATATATTGGAAATTTTGATTATATTAAAACCCATTCTCAACCCAATTTATTTATTTAAAAATAATTGGATTATAATTCTAGTTGATAACTAGTTCATTTCGATAAAAATATATTTTTATATTTTCAAATGTGGAATTTTCATCCCAACTCTTTCCAAATCATTTATTATGATTTTACACAAATTATTAATATTTTTAATAATTTTATTAAGGCCCTTTCAGTCGACTTCCATAAATGGTCATCGAACTGCACTTACAGCGACCTTTTCCAAATTTGACTTGGAAATAATTCCAAATCCAACAGTTAGATTTCAAATCTCTTATATTCGTTTGAAATCTCTTTTTGATACGAACCCAAAGGTTTCGATTTTAGGAGAATCCGACGGTCGGATCTCCCGTAATATCAATTCGAAGTCAATGGTCGAAATCTGCGAACGGCCGCGGCGCGACGCGTTTTATTCAAGCCATTATATTATATATATATATATATATTTATATTTATATAATATATATAATATATAATTCGTCGATTTCCATTTAAAACGTATTTTACAAATCGTTTATAAATTCGTTTTAAAACGATTCTAACTTCATTTTCAATTTTAAATCAAAATTGAATACTCCTTATCATTATATTATTTAAATGATAATATTTTCAAAATATCATATTTTGAAATAATTTCCTTTTCGATATTCATTATAAAAATGAATATAATCGATATAAATATCGTTCACGTCAAAAGGAAGCATATCTAATCAACACGGCTTCATATATTTCAATATTTTCGTGTCCATCCCAAATCGGACATCAAAATCATATTTTAATTCATTACTGAATATTATTTTAAAATATTAGTTATTTTTTAATATTCATTATTCGTCATTTTAAAATATTCGTTAATTTAAAATATTCGTTCTTTTCGAATTGGAATCAAACACAGTCAATTACCATATAATTTTATTTATATGGATTTCATACACACATGTACACAACAATAATCAAACACAGTCAACCATCATCCAGAGTGCATTACACAACTGCATAAGCGTTAAATGTAAATAATTAACGCTTGCAATAGTTTGTCAATCCATCAATTGACACACAAATAAACAATTAGGATTAATGTATGTCAAATATCACCCCAATACCTGTGTGGGGTTTCAACCAACAAATATTGAATATTATTTGTGCAGTTAGGCGATGTGTAAAATTATCGTCCTAATCAATATCAGTTAAATGGGTGTACATAAACAAATCGTCCGATTTGCAAATGAATATATATTTTATTCATATATACGTTAAAAATTACATTTTTAACGCTGAAATATTTTATTCAACACATGAATATTTTATACGGCTCATTTATATAATAAAAATGATATTTTTATCGTTCTAACATATTCTAGAAGATTTTGGCAGCATAACGGCATGATACTAGAACCGGTATAAGGTCTAGCCTTATCCCTCGCTTAATACTGGCTCCCGCCACACACATACCAATTCTAATCAATTCAATTCACACCCCAAACCAAATTCAACCAAATGAATCAATCAAAACGAACAACCAAACATCCATGGTTTCAATCAAAGATGTCGGGTGCTACTAAGCACCATCTACATCCTAGTATATATTTAACTGTAAATTAATTAGAGTGAGAAGGAGTTCTCACCCAGAAGCTAAACTAATTCATCGCGATTCTTCTAATGTAGAAAATTATTGTCGCCGCGCTCGCTTTTGTCGTTCCTCGCACTTGAATTCGCCTCTTTGGCTCTAGAATTTGCATACGGCCTCCAATCTTCACCAAACTTTGCCACTAGCCTAAGCGCGCAATTCCGGACAACTTTTACCTAGTGGACTTTCTTCCAAAACTGCACCAATTCGCCAGAAATCACAAAAAACAGCAGCAGATCTGCGATCTTCGGACGAGTTTTCCGGACAGCTCCGCAATCTAAAATAGGACTCCATATACTGAAATCGATGAGAAAAACGAGATCTTTGACTATGGTACTGTGGAGTTTTGGCTAGAAACGCACGGTTTAAGATTTATTGGCAAAATAGTGATACAGGGTTATTTACAAAATGGAAATTTTAGAGAAAATGAGTTTTTGGGTGAAATGGGGCCCACAGTAGGAGCTGGGCTGAGGGGGTGGCGGCGCAGGCCTGACTGGGCGGCGGAAGGGTGCTGGTGGTGGCGCTAGAGGGCCCCACGGTGGTGGTGGTTTGCAATTTGGGGCTTAGGGTTTGCAAATTTGAAGAGAGAAAGAGGAGGAGAGAAAGGAGAGGAGGAAGAGGAGGAGAAGGGGAGAAGGAGGGGCGGCGACCGGCGAGGAGGAGGAGGAGCGACGCGTTTTCTCTCTCTCGTGCGATCTGAATTGAACGACGGGGAGAGGAGAAGAAAGAGAATGAAGGGTTGGCTTTGGTTGTATAAATATATCTATAATTTCATTTAATTTTTAAAAGTTTCTTTTTTTTGAACTCCAAATCGAACCCAGCGACTGTCGCCCCTAGCTAAATAGCCCCATTCCAAACACAATGGGATAAGTCCCGTAAGCCAGTTCGACTGTTTCGATCAGTTTTCATCAAAATTAAAATATAAATTAATATAATGTTCAAAATTGATTTCAATGTACATTTTAATTTACCGGGGCCACATACTGACTCCAAAAATTCCAGAAAAATAAATTCAGGTATGTTTTGACAATACAGTCCTAACAAAACTAATTTTGTCGAATTTGGAGACCGTTTGAAAAACGGTCATTTTCCAGTCGATTAAATTCAAACTGAAATTACCAAACGCGTTTAAATTCACCACGCTCACATATTAATTCCAAAAATTCTGAAAATTGGAATATAACAATAATTTGACATTCTGGATCCAACAAAAGTGGTCTCATCGAAAACGAAGGTCATTTGCAAAATGGCTATTTTTAAGGGCTTTATATATATAAAAAATATATAAATTCCATAGCGACTATTCTGAATTTTAAACTTGACATAACTTTTTATTCCCGTTATGAAATCTGGATTTTTCACATTAGTTGGAAAGATACTTTCACACAGATTCAAATATTTTTGGTTTTACTGAAATTCGATTTATTTTGAATCCTATACATTCATTTGAAATTTGAAATCGAAATTTCAAACTACCGCGCCATTTCAGGCTCGTTTTATCATTAAAACAAATTTATTCATTCTAACTTCGATTAAAATAAATTTTTAGTCCTTATTGTTTAAAATAATTCGTTTTAAATATTCAAAATTCATTAAAATAGCTAAAATAAAAATTTTAAATTGGTTCCGATTTTTCAGATTGTTACAGTTGTTGTCATCAAAACTCCATTCTCCAATAAGGAAAAATTAAACATTCTTGATTTGTGGCACTGTAAGCTAGGGCATCCAAATATTAATACTGTAAAACAAGTCTTAAGAAGTAATAATATTGATTTTTCTGAACAACTATTATATCTATATTATTTGTCAATTAGGAAAAAGTCATAAACTACCATTTAAAATTTCCACAACAAATACTCCAAACTACTTGAAATGGTAGTTGTTGACCTATAAGGGCTATCCCCAGTTAGCTTAGATTATGGCTACAAATACTATGTCTCTATTGTTGATTCATATTCTAGGTTTACCTGGATTTATTTTCTTAAGTCAAAAGCAAAAACTGTCAATGCTATAATCCAATTTGTAAATCAAGCAGAAAAACAAATAGGTGAGAAAGTCAAAATAATTCAAACAGATGGGGAAACTGAGTTCAAATCATTAAAATTCTTTTTCATAAAGAAAGGTATAACTCACAGAACCACCTGGCCCTACACTTCAAAGCAGAATGGATTGGTTGAGCGAAAGCACAGGCAAACTGTAACCACCTGCTTTTGGGCCCACTTCAAGCCGGTAGTTAGCCCACTCGAAACATTCTCAAAGACGGATTGTTATGGGATAAGATACATCAAAATAAAACACAAGAGAACATTTCATTGTTATTACAACAATTTTACATTAGAGTACGTAATATATATTAGAGTACAGATAATTGATTCACAACGGAAAATATCAGAGAATAGTAATTTACAATACAGCGGAAACATAAATATATACATCGGAAGACTTGAAATAATCCAAAGTGTAGCTCTATCCATATCCAGGATCTTGTTTTTAAAAATATCTGCAAAACCAAAACTATTAGCTGCCCATGTAGAAAACATGAGCACCCAGAGTTTAGGTGAGAAACAATAAACTCCAAGTTAGTCATGGGACTGGTATGAGAACTAAAACAGTTATTATACTTTATTTTAAAGTTGGGTAAATCACGATACCACGCCGTATGACACTAAACGGGTTTCCTCCACATGAATACCAATCACAAATATTCGTAATGCTTTTTGAAAAAATGAAGCTATTATAAGACTCAGGTCCCATCACACAATGCAAGCGCAAACCAGAGGATAAATTTTCACCTTATAATAGCCAAACATGTTTGATACACAAAAGTTCTCTTTTATTATTACTAGTGCATAATGTGGAAATCAATTTTGAAAATAAATGTATCAATCTTAGACAGCATAATACCCCATCCTATTATGTTGCCATATAGGTTTACAACTGAAAACGCAAGGTTCGTATTGGAAGTTGGCTTTCCATCAATGACTAAGGCAAAGGATCATCCTTATCTGATTCGGACCATCTCTAGCAAGATGTCCAGGACTCGGACTTTGGCGAGCCCTTGGAGTGGCATAGCCAGCCCACAAATACCCGGTGAGTTGGACAATTACCATCATCCGAGGCGCCTCAGTTCCGACATCCACATAAATAAATTGCCTAGGCTCCATACCATAACATCACTTTTAGCTAGAAGGAAACATATGTCCTTTCTCTACTGTTCTTCATCCCGTTTTCGGTCATTCCCGGTTTGTGAGGCTTGCCGAAGTCATGATTCAACACAATGCTTCACTATGTTAGCCATGATTTGATCATCGTCCACAAAGCTGTACTTTTCAAAAAAAGCTTTGATCAATCAACATCTTAGCATGCCACATCGTTAATTCACATATATGATCAGTTTCTATTAATAAATATAACCTTTGAGTTTATACGCCTCAAAGAAAGGTGTTAAGCTAAGAGAATAAATTCTCCGCTAGCACAGATATATCATCAATAGCAACTAATCAGTTATGTTATGAAATACAACGTCAGACACACATCCATTTTCAAGTTCGTTCTGGGTCTGAACGAAACAGAAGGCACCTTATTCCTATCCCCTAAGGGAGAGAGGCCCTTGCAAATCCGGTCAATTTCCAAGTACATCTGGATGACCTCCACTTTAACCTTATAATGGGAGCTACCCAAAACATCGGCAATAATCCAAACGATGTGAAGATCTCCGCTCTTCGACCACCATCTTCAATGTCTTCGACAATCCTCGTATAGGTTATTCAGAATAGGTTGAAACCCGGTCTTTTTGAATAACAATCACATCATTAAAATCAAGTGATACATAAACATATCATAAGTCTCATTCCGATTCAGATTATTCTTTCATTCAAATATTATTTACATTGGGAATTATTCCACAAATATTATCAAAGATTTACATCATTTAAACTTCTTGTTTAAATCTTTCTTTGGAAATCATTTCAAAAGATTATATAATCTATTTTCACAAACTTAACTAAAATCAAGGTTTGTAAGCCTTCTCGGGATTATCAAGCCCTACAAAAAGGTAATCCCTTATATCGTGATCCCGTTCCCATCCTATTCATCCTATGGAGCAAAACTAGTGGTACTCCTATCTAACGCCACTCATGTTTCGGTAAGTTTATTACCTTCTTTCATTCCAAATCTTTATTGAAAGATTTATTAAAACTCTAACTTAGTTTTAATCTCCATATCATCCATTCAAATCTTTATTGAAATATTAATTACAACTCAAATTTGAGAAATCATTTTTTCCTTTTACTAGGTTAGAGAACAAATGTTATTTAAAACCTTGTTCATGATAAACCAAAAATCAAACTTCCATTAGAAATGGAATCTTCACGGAAATCATATCAGTTCACAATCGATATATGTTTCCATATTAGACTAATATTATAAGCGTAATAACGGCAAAAACTTTTAAATTCCTTAAATAGTAAAGATCTTCCTCCATAGAGGTTCCTCTCGGTTATCGCCAAATCAATTTCCATTCAATTCCAATTAAATTCGTTAATTGGGAACTTCATTTTGGAAAATTCCATTAAATCTTAATTAAAACATTTATTCCATAAACTTCATTTTCAATTGGGTTTAAGAACAGTGCTATTGAAGACACCATTAACAACAAACCCAAAATCCAATTTGATATCAAATATAATGCTTTAAATAGAAATCCTATCGACTTATATTCAATATCAAATTATAAAACCAAGAGATACCGTATAGGGAATAACAATATCTATATCTTTCAAATTCCTCAAAACAATATCTGTATAATTACGGAATCCAATATCGAAATATTCGAAGATTATTTCGTTGAAATCCAATATTCATATATTGGAAAAACTTAATTTGGTTAAGTATTTACTATTTATTAACTTCAACCGTTTTAATCCCTTTCGTTATCTCAATTTCACAAAATATCTTTATATTATCCAGAACTAAATATATTTAGTCCAAATCATTTTTAAATCATTTATTATGATTTTCAAATTTTTTTCCTATTTTTAATAATTTAATATAGTTCATTTCTTTAAAAACCAATTTCAGGTCATTAACAACAATAGCGCTGTTTTTATTCAAATTTGATTCGAACATAACTAACAATTTATAACATGAAATCTTGATTTTCCACTTCCTTAGAAAATTAAAATTCAATATATCCTAACGTTACTTGTTTTATAGAAATCCGACTTATATCGAATCCTATATGTTCATTTAAAGTTCAAAACCAAATTTTTCGAACTACCGCGATATCATGAGTTCGTTTTATAATTAATATAAATTTAGATGTTCAAACTTTGTTTTAAATAAATTCTAAGTCGTTAATCGTTAAAATAAATCATTTTAAATATTTAAAATCCATTAAATATTTCTTAATAAATTTTAGGTCGTCACACACACAATGGAGACTGGACTCACAATTCTGGCCCAAGCCTCAATGCTAATAAAATTTTAGCCCAATGCCTTCGACACAAGTGTGTTTCTTATTAATAGATTACGAACCAGAATCCTGCAAAACTCAACACCATTAGAAAAATTAATCAAGTTAAAGTCTGATTATCAACTTATGAAAAGTTTTGCATGTCTATGTTTCCCAAATCTAAGATATACAATGCCCATACGCTAGGCTTTAGTTCTTAACCATGCACCATCCTTGGTTATGCTCAAATTCAAAAAGGATATAAGTGTCTCACCAGCAAGGGAAAAGTTATCATCTCAAGGCATGTTGCCTTTAATCAACATATCTTCCTTTTTTCCAACACAGAAGTTATAACCACACAAAAAGTTACAATGCCAGAATATCAATTCCTCTAATTCCAGTATACAAGAACATTCAGCCAGAATAATATATGTCACCACATCAAGCTAAGTCATCACCTCAACTCACCATATCCAACTGTGAACCAGGTCATGATGATGATTCACTACAACTCACGTTGCCCACTGCCGAATCAGGTAAGGTGACGCTGTCAGCATAAGTGACAACTCTGTTCATCAGCAAAGGTTATCTCTTATCACTGAAAGAAATGACATCACTTCCAGATAATATAACAACTCAAGTGATAATCAAGAAGAAAAGGGTTGATGTTGGCACTGGACATCACGTGACTACAAGAGCTAAAAGTGGAATATTCAAACCGAAAATATACAATATTTTTACAAAGATAAGGAATCCATAACATATGCAAAAGCCTCAAACACAAACAACGGAAAACTGCCATGGATGAAGAATATAGCGCACTAATGAAAAATAACGCTTGAAGTCTGGTAGACAAACCAGAAAACAAAAACATAGTGGGGAGTAAATGGATCTTTAGAATAAAGAGAAAACTAGATGGATTTATATAAAAATATAAGGTAAGACTTGTAGCAAAAGGCTACACACAACAATATGGATTTGATTTCAATGAAACTTTTTCTCCAGTTATAAAGCCTACAACTATCAAAGTTATATTAACTATTGCTCTACACAATAATTGGGAAATCAAGCAGTTTGATGTCAACAATGCATTCTTAAACGGAGAACTTTATGAAGATGGTATGCAAGCTGAATAAAGCCTTATTTAGGTTAAAACAAGAACCCAGAGTGTGATATGAAAAGTCGAAACACACACTAACAACACTTGGGTACACTATCACAAAATCAGATAATTCTCTCTACATAAAGATAGAAGGAAACTGCTCTACATACATTCTTATATATATGGATGATTTAATCCTTACTGGCAACAACAACAATGAGATAAAGAGTATAACTGAGTACCTCAACATCACATTCCCAATAAAGGATTTAGGGAACTTAGTTATTTTCTTGGAATATAAGTTTGCAAAAAACACAACAGTGTACTAATACTTGTCAAAAGAACTACATATCAGAAATCCTTGTAAGAGCAAAAATGGACCAAGCCAAACCAATTTCTATTCCTATGGCCAGTCACTCTGTTTTATCAAAGGGCAATGGAGAAATTTTTTCAAATCTCACTCTATACAGAAATATAGTTGGAGCACTACAATATGCAACTACAACCAGACCAGATATAGCACATAGTGTAAACAAAGTGTCACAGTTCGTGCACATGCCAAGTGAAGAACATTAGAAAGTAGTAAAATAGATCTTACACTACCTCGAAGGAACTTTGGACTACGACTTAAACTTAAAAGCATGTAAAAACTTATAGATAATATGGTTTTCCGATGTTGATTGGGCCTCTGATCGAGACGATCGAAGATCCACCAGTGGTTACATCATTTACCTCGGGGAAAACTCAATTTCTTGATGCTTGAAAAAGCAACAAACCGTTTCACGCACCAGCACCGAAGAAGAATGTCGGACTTAGCTAGTGCTACAAGAGAAGTGGCGTGGTGGAGTCGTTACTAAAGGAAATCTGAGTAAATTAACCAAAATCTCCTACTATCTGGTTTGTTAACTTAAGCACTGTTCCACTTTAAGCTAATCCAGTGCTACACTCACGCATAAAACACATTGAAATTGATTTATGTTTTGTGCGCGAATGGGTAGTCAATGGAATATTAGTTGTTAATCATGTTCCCGCAATGTACCAGAAAGTTGATGCGATTACAAAACCACTTTCCAGAATAAATTTTGAAAGATTCAGTCGATATCTTAGAACTTAGAAGAAAATTTGGGGAAGAAACACAAATTGCTAGCATAATTTGCCGAGGGATATAAGAATGAAATATTATTTCGTTACTTTCCTATTATACTAGGGTTTTAGGGGTATTCTCGTAATCCTTCTTTCCTTTATGACCGTTGTCTCAATACTTACGTTGCCTATTACAAAGTTCATTTCGATTCTCAATAGTTTAGCTTAGGGGAGTGTCATAAGTTTTAGGTTATAGGACTAGTGAATAAGGCATAAGGTGTGGTGCTGATCTTCGATATATAATACTACTAGTACCATTATGATTGTTATTACTATTATATTATCGTCTTCACCTTGGTTTTTATTTATTTATTTATTTATTTATTATTGTTACTATTATTACTTATTTAATTGTTTTATTTTATTTATTTTATCTTTACTTATGTTTCCTCTTTAAATCTCTTGAATTTATTATTACCTTTAAATTGACTTTGTCATTTGGTTTTGGGTTCCATTTCTAATCAACCCTAACTTGTTTGGGATTACTGGCTTAGTTGTTGTTGTTGTGTGTGTATGTGTGTGTGTGTGTGTATATATATATATTCTTTTATATAAACTATGTATATGTATTAGTTCACATGTGGGGGTGTGTGTGTATATATGTATACACTTTTATACAAATTATTGTTAACCCAGTTGTGAAAACACAGCTTAGAAAATGCTATGCCAACCGTATAATAAAACAATGGATCACATATAGAAATATGTCGGATCAATGGATAAACGAGGCGTGTAAAACGTGGTATATCTGGAGCACCTAATATGCATGATGATCTACGTGTTTAAGATTAGCTCGTTTATACGAGTCAAGTCGTGAGTTAATGGGTTAGAGCAACTTCATTAAGTTGGATCAATTCATATTGACTATAATGTGTTCAATATATTATATAACATATAACGTGACATAATATATTGTGCCCACGTGTAAGAAACGTTCACACAAATATAACAAGGCAAACGTGAAAACTGTACAAATATGACACATGGACTCCTTGATTTCATTCCTTTAATTCACTAAAGTATGAAGAAGCATATATGGAAGAAATAACGTGCGCTACATGGACTGGATAAGCCAATATAATGGACTGGGAAAACATGTAATAGAGGTGACATGGTTTCATGTTTCACTCGTTCGCAGGCTTCACTCGCTCACAAGTTTCGCTCGCTCGCAGCATGGAGGTTGGTCAAGCACTCCTGGTCGTACAGTCCTAGGGTCGTACACTATTGGTCGAGCAACAAGCTCTGGGCGGTCGAGCAGTGAGCTCTTGTGGGTCATTCGCATCTGGTCGAGCATATATTGAAACAAACGTATAGCTTTATCAATGCAAAAGGATAGCTTGTTCATGTATAAAAGTTTGGGTTATTTGGTTGTGTAATTAATCGCAGCAGGAATGTATTAATGTAAGGGATCGACCAATAAAGAGAAAGATAGTGGAAATGTACAAACGAAGCCACGTGGTCAGCTCAGAAATATAGCAGGAGTCGTTCGTGCATTCTCTATTGAAAGGGGGTTGGTCACGTGTACAAAATGCATCGGTCGCTCATTCATTCCTAAAAATAGTGGTCGCTCGTTCATTTATAAAAGTAGTGGTCGGCTGTTCAAATGCTATGGTCAGTTGGCAAGAATTTATGACAGCTGGCTCCAACTGTCCAGTGGCATTTCCGTAAATACCCCTGCGAACGACCCAAACTCTGCACACCATAATTACAACACTGCCACTACACCTATAAGTAGCCCACTTCTCCACCATTCAAGGGATCTATTTTTTCACCCCGAAGGGCTGCGCAAATCATTTCTCCACCACTCTCAAACACTCCAAGCTCCATTAATGGTTTCTCAAGCTTACTCCATCTTCTTTCAACAACAAATGGATCAAATCTTCTTCGAACTCCATTAAAAATCTCTCAAACCCAATCTAAGTGATCTCCAACTACCATTAATTCTCTCCAATGCCTAGATCCAACACAAGATCCAACTACCTTGTTCTTCACTTTTTGCTCTTTATTTTCATGGCTCCGTAATCTCAAATCATACCGTTTGGTGAAGTGCTCTAAGTGCACCTTTAGTGTTATGGCCATTTTTTGGTTTCAGCAATTATGTATATGTATTAGTTCACATGTGTGTTTGTGTGTATATATATATTAATACATATTAAAGAAAAAACACTTATGTATTACAGATCATTAGATTATTGATAAAATATGAGTATGTAAGTGAACATTAAATTTATACATGTATCCGATCATTATTATGGCAACAACAATACTTACAGAAATCTCACTTAACTAACCAAGCAAAAATGACACATACATGCACGCATATACACACACATACATGTGTTTATGTGTGTGTATCTGTATATACAGGTGTACATGAGCAATAAGTTTTAATAATAATATTATTTGAGTATATATTATGCAGATATATATTACCTATAACAGATGCCTCACGTCCATGTTGAAAACACGAGTTCTCTTCCTTGGAAATTCCCTTCTTGTTCTCAAGTAGCCTTGGACTTAAATGAATTTGATATGGGAAATTATAGAACAATATTGACCCCTCAACTCATATTCTAATGTTTTTTATAGATACCAATTAATTTAATTATTTTGTAGCACTTGTAAATTAACTAAATCATTTTGTCTAAAGAAAATTCATCATTTTTATTGTGTAGGGTGTAAATTTAGCCAACAATTAACATCGAACTTTCAAGCCCCTCATAATTCACTCTATAGCCCATAACACTCTTCAACTGCTATGTTATTTCAATTTTGCGCTGATGAACAGTAGATTCGCTTTAAGCCCTACCATTTTCTGCTGCACCCGCTAATTCAACGCTTTTTAGCACCGCTTTAGCAATATTAATATACAAAACTTGATTTGACTAGTTATCTTTTAAAGCAAATCAATAAAGTTAGTGTAAAAAAATAATTTTAACACATAAGTGTCTAATATATGGTAGAAATTAATTATAGTCATCAATTCTAATATGTATAACCAAGATATTATTTGATTTTGCTATATAAGATTAACCAATATTAGTTTCTCTTGCATTAGTGATGTGATAATGATAATTAATTAATTTTAAAATACTTATATTTACATCTTATGTATCTTTTTGCACCTCCGCTATTTCCCTGCTTTATCCCCACTGCATTTTTTTGCACTCCAACGCTACAGAACCGTTAAGCGGTTTAACTGCACAAGATACGAGTCATATATACATAAGTATGTGTGTGTGTATGAGGAGAAGAATCCCCTCTTGAATTGTGTTTCGCTTCCAAGACTTCGGCTCGACCCAACTACCATCACTTGGACGTGATACTTTGATATAACTATAATCAAAGCGTAACATTCAGATTGAATATTCATAATACTCTCAAGTCGAGAGAACAATGTAAATCAGTCACAAGGATATTTTCAATCTGACATTGATTATATTAACTAACAGAAAACTACTGAGTGACTCATTGCATATTTATCCAAGTTACAAGTACATAACCCCTTGATGCTCCTAGCAGCCATGAGTAATGCATTGCCGAATGTTTAAAAAGCGCCATGTACTATAATCTCAAGATACGTTGATCTTTAGTCTCGATGCATCTTGACTAAGAACATTTACAAATATTATATTTTTGCATTCATTGTAAATTGTCCATGATTACACTTTGTAATTGCTATTACAAAATATATCATTATGAATTTTCTATTAATTATATTTTTAGTTAAATTGATTAATCAATATAACATGTTGTAAAAGTATTATTACATAAAGAAAAAAACTTTTTATTTTAAATAAGATTGATCAACAAATTAGATATACGCAACAAACGATATAATTGTCCATATGACATATGCTAACTCTATGAATAATTCGGACTTAACTTACGTTTTTTTTTTCCCCTCTTTCTCCAGAAGTTGTATACTTTAGACTAGCTCTAACGTCCATTCACTTTCATCTTAAATTCAAAATCATTTTTAGCATTTATTTGGTGGGTAAGCAACGTAATTTTGAACACTAGCATGGACACTCCGAACTGGATAGGAAGGCGACAAAAAAACAAAACTAAGAATGGATGTAAGTTCGATGTATTTTTTTCCACCAAACCTAAGGTAGCGTTTGGTTTACCATTTTAAGTTTTGGATTTTCGTCCATACAAAAATGTGCACAACGCATGTAAATCATGGAAAACAACAATTTTAGAAAACAAAGTTAACACACAAAATAAAAAACAACTTTTATCCATTTTTCATGTTTTGAGAAATGAGAGAAATATGGAGACCAAATCCTCATTTCATGATTGCTACATCCCCTCCGCGGTCCCCTCCATCTGGCTTTCATTCTACCATTCTCCTTCTACACCTTTAAAGTTTTGTAATTAATTTTGAAAACTAAAAACCCAAAATTCATTTTTAACCAAAACTTTTACGCGATGCAACCCTAGCATTTCTCCTTAATTTCGTATCTTAATTGGGGCGACCATTGGCGGTCCCTACTTTCCAAGGTTGGAGCACGATGTACCATTTGTAGCCTCCAGCCAGCGCACCCTTTCTTAACAAATTCCACGGGTATGTTTGTCATTTAAGATGTATTCCCATTATAAATTCTGCTTCTCAGGAGTTTCGTTCATCGGTTTCACTTGCGTGCTGCCTCACTCCCGAAGCTTTAATCGGAACCGAAGGTTTCGAAACGTTCCCAAATTGTTCGATTTTCGTTGGCCTCGAAGCCGGTTTTGGGTTATGAATTATGATCTGATTATGGGTTTACTGTTGCGGTTGATTAGGGTTTTGGATCGTGATACTTGCCGCCATGGCTTCAAAGAGAATCTTGAAAGAACTCAAGGATCTGCAGAAGGATCCTCCTACTTCTTGCAGTGCTGGTATAATTCGATCTCGAACTCTTATCTTGTTATTTTCTTTTGGTTACAGTCGTTTGTGGTTATGTATTATGTGTCAAAGTTGCGATTACTGTAATACTGTGAATGAGTGTGTAATTGTACAGTTTAAATTGAGTTTTTAACCTCTTAACATCATTTTGTGATGCTAACAGGCGAGTGAAATTTATTTTTATTTTCATAACGTTTGTAGATGAAAAGTAAGTTTAATGCATTATAAAGTTAAGATAAGCGTGCCTTTTATGAGCGGTAATGGCAGATTGCATAAAAAGGAGTCTATTGTCCCCAAACACACACACACACTCTTCCTTTTTTTCCACCTGGACGCATCTGTGCTACAAATGCATTTGACATCTGAAATGCAAGATTGGAAACACAGATAGATTAGTGAGACATATGCAATATATTTATTAGTCAAATCATCATTACGTCTACCCAGCTCATAAAGGTCATGCTTGAGCAAGGCTTGGGATAAGCAAGTTGTATGCTGTCTTACTCTAGCACTGGAGATGCTGTTTCCAAAAATTAGTCAGTAAATCAAACATACACAAGGACCAAATAGAACTGCACGTGAATATAAATTATACAACTCACAATAGAAAATCGTGTTGGATGCAACATTTTATTTAGTTAATTTTTGAGTATTAGTCATACTTAGCAAACATTCTGTTAACTGCAAACCAGTGATTCATGTGGTCAACCATTCTTCTCTTTGCCCAAACAAAACTAGCATGGCAGTTATGTGAGTTGACTGATTGCGTGGGCTTTGGAAGATGACCCTTGAATTCTCAATTTTGTGTTCGCTGGGAGAAGTATCATTAATTAAATAGAGATTGTGATTGTGAATGCACCCTATGACTCCAGGGCTTGAAATTGTAATAAATTGTTTTTACTACGATTTTATTAGTATGTATAATGTATAAAACTATAAACTAGTAATAATAAGTTATTTACGCTGCATTTTATAATTGCAAGATCAGTTATTTGAGTTTGATTTGTTGTGTATCATCTGATCAAAGATACGAGCCTGTGAAATGCGCTATATGGAATAGTACGTGACCAATGCAACTTGTCAATTTCTCGTCTACTGTCTGATTGCCTGCATATTTGTTCATCAATGTATTGATGTTTCCCTCTTGCAGGTCCAGTAGCTGAGGACATGTTTCATTGGCAAGCAACTATCATGGGACCCCCTGATAGTCCATTTGCAGGTGGTGTTTATTTAATAAACATCAACTTCCCGCCAGATTATCCATTTAAGCCTCCGAAGGTCTGTTTACTATTTAACCACGAAAACCTTAACTTTTTCTCATCAAGGTAATTGTCACGTTTAGCTTTAGAGATGTGATGGTTTGTTTATTGTAAGCTTATGCTAGTACTATGAATATTAACACCAAGATAATTATACCACAATCAGCAATTCAAACTGTCCATGATGTTTTAGCGTGCATTTCATGTGCACCATGATGGATACAGCATTGAGTACTTTGCAGCTGTCCCAGTACGTGTGTGGAAATTTCAGCTAGTGGGAATTAAAATAAATTGACAAGGTTGATGCTTTTCAAAATTTAGTGAACAAATTCCATACTTTTAACACAGAAGATATATGCATAACAAAATCCAGCAAATTTTCATGTAATATTTATGTTAACATTTGACAATTTTTAACAAAAAAATTGTTCATTGTTTTTCCATCACTGCTCTACCTTCAGTTATCTGTTAACTTGCAACTTTGATTTATGCCTTATCATGACTGGCATAAATGGAGCAAATTTGGTGCAGAATTAACCTTTATACGACTTGAAAAGAATAATTTTGTATGCATCACTTCATACATTTGTACCAATTTGTAAGGATTCAACACAACATAAATAAGTCGGGATTTGTTATTTTAATTCTAAAACTGTTTCCAGGGAGTAAATCGGTTAGGGAAAGTAAGGAAAATTGGCAGTTATTTTTATTTGTTAGACCTTCTAGACACTTGGTACTTAGTAGAAATCTCACACCATGTATATGTGCTGTTGAAACTATATAGACATACTGAACCGGTGGGGTCGCTAGCTCCTTTGGTAAGTCTGTCTTGGTAAAACAAAGGCATCTTATTTCTTCCATTTATATTTTTGGTGCTTATTTGTTGAAATATATGCTGTTTGGAAGAGGTTACATGTTTCTGTATTGTAGATCTGTCAAAACTTGCCGTAGGGAAGATGTATAAAACTGAAATACAGGAAACAAAGCTTATAAAATCTGCATAGTGCATCCTCTGCCCACCTACTTAAGACTGATAGCATCCTGGTTGAATATGAGTAAACACTGCAATATTTTACAAACCTTTGATTATCTCCGAATCATGCTTTCCTCATAAAGCAACTACCTTCAACCTATGTTATGAAAAGCGCGCTTAAGCGGCGCTTAAGCAATTTTGGCAAATACATCGCTTAATTTTTAAAAAGCGGAGGGCATTATGCGACTAGTGCTTAAGCGCACTTTTTTAGCGCTTAAGCACATTTTTTCAGCGTTTAGTAGCGCCTCGCCTAAACTTCAAGATTTATGGATAGTATTATGTGACGAATTACTTATATAATAATTAAGCATTGCTTAAGCGCTACTTAGGCGCTATTTAAGAGCCACTAGTCCCAGCTGGACTCTGGATGGATCTAGTGCATAGCAGTACTTAAGCGCTATTAAGCGAAGCAAGGCTTCCATCGCCTTGCCTCGCTTAGCGCTTAATATAACATAGCTTTCAACATGGTCCCCTTTATGTAATGCACATTCACTTGTCTTTACTCCTAATAGAATAATGTACATCTGTAGTTTTATTAACCCTCATAACATTCCTGCTTTCTGTTTGTACAAATGCTGGTATAATAATTAACAACATGCACATTGTGCATGCATGAGCCAAATCAGGTTAGCTCTCCTCTTTCCCCTCCCTCCCTACTTGTCTATCACTTGGATATCTACCTTGGTAATGGATTCCAAAAGGTAAAGGTGATAACATAACTCGTAGTAAAGAGAGATTAAGATGAAAACATGTTTTAATATGTACTATTTGACAAATAAGAAATCTTGAAAATTGATTATATATTAATTTGAGTTATTCAATGAAGCTTTGAGAGAGAGAGAGAGTCTTCAAACATCAAATTGAGAATGCTGATAAGTGTTTCCAAAAAATCAGTTTGGTTTCATGCGTGGAAGGTCAACCACAAAAGCGATTTTCTTGGTAAGGCAGCTTGCGGAGAGGTTTAGGGAGTAAAAGAAAGATCTACACATGATATTTATTGATTTGAAGAAAGCTTATGACAAAGTATCGAGGAAGGTTATGTGGTGGGTGTTAAAAAAGAAAAGAGTCTCAACAAAGTACATTACTCCTATCAAAGATATATATGATGAGGTTGTGACTAGTGTTAGAGAATGCGATGGGAAAATCAGTGACTTTTCCATTAACATATGATTACATCAAGGGTTGGCTTTGAGTCCTTATATTTTTGTTTTAGTGATGGATGAAGTCACGAGGAATATACAAAGTGATATTTCTTGGTGTATGTTTTTTGCTGATGTGCTAATTGATTAAAATAGAATAGAGATTAATAGACAACTAGAGTTTTAGAGGAAGACTACAAAACCGAAGGGTCTCAGACATCATAATTTAAACAGAGTATATGAAGTGCGAGTTCAGCGGTATCAGATTAGAGGATGGTGATGTCACTTTAGACAAGTAATGTCCAAGAAGGAATTATTTCGATATTTAGGATCTATGTTGCAACTTGGTAGCGAGATTGATAAGATGTTAGTTTGAGTATTCGAGCAGGATGAGCGAAATAGCAACTAACATCTAACATTCTTTGTAATAGAAAAATTCTACAAATGCTTAAAGGGAAATTCTGTAGAACATCAATCAGGTCTGTGATGTTACGTGATGCAGGATGTTGGCCTACTAAAAGACAACACGTTCGAAAGATAAGTGTAGCAAAAATGCGTGTGTTGCGATGAAGCTGTTGGCATACCAGACTATCAAATTAAAAATAATGATATTCGGAACAAATTTGGAGTCACACTAGTTGAAAAAAAGCTAGTCCAACACTGTTTGAGATAGTTTGGACATCTCCAACGAAAACTTCACCATGCACCTGCGCACGTTGGAACTATATGCCACACTAAATGATCAAAGAAAGGTAGAGGTTGACCGAGGATGACATGAGAGAAAGCAGTAAAAAAGGACTTGAGAAATTGGAATATATTCGAAGAACTAGTGTTAAATAGAAACACATGGAAGTTAGCGATCCATATGCCAGAATCTTGAGTTTATGGTTAGGTTAAGAAAAGTGTCAAAAGTTTTAGGTTATATGACTAGTGAATAAGAGCATAAGGTGTAGTGTTGGTCTTGGGTATATAATACTACTAGTATCATTGTTATAATCATCATGATCACCACTACCTTATTTATTTATTTATTCGTTCATTATTATTGCTATTATTATTTGTTTAATTATCTTACTTTATTTATCTTTAGGTATGTTTTCACCTTTAAATCCCTTGTTATTACAACATCTTTAAATTGATTCGTTATTTGGCTTTGGGTTCCATCTCTAGCCAGTGCCAACTTGTTTTGGATTACTCGCTTAGTTGTTCATTATATTATTAATATCATTCTAAGATTACACAAGTGTCAGCAAAATTGTTTTTTATCGCTTTGTTTAGTTTTCACAATGTAACATTGGCCTTCCAAAAGGTTCCGTTTTTATGTTGAAGCTGTGTCACTTTTCACCTTTTTTCCATCTATTAATTAATTGGTCATGGCTGTAAATGAGGTGTTATTTCCGTCATCCTTTTTACTAAATTTCTTTTCCTGGTCATTATAACTTTTTTTTGAAGCCGCTATGACCATATTCAAATAACACAGCAGTATTATAGTTGTTCTAAACAGTGTTATTAACCATCTGTTACTAACTATTTGATGAATATTACTTTTTTTTTTTAAACTATATTTTAGGATATAGTCATTATTTATTTATTCCAGGTCCCTTTATTTAAAACTACAGTCGTATTTTTGTGTAATAATAATATCCTTCCTTTGCAGGAGAATACATTTACATTTGCTATTTTTTTCCATTATTTTCAACTTGTTGTCTAATATGTGAAGTTTATGCCATTTCTCTCCTCTAGTCTTTGAATAAAGCAAAAAGGATATATAATATGCAGATAAGAAGTGTCTAAAGAGCGGTAATTAGTAGTTTACCTCTAGTACGAGGGTTGGTATCCATCACATATAGTATTTCCACTAGTTGATGTTATCATGTTATTTCAGCAAATTATATTGTATGCCTTTCACCAAACTGTTCATGTGAATCCACAAGTTCCATAATTTTCTATCTTAAGTCATGTTACTAGTTAAATTTAGCAATCTCAGATTATTTATTGATATTTTCATAGTATGGGTTATCATACCCGAGAGCATTTAGAATGATGTTTATTGTACTTGATCATCCAAGCTGTTTTGCTAATTGTTATCTTTATTCTGACTTGTATACTTTCCTATTTCATATTCTTCTATGTTGATAAGAATTATATTGTAATTGTGTAAAAGGTCTCTTTCAAAACAAAAGTTTACCATCCAAACATCAATAGCAATGGAAGCATCTGCCTGGATATTCTCAAAGAGCAGTGGAGTCCCGCACTTACCATCTCTAAGGTATGTATTATTTCCCAAACTTGTATGTCTTTTCTTTATATATATATATATATATATATATATATATATATATATATATATATATATATATATATATGTGAGAGGGAGGTGGGGGAAGTTATATTGCCACTCCTTTTTTGTGGCACCCTCTTTTGTACTCCAACCACAACCACATATTAACAGTTAAATAAGTTAGTTGGGGGGGGGGGGGGGGCAAAGAGTTAGTGGGAGGAGAGAAACATGAATGCGGTGAAAATCACTGGCTATAGGGGTGTTGCACTATATAAGGGTGCTCTTGATCCTATCTCATGTGTCTGTGTGTGTGCGTGTGTGTGTGTGTGTATATATATATATATATATATGAAAGTTAAAATTATGGCACAAAATTAAACAAAAAAAAAATCCAAACCACTGGATTTCCTTTGGAATTCCACCTTTCACGTAAAGACAAAAATCTTGTGGTCCATATTTTGTGTACATAAATTTGTGTCTAATTATGTGTCTCAATCGCCACTCTCTCTCTCTCTTATAAGATTTAATTATCAAGATTATTTCTAACGTTTTTACTGTAGAATTATTGTACTGCTCTAAAGCTATTCCTATGTTAATAATTAAATCTGTTACTGAATTAAACTGTTTATTATCACTATGTAGTGTATGCTGGAAACCTTTTCCGAAGTGACAAACGAACTTGTGTTTATTATCACTACGTTCTTCAGGACTATATATATATATATATATATATATATATATATATATATATATATATATATATATGTAGAGAGAGAGAGAGGGATAACCTCCATGATTTCCACCACATTCCCTTTTCTCTCTTCCCACTAGCGTGTCATATATATATGGGAAAGTTTATTTAGACAAAAATTTAACGTAGACTACATGACTCAAAATCTTAGTTATTGAGTTGCCTCTTGATTTCTGCCTTTTATATAAAGACAAATTTGATCCAGTGACTGAGATTTTGAGTCTTCCAATTTATGTTAAATTTTTGTGTTTAAATATTATATATCCAATGAGCATCGAATGCCAAAATCTTCCAATTTATGTTAAATCTTCCAATTTTTGTGTTTAAAGATGTTATTTTTTATGTTAAATCCAGTGACTGAGATTTTGAGTCTTCCAATTTATATATTTTGAGTCTTCCAATTGGATTTAACATAAAAAGTCTTCCAATTTATGTTAAATCCAGTGACTAAGAAGTGTCTAAAGAGCGGTAATTAGTAGGCTAAAGAAGTGTCTAAAAAGTCTTCCAATTTATGTTAAATCCAGTGACTGAGATTTTGAGTCTTCCAATTTATGTTACATTTTCTCTCCTCTAGTGCTCACTATTTGTGGTTAGGTAATTAATGATGATGTTATAACATCTTCCTTTTTAACGTTTGCTATTCCAATGAGCATTGAATGCCAAAATATATAAATTTATGCAAAATATGAGTTTTGAACATAAACGTAACAATTCTAGGAAATGTTAAGGTAGTTAAATAACATTCATTGCCGCTTCCTTTTAATTGTGGAAGAATAATCAAATAAAGGGCATTTTTGTCAGTTCAGGTATACACCAAAAAAGTGACACCAAACCTATTCCGATTATTAGTAAAGATAATACAGACTCAGAATAGAAGAAATAAGGGAGAGAGATGACATTTTATTTATTCAGAATACCTTTACAACACACATGAGCTTTCTATTAATAGAGTTCACATGTCCTAGTAATTACAACAATGTCTCTTGCATTAAGCGTATTCACCCTTAATAAATAACATATTACAACACTCCTCGTTGAAGTATGCAAAGATGTAATATTAATTGCCACATTAGTAACCTTTTGATGAAAAATCTTGTAGGAAAAATCATAAATAAGGAAAATAGTACAATTTTATTTCATCTTTTAGTAACATATTTACAATGCTACTATGAGGGTTGATACTTCTGAATCAAGGTAATGTCTCATTAAAACTGAGACGATCACTATACGGTTTGAAACAATACAGAAGAATGTGACATAACCGTCTTAGTGTATATTTGGTAAATGCCGGGTATTAAATCCATCTCATTTGTTCATATGTCTTTATAAAGAAATCGGTTAAGGGATTTGCTATTTCAGCGGTATATGTTGATGATAGAAATTTGATTGAAACTCCTGAAGAGATTGATGAAACAATAAATTACTTGAAAAAACAATTTGAAATGAAAGATCTTGACAAAACTAAATACTGTCTTAGTCTACAGATCGAGCATAGTATAGTACAAATGACATACAAATCCATCAGTCAGATTACATTGAGAGAATTCTGAAGTGTTTTCAAATGGATAAAGCATATCCACTTAGTACGTCCATGGTTGTTAGATCAGATCACTAGATATTGAAAGGGATCCCGACCGCCTAAAAGAAGATAAAGATATACTTGGTCCAGAAGTACCATATATGATTGTCATTGGTGCATTGTTATATTTAGCACAATGCAGAAGACCAGATATTGTATTATGTGGCAAGATATAATTTTTGCACCAACTAACAGACATTGAAATGTTGTAAATAACTAAAACACGGTTGTACACAAGGTTCATTCTTCGAAAATATCACTGCAAGTCTAATGAAAATCCTGTAATAGTGCATATAATCAACTTAGTGCTATACAGTGCTCATTTTCCTACGTTGCTTTTTGATCTATTTTATCGACTAAACTTGTTCCTTATTGTTACAGGTACTGCTGTCTATTTGCTCGTTGCTAACTGATCCAAACCCAGATGACCCTCTTGTGCCTGAAATTGCTCAAATGTATAAAAACGACAAGGAGAAGTACGAGGCAACAGCTCGTAGCTGGAACCAGAAATATGCAATGGGTTGAAGAATCATGATCAATTTTAATGAATGCTTAGAAAAGAAAACATCAAAGGCAAAAGCTTAACTATGTTCCTAGTTTTGTATAAAGCGGACAATATGATAGTTGCCTGCTAAACCTTTTTATGGACTCTATTGCAAAGCTATCTGGTGATCAAATTTATGACGATTTAGATAAATTGTGCTCTGTTGCAACATTGTGTCCAGTTTACGCTACTTATATGTGGCTTTTTAAATTTGATTTTCTGCTACACGGTCTACTGTCATACGGTAATACTTCAGATACAAGCACCACAACCAAAAACATGCATACACCCTTCGGGAGTGCAATAAACAGGAATGCAATTGACACGATAATATTTCAAAAGAGTAAGCTTATGCAGATTATGATTCCAGAAAGTAGCCAGCGAAGTTAATGATATCTGCAGGAGACAAAACATGCAACTAGTGAGTAAATTCGCAATGCCTACTGGCATCAACTCTAATTCTGTTTATGTCACGGTATGCAATTGTAAAAACAACTACTAAAAAGTTGCTAGGAGGCTTGGAAATTCAAATACATATATCGTGCGATGTCCCAACTCCTACAAAATTGCCAGCACCAACTCTAGTTCTGTTTACCTCACACCTTCTAGCAAGGTCCTTACTCCTACTGCTCTTAGTACCGTATTAGAAAGGATAAATTTTCGAAATGGACTAGTTTTCGAAACAATTTCGTGTTCAACTCTAGTTTGTAAACTTATTTAGTAAACAAGATTGGTTTCTGTTTAGTCAGCTACAAAATCAGCAGTTCTGTAACTGCTTCGTGTGGGCGTAACTCATAGTTGCATCCGGATTATTTGTTTCAAGGAAATAATAATAATATAACAAAAGAAGAATCCAAATATTCTCCGACGGTTCACAAAAACAGTATCTGTAGAAATGGTTATAGAGACTGTGATCACACACAAACAAACATCTCAAAGTATAGCACAAGTACAAGATACAACACCAACGAAAAAAACAAGGACACAAGCCAGTAAGGCAGGCCTCTAGCCGGAAGTCCCAGGGAAAAGATGCCGCTTAGAACTCCTCAGTACCACCTATGATCCTAGAACTAGATCAAAGGAACCAAAGCCTGGAAAGCAAAAGACACCAAACGAATGCCCCAAAAGCTCCAGCTCCATAATCTCCACTAGTCCAGCTGGAAACGCATAAATTGTTAAATTTCGGTGATACAAAATCATAATAGGTGGAAACAATATGCAAAATGGAAAGCAAATATTTTAATATGGGTATGCATTGTTTGCATTTGCATGTGATGACCAAGAAATTAATGTAGATATTATTTTCTTCCATCTTTGCTAAGGAAAGGAATTGATTTAATTAGTTGCTATGTTTGCGCCATTTGTTTCATCTGCATTTGCCTCCATTATTTGTTACCATATCTTGGAAATTTTGATTGATGGTTCACATATATTTCGTTGGCTATATATTAAGGGGTAGACTTATTTGTAAACTCATCCTGGCATGGAGCCAATGATCCCCAAATGAAGTGTCTCTTCTTGTTAAGCCTAATTTGAGATTTTGATTATGTAAACTTTTTTCTTGTAATCTCTTGTATCTCTCACTTATGTGGAATACAATCTCTCTCCTTTTTGAATTGGACGTACACTATCTTATGGTTGATAGTGGAACCATTATAAATACCGTGTCTTTATGTTCTTCTTTATAGTTATTTTTAATTATTATTTTTTGGAGTAATAGAATAATTGATGTTAGATTCACTAATGTTCAATTGACAAATCTAGATCCTGTTTATTGTGCTTCCGCATATGTGCAACTTTCGCACAACATATTGGTATCGGAGCAAGGCGATTTGTTTAGATTGCGCATCAATAGCTTCAAAAAAAAGCGGCATGTCTTATGGTAATTATGCTATTATTATTTTCGGGAAATAAAGAAGACTTTGGTGGAGGAGATTATGTTGAAAGAGAAGAACGTTCCAATCTTGGAATTTTGACATGATAAGAAGTTTAGTGTGTTGAACGGATCATTGGATTTGAGAACTTTTGATCATGTTTCAGACAGATCTTCTTGGTATTACAAACTTTTTTTTGGACTGTTGATTTTTGCGCGTTGCATTTCATGAAGAAGATGCATCTTTTACAGGCGGTGGATGATGTCTGTAATGATTTTGATTAAGTGGCAAGAAAGAGATTTTTTGTATGTACAGAGATTTGGATTTTGGCTCTGTATTTGAATTGGTGATTGAGAGAATTATTTTTTGGCTTTGATGGTGTTGAGATTATTTTGGAATCTGCCTTCTTTTTTATTTTGGATATTTGCAACATTTTGTTGGCGAGCGGGGACATAGTCTGAGCTCGTTAATAAGGTGTGACGGGGGTAACCTTACCGAAACCCATTTGGTAAATATTCATTTTTGGTTTTATCTCACTATGAGATTTGGGATTAAGGTGGAGTTCTTTTCTAGAAGAATTTTATGTGGTGAAGAGAATTTGATTCGAGATGGGGTGTTGGAGATATGTGATTTTGTATCAAGATGGAGTGTTAAATTTTGGTGATGTCACAATAGGTGGAAACAAATATGCAACATGAGAAGCACATATTTTAATATGGGTATGCATTGATTGCGTTTGCATGTGATGGCCATGAAATTAATGCAGAGATTATTTTCTTCCATTTTTGCTAAGGTGAGGAATTGATTTAATTAGTTGCTATGTTTGCGCCATTTATTTCCTCTGCATCTGTCTCCATTATTTGTTACCATATCTTGGAAATTTGATTGATGATTCACATATATTTCGTTGGCTATATATTGAGGGGTAGACTACTTTGTAAACCATCCTAGCATGAAGCCAGTGGTCCCCAATGGCACCTCTTCTTATTAAGCATAATTTGAGGTTTTGGTTATGTAAACTCTTATCTTGTATCTCTCTCTTATGTGGAATAAAATTTCTCTCCTTTTTTTGGATTGGACGTACATTATCTTATGGATGATAGTGGAACTAGTATAAATACCGTGTTTTTGTTTTTTTCTTTATAGTTATTTACTTTTTTTTAGAGTAATAGAATAATTGATGTTAGATTCATTGATGTTCAGCTGACAAATCTAGATCCTGTTTATTGCGCTTTCGCATCTATACAACTTTCGCACAACACAGATAGCACCACCTGACCCAGAAGAGACGGAAAACAAAACCTAAAACCAGACCCTGCAGAAATAGCAAGCAACATAAGATCGGGGGGAGGGGGAGTGTGTATAAAGTGATGACAAAAAGCTGAGCATAGCACACAAAAATAAAAGTAATCAACCAATTCCGTCCCTGGGAGGAGTTGGTACCTTAGTAACACCAAAGGTACTTGCCAACCGCTAGAGCGGAAGCCGATAGTTACTTTAAAAGGCCTACCCCGAAATGCACCGAAATGCAAGGAATACATCATTCCTTATTTTCCGAATAATGGTAGGAGGGTCCATCGACACTTCGTCGAATATTGCTTTATTCCGTGAGCACCAGATATGCTAGCAAATAAGACAACGTATTAGACGAAAGATGATCGACCGAAGTGACTTTTCTGAGATGCCGATCCACCAGAATCTCAGTAAGCCAATAAGAGAGGTGGCATTACCCTAGCAATCCATCAGATTCCCAAAGTAATTCCAAACATCCCTAACATAAGACCTAGAGAAAAACACATGGACAATGGATTTAGAACAACCATTGCTACAACATCTACACCGGAAAACAAATGGGATGCCTATCTTCTGGAGGTTCGTGTCTTTGGTAACCCGTAATGCAGGGTTTTCCACATAAACGAAGAAACCTTCGGGGGAAGTCGGACATCCCAAATAAAAGAAAAGAAAAGAGAAGGAGACGTGGGGCCGGAGTCCGAACCGAGTTTCACGCTGCCTTGATCGAGAAGGGACTGCTGTCCCAACCGGATCCACCGCCGTGTGAATCCGATAAAGCCCTTGACGCATTGCATCTGTTTCCACATCTCACTAGCGTAGGATGGGACACAGATGTAATTCATGCCTGAAAGTCTGTGGTACTTAGCATGGAGGAACATCGCCCGAAGGGAATTGTTCTCTCCAAACCTCGCCCACAGCTTGCAAGCAAAGGCAGCACAAATGTCCTTAGAATTGCGAGATCCAATGATGACGGGAATCGTTGTCCTTGGTGCCCCAGAAAAAAGAAGAAGCCAAGGAACGATAAGGACGAAAGAAGGAAGATGTGGGGGTCATAGCAGCAAAGACATGAGAACCTATAGAGTCAAGAACAGACTTAATGAGAACAGGTCTTCCTACATGAGTAAGGAGAGTCACATTCCAATGAATGACCTGACCCCTCGCTTTGTCAGTCAGGGGATCGAAGATGGCGTTGAGCTTCTTGCCTTGGTATGATACAATACCGAGATATGGAAGAGGGAGTGAGGTAACCTTGAAACTCATAAAGGATGATCTAATCGAAGTCAGACCTTTCGCGGGCACGAAGATGCTTTTATCAGAGTTTACTAATTGTCGTGAGCATCTCTCATACTGCTGAACAACACAAAGAAGACGACGGATGGACCGACGGGCACCATTAACGAAAATGGTGATGTCGTCAGTAAAAGACAAGGAAGATATAAGAGGGCAACCCATCGGGATGCCAAACCTATGAATCTGTGCAGCTATCGTCAAAGAGTGCAGGCCACGAACAAAGGCCTCAGCTATGACGAAAAGAGTGGGGGTCTCTTATACATGACCCAAATTTCTTTGAGCAGTATAACCAACGTTGTTTTAATATATTATAGTTGAAACTTCATAAATTGTCAATGATTTGCAATTGCTTCTATGGCTAGTCATGTATTTTAACCATCTACATTACACGTTTGCTTTATGTAGCGCTAATATTCTTAGGTGATACAATGAATAAAGTTTGATTCTTTTATCATCGTGAGATCGCGTATCTTATACACATGCATACATACATACATATATACATACACACACACACACACACACACACACACACACACATATATATATATATATATTCCAAAAGAATAATATATACCAAAACAGAGAAAAACAACCTTTCTTTCATGGCTCACAAAAACAGTGACCAGAGTGGACAACTCCGGAAACCGGCAACCCACACTGAACAACACAACAAAGATACAGACCAAACAAACAACACCTAAGAACAAAAGAGAAAAAATGATATATAATCAAAATACAAGAAATGACTTCCAAAATAAAAACAGCCTGGCTACCAACACCCAAAAGACCTAGAGTAGTCGAAGCAACACTCCACATCGGGAAGAGAAGGGTAAACACCACCAAACATCAAACCACCTCCGTAAACGAAATCTGAACCTGAAGCCCACCAAATCCAAGGAGAATCTAGCAAGAGAACCCAAACGACTAGCAACCCCTGAGCAGCTGCCAGCAATCCAGATCCTGCAGTTTGAACCTCTTTGGGAGCTACCAAACTGAGAACCACCAGATAACTTTACTCCACACCTAAAATAAATAAATCATCCCACTCCCTCACGAGGGCAAGAAACCCGAGTGACAAAAAAGCATAAGATAAACCAAGAGACTTAGAATTGAGGTTACCCATAAAGGGCATACCTTGAAAAGCGAAAAAGACATCATCAAAATCTTTCCGAATAGCTGATAACACTTCCATCGGAGCCTTGTCAAAGACATCCTTCTTTCTGGCACACCATAAGTGCTAGCAAACTAAGCAAGGGATGAGCCTGAATAGGATTGATATAAGATCATTTCCTTTCCCACTAGCCTACCAAGAACGAACCAGTGTAAATAACGACGGGTGGGACCCGTGGAGTCCTACCAAATCCCCTAAAGAAGCCCAAATTAGCTGAGCAACCTTCCCCTTGAAGAAGAGATGTGCAACAGATTCTTCCAAACCGTTACAACAGCATCTACATCGAGAAGCCAACGTGATGCCTACCCTCCTCAGGTTCGCATCCACAGGCAAACCATCGTGGAATAATTTCCACATAAGGATGGACACCTTAGGAAGGATAGAGTATCAAAAATGAAGGAAAAGATAGGGATTGGAATTCGAGAAGAATTCCATGCCGCTCGAAGGGAGAAAACTCTCACATTCCAAGCGTAGCCCCCACCATGCGCATCGGAGAAAACTTTTACTGATTGCAACCTTTTCCACGTCTCACTAGCGTAAGAGGTGGAGCCGGAGAAATCGACCGAAGACAGACGATGATACTTTGCATGAAGGAACATAGCCCAAAGAAAGTTATTAGCTTTGAACCTAACCCAAAGTTTGCAAGTGTAGGCCTTGCACACATCCCGCGGATTGCATAATGATATAATCCTAGATCTCCCTCTCTCTTGGGACGAAAAACCATCTGCCAAGAGATCCAATGGCACCTCCGCTCTTCACCCCTATTACCCAAAAAAAGAAGAAGCCAGAGACTGATATGAATGAAAGAAGGACAAGGTGGGAGTCATGGTTGTGAAGACATGAGGTCCCAGAGAATGAGTGCCAATTTAATCTGAACCAACCCCCGTCTAGGAGATAAGGGTAGAATTCCAAGAAAGAATCTTACCCTTGAATTCTACCCTTAGCTTTGCCGCTGTGAAGGTCAAAGACCGCACTGAGTTTGCGACTATGGTACAGAAGGTAAGAAAGAGGGATAGAACCCACTTGAAAACCCGACTAGGACTTAATCCAAGAATTCGAATCAGACTTATGGATTTGGCGGGAACACAACAACTCTTAGAGGCATTAATCAAATGACCAGAACAACGCTCATAAAGGTGAAGAAAATATGGGAGTTGCATTATCGAATGACGGTTCCCATTCGAAAAGATAATGATGTCGTACGCAAAAAACAACGAGGAAATAACTGGGTAACCAATTGGAATACCAAAACGATGAATCTATCCCACAACGGTAAGAGAGTGGATCCCTCGACGAGGGCTTTAGCGGCGATAATGAACAAGGACAGAGAGACGGGATCCCTCTGAGTCTCTGACGTAGACCCCTTACCAATCGAGTGAAACCTTTCCTAGAACTATTGACAAGAACAGAGAACCACATCCCGAGATAAGTCTCTAAAACCATATCTATAAACTGCTCAGAAAACGTGAAAGACCTCAGAACCTGTATGATGGAGAACCAGGACATGCGATCATACGCCTTTACCTTGCCAAGCTTAATCAGTTTATTAAAACCTCTAGTCTTTTGGTCTATCTAGGATATAAACTCGTAAGCCAGCAATACATTATCCGCAATAAAGCATCCTTTCACGAAGACCGCTTGGGAGGAGGATATGACACGCTCCAAGAAAGGAGCGAGCCTAATTGCCAAGATCTTAGAGATGACCTAATTTGAGAAGTTACATAGACTAATTGAACGAAAGTCATAACAGGAACACGGGTTCTCGCACTTAAAAATAAGTGCAAGATTCATGGACGTCCAGCTCTTAGGAAGCAAAGCACCCGAAAATAACGAATAGACCGCAAGAGAGAAGTCTTGCGATATAGTGGGCCAAGCGCAATGGAAAAAATCCTCATTAAAACCATCTGGTCCACTTCCACTATCCCTATTGAGCAAGAAGGCACTCGCTCGAATTTCGTCTAGAGATGGCAGACAACAAAGAGAATCAGACTTAGACGACAGAACTAACGAAGGGATGAAAGAAAGAAGCACAAGATCAAAGAATAACTCCGATGGGTAACCCAAGAAGGACTGAAAGCGAGAAACAATAATCTCCTCCACCACTACAGGAACCGACCACATAGTACCATCTGAACGGAGAATCTAACAGATAGCAAGACAATTGTTCTTGTTTTGGATGAAAGAGTGAAAGAATTTGAAGTTGGAATCTCCGTCAACTATCCACCTAAGCCTCGTACATCATTAGAGGAAAGCATTCTCGATGCATAACTCTGAATTGAAGGCGATTTGGGCTTCCACCCAATCCGCCTTTAGAGCAGGGAAGGGATCTTCATCATAAGAGGCCTCAGCCAACACCAAAGACTCTTTAGCAATGCAGACCCGATTGAATATATTCCTGAAGACCTGTTAATTCCAGGCCTTCAAGCACACCTTGAGATGTTTGAGCTTAGAGGAGAAGATCACAATAGGAATCCCAGAGGCAGAAAAAGCCTAAGATTCCTCCACCATCGAAGTGAATGAGTTGTGGGATTTCCACATACACTACGACAAAACCAGTCTGTTGCAATTGCTTATTTGCGACTGTTGGTTGAAAAATTGACGCAAATAACTTTATTTGCGACTGTTTTGATTCAACAACAGTAGCAAGTATGACAACCTTAGGTGTGGAAGCAATAAAAAATGAATATGCGACAGTTCTTATTTACAATAGTAACAAAATAATGGTTTTTTGCGACTGATCTTTTACATCATAGCAAATTCTTTTATAATTTGCTTACTCCTATAACTTCCAATAATATTTTTTCTAGTCCGTTGTAACGACCTGCCTTTTTGACCGCTCTAAGTCAGTAATTAAACCAACTCAGAATATTCAAAATGACGGGTAGTTATTTAGCTCATAGGGTTCAAATAGAAAGTACACACAGAATCACAGACACATAAGACATAAATGAACCTCATATCCATTGTTTCCTTCTTCTCATTTCCAAAAATAGGCATCTTCTCGCTTTTAACAAAATTTTTAATCCAATGTTTCCTTCTCCGTTTCCTCAAAAAACCCTAGTTTTGAAAACGATCCTCCTATTTCCGGTTGTCATCCAATGGAAATCGAAGAATACCCTTCATTTGATTAACGGGTGTTCATTATCTCTTCTATTGCCGACCAAAAGGTGAGATTGGTTTTAAACAACTATCGTAAGTTCTCTTGAGATTTGATACCGTAGTTTGCGGTTGTCTTCCATTTTAATGGCTTGACTTCTGATGAGTTCGATGTCTTTTTCAATTGTTGTTTTCTCATTATTTTCATAATATATGAACATCTATCCTTAAGTGTTAGGGAAATTTCCAACTAACTATTTTTCCATTAAGGGAAAATATGAATCTCAAGTCTAATGTACTTTTATTGACATTATTAATTTGAAAACTCGAGTTTAAGTACCCATTCTGCAAGGAATTCATTGTTTCCATATATTATAAATAAATTTGTAGTGTTTCTTAAATACTCATGGGAAACTCAACCACTATTTAATGGTTTTATATCAGATATCGACTAACCAGGTCTAACTTAATAGAAATATGTGGCTTAATGCATAACACAGCATACATGATGGGTCTTACTGTTGATATATGAATAATTTTTTATAGGTGCAAATATATCTACTGCAAATATGCAGTTTAATGAATAATTTTTGATGGGTACAGGTATATGAACTGCTATAGGAAGGGGTAATGTAATTGAAGTAGATGCAACGTCTTGAATACAAACTATTTTTTCTTCTACTGATGTTGATATTAATATAAGGCTCCTGCTCGAAATGTTTTCTCAGTACCGTTGTTTTGCCTCGCCCTAATGTTAGACCTTCGTTCATTGATCTGAAAAGTAGTTGAAACATATAGTTTGCTTCTACTGAGAAAATTATATATCAATCCAAATTTAGTTACTACACCATCAGTGTTTGTGGCCTCCAATTTGCAGATGACAATGATGTGTGAGTAGAAGCGATTCATATTCACTGATAACCAACTCAATTCCTGGTGCTCAAATTATGACATAAACTTATAGCTTTCACACGTTTATTTGTTGTTTTAAATTCTTTGACACGTTGGTCAATCGTTGTTTTCTGAGTTATGTATGTTTACGTGCATTGATGAAGCCGGAAGTTATGGTCAAATAAAATTATTCAAATCAATGAATATTATGGTGTACGCTTATATGGATGTTCGCATTCTTCGACATTCTTCATGTGAAAGAATGGATGTGTACTAGAGAGGTCAAGTTATATAAGGTTGTTAAGCTATTCTTCTAATCAAAACATTAACTTACTTGAATGATGTTATGTAAGGATAAATGCTAAAAATAAATTTTGGGGTTTGCTTAATGATTTGAATGTTGGAAAATAAACCGAGTATTGGAAGTTGACAACCGAATGATTCTTCGGATCAAACCACTAAATGATGATGTATATCTTCCTTCTTCGTTTCATAACAGGTATGTAACTTAACCCTTTAATTTACATGGACACACTTTTCTTTAGATTTTTTAAAGAGTTTCTCTAACGTTGTATTTGGATAAAATGAAAGTATAGTGATTTATTTTAGAATATTTTTTAATACTATTTCTCAGATCATGTTTAGTCAAAATGAAAGCAATGAATGCAAACGTTCTTACAACATATTACACATGTGTGACTGGATTGTACATTAATCCAAATTAATGGCACTTCTCATATGTTACATCAATTTGTCGTTGGATGTTTTCGCATAGTGAATCCATTTAACTGATTTTTTCTCTTTTGTTTTGCATGTCTAATCCATCTACATGAATTTATCTCTTGGGTTTTACTGGTTAATTCTATTTGCAATGGTTACGTGCTTCAAGGTATAGTCCCTTCAGCTGATTATTTTATGCTTTTTTATTTTGTACTTATCCTGCGCATTTCATAACTTAGTAAGTTTTACTGTCAACCCCTTTCTTCGTATCACCTTAAAAATAGTTGGTAAAAATATGGGCTAATCTTGATCTTTAATTTTTTTTTATTAATAATTTGTGTCATTTCGATCATTAAACAAGAAACCAACAGTAAGATGGATTTCAAAGTTTTAAGTACTAGCGTTCGCAGATCATTTTTTATTAGTTCTCTACAACAAAGTCGATAATGGCTTTTGTGAAATGAGATATTTTTCTAAAACCCACAAGAGAGGTATAACACGTTATATTGCAGTAAAAAGTAGAAAACAATGAAACAAATAATGTTTCCATCACGGCTGTCAATATTACATTATTCAGACGTGTTTTATACATGATAATGATTTACTTTAACCTTCTTCCAATCTAAAATTTTCATCTTTTTAGTTATGCATGATATTAGCTAATAGATTCAAATCTTTAGGAAACAAGTTATGTTGACTTTTTTCTACAAATCCAAAATTATAATTTTTTCTCTCAAAAATATTAACTATAAATCACATGTCTTACTAACTTGACAACATACTTCATTGTAAATAATTATGCAAACAATCTATATAAATTAAATTGTGACAAGGTTTTGAACATTTGACGGGGCAGATTGGCCGTGGGTTTAGCATTGAAATTGAAGGTGAAAATGGCATGGGGGAGGTCAGTTGCGGATTTGGCACTAGTCAATGTTGAAAATATAATTTGCAATTAATTAGTAATCTAGAACCTTTGTTTTTGTGCTGGAAAAGTCATGAAGTGAATAGATGAATTATGTCTGTTCATTTGAAAAGTCAGGTTGACAAAATGTATTGCAATATATATATATATATATATATATATATATATATATGTAGCCGTGTAATTCAAGGTAGCAGTTGACAGAACAAAATTTCATTTGCAACTCATATTCTTATCCTTGTTATTGCCACTATTCTCCAACAAATTTGTGGTATCAGAGCCACTTTTGCCCAACAAGCACAGAGCATAAAAAAATGACATCAAATCAAGTTCCCCCTTGCATGTTTTTCTATACTTCTAATCAAGTTCTCATATTTGAAGGAGAGCATTTTGATTACTGGAGCAGCCAAATGGAGACGATATTTATTTCTCAAGATTTGTGGGAAATTGTGGAAGAAGGCTTTACAAAACCACCACAAAATAACGCAGCATGGATAAATGATCAGTGAAATGAATACAAGAAAAATTTGAAGAAAGATGCAAGTGCTCTCAGGTATATTCAGCAAGGATTGAGCAAGACCATATATCCTAGAATTGGTGTCAAAAGGGCCAAGAAAGCTTGGGATATTCTGAAAGAAGGATTTCACGGCAATGACAAGGTAACATCTATCAAGCTTCAATCTCTTTGGAGAGAGTTTGATAATTTATCAAAGAAAGATAATGAAGTAATGCAAGTTTTTTAACTCGAGTTGCAGAAATCGTAAATCAAATTAGAAGTCTTGAAGATGGAATAGAAGAGAAGATAGTTGTTCAAAAAGTTCTTCGTAGTCTTCCACCAAAATATGATTATGTTGTTGCTGCTATAGAAGAATCCAAAGACTTAACTACTTATACATTCCAAGATTTAATGAGTTCTCTTCAAGGACATGAAGAAAAAATTAATAGATTATCGTCCCAATCATTTGAGCAAGCATTTGAATCCAAGATGGTTTTATCAAATAATAATTCTAGACTGCAAAAAGACAGAAGGGGCTTTTATCAAGGAAGAGGAAAATCAAGTCCAGGAAGAGGTGGATCATTCAGAGTAGGTGAAAAGGAAGAGGACAAGAAAGCAAGTAAAAAAATTGATGAAAATTCAGATAACCAGTCTAGCAAACCAAATCATTTTTGCAAAATTTGCAAAAGATCAAATCATGAAACAAGTAGTTGTTACTTCAAATGAAAAAGATGTAGAATCTGACTCACTCGCAGAGAGATTGTTTTTATCAAAACAAAGTTGAAAAGGATGAAGCAAACTTCTCTAAAGATGAAGGAGTACAACTTTTTTCTTGTATGACAGTCCAACAACAACCACTAAATGTTTGGTATATAGACAGTGGTTGCAGCAGCCATATGACTGGAGATAAAAGCATTTTCATCAATCTTGACCAAAATTACAATTCTGAGGTGAAGCTGGGTGACAGAAAGCTATATTGCTTCAAAGGGAAAGGAACCATAGCAGTTCAAACCAAAGGTGGTAGAAAAAGAATTATCAATGATGTTCTTTATGTGCCGGATCTAACAAGTAACCTCCTTAGTGTTGTAAAACTATTACAAAAGGTTACTCGGTGTTCTTTGATGATGGAAAATGTAAAATATATGATAAGAAAAATAGCAGCACAATTGCTATAGTGCAAATGAGATAAACAAAGTATTTCCCATTAGCATGACACATGAGCAAAGCGTGACATTTTCAAGTGAAGATATAGATCAGTTTCAACTTTGGCATTTAAGATATGGACATCTTAACGGAAAAGTGCTATAACTACTCAAGTAAAAGAATATGGTGATCGGACTCCTAAAAGTTGAAATAAAAACTCAAACGTGTGAAGGATGCATATATGGAAAAATGCACCGGCTACCATTTCCAAAAATGGCATGGAAGGCTAAACGTACTCTGGAGCTCATTCATGCTGACATTTGTGGACCTTCAAGAACTCTCTGATTTGGTGGGAAAAGGTACTTCATTTTATTTGTTGATGATTATACAAGAATGATGTGGATCTATCTTTTAAAAGAAAAATCGAAGGCCTTCTCTGCATTTCTAAAATTCAAAGCTATGGTAGAAAATCAATCTTGTCACCAAATCAAGGCTTTGCGAATGGATCGTGGAGGAGAGTTTATCTACACCCGTTTAATGGATTATTCCAAAGAAAAAGGTATTCAAAGGCAGCTTACCGTTCGAAGAAGTCCTCAACAAAATGGCGTAGCTGAGCAGAAAAATCGTACAATTGTTGAAATGGCTAGAAGCATGATGTTTGGCAAAAATTTACCAAAATCATTTTGGGCTGAAGCTATTCATATAGCGATATATATTCTAAATAGGTGTCCTACAAAGGCTGTTCTTAATCGGACACTATTTGAAGCACAGCACAGGAAAAAGCCTGTAATTGATCACTTGAAGATTTTTGGCTGCGTTGCATATTCACACATCTCAACACCAAATAGAGATAAATTTGATAGAAAAGGAGAAAAACTCATATTTGTTGGCTATAGTGATGAGTCAAAAGGCTATCGCCTTTACAATCCTATATCTAGCAAACTTGTAGTCTCAAGGGGTGTGCTATTTGATGAAACGACATCTTGGAATTGGGATGGAAACTTTCCTAATATAATAAGTCAAGCTCATCCTTATGAATCAAATATAGAAAATGAACATGTTGATGCTGCACCTGAAAATTCAAATCCTGGCCCCCCTAATTTTTTAAACGAAGATGATGGTTCAAGCTCAGAAAGTCCTATAAGAAAGACAAGGTCTTTGAGAGATATTTATGAGACAACAAATTTTGCTCTCTTTACTTGTGAACCACAAAATTTTGAGGATGCAACAAAAGAAGAAATTTGGAGAAAAGCTATGGAGGAGGAGATTTCTGTGATAGAGAATAATAAAACATGGGAACTGGTGAATGTACCGATTCACAAAGAAATTATTGGACTGAAATGGATCTTTAAAACAAAGTACGACGAAGGTGGCAGCATATAAAAACACAAATCAAAGCTCATTGCGAAGGGGTATTCTCAAAAACCTGAAATTGATTATATTGCGACTTTTGCACCGGTTGTTCGAATGGAAATTATTCATGTTGTTCTTGCTATTGCAGCACAATTGGAACTTCAAGTATTTCAACTTGATGTCAAATCAGCATTTCTTAATGGAGAGCTAGAAGAAGAGGTATATGTCCAGCAACCTCCAGGATTTGAAGTGAAAGGGGAGGAGAATAAAGTTTATCGTCTCAAGAAAGCACTTTACGGACTAAAGCAAGCACCGAGAGCTTGGAACAACAAGATTGATAGTTATTTTCTCAAAATGGGATTTCATCGAAGTCCAAATGAGCCTTCTCTCTATGTCAAGAAGGAATATAATGATTTTTTAATCGTGTGCATTTATGTGGACGATCATATTTATATGGGCACCAATATGAGGTTAGTTGAAGAATTCAAACAAAGGATGATGAATGATTTTGGGATGACTGATTTGGGAGCAATGAAGTATTTTTTGGGAATACAAGTAAAGCAATGCAATGGAGAAATATTTATATCTCTGGAAAAATATACAGAAGCACTTTTGAAGAAATTTTGCATGGAAAATTGCAAACCAGTTTCAACTCCCATGCCAACAAACGATAAGTTGATGGAAAAATGCTGGAAGTGGAAAGATAGACGCTAAACTATTTAGGAGTCTTGTTGATTCACTGATTTATCTCACAAATACAAGGCTGGATATTGTTCAAGCTATAAGTATGGTTTTAAGGTTCATGAATGAGCCAACTAAATTGCATTTTGCTACCGCCAAAAGAATCCTGAGATATTTACAAGGATCAAAGAGAACTGGAATAAAGTATGTCAAAGAACATGAGTGCAAGCTAATCAGTTATACCGATAGTGATTGGGCTGGTTTAATGGATGATAGAAAAAGCACTTCGGGTTATGTATTTTGCCTTGGGACTAATATTATTTCATGGAGTTCAAAAAAGCAGAAGTCTGTAGCGCTATCGTCAACTGAAGCAGAATACATCGCTGGTACGGACGCAGCTTGTGAAGCTATTTGGCCGAGACGGATACTTGCTGATTTACAAGCAGCTTAAAAGGAGCCTACAAAAATATATTGTGACAATATGTCCACAATAGCAATAACAAAGAATCCGGTGTTTCATTCCAGGTCAAAGCATATTAAACTACGACAACACTTCATTAGGGACATGGTGACCAAAGGAGAAATAAAATTGGTGTTTGTTAAGACAACCGATCAACTTGCTGACTTTCTTACGAAAGCAATTCCACTGGATACACTTTCAGAAGACAAAGGATATACTCAAAATTGCAAATTAAGAGGGGGTGTTGTAAATATAATTTACAATTAATTAGTAATCTAGAATGTAACGTACCAAAAAATTTCAACTTAGAAAATTCGACATACAACACCATGTCGAGTATTCAAACATCGAAAATGTCGAATAGTCCATGAAAGAAATTAGAGGGTGAGAATAGATAAGATAGAAACTTAGAATAGAAGAAGAAGAAGAAAATACAACATCAGAGTAAACACGAATCTCACAGCGGAACGAATAAATATATTTCATAACATAACTTTGAAATATAAATCTGTACTTGAATATACATATCATTTCCAAAGTACAGCACTTACAACACAGCAGAAAATAACCATAGCTATATCATTTCTGAAGCCTCCTGCTCCAGCTCTTCAAGTATCTGTAAATCCCGACTACTTGATTGCCCGTAAAAAATTGGGCACCCAAGAGTTTAGGGAAAACAAAATAAAATAAACTCCGGGTCAGTCATGTGACTGGTGTGAGTAAACTCAAATCATTTGTTTAACTTTAAAAATCCTTTCAAAAGAAAGAATAATCGTAAGACCGATCCACACATAAACACGAATGGTTTTTACCTTACGATAACCCAAATCATTCTTAATATCAAGTCTCTTCTGATATTACAATAATGTCTAAATACAAGTACTTAGCAATCTAGTAGAAATGCTTGCATCGAACGTTCTACATATATAATATACAATCAAAACCGCAGGCTCTTATTTGGGGAATGGATTCCAACTATGATAAGGTATGGATCCACCTTCCGCTCAGTGTACTCTAGAAGCGATACACTGGAGTTCAACAAGAACATCTTGCAACTCAGCCACACATGACCGACCACTCATTTCGCTTGAGTGTATCGAATATATTGTCACCTTACATTTGGTAAACCAACATAACCATTCCCAGGAGATACAGAATTGAAAGAAGTAACAAATATGAATATTCTCTAGATGGTGACAATATACCCTACTTGGTTGCGAACCACTTAGCCATGCTTCCCGCCCGATTTCTGCCATTTCCCAGTTGATGAGGCTGGAGGTCATAACGTATCTTTCAACAGATTACTCATTAATTCACTTTCAATGCCACATCGTCATACTCGTCAAACCACAAATTGATTTCCCCAAAAATACCACGGGTATAAGCTAAGAGAAACGAATTCCTCTGCCACCAACGTAAATACGTTTGAAACGATCAACTCACATGATCCACCAGATATACTCTGTCAAACATTCGTCCATTCAAGTTGTCCTGCGACTGGACAAACCGAAGGCACTATTCCGTACATCCATCCCAGGCAATCTGTACCTAGGACTTATACAACAACCCTTGCACTTTACTCCGTCTTCAATTATCTTCGATCTATTTGATTCGAAACGCTAATGCCCATACGGAGTGGTTCTTTGGATAAGAATCCAACCGGTCTCTCCGTATTGACGACGGAAAAATGGTCAAAACTTTGATAGTCTGTGATTTAACTATCAAAGAAAAACATGTGTGCAAACAACTATATTATTTCCGAATGGAAATTTTATCGATCAATCAACATTCAACATTTATCTCTTAAATTAATTTATCATTAATTTATTTATTCTCCATTTCCTGTTTCTGTATATATATACAGAAATTATTATTTTCTAAATTTAGAAAATATACGTTATTAATCATTGGAAAACATTTCCATCTCCTTTCCACGTATCACTATCATTCCAGTATTCTTTACCATCCAACATTTCATTTTCTATGATTAGAAAATATCTCTGATTATACTGGGAAAACGTTTCCAAAACTCATTCCTTGGATTTAAACAGATGTTTAAATAAAACATCGCTATGCCAATTCAAACCATTACCTTCATTAACTATATTCACTTAACTAACCTTCACTATCAAACCTTACCATTCCTTAGTTGAGAAGGAAGTCAATCAAGTTGGCGTATAATTACCTCTCAGACCTTAACTGAACAACGTTTTAACTTTGAAATAGTCAAAGTTTATCTTTTAAATCTTTAACAAACTTCCTTACGTAACTCTCTTTCGAATAAATCTCTATTGGACAAACCTTTCCTTCTAATAAACTATATTCGATAATCTCTCTTTTTCGAATAACCTATATTCGAATAACTCTATTCAATTAACACTATTCGATTAACTCTAATCGATTTACTCTTATCAGTTAGCTCTATTTGATTAACCCAATTCTATTAACTCTATTTGATTTACCCTACTGGATTAACTCTAACTAATTTACTCTTATCAATTAACTCCTTTCGAATAAACTATATTCGATTAACTCCTTTCGAATAACTAATATTCCATTAACTGCTTTCGAATAACCAATATTCCATTAACTCCTTTTGAATAACTAATATTCGATTAACTCCTTTCGAATAACTAATATTCGATGATTCCTTTCGAATAACAAATATTCGATAATTCCTTTCGAATAACTAATATTCGATTAACTCCTTTCGATTAACTCTATTCGAATAACCCTAGTTCGATTTAACTCTAATCGATTAACTCTAATTGATGAACTCTAACTGGTTAACTCTAGCTGATTAACTCTAACTGGTTAACTCTAACTTTAATCTATTAACTCGAACTCTAATCGATTAACTCTAATTGATTAACTCTAACTGGTTAACTCTAACCGATTAACTCCTTTAACTCATTTTGATGAACACATTTTGATTAACTCCTTTGATTAACTCTACATCCATATTCAGTTTCAAATATCGATGTCGAAATCGATTCTTACTTCTCTATATAAGCCCTGACTTATATATTCTATTTATCCAATGATAAATATTTTATTTAATTTATAAAATATTATTTATAAATTAATCTTCTCAATCTATTGGTTACAACAGATTCTATTTAAAATATTTGCTTTAAATCCATATCATGTTATACCCGTGTGCGAAACACGGGTCTAAACCTTTTAACTATAAAATTCTATTCATTTGCCAAATATTTTCTTATGTGACATTCTTTTCATTTCCCAATAAATATCTGTTATAACTCTATTTATTTTCTAAATAAATATTTCCTTTTTATAGCTCTATTTATTTTTCTAAATAAATATTTCCTTTTTAATTCTATTTGTAAATGTTTTACAAATATTTCCTTTTCAATTCCATTTATTTATTTTCGAAATAAATATTTCTTTTCCTATTTGTTTCACAATATTTTCCTTTTATATTTGTTTCACAAATATTTTCCTTTTATAACTTATCCTTCGATTTTATAATTATTTTCTTTTCAAAATCCTTTTCCTTTTATATATAAAATCCATTGATTTTATACAAATAATTCATTTTCAAAATACATTTTGAAAATCCCCTTTTCCACATCCCAGTATTTCTTACGGTATTTAAAATACCATTTCACAATGATCGATATCATTCAAACACACATAATCAACAACAGATTATATCACATCATATATTACAATATATGAATAACAGTAAAATAAATGTTGAGGAATCCAGTTGGATCCCTCCAACCTGTTTCCCTGCATCACAGATGTTAAACAATATAATTAACATCAACTTCATTTCAACATGAAATATTCTGATAAACAACATCAATATATATATTTAATGATATATATATATATATATATATATATATATAATTTCAATTAACTGACTAGCAGTTCAACCAAATAGTCAATACACAACAATCAACCAACATTTATCAGTTCTAAAAATACGTTATAAAAATATAACTGTTCAGAGTTAGTGAGATTTACTCACATTGGACGATCATCATTAATAACGATAACCATCGCTTGATTCAGATGGACAATTTATTTCGCTATAAATTGTAATGAGCTCCCTTTCACTCTCAGTCAGTTCCACTGTGTAGTGTCTGCCCACACGATCCCATCGGATCTTGTTTCGCTCAATTCTGATTAAGTATGACCGAGATATGATTTATACAAGTTATTATACAATATTTAAGTGAAAATAACTTAACTAAATTCCTAATTGGGCTTAACCTATATATGTCGGCCCATTTCACATTTCCATGAAGCCCTTCCGTTTGTTCTTCTTCCCCAATAGTTCGATTTCCAGCAACACTCATGACCGCAGATTTTCTTCGATCCTTTCATGATTTTCAAAACTGAAAACAGTAATCAAATAAGCTAACCCATGTTTTAACTCTTCATCTCTCTGCTCATTGCTCTTCTCATTCACCAAACACAGCATGCTCCTGCCATTACCGCACTTTCAATTGCCAGCCACTCCTTCTTTCCTCAATCATTCAAGCAACGGAAAGCACCAATTTCTACCTCTTCTCAAGTCCTCCGACCTCATCCCACCTGTACTCAACTCGACACCCGCTCATGAAATTTCCGTCGACTCCATTTCACGCGGCATCCAGAAAATGATCGATACTTTTTATCTGGAAAATCCCCAAAAAAACCTACTAGACTTGAAATGACCTCCTCATTCCAAAACAAACAACGAAAACATGAATCGAAGCTTCGATTACAAGAATCAATCAACCCTAGCTCACTGCTCTTTCACGATGTCGAACAGAAACATGACCGCACCCAACCAAACAAGTATAGACTTGAAGCGCGTCGGATAGGGATTTCAGAAATATGTATTTCGTGATTTATGGTAATTTATTTTGATTGTTTTGATTTTCTGAAGAGATGGAAATTTCGATTTTTCTTAAATCTCGTGGCGGCTGAGAGGATGAGCTATCGTGGCTTATTTTTGATCAGAAAGAGGAATTAGCTTAGGTTTAGAAAGTGGGGTGGGGTATTTATAGTAGATAAATATTATTTTTATATTTAATATTTTATTTATTTTTAATCAAATGCTGTTTGTATTTATTATTAAAAATCCCTGTGATCACACATGATACCCAAAAATCACAAAAATGGGCATGTAGCTATAGTTCGACATCACGGACCCAACGGAACTGGTTTCGTCAAATTTTGACTTCGTTTTCTCACACAACGTATTTTTAAAGCCTAATTATTGTTTGTTTTTTTCACATTAAAATCCCGTACGGCCCCATACTATTTCTAAAAATCACGAAACTTGATATTTAACAATAATTTAACATTGCGGATCCAACAAAATTAGTTTCATCGAAAACTGAGGTCGTTTGCAAAAGTGACTATTTTTAAAGCTCTAAATAACCCTTTTAAATATATAAACGTATTTAAAAGTAATTAAATTAAATATTTATAAATAAATATTATCGTATATATTCACATACGATATCATACAGCTCCACAATATTCCTATATGAATTTCTAACTCAATATTTCAAATCCCGATTAAATCGATATTCAATTTATATTGAAATTCCTTTTATATATCGTTATAAATTATAAAGGAATTCCATAGCAACTTTTCTAAAATTTGATTTGGATATAAATAAAAATCTACACAACGAAATCCCGATTTTTCTCTTCCACTAGAAAAATATACTTCACCAGCTCCGAACGTTTCTTGTTTCACGGGAATCCGATTTAAAACGGACCCTGTATATTCAGTTGAAGTTCGAATCGCCAAATAGCGAACTGCCGCGCCATTTGGAGCTCGATTTTAATTATAATATAATTATATGTTCAAACCGTCATTCAAATAATATATTCATCATTCTAATTAAATTCTAAGCTGAATTAAATACTTTTAATTGTCCAGTTCACATTATATTGTCAATTCACCATTTCTGATTATTTCAGAAATTAAACACATTATTCTATAATTTATATTAATTAAATATTCAATATAATTTAATTAAACAACCATTTTCACTATTTAAATAATTAAATAAATTAATTATTATCCGTATAAATATGGGTCGTTACATAGGACCTTTGTTTTTGTGCTGGAAAAGTCATAAAGTGAATAAATGAATTATGTCTGTTCATTTGAAAAGCCAGGTTGACAAAACGTATTGCAATATATATATATATATATATATATATATATATGTGTGTGTGTGTGTGTGTGTGTATGTGTGTGTGTGTAGCCGTGTAATTCAAGGCAACAGTTGACAGAACAAAATTTCATTTGCAACTCATATTCTTATCCTTGTTATTGCCATTATTACCTAACAATCAGTTGCAGTATCTGGTTAGTTGCTAAGGCATGAACATGAGAGCAAGAATCAGGAGGATGATCAGTTCCACTTGCCTGATCAAGGGATTGAGAATTAAGGTTTTGAAAGCTTGACATGGGTAATTGTTAGTGGAGCTCGGACTGATCATGGGAAATGGTGGGTAAACAACGAATGTGTTGTTATGAAAACTGCGCCTTTGCGGAAGCGACCAGGATCTTTTTCATCCAATTACTTAAAGATGATTTCTATGGAAACAAACACAGATATGAAATCACATGCGCAAACACAAAATATTCCACCCAACCACCCTCTTTATTGATTCTCAAAACGAATTTTGTTTACACTCACTGGTTCAACAACCAACAATAAACAAATTACAAGAATCAACAACCTTATTCAGAAAGGGAAAGAATATCTAGATGACTACAAATCTTGTTGGAGAAGGAGAACAATGAAGAACGACGGTTAAAACTTGGATTAATTAGAGGCACCAATCCTCTCTAGGGCACCAAGCCCTAAAGGCACGCGGTCGCCACTCTATTCGGTCATGTATTAATCCAACCCTATGTGCTACTTTTATAGGAGAATAGAAGGCCTAGGAAAATACCTAATTTGCCCCTTCATTGCTTGCAGAATAAGTCACAGAAAGACCAAGTCAAAACCGCAGAAAACCTGCTCAGACGTCTGATCAAACTATGTCAGACGTCTGTCTCTGCTCTCGGGTTACCAAAACCCTAACAACAGACGTTTGACCAAATGCTGTCAGACGTCTGTGCTGAAATGCAACACAAAACCGCTTCTCCTTGCCTTCTTTCTGCCGCTGCTCCATCTCCTCTATCACCAAGCACATCTACGCCTCGTCTCCATCAACATATGTGATTTCATGTCACAAATCACAACACTCCACCTTGATACGAAATCGCATCACATCAAACGAACTTCCAACACACAAGTCATCTAGCTCTTTCAACGACACCTTCTCTCAATTAAAACCAACCTCGATTTCCAGGAAACGAGATACACCCCACCTATTCCGAGTACAGGGACTCAATTGATTTCAGGGCAACAATCACACCCAGTCGATTTAAAAGGACTACGACCACACCTCAATTACAAACACAACCCACCGCCTGCAAAAGATGCATCTACCGCCTGAGCTGCACCGTGCATAAACCAACGGTCTAAAAGTGCTTGCAATTCCACAACGACACCCGTCTACCACTTGACCTGAGCTCCTTCCTTGATCACCCGGATCCCTCGAGCATCATCAACGTGAAGACCCTTGTCAAACACATCAACAGTGACCAAATTAACCTCTCCACCTTGCTGTGGACTAGGTTCTTCAACTGTCACTCGCCTTCCACATCGACACCCGTCTACCACTTGACCTGAGCTCCTTCCTCGATCACTCCTGATCCCTCGAGCATCATCAACATGAAGATCCCTGTCGAAAACATGAACCGAATCACCAAGGTATAGGGAAACCAAACCAATTGTCAACATCTTCGTCTTCTTCCATCCTTCCTCATCCATATCATAGGGCTTCTCTTCATCTCCATAAACCAAACCATTGAGGCCTTCAAATCCTCAATCAAAATTAGTCATCACCAACAGCGCCATCATATCCGACATAAAAAAATCAATTTTTTCAACAAAAAATCAAATATTTTTTTCAAACAAAAATCAAAATTTCCAATCCAAAATCACTCTAAGCTTTGCGATGATCTCGCTCTGATACTAATTGTTATGAAAAGCTGCTCCTTTGCGGAAGCGACCAGGATCTTTTTCACCCAATTACTTAAAGATGATTTCTATGGAAACAAACACAGATATGAAATCACATGTGCAAACACAAAATATTCCACCCAACCACCCTCTTTATTGATTCTCAAAACGAATTTTATTTGCACTCACTGGTTCAACAACCAGTAATAAACAGACTACAAGAATCAACAACCTTGTTCAAAAAGGGAAAGAATATCTAGATGACTACAACTCTTGTTTGAGAAGGAGAACAATGAAGAACGACGGCTAAACCTTGGATTAATTGGAGGCACCAATCCTCTCTAGGGCACCAAGCCCTAAAGGCACGCGGCCGCCGCTCTATTCAGTCATGTATTAATCCAACCATATGTGCTGCTTTTATAGGAGACTAGAAGGCCTAAGCAAATACCTAATTTGCTCCTTCATTGCTTGCAGAATAAGTCACAGAAAGACCAAGTCAAAACCGCAGAAAACCCGCTCAGACGTCTGATCAAATTATGTCAGACGTCTGTCTCTGCTCTCGGGTTACCAAAACCTTGACAACAGACGTCTGACCAAATGCTGTCAGACGTCTGTGCTAAATCGAAGCACAAAACCGCTTCTCCTTGCCTTCTTTCTGCCGCTGCTCCATCTCCTCTATCGCCAAGCACATCCACGCCTCGTCTCCATAAACATATGTTATTTCATGTCACAAATCACAACATGTGTTGACATTGGCATTTGGCGGATACAATGGTAAGTTCTGTGCAGGGAGTTGCACATGAAAACGATCACATAAACATGCACTGTTTTACTTTCCTACCAGTACCAGAATTGAAAAGTGGCACTCCACATGTACTGGGACAGCTGTGGCATTGATCAGATAATTCAAAACTCTCCAAAACATCACATATTTTATCATCAAAGTGCATGGCAACAGAATCACTACCACTCATGTCCACAAATAAAGTACGGTTTGTAGCTAGGACCAACGCTTGAAATATAGTGATGTATTATTATTTGTGGTTTTTGATCAAACAAATGCATTGGGGCTGGCAATCAATGCAGTACAAATTATTGTTTTGTGATATAGTTGTCGGGTTTCCGTACAACTTGAAATTTCGCCATACCCAAAAAAAAAGAACAAAAGGCTAAGGAATTTTCAATCTATAATTTGTATCTACATATTGCAACAATTTTTTTTGTTCTCCTTTTTTTACACCAATCTATGTGTTGTATTGTATATATGTTACGCATGAATCAACTGCTAAACTGATTGGCCCTTCAGTTTACCATTCCTACTCACCATGTACAAGTAACATCTAGAAATAACTTTTGGTTATAAAAGTGAAGGGTATGCAACAGTGCAACAAATAAATAATAAAACAAATGCTACTTAATTTTAATGAAATTGACAAAAATAAAATGAACACAACACGATCCACAAATGTACCTACCGTCCACAAATGAGCTACTTTTTATGGCATAAATTTCTTTATAGTTTCTCTGAATTGCAAATTTTTCCTAAGTGGCTATTTTCATAATGCATCCATGTAATGATAGGTACATGAAAAAATAAGACGAGGCAACCTGCTATGAAGTTTTAGATTTTCATGCTGCAAAAACAAATGGTTGTTGACGTAACACATCTTCTTCAGCTGAATGCATGGAAAAATAATGGACCGCGGATATAAACTTGCATTCACACTCACGGACCTGCACACGTGCTTGCCGACATGCACACAGGCGCATATGCAATACAAAGAAACACAAACTCACACGGTAGTATACATGCACACGCAATGTGCATTGGCATAGTGAGTTTTTTTTCCTTTTTGATGTGCTACTCTCACCTCACCTTATAGGCCTTTTGTTTTTTTAAAATTTCTCACACTGAAACAATGGACATTTGTTTTAGTTGCAAACTAATTTCTGGTGTCCTTGACATCGATATCGTAAGCAACTATTTTTGGACAAAGCATTGAGGTTGAAGTTCAACCATGTCGGCGTTAGATGGATGATGCATGAGATACCTTGGTACTCATATGAACCCTAAATTATGTTTGGCATCCATTTTTTTTCTAGTACTTACTATAAATTAGCATGTTATAACCTTGTTCACAATAGGCAAGCATGTGCATAGACTTGATCAAGCTGCATCTAATTATAACAAAGTACTCGAGAAGAACAAAAAGTTGTACAATCAAGTGCAAGATCTTAAAGGTATGCTGAAAAATTGCCTATTCCAAGTATAAAAGGCTTTTTATATTCTAGTTGTGGTTAGAGTTAACTATAAATAGTTCAGCATTAAACACTGCTAGAGAAACAGTGTATTGCAACGCTCGATTTCTAATGGCCGCCAATGGCTAAATAGAACTCGTGGAAGCCGTCCTGTTGGCGGTCGTTGGAAACCATTGGAAATATTCGAGATATTTCCTGCACCAGCCAGCCGAAGCTCATTTTTCTCTTCCTCAATCCATTTTTACAACCTTTCCACCATTTTTTTCTTCCCCAATTTTGCGCTCCACAATTCTCCAGCCAAGGTAACCCCCTATGATGCCGTTTAGAAGGTTCTCCAGCCATCTCCATCGTTCTTTGCTCTCTAAATTAGGTATCTTGCCTAAAAATATTTTAGGGTTTTAATTAATTTCGGTTTTAATTTGAAGTTTTATTGATTCCTAATTGTTACTATGTGTATGTTACATCATGTTACTCCCTAATTGCTATTAATACCACCATACTGATGTTGGAATGTTTAATTTTGGGTTTTCTTAGTAATAACATAGTTTTATGATGTTATGCATCTATTGATATATTTGTAGTTAACATCTAGATGCTTAAGCAATGACATACATATAAATTTACAAAAATTAACATAGAAATCAATGTATTGGAATGTTAAATTTAGGTTGATCATTACTTATTAAGTCACAGTGCAACTAAAATGCTATACCTAAGACAATATGCTCTTTTTGAACATTTATTTCACTACGGTGATTTTGAGGAATATGCCATGAAGATGGCTTTTTACAAATTTTTAAATTCAATTTTTAGCAATGAAATCTTAATATAATGTATGTATTATATATATATGGTTATAATAATTAAGTTAATATATATATATATATATATATATATATGCATATATGCATATTTATCACGTTTTAGTTTATTCTCTAAACTATAAGTATATTTTACTTTTAAATTTCTAGCTCCATATATACTTTTAATTTGTTTTACTAATTAAACAAATTTTGTATTTTGAAAATAAATTTTGAATTCAAGAAGTATTTTTGATTTACTTACATCAATAAGTTTAGAAGTTGAAATAATTTTTGATTTACTTTGTAATATTAGCCTTCTTAATCAATTTGTTATGAATGTTTTTATTTTTGTGGAAATGAAATGTTCATTCTTCACTATACATTGAAGATGTAATCATTTTTAATGTTCGCAACCAAAATACTATAATATCAAATATCATTACCATTCAATTGTTAATAAAAATTAATTTCTTTCAATTTTGACTAGATTGAGTTTAGAGAAATTATTAAATCAGGTTTAAAGAAAAATATTCTCAAAATATTCATGTTTTATAACATATTATCTATCTTTTTCTACTTAATTACATATTCTTAAAATGTATCTTTATTCAATCATGTTGTGTTGCTCATATTCAATTTTATATCTATGTTGCAAGTATATTATATCTGACCCTGGTTTAGGCTCCGGCTCTGCCTCTAGACGACGTAGAATTACCCCTCATGCCGATGAGGGTAGTGGCGAATAGTTAGCTCATCTGGTTGTGTACTTGAAGCCTAAGACTGACACGACAAAAGTATCAAAATTAATAGAATAACAATTTAATGTTTTTTACATAATATAACTATATTTTATAAAGTTCTAATTTATATTTTACGCATGGGGTTTGAGTTGGATCCATCTCAAATGGTTCAAGATATCTCTAAGGACGCGTATATGGCCAGAATGAGCGAATTCTGGCCTAAGTGGAGCAGGGTCCCAGCAGATGTTAAAGTGACTATATGGCAAGATTTTCTAGTACGTTTATACCGCTTTATAAATTGGTTAAATACAAATAAATGAGATTAATAATATTTTCTCATTATATAAGGGGCAGTCGATGTGCATGAGGCTGACATGAGCCTTGTTCAGTGACACTGGAACTCAAAGGTTGCCAGAAATTATAGAGAAAAGATGAATGAGATTAAGACAAAGGGGAAGAAACCAAGGTGCATGGGCAATGAAGTGTTCGATAAGATGGTTGCATGGTGGGACACAGATGATTTCAAGGTAAATCTATAACAAATCTAATTTATTTTTTTGCTGATTTTAAATAATTAGTCAATGTACATTTGCAGACCGTGTCCACAAGGAACATCGCAAACAGGAGCAAGAATCCTGTAACTCATCGCGGAGAATCCAAGTCTTTCCAGCATCACCGCGAGGACTTAGTAACTTTGGCAGTTATTACATTTGTATATTGATCAGTTAAGTGATTAACTATGTGGAATTGAATCATTCAAATTATCAACTCCAGGAACGTACTCGTGGACATCCTGTCTCCTACATTGACGTATTTACTCACACCCACGTATCTTGGCATGTTGACGAGCATGGCAATGTCACAAATCAGTGGGATAATCAAGATAAGGCGACAACTGCATATATAGGCATATTTTAAATTTTATTTTCACATCGATTAGTTTATTAATTACTAGTTAACGTAAAATAAAATCAACATTATTTTATTTTTCAATTGAAATTGTTTTTTGCATTATCGGCGAAGTTCCAAGAGGCACATGCTCGTGCGCTTGAGGAGTCGGGTCGTGATGAGTTGAAGCAGAAGGAGGAAGACAACATTTTTGATGCTGTTATGGATCCATCATAGTGGATCAGGCGTTATGGATTCGATAACTTGACGGTAATATTTGTATGATTTAACGAATATTTCAGACTATATTTTGATATTTTAATATTTCAGACTATATTTTGATAATTAAATTAACTTATGCAAATTGATTGAACTAAAATAAAAATGTAAGAATGTAATCTGAAATAATGCAACATTTGATATACCAGAACCAAAATAAGTACCTGGAGTACATAATGTGTTAGTGAATATAAAGTAAGAATTTGTTGGCAGAACAATACAACTTATCAGTCTCCGTTGTGTAAATGTGGTGGTTACTTATTTTAGCCTTATAGGAAGGCATAGTTTTTTGCATGGGTTGGAAAAAAGGTCATTTTTTATTTAAATTACCATGAACATTTGTGTAACCATGTACATGGTAATTTAAAAAAGGTTTGTGTAACCATGTACATTTGTGAGTTATGCATGCCATGAACAAGTCTCAAGTCATATGTACAAACAGTTTGTAGTAAAATAGGAACATGTCTGATTTTTTCCCTTTGTTGAAAATTGGAATGTATTCTATAAAATAAAATTGGAAGTGTACTATGGAATACACTACTTTTAGTCTAAAATTTTGATAGCTTATCTTACATCTAATAATTATTCATGTTATAATTTTTATGCAAACTTTCAGTCTTAACACATCTATGTTCTAATATCTTTTATACTTGTATTTGCAGGTTTCACAAGCTAAGAAGGCATAGGACAAAGAAGAAATTAAGGAGATGCGAGCATTGATTGAGCAGCTACATGACCAGAATCATGTGCAGGCTATGTAGATTGAGCAGCTGAATCAGGAGATTGCGGAGTACGTGCACAATCATGGTAGTTTTCCTTCTTCGTCTGCTTCTGGAAGACATAGCGACAGACATGATGCAACTTGAGGTATGTTTTATTGGTGTATGGCTTGGAGATATGATTTGTTTTGCTGCTATATATATTGGTACGGAGTGGATGAGACATGTTTGTATGTATTTTGATGGTTTGTATATATTGGTACGGTTTGTAGACATGTTTGGATGTTTGCAGACATGGTTTGTTTTGTATATATTGATGTTTCTGCATTTTGTTTTGGTTGTTTATAATGTTATTGGTATATATATGTTGAGTATATGCAGAATTGGTTGGAAATGGTCAGGAAATGGATTGGAAATGAATTGAATTGGAAATGGGGTGGCTGGAAGGTTGTTTGTTTGCTGTTAAACAAAAAAAGAACCCAGTATTTCCAACGGCTGGTAACGGTTCCTAACGACACTTTGGTCATGTTTTATAACGGTTTCCAACGGCTTTATATTGTTGGAGGCCGTTGGAATTGCTGTTGGAAAGGTTCCGTGGGTTCCGTTGGAAGCCATTGGAAGTCGTGAATGTTGTTCCAACGTCATTTCCAACGGTCGCCAACAGCTTTTGGCCCTTGGAATAGCCATGTATTCTAGTAGTGAAACATGGGAAGTAATGTAAAGTAGATAGGGCAAGGGTTAAAAGTTTTATATGGTGAGGTTCCAATTACGTCAACATATAGCTGACTGTAAATGATTGGGAAAAGGAAATGGTAAGTATGGGAAAAAATTGTAGAAAACATATGCAGTATCGTTGGGAAATAGATGTGACCAACATATTTCAAAACAACCTAACCACTTGGAAATATTAATTTATGTACAACAATCTATATCAATCAATTTTAATCATTTATTTAATTATTTGTGTTGCTTATGATTGTACCACAAAATATAATTTTAATGCATCTGTCAAATGATAAGTTGGTGGATATTTAGTTATTGATATAATCACATCTAAATGTCATTTCTCAAGCCTTTTTTTATTTATAAATCCTAACTTCTGTATGTTATGCTATTAGGAAGCCCCAGAGTATACTGTCGAGTTAGACCATTTTTACCCGGACAAGTTAGTAGTAACACCATTGGTTTGATTGATGATGGATATATTACTGTTCTTACTCCTGCAAAATACGGAAAAGAAGGGCATCTATATTTTATTTCAACAAAGTGTTTGGTGCATTTTCATCTCAAGGTTGTTTGTTACATGAAAAAAAGTACTACAGTCAATTTCAGTAAATAAATTCATGACTATTTAAATGTAATTTACGAGGCACATATTTCTTTTTTTTAATATTACAGAAGAGGTATTCTCAGATACCCAGCCTCTTATTTGTTCAGTTCTCGATGGCTACAATGTGTGCATATTTGCCTATGGACAAACTGGCTTAGGAAAAACATTCATAATGGTATGAAATGTGTTGGCATGGAATTCCCATTTATCTTTTGGAAGTGTGAATGCTTATCCATCATGTTTTTCACTGTTATACATAGAGTAGTCCGAAACAAATCAATTATCACAACCACGGAGTAAATTATCAAGCATTGGGAGATATATTCAACCTTGCCGAGCAAAGAAGAGGAGTGTTTTCATATGAAATCTCAGTGCAGATGATTGAAATCTAAAACGAGCAAGTGACGGATCTCCTAGTCAGTGACGACCTCAATAGAAGATATCCTTTTGGCAGTGCTTTTCTATATATACTATTTCTAATGCTGATATTTCTAGTATATCATGTATTTGGAATTTCCTTCACGAACGTTAGAAATCCATAACGGTTCTAAAAATGGACTTAATGTACCTGATGAGAATTTGGTTCCAGTAGTGTCCACATACGAAGTGGTTGAGCTAATGAACATTGGTTAAAAAAATCGTGTTGTGGGGACAAATGCATTAAATGACCGTAGCAGTAGATTTCATTGTTAAATATGTAGCTCTTTACTTTTTATATAATGAATATTTATTTAAAAGCTGACCACATGTTTTCCCTGTATGTATAGTCTAACCGTACATGGTTAATGTAACAACCCGGAATTTTTGAACCAATTTAAATTTTTTATTTTAGCTATTTTAATGGATTTTGAATATTTAAAATGATTTATTTTGAGAATTAACGATTTAAAATTTATTTATATCGAAGTTAGAACGTATAAATATTTAATTTAATTAAAACGAACTCGAAATGGCACGGTAGTTTGAAAATTCGATTTTAAACTTTAAATGAACGTACAGAATTCAAAATAAATCGTGATTCAGTAAAACCAAAAACGTTAGAATCTGTTTAATTATATCTTTCTAATGAATGCGAAAAATTCAGATTTCATAATATAAATTGAAAGGTATGTCCAATTTAAAATTTAAAATAGTCGCTATGGAATATATATATTTTAAATTATATATAGCCCTTAAAAATATCCATTTTGCAAACGACCTCTGTTTTCGACAAAACCACTTTTATTGGATTCGGAATGTCAAATTATTATTAGGTTTCAAATTTCATAATTTTTGGAATTAATATGTGAGTGCAGTGAATTTAAATGTGTTTGGTAATTTCAGTTTGAATTTAATTGACTGGAAAAAGGACATTTTCCAAACGATCTCCAAATTCGACGAAATTAGTTTTATTAGGACCATATCATCAAAACATACCTAGATTTTTTTTTGTGTAATTTTTGGAGTCAGTATGTGGCCCCGGTAAATTAAAATGTACGTTCAAATTCAATATTGACTGTTATATTAATTTATATTTTAATTTTGACAAAAAATGATTGAAATAGTCGAATTGGCTTAAATAACATATCCCATTGTGTTCAAAATGGGGGTATTTAGCTAAGGACAACAGTCGTTGGGTTTGATTTGGGGTTCGAATGCAAAAACCCGCTTTTTGGGATTAAATAATAACGGATATATATATATATATATATATATATATATATATATATAAGGGTTAAACCCTAATTCCCCTCACAAATCAAAGCCGCCGCCAGCCACAAAAAAATAACAGTTGATTTTGCTTCTTCCTTCTTCCCTCTTTTTCTCTCCATCCACACAATAGAATTCGAAAATTATAAAGGGAAAATTGTAAAGATTTCCTTGCTCTACATTTCCATACGGATGAGATCGGGAAGCGTGTAGGAAATGGGGAGATTTTGGGGCTTAAACTCGTCTAGTTCACAGCTGTATTCACGGTGCCAGGGACCGTCGATCTCGTCGACGTTGGTGGTGCGGGTGGAGGGTTTGTAGGTGGTTCGGGTGGCGACTTCAGATCGTTGGTCAGGGGCTCATAGGGCTGTGCGATTTTGGTTGTAGGTGGAGAACACGGGTTCGTAATTATCGGCTGGAAGAAGACGATGTGGTAGGGGGATTAACGACGGTTTTTAAACGTAATTAAAGTGTAATTAATGGTTAATTATTTTGATTTTGTAATTAACGTATTTAAATTAATATCTTTTTCATACAAGGTTCAAATACGACAATTTTAGTCGCGTTGGAATCATGTCGAAGAGTACTCCGCAATGGAACTGACCAGAATGGAAACAGAGCAAATTGGATTCAGCTAAATTAAAAGAGTGTTTAATTAGTTGAAAAATACAATCATAAATAAAGATTGGCGGAGTGGAAACGAATGTGAGAATTCTCTCACTAAAATATTTGCACAGTTATTTATTTATTTTATAACTGAAAATATATGAATTGCCAGTGTTGATTTTTATCTGCTGTATGTGACATTACTTGAGTCAACACATGAACTATTCACGACTCATCTGTACAAGAAGCGCTGTTCGAATATACGGCACTCGTATTTCAAACAATGTGGATACACTTTGTGGTGGTTGAAATTTTAATCATAAATATCTATTTTAATTCAAACAGCGAAATTGGCTAATTAGAAAAATAATTCAAATCGAATTAGAATTGGTTAAATTTATTAACCAATGATTTATTTAAATAGTCTGTTATTGTTTGAAAACCCCATACGGGTATAGGGATGATATTTGACATACACTAATCCCAATATTTAGTTATATATCGGTCTTTTGATTGACAGACTGTTCTAAGCATTATTTATTTATTTTAATGCTTATACAGTTGTAGAATGCACTCTGGATGATGTTTGAATGTTAAATGATTATTTATCATTATTGTTGAATACATACGATGGATGAAATCCATATAACTGAAATAATATAGTAATTAATTGTGTCGAATTCCGATTTCGAAATAACGAATATTTTAAAATAATATTCAGTGAAGAATTGAATTAATGAACGAGTACTTTAAAATAATATTCACTGAATAATCAAAATATGATTTTGATGTCCGATTTTAGATGGACACAAATATATAGGAATATATGGAGACTAGTTAAGTGAAAATACGCCATTTTTACTCGAATGGGTTTATTGGTCGATTTTGTTAATTTTATAATGAATACAAAAAGGAAATAGATTTCAAAATCAAATATTTTGAAAATATTATCATTTTAAAATTATAATGATATGGAATATTCAATTTTGATTTTAAATTGAAAATGAAGTTGAAATCGTTTTAAAACTGTAACGACCCGGGGTTTTCGCGATCCTGGATATCGGCATACACTATGTCGACTGTTCAAGCATCGGAAACACCGGATAGTCCATGAAAGAAATTAGAGGGTGAGAATAGATAAGATAAAAACTTAGAATAGAAGAAAAAAAAGAAGACACAACATCAGAGTAAACACGAATCTCACAGCGGAACGAATAAAATATAACATAACTTTGAAATAAAAGTTTGTACTTGAATATACATATCATAATCAAAGTACATCACTTACAACACAAAGGAAACAAACAATAGCTATATAAACGCTGCTGAAGCCTCCTGCTCCAGCTCTCCAGGTATCTGTAAAATCCTGACTACTTGACTGCCCGTACAAATTTGGGCACCCAAGAGTTTAGGGAAAACAAAATAAACTCCGGGTCAGTCATGGGACTAGAGTGAGTAAAACAATTTAAAACAGTTTGAGCAATTAAACGATATCTCATAAGACCATGCCGTATAACGGAACGGGTTTTTCCCTTATGAGAATCCATATCTATTTGATTTAACTTTCAAATCATTTTGAAAGAAGCGATAATCTTTATATCAAAACTCATTGATATTATAATAGTGTCTGTCAACCACAATATAATAATCATCTAGCAGAACACTTTCATCTCACGTTCCACATATATAGTATACAATCAAAACCGCGAGCACTTATTGGGTAATGGATATCCAACTATGACAAGATATAGAACCACCTTCCGATAGTGTACCTCTAGAGAGGAATATACTGGGTTCAACAAGAACATCTTGCAACCCGGCCACACATGACCGACCACTCATTTCGCTTGAGTGTATCGAATGTATATCACCAACGGTTGGGATCAGCAACCGTTTCCAGAATGGAACATCATCGAATAGATTAAAGAATGAAATGAATATCTCTAGATAGGTGATAATACACCCAACTTACCAGCCAACCACTTAGCCATGCTACCTTCCTGATTTTTGTCATTTCCCGGTTGTGAGGCTAGAGGCCACGCTTATCTCTGACAGATCACACATTTATTCACTTTGAATGTCACAACGTCATACCCGCTAAATCACAAATTGATTTCCCAAAAAATACAACGGGTATATAGCTAAGAGAAACGAATTCCTCCGCCACCAAACGTACATACATTTGAAGAGATCAACTTACGCGATCCATTAAATATACTCTGTCAGACATTCTTCCATACAGGTCGTCCTGGGACTGGACAAACCGAAGGCACTACTATGCAAATCCATCTTAGGAAATTGCTACCTAGGATCGTCAGAACAGCCCTTGCATAACTCTGTTTTCAATTTTCTTCATCATATTTGATTCACAATGCTAACGCCGCCCATACAGAGTGGTTTTCAGGTCATGAATCTGATCCCGGTCTCTACGTATTGACGACGGAAAAATGGTTAAAAACTTCGATAGTCGGCGAGTTAACTATCAAAGAAAACATGTGTGCCAACAACGATATTATTTCCAGATGGAAATTATATCGATCAAACATCATTTAACATTTATCTTTTTAGGTCGTTAATTTGTTTATTTTCTGTTTCCATATATTCAACATTCCTTATTTTCTAAATTTAGAAAATATATGTTATTAATCATTGGAAAACATTTCCGTCTCTTTTCACATATCACTGTCATTCCAGTATTCTTTATCATCAAACATTTCATTTTCTATAATTAGAAAATATCTTTGATTATATTTGGAAAACGTTTCCAAAACTCATTCATCGGATTTTAAACAGATGTTTCAATAAAACATCGCTATGCCATCAAACCATTATCTTCATCAACTAAATTTACTTAACCAACCTTTACTATTGAACCTTAACCATTCCTTAGTTAAAAACGAAGTCAATCAAGTTGGGGTATAACTACCTCTCAGACCTTAACTGAACAACATTTCTAACTTCGAAACAGACAAGGTTCACCTTTTAAACCTTTAACAAACTTCCTTACGTAACTCTCTTTCTAATAAATGTCTATTCGACAACTCTTTCCTTCGAATAAACTATATTCGATAATCTCTCTTCGAATAGCCATATTCGATTTAACTCTATTCAATTAACACTAATCGATTAACTCTAATCGATTTACTCTTATCAGTTAGCTCTATTTGATTAACTCTATTTGATTAATTCTATTTGATTAACCTATTTGATTAACTCTATCAATTTACTCTTATCAATTTACTCCTTTCGAATAAACTATATTTGATTAACTCCTTTAACTTTATTCGAATAAACTATATTCGATTAACTCCTTTCGAATAACTAGTATTCGATAACTCCCTTTGAATAACTAATATTCGATAACTCCCTTCGAATAAACTATATTCGATTACTCCTTTCGATAACTAATATTTGATAATCTCTCTTTGAATAAACTATCTTCAATAACTCCTTTCGAATAACTAATATTCGATAACTCCTTTCGAATGACTAATATTCGATAATCTCTCTTCGAATAAACTATACTCGACTAACTCTAATTGATTAACTCTAACTGGTTAACTCTAACTGATTAACTCTAACTGGTTAACTCTGTTCAATTAACTCCCTTCGACTAACTCTATTTGATTACAAATACTTCCTTTTCTATTTGTTTTACAAATATTCCCTTTTCTATTTGTTTTACAAATATCCCCTTCTCTATTTGTTTATTTAACAAATAATTATTTCCTTTTCAATTCTATTTATTTAACAAATAAATATTTCCTTTTCAATTCTATTTATTTTATACATACATATTTCCATTTATAATCTATTTATAAATGTTTTACAATTATTTCCTTTTCAATTCTATTTGTAAATGATTTACAATTATTTCCTTTACAATTCTATTTGTTTAACAAATAAATATTATTTTATCATTCTATTTAATATGGTTCACAAATATTTCCTTTTCAAATCTATTTGTAAATGGTTTACAAATATCTCCTTTTCAAATCTATTTGTAAATGGTTTACAAATATCACCTTTTATAATTCTCTATATTTATTTTCTAAATAAATATTTCATTTATAATATTCTATTTATTTCCTAAATAAATATTTCCTTTTAAAATATCCTTTGACGTTATAAATAATTTCTTTACAAAATCTTTTGATTTTACAAACATTTCATTTTATAAAATCCTTTGATTTTATAAACATTTCATTTTCAAAATACATTTTGAAAATTTCCTTTTCTACATCCCAGTATTTCTTATGGTATTTAAAATACCAATTCACAATGATCGATGTCATTCAAACACACATAATCAACAATAGATTATATATCACATCAAATATTACAATATATATGATAACAAATGTAATAATATTTGAGGAACCCAGTTGGATCCCTCCAACCTGTTTCCCTGCATCCACAGATGTTAAAACAAAAAAATAACATCGATTTCATTTCGACATGAAATATTCTGATAAACAGAATCAAAATTTGATTAACGATTTATAAATGTATCGTTATCTATAATTTCAAACAATCAATCAGCAATTCAATCAAACAATCAGCACACAACAATCATCATCATTTATTAGTTCTAATTATACATTATAAAAATATGAACTGATAGAGTTGGTGAGTTTTACTCACATTGGACGATCATCGTTAATAATGATAACCATCGCTTGATTCAGACGGACAAATTATTTTGCTATAAATTGTAACGAGCTCTGATTGACTCCCAGCCAGTTCCATTTCGTAGTCATCATCCGTACAATCCCAACGGACCCATTTTTGCACAATTCTGTAATCATATGAAAGAGATGTGTATTTTTGAAACACCCCACCTCCGTTAAGTTCACTCACCAAGGGAATGCCTTAACTTCGGTGGAGCATTTTTAGTACAAGATGCAGAAAAATTACAAGACAGAAAAATAAAGCAGCGAAAAATAAATAACCTTTATTGATTAAAACAGCTTGTACAAAGATTGTTTTACAACACCAATACTTATTACCAGAAAGCATCTGTCTTGTTTAATATATAAGAAGCACAAACTGACAATGATATTCCCCAATAAAGCATGAGCCAGCCATAGCAGTAGAAAATGGAGTTCAAAGCAATGCGCCAAAGAATCTTCAAGCTAGGAAAGAGTAATGGCCCCAAAATGAGCTGAGCTTTTCTCTCCCTGACTACCTTTGGGGGGGGGGAATGGAAGTAAAGAGGCGAAAGCAAATTAGGTCAGACATAAAGTCCGATAATCCAGTGATTCTTAGTATTTAAACGAGGAAAAGGGTCACGACATGAATAAACTAAATATAAGACTAAACCATAGTAACAAGTTAACATGGGGTAAGCATGAGATATGGCAAGATAAACTGAATGTATCAATAAACTGAATGTATTGATAAACTGAATGCGCTTCTACTCCTCTGCTTCGCAACTACCCTGTTATACTGATTTCTTTATCTCTGCACTACCTAATAGTGTCCAAACTAGTAATTTACGATCATATGATAACGTGATCCCAATCCCCGTATTTGCGGTTGCCTTCAGGTGTACATCTATTGTGGGGATTCCATTTATTACCTAGATCTAATCTAGGGTTTACTATCGAGCGCTTCCTAGATTCAACCAGGGTTTACGCTACCCAGGGCCACCGGGGTTTATGCTACCTATTGAACGCTTCTCGGATTCAGGGTTTACGCGACCTAGGTCCAACTAGGGATTATGCTACCTACTTTGTATTAATTTTCCATATGTCTGTGTCAGTCAGCCCTCTCTTGCGTGTAGATACTCTGTGCTGTCCCCACCATAAGGTGTATCAAGCCTTATGATAGCGACCCGACACGTTCAAGATGCACAGTGTATAACTACTGATACCCAGTGCCTGCTTTTTCCACTCCAGAGTACGTGCACGCCCGTAAACCAAAGGAACCTACACTAATGTACCCCCTGCAGCTATTTTGACCGCTTATAATTAGCCCAGTAATCATGCCCCACCCTGCCTAGATCAGGGTACCGTGATACATCTATGTGGGATACTGCTGAAATGGGTCCCCGTTACTAGGGTTTCCTGCTGGTTAAGTTTGTGGGCTTGTATATACACAATATTACCCACCTACACGTGATGTACTTAACCCTCCCACCGACTCAAGCATGTCTATTTAATGGTTAAGTTTGTGGTCCTATATGTACTAATATTACCCACCGATCCTGATATGTACTTAACCTTTCCACTGGTTCAAGCATGTTTATTAAATGGTTAAGTTTTGGGCCTATATTACTAATATTACCCACCAACCCGATGTGTACTTAACCCTCCCACTGATTCAAGTTGATATATATTCTTGGTTAAGTGTTATCCATTCATTCAAGTTAACTTAACCGGCCCACACATCATGTTATATATATATATATATGTATATGTATATGTATATATTGGTTAAGTGTTCCCCTTGTGTTACATAACCCCTATCACATATCATGTTATATATATATATATATATATTTGTTAAGTGATCCTCTTGTGTTACTTAACCCTATCACACATCATGTTATATATATATATATATATATATATATATATAGGTTAAGGGTGTCCTATTAACTTAACCTCACCCACTTGTCTAATTAACATGTTATGACAGTTAAGTGTTCTAATTTTACTTAACCTCACCCACTTGCCTAATTAACATGTTATTATGGTTAAGTGTTCCCTTAGTTACTTAACCCCTGCAAGTCTGGCCTTGTTAACAGGTTAAGTTGGTTAAGTGTCCAAATTAACTTGACCCCTATCAACCTTGTCTAGTTAACATGTTGAATTGGCTAAGTGTTTTCTCGATTGCTTAACCCCACCCTTCTTATCTTTGTTAACATGTTATTACGGTTAAGTGTTTCCCTAATTACTTAACCTCACCATTTGTAGCTTGATTTATTCATGTGCCTTAATTAATTAATTAATTAAAGCACCAACCACTCACATTAGACAGATATTGTTGTGGTTACTAGATGTGCCGGTCGGTTCCGTGCAGGTTTACACCACAACTCAGTCTAACCTCGGGTCTTTCTGGGCTTGATGCACTAATCACCCACGTTAGACAGGTATTGTTGTGGTCATTGGATGTGCCGGTCGGTTCCGGGCAGTTTTACACCACAACTCAGTCTAACCTCGGGTTAGGCATATTCGTCTTTTACTAAATTTACATATTTACTATTTATGTAAATTTTTATGTAAACCAATTTAGCCTAGATCATATTCAACTACCATGCAAATTAACATACTTATATTCTATGCCAAAACTTGATTTACCAATCAATTAACCCAACTTGCAGTTTATACTAATTTAGATTTAATATTCCCCTTTTTCAATTCATACCCAATCTAGATTAATATTCCAATTTACGGTTCATGTCAAAACTAGATTTTATATTCTAGTTTTCCGTTTATGTCCAAAACGTGGTTTACACGTCAATTACACACTTTGCGGCCAATTAAATTTATCAATTTATGCCCAAGTCTAATATGCATGTAAATCATTCACTATTATAGCAAATTTAGATTATGCCAACATATTTATTATGCCAAATTAACTTAATTAATCTACGCCCAATCCCCGCATCATAATCATACATATAACATGATTTCACAAGTTTTCTATGTACTCATGAAATGGCACTAATCAAAAGGAATAGGGGATAAGCACAAGAATTGATATAAAAGATTAGGCATGCAAAAATAATGGCTCCAACAGGTTCGATGTACATAATAGTGAATAGGAATAAACTAGCCAAATTACACACTAAATATGAGATCCACATAATCAAGAGAATAGGCATAGGTGATTTGGTCCAAAATAATGCCAGTTTAAGGTACAACATGATCGGTTAATTGTAACAATGGGAATAGTCATAAGTAACTAACTACAATAGTCATAGGCAATTAACCACAATAGTCATGAGCGACTAATCACAATAATTTCTTAACCAATGTCATAGGCAATAGTCTCATAGTTATGATTCATAGTCGTAGGAAATAATTTCATAGGCGACAGTTCATGGCCATAGTCTTAGACAAAGGTCTCATAGTCATAGTCATAGGCAATAGCTTCATAGGAAACAGTTTCATAGTCATAGTCTTAGGCAAAAGTCTCATAGTCATAGTCGTATATCAGATCCAAAGGCATAGATAACTTTCGATTTGACATAAGCACGAATCAAAGATAATTAACTTGCAAATTGGTATAGTTCTATATTTTGATTCATTTCATTCACAATTCCAATTACACGTTCAAATCTAAGGAATAACCGAACTTACAATGATCGGTTTAGAATAGGCAATTTGCTACGATTCGAGTGACGTTGCTTGAAGCGGAATGCCTATGGTCCAACTTGAAGCTTTAACTTGATTTGAATCTCCAATTTGAAGAAGAACTATAACTTGTTTTAATGGAGAATAAGATTTATTTTAATGGTTGAGGCTAGAGAGAAACAACATGTAGACGCCTAAAAGAATTTGTGTGGAGAAACCTTAGGTCTATGCATTCTTTTATAGGTGTAGAGAGTGTTTTAGAGCCCTTAGATCATCATAGAAGCCACCAGGTCTGTCCAACACATCAAAAATCATCATCAGACCAATCAGGAGTTACCACGTAGCCCTAATGACACAACACGAGCCAAAAATTCGTTGTAGATCTGGTCTGGCCGAACGAGGGTAGGTCGACGCCTTGGTCGACCCCCAGGTCGACCCCTTGATCGACCTGGGTACCCAGGCCGACCCCCTAGTCGACCTGGATCCTGGGCGGGAAATTTCCCGCCCAGCCCAGCTGTGTGTTTTGAATTTGAACTGAGCTGTTTTTAAATTTGAGCTGAAACTTCTGAAGGCCATAACTTCTTCATACGAAATCCGATTCACGCAAACTCGGACTCTATCTCAAGCAGAATTCCGAGACGAACGCAATGGCATAACCTGTTTCCTTTAATTCTTTTCTTAAATATTAAGTATACTTTGATTTGTTACATTAACGTTTACAGAAAATACAGGGTGTTACATTCTCCCCTCCTTAAATGATTTCGTCCCCGAAATCTTCAATTTAAGAAGAATGTATCCTAACATCCAGCATCCATCTACTCAACCATTCAACCACAGGCATCCATTGTCCCTAAAAGGATTTCTAATGCTTTCATGATTCTATGCGTAGTGTGTGTACATGTCCTTATCTAATGTAAAATCAGGCGGTCTACTGATTCAGTTGACCTCCTTAATGCGAATTATGTCAGTGCCATGAGTCCATCATGTATGCAATTATCCCTAGTCATGTAAGTACTATATGCGTGCGTCTTCATTCATCCATATGCAACATCCATATGATAACACATCAAGTTTTAATCCATATACAAATACATATATGCATATGCAAACATGAAAGTGACTGAGCCGATCTAGTGCCTAATGTGTGTATATGCATCCACGAGCAACCACTGGCAACCACTTGCAACCATCAATCATAACATATTTCAATTACATGTTTACATCCAAATGGGTTCCTACCTAAGGATCGAAGATACGACCTAGGGGATATATTTAAAAGATAAACATTACAGAGAAAGTGGAATCAAGGATATACCCTCAAAAAGGGTATGATGCACGTATCTGGTCTTCAGTCTTTTAAGTCGCATCTTCTTGAGCTTCACTCCACTGTACCTTAACTAATTTAACTTCATGATCGCGAAGCTTCTTGGCCTCCATTTCCAAAACCCACTAGTAAAGATAGGACCTTGCTCACTTACTATGCTAAAGGGTATATAATGTAGTCGAAATATCTTCCCGAGAAAAACATATGTTAATCATGATAACAAGTGTATATACCTAAGATGATTAGAGGTCTCTCCTCTACTTAGCTTATCCATCATGCTGCAAATCTGAGGGTCTAAAGCTAATGGTTACTATGTGCTTATTACCTCTCTTAAGGTCAGTCTAACTTAAGGTGCCAGCCCCAACCATTTATTTCTCACGCAAACCATCCTAGTCGAACTTGACATCCCTCAAGTACAAGCCCCAAAGGCCTAAACCAATATCAGACAAGCACCCAAGGGATACCTCCTCCGAATTTGGATGATCTATGTGAGAAGATACTAACAAAACAACTAAACACTTGAGCACTTTACCGACTCTGGCTATCCTCGTCAATCTTGCTCCAGAATTATCGTTGATCACATAACTGGCTTTACAGTGTCATCTAGATACATGCGGAAGTCTGTCTCGAGTTTTTAGGGGGAAAACCCCTACCCTAGTCAAAACATCTTGCGTACTCATGGACTACCCCAACGGATCGAAAATCGTCGATAGATAAGTAAAGTGATTCTAGGTAGCTAAGACAAACTGATCCCTTAGGATCGTACGAAATCTTAAGGGTATTCTCGAGGCAAGTCGAAAGTCTAGCTACCCTTGTTTCATAATTACTAGCTAACCCATAGCCCGAAAACATAAGCATAAATATAACTATTCTCAAATCCTCACAAGTCAATGATAAATGGGCTGAACTAGGAACTGGATTTGAGACTATAATGGGATCCTATACTACACAATATCTAGGGTGCAGAGACTCAACTATGGAAGCAGATATATATATGGATGTGAAGCGCTAAAATCAGAAGGAGTACTAACAGGATAATCAAAAAGGAAAAACTCTTTCAACCGAAATCTTACTGCCTCTCTCTCTCAGGTATGCTGGCGGTGAGAGCATGCACTCGCCTTCCGGAAAATCCTGTCCCTTGTTCTTTCCCTTGCCCTTAATTATACGACCCATTATACCAAAATAAAGATACTTCCTCTTGTTTTAGGCTTTACTCTTTTTTTTCCTCCCCTCCTTTGTGAACCAAGTCCCTATCCATGGGTTCTTCATCCTTGTGTTGTGCTCCATAGCCAGACCCCCTCATTCTTAACTTTGCCATCCTTGTGTAACTTGTTGACATGTCTCTCGAAAGCTGCTTCCATCGCACGGAGAATCCTACAAAGCCCGAAAGAAAATTAGCCGCAGGTGAAACTGCTATGGCTACAGATGGAAGTTGGGCACTTGTTTGCCCTTTGACAAGTGTCGTAGTCTTGTCGAGCCTACAGAACCAAGCCGCGATGAGGTTACCTCCTAGAAAGCCAGGAGCCCCAGAGACTCAAGAAAGAAGGAAACAAGGATTCAAACAGAGGATGAAAAGATAGTGCACATGGCTTTGAGGAATATGCCTTTGAAACAAAACTTTTCTTTTGAAAATGCTTCTTTTAAAATCATTTAAAAATAATTTTTCAAATCTTTTTATCTGATCCGGTAACCTTCAGCTTTGATACCAACTGAAACACCCCACCTCCATTAAGGTCACTCACCAAGGGAATGCCTTAACTTAGGTGGAGCATTTTTAGTACAAGATGCAGAAAAATTACAAGACAGACAAATAAAGCAGCGAAAAATAAATAAACTTTATTGATTAAAACAGCTTGTACAAAGATTGTTTTCAACACCAATACTTATTACCAGAAAGCATCTGTCTTGTTTAATATATAAGAAGCACAAACTGACAATGATATTCCCCAATAAAGCATGAGCCAGCCATAGCAGTAGAAAATGGAGTTCAAAGCAATGCGCCAAAGAATCTTCAAGCTCAGAAAGAGTAACGGCCCCAAAATGAGCTGATCTTTTCCCTCCCTGACTACCTGGGGGGGGGGGGAGCGGAAGAAAAGAGGCGAAAGCAAACTAGGTCAGACATAAAGTCTGGTAAGTCCAGTGATTCTTAGTATTTAAACGAGGAAAAGGGTCATGACATGAATAAACTAAATATAAGACTAAACCATAGTAACAAGATAACATGGGGGTAAGCATGGGATATGGCAAGACAAACTGAATGTACCGATAAACTGAATGTACTAATAAACTGAATGCGCTTCTACTCCTTATCTACTACGCAACTACCCTATTGTACTGATTTCTATATCTCTGCACTACCTACTAGTGTCCAAACTAGTAATTTATGATCATATGATAACGTGATCCCAATCCCCGTATTTGCGGTTGCCTTCAGGTGTACATATATTATGGGGATTCCATTTATTACCTAGATCTAATATAGGGTTTACTATCGAGCGCTTCCTAGATTCAACCAGCGTTTATGCTACCCAGGGCCATTGGGGTTTATGCTACCTATTGAACGCTTCTCGAATTCAAGGTTTACGCGACCTAGGACCAATTATGGATTATGCTACCTGCTTTGTATTAATTTTCCATGTGTCTGTATCAGTCGGCCCTCTCTTGCGTGTAGATACTCTGTGTTGGCCCCACCATAAGGTGTATCAAGCCTTATGATAACGACCCGACATGATTCAAGATGCACAGTGCATAACTACTGGTACCCACTGCCTGCTTTTTCCACTCCGGAGTACGTGCATGCCCGTAAACCGTCGGAACTTACACTGACGTACCCTCTACCGCTATTTTGACCGCTTATAGTCAGCCCAGTAATCGTGCCCCACCCTGCCTAGCTCAGGGTACCGTGATATATCTATGTGGGTTACTGCTAAAATGGGCCCCCGTTACTAGGGTTTCCTACTGGTTAAGTTTGTGGGCCTATATATACACAATATTACCCACCTACACGTGATGTACTTAACCCTCCCACCGATTCAAGCATGTCTATTTAATGGTTAAGTTTGTGGGCCTATATGTACTAATATTTCCCACCGATCCCGATATGTACTTAACCTTTCCACTGGTTCAAGCATGTTTATTAAATGGTTAAGTTTGTGGGCCTATATTACTAATATTACCCACCAACCCGATATGTACTTAACCCTCCCACTGATTAAAGTTGATATATACTCTTGGTTAAGTGTTATCCATTCATTCAAGTTAACTTAACCTGCTCACACATCATGTGTTATATATATATGTATATATATTGGTTAAGTGTTTCCCTTGTGTTACTTAACCCCTATCACATATCATGTTATATATATTTTTTGGTTATGTGTTCCTTTTGTGTTACTTAACCCTATCACACATCATGTTATATATATATATATATATATATATATATATATATATTGGTTAAGTGTGTCCTATTTACTTAACCTCACCCACTTGTCTAATTAACATGTTATTATGGTTAAGTGCTCCCTTAGTTACTTAACCCTCCACAAGTCTTGCCTTGTTAACATGTTAAGTTGGTTAAGTGTCCAAATTAACTTGACCCCTGTCAACCTTGTCTAGTTAACATGTTGAATTGGCTAAGTGTTTTCTCCATTGCTTAACCCCACCCTTCTTGTCTTTGTTAACATGTTACTATGGTTAAGTGTTTCCCTAATTACTTAACCTCACCATTTCTAGCTTGATTTATTCATGAGCCTTAATTAATTAATTAAAGCACCAACCACTCACATTAGACAGATATTGTTGTGGTTACTGGATGTGCCGGTCGGTTCCGGGCAGGTTTACACCACAACTCAGTCTAACCTCGGGTCTTTCTGGGCTTGATGCACTAACTACCCACATTAGACAGGTATTGTTGTGGTCACTGGATGTGTCGGTCAGTTTTGGGCAGTTTTACACCACAACTCATTCTAACCTCGGGTTAGGCATATTCGTCTTTTACTAAATTTACATATTTACTATTTATGTAAATTTTTCCGTAAACCAATTTAGCCTAGATCATATTCAACTGTCATGCAAATTAACATACTTATATTCTATGCCAAAACTTGATTTACCAATCAATTAACCCAACTTGCAGTTTATACCAATTTTGATTTAATATTCCCCTTCTTCAATTCATGCCCAATCTAGATTAATATTCCAATTTATGGTTCATGTCAAAACTAGATTTAATATTCTAGTTTACCGTTTATGTCCAAAACTTGGTTTACACACCAATTACACACTTTGCGGCCAATTAAATTTACCAATTTATGCCCAAGTCTAATATGCATGTAAATCATTCACTATTATAGCAAATTTAGATTATGCCAACATATTTATTATGCCAAATTAACTTAATTAATCTACGCCCAATCCCCGCATCATAATCGTACGTATAACATGATTTCACAAGTTTTCTATGTACTCATGAAATGACACTAATCAAAAGGAATAGGGGATAAGCACAAGAATTGATATAAAAGATTAGGCATGCAAAAATAATGGCTCCAACAGGTTCGATGTACATAATAGTGAATAGGAATAAACTAGCCAAGTTACACACTAAATATGAGATCCACATAATCAAGGGAATAGGCATAGGTGATTTGGTCCAACATAATGCCAGTTCAAGGTACAACATGAACGGTTAATTGTAACAATGGGAATAGTCATAAGCAACTAACTACAATAGTCATAGGCAATTAACCACAATAGTCATGGGCGACTAATCACAATAATTTCTTAACCAATGTCATAGGCAATAGTCTCATAGTTATGATTCATAGTCGTAGAAAATAATTTCATAGGCGACAGTTCATGGCCATAGTCTTAGAAAAAGGTCTCATAGTCATAGTCATGGGCAATAACTTCATAGGCAACAGTTTCATAGTCATAGTCTTAGGCAAAAATCTCATAGTCATAGTCGTAAATCAGATCCAAAGGCATAGATAACTTTCAATTTGACATAAGCACGAATCAAAGATAATTAACTTGCAAATTGGTATAGTTTTATATTTTGACTCATTTCATTCACAATTCCAATTACACGTTCAAATCTAAGGAATAACCGAACATACAGTGATCAGTTTAGAAACGGCGATTTGCTTTGATTCGAGTGACGTTGCTTGAAGCGGAATGCCTATGGCCCAACTCGAAGCTTTAAATTGATTTGAATCTCCAATTTGAAGAAGAACTATAACTTGTTTTAATGGAGAATAAGATTTATTTTAACTGTTGAGGCTAGAGAGAAACAACATGTAGACGCCTAAAAGAATTTGTGTGGAGAAACCTTAGGTCTATGCATTCTTTTATAGGTGTAGAGAGTGTTTTGGAGCCCTTAGATCATCATAGAAGCCACTAGGTCCGTCCAACACATCAAAAATTGTCATCGGACCAATCAGGAGTTACCACGTAGCCTTAATGACACAACACGAGCCAAAAATTCGTTGCAGATCTGGTCTGGCCGAACGAGGGTAGGTCGACCCCTAGGTTGACCCCGTGGTCGACCTGGGTACCCAGGTCGACCCCCAGGTTGACCTGGGTCCTGGGCGGGAAATTTCCTGCCCATCCCGGCTGTGTGTTTTGAATTTGAACTGAGCTGTTTTTAAATTTGAGTTGAAACTTCCGAAGGCCATAACTTCTTCATACGAAGTCCGATTCACACAAACTCGGACTCTATCTCAAGCAGAATTCCGAGACGAACGCAATAGGACAACCCGTTTCCCTTAATTCTTCTCTTAAAAATTAAGTATACTTTGATTTGTTACATTAGCGTTTATAGAAAATACGGGGTGTTATAATTTTTCAAGTTAAATAGATATTTAAATAGTTTTAAATTAAACAATCTTCGATATTGGGCCTCACCACTCTTACGTTGGCCCACCCACACCATTAAAGCCTAAACCGCATCTTTGTTTTCCAATGCTTCAAACCCGTTCTTTCTTTGTTACTTCCAGATTATGAGTTTCCTTCCCAATTCCATTTCATTGAACGAGTCTCCACTGGCTCCTTCGCTCTAATTCAAACCATCATGAGATTAACCTCTAAAATCACTAATCCATAGCGCTTAACCATAAATCAACGTTATACATGATTATCTTCTTCCCTACAGTGATCGATCTGACTTCTAGAACGAACAACCCAACTCACCAACCTCCACCACTTCACATCGTCGGACCTCCGGCCGTCGCTACCCCCGGCTTCACCATTTCCAGACGCCCCTTCGCCCTCAATTATGCCTCCCAAACATCCGTGACCACTTCGATCTCGCTGCAGTTTTCAATAAAATCCATAACCCTTTAATTCGAGCAACATCATTCTGCACCGAATCCCACAAAATCATCACAACTTACGTTAAATCTCATCACGAGCTCATATGAAATCCCAGAACTTCGAATCGATGCTTTAATACTCCACCATATTGAACCTTAGTTGCGCCTGCTGATTTCCAGCGAAATCGAAGGAGTTCGAACTTCTCAAAACTTATGCTAGAATGGAGAGGAACACGCTGGGACTTCAAAAATTCTTATTCCAGTATTTATGGCATTTGATTTTTTTTTCAAATCTCCTTTTTCTTTTGTTGTAAGAAAAAACAATGGCAGAAAAAGAGTTTGACTATGAATTAGAAGTTTAGGGTTTAGAAGGAGTTAAGGTTTATTTATAGAAATATTTTAATATTTGAATTTTATATTAATATTTTCCATAGCGTTGTCTACATTCAATGTTAAAAATCCCTATGATTACATACAGTATCCAATTTTGATCAAAATGGACATGCAGCTACAGTTCGACATCACGGGCCCAACAAAACTGGTTTCATCGAATTCCGACTCCGTTTGCTCACACAACGTATTTTTAACCTTCAAAATACTGACTGTTTTTCACATTAAAAATCCATACGGTCACACATTGACTCTAAAAATCACGAAACTTGAAATCTAACCGTAATGACCCGCATTGGCAGAGGTATTATAATTTATTTATTTAATTATATCAATGGTGGTATAGTGAATTAAATGGTCGTGGAATTAAATAATGATGAATATTTAATTAAAATATATAATTAATTCTGAAATAATCAGAATTGGCTGAAAGGTCGATATAGTGTGAACTGGATCATCTGTGATATTAAATTCAGTTTAGAATTGAATTAGAATAACGAATATATTTTTTTAACGACAGTTGAACGTATAGTTTGTAATATAATTATAAACGAGCTTGAAATAGCGCTGCAGTTGGCTATTTGGCGATTTGAACTTCAACTGAATGTACAGGATTCGTTTTAAGCCGGATTTCTGTGAAACAAGAAACGTGTGGAGCTGGTGGAATATGTCTTTCTAGTGGAAGAGAAGAATCGGGATTTCGTCGTATAGATTTTGAGATATGTCCAAATCAAATTTTTAAATAGTCGCTATAGAATCGTTTATCGACAGTAACGGTTTATTCGATATAACTAGTTATCAGATTGGAATTTAAACAAGGTTCTTTTGGGAAATAACGCTAATTTAATTTTTAGAATTTTTATGAAATTTTTAATTAATTAAATAAGCGACTTTTATCTTGGAATATTTTGCACCCTGAAATCAACATTTTGAAGTTTCAAAATATGAGTCCACCTACCGGTATTTTTATATTTTTGGAATCATGATGCCTTGGTCGACACGACGGAAATGTTGTTTCTGTCCATAGCGGTACGTGCGTGATCAGAACGGTATGTAATGGGATATCTTAATCAGAAAATAACGTTGGTAAAACATATATGAATCCTTATTACAGTAGTGTATTGTTTTACTTCATGCCGAAGGGACATACGAAGACCACGTTCATTTGTTCTCATCCAAAAGAGCACGCTTGGAGTCCATGAAACCACGTCCCTAAGTAAAATCTTATAAATACACTACACATCTCCTTATGACCTAATTCTTTTCAGTCCTTTGAGCTGCCACAAAACTGTTCACAGCAAAAATCATCCACGATTAAAAATCAAAACAAATTTCCTCATTAATCTCAAAGCTGTTCAGTATTTCACAAAGCTTTCAAATAGAAAGCTGTTGCACTCATCGAGTTCAAAGTCGTCAACCGTGATGATCGGGACTGAGCCTCCCTGATGACCGGAACTGGACCACAGACTCGCCGTCGTTCGTGGAAGGATACCAGCGACTGGGGGGCATCGAGCTCCAGACTACTTTAGGCGAAGGTCAAGGGGATTCCTGTGCCTCTTTTGGTGATAGCCGATGATCGGCTTGGTGAGCAGTTGAGGGTACGACATGCGGTTTCTTCGAAGGGGCACTGGCGGTCAAATGGAGTGCGGGTGGGAGTAGTTGGTGGAGAAGGGTGTGAAGTCGGATTCTGTTTGCCTGGAAAGGGAACGAAGTATGGTTGTCTGGAATGACGGATGTGTTAAATAGAGTAGTAGGTCTGTTTGGTTTTGATGGAAGGAAAATACTATAGTATGGAGGTATGGATATACATACGCGTGATGACGTGGATGGTAGTACTGTTGTTGATTTTCATTGAGAGATAAAGGGGAGGGAGGTCCGTGAAAACAGCGGCCATGGAGGAGTGATTTGCTGGAAGCTCACGTGGAGGTTTGGGGGAAGAAAGTAAATAAACGGGTTGGGTTTGAAATAGTAGAGGATGGGCCGATTTAAAGGGTAAGAGGGCCCAATAAGAAATGTTTATTTAAATTAAAATATTTAAAGATGTGTATAGCTTGTAAATTTAATATCTTCCTCATACGATATCGAAATTCTGCAAAACAAGATCCGTTGGGATTGTATGGACGACGGCTACACGCTGGAATAGACTAGGAGTGAATCGGAGCTTGTTACAATTTATGGCGAAATAAATTGTCCGACTGAATCAAATAACGCAAACCGTTATTTAACGGCTAACGCGCAAATGTGAGTAAATCTCACTAACTCTGAACAGTTTATAAATTCATGTTGTATTTTTAGAACTGTTAGATATTGGCTGATTGACTGTATGTTGACTGTTTGATTGAACTGCTAGTCAGTAGTTGAATTTCTATATTGATTCTATTTAACAGAATATATAGTATGGAACTGAAAGTGATGTTATCTATATTGTTAAACATCTGTGATGCAGGGAAACCGGTTGGAGGGGTCCAACTTGACTCCCCAATATTTATAATACTGTTCAGTTCATATATTGTAATATATGATGTGATATATAATCTGTTATGGATTATGTGTGTTAGAATGATGTTGATCATTGTTATGTGAGATTTTTAATATCATATGAAACCCTGGGATGTAAAAATATATATTTCAATGTATATTGAAATAAAGGAATTTTATAAAAATCAACCGATTTTATAAAAGGAAACATTTTGAAAATAAAGTATTTATAAAACCATAGGATTTTATAAACGGGAACATTTATTTAGAAAATAAATAGAATATCATAAAGGAATATTTAGTTGGAAACTAAATAGGATTTTAAAAGGGAATTGGCGAAGTCAAAGTAAGTTAATCGAATTAGTCGAAGTAAGTTAATCGAGTTAGTCGAAGTAAGTTAATCGAATATTGTTAGTTGAAGTAGGTCAATCAAACATAGTTAATTAAAAGGAGTTAATCGATGTTAGTTTAATCGATTAGAGTTAAAGAAAAGGAGTTAATCGATGTTAGTTTAATCGATTAGAGTTAAAGCAAAGGAGTTAATCGATGTTAGTTCAATCGATTAGTGTAAAAGTAAAGGGAGTTAATCGAATATAGTTTATTCGAATAGAAGCAAAGGAGTTAATCGAATATAGTTTATTCAAATAGAAGCAAATGTATTAATCGAATATAGTTTATTCGAAGAAAGTAAAAGGAGTTATCGAATATAGTTTATTCGAAAGGAGTTAAGTGAAATGAGTAAATCAATAGTGTTAGTCCAATAGAGTAAATTGATAAGGGTTAATCGAATAGGGTTAAGTGAGAAGAGTCTATCGAATATAGCTATTCGAAGGAGGGTTAAGTAAGGAAGTTAGTAAAGGGATATAAAGTGAACTTTGTCTATTTCAAAGTTAGAAATGTTGTTCAGTTAAGGTCTGAGAGGTAGTCCTACCCCAACTTGATTGGCTTCGTTTTTAACTAAGGAATAATTAAGGTTCGGCAGTAAAGGAAATGGTTTGAGTTGGCATCGCGATGGTTTGTTTAAACATCTGTCTAAGTCCAATGAAGAAGCTTTGGAAGGGTTTTCCAAATAAGAAACCAAAAATGTTTTCTAATAAAGAAAACAAGAAATGGAAATGTTTTCCATTGTTAATTACGTATATTTTCCAATTTTAGAAAATAAGAAATATTGAATATAGGGAAACATGAGATAAGTAAATTAATGAAATAAAGAGATAAATGCTGAATGATGTTTGATTGATATAAATTTCCATTTGGAAATAATATCGTTGGTTGCACACCTAATTTTCTTCGATAGTTAAATCACAGACTATCGAAGTTTTGACCATTTTAACGTTGTTAATATGGAGAGACCGGTTGGATTATTATCCAAAGAACCACTCTGTATTGGCATAAGCATTGCGAATCATATATGCCAAAGGAAATTGAAGACGGAGTTATGCAAGGGCTATCCTGTTTACAGAATAGTGCCTTCGGTTCATCCTGTTCCTAGATGACTTGTATGGACGGATGTCTGACAGAGTATTTCCAGACGATCACGTATATTGATTTCTCCAACCGTACCAAGAGTGGAAGCGGAGAAGGAAACTTCTTTAAGCTAACACATAATGTATGGTTAAGGACGTCAATCGGTGATTTGATGGATTTGACGATGTGGCATTCAAAGTGAATCTGGTGTGATGATAAAGCGTAGCTTCTAGCCTCACATCCAGTAAATGACAGAAATCGGGCAGGCAGCATGGCTAAGTCGGTCGCACCGAAGTAGGGTGTATAATCACATGATCTAGAGTTTCATTTACTTCTAAAAATCTATTGTTCATGCTGTCCCATTCGGGAAACGGTTGCTGATCCCAACCGTTGGTGATATACATTCGATACACTCAAGCGAAATGAGTGGTCGGTCATGTGTGGCCGGGTTGCAAGATGTTCTTGTTGAACCCAGTGTATTCCTCTCTAGAGGTACATTAGCGAAAGGTGGTTCCATACCTTGTCATAGTTGGAAACCCATTACCCAATACGTGCTTGCGGTTTTGATTGTATACTATATATGTAGCACGTGAGATGAAAGCGTTTCTGCTAGATGATTATATATATACTGTTGTTGATAGACATTATTATAATATCAAAAGGTTTTTGATATAAAGTTATCTTGGATTCTCATAAGGGAAAAACCCGTTCCGTTATGCGGCGTGGTCTTATGAGATATCGTTTACTTGTTCGAACTGTTTTTAAACTGTTTACTCATACCAGTACCATGACCGACCCGGAGTTTATTTTGTTGTCTTCCCTAAATTCTTGGGTGCCTAAATTTGTACGGGCAGTCAAGTAGTCGGGATTTACAGATACATTGAAGAGCTGGAGCAGGAGGCTTCATGATCATATAGCTATTATTATTCCGCTGTGTTGTAAGTGCTGTACTTTGATAATGATGTATATTCAAATACTGATGTATATTTCAAAGTTATGTTACATATATTATATGTTATTCGTTCCGCTGTGAGATTCGTGTTACTCTGATGTTGTGTTCTTCTTCTTCTATTCTAAATTTCTATCTTATCTTTCCTCACCCTCTAATTTCTTTCACTAATTACCATGATTTTTCGATGTTTTGGTTATCGACATCGTGTTTATGTCGATAACCAAAGTCGCTAAAAATCCGGGTCGTTACAGTTGGTATTAGAGCAGAAGGTTAATTGATTAACTTGGCTCTATGGCGTGACTCGGTAGAGATAGGGTTAGTAATACCCTAGATTGAGTTTGAGTGTATATATACGAGTGAACGTATTTGTTATTGATATAAAAATAATTTTTTTTATTGTGGAGATTCATTGGTTGAGTTGTTTATGAGTTCTGGTCGATCAGTTTGATCCACTGTATCGGTAGGGATTTTGTAAACACTTGAATACGATGAACCATCATGGTATGTTTCGAAAAGAGGGTAAACGAAATTATTTTACCCAAATTATATTTTGAATATATTGGATATATTGGTTGTTATTATAATCGAGTAAGATTATAAATTAAATGGTTATGTGAATAACCAATCAGAATTCATATAAGTAAAATACGAGAAATCAGATGAGTTAAATCTGAAATTTAAACCAGAAATAGAGTTAAAACTCTGGAAAATTGGATAAGTGTTTGTAAATGGATTGGGATTAAAAACAAGGAAAATTTAAGATCCTAGGAGATTTTAAATTGTTTTACAAGCCGTGTGAATTATATTTTGAAATGAATTTCAAAGTGGAAATGTTTAAAAATGGTTTTATAGTATTGAACTCACTTCGATCGCTGGAAAATAGATTCTGATGATGACAGCTGCATCATCAGTATTCATTTTCGAGTTGTAAGTGATGAATTACTACCAAAGATACTGTTTTGAAATTGTTTTGAGAAAGACAAGTTGTGTTGAATTTCAAAATGGGATTTATAATAAAGAATGAGTAAAGAAAGTTTGCAAAGGAATTATAATAAAGGAAGTTCAAACATAGAATGTAAATAAGAAAATTCAAAGGGGATTTGAATATAGAAAATTCAAAGGGGATTTGAATATAGAAATTCAAATGAAATTTGAATAAAGAAGATTTAAATAATGGAAAAGTGAATATAGAATTTCAAAATAGAATTTGAAATAAGAAAATTGACTATAGAATTCATGTAGGGTAATAATATAAATTCAAAGGGAGTTTGAATATATGAAATTCAATGGAATTGAAATAGAGTTTGAATATAGAAATTCAAATGAAATTCAAATATAAAATTTGAATATAGAAAATATAAAGGAATTCAAATATAGGATTTGAATATCGAAAGTGAAAATGAAATTTGAATATAGAAGATTCAAATAGAATTGAAATGAAATTCAAGTATAGAATTTGAATAAGGAAATTGAAACCAAATTCAAATATAAAATTTGAATAAGAGATTTGAAATGAAATTCAAGTACAGAATTTGAATAAGAGAATTGAAATGGAATTTGAATATAGGAAATTCAAATAGAATTGAAAAGGAATTCAATTAGTTGATAAACAAGTTAAAATATATTTGAACATGTTATACTCAAATATGAAGGTGAAATGGGCAAACCAGTAATTTGAAAATCACTTAACAAAATAAGTTAAAACGATTGGATTAAGTTGGAATGAATTAGAAATGTATGGATATACATGAGATAGGTATGGATAAGGTATGAAGGTAATAGATAGAATGCTCGACGAAAAGGTATGTGTTTAATTCATATATGAGATTTTATGCGCCGTATCGGCTAGCTGCTTGGCTTTTTCTTTTTCTTTTGGATTACTGAGGGCCATGGGAGGCTATTTGAAATATCCCGATGCTCCTAGTACAAAGGAGGTTATGGCGAATTTTTCCGGGAATTTAAGGAGTTAGAATATTTTTAAGATAATTTGATAGTTAGAAATCAACGTATCGATATATATATAGAAGTCGATAAGGAAACGAACTTAGAAATAGAGTAGTAAAAATCAAAAAGGGGAGACTAGGAATAAAATCTCGTAAGAATAAAAAGAGAAGGTGTATGTGTTTAAAAGTGAATAACTAGTTGTATGGTATTGATTATTCGAGTAAGTAGTCATATCTGTTTTGACGTTATAAATGTTATTCAGTCAAGGTCTGAGAGGTAGTTATACCCCAACTTGATTGATTTCATTATTAACAAATAAATAGTAAGATTTTAGACTCGAAGATCAATGTTGAATAAGAGTTAGTTGAATATAGAAATTGGGTTGTCGTAGCGATGTTTTACACAACATCCGTTTTAACCCAAATAAGTGTAAGCTCGGAAATAGAATAATAAATATTTCCAAAGTATAGAAATAAACGAGATCGGAAAAGAGATAAATAATTGGAATATTTTCCAATTATAAATAGCATATATTTTCTAAAGTTTAGAAAATAAAGGAAGGCGATATTCGGAAATGTTTTCCAAATAACGTAAAAGGCCAATAAAGTTATTGCAAATATTTGGTTAACAAATATTGATAAAGAAATAGAGAAGTGATTTAACCAATGGAATATTGATTATGGGCTCAGTTGGATTTCAAAAAGGAAAATTTGATTTTTGAAAAAGTAAACTGTTTAAAATTCCCAGGAAGAGACTGTTTGAATTAAGAACAAATTTAAATAGAAGTTTGCGAAAGTAAGCCGAGATTGAATTGAAACAGTTAAGTGAAAACTGAATGGAAATAGAACGATATCAGGAAAAATTTATTCTTGGATAAAATTGGATTGTCGAGATAAGAATCTGAAATGAAAATTGGATTGGGAAGTTAAGAGTTTGAAATCGAGAATGGAACTCGAATTTGAAATAAAATTCGACTTAGGATATAAGCGAATGGTTGTGTCGTGGATAAAAGAAGATGGGGATTTGATTGGGATAACCCTTGTATCCGCTGAATTAAATAACAGGTGGAAAGGATATAATGATATGCCGACAAAAAGGTACAAGTTTATATTTCTATTGGATATAAGATTTATGAGCCGAATTGGCAAGCCGCTTGGCTGTTTGATTTTCTTTTGGGTTGGAAATGGCCCAGAGAGGCGAGTGGTGGTTTGACGTATTGACCAGTACAAAGGAGGTGCTGGCGAAATTTTTCGAAGAGTTAAGGCATTAGAAAATTTTCATGATTTTTGAAAATTTTCGTTGATAAGACTTAAATAAATAATTTAATTGAAATTAAATTGGTTCAGTTGAAACTGAAGTTAAGAAGTGAACAAATATGTTCTAACCAGTCAATAGGGTCGTTCTCTACCTTTTAGCAATTTCGAGGACGAAATTATTTTAAGTGGGGAAGATTGTAATAACCTGCATTGGCAGAGGTATTATAATTAATTTATTTAATTATATCAATGGTGGTATAGTGAATTAAATGGTCGTGGTATTAAATAATGATGAATATTTAATTAAAATAATAAATTAAATAATATATTTAATTCTGAAATAATCAGAATTGGCTGAAAGGGCGATATGGTGTGAACTGGATCATCTGTGATATTAAATTCAGTTTAGAATTGAATTAGAATAACGAATATATATTTTTAACGACAGTTGAATGTATAGTTTATAATATAATTATAAACGAGCTTGAAATAGCGCTGCAGTTCGCTATTTGGCAATTTGAACTTCAACTGAATGTACATGATTCGTTTTAAGCCGGATTTCTGTGAAACAAGAAACGTGTGGATTTGGTGGAATATATCTTTCTAGTGGAAGAGAAGAATCGGGATTTCGTCGTATAGATTTTGAGATATGTCCAAATCAAATTTTTAAATAGTCGCTATAGAATCGTTTATCGACCGTAACGGTTTATTCGATATAACTAGTTATCGGATTCGAATTTGAACAAGGTTCTTTTGGACACAACGCTAATTTAATTTTTAGATTTTTTCTGAAATTTTTAATTAATTAAATAAGCGACTTTTATTTTGGAATATTTTGCACCCTGAAATCAACATTTTGAAGTTTCAAAATATGAGTCCACCTACCGGTATTTTTATATTTTTGGAATTATGATGCCTTGGTCGACACGACGGAAATGTTGTTTCTGTCCATAGCGGTACGTGCGTGATCAGAACCGTATGTAATGGTATATCTTAATCAGAAAATAACGTTGGTAAAACATATATGAATCCTTATTACAGTAGTGTATTGTTTTACTTCATGCCGAAGGGACATACGAAGACCACGTTCATTTGTTCTCATCCAAAAGAGCACGCTTGGAGTCCATGAAACCACGTCCCTAAGTAAAATCTTATAAATACACTACACATCTCCTTATGACCTAATTCTTTTCAGTCCTTTGAGCCACCACAAAACTGTTCACAGCAAAAATCATCCACGATTAAAAATCAAAACAAATTTCCTCATTAATCTCAAAGCCGTTCAGTATTTCACAAAGCTTTCAAATAGAAAGCTGTTGCACTCATCGAGTTCAAAGTCGTCAACCGTGATGATCGGGACTGAGCCTCCCTGATGACCGGAACTGGACCACAGACTCGCCGTCGTTCGTGGAAGGATACCAGCGACTGGGGGGCATCGAGCTCCAGACTACTTTAGGCGAAGGTCAAGGGGATTCCTGTGCCTCTTTTGGTGATAGCCGATGATCGGCTTGGTGAGCAGTTGAGGGTACGACATGCGGTTTCTTCGAAGGGGCACTGGCGGTCAAATGGAGTGCGGGTGGGAGTAGTTGGTGGAGAAGGGTCTGAAGTCGGATTCTATTTGCCTGGAAAGGGAACGAAGTATGGTTGTCTGGAATGACAGATGTGTTAAATAGAGTAGTAGGTCTGTTTGGTTTTGATGGAAGGAAAATACTATAGTATGGAGGTATGGATATACATACGCGTGATGACGTGGATGGTAGTACTGTTGTTGATTTTCATTGAGAGATAAAGGGGAGGGAGGTCCGTGAAAACAACGACCATGGAGGAGTGGTTTGCTGGAAGCTCACGTGGAGGTTTGGGGGAAGAAAGTAAATAAGCGGGTTGGGTTTCAAATAGTAGAGGATGGGCCGATTTAAAGGGTAAGAGGGCCCAATAAGAAATGTTTATTTAAATTAAAATATTTAAAGATGTGTATAGCTTGTAAATTTAATATCTTCCTCATACGATATCGAAATTCAGCAAAACAAGATCCGTTGGGATCGTATGGACGACTGCTACACGCTGGAACAGACTAGGAGTGAATCGGAGCTCGTTACAATTTATGGCGAAATAAATTGTCCGACTGAATCAAATAACGCAAACCGTTATTTAACGGCTAACGCGCAAATGTGAGTAAATCTCACTAACTCTGAATAGTTTATAAATTCATGTTGTATTTTTAGAACTGTTAGATATTGGCTGATTGACTGTATGTTGACAGTTTGATTGAACTGCTAGTCAGTTAGTTGAATTTCTATATTGATTCTGTTTAACAGAATATATAGTATGGAACTGAAAGTGATGTTATCTATATTGTTTAACATCTGTGATGCAGGGAAACATGTTGGAGGGGTCCAACTGGACTCCTCAATATTTATAATACTGTTCTGTTCATATATTGTAATATATGATGTGATATATAATCTGTTATGGATTATGTGTGTTAGAATGATGTTGATCATTGTTATGCGAGATTTTTAATATCATATGAAACCCTGGGATGTAAAAAGAAATGTTTCAATGTATATTGAAATAAAGGAATTTTATAAAAATCAACCGATTTTATAAAAGGAAACATTTTGAAAATAAAGTATTTATAAAACCATAGGATTTTATAAAGGGGAACATTTATTTAGAAAATAAATAGAATATCATAAAGGAATATTTAGTTGGAAACTAAATAGGATTTTAAAAGGGAATTGACGAAGTCGAAGTAAGTTAATCGAATTAGTAGAAGTAAGTTACTCGAGTTAGTCGAAGTAAGTTAATCGAATATTGTTAGTTGAAGTAGGTCAATCAAACATAGTTAATTAAAAGGAGTTAATCGATGTTAGTTTAATCGATTAGAGTTAAAGCAAAGGAGTTAATCGATGTTAGTTTAATCGATTAGAGTTAAAGCAAAGGAGTTAATCGATGTCAGTTTAATCGATTAGAGTAAAAGTAAAGGGAGTTAATCGAATATAGTTTATTCGAATAGAAGCAAAGGAGTTAATCGAATATAGTTTATTCAAATAGAAGCAAATGTATTAATCGAATATAGTTTATTCGAAGAAAGTAAAAGGAGTTATCGAATATAGTTTATTAGAAAGGAGTTAAGTGAAATGAGTAAATCAATAGTGTTAGTCCAATAGAGTTAATTGATAAGGGTTAATCGAATAGGGTTAAGTGAGAAGAGTCAATCGAATATAGCTATTCGAAGGAGGGTTAAGTAAGGAAGTTAGTAAAGGGATATAAAGTGAACTTTGTCTATTTCAAAGTTAGAAATGTTGTTCATTTAAGGTCTGAGAGGTAGTCCTACCCCAACTTGATTGGCTTCGTTTTTAACTAAGGAATAGTTAAGGTTTGGCAGTAAAGGAAATGGTTTGAGTTGGCATCGCGATGGTTTGTCTAAACATCTGTCTAAGTCCAATGAAGAAGCTTTGGAAGGGTTTTCCAAATAAGAAACCAGAAATGTTTTCTAATAAAGAAAACAAGAAATGGAAATGTTTTCCATTGTTAATAACGTATATTTTCCAATTTTAGAAAATAAGAAATATTGAATATAGGGAAACATGAGATAAGTAAATTAATGAAATAAAGAGATAAATGTTGAATGATGTTTGATTTATATAAATTTCCATTTGGAAATAATATCGTTGGTTTCACACCTGTTTTTCTTCGATAGTTAAATCACAGACTATCGAAGTTTTGACCATTTTAACGTTGTTAATATGGAGAGACCGGTTGGGTTATTATCCAAAGAACCACTCTGTATTGGCATAAGCATTGCGAATCATATATGCCAAAGGAAATTGAAGACGGAGTTATGCAAGGGCTATCCTGTTTACAGAATAGTGCCTTCGGTTCATCCTGTTCCTGGATGACTTGTATGGACGGATGTCTAACAGAGTATTTCCAGACGATCACGTATATTGATTTCTCTAACCGTACCAAGAGTGGAAGCGGAGAAGGAAACTTCTTTAAGCTAACACATAATGTATGGTTGAGGACGTCAATCGGTGATTTGATGGATTTGACGATGTGGCATTCAAAGTGAATCTGGTGTGATGATAAAGCGTAGCTTCTAGCCTCACATCCGGTAAATGACAGAAATCGGGCTGGCAGCATGGCTAAGTCGGTCGCACCGAAGTAGGGTGTATAATCACCTGATCTAGAGTTTCATTTACTTCTAAAAATCTATTGTTGATGCTGTCCCATTCGGGAAACGGTTGCTGATCCCAACCGTTGGTGATATACATTCAATACACTCAAGCGAAATGAGTGGTCGGTCATGTGTGGCCGGGTTGCAAGATGTTTTTGTTGAACCCAGTGTATTCCTCTCTAGAGGTACATTAGCGAAAGGTGGTTCCATACCTTGTCATAGTTGGAAACCCATTACCCAATACATGCTTGCGGTTTTGATTGTATACTATATATGTAGAACGTGAGATGAAAGCGTTTTTGCTAGATGATTATATATATACTGTTGTTGACAGACATTATTATAATATCAAAAGGTTTTTGATATAAAGTTATCTTGGATTCTCATAAGGGAAAAACCCGTTCCGTTATGCGGCGTGGTCTTATGAGATATCGTTTACTTGTTCGAATTGTTTTTAAACTGTTTACTCATACCAGTACCATGACTGACCCGGAGTTTATTTTGTTGTCTTCCCTAAATTCTTGGGTGCCTAAATTTATACGGGCAGTCAAGTAGTCGGGATTTACAGATACATTGAAGAGCTGGAGCAGGAGGCTTCAGGATCATATAGCTATTATTATTCCGCTGTGTTGTAAGTGTTGTACTTTGATAATGATGTATATTCAAAAATAGATGTATATTTCAAAGTTATGTTACATATATTATATGTTATTCGTTCCGCTGTGAGATTCGTGTTACTCTGATGTTGTGTTCTTCTTCTTCTATTCTAAATTTCTATCTTATCTTTCCTCACCCTCTAATTTCTTTCACTAATTACCAGGATTTTTCGATGTTTTGGTTATCGACATCGTGTTTATGTCGATAACCAAAGTCGCTAAAATTCCGGGTTGTTACACTAACAATAATTCAATGTTGTTAGATCCAACAAAATTAGTTTCGTCGAAAACAGAGGTCGTTTGCAAAACTGGCTATTTTTAAAGCTCTAAATAACCCATTTAAATATATAAATATATTTAAAAACAATTAAATTAATTATAAATAAGTATATATTATCATATATATATATATATTCACACAGAATATTGTATAGCTCCAATTGGATTTATAACTCGATATTCAAATCACGGTTGAATCGATATTCAATTTATATTGAAAAATCCTTTTATAATATAAATAAATCGTTATAAATTATAAAGGAATTCCATAGCGACTTTTCAAAAATTTGGTTTGGACATAAATAAAAATCTACACAATGAAATCCCGATTTTTCTCTTCCATTAGAAAAATATACTTCCCCAGCTCCGAATTTTTCTTGTTTCACAGAAATCCGATTTAAAACGGATTCTGTATTTTCAATTGAAGTTCGAATCGCTAAATAACGAACTGTTGCGCCATTTTGAGCTTGATTATAATTATATTATAATTATACGTTCAAACTTCATTTAAATAATATATGCGTTATTCAAATTCAATTCCAAACTGAACATATATATTTTGAATTGTCCAATTCACACAACATTGCCATTCCAGTTAATTCTGATTATTTCAAAATTAAATATATTATTTAATTATTATATAAATTAAATATTCACTATTATTTAATTAAACAACCATTATATTCTCTAAATCTCGATTTAAATAATTAGATAAATTAATTATATATCACTGAAAATACGGGTCGTCACAAAAATGAATTTATAAATATTTTAAAAAATACGTTTTGAATAGAAATCGATGATATATATATTATATATACATATATATAATGGCTTGAATAGAAAACGCCGCGCAGCGACTGTTCGTGAATTTCAACCATCGACATCAAATGGACGTAACGGGAGATTCGACCGTCGGATTCTCCTAAAACCGGAACCATTGGGTTCATACCGAAAAGGTCTTTCTAATGAATATAAGAGATTTAAATTTGAATGGTTGAATTTTAAATTATGTCCAAATCAATTCCAGAAAAGGTCGCTATGGATGTAATTTGGTGGCCGATATTGGAAACCGACTGAAAGGCGATATTAAAATTATTAAAAATATGGAAAAATTGTGTAAAATCATAATAAATGATTTGGAAAGATATTGGATGAAAAATTCCATATTTGAAAAGATAAAAACATATTTTTATTGAAATGAACTAGTTAATAACTAGAATGACAATCCAATGTTTTTAAATAAATAAATTGGATTTTTAAATGGGTTTTGATATAATAGAATTTTCCAATGTATGAATTGGAATGGCTTTAAATGGAAATAACCTTCGGAATATTTCGATATTGGATTCATGATTATATGGATATTGTTGAGGAATTTGGAAGATATAAATATCGTTATTCCCAATACGATATTTGTTGGTTTCAGAATTTGATATTGAATAGAAGCCGATATAATTTCTATTCAGAGCCTTGTATTTAATATCAAATTGGATTTTGGGTTTGTCGTGAACAATGTTTTAAATAACATTTGTTCTTTAACCTAATTAACATTAAAGATATGATTGGAATTTATAATCTTTTAATTAAGATTAATGGAATTTTCCAAAGTAAAGTTTTCCAATTTAATATATTAAATTGGAATTGAATAGAATTCAATTTAATAATCGAGATAAACGTCTGTAAGGGAAGACCGTTACTATTTATGGAATTTAAAAGGCTTTGCCATTATTCCATTTATAGTATTGATTTGATACGGAAATTTATATCGATTACATATATTGATCTGTTTTTCGTGAAGATTCCATAGTTAATGTAAGATGATTTGGGTTTATCGTGATTTGTGTTTTAAATGACATTGGTTCTTTAACCTAGTTAAAGACAAGATTAATTTCCAAAGGTTGAATAATCATTAAATAATGATTTTTGGACGATTAAAACTGAATGGAGTTTTAACGAATCTTTAAATATATTAAAAGGAGAATGAGATAGTTAAATTTATCGAATTCATAAAATGTTCGAGAACGGAGTACCACCGGTTTTACTCCATGCGATATTTTAATCTTTAATTAGATTTGAATGTGAAATGGTAATTAAATTTACCGATAACCCAGTGGGAGTTATATATGGAATACTACTATTTTTGCTCCATAGAACGAATAGATTGGGATTGGAAATAATAAATGATTACTTCGGTAAGGCTTGATAATCCCAACTAGTTCTTTAAACCTTAATTTGGTTTAAAAATTGTTAAAGGATAATATAAAACCTTTTGCAATGATTTTTAAAGGAATACTAAACGATAAGTTTAAAAGAATTTATCTTTGATAAAATTAATGAGAACCTTTCCCAAAGGATATGAATATTTTAATAAAAGAATATTCTAGATTGGAATGAGGCGTATGATGTGTTTATAAATCACTTGATTATAAGATATGCAAGTTATTTGGAAAGACCAGGTTTAACCCATTCTGAATAACCGTTTCGACGATTGAAAGTCGATGATATTGAAGACGGTGCAAGGCAGACAATCTTCACATCGAATGGATTTCTACTAATGCCTTTGATTGGAGTTGCTACCTTTAAAGGGTTACAGCGGTAGTTGTCCAAATGTACTTGTTGATTGTTCGGATGTGCGAGGACTTCTCTCATGTATTGGACATATAGGACGAGCAATAAGGTGTCTCCGGTTTCGTTCAGACCCAGAACGGATTTGTAAATGGATGTGCGTCTGACGTTATATTGTGTGTTGTATTCGTTGATCTCTACTAAATATATATCTTTTTGGTGGTGGAGAATTTATTCTCTTTCTTAACGCCCTTCTCTGAGACATACGAGCTCAGAGGTTATATATCCGTAGACATCAATGGTATGGTATGGATTGACAATGTGGCATGCTAAGATGCAAATGATCAAGGCTTTTGTTGAAAAGAAGAGTTTTGTGGTTGATGATCAATGCATGGCTTGGATTAGCAAAACTTTATGTATAGCGTTAATTCGTGAACCTCACACTCGGTATGAGTCAAAAACGGGATCGTGACTGTAGGGAGTGCACGACGTTTCTTTCTAGCTAGGAGTGAAGTCATGGTATGGAGCCTAGACATTTTTACTTATGTGGATGATGGAATGAGGCGCCTCAGATATTGGTTGCTACTGACCAAGTGATAGGTCCGATAGGACCGGGAAACGTGTGTTCAGGAATAACTAATCCACTAAAGTAATTGTGGACCGACCCTGGAGATCCAAGGGTTCACTGCGGGGGATCCTAAGGCATTTGTTAGAGTGTCTCGAATTGGGAGGAGTCATACCTGGCCTCGACTCATAGATGGAATCCAATTTCCAATACGACAATTTTCAATTTTAGTTGTAAACCTATATGGCGACATGGTAAGATGGGGTACTATGTCGTCTATGATTGATACATTTATATTTGAAGTTGTTTGATACACTATGAACTTATAGTAATATCAAAATGATTTGTTTTAAAATGTACCAAGCATGTTTTGCTATTATAAGGCAAAACTCTATCCTCCGGCTTGCGTTGCATTATGTGATGGGACCTGAGTCTTATAATAGCTTCATTTTTCCAAAAAGCATTGTGTTGTTTATAAATGTTTTATTTCAAGCTTTGGTATTGACATGGAGTAAACCCATTCCGTGTTATATGGCGTGGTCCCGCGAACTACCCTATTTTAAAGTAAAAGTTTAATAACTGTTTTAAGTTCTCATACCAGTCCCATGAATGACCTGGAGTTTATTGTTTTCGCCTAAACTTTGGGTGCCCATATTTTCCATACGGGCAGCTAGTAGTTTTGGTTTTGTAGATTTCTATTTAATAGGATCCTGGTTTACAGCTGGAGCTATATTCGGAAAGCTTTGCATTCGTGTATTTCTTTCAGTTGTGGTAGTTGACGTATTTCCAATGTGCAATGTATTTATACATTTTTATTTCCGCTGCTATGTATGTATTTAAAATCTATGATATTAAATTTCCATTGTGTAATATTTATTCGTACTCTGATATTGTTGTACTCTGATGTAAATTGTTGTAATAGCAATGAAATGTTCTATTGTTTGTTCTGATTAGTCGTGTTCTCAAAGCAATCCGTTGTTTCTCGTCTCTTCGGAGATCGAGGGATTTCGGGTAGTTAAAGTTAAGGAGAAGACTTGACACCAAGAACTATACTACATGGATTCATGCATCTTTTTGATCTTGCAGGCAGTGAAAGTGTCAACAAATCTAAAGCCACAGGAGCTAAGCCGGCAATGCAATCCTAGCATGTTCAAAGCAAAGCAATTTTACTGGCAAAAACCATCAAATGGGTTAATTTGTTGTAGATCTTGTTACGTTATGAATTAACACATCATTTTTATTAGAGACGTGTTTGTATTGTTACTAGTGTTTGGCAAGTAAATGTGATGTGGTTTTGAGTTTAGTTGTCAGTATTGACCGTATTTCGGTTACTAATTAGAATTGATCATGCAATGTTGACTGCCTTTTAGTTGGTTATCTATTAAGGCAGAAGAATTTAATTCTTTATCATTACTTCCAAGATTTTTTTGCTACTGTTATGGATGTAAACCGTCGCAAAAGACTGCAATGGTGTAGCAAAATTGTTATCTTTTTGTTACTGTTATTTATTTAAACAGTCGCAAAAAGTTAACGTTTAGCTACTGTTATGGATGTGAACAGTCGCAGAAGGCTGGTACGGTATATCAAAATTGTCGTTCTTTTGCTACTGTTATTGATTTAAACAGTCGCATAAAATTTGTTTTTTTGCGACCGTTTTAACAAAGAATAGTCGAAAATGACATGTTTTCGACAATTAGTGTAATAACCCGGAAATTCTGAACCAGTTTAAAATTTTTATTTTGGCAATTTTAATGAATTTTCAATATTTAAAATAGATTATTTTAAATAAAATCGACAAGAAATTTATTTTGAATATAATTCGAACGTATATATTATATACGCCGTCGTTAGAATATAAATATTTATATATAATTACAAATAGAATTGAAAATGGCGCGGTAGTTCGATAATTCGATTTCAAACTTCAATTGAATATACCGAGTGCAAAACAATCCGGATTTTAGTGAAACCAAAAATAATAGGATCTAGTTGATGATATCTTTCCAACAAATCCGAAAAATCAAAATTTCATAACGGGAATCAAAAGATATCTCCAGTTGAAAATTCTGAATAGTCGCTATGGAATTCAGGCCCTTAAAAATGGGAATTTTGCAAACGACCTCGGATTTCGATGAAACCACTTTTGTTGGGTCCGTGATGTCAAATTATTGCTAGGTTTCAAATTTCATAATTTTTCGAATCAATATGTGAGCGTGGCAAAGGAAAACGTGTTTGACCAGTTTCAGTTGATTTTAATCGACTGGAAAATGGCCATTTTTCAAACGGTCTCAGAATTCGATGAAACTAGTTTTGTTAGGACCATATCGTCAATACGAAGCTAGAAAATATTTTTTAGGAATTTTTCTCGTTAGTATGTGACGCCGGTAATTTGAAATGTCGTTTAAATTGAATATATAAAGATTTATATTTTAAATTTAACGGAAACTGATCGAAACGATCAAATCAGCTTGCGATACATATCTCATTGTGTTCGGATTGGGGGTAAAACGCTATGGACGACAGGCGGTGGGCCTCGTTTCGAGGTCGTATGTAAAAGTCAACCTATTGGGATTAAATAATTAATAAAATAAAATAAAAACCTTCCTCCCCTTATTTCTCTCTGCCCCCACCCCCTTTTTATTTCGAAATCGAATTCACAGGAAAAAAAAAACAAAACGACGAAAGCCCTTCAAAATCCGCCGCCGCCAGACACCGCTCGGCCACCGCACCTCCGGCGGTCCTTCCCCCACGTCGGTTGCACCTCCTCCCCCCTCCAGTGAGCCTCCCCGATGCTTCTCCCTCCCCATTTTCCCCAGACCCAAAAAAAACCCTACCCCGTTCGACCAAAACCCGGCCACCACTGGCCAAACCCCGACCGCACCCCCCACCAAACCACCTCGCGCGAAACCAAAAGCCCCACGCCCCAGACACCGCCTCAACAAAACCCCTGCAACCCCTCTCTCCCTCAGGCGCACGAAACCCCTCCTCAATTCGAAGCAAGGTGAGTTTTTAACTTCATTTTACTTTATTTACTTAAGTATTAGAAATGTGATTTTATTTTTAATTATATAACCTTGTTTAAGAAGTGATTTTTTATAAGTGAATATAGGATTTAGATTTGATTTTGAAAATAAAATAAAGATCAGATTTTTAAAAGTGAAAAGACGATATTTTTAAAAGTGAAAAGACGATATTTTTAAAAAGTGAAAAGACGATATTTTTAAAAGTGAAAAGACGATATTTTTAAAATAGAAAAGATTAGATTTAAAAATAGAAAAGGCGAGATTTTTATATATTGAATAGCGAAGTAAAAATTCGGTTTTTATATATTGAATAGTATAATAAAAATTTGATTTTTATATATTGAATAGCATAGTAAAAACTCGATTTTTATATATTGAATAGCGAAGTAAAAATTCGATTTTTATATATGTAGTGGCTACAACAACGAAGATGACAAAAATGCGATAACGATGAAGATTTCTATCAAAGAAGAGTCAGGATGATTGGATAGCTATTGGTGAGAATTTCTCACCTTTCAATTTCTTTTTCTAGTTATATATATATACTAGGATGCAGACGGTGCTTAGTAGCACCCGACACAATCGTCCACAGAGCATGGACTTGTTTGTTTGGTTGCATAAATTAGTTAGATGATTTGATTTGAATTTGGTTGTTTGGTGATTTTGATTGATGTGTGAATGGCGTGGGCCTTCACTAGACCGGGGATAAGGCTAGGCCTCGTCCCGTTTCTAATATCGTGCCGTTATGCCGCCGAAATTTTCTAAAATAAGTTAGAAGAATAAAAATATCATTTTATTTAAAGAATGAACTGAATAGAAATTCATATGTTCAAATAAAAATATTTTATCGTTAAAAATATAATTTTTAACGTGAATGTGTATAAATAAAATATTCATTTACAAACCGGACGGTTTGTTTATGTACACCTATTTGAATGACATTGATTGGGACGATAAATTTTACACATCGCCCAACTGCACAAATAAAATCTGTGTTTGATTGTTTGAAACCCCACACGGGTGTTGGGATGAAATTTGAAGTTCACTCATCCTGATTGATTAAATATGTCGATCGATTGATTGACAGGCTGCTATAAGCGTTGAATATCTATATTTGATGCTTATGCAGTGTAGTGCACTTTGGTTGATGGTTGATTATTTTTCAATGCTATCTTATACGTGTGATGTATGAAAACCCATATAATTAACCTTATATGGTAATTGATTGGGCCTCATTCCAATCGGGAAAATAAAGAATAATATGAAATAAAGGTTCATGTGTTGACTGTACTCATCCGTTGAGATTAGTCATGTGTTGAACGAAATATTTTAACAATAAAATTTATATCTTTATCTCTATAAAATAAAGGTTCATGTGTTGACTGTACTCATCCGTTGAGATTAGTCATGTGTTGAACAAAATATTTTAACAATAAAATTTATATCTTTATCTCTATAAAATAAAGGTTCATGTGTTGACTGTACTCATCCGTTGAGATTAGTCATGTGTTGAACGAAATATTTGAAAAAGAAATATTTGAAACAGAATATTTGAAATAGAAATATTTGAAAACGAAATATTTGAAATAGAAGTATTTGAAAAAGAAATATTTGAAATAGAACATTTGAAAATAGAAATATATGAAGCCATGTTGATTAGATTGATGCCATTTAGACGTGAATGATATTTATATCGATTTTACTTATTTTAAAATGAATATTGAAAAGTGATTTCGAAATCGCATATTTTGAAATGAAATTGAATAAATAACGATTTCGAAATGAATTGAATATAAAACGAATTCGAAATGAATTGAATTGAAAACGAATTCGAAATGAATTGAATTGAAAACGATTTCGAAATGAATTGAATTAAAAACGAATTCAAAATGAATTGAATTGAAAACGAATTCGAAATGAATTGAATTGAAAACGAATTCGAAATGAATTGAATAGAAAACGAATTTGATTTGATTTAAATATATAACGAATTTGATTCGAATAGAAAACCAATTTGAATTGAATCGAATAGAAAACGATTTGAAACCGAATTGAATTGAAAACCAATTTGAGTTGAATCGAATAGAAAACCAATTTGAATTGAATCAAATAGAAAACGACTTTGAAACCGAATCGAATAAAAAACGAATTTGAATTGAATCGAATAGAAAACCAATTTGAATTGAATCGAATAGAAAACGACTTTGAAACCGAATTGAATTGAAAACCAATTTGAGTTGAATCGAATAGAAAACCAATTTGAATTGAATCGAATAGAAAACGACTTTGAAACCGAATCGAATAGAAAACGAATTTGAATTGAATCGAATAGAAAACCAATTTGAATTGAATCGAATAGAAAACGACTTTGAAACCGAATTGAATTGAAAACGAATTCAAATTGAATTGAATGCGAATTGAAATGAATTCAAGTTGAATTGAAACTTGAATTGAATAGAAATGAATTTTAAAACGAATTTATAAGGAAAGATTCAATTTTGATTTGAATTAAAATGGAAGTCGAAATTGTTTTTGAAACGAATTCAAAACTATTTATATAATTCGTTTTAAATAGAAATCGACGAAATATATATTATATATATTATATATATAATATAATGGCCTGAATAGAACGCGCCGCGCCGCGGCAGTTCGTGAATTTCGACCATTTATTTCAAACGGATATTACGGGAGATCCGACCGTCGGATTCTCCTAAAACCGGAACCGTTGGGTTCGTATCGAAAAGAGCTTTCTAACGAATATTTGAAATTTGAAATCTAACGGTTGGATTTGGAGATAAGTCCAAATAAAATTTGAAAAAGGTCGCTGTAAGTGCAGTTCGATGGCCATTGTTGGGAATCGACTGTACGGGCCTTGATAAAACTATTAAAAATATTAATAGTTTGTGTAGAATCATAAGAAATGATTTGGGAAAAATTGGGATGAAAAACTCCATATTTGAAAAGGTAAAAATGGATTTTTATCGAAATGAACTAGTTTTGAACTAAATTTAAAACCCAATTATTTTTAAATAAATAAATTAGATTTAAAAAGGGGTTTTAAATAATCGGAATTTCTAATATATTTGGTTGGATTTGAAATGGGTTTATCGTGAACGGTGTTTTAAATAACACTAGTTCTTTAACTCAATAATAAATAGAATGTGATTTGGGTTTGTCGTGAACTGTGTTTTAAATAACACCTAGTTCTTTAACCCAGTAAAAGGAGTTTTAACGAATCTGCAATTAGGTTGAAATGTGAATCAATAATCTAAATTATCAAATTTAGAAATGAGCGAGAATGGAGTACTACCAGTTTTGCTCCAAAGCGATAGTTAAATCTTTAATTAGATTTGAACGTGAAATGGTAATTAATTTTACCGATAACACCATAGTATTAGATATGGAGTATTACCAGTTTTGCTTCATGGGATGAATATGTTGGGATTGGGAAATAAAATAAATAATTACTTCGTTGTGGTTCGCTAATCTCGACTAGTTTGGGAAAACCATAATTTGGTTTGAAATGACATCCAAAGGAAGATTAAAGGATAAATTTTAAAGAATTTATCTTGGATAAAATTAATGGGAACCTTTCCCTGAGAATATGAATTGGAATGAGGCGTATGTTGTGTTTGTGTAACATTCGTTTTTAATATACGCGGGTTGTTCGGAAAGTCCGGGTTTATACCCATTCTGAATAACCGATTCGACGATATGTCAAAGATGAAGACGGTGGCCGAAGACCGGAAGTCTTCACATCGTTTGGATAATTACTGACGATCCTGATTGGGCTGTACACCCAAGAGGATGGAAATAGTTGGTGGTCTTCCAGACGTACCTGGAGATCGATGGATATGCGAGGAAAGTGCCTCCGGTTTCGTTCAGACCCAGAACGGACTTGTAAATGGATTGTGTGTCTGACATTGGATTTTATTCTGTGTTGATTGATTTCTATTAAATACACATCTGTTTAGCGGGGGAGAATTTATTCTTTTGCTTAACGCCCTTCTCTGAGACATACGAGCTTAGAGGTTATATATCGATAAATATCAATCGCATGGCATGAATTGCCTGTGTGGCATGCTGAGTTGCATGGATCAAGGCTTCTGTTGAAAAGCAAAGTCTTGTGGTTGATGATCAAAGCACGGCCTACGTGGCAGCTTTGTGTATAACGTAAATTCGCGAGCCTCACACCTCGGTATGAGTTAAAAACGGGATACGGACTGTAGGGAGAGCACGACGTTTCTTCCTAGCTTTGGTGGTGTCAGTGACTTACCAGCCCTGACATTTATATACTTTTCACCTATGTGGTTGTTGGAATGCGAGGCGCCTCGTTTATAGGTCTGTAAGGACCGGGAAACGTGTGTTCAGGCATAACTAATCCTCTAACGTAAGTGAGGACCGGCCCTGAAGCATCCAGGGGTTGCCCAGAGTGCGTAACCCTGGGACATTTGCTAGAGTGTCTCGAACGCGGAGAGGATCTTGCCCCTTGCCTCGACTCATGACGGAATCTAATTCCCAATACGTGTAATTCGGTTTTAATTGTAGAACTAGTATGGCGACATAGTAGATGGTAGCTATGCCGCCTATGATTTATATTTATGATTGAAATTATTTTGACACTATACACTTATTATAGTATCAAATGATTTGTTTTAAACGTATCAAGCATGCTTTGGCTGTTATAAGGGAAAACCCTATCCCCCGGCTTGCGTTGCATTGTGTGATAGGACCTGGGTCTTATAACAGCTTCATTTTTCTTTATTTAGCATTGCGCTGTTTGTTCTATGCACTGGTATTCTTGAGAGGAAACCCGTTCCGTGTTATACGGCGTGGTCCCTTGATTTACCTAACTTTAAAACCAATATTAATAACTGTTTTAGTTCTCACACCAGTCACATGACTGACCTAGAGTTTATTGTTTTAACCTAAACTCTGGGTGCCCCTATTTTCCGCACGGGCAGCTAGTAGTTTTGGTTTTGCAGATTTATATTCACAGGATCCTGGTTTACAGCTGGAATGATATCCGGAAAGCTTTGTATCCGTATATCACCTTCAGTTGTGCTTTGTATTATTTTCCGCTGCTATGTAATTTATTGTAATCTCTGATATTTGTCGAATGTAATTTATTCAATTATGCTCGGCATATTCTTGTATCTGATGGAATTGTTGTAATAGCAATGAAATGTACTTCCGTCTGCGTTCATTTATGTGTTGTTCTCAAAGTATCCGCTCTTTCCTTCACGGGGTAGTTACGGGTTCTTACAGTGGTATCAGAGCTTTGGTTTACAGAGCTCGAGAACAAGACACATTAGAACCATACGGAAGAATTCATCAGATATTGGATTAGTAATATCCAATTAGAATGACCCGTTAGAGATGGGATCAGTAGTATCCTAGAACGGGTGTGAAGAGTATATTTTTCAAATGAAAACAATTTTGTTTTGAAAATTTAAATCGTTTTATACGTATTTGATTATTTATTTATTTTGAATGTGAACAATCCAATATATAAGGATTTTGCATATACGCGTCATGAACGTATATTCGAAGTTTTAATATACTGGATAGATATGGAATCATACTCTAGTGGCCCGAAGATGATTCTGATGGTTGAGTACTCGTCGTCAGAATTTATATTCGAGTGACGAAGGTGTGATATCTATATATTTCCATTAGACTGGTGTGAGAACCAAAACTTATCTATATAGCTAGAGCACATTGTTGTGAATTGGCATCAAAAACATGATTTTTTGTATATGTATCAAATTATGAATTTGAAACTCTAATTCACTAATTGATTGATGTATGTGTTGTTTGTTTATTTGATTGATAATTTTGAACCATTTAGCCTAATTGTATCAAATATTGAATTGTATTGAAAATTGGTCGCATTTGCTTGCATATACATATACTTACATTGAACAGGTCATAGCAAGGAGGCTAGAGCTAGAGAATAAAATTTGTTTGCCCGACAAATAGGTACATGTTTACTACATAATTTACTGTTTTGTTTGGGTGATGATGATTTTATGAGCCTATTGGCTAGCCGCTTGGCTTTTTCTTTTTCTTTTTGAGATCAGAAGGCCTATATGGTAATTTCGGGATTTTCCCGTGGCTCCCGGTGCAGGGGAGGTTATGGCGAAATTTTTCGAAAATTTAGGGTGTTAGCCAAATTTTTGAAAATTTGAAAATTCTCAGAAACTGAAAAGTTGGAGAATGGAAGCCAGATCGAACGTAGAGTTGATTAATCAAACCACTTTCGACTTTGTTCCTTTTCGGGGACGAAAAGTTTTAAGTGGGGGAGATTGTAATAACCTGGAAATTCTGAACCAGTTTAAAATTTTTATTTTGGCAATTTTAATGAATTTTGAATATTTAAAATAGATTATTTTAAATAAAATCGACAAGAAATTTATTTTGAATATAATTCGAACGTATATATTATATTCACCGTCGTTAGAATATAAATATTTATATATAATTATAAATAGAATTGAAAATGGCGCGATAGTTCGATAATTCGATTTCAAACTTCAATTGAATATACCGGGTGCAAAACAATCCGGATTTTAGTGAAACAAAAAATAATAGGATCTAGTTGATGATATCTTTCCAACGAATCCAAAAAATCAAAATTTCATAACGGGAATCAAAAGATATGTCCAGTTGAAAATTCTGAATAGTCGTTATGGAATTCAGGCCCTTAAAAATGGGAATTTTGCAAACGACCTCGGATTTCGACGAAACCACTTTTGTTGGGTCCGTGATGTCAAATTATTGCTAGGTTTCAAATTTCATAATTTTTTGAATCAATATGTGAGCGTGGCAAAGGAAAACGTGTTTGACCAGTTTCAGTTGATTTTAATCGACTGGAAAATGGCCATTTTTCAAACGGTCTCAGAATTCGACGAAACTAGTTTTGTTAGGACCATATCGTCAATACGAAGCTAGAAAATATTTTTTAGGAAATTTTCTAGTTAGTATGTGACGCCGGTAATTTGAAATGTCGTTTAAATTGAATATATAAAGATTTATATTATAAATTTAACGGAAACTGATCGAAACGATCAAATCAGCTTACGATACATATCCCATTGTGTTCGGATTGGGGGTAAAACGCTATGGACGACAGACGGTGGGCCTCGTTTCGAGGTCGTATGTAAAAGTCAACCTATTGGGATTAAATAATTAATAAAATAAAATAAAAACCTTCCTCCACTTATTTCTCTCTGCCCCCACCCCCTTTTTATTTCGAAATCGAATTCACAGGAAAAAAAAAGAAAAAAAACAAAACGACGAAAGCCCTTCAAAATCCGCCGCCGCCTGACACCGCTCGGCCACCGCACCTCCGGTGGTCCTTCCCCCACGTCGGTCGCACCTCCTCTCCCCTCCAGTGAGCCTCCCCGATGCTTCTCCCTCCCCATTTGCCCCAGACCCAAAAAAAACCCTACCCCGTTCGACCAAAACCCGGCCACCACTGGCCAAACCCCGACCGCACCCCCCACCAAACCACCTCGCGCGAAACCCCAAGCCCCACGCCCCACGCCCCAGACACCGCCTCAACAAAACCCCTGCAGCCCCTCTCTCCCTCAGGCGCACGAAACCCCTCCTCAATTCGAAGCAAGGTGAGTTTTTAACTTCATTTTTCTTTATTTACTTAAGTATTAGAAATGTGATTTTATTTTTAATTATATAACCTTGTTTAAGAAGTGATTTTTTATAAGTGAATATAGGATTTAGATTTGATTTTGAAAATAAAATAAAGATCAGATTTTTAAAAGTGAAAAGACGATATTTTTAAAAAGTGAAAAGATGATATTTTTAAAAGTGAAAAGACGATATTTTTAAAATAGAAAAGATTAGATTTTAAAAATAGAAAAGGCGAGATTTTTATATATTGAATAGCGAAGTAAAAATTCGGTTTTTATATATTGAATAGTATAATAAAAATTTGATTTTTATATATTGAATAGCATAGTAAAAACTCGATTTTTATATATTGAATAGCGAAGTAAAAATTCGATTTTTATATATGTAGTGGCTACAACAACGAAGATGACAAAAATGCGATAATGATGAAGATTTCTATCAAAGAAGAGTCAGGATGATTGGATAGCTATTGGTGAGAATTTCTCACCTTTCAATTTCTTTTTCTAGTTATATATATATACTAGGATGCAGACGGTGCTTAGTAGCACCCGACACAATCGTCCACAGAGCATGGACTTGTTTGTTTGGTTGCATAAATTAGTTAGATGATTTGATTTGAATTTGGTTGTTTGGTGATTTTGATTGATGTGTGAATGGCGTGGGCCTTCACTAGACCGGGGATAAGGCTAGGCCTCGTCCCGTTTCTAGTATCGTGCCGTTATGCCGCCGAAATTTTCTAAAATAAGTTAGAAGAATAAAAATATCATTTTATTTAAAGAATGAACTGAATAGAAATTCATATGTTCAAATAAAAATATTTTATCGTTAAAAATATAATTTTTAACGTGAATGTGTATAAATAAAATATTCATTTACAAACCGGACGGTTTGTTTATGTACACCTATTTGAATGACATTGATTGGGACGATAAATTTTACACATCGCCCAACTGCACAAATAAAATCTGTGTTTGATTGTTTGAAACCCCACACGGGTGTTGGGATGAAATTTGAAGTTCACTCATCCTGATTGATTAAATATGTCGATCGATTGATTGACAGGCTGTTATAAGCGTTGAATATCTATATTTGATGCTTATGCAGTGTAGTGCACTTTGGTTGATGGTTGATTATTTTTCAATGCTATCTTATACGTGTGATGTATGAAAACCCATATAATTAACCTTATATGGTAATTGATTGGGCCTCATTCCAATCGGGAAAATAAAGAATAATATGAAATAAAGGTTCATGTGTTGACTGTACTCATCCGTTGAGATTAGTCATGTGTTGAACGAAATATTTTAACAATAAAATTTATATCTTTATCTCTATAAAATAAAGGTTCATGTGTTGACTGTACTCATCCGTTGAGATTAGTCATGTGTTGAATGAAATATTTTAACAATAAAATTTATATCTTTATCTCTATAAAATAAAGGTTCATGTGTTGACTGTACTCATCCGTTGAGATTAGTCATGTGTTGAACGAAATATTTGAAAAAGAAATATTTGAAACAGAATATTTGAAATAGAAATATTTGAAAATGAAATATTTGAAATAGAAGTATTTGAAAAAGAAATATTTGAAATAGAACATTTGAAAATAGAAATATATGAAGCCATGTTGATTAGATTGATGCCATTTAGACGTGAATGATATTTATATCGATTTTACTTATTTTAAAATGAATATTGAAAAGTGATTTCGAAATCGCATATTTTGAAATGAAATTGAATAAATAACGATTTCGAAATGAATTGAATATAAAACGAATTCGAAATGAATTGAATTGAAAACGAATTCGAAATGAATTGAATTGAAAACGATTTCGAAATGAATTGAATTAAAAACGAATTCGAAATGAATTGAATTGAAAACGAATTCGAAATGAATTGAATTGAAAACGAATTCGAAATGAATTGAATAGAAAACGAATTTGATTTGATTTAAATATATAACGAATTTGATTCGAATAGAAAACCAATTTGAATTGAATCGAATAGAAAACGACTTTGAAACCGAATTGAATTGAAAACCAATTTGAGTTGAATCGAATAGAAAACCAATTTGAATTGAATCAAATAGAAAACGACTTTGAAACCGAATCGAATAAAAAACGAATTTGAATTGAATCGAATAGAAAACCAATTTGAATTGAATCGAATAGAAAACGACTTTGAAACCGAATTGAATTGAAAACCAATTTGAGTTGAATCGAATAGAAAACGAATTTGAATTGAATCGAATAGAAAACGACTTTGAAACCGAATCGAATAGAAAACGAATTTGAATTGAATCGAATAGAAAACCAATTTGAATTGAATCGAATAGAAAACGACTTTGAAACCGAATTGAATTGAAAACGAATTCAAATTGAATTGAATGCGAATTGAAATGAATTCAAGTTGAATTGAAACTTGAATTGAATAGAAATGAATTTTAAAACGAATTTATAAGGAAAGATTCAATTTTGATTTGAATTAAAATGGAAGTCGAAATTGTTTTTGAAACAAATTCAAAACTATTTATATAATTCGTTTTAAATAGAAATCGACGAAATATATATTATATATATTATATATATAATATAATGGCCTGAATAGAACGCGCCGCGCCGCGGCAGTTCGTGAATTTCGACCATTTATTTCAAACGGATATTACGGGAGATCCGACCGTCGGATTCTCCTAAAACCGGAACCGTTGGGTTCGTATCGAAAAGAGCTTTCTAACGAATATTTGAAATTTGAAATCTAACAGTTGGATTTGGAGATACGTCCAAATAAAATTTGAAAAAGGTCGCTGTAAGTGCAGTTCGATGGCCATTGTTGGGAATCGACTGTACGGGCCTTGATAAAATTATTAAAAATATCAATAGTTTGTGTAAAATCATAAGAAATGATTTGGGAAAAATTAGGATGAAAAACTCCATATTTGAAAAGGTAAAAATGGATTTTTATCGAAATGAACTAGTTTTGAACTAAATTTAAAACCCAATTATTTTTAAATAAATAAATTAGATTTAAAAAGGGGTTTTAAATAATCGGAATTTCTAATATATTTGGTTGGATTTGAAATGGGTTTATCGTGAACGGTGTTTTAAATAACACTAGTTCTTTAACTCGATAATAAATAGAATGTGATTTGGGTTTGTCGTGAACTGTGTTTTAAATAACACCTAGTTCTTTAACCCAGTAAAAGGAGTTTTAACGAATCTGCAATTAGGTTGAAATGTGAATCTATAATCTAAATTATCAAATTTAGAAATGAGCGAGAATGGAGTACTACCAGTTTTGCTCCAAAGCGATAGTTAAATCTTTAATTAGATTTGAACGTGAAATGGTAATTAATTTTACCGATAACACCATAGTATTAGGAATGGAGTATTACCAGTTTTGCTTCATGGGATGAATATGTTGGGATTGGGAAATAAAATAAATAATTACTTCGTTGTGGTTCGCTAATCTCGACTAGTTTGGGAAAACCATAATTTGGTTTGAAATGACATCCAAAGGAAGATTAAAGGATAAATTTTAAAGAATTTATCTTGGATAAAATTAATGGGAACCTTTCCCTGAGAATATGAATTGGAATGAGGCGTATGTTGTGTTCGTGTAACATTCGTTTTTAATATACGTGGGTTGTTCGGAAAGTCCGGGTTTATACCCATTCTGAATAACCGATTCGACGATATGTCGAAGATGAAGACGGTGGCCGAAGACCGGAAGTCTTCACATCGTTTGGATAATTACTGACGATCCTGATTGGGCTGTACACCCAAGAGGATGGAAATAGTTGGTGGTCTTCCAGACGTACCTGGAGATCGATGGATATGCGAGGAAAGTGCCTCCGGTTTCGTTCAGACCCAGAACGGACTTGTAAATGGATTGTGTGTCTGACATTGGATTTTATTCTGTGTTGATTGATTTCTATTAAATATACATCTGTTTGGCGGTGGAGAATTTATTCTTTTGCTTAACGCCCTTCTCTGAGACATACGAGCTTAGAGGTTATATATCGATAGATATCAATCGCATGGCATGAATTGCCTGTGTGGCATGCTGAGTTGCATGGATCAAGGCTTCTGTTGAAAAGCAAAGTCTTGTGGTTGATGATCAAAGCACGGCCTACGTGGCAGCTTTGTGTATAACGTGAATTCGCGAGCCTCACACCTCGGTATGAGTTAAAAACGGGATACGGACTGTAGGGAGAGCACGACGTTTCTTTCTAGCTTTGGTGGTGTCAGTGACTTACCAGCCCTGACATTTATATACTTTTCACCTATGTGGTTGTTGGAATGCGAGGCGCCTCGATTATAGGTCTGTAAGGACCGGGAAACGTGTGTTCAGGCATAACTAATCCTCTAACGTAAGTGAGGACCGGCCCTGAAGCATCCAGGGGTTGCCCAGAGTGCGTAACCCTGGGACATTTGCTAGAGTGTCTCGAACGCGGAGAGGATCTTGCCCCTTTCCTCGACTCATGACGGAATCCAATTCCAAATACGTGTAATTCGGTTTTAATTGTAGAACTAGTATGGCGACATAGTAGATGGTAGCTATGCCGCCTATGATTTATATTTATGATTGAAATTATTTTGACACTATACACTTATTATAGTATCAAATGATTTGTTTTAAACGTATCAAGCATGCTTTGGCTGTTATAAGGGAAAACCCTATCCTCCGGCTTGCGTTGCATTGTGTGATAGGACCTGGGTCTTATAACAGCTTCATTTTTCTTTATTTAGCATTGCGCTGTTTGTTCTATGCACTGGTATTCTTGGGAGGAAACCCGTTCCGTGTTATACGGCGTGGTCCCTTGATTTACCTAACTTTAAAACCAATATTAATAACTGTTTTAGTTCTCACACCAGTCACATGACTGACCTGGAGTTTATTGTTTTAACCTAAACTCTGGGTGCCCCTATTTTCCGCACGGGCAGCTAGTAGTTTTGGTTTTGCAGATTTATATTCACAGGATCCTGGTTTACAGCTGGAATGATATCCGGAAAGCTTTGTATCCGTATATCACCTTCAGTTGTGCTTTGTATTATTTTCCGCTGCTATGTAATTTATTGTAATCTCTGATATTTGTCGAATGTAATTTATTCAATTATGCTCTGCATATTCTTGTATCTGATGGAATTGTTGTAATAGCAATGAAATGTTCTTCCGTCTGCGTTCATTTGTGTGTTGTTCTCAAAGTATCCGCTCTTTCCTTCACGGGGAAGATACGGGTTCTTACAATTAGAAACCAGTAGCAAAAAAATTTATGTTTGTTATGTAATGTACCAAATTTTTTAGCAGTTTAATAATTAATTAATTTAATTATTTGAATATTGATTGGGCAATTGAAACGACTCGAATTTTATAATTTTGATTATTTAATCAATATAAATAACGGGATAATGAAATTTAATTTCGAAATAATCGAAAAATAATTGAATTAGCAATGTTGTGTGAGTTGGAAAATATAAGAAATTTAATTGAGTTTATATTCAAATTATAATAACGAATTTACTATTTGAATGATGTTTTAATGTATTTATTATAATATAATTTAAAATGAGCTAGTAACGTCGCGGTAGTTCGTAATTTTATGTTTCGAACTTTTGTTGAGTGTATAGGATCCGATATAAGTCGGAATTCGTTGAAATAAGAAACATTGGTAGCAACCTTAACGAACACTTCCTAAGATAAATATTTATAATACTTATTTCCAATTAGTGGCCTTTCTACCTTTTCCATAGTTGTAAATATAATCTTCCCCAATTGTTAGCCCCATATATCCATTTGCCCTTATTAATTTTCGCTACTAAATTCATTCCTCCATTACTACCTATTAATTATAGTTTACACCCTATTAAATATTAAAAACTCTTATTTCAATACACATTTGTTATCCGTTAACAAGAGTTACTACCTATCCTAATTTCTTTTATTTTTCCCTAATGGTTACGCCATTAAAACCTATATCTAATTCATATCCTAAGCAAGCATTATGCATGATTTGTCATTATTAATTATATTTCTTTCTTATTTATTAGAGCAACAAATACAAATAAACATAATTCTATCAAATATTTTATAGCCTCAATTATTCACTAGAATATTCTTTCTAAATTTAATATACTAAAACTAGATTTCTTAGGAAGATTTCCACTGTGATTTTCATAAACTAGTATAAAATAAGAGAAAATAAAAGGAAAAACTTGTTCCAATTGGAATTATAAGGTTTTTTTGAATAGACAATATAAATCTACAAATAATAATAAATTAGTAATTTACATATTTCTTCCTTTCTTATGTATATGCGTTCCTTATTGAATCGAACTTCGTATTTTCTAAGAATTTGGGATGTACAAATGAATTTATGAAAGTCAATGGATATTCTTTACATAAATTAAATTATGAACAATTCATAATTTAGTGTAGTTAAGGCAATGATCATATCAATATTCCACCATCCAGGTATTAATATGGATTAAAAACTATATATACGTGATTCATATTCCAAAAGTCTTTAGGATTTATTTTAATATCATGGTGTAAATAATGTACTAAGCATGATATAACACAAGAATATGTGGGAAAGAGTTCTTTAGGTTAATTTGAGTATGTAATTCAGACGAATAATCGATTTTGGCGTAAAAATCTAACATATGCTAACAAAATAGATTTGCTATTATAGTAGTTCATAAATTTCCTACTCACTTTTAAAAGTGATCCAAATATGAAGTAAAACTTTGATTGAACTCCATATACTTTTTGATCTAAAAAATATGCATAAAATGATATAAACATATATTAGTATTACAGATCTGAGACGATATTAGAAGGGAATATCAAATAGATCTAATTATGAATTACGTTGTTATCAAATAATATTGATTTTCTTTTCATTTTATTTTATTTGACTTATGTTCTCCCAAATTTGTATATAAACAGATATAAATATCTATTTTTATACTTTAGAAAGAAAGTGAAAGAGAATAAATCATGAAGTTTCATTACTTTGTTTAGAAAAGATACGAGAAGAGAATGGAAGGTTATGCCTGAATTTATTGGAACTAGGATCGAGCACAACCGTATGATTGGAATATATTATACTTGGACCATGGGGACAAACGAAACCTTAACCTCATACATGGAGAGGATGATTTCCCCTACCATACAGCTCGACCTCTTAGGTCAACCGTCCATGTAGAAAGGTCAAGCTATGGGCCCTACTAAAATAAGTTAATTCTTTATTATTATTTTTATTCTCATTTAGAATTAATTCGTTACTTGTAACTTCTTCACTTGAACTTCGGTTGCGAAAATTCAAATATTAAAGTTGCTTAGAATTTCGCTACGAATGTAATGTTGCAAGATTCATCGTTAAATTCTATTGTTCACATAAATTTCATTTTTAAGCCTAATTAACTAACTAATTAGATTGCTAATGCTAAATTTAGGATGTCTTGCGATAATATATTGAGAACTCGGCTCCTTATGCCATATCATATATTAAGGACGCAACCCCTTGGACTATAACATATTGAGGACTTAGCTCCTCATAATACTGCATCACTAAATATGAACCATGTACAATGGTTATGCCCATCTAGGTCTATTTTTAACTATCTCAAAGCATATAAAACAATAAACTAAAAATCTCTCGTCTTGACACAATCGCAATGCGATGAGCCATACGTAAAACACAGAGTATGTGAGAGTTGTAGGCAATTAAAATTAAGAGCCAATATTGTAATTTATTATTATTATTAATATAATTTTTAATTTTTTTCTCACATTGCTATAGGAGAACCAAATTCGTGATACAACCCCATAAACTTTACGTCCAACTGATTACCACCACATTATAACCACACAGACGTCGATTTAATCACATGCAAGCCTTACCACATCCAAGGGATTCTAACACCCTCCACCTTTCTCTCCAAAGTTCAGCCTCAACAAAAAAATTATGGCTACTCTCTGGCTAACTTAGGTGACTTTATGATGATCTGGCTCGATAGAAGCCACTTATGGGCACACTCGTCTTCCTTTGCCCAATGCACTGCACATGTCGTATCATCACCGTTTCGCTATTGGATCAAAATGGACGTTCCAAAATTTTCAAATTCCAACATATTTTCAGATCAAACATGTCTCAACCGAAGAACGAACAATACCATATGATTCGTATCGTGGAGAAGTACAGCAAAGATATGTAATATGCCTAATTTGAAATACCTTCATTTTCATCACTCTTCAAATTAAAAAATGATTAATTTTTCTAATTATATTCGATAACATTTTATTTTTAAACATCTAGACATGGCATTTATATCCCATTCTAGTATACAAAAGAATAATTTTATAATTAATAACCGTAACATTTTAAGTTGGTTTAAGATTATAAGATGTGATTTACTATGTCTTACTAATATATATGTGAATATGATAAATTTCCCTCACCAAGTAGTTGTGTGTCTTCTCCAATTTGATCTAGATCCTTCCTCCCCTTCGCTATTCAAAAACTGCATGTATTAAAAAAGACAGATCTCCCAATCGCTTTGGTTGCTTGCATAGATCTCTTTACATTGGTCGATTTCATACATAAATTTATTTAATTTGAGATGTGTTAACCCCGTTATGAAACGTGGGTATAAAATCAGTGTTTCATGTGATAAATTGTTTGTATACTATATATTGGATCGGGCACATTTCAGCGACATAATGGATCGGTTAAGCTTCAATGTACATAAAGCATATGTATGGTACCAATGTTCCCATATTAATTTAAGTCACATGCAACCACAGATGAAACATATTAGATGCGGCAGCTCGGCACAAAGTTATTTGTACATTATAATACAACAAACATATATATATATATAATGAGCCTATACAATGAATGAACACCATGGATTGACCAGGCAAACTGGACGATGGGTACAAATACATTGGCAGATTGAATATTGCATGGATAGCGTAGCATTAAAATGTATATTGTATATACATTTATATGGACCAGCAAAGTGCAGCTAAAAATTTAGAAGCCCATTTAAAAATTCTGTCGTACAATATAAGTGCACTACATCAAACCACTGGACGAGCAACGTCAGGGTTGAGCAGTGCCAGGGTCGAGCAGCGCCATGATGCTGATGGGTCGAGCACCATTGGTTGTGCAACCTCCAAGCTAGTCGGCCGTGCGGCCTGCAGTCCTCTGGTCGAGCAGCTTCTTTGCTTGGTGGATCGAGCAGCTGTTTACACTATCATATGCAAAGTCATATAAAAACATGTACGTGAATTTCTTAATACTGAGACAAAGCATGCATGTATTCTTGCATAAAATAATAACATGCAAGAGTGAATAAAAGGCATGTAAGTTGTGTGCATAATGTGAACATGTGGAGCATGAATATAGCATGGGCTTGTTGTACTCATATTATACAATAACTGGTGAATCACATACTGGCAAGTATATGAAAGAGGTATGACATGTTAACATGGCTTCTCCATATACAATACTATGGTCAGCCTGTTCTTGACTAAGCAAAGTGTGGGTTGGTCAGAAGGTGTACACATGGCAATACAAATGGGGTGGCTTAGCGTTGAAATATGTAACAATCTGCAAGTCCATACTATTTGAGTCAACTGAATACAACTTACGTCTAATCCAAATTGCACGAAAATACGAATTATTAATAGAAAGAAGTTAGAGGATGAGAAATAGAAAGATAGAAATTTAGAATAGAAGAAAGAGAGAAAGTAGAACTGGACAACAACACATAATCTCACGATCGCAGCAGAATAAAATATAATATATATATATATAATCACTTTGAAATACATAATATATTTTCATTTACATGCATCATTATTATACAGTACAGTGGAAATAAACTCTAAATATCTAATGTTGAAGCCTCCTACTCCAAGCCCCTTAAGAAAATTTGTAAATTCCTGAACTTTTGGATTGCCCATATAAATTTGGGAACCTAAGAGTTTAGGGAAAACATATAAAAGTAAATTTTAGGTCAGTCCTGGGACTGGTGTGAGTAAATGATTTTTAAACAGCTTGATTTTAACTTCAAAACCCTTTTTGAAAGGAAAGATAATCGTAAGACCGATTCGCACATAAATACGGATGGTTTTTACCTACGATAACCCAAAACATTTTGAAATCATATATATCTTCTGATGTTATAATAGTGTCTAAATACACATAAATATCAATCTAGTAGGACGCTTGCATCTCACGCTTTACGTATATAGCATACAATCAAAATCGCGGGCGCTTATTGGAGATTGGATTCCGACTACGACAAGGTATGGAACCACCTGCCGATAGTGTATCTCTAGAGGGGAATACACTGGGTTCAGCAAGAACGTCTTACAACCCAGCCCACACATGACCGACCACTCATTTCGCTTGAGTGCATCGAATATATTGTCACCAATGGTTGGGAGCTACCCACCGTTTCCCGAAAGGGACAACATCGAAAGATTAAAGAAGTAAAAATAATTTCTCTAGATAGGTGACAATACACCCTAATGGGAGAGACCCATATAGCCATGCTGCCTGCCCGATTTTTTTTATTTCCCGGTTGTGAGGCTTGAGGCTGAAACTTACCTTTGGATATAACACATCTTCATTTCACATCGTCAAACTCGCCAAATCACAAATTGATTTCCCCAAAAATACCACAAGTATAAAGCTAAAAGAAACGAATTCCTCCGCCACCAAACGAAAATACGTTTGAAGAGATCAACTTACGCAATTTATTAGGCATACTTTGTCATACATTCGTCCATACAAGTTGTCTAGGACTGGACAAACCGAAGGCACTATTCTGTAAATCCATCTTATGAAATTTCTACCTAGGATCCACAAAACAGCCCTTGCATAACACCGTCTTCAATGGTCTTCAATAATATCTGACTTGAAACGTATATCGAATCGAAGTGGAATTTAAATTTTGGTTTCTTCGAAAACGATAGCGAAAAGGTCCAGACTTGATAGTCGGTGATTTAACTATCAAATATAAAATAAAATAAACAAGTTTATTTCCATTGGATCTGCTAAGCCTTACTTAAATAATCTTCAAATATTAACTTTATATGTATATTTAATCTAAAGCATAAGTATTAATTAACTTATAATTTCTTATTATCCATTTTACATGATAAATCTCATTCTCAAATATTCGTTTCATAGATGAAGACGATATTCAACTCTAGCACTTATTCTAAACACAAACTAATATGATCTATTGAATAGTAGTGAAATCATTCAAGTTGGCGTATTTTAATTACCTCTAAGACCTTGAATCGAAATCATTTCTTATCGTCAAGATTCGTACAAGTTCGATGTCCAAAATATTTGACAAACCAGTATTTGTGAAATCATTCATCAATTTAACTTGATATGAAATCAGAGGAATTTAATCCAAATGATCGATTTGTTTTCCTTTTCTTTTGATAATTATATTATCTTCATACCTACTTAATTCAAAGATTTACATTATCTTAGATATTTTATCAAAATTTAAATTTTCTATTTAACTAACTTATCAAAACCATTAATTAAACATCATTTAGCTTTTATAAAATATTATTAAGCTTTAATAATCATTTGTCAGAACCATTCCAATTGAATTAATTGGAACAAATTAATTTAATAATTAATTCCCCTTATTAAAACAATTGGTATCCATCAAACAAACCAATTAATTGATTTAAAATACATCTTCCATTTTTAAATTAATAATATAATTAATTTAAAATAATCTGTTTAATTATTCCTTAAAAACAATTTAAATCCAACTATCGAAACTCGAGTATATTTCTGGGTTACTTCACAGGAAATATAACTTAGCAGTTCCAACGGTATATACACTTCTTTAAACAAACAATATTTCAGTCGTTAACCCAATTTGGTACAAACAATCATATGAATACCATTCAATATTATCAACTGATAATATTTCAACAACATATATTAACTGATAAAATATGTCCAACTGGTATAATAGCAGAACAATGTTTATTTCTGCTAACAGGATGTCCAATCAATTCAGTCAATCAATTATATAGTGGAACGGTGTTTAATTCCACTAACAGATGTCAGTAATAATGTGATTTACAGCAGAATTTATTTAATAATTTATTGGACAAAAAAATTCAAGATTTACTGAATTATAATCATTATTGATCAATTCGTAATAATTAAATCGTTAGCCAAATTTACATTAGATTTATTTTTAATGGTGTTTAGTATGCTAATCCCTTTTAAATTACTTAATAAATTGATTTTATTTAAAATTGCATCGCTTAACTTGAGAACTACATTGAGTTCCTTACGCAGACTAACGTTCGATTCGATCATTCACACATATAAGCCAATTCTATTCAAAATTAAGTTATACACTCACACACACATATATATACATTTATATATAAATCCTATTTAGAATTATAACTAGAAATGTTTTTCTTTCATTTATTTTATGGGCCGAGCCCAATCTTATCAGCCCATATACCCTTTTCTTTTTCTATCTACATATATGTTAGATTCTTGAACTATAATTGACTTAAAAAAAATTAAACATACTTCACCCTTTTAATAACATTTTTTTATTTTAAAATGGGCTTTAGCCCAAGCCCATCCACAACCACTTATGGTTTCACACCTTAGACCAGGCTCCCCTCTTTACCTAATTTTTACTTCCCATGATTCTTTCCTTTGCCACGAAGCAAAATAATGAAACAAAAATGTATTTCTGGCAACTATCTAGGATCACTCCCATTCGATCAATCCAACACATATTTGGCCTACCCTTTCTTCCTCCTTTTTTCTCTGCTGATGATATCTCATTGTTCTTCTCCTTCAGACGTGCACATCTTGTGCACTGGTGCACGTGCACCACCAATCTCTTCCACCTGAGAATCGTCGCCACCTACAAGCACGTCACGTCTCCGACCAAATCCGTCACCGACCGACCACCCAGGCTCCAAACTCTTTCCTCCAAAAAATCTTATCATCACCATTAAAAACCCAAAACTGGGTTTGCAGATCATCTCCAAAAAGCTCTCCCCACGTCCGACTCCGACCATACTTTCACCTAAAACCATCACCGATTGACCCCCTGACCTCAGGTGCATCTCTACACTGTACCTTGATACACTCGACTCACCCATAAGCACACATGAACTGATTAAAAACACATTTTCTATAGTCGAAATAAAAACGTAGTTTTCTCTTTTCCGATCAACCACGGTCATTGGAAATGACCAAAGAGAGAGCAATGTTTTTATACCTTCTATTACCTATTTACAAAATTTAAATTTTGTAAATAGGTAATAAATGGTATAAAAACATTGAGAGAGCAATGTTTTTGACTCAATGTTTTTATACCTTTTATTACCTATTTAAAAAATTTAAATTTTGTAAATAGGTAATAAAAGGTATAAAAACATTGCTTTCTTAGAGAGCCATGTTTTTGACCTATTTAGGTCAAAAACATTGCTCTCTCCGTCCAATCCCTCATCGACACCCTAGCAACTCCCTCATACACAGTTTTAGATTTCACTAACTAAATTCGACGAATTTACTTTTTAAAGCCCAATCCAGCTCTTAATATTCTCTCATGATATAAGCTACTAAAAATTCTGATTTTTGTTTTAAAAATCATAGTTTTGTATTACAAACCCAACTGTATTCCTGAATGTAAATCTTATGAGGATAAATTATTAGGTTTTTAAACCCCACTTTTACTGTAAAAATTATATATCTGTATATATATATCCGATCTAAACTTGTTTATTATAATAAACTACACTTGGTTTTGCACAACTTCTGTGTTGAAATCAGGTTCTCACATTCACTAGGATTGAAGTTATTAATTTTTTTAATCAAATCATTTGTTTATTAATCAAAACAGAGTTCTGTTTCTTTGACTACAGATATATACATTATCTCATATTCCCTTTCAGGGTTTTATTCACTTCAAATGAGGCTAAAATGGTTTAACACTCCATACAGGTGTATATATACATACATTAGTTATAGATTCAAAGTGGAAAAATGTTTTACTCACATATAGTATGTACAGAGAATTGGTTTACAATTTGGTTCCGGATCTTGTATGAAGGATGTAATAAATAAACACAACACATAGGCAGGTATTCATATATATATATATATATATATATATATATATATATATATATATATATATATATATATATATATATATATATAGCATCACCCTCTATTTAAATAATAATCAAAGAAAAAGGGAAGTTCACTCACACATTGCTTCTAGTTCCTGCTGTTTACTCTCTACTTTCAGGTTTTTCCTTGTTCTTTAGATTAGAGAGTTTGTCCTATGTCTCTGCCACTTGCTTCCAGTTTTGCTTCGTCTTTTATGATTTTAGTTTACTGATTTTTATGAGGGAGATTACTGCATGCACTGGTGTATTTATAGGGTGAAATCAATACGTAAATCTGGGTAGCTAACAGGCTTTATAGTGGTAGTTTTAGACTACTGCATTTTCAGTTTTGGTTGAAAGAAAATGAAGCCTAGTTCTTCTTAGCTGTTGTATAGCTTGACAGAAAAGAATTGTATGGTCACTTCCATATTAATACACTAGGCCAACGCAGATGTGTTCAGTATCAATTGCTTAGCATTTAAGCAATTATAAGCTATAAAATTTTATGTGGTATGCAGTGTATAGGCTGTTATTCTACATGATTGAAAATGTATAGCTGATGTGTTTGGTCACTTTCTCATTAAAAATATTCTTGTCATGCTACGACCATCAAGATATTAAGGTACCCAACCTAACTTCATCACAAACTATAAATGTATGTGTATCTAAAGTGAATAGGCTGTTGCTAGTATTAAATTGAAAGAACACATCCTTGCGGTCTCTTCTCCATGAATTCTTCTCAGGTGCACATGTATTGTACTAGTGTATATATGCATATATATATTCTACACTAGTTTCTCTACAAATGTCATAGGCTATTAGAACACTTCCTAAGATTTGAAATAAAAGTTGTGTAGTACCCCATGGTTGTCTATGCACATGTATTTTTGTGCAACATATGTACTAAAGGCTATAAAGGAATAAACAACTTAGTTTTCAAGTAAATCAATTTTATAAATGTATTAATTTTCTTCTACTCAAATCAATTTCATGTCATGTCCCTTTTCGTGTTTCTTATATGTGAAGCAATTCAATATTCTTATTTAATAAATCCAATTTAAAATTTTCTTATTAATTTAAGGTCATAGGATATTATATCCTTGCTTGTGAAGAAATTTAATTCTAATTTAAATATTCCCATTGGTTAAAAAAACAATCTTATATTCTACATGAACTAAAAATAAGTTAAAACACAAACAAAACACTTATTTGTATATACTTAATTACGACAAGTAAAAATGCACATATAGGATTTTTACAGAAATTATTATTCAAATTTCATTATTTAAATTTATTATTGAAATAATCCAAAATAAACTATATTACAGAATCAGTCAAAAACCGGGGCATTACAAAATATTAATACAAGTATGGACACAATTTGGTGACAGCTATAATCAGCCCCAATACACGTGGATCGACATGCTGCAGACAAAGTGGGTCAGTCACAATTTAAGAGTATGGTAATCACATAATATCGGTCGGTCGGTCACGTTCTGCAGCAGTTTATGTTGATCGGTCGGTCACCATTCTAAGGGGCGGTCGGTTACTCACAGCTGGATCGGTCGTTCACACTATTAAAGTAGGTGGTGTCACATTTGTAGTTATATGCGAATCGACAATAGCATGAAAAATGAATGATGCCAGTTGTGCTACAGTGAGGTATTTATGAGTAATAATGCATGGCATTTACTTTGAGACGGGATGGATTGGCTTTTGAAAAATATTTGGGTCGTTGTTCACATTAAAACAAGCATGGGTTGCTCGTTCAAGAAATGAGATAGTGGCAAAGTCATAATATCTGGGTTGTGCATGCATACGTTGGTCAGTCTTACAGCTGGCTATAGTTGGGACAGTGGCATTTTCATAAATATATTTATGACCGACCCAAACTCTGCACACGATAATTACAACACTGCCAGTACCCCAAACTATACATATAAATACCCCACTTCTCAACCATTCAAGGGACCAAATTTTGGACCCCGAAGGGATGCCATTTTCGCTTCTCTACCACTCTAAACTTCTCTAACCTCCAATAATTCTCTCTGAAGCTTAGATCCAACACAAATTCAACATGGAACTAATGAAGATCATCTAATTGCTTAAGTGATTGAAGATCTACATAACTATCATCATAAACCAAGAGATCTCGCTGATTCCTTTGTGAATTCAAGTGAAATCAAGAGCAAAAAAGAGAGAAAATAAAAGAGATCATTATAAAAGAGAGAAATGAGTGATATGAATGAAGTCATGTACTTTGTAAATTCAAAAGCGATAATGAAAATAGCTTCTATAGTGGATGTAAGTCTAAATTAACCGAATCACTCTAAAATTCACATATCTTTACTAGTTTTTATATTTCGTGGCTCCATATTTTCAAATTTTACTTTTATGAAGTGTTGTTCAAACACCTTGGAGTGTTGTGATCATTTTTGATTTCAACATTTGAGCGCCCACCGTGGGGCCGCATTCACTCTCTCAAGGTTAATTGCTTTGTGATAGCATTGAAGTGCGAAGCCTGCCTCTACGATAGATCCTTCAAATCTTAGATCCAGGCCAATAGACAAATTCTCTCTGAAATTCAAAGCTTTGTCCGAAATAGTGGCAAAATCTAAGAAAACTGCAAGTAAAACCATTGGAGAAATTGACAACATTGCTAACGACAAAGCTATACACCTACCAACCGCTTTGAAGTTGGAGAAAACTCAGTAGGTGGAGCCGGAGTAACCGCAGCTGAGTTAAAAGTCGTTTTCGCCGATTTAAGTCAACAGATGGAAACCTCTACTAAAACTTTAATGGATGATAATCCATCTCTTATCGATAAGATGAATGCTCTTCTAAATGTGCAAACGAATCCCGCTCCTCCTTAAAGAGTTGATTCAGAAAAACACGGTAAAGCTGTGAGAATTTACGCTAATGATGTTGAAGATGTCTCCGCCACTTCTCAAATTAATAATCCAACTACTGGCCAAGCTCAGAGAGATGTTGTATTTTGAGAAGAATTCGACAGTGTATGGCCAATTTATATCTAAAAATTGATGCTTTAAATGAGATGTTGTTGAACCAACTCTATGCTCTCAAAGTTGCTCAAGCTGATCTTGCAAATTGTCTAACAAAACATCGGTTTGGAAGGAAACGCATATTTCTCTGTTTCATATCTTTCCAGAGAGAAGCACGATTACCATTTTTAAGAGAAAAATGAATCTAAGTGTCCTTTCTTCTACCGGGAAGACAATAAGAAGAATGTCATGGGGCATAAGAGGAAAAATGAGGATGAAGGAAAAGTAGAGAATAATACCAAGAGATTCCGCTTTATCAGATCCAAAGAGTTGACTCCTCTTAATGATACTCCGTAGTACATCTTCTTTGCTAATAAAGATGCAGGGCATTTTCCAGAACCGCCACCAACATTGAAAATCTCAAACAAGGCCGTGAACTATGGAAGGTTCTGCCACAACCATAACCAGCCCGACCATGACACTAATGATTACAAGTATATGAAGAGCTCAATTGAGAAGTTGATTAGGAAAAATAATCTGCAGCAGTACGTTAGAAAAACGTATGCAATGAATCCTCTTCCAACTCCTCAAGGGTAAAGTGTACCAGCCGATCAACCAGACCTGAATGTCAAAGCTCCTGCATGGAATGGTGCGAGGTCAGTGTTCAGTACTATGACAAGTGCTCCTCATTCAGCGGCTAAAAGTGGGGGGACATCAGGGAATTATTCAGATGCTAGGGAGTATAACACTACCAAAGCAACAATCCCTGTGGAATTAGAAGCTCCCATTCATCCAATGATAGCAAGGCATTTCCACACCAAAGCCCAACAGAGAGCTTTCAAAGTCGGGAATCTTGTCTTGAAATGGGAAATGATTGTTGCTGGAGTGACATAACCTAATTGGCACGGGCCTTACAAGATCAGCCAAAGACTCTTGGATGGTACCTTCGCTCTAATGACTGTTGACGTGGTTCAGATACCAGGAGCCTGGAATAGTGACAACTTGCATCAATTCTCTGCATAAAGCATTCATTATTTCTCATGAAAAATTGATATACTTTCTTTTACAAATATAAACCTCCCTTAGTAAAGGAGAGACTGTAATAAAATATCATCTCTACTACTGAAAGCATATCTACTTGAATAAATCATTTACTTGCAAAAAATAAATTTGTCAAATCAAATTTTGCTTAAGGATGATTTTATATTACAGGCTAATCGTTGAGCGTTTGTTCCCTTAGAATCTGACAAGACATACAACCCCAACAACACTAGTTCACAAGCCAAATGCAAATAGATAAGCACCGCCTTGAAAGGTGAATGAGAAGAGTCACAAAGATTCAAACAACGAACAAGCGCCACAATAAACAAACGAGAGGTTTGTAAATTTTATCTAAGGGACACTTCCCCAAGTGAGAGGTTCAAAGCCCTAGTTCCTAAATTGAGATAGCCTGCTAAGTCAAGTGCCTGAAAAAAAAAATTAGTGCCTGCCCCGTGTAGTGATACAATAGCTGTCCAATCCGTTCGCGTAGCATCTTATTATCTCAGATGTGAAGAATGATGAAATACATTTGCATAGCATCTGATTATCTAAGTTGTGAAGAATGATGAAATCCATTTGCATAGTATCTGATTATTCTGTGAAGAATGAGGGAATCCATTTGCGTAGCATCTAATTATCTCAGATGTAAAGAATGATGAAATCCATTTGCGTAGCATCTGATTATCTCAGATGTGAAGAATGAGGGAATCCATTTGCATAACATCTGATTATCTCGGATGTGACGAATGATGAAATCCATTTGTGTAGCACCTGATTATCTCAGATGTGAAGAATGACGTAATCCATTTGCATAGTATCTGATTATCTCAAATGCGAAGAATGATGAAATCCATTTGCGTAACATCTGATTATCTCAGATGTGAAGAATGAGGGAAACCATTTGCGTAGCATCTGATTATCTCATATTTTAAGAATGATGAAATCCATTTGCGTAGCATCTAAGTATCTTAGATGTGAAGAATGATGAAGTCCATTTGCGTAGCATCTGATTATCTTAGATGTGAAGAATGATGAAATCCATTTGCGTAACATTTGATTATCTCAAATGTGAAGAATGAAGAAACCCATTTGTGTAGCATCTGATTATCTCAGATGTGAAGAATGATGAAATCCATTTGCATAGCATATGATTATCTCAGAAGTGGAGAATGAGGTAATTCATTTGCGTAGCATCTGATTATCTCAGATGTGAAGAATGAGGGAATCCATTTGCGTAGTATCTTATCCTTTCAGATGTGAAGAATGTCGGGCCTCCAATTAACTCGCGTAGTGTTTGAATACCTCAGACACGACAAGTGTTGGGTCTTAACCACCTAATTCGCGTAACATCCGATCATCTCGGACGCGATGAATCAATGGGCCAAAATCAAAAGTCCTCTTATAGCAGAGGCGAAATTAAAAGTCTAGTCTCCCCAAGCGAGGGCACTAAATATAAGACATCCCAAAGCGGGGTCACAAAATATAGGTCCTCCCCAAGCGGGGGCATCAAATCCAAAGACTTCCCCACGCAGGGGAATTAGATTCAAATTCAAAATTCCAAAACCAACTAAGCTCCTACAGCCAACCTAAAAATAGATAGTCAGGAAATTCTTATTTGCTTGGCAAATTTGCAACAAATTCGAGAATCCAAAATAAGTGCACTCTTGATTAAAGACACGCTGAGTTAGCACAGAATGACATCTATCCGGAAAATTGTCAAGGGGACAGAAAATAACCAAAGACTGATTTGTTTACAACCCAAAATTTTTGGTTGCTCTAGCCTTGGAAACTTAAATCAAAGCTCCAATCCAAACAGGTACACGTTTCATAAAATATGAACCATCGTGCAAGATTATATAAGTCATTAAAAAACGGTACTTGGAATCTACAGTCCGTATGTGCTGGTTAGTCGGTTTCAAGCGTCGCTGCGAATTCAGACTAGAATGTGATATTTACACACGTAATAATCGATAGATTGATCAAACGAAACGATTTTATGTAGATACATCATTCAGTTCAAATCATAAAATTCGCCATCATTAAATTTCTAATGATTAACTAACCAGTTGTCGATGTGGGCAGTCGATAACAAAATATTCGCCCAGAAATGTGCAATGTTTTTGTTGTTGCAAAACAGTTTGCAGGGACAAGAAAAAGCATGAGTAGCACGATAATTGCGAGTTCTATTTGTCGTCATTCGCTTTAAAAAGTGGGCATTGCTTCGGTAAAAATTTAATGGCTAAACGAGTTCGTAAAACGAGTAATTTAGCGTCAATTAGCCATGACCATTTCAATGGAAATCAGGTACGACCAATCCATCGCGAATTTCGCTTGTTTTACGCACTCAAGCTCGAGTTAAAATCGGGGCATTCACACATTGGCACAACGCTATCAATAACAAATGCTTGAATTTAAATCTAAAGCATCTGTTGATGCGACAAGTTTCGCGCAATACAACATTTCAAGAGTGGGTTTGAGTTCGAATCATCACCAACAAGCTCTTAGGTGCTCGACATGAGATTTTAGCAAAATTTGGATCAAAAATGTGAGTTTCATATGCAAAGCGGGATCACATAATCATTACACAAAGATCTGAAATACTGTTGGCCTTGATCTGCATGTAAAGCTTCTCAAAGACGTTCATGTGCTACTTTGATATGATAATCTATCATGAAGAAGCAGCAGACATGACCCTTAAATTTTCATTCTTGGAACTCGAATTTATTGTTATCAAACCCAAGCAACCATGTGTCGAGATGCATTAAGTGATTGAATTCCGAACAGTGCTCATATCCAATATTATATGTTCAAACAAGAAGTATTAATACCGGTCATTTCGAAGCTCGCATTTTTCACGAATAAAAATACAAGCTACGAGGAGAAAATGTTAACCCCATTATGAAACATGGGTATAAAATCAGTGTTTCATGTGATAGATCGTTCATATACAATATATTGGATCGGGCATATTTCAGCGACATAACAGACCTGTTAAGCTTCACTGTATACAAAGCATACGTATGGTGCTCATGACCAAAAAAGAATGGACTAGCAGGCATATACCAGTGTTCCTATATTAATTCAAGTCACGTGCAACCACGGATGAAGCACATTTGATGCGGCATATCGGCACAATCGTACATTATAATACAAGAAATATAAATATAATGAGCCTATATAAAGTTTAAACCATGAATGACCACCATGGATCGACTAGGCAAACTGGGCGATGGGTACAAATACATTGGCAGATTTAATATTGCATGGATAGCATAGCATTAAAATGTATAGTGTATATACATTTATATGGACCAGAAAAGTGCAGTTAAAAAGCTAGAAGCCCATTTAAACATTCTGTCGGACAATATAAGTGTACTACATCAAACAACTGGTCGAGCACCAACCTGGGTCGAGCATCTCCAGGGTCGAGCAGCACCATGATGCTGATGGGTCGAGCACTAGCTGATCGGTCGTGCAACCTCTAAGCTGGTCGGTCGTGCGGCCTGCAGTCCTCTAGTCGAGCAGCTTCTTTGCGCGATGGGTTGAGCAATACCTTCAGCCATGGGTCGAAGTTCAACTATTTACACTGTCATATGCAAAGTCATATAAAAACATATACGTGAATTTATTAGTACTGAGACAAAGCATGTATGTATTATTGTATAAAATAATAACATGCATGAGTGAATAAAAGGCACGTAAGTTGTGTGCATAATGTGAACACGTGGAGCGTGAATATAGCATGGGTTGGTTGTACTCATATTATGCAATAACTGTTGAGTCACACGCTGGCAAGTATATGAAAGCGGTATAGCATGTTAACATGGCTTTTCCGCACACAAAACTATGGTCATCCTGTTCTTGACTAAGCAAAGTGTCGGTTGGTTTGAAGATGTACACATGGCTATACAAATGGGTGGCTTAACGTTGAAATATTAATACAAGTATGGACACAATTTGGTGACAACTATACTCAGCCTCAATACATGTGGATCAACATGTTTCGGACAAAGTGGGTCAGCCACAATTCAAGAGTATGGAAATCACGTAATAACGGTCGGTCGGTCATGTTCTGCAATAGTTTACGCTGTCGGTCCGTCACCATTCCAAGGGGGCGGTCGGTCACTCACTACTGGGTCAGTCGTTCACACTATTAAAGTAGGTTGTGGCACATTTGTAGTTATATGCGGATCAATAATAACATGAAAAATAAGTGATGATAGTTGTGCTACCGTGAGGTATTTATGAATAATAATGCATGGCATTTACTTTGAGACGGGATGGGTTGGCTTCCAGAAAATATTTGGGTCGCTCGTTTTTATTAAAACAAGCATGGGTTGCTCGTTCAAGAAATGAGACAGTGGCACAATCATAATATTTGGGTCATGCATGCACACCGTAATTACAACATTGCCACTACCCCAAACTACACCTTTAAATAACCTACTTCTCAACCATTTAAGGGACCGAATTTTGGACTCTGAAGGGCTACATTTTCACTTCTCCACCACTCTAAACCTCTCTAACCTCCATTAATTCTCTCTAAAGCTTTGATCTAGCACAAATTCACCATGGAACTAATGAAGATCATCTAACTGTTTAAGTGATTGAAGATCTACACAACTATCATCACAAATCAAGAGATCCCGCCGATTCCTTCGTGAATTCAAGTGAAATCAAGAGCAAAAAAGGGAGAAAATAAAAGAGATCATTATAAAAGAGAGAAATGAGTGATATGAGTGAAGTCATGTACTTTGTAAATTCAAAAGAGATAATGAAAATGACTTCTATAGTGGACGTAGGTCAAAATTAACCGAACCACTCTAAAATTCCCGTGTCTTTACTTGTTTTTATATATCGTAGGTCCACATTTTCATATTTTACTTTGCTAAGTGTTGTTCAAACACCTTGGAGTGTTGCGATCATTTTTTATTTCAACAATATTGATATTGATATTGGAAGATGAGAAGGGAAAAAGGAAAAAAGGAAAAAGGCCTTTCCTATAAACATAACCTTTTCCATATCTCATTTCCCTACTTTACAATTCATATTATAAACAAAAACACCAATAGATATCAACCATTTCTAGAAGAAGAGGAAGGAAGAAATGATAAGCAAGAGGAAATCATGTTTAGGAAGTTAAATACATTTGATTACCAAGTTTCTTTTAAACCATTCAAGGTGAATAGCAATAAGTCTTTTGATTTGCTTTTTTGGTTTAGATCCATGCAAGGTATGAATTCTCATCTGTTTGTATGTATTGATATGCAATGTTTAGATAATAAATGATCATTCATATATGCTTATTGATGATATGTTGTATTTTCAAAAAGTTTTCTACATTGAAAGCCTTCCGTATGAAACCGAAATGCCTTGAGATTATTGGATGGGGTAAGGGAACATATGTACCAACCCGAAATTTGAAGTAATAACAATTAATTAGAAAATAAAAATAAGTTTTAAATTTGTTTTAGAATTTAGCTATGGGAGTTTCACCATCGAGTCAGCGATAGTTTACATATATATCTTGTCAAAATTTAAGTTCATATGAGAAAGTTGTTAAAGAAATAAGAATTCATAAATATATACAAGTTCAAAGTTAATTCACAAAAAATATTACGTGGAAGGTCAACCCTGGCCTAAGGATAGGTCAACCGATAAGTTGACCTCCATCATTCCTAGGTCGACCCGCATTTTTCCTTGAAGTGAAAATGTCTAGGTACGAGCAAAAATGTAATGGCCCACAAATCCATACCCTTTGAGTTGACTGAATACACCACACTTCTAGCTCAAATTGTACAAAAAATAATCATTAAAATATAGAAGAAGAACATAAATAACAATACAAAATCTCACATCACAGTGGAATAAAATATAATATATATAACAACTTCTAAGTACAAAATTTGAACCCTATATGCTGTAACACCCCGCGAATTCTATAACTGTGAAATTAACAAATTAAAGTATAATTAATTTGAAATCAGAGAACTAAGGGAAACGGGATACGCCATTGCGTTCGTCTCGGAAAAATACGCGAAATAGAGTCCGAGTTTTCGAAAAACGGAGTCCGTACGAAGAAGATATGGCCTTCGGAAGTTTCTGAATTTAATTTAAAATTCAAACAGAATAAAACAGTTTAAATTCCAAAATGGGGCCCAATGGGCCAGGGCGGAAGAACACCCGCCTAACGCACCCAGGTCGACTGGGCTGTCGACCTGGTCTAGCCAGGTCGACAGGGCTGTCGACAGGGCTGTCGACAGGCATGTCGACCTGGTCCAGAGCCAGGTCGAACCCAGTCCAACCTGGCTGGCCTATTCTATGTTGGTCGATTTTCTGTAGTCTGCTTTGTCATTAGGGCTAGGTGGCAGGCTCTAATTGGTCTCTCCTTAGGATGAATGGCTACGATCAATCCAGGCAACATCAATGGTCCTAATCGGTTCATAACCCCTATAAAAATGACCCTAGACTCAACCCTAATCTATTCATTCAAAAATAAGAACAAAGCCGCCATGTTGCTGAGGAACGACTAGGGGTAGCCACCAATTGGAGAGAGAATTAGGAGGCAAATTCTAAGGCATAAAGCAACTCAATCAAATCAAACCGCATCTTCAAATCCCTAAATTTGAGAATTCGCCACACCATTGTAAGTAGAGTATTATTTTGGTATGAACAAATATCTGTGTTGGTTTGTATACTTGATTGTGGTGATAAATAATTCATAATTTGTGCGTTACTATGATTCTTATCGATTTGGAATATTGTATACGTTTGGATATTCTTGAATTATGTTATTCAGTTATGAAAAACTACATGCGGTAGTTTTATGCAAGTATACGTTTGGAATATTCGCAAATTATGTAATCCATATTGAAGCTACATGTATGTAGTTGATTAATTGCAATTCATGCAAGTTTGGGGTTTTGCTACTATGCCATCATAATGTGTATTTTTATACAAACATCATTTTTGTGAAGTAATTGGAATAAGTTTGGGTTATCATAGTCCATATGAAATTATGTTAAAAATTTGGCATCATGATCTATGTATTAAGTCATGCTCTTGTACTAGAAAACCTATTTGCAAACTTATGAATATGACTAGGCTATAATTGATATTTTGCATAATTAAGTCTATATTGTTTACAAGAATTATATGATGACATATGTGGTACATAGCTAGGTTAGATTCAAAATCCCTCTTTGCAAGTTTGCATGACTAAAGTAAAAATCATGATTTCATGTTAGAAATATTTATGCCATGGTTATGTGAACAAATTTAACTATACTTTTGTATTAGTCACAAAAGTAGACACCTTTGTAAACATGTAGTAGTCTTATGAACATGATTTGCTTATGTTTGACATTATGCCTGAATAAAAATATAGGTTTATGTTGTATTTAAATCCTATGTGTCGATAGTGATATTCTTAACTTAACTACAAGTTTACATGCTTTGATTCATGTCACTTATGTTTTATGACCAAAGTATATGTCACTACTATGCAAGTATGCCAGTTTCTATTTTGTATTTCCAACGTCATATTGCAAGTTCATGCGTTCACATTCTCCTTTTTGTGTATGTAATCTCGCTTTAAGCCTCCCCTTTTCGCATGGCTAAGTTGGGCTTAAAAAGGCTAAGCCCAACATATATATAATAAACGGACGTGTTAAACGGGGGAAAATAACGTTGGGTTAAATTAATTAATGAATGAAAACATAAAGTAGAAGGGCCCAAATTCAAGTATGGGTTGGGCCCATGATTGGTGTAACCTTTACACCATTAACTTAATAATGGGCCGCAAATATTTACATATAAGAAAAATAAAGAAGAAAGACAAAATATGTAAATGTAGGACATACGATGTGTTTAACCCGAGGTTGGATTGAGTTGTGATGTAAACCTGCCCGGAACCGCCCGGCTGTCCAGTAGTCACAACAATACCTATCCAATGTGGGAGGTTAAACATGGAGCCCAATAAGGACCCGAGGTTAGATTGAGTTGTGGCGTAAGACTGCCCGGAACCAACCGGCAACAGGCAGCCACAACAATACCTGTCTAATGTGAGAGGTCAGGGCCTTAATAAGACAATTAAGGCTGAGTCAGGATTGTTAGGATTAAGTGAACTAAAGACTTAATCAAAATGGAACATGCTAAACTAAACGGAATGGTGGGGGTTAGGTTAGAAAACACTTAACCAACTTAGCATGTTGGCTAGAGATAGAAAACCTAGTAATGGGGGACCCTTTTCAGCAGTAACCCTAGAAGGTGTATCAGGATACCCTGAAACTAGGCAGGGTGGGGCACGATTACTGGGCTGATTGTAAGAGGTCAAATCGACGGCGGTGGTGTAGCAGTGTAGGTTCTAACGGGGTGCGGGCGTGCACACACTCCGGCGCAGAAAAATAAGGCACTGGACACCAGTAGCATACCTGTGCATTCTAGGATTGTGTTGGGCCGCCACCATGGGACTTGATACAACCCATGGTGGGACCAGCATAGGTAACTACAACATCGGGGGCCGTAAGACACATGTAACTATGCGACTAGGAGCCGATCATCATAGAATGGATCACTTCACCCTGATTATGGGGTGCCAGTTGGAAACTAGTTTATATGGGTTCAGAGATTATCATGGGGTACGATAGTATATTCGACCCTAGACAACTTAACCAAGTTTATAGTGCTTTCCCACTTCTTGTTTATACTTATCATACCCAGTTCTTTATTCATAGACAGAATAGTACTAGACTTACTCAGGCTTTATGTCTGACTCTACTTTTCTTTCATCTTCTTTTCTTCCGTTTCCCCCCCCCCCCCAAGGTCCACAGGGAGGGAACACTGCAGCTTGACGAGCCTTAACATCCAGCTTGAAGAAGAGAAATGTATTGCTTGGACCTTTTCGTTTGAAACTATGGCTTTGGACAAACTCTATGGGGCTTTTGCAGTTTATCTATGTTTTATTTATGCTTCTTTAAATAATGTAATCAAGACAGATTATGAAAGAGTTATGTTATGTTTTGGAAAAGATGTAAGACAATTATGGTGATGTTGTTGTAGCACGTATTTGCTTTCATGAAATAAAAGTTTGTTGATTTTCCGCTGTTTACAAATATGTGTTCTTATATCTGTCTTGTATATCTGTGACTTATACTTATAAACCTCCACCAAAATTAGGGCATTCCCTTTGAGAGTGACCCTAACGGAGGTGGGGTGTTTCACTTGGTATCAGAGCATGGTTTACCAGATAAGATAAAAAGTTTTGAAAAATTATTTTCAAAAAGAAAATTTAAAGAAGCAATTTTAAAAGAAAAATATTATTTTATTTTAAAAGGCAAAGTCCACTCCCCAAAGCCATAGGTACTATCTCTTATCCTTCGTTTTGAATCTATCCTTTTTGTTTCAGCATGTCCGAAGATCTTAACTTGCCGGAAGGGGTGCCAATACCTGGTTGGTTTAGACGGTTCTTAGAAGCAAGAGCCACTCAGCCAGGTCCTACCATTCCTCCTCCCCCAGCTGCCGGAAATCATCCAGCTGCAGCGGCACCTTTTCCTCCACCTCCTCCACGGGGAAACACTTTTGCTAAGATATGTAAAGATTTTAAAGCTATGGGAGGAAGGGATTTCCATGGAACTGAGTCCTTCGTGGCAGCCAGGAATTGGCTGAAAGAAACTGAGGATCTATTCATCATCTTTGAGGTAGAGGATAGACAAAAAGTACAATTGGCAGTGTGGCTATTGAAGGGCGAGGCTTCCTACTGGTGGGAAGTCACTAATGCTGAAAGACCAGTGGAGACATGGGAGGACTTTAGGGTAAGGTTTGAGACTAAATTTCTCTCAGATGCGGAAAGAAGTTTGCAGTTGGAAAAATTCTTATTTCTTAAGCAAGGGGACAAGACAGTCAGAGAGTATGTGAATCAGTTCGATGAGCTGGCTAGGTTTGGGCTTGACCTAGTCAATACCCCGCACAAGAAGGCTCTCCGTTTCGTCAAAGGGTTGAATGAGCCATTACACAGTTTGGCCATGACCCATATACCCATGGGAGCCACGTATGAAAGATTGGTGCAAATGGCATTGCTGAATGAAGAGGATAAGGGCAAGAAGGAGACAAAGGCGGAAAGCTCTCAAGGGAAGAAAGAAGGTTTGCAGCCTAAGAAGACAGACTTTAAGAAGGGCGGGAAAGGCAACAAAGAGAAGAGGAAGTGTAATTTCTGTGGCAAAGTGGGGCACTTAGTAAAGGACTGCCGGAAAAAGAAGGCCAAGGAGAATGGTGGGTGCTTTTCTTGCGGTGAGACAGGCTATAGGGCTAAGGACTGCCCAAAGAAACGAGGACAGGGGCAGAGGGCTGGATCCATCCCAGGGGCACAGGTCCATGTGCTGGAAGCACCACCTCTGCAACAGCGAGGTATAAATACTTCTGTAGAAAGTGTAGTTTATCTTTATGATCACCCCGTTCGCACTTTATTTGATTCTGGCGCATCACACTCCTTTATCTCGTCTGCTTTAGTAGAATCTCTGCACCTAAAAACTAGTATGGTAGAGGACCCCTTAATTGTTTCAAACCCAATTGGGGGCCCAGCTCATTTGTCTATGATCTGTTTGGGATTGAAAATTTCTATTCTAAGTGTAGAATTTCAATGTAGTGCCTTTGTTTTGGGCTTTTCGGGTTATGGTTTGATTTTGGGTATGGATTGGCTATCCAGTAATGGGGCCATCCTTGATTGTGAGAAAAGGGTTGTTAGGCTCCTAACCCAGCTCGGTAATACTTTGGAAATTTCTTGTAATCCCTCATACGCGGTTATGCTTAGTTATCTTGAATCGCTAGATGCCTCTGTTGAAAATTTGCAATCAGTTAGAGTGGTCCGGGAATATCCGGATGTCTTCGAAGAGGTGAAGGGCTTGCCTCCGAAGCGGGAAATAGACTTCCGCATATATCTTGTAGATAATGCAAAGCCCGTTGCGTTGCCCGTTAGACACATGGCTCCACGAGAAAGGAAAGAGCTCAGTAAACAGATTAAAGAGCTTCTAGAAAAGGGGTTCATTAGGAGGAGCATTTCAGAATGGGGCGCTCCGGTGGTGTTCGCTACAAAGGCGGATGGATCACTCCGTCTATGTGTTGACTATAGGGAGCTCAACAAGCTAACGAAAAAGAATAGGCACCCTCTCCCTAGAATTGACGATTTATTTGACCAGCTTGTAGGAGCGTCTGTTTTCTCCCAACTCGATTTAGCAACCGGTTTTCATCAGCTAAGGGTGGCTGAAGATAGCATCGATAAAATGGCGTTCAGAACCCCAGACGGCTTCTTTGAATGGCTTGTCATGCCTTTCGGCTTGACAAATGCACCTGCTTACTTCGTGGACCTGATGAGTAGGGTATTTAGAGATTTCCTCAACAAATTCGTAGTGGTCTTCGTAGATGATATCCTTATCTTCTCAAAAAGTGAAGAGGAACATGCTCAACACTTAAGGGCAATCATGGAAACTTTGCGAGTTCATCAACTAAAAGCCAAATTCTCCAAATGCCACTTTTGGAGAGAAGAGGTGAGGTTCCTTGGGCACATAGTATCCAAACAAGGGTTAGCAGTGGACCCCGCTAAGGTAGTGGCGGTACAGGATTGGAAGACACCGAGGAATGCAACTGAGGTCTGAAGCTTTCTAGGACTAGCAGGTTTCTATCGAAAGTTTATAAGGGATTTTGCGAAAATCTCAGCTCTGCTCACGAAATTGACTAAGAAGAATCTAGTGTTCAATTGGGACTTGGATTGCGAGTTTGCTTTCCAACGACTGAAAAGGGCTCTCACAACAGCCCCAGTTTTGACGCTGCCGGATGGGAGCAAGATGTTCACTGTTTATACGGATGCATGTGGGACAGGGCTAGGCGCCGTCTTAATGCAAGAAGGAAGGGTAGTAGCTTATGGCGGGAGGCAGTTGAAAGTGCATGAAAAGAACTACCCAACCCACGATCTTGAGTTAGCCGCCATCGTCTTTGCACTCAAGTCTTGGCGACACTATCTCCTAGGTGAGAAGTTCGAACTTTACACTGACCATAAATCGTTGAAATATCTTTTCTCGCAGAAGGATCTTAACTTGAGGCAACAAAGATGGATGGAGTTTCTTGCCTCGTACGATTTCGAAATCTCCTACACTCCGAGCAAAGGTAACGTAGTGGCAGACGCGTTAAGCCGAAAGAAATTGACCCTGAGCCCGTTGTTTGTTGAAAGACAAAGCCTAGAGTTTATAGCCAGCTTCGACTTTAGGCCTTCCTCCGATTTCGTACCAGGCTTGCTAGCATCTCTCGAAGTGCGCCCAACTTTAGTGGATTTAGTAGGGACAGCACAACGCGAAGACCCTCAGCTTGTGGAAATAATTGATAGGCTAATTAGGGGTGAGACTTCAAGTCACCTCAACAGATACTCCATCGACGATAAGGGGTTGCTAAGGCGAGACGGAAGACTATGCGTCCCACAGACAAAAGATTTAATAAAGAAGGTTCTCGAGGAAGCACATCACTCCAAGATGACGATACACCCAGGCGGAGATAAAATGTACAAAGACATAAAAAGGACTTTCTTCTGGAACGGCATGAAAAAGGACGTGGCAGAGTTCATTTCTAAGTGTATGGTGTGCCAACAGGTTAAGGCGGAACAGAAAAAGCCTGGCGGACTGCTACATCCTCTGGAGGTCCCGCAGTGGAAGTGGGATAGCATCTCAATGGACTTCATCGATGGGCTGCCTAGGTCTAGGAGAGGCAACACTAGCATTTGGGTAATAGTGGATAGGCTTACTAAAAGCGCCCACTTTTTACCTGTCAAAAGTAAAAGAACTGCCTCATCCCTAGCATCACTTTACCTCAAGGAAATCGTTCGACTCCATGGAATACCATCTAGCATTGTTAGTGACCGAGACCCCATCTTCATCAGTGAGTTTTGGCGGAGTCTGCAAGAAGCAGTAGGAACGCAGTTATGCTTGAGCACAGCCTATCATCCCCAAACCGACGGCCAAACAGAGAGAGTGAACAGAGTTTTGGAAGACCTTTTAAGGCTATGCGTCCTTGACTTCGGAGGGACATGGGAAGACCACCTTCCTTTGGTGGAATTTGCCTACAACAACAGCTATCAAGCAACCATCGGAATGGCGCCCTTCGAAGCTTTATATGGAAGACCGTGTCGATCGCCCATTTGTTGGTGGGAGTCTACTGATAAGCTCATACTTGGACCAGATATGATCCGAGAGACTTCAGAGAAAGTAGACTTAATACAAAGAAGGATGAAGACGGCCCAAGACAGACAGAAGTCCTATGCCGACAAGAGAAGGACCGACCTTGAATTTGAGGTTGGAGACAGAGTTTTTCTCAAGGTATCACCGCTAAGAAACGTTGTTCGTTTTGGAACCACAGGAAAGCTAGCGCCAAGGTTCGTAGGGCCCTTCCCTATCATCGAGAAAATTGGGAAAATGGCCTATAGATTAGAGCTACCCGAGAAGTTGGCCGGAGTCCACAACGTTTTTCACGTTTCACATCTCCGAAAATGTCTACATGAGTCAGCCGAGGTGGTAGAGCCAAATATCCTCGAAGAGGCCGAAGTGGAACGCGAAGCAACCATAAGAAAAGTTCCAACCCGCATATTAGGAACGGAAGTGAAGAAGCTACGCAACCGTGAAGTCAAGCTCGTCAAAGTTCAGTGGAGCGACGCAAAGGGAGACGCGACTTGGGAAACTGAAGCTAGAATACGCACTGCCTACCCTTTTCTGTTCGAGGGTACATCCTTGATCTTTCTTATCTTAAGTTGCGCTTTTATCGACCTTATCTTTTAGGTAGAAACCCTTTGGATGGAAACATGTAATTGAAACATGTTATGGATGATGGTTGCAAGTGATTGCTAGTGGTTGCTCGTGGTTGCATATACACACACAATCTAGGTTTTAGATCGGCTCAGTCACTTCATATTGCATATGCATATATGGTTGCATTTGTATGTGGTTGAACTTTAATGTGTTGTCATGTGGATGCTGCATTTGTATTGAATGATTGTGCACTCATGTAGAATCAAGAATAGGAAAATTTGCATACATAATGGATTTATGGCACTTACATAATTCGCATTAAGGAGGTCAACTGAATCAGTAGACCGCCTGATTTTGCATTAGATAAGTACATGTACACACACACTTCGCTTATGATCATGAAGCATTAGAAGTCTTTTAAGGACAATGGATGCTCGTGTTTGATGGATGAGTAGATGGATGATTGGATGTTAGGATATACATTCCTCCTAACTTGAAGATTTCGGGGACGAAATCCTTTTAAGTGGGGGAGAATGTAACACCCCGCGAATTCTATAACTGTGAAATTAACAAATTAAAGTATAATTAATTTGAAATTAGAGAACTAAGGGAAACGGGATACGCCATTGCGTTCGTCTCAGAAATATACGCGAAATAGAGTCCGAGTTTTCGAAAAACGGAGTCCGTACGAAGAAGATATGGCCTTTGGAAGTTTCTGAATTTAATTTAAAATTCAAACAGAATAAAACAGTTTAAATTCCAAAATGGGGCCCAATGGGCCAGGGCAGAAGAACACCCGCCTAACGCACCCAGGTCGACTGGGCTGTCGACCTGGTCTAGCCAGGTCGACAGGGCTGTCGACAGGCATGTCGACCTGGTCCAGAGCCAGGTCGAACCCAGTCCAACCTGGCTGGCCTATTCTATGTTGGTCGATTTTCTGTAGTCTGCTTTGTCATTAGGGCTAGGTGGCAGGCTCTAATTGGTCTCTCCTTAGGATGAATGGCTACGATCAATCCAGGCAACATCAATGGTCCTAATCGGTTCATAACCCCTATAAAAATGACCCTAGACTCAACCCTAATCTATTCATTCAAAAATAAGAACAAAGCCGCCATGTTGCTGAGGAACGACTAGGGGTAGCCACCAATTGGAGAGAGAATTAGGAGGCAAATTCTAAGGCATAAAGCAACTCAATCAAATCAAACCGCATCTTCAAATCCCTAAATTTGAGAATTCGCCACACCATTGTAAGTAGAGTATTATTTTGGTATGAACAAATAACTGTGTTGGTTTGTATACTAGATTGTGGTGATAAATAATTCATAATTTGTGCGTTACTATGATTCTTATCGATTTGGAATATTGTATACGTTTGGATATTCTCGAATTATGTTATTCAGTTATGAAAAACTACATGCGGTAGTTTTATGCAAGTATACGTTTGGAATATTCGCAAATTATGTAATCCATATTGAAGCTACATGTATGTAGTTGATTAATTGCAATTCATGCAAGTTTGGGGTTTTGCTACTATGCCATCATAATGTGTATTTTTATACAAACATCATTTTTGTGAAGTAATTGGAATAAGTTTGGGTTATCATAGTCCATATGAAATTATGTTAAAAATTTGGCATCATGATCTATGTATTAAGTCATGCTCTTGTACTAGAAAACCTATTTGCAAACTTATGAATATGACTAGGCTATAATTGATATTTTGCATAATTAAGTCTATATTGTTTACAAGAATTATATGATGACATATGTGGTACATAGCTAGGTTAGATTCAAAATCCCTCTTTGCAAGTTTGCATGACTAAAGTAAAAATCATGATTTCATGTTAGAAATATTTATGCCATGGTTATGTGAACAAATTTAACTATACTTTTGTATTAGTCACAAAAGTAGACACCTTTGTAAACATGTAGTAGTCTTATGAACATGATTTGCTTATGTTTGACATTATGCCTGAATAAAAATATAGGTTTATGTTGTATTTAAAGCCTATGTGTCGATAGTGATATTCTTAACTTAACTACAAGTTTACATGCTTTGATTCATGTCACTTATGTTTTATGACCAAAGTATATGTCACTACTATGCAAGTACACCAGTTTCTATTTTGTATTTCCAACGTCATATTGCAAGTTCATGCGTTCACATTCCCCTTTTTGTGTATGTAATCTCGCTTTAAGCCTCCCCTTTTCGCATGGCTAAGTTGGGCTTAAAAAGGCTAAGCCCAACATATATATAATAAACGGACGTGTTAAACGGGGGAAAATAACGTTGGGTTAAATTAATTAATGAATGAAAACATAAAGTAGAAGGGCCCAAATTCAAGTATGGGTTGGGCCCATGATTGGTGTAACCTTTACACCATTAACTTAATAATGGGCCGCAAATATTTACATATAAGAAAAATAAAGAAGAAAGACAAAATATGTAAATGTAGAACATACGATGTGTTTAACCCGAGGTTGGATTGAGTTGTGATGTAAACCTGCCCGGAACCGCCCGGCTGTCCAGTAGTCACAACAATACCTATCCAATGTGGGAGGTTAAACATGGAGCCCAATAAGGACCCGAGGTTAGACTGAGTTGTGGCATAAGACTGCCCGGAACCAACCGGCAACAGGCAGCCACAACAATACCTGTCTAATGTGAGAGGTCAGGGCCTTAATAAGACAATTAAGGCTGAGTCAGGATTGTTAGGATTAAGTGAACTAAAGACTTAATCAAAATGGAACATGCTAAACTAAACGGACTGGTGGGGGTTAGGTTAGAAAACACTTAACCAACTTAGCATGTTGGCTAGAGATAGAAAACCTAGTAATGGGGGACCCTTTTCAGCAGTAACCCTAGAAGGTGTATCAGGATACCCTGAAACTAGGCAGGGTGGGGCACGATTACTGGGCTGATTGTAAGAGGTCAAATCGACGGCAGTGGTGTAGCAGTGTAGGTTCTAACGGGGTGCGGGCGTGCACACACTCCGGCGCAGAAAAATAAGGCACTGGACACCAGTAGCATACCTGTGCATTCTAGGATTGTGTTGGGCCGCCACCATGGGACTTGATACTCCCCATGGTGGGACCAGCATAGGTAACTACAACATCGGGGGCCGTAAGACACATGTAACTATGCGAGTAGGAGCCGATCATCATAGAATGGATCACTTCACCCTGATTATGGGGTGCCAGTTGGAAACTAGTTTATATGGGTTCAGAGATTATCATGGGGTACGATAGTATATTCGACCCTAGACAACTTAACCAAGTTTATAGTGCTTTCCCACTTCTTGTTTATACTTATCATACCCAGTTCTTTATTCATAGACAGAATAGTACTAGACTTACTCAGGCTTTATGTCTGACTCTACTTTTCTTTCGTCTTCTTTTCTTCCGTTCCCCCCCCCCCCCCCCAGGTCCACAGGGAGGGAACACTGCAGCTTGACCAGCCTTAACATCCAGCTTGAAGAAGAGAAATGTATTGCTTGGACCTTTTCGTTTGAAACTATGGCTTTGGACAAACTCTATGGGGCTTTTGCAGTTTATCTATGTTTTATTTATGCTTCTTTAAATAATGTAATCAAGACAGATTATGAAAGAGTTATGTTATGTTTTGGAAAAGATGTAAGACAATTATGGTTGTAGCACGTATTTGCTTTCATGAAATAAAAGTTTGTTGATTTTCCGCTGTTTACAAATATGTGTTCTTATATCTGTCTTGTATATCTGTGACTTATACTTATAAACCTCCACCAAAATTAGGGCATTCCCTTTGAGAGTGACCCTAACGGAGGTGGGGTGTTTCATATGCATACCATCATCTGAGTACAACACAACACATCACAACGAAAATTAACAGTAGATATCTAACTTTGAAGCCTCCTGCTCCAAGATCCTCTAATGGTATCTGTAACACCTGAACTACTTGACTACACATACAAATTTAGACACCCAAGATTTAGGGTAAAATAAAACACATAAACTTTGGGTCAGTCATGGGACTTGTGTGAGTAAATTCTAATCAATTGATTTACTTTTAAAAAATCCTTTCTAAAGAAAAGACAATCGTAAAATTGATCCATACATAAACATGGATGGTTTTTACCTTACGATAACCTAAAACATTTTTTGTATCAAGACTATTCTGAGATTATAATAGTGTCTAAATCAAATAAATAACAATCTAGCGAATCACTTGCATCTCACGCTCCACATACATAGTATACAATCAAAAACCACGGCACTTATTGGAGAATGGATTTCCAACAATGATAAGGTATAGAACCACCTTCCGATAGTGTATCTCTAGAGAGGAATACACTGGGTTCAACAAGAACATCTTGCAACCGGGCCATACATGACCGACCACTCATTCCGCTTGAGTGTACCGAATGTATTGTTATGAACGTTTGTGATCAGCAACTGTTTCCGAAAACATACAACAATGATAGAAGAAGAACAAATGAATTTTCTCTAGATCGGGTAATAATACACCCTAATGTGTGCAACCCACATAACCATGCGGCCTGCTCAATTTTTGTCATTTCCCAGTTGATGGGGCTTGAGGCTACGTTTTTTTCTGGCCATTTCATTCATGTTGAGTGCCATATTATCAGATCTGCCAATCACTAATTGATTTGCACAAATACACTCTGCGTGTTAAGCTAAAAGAAGTTACGTTCTCTGCCACCATACTTGGTATATTTGCAAAAACCAACGTACGTGATCATTGGAAATACTCTATTAGACATTTGTCCATACAAGTTCATTTGGAACATAATGAAACCGAAGGCACTATCTCCATCAATCCATCTTAGGTAATTTCTACCTACGATTAACAAAAAAAATCCCTTTCACTTCACTCCATTTTCGATTATCTTCAAAATAATCTGATTCACAATGTTTATGCCAATACGGAATGGTTTCGGATAATAAATCCAACCAGTCTCTCTATATTGACAACGATAGCATTTAATTGGCTAGAATTTCGATCGTCAATTATTTAACTATCGAAGAAACAAACATTCATCCAAATACCTTATTTACAAAAGGAAATACTATTGATTTGCACCAAACAATCACTGTGCCCTTTTTAATTAATATTTCATTAATTAACTTCTTCCAATATTCATTATCAAATCCCCTTAGCAAGATATTTTTCAAACCCGCTTAGATTCTCATATACTTGGAAAAACATTTCCATATTTCATAAGATACTTTATTTTCCATACTTATAAAATATTATATTCCAAACCCATTTAAAAAATATTGGTTTCAAACCAATAGAAATTCATTTCATTACTTCTCTTTAAATTTTATTAACCAATTTGGTTTCTAATTCCATATGCAATCGATAAATCAATTTTTAACTATAAATTTCTTAAAAAAACCTATCACCTTAAATTTTCAAAAAAAAAACCGCCAACATCTCCGTTGCACGGCTCATTCGGTACAACTACAATTCGCCTCTCTAGGCCCTTTCCATTCAATAAGAAAATAAAAAGGCCAAGCGGCTTGCCCAATTGGCTCATAAAATCTCATACTGAATTAAATTTGTTCCTTCTTCTAGCACTAAATTTATTTTCTTCATCCACTTCATTCCAAACATGTCTCACATACATTCAATCATTCCAAACTTATTCCGAATCCATTCAACACTTTTTAATTTGACCACTTACAAATTGCTAATCAATTTTCAAATTATCCCTTTTGCTTAATCCACTTTTAGTTTTAACATATCACGCTCAAATATATTTTGTTTTTCTTGTACTCAAATCGAACTCAAATTCCATGTTCGATTCAAGTTTTTATATTCAATTCCCAATTTTAATTCACAAATCCAGTTTACATAACCAAAGCCAAATTCGATCCAACGACCCATTAACTAATTACTTTTCTAATTAGTTAAATTTATTCAATAATTAAAAATCTTATTTTTGTTTCAAAAATCAATTCATTTACTCCAATTATGTTCATATTTATTTTATAACTCAAGTCTGGATTCTACTAATGGAAAGTTAAGTTTTATTCGCTTAAAATCCCTTTATTTTGTTAAATAAATCATTATGGTTTATAAACGATTATACCGTGATTTTTCTAGAAAATTGATTTTGACATAACTCAAAATCTATAAGACAAATCCCAATTTTTCTCTTCCATTAGAAAACTATTATTCAATAGGTCTGGACAATTTTTGTTTCATATAATTCCGACTTATATTGAGCACAATATACTGAATTGAAGTTCGGAACGTAAAACGACGAACTACCGCGCCGTAGCGAGCTCGTTCTAATTATATTTAAATATATAGGTTTAAATTCCGTTTATTAAATAAAATATAAACATATCCAATTTTGGTTATACTTCAAATATATTTCTAAAATTCCTTTCCGATACTTAGAAAAATAATTAAAATGTTATTCGAATCATCATTTGAATTTTACTTAGGAAATATTTCACGATTTCCTAGAATATTATCAGAGTTCGATTTAATTTCCTTTTACCGTTTCTAAACGGTTATAATCCCTTATAATCTCAATAAATCATCCCAAATCATTTCCTTACCACTTTATTTAACTATTCAATATCTCTTCTTTAAATGATTTCCAAAGCCATAAACTTTATATTTATTACTTTCACAAAATTTCCTCTTTTAATTATTCCATTTTAAGAAAATATTTTATTATTATAAAATTATATATATAAAAACACAGAATCTAATTTCATATTTTAAATACTGAAAATACTTTAACTTCTTTAAATATTTAATTCTACGTTATAGTTTCAAATAAATAAAATTCAAATATCCATTCTAAAGATAAATTATTTTTATAAAATTCGATGTAGGCGAATTCCAATTATAAATCCCTATGGATTTATTCAATTCCATTCACATTCCGAACATCGGAATAAATTTCATCATTTCCATTTGAAACGATTTCCAATTTCCCTTTAGATTCACTCTTGAATTTACATTCCCAAATTAACAAATAATAATTATTTCACTTCATTTATAAACATCGTTTATAAATTAAACTACTTGTTTTTATTATTAAAAACAAGTTATTATTTTCTAGCCCATTCAAAATTCAATTTCTATTTTGGAAAATTAAATTTTCCTTTTTTAAACCCAAATTCTTTTCTCTTTCATTCGAATATATTTTTACGGTATTTTAAATACCAATATTTAGGGCCAATGCTATTCAGAAACCCAAAATACACAACAATCTATCTGATTTATTCAACACGTCATATATATATATATATATATATATATATGTAAACAAACAATAACAAATTTGAGGAATCCAGTTGGATCCCTCCAACTTGTTGTTCTGCATCCACAGATGTTAAACAACATAAATAATACCAATCTTGCTTTGATGCGAGATATAGCGGTATAGAATGTCATCCGCTATTATGCAGTATATATATACATACATATATATATATATACATACATACATATATATATATATAGCCACAATTGATCAATAATTTATCATGCATCCAAACAACCAACAAACAACATATAAAAATTGTTCTAAATAAAAATTCGTTTATAATAAATTATAAATGAACCAGAGATAGTGAGTTCATTCACCTTGATTATTAATTTTCCAACAACCCAGATCTTAAATTGGTTTAATCTGAATTCTAGTTATCCCAAAAATTCTCAACCCACTTCTAAATCGAATACCTTACTGCTACAAATTAACACGTCTTGTTTCATTAATTCTGGACCTCATGCGGATTAAATCTAGATTTCATAAGTTAACAAAAATTTCTACTTTGTTCATTAAATTAAATATTTTAATTAATTTAACTACCTAAACCAATATTTAGGGCCAGTGCTATTCAGAAACCCAAAATACACAACAATCTATCTGATTTATTCAACACGTCACATATATATAAATATGTAAGCAAACAATAATAAATTTGAGGAATCCAGTTGGATCCCTCCAACTTGTTGTTCTGCATCCACAGATGTTAAACAACATAAATAATACCAATCTCGCTTTGATGCGAGATATAGCGGTATAGAATGTCATCCGCTATTATGCAGTGTGTATATATATATATATAACCCTAATTGATCAATAATTTATCATGCATCCAAACTACCAACAAACAACATATAAAAATTGTTCTAAATAAAAATTCGTTTATAACAAATTATAAATGAACCAGAGATAGTGAGTTCATTCACCTTGATTATTAATTTTCAAACAATCCAGATCTTAAATTGGTTTAATCTAAATTCTAGTTATCCCAAAAATTCTCAACCCACTTCTAAATAGAATACCTCACTGCTACAAACTTACCCATCTTGCTTCATTAATTCTGGACCTCATACGGATTAAATCTAGATTTCATAAGTTAACAAAAATTTCTACTTTGTTCATTAAATTAAATATTTCAATTAATTTAACTACTAAACCATGATTTAGTCACTCTTCTTCCCTGTATTCAAAACAATGAACTTGCTCCAGCTCTTCTCACCATTGTCGATGCTCCCCTTCCTCCTAACATGCTTCAATGCTTCATGGTTTACCCCCATAGACTACACTAATAGCTCCACCTTCCTAAACCCTTCATCCATGTCATCATAACCTAAAGCTCGAACTCCCCATGGCTACCATGACCTTAGCCCTAACCGCAACAACCCGGTAAAGATACAATGTCTTTGTGCTTCGTTTCTTCTCAAAAATTTGCGTACACATGCTCCAACTCACCCATATCCCAATTTCAATATCCAAAATTTGAATTGAAGGTCGTACTCTTCCAAAACCCAAATCCTTAGCTTGTTACTCAAGTTGAGCTTTAGGAAAAATCCGCATCGCATGCCCTAACGACCATACGAGAGTGTAGTATGGCTTAATAAAAGGAAAAATTTTGTTTGGTCTGAAGTTTTTTTCCTGATTTTCAAGGAAAATGAAGGAGATGGGTGCAGTTTTATAGATGCGAAAGGAGATACAAGTGTATACTAATAAATTCATGTTAGCTTAATTAGGAAAGAAGGGGGCAATTTGTATGAGCGTTCATTTCATGTCAGTTCTTATTTGAACCCTGGATGGCCCGAGTCATTTTTGATGAGACCTGTGGACGACTTGCATCTATTTGATGTGATCTTATTTTTACTTCTTAAGATTTTATAATATGAAATAACTAAAACACCATCCAGCTTATAACTTGCAATTTCAAACTCTGATCCACTCGTATCGACTAACGTTTCTAAAGTTACACCCCTATTCTGAACACATTGGAATAGGTTCCGAAGCCTAATCCAATCGTACGGAGAAGATAACAATTCAAATTGACGGTTAAATAATAATTTCAATTTAATTGTTTCTAGTCCTTTTCTCATCGTATGATCAAACGGTAAATCCAAACGCAATGAAATTTGATAATAATACACTATTATGGATTCGATAAATTTGGTTTCGTCGAATTTCGAGACTGTTTCAAAAATGGTAATTTTCACATATCAAATTAAATCGAGAAAATATAATTTAGATTCAAAACAATCAATTTCATTGATAATATATTACTATTATCGTTTCGAGTCAAATAGAATTCATATTGATCACTAGAATCGTTTCGATTCATTTTTGAATTCAAATTAAATTATTTCATTTTCTTATTATGGTAATTCGATATATTCGAAATTAAATCGTATTTTGATTATTAAATAGTATTTCAATTATTAAATTAGTAAATTTCATATAAAAATCCATTTATATTTCTAATCCAACATTTAAACAATTTAAATGTTCAAAGTTAAACGTCTAAAAATCCGAGTTGTTACACGAAAAAGTTAAAAATGTTACTTTATGAAATCATAGGAGTTGTTTTTTAAGTAATTATTTAAATTTTAAAACAAGTTTTATGATGTTTAAAATTTAATTTTTGTAAAATCATGAGTGTTGTAATTACTTTAATTTTTAAGTAATTTAATGTAATAAGGTTCTTAATAGTTGTATTTTACAGTTTTGAGTTATTTTTTTTAAATTATTTTCTGTCTTTTCTTATATTTTTTAGTTAAATTTTATAAGTTTGTATTTTATTCTTTACTCCTACAGTTATTTTATTTCCTACAATTATTTATAGTGTTCTATAGTTTTTCTTACATATGTTCTTCAAGATTTAGAATTCTATAAATATTACTTTTAAATATAGCTTTAATCTTGTTGTTATCGTGGAACATAATGTAAATAGTGTGAACTTCATAATTAATGATTAAATATTAGAACACTAAATTTACAAAAAAATATTTGTATAAATTTTAGATATGTAATAATAAGGAATTAAACTAGAATAAGCAAATTATAGGAATTCACAGTAAATTATAATATATGTTATAATTTAGAAAGAAAGAAAGATGTAAAGCTTACTATGATAATTGAAAACTACCTTAGAAAGTTAGAACATCATAGTAAAATGGATCAAAAAGAAAAGAATAAAACCTACTATGATAAAAATAGAATATCATAGGTTCAGATCAGGGAATGGGTGAGAAGGTTGGGCTTAGATCTGGGATTGGGTCAAGAAAAAAACTTAGATAATGGATTGAGTTAACAAATAAAACCCAGTTCAGGGATTGGTTAATAAATATAACTTAGGTCAAGGAATGAGTATGCAGTGGGAGCACAATAAGAATATTGGTTATTAAGAACCCATTCTAGAAGCATTCTATTTCAATTCAAGGACCAACGATCTCATGTTAGGGATTGAGATTGGGCAGGCTTATGCTGAATCATTATATATAAATGGTCCAAGAGGTGGGAAAATAGGATAATGAGTTTGGGTAGTTATCTTGCATGTAAAATTGGAGTCAGAAATAATTCACTACTGCACCTATACACTAATTTGTGTCTTTTGATGATGGATCAATAGATGGTGCTTTGTGTTGATAGGTTTTGCGATGGGCAGGTTCATAGTGGAACATGACTATGTTAAGAGGTGGTAGGTTGGAAAACCAACCTTTGATTAGAATTAGAGAAACTTATCCTAATTTGATTTTTGTAAGTAGTACAAACAGTGCAAAGTAACAACCAATCAGTTGTCTTGGACTAGATAGAAAATTCGATTATCTCAGAAATCATTTTAAGTATGCACACATTGCCTCATGACAGTAGAACTATAACTAAGTCTATTATCTTTAACTTTATTAGTCGTGCTAGTAATTACTCCATTCATGAGAGTTTATGTTTGAACCGCTTTTCTTCTTCTTTTTTATCCTGCATTTGGCCCGCATGGTTGAAACTTGTTGATTCAAATAGCTTGGAGGTACATTCATAAAGTTTTTATCCCATTACTGATGCATTCTTATATTTTTCACCTTTTCTTTTTGGTTTGGTTGTATTAGAACTTGTGAGAGGGACTGTTATTATTGTGGCACCCCACCTCTATACTCTTCTTAGCTAAGGTCATTGCAAGCAATGATGTCAACTAGTTCGAAGAATAAGGCTGTTGAAGAGCGACCCTTTGTATAATAGCTTTTAACGAGTGTTAAACATATCGGATAATGTGGAATTAACTTTTAAATCACATTCGGAAATCCAGCATATCTAATTCAAGTTCAAATCTACTACACAATGGCTATATATAACTTGGAATCAATATAAAATACATAACAAAATAATCAGAGTCAAACACAGATTTTCACATCATTAAGGTGGAAATAGATATGAATATAAAACATAAGAGTAAATACAAAGATGGTGGTTATAGTCGATCCGTTATTCATCAAAAGAACAGGCACATGTTATAGCCAAAAGGATATGCATACATAGAAGTCTCATATACATATAATCGAGATTACTGCAACAATAATGTAATTGCAATAACCTAAAAGGTGGTCCCTTCTAGAAGTCCTATATAAGTACCTATAATACTCGGTCTGACCTGAGTATTATTTATAAGAAAATAAACAATAAACCGATTAGTCTAGCTGTACTCATCATAATAAACTGAAATAGAATAGAGATAAAATCAGAAAATGATATATAAGAAATAATAACAATGTTCATATGTAAAATGTGAAGGCTCGATATGTCCAAAAAAATATGTCAAAGAAATCTTGGTGCTATATAAGGATATCTCATCCTAACTAATGAAGCTACTCCTAAGATATGATATCACGTACCTCGCTGATATTAAATGATCCAAAGACCATCGATATAATCAAATGAACCGAGGTTCCTAGTAAAAATTCATAGATCGTCAATATAAAGAAATGAACTGAAGTTCCTCAAGATGATCTGAAGATCACCGATATAATCAAATGAACCAAAGTTCCTCTCAATATAATGAATGAACCGAAGTTCCTCTCGATATGATCTAATGAACCGAAGTTCCTCAAGATGATCCAAAGATCACCAATATAATCAAATTAACCGAAGTTCCTCTCGATATAATCGAATGAACCAAAGTTCCTAAAGATGATTCGAAGACCAATGATATAATCAAATGAACCAAAGCTCCTCTTGATATAATCAAATGAATCGAATTTCCTTAAGATGATCCGAAGATCATCGGAGTGACCCGAAGATCGAAATGATCCAAAGATCCATAGTATGATCAGAAGATCATTAGAATGACCCAAAGGTCGGATTGATCCGAAGATCCCCAAAATCGAAGTTCCTAAGATATGATGATTCGAAGATCATTGATGATCAAAATTGACTAAGTATAGTGTAAACTACACCAAACTAGTAAATATAAGAGTAGAGCTACATGTCCTGTAACCACTTCCTTTACTCGAATATTTACGAACAAGTTGTATATTCCACTAGGAATACGAAACGATCATTGCTACGGTTTTCAATCGAACGAGTCCAAGAATTAAACACCAAAGAAAACGCAAGGGTTCATAGTCCTTTTTTTAACTAATCCATTTAATTGGATTTCTCAGACGAACGAGGAAAAGCTTTATCAAATATATACTAGTAGATTGGTAAAGCAATTTATAAAATAACTTCATATAATGAAGTAGGTTTTGAAACCGTTTTAATAAAAGATTTGGTATCTACTAACATAAAAACCCTTTGTAGTTTTGAAGTGCCAATTCTCATCAAATATTAATTGAAATAACGATCGAACTCAGGGTTCACGTTTTAATAACGTAAATCGAGTCTCACGACCATCGATTATGAATTTATTTGTCATGAAGGAATCCAATGTCCAGGAAAGAAGTTTATCGACTCGAAAACAGCAATAAATATCAATTTGAAGTAAGTTGGATCGATAGAACTCGGAATATTGCAAAGAAAAGGCAAGATCTACACTGTATATTAATTTAGCCGTCTGAAATTCCATTTCAAATGTCTGAATTGAAGAGGCAGAAACCATGTTTCTGCTCCAAGTTTCAAACATATGAATGGGATGACTTGGTCGTTTGAATATGTATTCAGACGTCTGAATTATCCATTTAGACGTCTAAATCTTAGATACACAATTTTTATATATATCAGTAGCAGGTTAAACGTTTGGATATTGTCCTAGGCACTAGTTTGCCTAGGCAACAAGCTCATATCGATTTCGGACGACACTTGAAGGTTTATAACATTATTCAAGGGAAAATGCAGCTTCAAAGCTTGCTGAAACATCATGAAAACACAAACTTACCTACACGCAAAGATTTATACTAGAATTAATATATAATCGAATTCAAAACTCATAAAATGGAATGTTTACATAAATCAAACCAAATCACAAACTACATACACAATACAAACATGCCAAAGGCACACTAGACAAGCTTATAGCTTGAGGCACAGATGTGAGTTCTCCAAGAACTTGGTTTTGTTTGTTAGGAGGAAGGAATCGATTAAAAGCCTAACTAGAACAATCACTCCTCCAATACAACTCACAATCTTCAATCTACACACAAACGCATAAATTTCCTTAGAGTTAGGTTTAGGGAACTTCAGAAATTAAAGAGGAGTTAAATTGGAGTAGGTGGAGAAGCTTACCTAGGTTACCTCTTCAATTTTCCTCTTGATTTGAGCTCCTAAATAAAACCCCTAGCTTAGCAATTTTAATTACCCATACCCTCTCCCCATTATAGTTTTCTTTGATGAAGTTTAGAGTGAATGAGGATGAGGGGGCTATCGGACTTGAAAAGATGGGCTAAGTTAGCTAACCCAGACTTAAGACCAACGTCCGAATTCCATAACTCGAAATATATCGATGTTTATACTTTTTCTTGTCATAAACGGCATTTCGAACTCGATGGAAGTGGTCCCGAGTCCAAATGCATCCGTATGCGAAAAGTGACTTTTTGGATCTATACTCGACTAACGACGTTATATTTAAATATATTATTGCGAAATATGTCGGTCGCTACATACTTCCTCACTTAAAAAAAATTGCATCCTGGCAATTACTTGAGGAAAAAATCAATATAAATAACAACCCATCATCAACAAAAAAAATCTATGTAGAAATAGATTAACTTAAGGAATTCACTTTTGAATTATTTAATAGATTTTAGCTTTGAGTTATAAATCACTATATAACTTAAGTCTATACACATATAATGTTCCAATAAAAGTCACGAACATACATGTGCAACTAATATATTTCAATTACAAGTAGTTTCAATAAATTAGAATTTTCCTTACTTTAATTTTTAAATGTTCTAAATCTCAATTTCATTTATTATTTAGTTTTTAAATTGTGAACTACCGCACCTCGATTTTTCTGAAAACTTGGTTTAGTCTTATCTCAAAATTTACAAGATGAAATTCAAATTTTTTTCTTTCATTAGAAAACTATAACCCAATAGATCCAGATAATTCTTATTTCCAAGAATTCCTACTTATATTGGATCATTTACATTCGTTTGAAGTTCAAATTGAAAATCACGAACTACTACTATGCGATAAGTTTTTTTAATTAAATTAATTCGTTCAACGTTCAATAAGTTTATAAATTTTAAATCTATTCTCCTACTTTCTCAGCATAACTAATTAAACATTTAAATTCAACTAGGAAGTATCGACTATCCAAAATTGTTGAATATTCCCTACCACATTTTAGCTAAAAAAAAATTATAACTTAAAAATTTCTTGAAAGTATTATAGTTTACAAAAAAAATCTTATACTAAAAAGGATGTATGATGGTCATATATATCCCATTCGCAACGATAAGCGATCCTGTTAGGGAAACAAGATCTAAAATAAAATCCGGGTTATACACCCTAAATTAGAAATATCAGCACGTCCTATAATATTTCATAAACAAATAAATTGGAGCTTTTAAGTTTATATTAAACCCGTAAAATCCCAAATTTGAAATATTCTAGTATTTCACAAACAACTTCTAAATCATGAAAACATGATAAATGGTAGAAGTTGGGAGAATTTCATAAAAGTTGAAAACTTTGGTTTTCAAATTCACGAGGATATGACCAACAAGAATAAGGTCAAACCAATCGGGTAATGATATCGAAAACTTTGGTTCATTAAGTTTAACAAAATAAATAGGAATACTAGTTAACCCCAATGACAAAACAAGCACGGTAATAACGAGTTGGCGAAAACCGATTGCTAAGTCAAATAGTGGAATGACTTAAGCAGTACTAATCTATTAAATAGATCATTAATCTGAGGCAAGGGATTTCGAAGATGGATGATTCTTTTGGAAAATAAAATATGGACCTCAAAGTGATTAGGCCGATTCATTCCATAAAATTACCATAAACCACAAACGAAAAAAGGATGCAAATAAGCATGTAAAGAATGGTCACTCTTCAACAAAAGTGTTTGAACATACACGAACCCGGAAGTAGCCAAAAATAAAATAAAATTGGCCACTTCCGAATCAAAAGTCACCAAATCAACTAGTTTTAAACTTGGTGAAAGGATAAGCCACTTTGTTCACCACGAGGTTGCAATTCATCACATAGAACTTTTTGACTTTCGACAAGGTGATCCAACACCACAAAGAGATCTAACTAAGCCTTTCATCTCACGACGAGGTGGCTTTACACCTCATTAAGCTTTTTGTCTATCCGACGTGGTGGCTTCACACCGCAAAAGAAAGTTAACCAACATTGATGTATATAAGGTGTACAACAGGTGAGATCTCTCAAGGAGCTAACTTATAACGGTCCAAGACTAAAAGGATCCAGAGATCTGGTCCAACAACCAAAAAATATGAAAATATGATCCAATGACTAAAAGGATCTGGAGATCCGGTCCAACGACCAAAAGGATCCGAAAATATGGTCCAATGACCAAAACGATCAGGAGATCCGACCCAACGACTAAAACGATCCGAAAATATTGTCCAATGACCAAAACGTTCTAGAGATCCGATCCAACAACCAAAATGATCCGAAGATCAATATCAAACAATGACCAAAACAATCCAAAGATTAATCCAGTCCAATGACCAAAATGATCTGGAGATCAATACAGTCCAATGACCAAAACGATCTGGAGATCAATACGGTCCAGTGACCAAAACAATCTGGAACGATCCGAAGATCAATATGGTCCAATGACCAAAAGGATCTGAAGATCACTATGGTCCAAGGACCAAAACGATCTGAAGATCAGTACTGTCCAATGATCAAAACGATCTGAAGATCAATACGGTCCAATGACCAAAATGATCTAAAAGATCAATATAGTCTAATACCAGAACGATCCTCAACTAACTAAGTGCAGAAATTTACCGATGAAGTATACACAAGTGTGTCGACCCACTTGTTTTTACCAAGATGTTTAATTAAATTCCTTATTCAATCAAAAAGACAAAATCACCTGTTTGAAACAAGTAACACTTCAAAGCAATAGAGAATACTTAATCTTTACCCAAGGAAATCTAAAGATGCTTCGATAGCATAATAAACGGGTAACCAAACTTAAGGTAAGCATGTAAGAATTTTCACAAAACATAGGTTTGGAAAATTGTAACGACCCAGAATTTCTGATTTGTTGAAACTTCAAGCTTTTAAGAATTTTAAACAACTGCGCACGGTTCTGGGTTCTTACACCCATTTTTAAATATGATTTCAATAAGTATAACGATCAGATAAGTTATTTAAATCAATTTTATCAGTTTATCAGTTCAAACAATTTTCGTCAAAAATGAGAATTTGACATTATTCACTACTATTGTAAATTTTGAGATTTTCTAATAGTTTACGACTTATAAAATAGTTAAAATAAGGTTGTTGGATTTGTAAAATGATAATTAAAAGAATATTTTGATAATCGATAATTCTGTACTATTTTAAAAAAAAGGTTAAAAATAAACATTTTGCAAACAATCTCGGAATTCGATGAAACCAATTTTAACGGATCTGTAACGTTAACAAATGATGAGGTTCCAAATTTCATATCGATCAGAGTTGATATGTAAGCGTGCGTAATATAAATGCAGGTCAAAATACCTAGTTAAAATTAAATAATAACACACAGAAAGACCATTTTGCAATCTGTCTCTGAATTCAACACGACAGAGACCATTAGAACCGTATTTGAAAAATATAGTAGAGCTTCAAATTTTGTAGCTATTAGAATTAACATGTGGTTGTGCGAATAGAAAATGCGTAGGTAGATTCAAGTAAATTGATTTAAACGATTGAATTAATTAGTATTGGGCCAATAATTAATATTTAAAAATATAATAAAAATAAAATATATGTATGTAATGTTGTGTAAATGTTTCTAGAACGTTATTTATTTTCATAAGCATTGATATGTCATTATATAACAATTAGAAGTGTTAAAAGTGGTTAAATAGGCTAAAACACTGCATTAGCCTAAAGGTTGTGCATTCTTTGTGGTGTCGCCAACCTAGCAACCCATTTTTGTTTGTTGCGTATTGTCACCCTATCACCATGGATAGCTGACACCTCACTGATTCGAACGCTTTCCATTTTCCTATAAAAGAAGCACCCTCCTCATTTCTCCTCCTTTCTCTCCAATCTCTCCTTCCTTTTCTCTCCTCACGCCGGCATCCCACCTTCCCCACAGTCGACCGCCACCTCCTCCCACCCCACAGCAGCTGTGAGCAGCTTTCCCTCCCCATAGCCCAAAAAGCTTCCATCTTTCCTTCCATTACTCCTTTAGCTCCTTATTTAAATTGTTTACACCGCATATACTAGCGTACACCACCTCCTAACAACGCCATCACCACCCCTGGTCCGTACACACCCCACGCAATCCCCTCCTCCATGCCTAGTAGGTTAGGGGCCCCCACCATCTCAAACCCAAGCTCCATTGCCTTAAAACCCTTTTCCGATTGCTCCTCGAACCAAAATTACATCTCGTTGTACACCTATTAATTTATAAAACCAAATAACGTCGAACCCCTTTTCTTTTTATTTTCAGAAAATACCGGTGATGCCGGGAGGTCGCCAAATTTTTTAAGAATCATTTAAATGTAAAAATCCATTCTTTTAAAAGTTAGACGGAGTGGAAAACGAAGGTGAGTAATTTATTGCTCACGTTTAAATTTATATGTTATGTATATGGTTGTTAATGTAGGATGTGGTTATATGCAAGTAAATATATGCTATGCATGCTTAATTTGCGTGAGTCTGAAGTGGTTAGAAATTAATATGGTATCGTAAGTGATTTAGAAGTTGAAATGCTAAACAAAATGGTTGATTGAATTGGTTGACAACTTAGTTGTAATGTTGCATGAATGTTGGTTGAAAAATAAATATTTGCAAGTTAATTTTTGGGTTGTAAAGTGATTAAACAGTTAACAATGCAGTTTGGATAATTTACCATGTGCAAATGGCATGTATGTATAGTGTTTGTGGTAGTAGAAATAATTACTTGAATAAACAAGTGTACGGAATGGATAGTAACTTTGGTTTATATTGGCGCGACTTTTGCCAATATAAACTGGACATATGTACACAATTTTTTATGTTGTCTATTGCCATGTTTATATATGATTGGTTAAAAATAATAGCTAATCAGTTATTAAGGACAATTAATAATTTGATTGAAAATTGGTTTGAAATAGTGATCGTTAAGTGTTGATAACTGTAACACTTGGGCTGACAATGCCACGATATGTTGGTTAATGACTGATTGATGTTATTTGAAGATAAATAACATATTGAATCCATATAAGTTGACTTATATGGTAGTCGACAGAGTTTTATTCCAATTCGGGAATTTATTGAATATTTTAATAATAAAATATTGGGAGAAAAATAAAAGTTTGAATTTGATGTCTGATTTTTTATGGACGCAAAATTTAAGTCATTACGATAAACATTCGTAAAGGGAAGAAATCAATTTGAAATAATTTTTATGTAGTTACGGCTTGTTCATGTTTTTTATTTTTAAATGAATAGTAACAGGAAAAAGTGAAATTCGGTTAGGGTATAGAGGAAAGATTTAAACGAGATTTTCTTTTCAAAACTTTCTTATTTATTTTTATCACGGATGTCAAGAAAATTTGAACACAAATGGACAAGTTTTGAAAAATTATATTATTTTAGTAATAAAATAATATTTTAATATCCATCTAATGGAATATTTGATTTTGAGTTGAAAATGGAAAATGTATTTTCCAAAAATTATTATACATTTATTATATAATTAATAAACTCTTTTAGAAGTAATTCAACTCTATTTTAATATATAATCGAAGTTTGGTCAGAATAGAACTCGTCGCGCAGTGGTAGTTCGCGAATTTCAACCATTGACTTCAAACTGACGAACCGAGAGATCCAACCGTCGGATTTTCCCAAAATAAAAACCTTAGGTTTGAAATGAAAAGAGTTTTCAAATGATTATAAGAGCTTTTAAATCCAACAGTTAAATCTTGAGATAAGTTCGAATCAATTTTGAATAAAAACGGCGTTAGTGCTGTAAGTGACCCGAAAATGGTTTTTAACGAAATGGGTTATTTTTAAATTATTAAAAATATGGAAAAATTATGGTAAATCATAATAAGTGATTTCAAAGTGATTTGGAAAAGAAATATGAATTTTCAAACTATATTTTGGGATATTTGTGTTTTTAGCCTAACTGGCTAAAAATGGTAAAACGATGTTTTATGAATTTAAGTGAGATAAATTTAAATTATTTGGTTTATCAAATATAACCAAGTCTTGAAAGAAATGTACAGATAAATATTTTTTATTTAGAGAAGTTTTATAATTTGAATAAAAATTGGATTTGGGTAGAAATTGTAATGACCCGGGATTTCGACCAACTAATTTTAAATATTTAGAATGGATTTAAATATTTAGTTGATAATATAAATGAATTTTTATATTTATGTTATCGATTTAAATATCGATTTCGATTTAATATCGTATATATTAAATTATCAAAATAGGGAATCAGCGAATAACTGAATTCGAAGTGAAAACTGATTTGAAATCAGTTCAGATAATCAATACATAATTCTGTTTGAATTAGAATAATAATATTAAATTATTTATCGAAGAATTTAAATGGTTTGAACTTTAAATTATATCGATTTAAATTAATATCTTCCACAGACGATCGAATTTGACTTCGTGACCTATCCCAGTGTGTCCGGAATAGGGGTATTACACTAGAATGGACTGTTGTTGGGTTCAGAAAGGAGTTCGCAGTCAAGGAGTAATTTGATTTAAGCATAGTGGTTTAATTAAAATAAAATTTAAATAAAAATATCATTTGTGGTGGACATAAACGAAACATCAAAGCCTAAAATAAAAGGATTTAAAATGGCCACACGGTTCACTGTACAACCACATTCTCCCTTTATAAATCGCAACTCCCCTTTTCTTTACTCAAATTGTTCTTCTGTAAATCATTCTCAAGCTCAATCAAAAAGGGTCGATCCATTCAAGTAAAAATCAAAATCGAACGAAGCCTCAATAAATCAAAACCCGCCCCCACCTCGATCGTTCACGGATTTCACCACCACATCGCCAAATTTTGTGCGATATGTATCTTTGATGTTCGAACGTTAAGCAGTGTTAACCTAGGGGACAGTTGGGGATCGCGGTTTTCAAATCTGCTGAATAAAGGAGCTGGCTTTTGGGAGGGTGATGGAGCTCACGGTTGTGAAGAAGAACAGAAGGAGGGGACTCGCAGTTTTGGGGATTCACGACTAGAGGTTCACGAGTTCAAATCGAAGTGGTGTTGGGAGTTCGTGATGGGCTGTACACGGACCTGGAGTGAACATGAGGGGTGCGTGAGTATTACTGATTTCGAGTTGAGTGGTGCGAATTGCTGATGTCGAGTGAGAAGTTCGCAGTATGATTTTTTTTTTGGGGAAAACTGAGTTGCGATCCATTCAGCATTTATTCAGCATTTGCGAGATCTGGTCACTGATGTCAGTAGCGCTCGCAAGCCGTAACAGTTCACAGTAAAGGTCTGGACTGAAATGGTGTGGTGTTTATGAATGACGAGGTGATTTGGGACATAAGGGAAGTGTCGCACTGGGAAAAAGGGGTATTCAAACTTTCTGATATAAGAGAAGGGACTGTCAAACTTGGTTTAAGGTATGAATTCAGTCGAGATGATTCGTAGCCATGCGATGCTGAATTTAAATGAACGTCAACAAACGAAAATTTCGGTGAGTAAACCTCACACACCACTTATTTAGAAATTATTTTTATATCATTAAAAATAATTGTCTATGCTTGTTTGAATGTTGTCTGGTGGTTTTAAAATATATATTAGTTATTTAGGACTATTATATATATATATATATATATATTGGGTTGATTGATTGGTTGGATTCCCGCAGTCTCATTAGCGGATGCTCGCGGTTTCATTAGCGGATGATTACCCTATGCGCCCCACGCTATGATTAGTGGATGACCTTCTATACCGCGATATCCTGCCTCGAAGCAGGATGGGTATTACTATGTTGACTAACGTCTGTGGATGCAGGAAAACAGGTTGGAGGAATCCAACTGGATTCCTCAAAAATATATATTATCTGTTGTTTGTTTGATTTCATATATATTCATATATGATGTGTTAAAAATCAAATGATTGAAAATTGGTTGATTTGATTGTTTAAAATACCACTAGAGCTTGAATATGGATTTATAAAAATATCGAAAGGGGTATTTGATATTTAAAAAGGGAATTCTATTTTTATAAATAGAATTTGAATTTTTAATAAAACTATAGAAAATATTAACTTGTTTTGAAGGTATATAAAACAAGTGATCGAATTTATAAACGTTGTTTATAAATGAAAGGTGGGTTTTGAATCGAATTTATAAACGTTGTTTATAAAGGAAAATATGGGATTTGAATCGAATTTATAAACGTTGTTTATAAAGGAAAATATGGGATTTGAATCGAATTTATAAACGTTGTTTATAAAGGAAAATATGGGATTTGAATCGAATTTATAAACGTTGTTTATAAAGGAAAATATGGGATTTGAATCGAATTTATAAACTTTGTTTATAAAGGAAAATGTGGGATTTGAATTGAAGTTATAAACGTTGTTTATAAATAATGCAGAGAATTCAAATGGACTTTAGAACTATAGAATTTGAATATAGAATTCAAATGGACTTTAGAACTATAGAATTTGAATATAGAATTCAAATGGACTTTAGAACTATAGAATTTGAATAGAGAATTCAAATGGACTTTAGAACTATAGAATTTGAATAGAGAATTCAAATGAACTTTAGAACCATAGAATTTGAATAGAGAATTCAAATGGACTTTAAACTAAAGAGTTTGAAAATAGAATTCAAATGAGGTTTAAATAAAAAGAATTCAAATAGAATTGAATTGGAATTTGAATAAGAAGTCGATAAGGGAACGAGAGTGTGAGTATATTTAGAATTTGTTAATACGCAAGTTAAAATATATTTGAACATGTCATGTTCAAATATGGAGGTAAAATAGACTGAAGAGTTAAGTAACAAATTTATTTAACAAATTTAGTTAAAATGATTGGTATAGTTAAAATAGATTGGATAGGTATAAATATACAGGAGACAGGTATGGAATAAAGTATAGAAGTGAAATAAATAGAATGCCCGACAAAAAGGTACGTATTTAATTCATATATGAGATTTTATGCGCCGTATCGGCTAGCCGCTTGGCTTTTTCTTTTTCTTTTTGAGATGAGAAGGACCGGGAAAGCTATTTGAAATTTCCCGATGCTCCCGGTACAAAGGAGGTTATGGCGAATTTTTCCGGGAATTTAAGGAGATAGAATATTTTTAAGATAATTTGATAGTTAGAAATCAACGTATCAATATATATAGTAGTCGATAAGGAAACGAACTTAGAAATAGAATAGTATAATTGAAAAGGGAAGTATAAGAATAAAATCTCATAGGAATAGAAAGAGAAAATATATATGTGTTTAAAGGTGAATAATCAGTTGTATGGTATTGATTATTCGAGTAAGTAGTTTTGTCTGTTTTGACGTTAAATGTTATTCAGTCAAGGTCTGAGAGGTAATTATACCCCAACTTGGTTGATTTCATGATATACCGATAAGTAGCAAGATTCAGGCTCGAAGATCAATGTGGAATGAGAATTAGTTAAATACTGTATTTGGGTTGTCCTAACGATGTTTTACACAACATCTGTTTTAACCCAAATATGTGCAATGCTTGGAAATAGAATAATGAATATTTCTAAAGCTAGAAATTTAAGGAAGGCGATATATGGAAATGTTTTCCAAATAACGTATAAGGCCAATATGGTTATTGAAAATATTTGGTTAACAAATATTGATAAGAAATAGAGAAGAGATTTAATTAATGGAATATTAATTAAAGGCTCAGTGATTGTTGTATGTTTGGATGAACACTTGTTTTATTCGATAGTTAAATCATCGACTATCGAAACACTTGTTTTTATTCGATAGTTAAATCACAGACTATCGAAGTTTTGACCATCGTTGTCAATATGGAGAGACCGGTTGGATTATTATCCGAAGAACCACTCCGTATTGGCAGTAGCATACGAATCAGATTATATAAAGATAATCGAAGACGGAGTAGAGTACAAGGACTTTTTCTATTAATAGAAATAGTACCTTCGGTTCATCCTGTTCCTGGGTGACTTGTATGGATGAATGTCTGACGGAGTATTTCCAGAATGGTCACGTACATTGATTTCTTCAACCGTACCAAGAGTGGAAGCGGAGAAGGAAACTTCTTTTAGCTAACACGTAATGTACTGTTGAGGACGTCAATCGGTGATTTGATGGATTTGACGATGTGACATTCGAAGTGAATCTGGTGTGATGATAAAGCGTAGCTTCTAGCCTCATCAACCGGTAAATGACAGAAATCGGGCAAGCAACATGGCTATGTAGGTCGCACCTATTAGGGTGTATAATCACCTGATCTAGAGTTTCATTTACTTCTAAAAATCTATTGTCGATGCTGTCCCATTCGGGAAACGGTTGCTGATCCCAACCGTTGGTGATATACATTCGATACACTCAAGCGAAATGAGTGGTCGGTCATGTGTGGCTGAGTTGCAAGATGTTCTTGCTGAACTCGGTGTATTCTCCTCTAGAGATATACCAGCGGAAGGTGGTTCCATACCTTGTCATAGTTGGAAATCCATTACCCAATACGTGCTTGCGGTTTTGATTGTATATATATGTGGAACGTGAGATGCAAACGTTCCACTAGATTGTTATTTACTTGATTTAGACATTATTATAATATCAAAAGAGTTTTGATATAAAGATAAGTCAAGTGTTTGGATTTTCATAAGGGAAAAACCCGTTCCGTGTTATACGGCGTGGTCTTATGAGATATCATTTAGTTTTCTGAAACTGTTTTAAACTGTTTACTCATACCAGTCCCATGACTGACCCGGAGTTTATTTGTTTTGTTCTACCTAAACTCTTGGGTGCCTAAATTTGTACGGGCAGTCAAGTAGTTCAGGATTTTACAGATCTATCTAAAGGAGCTTGGAGCAGGAGGCTTCAGCGTTATCCAGTTATAGTTGTTCCGTTATGTTGTAAGTTGTACTCTGATAAGTGTATGTTATACAGTTAAGATTTTGTATTTCAAAGATGTGATATATTATATTTTGTTCCGCTGCGATGTGAGATTCTGTGTTGTTATTTATGTTCTTCTTCTATCTCTTTCTTCTAAAAAAAAAAATGTTCCGTATTTTCGTGATATTTGGGTTGGACGTATGATGTATATAGTCAACTCCGATGTTATGGAAATCTGGGTCATTACAGAAATGATCTTTGGATATTTTGTATTGATTACCATTGTGTATGTAACGACCAGTGGAGATTCAATGCTCGCATTTCGAAAATAATACATAAAACCCGTACTATTTGCCAAAACTCGAGTATCGAACACACCAGATAGGTATTAGAAAGAAATTATAGGGTGGGATAAGAAAGAAAGAAATATTAGAATAGAAGAAGAAGAAGAACCAACATAACACAGAGTCTCACATCGCAGCGGACAAAGTATAATATAGAAATAAATCTTTATTGAGAGCTTGAAATAAAACTTACGATCAGAGTACAACTTACAGTCAACACATCTGGACAGTTATAATAATCTGTCCTCATGCACAACACACAGTGGAATAAACACTAATACGTCTGAGCTCCTCCAGCGCGTCTTTTGAACTTCGTAGTGTCCAATAACCTGAACCTGTACAACCTGGTCTAACCCGAGCACTACAAAAACCTGGTTAGTCTGGTAAACCAGAGTGAGAAAAAACACACTAAGTTTGAGGGGATCATCCGACTTAATTTTAAAGTTCAATTTTTTTTCGAAAGAAAGGATAATCATAAGACCAAATCCACACATAAATACGGACGGTTTTTACCTTAAGATAACCAAAAACATTTTTGAAAATCGATTTTTTTTTTTTATATTATGATAGTGTCTAAATACAAATAAATAACAAACTAGCAGAATGCTTGCATCTCACGCTCTACATATATAGTATACAATCAAAACCGCGGGAGGTTATTGGAGATTGGTTATAACTTAATAAAACTCCAACTCTTGTTTTAAAGTACGTGATTTTAGATCGACTCCTTATCTTAGCCCACCCAACTTCAATTCATTTTGGTTTCTATTTTGATTTCCATATCTTTACACTTCTAACCTTTCATTCATTTCATCCATTATTTCAAAGTAGATAACTTTATTAACACATTTCCCTAACTACCATCATTTACGATACTTCAAATAAACTTGGTTTGAAATATCTTCGTCCAATCTTAGATTTGGAAATTTAATTCAATTCAGGTTCCTGCTTCGATTCCCATTTCATAAACCTTTCATTTCACCCCATACATCGTTTCAAAGTTTATAACTTATTAACTCGTTTCCATAACTGAAATCATTTACAATTCATTCAAATAAACTGGTTTTAAATATGAAATCCAATTAAATAGAATTTCAAGGAGAATTCGATTTAATCTTACTTATATACTTAATATAAATATGCTTTGAAAACTCATTTAACTATAAATAGTGCTTTATGATTTCATTAACCTCCATTAGTCACATTCCAATATCATTACTTGATTATTAGTAAATAATTAGTAATAAATTCCAATATCGAGACATGGTTTGCTTCATCATTAAAATTTCTATTTATAACAAATTTAATAATCAATTCCCATTTCAACACTTGACTTATTCAACATAAACTAGTTAACCCATTAATCCATTACAATTTGTCCTTCCATTAAATTAACTAATAATATAATTAATTTAATTAGATCCCATTTACTTTGATTATCATTAAAATAAATAATAATCAATTCCAATATAATCTCACTTTAATTGTTTACAAACAAACAATTAATTTCAGTGATATTACTTGCTAAGTAAATTTCCACTCGTTTGTTTTAAAATCTTATTAACACAGGACTTTACTTCATAAAACAATTTAATAATTTCTCATACTTAATTGAATAATAAATATTAATCTCCTTTGTAATAAACACTATTTTAAAATAATATATTTCAAAACTATTTTTAGTTATAAATAAACTTTATAACTTCTCTTTTGTTGATTTACCTGGCGGTAAATCAATATTCGTCAAACGCCTTATATTTTAGGCCATCTGCTATCACTTACCCAACCAATATTTCTCATTGGTTAATAACAAACAAACATTAGATTCAACAATCAATGATCAAATCAATCACTCAATCAGACTAGTTAAAAAATTCATATAATTATGATACGAAAATAAACAATAAAATTTTGAGGAATCCAGTTGTATCCCTCCAACCTGTTTTTCCCTACATCCAAATACGTTATCTTAAATAGATATAATATTAAGCAATAAACAATAATAGCCATCCAACATTCATATTTCAAAGTAATACGTTTATATTATTATAAACATAACCAACGAGATAAGTTACGTCAATTGAAAATAATCGTTAAAAATAATGATTAGTTTAAATTAAATTAAACAAACATTTAGTTTAACCTTCAGTCAACACATGTAATTATATTCAACATCCATCAATCAACTAACAAACATAGCACACAGATATTTAAAACCCGACTTATATAAAATATAAGTGGAGTAAAAACTGAGTGAGTTGAACTCACCTAGAGCCGATTTGTTGATTAAACAAGCTCGTTTCAGTTAAATTAAACGAGAGTTTAATTTAATTGAAAAATCTTGGTTGATTCCAAATGCATCCACTTTTGTTCTGTAGCGTAGTGCTCGTTACAGCGATTCCAACGATACCTGATTTGTTTAAATTCTGTTAACAAATAAAAATTTATTCAATTTAAAATATACTCGATTTTATTAAACAATTGTTATCTTAATTATTTTATATAATTAGGCTAATTTCGCTAAGTATTTCTTTGATACAAATATAACCGACCTCCTTAGTACTTCTGCTTCATGTTTTAGTCCGACCCCAACTCCTACTATTTCACTCATTCATGCCGATCGTGATATATATTAATTTTAAAACTAAACTTGTAAGTTTTTAAAAAGACTCGGGCCTTGCCTTATTAAAGAACCCATTCCCATTCTGTAATAACCAGCCCGATCAACTTCAATTGCAGGTCATCTACCCCTTTATGTTAAAAATCCAAATAATCCCCTGCACTGTTTTATTTTTTCGAACTCCACCTCCACTGCAGTAAAAACCTGACAATAAAGCCCGCCATAGATCACCATCTTCCACTATATTTTTGTCGTCAAACTCCATCCTAAACCCAGAACCCGAAGCGAAGGTGCCACAACAAACAAAAGCTCCATCCCCATGTTTTCATCTAGTTCGAGTTGTTGTTGAAAGCCTGAAACCCGAACAATATGGAGTGGATCCTTCGAAACTTGGCACACAATTGGAAACGAACTGCGTACAATCCTCACTACGCATGTGTTTTGATCTATAAATGTTTTGTATGAACTTTTTACCTTATGTGCAGCTTACGGTTCCTACTTTAATGGTTATATATGTTTTTAGTTTTGGTTACTGGAACAAAGGGACGACGCCATATATATATACATGCGGGGATAGAAGATAACCACAATGTCAGACCCTACCTTCCATAGCCTTGTGTGTGTAGATGTAGAGCCTTAGTGAGTTCTCTTTCGGTTTCTTTAATCAGAAGATAGGTGGGTTATATCTGATAAAAGGAAAGATGTACAGGTTTAGGTTTGATTTGAAAAGAAAGAACAAGCCGTGTAGGCTATTGAAGAAATCTCTATAGGCACAGTGAAATAAATACAATAGATTACAGTGTAAGTTTCATTTTTGTTTCTTTTCACTTTGAGGAGATGGAAGCTTTATCGGGGCAGTTTTGGTACAGATAGGTTGTCTAGTATCAGATGATAGGTTTTTAGCTTGTTTTAGGTAAGGACAATTGAAAAGAAAATGCACAGGATGTTGAAAAGAATACACACAGGATGTGGGTAAATTTTCAATTCTCTGATGAAATTAGAACGTGGGTGTAACGTCCCGCCATTTTGACCGCTTCAAATCAGTAATTAAATCAACTTAAAACGTTCAAATCGACAGACCATTATTTAACTTATAGAGTTTAATAACAGAATCAACACAGAAACCACCGAATAAATAAATAACACAGTATTGAACAGTGAAATAACTTTCATTTATAAATCAGAATTTTGATATATCATTTTTCTATACAGGGGAATTTGAAAATACACTTTGGATATAAAGGAAAAGTATTTACTATTTTAAAATCTTCAGAGTGCACATCTCTTGAAATCCCTAGCTTTGCAAATCTTCGAACCCGAAGCTGTGATCTTTAAATCTGTACTGCTCGGGTCTGACCCGAGCATTCCAGGCAAAACATAAAACACTCGAGCCAAGATAATCAATTGTTCAAGTAAATTAATTTCAATATAAACTGAAATGAAATAGTTAATCCTACCAAGTTATTAAATCTGGGCATAACAACTTGGGACGAACAAGCCAGGACAGCATATGCACACACACACACACACACACACACATATATATATATATATATATATATATATATATATATATATATATATACACACATACAGTGGTATATATATACATATGTGTACATCGGCCACTACATATATATATATATACACACTAAATTTTTGATTCGAACAAACAAGAAATGTACAAGGGAAAACGAGCCGGTATACGCGCCTTGGCATGTAAGGTTGACAGCATGCAGCTAAAACAAAACTTAAACCCATGTCATAAGACACGAACAACAGTAGGGATCTATTTTGAAGTGGATGCATGTATATCCATGGAAACAGTGAATACCAAAGTCCAAGTTCAAGTAATAACAAGGAGGCAAACATAAATATGGTCTAATATGGTAGATGACAGGAACCGGAAATCAAAGTGCACAAGACAGTCATGAACTCCATGTTCCATGTTGAATACCCAAGCATGACAGCAGAGCCAAAATGAGGAGAAAATACCAAGACAGTATACAATCATTTCATACTTAATAGTCCAAAAGCACACATGTTTGAAGATTTTATAAAAATATAAAATTGGGTAATATCACAAAGCTATCCATATGGGCAATAAAGTAGTGGACACATGTGCAGACAATTTCTCAAGGCAGAAATGCTCAATTCATGTGCATCAATGGACTACACATAAGTATACAGCGAGTGATGCATGCATGGTACAAATATACACATGTGGTGACAATCACAAGGGGTGCAAAACAACTAGCTTGAGCATAGAATTAACTTAGTGAAAATCACAGAATAGGCATAAATATACAGCAAAGCATAGCAGGACAATGTATCAGTTAGCATAGGAGATTTGTGTACAAAATTTGGTGCATATTCCGGTTCATAAAATGGTCTAAACAAAGGTGACAAGGGCACAAATGTATATGAGTGAGCCTAACCATGGGACAGTGCTTAAAAGCATAACCAGTTCGCAACTATAAAATCTTACAGGTTATTATTTGAACAAAACAATATAATGTTTAAACTCATATACGAGTTTAAGATGTGTCACTGTTGAATGGGGTATATAAACAAAAACACAAGTGCCCATATAAATATATATATTCCAAGTTTGATACATTGAATCAAGTTGCAAATTATGACCTGCAGGTTTACATTTAAGGCAGGTTGCCAAATCTTTCATTCTAAATATAAGTTGAACTGATCTTAAATTTCCAGACCAAAGTTCGAGATAAAAACAATTGTTCGGTTTTAACTTACCCTACTGATAAAGGGATATAATTTTTTCATGTGATTTATATGGTTCATTCAAACTATCTGTGACTTAGTTTTTGAGTTAGTGCTAATTACGAAAAAGGGAAGGTATATCAAAGACAACTGCAGATGCATCAATTGAGGATGCTTATGCCATACACCATTGTCTAGGTAATAACTTTATTTTAATTATCAACAAGACAATATCAGATAATAGCCAAGTGGATTTAACTGCTTCAACTATGAAATAAAGAAACAGAACGGATATGAGCCTAAATCGAAATTACTAATCCATACATCATATGGCCACTCACTCTTTATTCGCTTATCTTTCATTACTACATGAAGGTAATGACTTACAACAGTTTTGGCAATTGACTCACAACAGTTTTGGCAATTGACTCACAATAGTTTTGCAAATGAATCACAACAGTTTCGGCAATGACTCACAATAGTTTTGGCAATGCAATGGGCAAGGTAACAAAGTAGACCCAACTAAATGATTAATCCGATATTGTATAAAGGCCACCTTTATGTAATACAGGGGTACATACAAATCTGCAGGTTCATGTTCCTAGATTGAGTTAAATTTAAGGCCAATGGATACTTATATTTAAACTAAAATAATTTAAACTGTTTGAAGAAAGATCAAGCCGTAACATTTTAGATGAATCTTTGAATGAAGAAGGTAGATTTCTAGTTAATTTACTTCAAAAAGTTTCAGATTAGTGAGATTTTCAATTTTGCCCAATCAGAAGGAAAATGTCTATGCAATTCATTTCCACTTAAGTCGCTATGCTTGAGAACTGGATATACCCCAAAAACATGAGATATATTGCAACTGAAACGATTTCCTTCAAGTTGAACTCTTTTAAACTAAAACAAGTTCTCAAAGTAAAGGGCAAGTCTTACAATATGATTTCTGGTATGTATATACACACGTATGACAACACTACATATATACATATACAAGGGTATATATATACACGTATACATTGGCCTCCACGCATGTATACGTAGACGAAATCCCACGCCATAACCATCACAAAAAGGGACAGCCGACATTCACAACGTCAGGGGCGACAAAGTGGGAATGTAATAGCCAAAATGTCATGAAAAAAATCAAACAACGTTCAACAAGGTAGCCAGAAAAATATTTCATCATTTAAGGCAATCATCCATCATAATTTCTAATTGAAATTAAACTACTTGAAACTGAGATTAATCGTGAGTGAGATGCACACCTTGAACGCCACAACGAAGACTAAAAGAGCAGGAAGGGACAGCCAACCATTTTCCCACCATTTGATGTCATTGCTGCAACAGTAGGCGAACTAGCTTGGAGGCGAGCTGCTGCGGTTCACTGGCGGAGCAAATTTGGGGGGAACGATCATCGGTGGCTCAAATGGCGATGGGAATTTGAGACTAAAGCGACATGGCGGTGTCGGTTGCTTGGAAAAACAACGATTTGGGATGAAGTGATTAAATAATTTGGGGAAAATTTGACTTTGCTGAAGGAAAGGAGATGAGGCATGTGATTTCATTGAAGGGAATTGGGGAGAAAAAGGCGTGATTTGGGGAAGAAAACAACATGGCTTCAGCCATTGAAAATGAAGAGGAAAACAAATTGTCTTGCTCAAAGAGTTGGGGGAAAACACGATTTTTATAGAAGAGAAATTCCAGAGATAATAACAAAGTTGGGTCCTAGGTTATAGGGGAGCGGTGGTATCAGAATATAGGTCTGCGAAAATATATCTGGGATTGGTTTCATTACGTGTATTTTAATTTTAATTCTTACCACGAACCATCATGTACCGTTCTAAATCCCTACCGCAAACACAGTCTTTACATATGACAAATTTATATGTACCCCTTCGTTTCATTGTTCTGAATTCAATAAAATTACGTAAATTGTTATCCAACTCCATTTGTACGCGACGTATTATTTATCGGTTTATTGTTTTTTTTATTTATTTATCAAAACTCCGTCAAATTCTAAAATTTGAAATGTTAAACCGATATACCAAACACCCACATATCTAAGCAAATTTTCGATATATTCCATCAAATAAAATTCCCATTTATTTAATGGTAATAACATTTATTTTAAATTCCACTGTTTATATTTTTCCGTCGAATTTTAAATTCAATTCGAATATCTACCCAAATGCATTTCAATTATTCATCAACAAATATTTGATTTTCAACCATTCTGAATAAAAATATCGAATTCATTTCAAATCAAACAACATACCTGATTATTAATTTCTAACCCCATAATCAATATAAAATTGACTGTTCACATTTATATCATTAGTTAATTCCTTATTTTAGTTATCGAAATTTCTGGGATGTTATATGATCTTCCCCCCTTTAAAACTTTACGTCCTCGAAAAGGAAAGATCGTTGGAATTATACCAATGTACACTTTTAATTTTCATAATTGTGTGAAAACTCTCCACAGCTAATTTAAATATCGATATTTACGTCATCGATCCTCTTTGTTTATTCATCATATTCAATTTACTCAAAAAATCAAATTTTCTTTCTAAACCAATCTGTGCTTGAATTCTGCATAAGTTGCATCTCAAATTATTCCAAATTTCTTTATAAACCTCATCCGTCAACGTTCTTATCCATTTTCACACTTTAACCCAATCTCCTTACATCTAATCCATTTAATCTTCCCAACACTCATTGAAGCGTGTAAATTACAAACTGTTGACTTGAAAATTTCCAAAATCCCAATCTTTTGTAATTTTTGTATAGGAAATGTTTGTATTATTACTCTGAAATTCTCTTTCTTACTTATTAAGTTAGGTATATTTAAATCCCAAATTTTTTGATTTGAAAATATTTGATAACTCGAAGTCTAACAAGTCTATTGTCGTTCTCACAGATGTTAGGCATACGTTGGCTAGGCGCACAACTAAAATCTCCAAGTACTCAATATTCTTTCTTCAACTCCCAGTGAAAATATTTCAAAAAGTCGTTCTCACAGATGTTAGGCATACGTTGGCTAGGCACACAACTAAAATCTCCAAGTACTCAATATTCTTGCTTCAACTCCCAGTGAAAATATTTCAAAAATTCTTCTAAAAATAGATACGGAAAGTACCAATGTGATATTGATATGTTGATTGTTCATGAATCGCAGAAATACAATGATTTCATCTAGATCCCTCAGAAAACATCCGTATCCATAGGAAATCACTTCCCTACGAATTTCGTCATGGACAAATCAATAGAAAACATTTTAAGAATCAAAAGACAATCTGAGGTCATTGAGCGTTGGTTGCTCTATCTAAGGGTCACGTAAAAAAAATATCAAATTTTGAAGATAGATCAAGTCATAAGGACCAATCAAGTTACGAAGACAAGTCAAGTCATGAAGACAAATCTAGTCACAAAGACAAACTGCTGCATTAAACAGGTGGCTTACTATCACTAAGATATATCAGTGGACTGCAGGTTTACAATGGTTACACCTGGTTCCCCCAGGAAACATCCATACCTGTAAGCTTTCACAGCTCTGCGAATTATGCCCTCATAATTCAACTGTAGATCGCAGCAGTCACAATGGTTACGCTTGGTCTCCCTAAGAAACATTCGTCCGCCGTAGGCTATCTGCAGCCCTGCGAAATACGCTATACGATCGAATTCAATGACTCTAGATCGCAGTGATCACAATGGTTACGCCTGATTCCCTCAGGAAACATTCGACCGCCGTAGGCTATCTGCAGCCCTATGAATTATGCTAGCAGTCGGGCTCAATGGAAACTCATGAGTTTTATGTCTGGACAACCTATTGCCACCTGCAGCATATCTCGACAAAGCTCGGAATTCAAAGGAGAAGGATGGTACTTCACTTATTTTTCTTTGAAAACCTATAATACTATGTTCAAATAGTTTTCATTCCATAATCTTCATAAATCATATTTATGTTAATTGACATGAAATTTTCTTTCCAAATCATCTTTTGAAACAACTCAATCTTATATAAATTTTGTTACATAAGATTTTATTTCAAATCGATTATCTTTCAATTCAATAGTCCCTAAATTTGCCAAATTATATATTTTCCATACAAGTTTCAAAATTTCTATATCGAAAAATGAATATCCTAGAATTCCATTCCTCAGTTTTGGTCTCTTAATTCATTCAGATATTTGATATTCTTTTCAAACTCAAATTTATGAATCCATTTCTATAACCCAATTTTTATTCCCATTCTCCAGTTATTAATTTCATCGCTTAACTCAAATCTTTATGCTCCCAAAATTTCAGAATTTTTCATTTTAATAACAATTTCTCATTCATGCACTAATAGTTTTCTACATCCTTTGACCGTCAATTAGCAAGTGAACAACTCCCTAAGTATCAACCCCGAAGGCCGAAACCAATATCAGATCAAAACTCAGGAAATCATTCAACTTAACTAATCTCCAACCAGTTTCTAAATTCCTTAACTCCGCTTCTTAATTCCTTATCAAATTAATGCTTATGGAACTCTCGGATTCAATTTACAAATCCATTTCTCTTACATTCTGCCGTCCTTCGCTCTCGACATATGGCTTTTTATTCTTCAAATTTTGCCATTCTGATTTAGCAAAGTTCATTAGCCTCTCAATACACTTCCAATTATCACATTTTTATTTTTATAGTTCTAGAAAATCATTGGAAAACATTTCCATAAATTTCTAAATCTTTATTTTCAACATAAAATATACATTATTCTCAGGGGGAAACATTTCTAAATTCGTTATTTGGATTCAAACAAATTTTAAATACAATATCGTTATTCCCACTTAACTGTTGACACTTATTAACTTACTTCTTTTAACCATCTCTTGCTATTGAACCTTAACCATTTCTTAGTCAACAATGAAGTCAATCAAGTTGGTGTATACTTACCTCTCAGACCTTAACTGAACAACATTATCAACTTTGAAATAGATAAAGTTCACCACTTTGAACACCAACAAAACATTCATTCTTGTAATTTCTGATTTCAAGTTAAAATTTATTTCTTTTACAATAATTCATGCTTTCAAGATATTTAACTTTAAGATATACTTTATTTTTCTGCATACATAAACAATTAATTACTAATATATTAAGTTTTTATTTAAAATGGAAAGTAAATAGTATTTTCTTGAAATTCGACATACTTAACTTCCATGGATAACTTTCTTTCGAATAATCTCTTCCTTAATAACTTTCTTCCGAACTTGGAAAAATATCATTTGATTTATATCCTGGACTTCAGAATAATCTCACTGTATTGCTCAACTCCATTTCCTTTACCCCAAATTTCATTTGCAACGTTTTTTCTTTTAACTGTTATTTACTTCTAAATATGAATACCATTCCCTTTTTATAGGAATCTGTACTCGCACTATCAAATCCGTTTTGATTCCATTTAAACATTGGTTCAAATCTCTATAAAATCTCCATTCATATTTCGCTTTGTTCATATTTTGCTTCATCCACAATTCTCGTTTACCATTTACTTCTTGTTAATCAATTAACAAGTTTATAACTTACTATCGAATTCATATATTCGATTATACTTTATTGGTTTGAAACCATTTTAATTTATCTTGCCATATTCTAAATAAAATCTAATAAAATTGACGTAGTCAAATAACCCTTTGGATTTTATTTTCACCAATTTTTATTTCGAATATCGAATTTAAAATTTATCGTTGCATCTTCGGAACGATTTCATATTCCATTTGAATTCTTACTTTCAATCAATTTCAGTTGTCTTTTATTGCTTTGTTAATTCTCTCATACTTATCTTCATTAGATATCATTGGGTGATGGATTCTAATTTCAAATCTAAAAGGACCTTACCGCAAATTAGCTCTCGCAAGCCGAGATCCAAAGACTGGGAATTCCAAACACTATTTTAATCTTAAAATTCTTTTTCCGCTGTACTAATTTCAAAATACTGGTTTCAAATACATAATATTTCCAAAATATTTTAACTTTCAAAATCTATTTAAAATCATTTATACTTTCAAAACTTATATTTCAAAAAAAATACTTATGATTTTTTAAAATCCTTTTTCTATTGTTGATCCTATTCATTTAAACCCGATAAGCTATGCTTTGAATAAACCAAAGCTCTGATACCACTTATAACATCCCGCCTTTTTGATCGCTTCAAATCAGTAATTAAACCAACTTAAAACGTTCAAATCGACGGAACGTTATTTAACTTACAGAGTTTAATAACAGAATCAACACAGAAACCACCGAATAAATTAATAACACAGTATTGAACAACGAAATAACTTTTATTTATTAGTAAACGTGTGGTGATAGTGCTTAAAAGCATAACCAGTTCACAACTATAAAATCTTACATGTTATTATTTGAACAAAACAATATATTGTTTAAACTCATAGACGAGTTTAAGATGTGTCACTGTTGAATGGGGTATATAAACAAAAACACAAGTGCCCATATAAATATATATATTCCAAGTTTGATACATTGAATAAAGTTGCAAATTATGACATGCAGGTTTACATTTAAGGGAGGTTGCCAAATCTTTCATTCTAAATATAAGTTGAACAGATCTTAAATTTCCAGACCAAAGTTCGAGATAAAAACAATTGCTCGGTTTTAACTTACCCTACTGATTAAGGGATATAATTTTTTCATGTGATTTATATGGTTCATTCAAACTATCTGTGACTTAGTTTTTGAGTTGGTACTAATTACGAAAAAGGGAAGGTATATCAAAGACAACTGCAGATGCATCAATTGAGGATGCTTATTGTAACACCCCACACCCGCTATGGACACTCACTAAGGGAATGCCATAACATCGATGGAGTATTTTGAGTGAATATAGAACAGAAAAATTACAGCAAGACAGATATAAGTAATACTTGAGAATTTAAAACATCATTTCATTCCAGCGGAAAGTAAAACATGTTTGGTTACACCAAAACCATAAATAAGGGTCAAGTACATAATATCCATCCTGATAAAAACAAAAGTACATAATCCCACTACATAACCTAATAGCCATAGTAGAAAAGATAAACTGAGCTTTTCATCCACGGTCCAAGCTCCAAAAGATAGATAAAGCAGTCTGATCGAAGCCCACTAGTGCTAGGCCCACTCTGATAACCTGAGGGTTGGGAAAAAGATAAAAACAACGGGGTCAGACATAAGTCTGAGTGAGTCCTATAACCCTAACAATACAATCACCAAAGTAATTAGGGTATGATATAAGCAAGATATGGTACCTCTGGGGATAATGACTACACTAAGTAGCCAACTAAACACAGGATGTTCTAAGATAAACGAAAAGACGCATTTACCCACCCAAGGATAATTAATAGATTGCACCACCCCAGATTCTACCCACCCAAGGGTAATTCTTACACTGCACCACACCAGTTCTACCCACCCAAGGGTGATTCCTACTTAAAGGTTGATCCTACTAAGTGTACTTAGTAATTTTACCTAGTAGTTTCGTGTACCCCTAGCTCACTACATAGGTGTCGTCTGCCCCTATCTCCACTAGGTGTACCCACTACTCCCAAGCGATCGGCTCCCTACTGTAGATATCCGTGCTGGCCCCACAATGGGGTGTATCGCTCCCCAAAGTGGCTAGCCCGATACAACAAATGGTGCACGGGTTATATCTACACGATGCAACAACGTCTTACCTACCATCCCGGGTCCACACACGCAGATGAAACCCGTTGGACTCGCGTTGCCACCGCTACCCGTTTTGGCCTCTTATAGTCAAGCCCAATATGCGTGTCCCGTCACTCGACTAGAGTCGAGCCCACTAAGATACGTTTGGGATATTGGTTGAAATGGGCCCCCACAAGCTACCACCTAAGCTTGTTATTTTATCTAGTGTATCCCACTTAACCCCTTTTATAATCATGCCCACCTACATGTTAAGGTTCGGTTAAGTCATCTAATCATATTTCAATTGCCACTTAAGGCACCCACTAGATTTCCACATGCCACCCAAAGCACTTACTTAACCCTTTACCCATGTTTAATTACATGTTCCACTTTGGTTAAGTATTCTAATCGTATTTTCTATTGCCACCCAAGGCAACCCACTAGTTTCCTCATGCCACCCAAGGCACCTCCACTAGTTACTACATGCCACCCAAGGCACCCACTTAACCCCTCATGCCCCACTACATGCTAATATGGTTAAGTGTTTCTTAGTTAATTAAGATCGTAACCTTTGTAAAGACCTCTCACATTAGACTGTCTTTTATGGTAGCTGGATATGCCGGTTGGTTCCGGGCAGCCTTACACCATAACAGAGTCTAACCTCGTGTCTTTACACTTGTCACGTATTTAGTTTGTAACTAAGACCTCTCACATTGGGCCAATCATTTGTAGCCGCTGGATTTGCCGGTCGGTTCCGGGCAGTCTTATGCTACAAAAAGGGTCCAACCTCGTGTCTTAGTAGATTAATTACACCTAATTAATCACCCCCATAATTTGTATTAATTATCCCTAATTAATTACAAATATTTAAGAATATGGGTAGACCTAACTTAATAGGTAAATTCCCAATTCCATAATATGGGTAGACCTAACTTAATAGGTAAATTCCCAATTATGTCCATCCACTTTACGGTATGTTTAATCATACCCACTTCACGCAATTTTATGTGTTCATTAATTTTTACCCCATCGTCCCCACGTAAATGCGTTAACATGACATACTTCAAAAGAGAAGATTCATCATACACACAATGGGTTCAACTTATCATATCATTAGCATTATCATGGGTTAAAAAGGTGTCAACTTGCATATATGACCATAAACCCAACTTGCATACAAAACCAACCCAAACTTGCATGAATCACATATGTCATAAGGATGGTAACTTGCTTAAATGTTCATGTCATAGACCTATCATAAAGGTGTCAACTCGCATACATGTCATAGGTCTAAAAGGGATGAACTTGCTCATAGACTTATGTTATTCATAGAGGCAAACATGCATATGAACTTGCATCATAACTTGCATATGAACTTGCATCATAACTTGCATATGAACTTGCATCATAACTTGCATATGAACTTGCATCACACCTTGCATATGAACTTGCATCATAACTTGCATATGAACTTGCATCGTAACTTGCATATGAACTTGCATAACATGCCATACTTAGAGGCAAACTTGCATATATTATGCATATCATAAAAAGAGACAAACTTGCATAAAACCAAACACTTAATATGCATAAAACCAAGTACTTAGCATGCACAAAACCAAATACTTAGCATGCATAAAACCAAATACTTAGCATGCACAAAACCAAATGCATAACTTGCATACCATGTTACATACAACTTGCATATACTCTCACATATAGTTTGCATAACATGTTACATATGCATAAATGTTCAACATAGTGGTTTGCATCATAAAACATGGCATTAAACTTGCATATAGCATAAAACTTGCAAAACACATATCATACAAACTTGCATAAACACATTTATCCACAAACATAGCCATGTCTTATCATATCCTACCATAATCAATTTAACAATTGATTATTAAAGCTATAGGAACTCACCACTAAGCTCCCATAAGCAAACCCTTGCCACAAATTACCCAAAAACTCTAGCCTTGAACATAAAGCTTGCAACTTGATGATGAATGCAAGCTAATGATCACTTATACAACTCAAAGATGCTTGTATGCACATGAAAGCCTTCATAGAAATAGTTTAGAAATAGGGTGGAGGCTAGGGTTTTGGGTAGAGGCCATGATCATAGAAAATTTTGGCATAGTTTAGTTAGGAGATAGGATTATGATCATTTAGGGCTAGCTTAGGGTCTTATTTATAGGATTAGGCAAGTGTTTTAGGCCTTTAGATCAACCCTAGGTTAGATTAGGACCCTCAGATCTTGGAAGCTTCCAGAAACCAGCCCCAAAACACAGCCCAAACACTAAAATGGTGCACTAGGTTAAACCTGTCGAGCACCCCCTGTCGACACCCAAGTCGACAGGGCTGTCGACTTGGTCCTAGCCAAGTCGACTGCCCAGTCGACAGGGCTGTCGACTTGGGTAGGTAGGCGGGAATTTTTCCCCCCTCCGCCCAATGGCTCCAATTTTAAAATTTAAATCTGAATTTTAAATCTGTTTTGAAATTTGAATTTTCTGCAAACTTCATTGGGCCATAACCGGGCCATACGAACTCCGATTCTCGAAAACTCGGACTCTATTTCGCGTATTTTTCCGAGACGAACGCAATGACGCAGCCCGTTGCCCCCAATTCCCACATCTGAGATTATTTATTCTACAATTAGTGAATTCTAGCATTAACTAAAATTCGGGGTGTTACATTCTCCCATCCTTAAAGGATTTCGTCCCCGAAATCTCTAAGCTAAGGAGAATGCATATCCTACCATCCAAACAACCATCTACTCAATTCATCAAACACGAGTATCCATTGTCCTTAAAACAATTTCTAATGATGTATGAGCATATGCAAAAAGTGTGTGTATATGTTCCCTATCTAATGTATGAACATATGCAAACCATGGTAGTGCCATGCATCCAATATGTATGCGAGAGAACCCTATCGACACATACAATATCTACATGAGTGCACAATCATTCACCAAAATGCATCATCCATATGATAACACAATCATTATACATCCATAAATATAGCTTCCTACACACAATTTTATGCAATATGCAATATGAAGTGATTGAGCCGATCTAGTGTCTAGAGTGTGTGTATATGCATCCACGAGCAACCACTAGCAACCACTTGCATCCACACACATCCATCAAACTTAACATGTCTCAAACACATGTTTCAACCATAGGTTTACCCTATCTAAAGGTCAAAGGTACTAATGAGAGGAAATACTAAAAATAAGATAAGTACTAGACAGATGATAAAGGAGACGTTTAAAGGACATACCCTCAAAAGGAATGGGTATAATGAACGCATCTTCGCTTCTGTCTCCCCAGTAGCATTGCTCTCACTTTCTCCCCTTTTTCACTTTGACTAGTCGAACCTCTCTGTTTCTCAACCTCCTAATCTCTGACCCAAGGATGCGAGTAGGAGCTTGTCGAATAATCACATCACGCTCTACCTTTACTTCTTTAAGCAGGCTCGGCTCTACCGCCTCTGCGGTCTCATGTAGGCACTTCCTCCCACTAAGTCTGTCGGGCAACTCCACCAATGGAAGATGCTCCTCCCATGTACCTCCAAAATCCAAGATACATAGCCTCAAAAGGTCTTCTAAAATATGATTCACCCTCTCGGTCTGGCCGTCCGTCTGAGGATGATATGCGGTACTCAAACACAACTGAGTCCCTACCGCCTCTTGCAAACTCTTCCAAAACTCTCTAGTGAAGATAGGATCTCGATCGCTCACTATACTGGAGGGTACACCATGCAATCTAATAATCTCTCGAATATAAACTGAAGCTAGCCATGGAGCAGTTCTCTTACTCTTCACGGGTATACGATGGGCGCTCTTAGTAAGTCTATCTACCACAACCCAAATTCCCGTATTACCCTTTCTTGATCTGGGTAACCCGTCAATAAAATCCTTCGAGATGCTATCCCACTTCCATTGCGGAACTTCCAATGGGTGAAGCAACCCACCAGGTTTCTTTTGCTCCGCCTTCACTTGTTGGCACACCAAGCATCGAGCGACATGCTCGGCCACATCTTTCTTCATACCGGGCCAGAAGAAAACCCGCTTCATGTCCTGGTACATCTTGTCCCCACTGGGATGAATGGTCATCCTAGAACGGTGTGCATCATCAAGAATAGTCTTCCTCAAACCCTCGTCTTGCGGTACACAAAATCTACCGTCTCTACGCAACCACCCCTTACCATCTAGGGTGTACCTACTCAAATGGATGGACGACCCCCTCCTCATGAGCTTCTCTACTAACTCATCCAACTGTGGGTCGTCTCGCTGTGCCTCGCCAATTCGTCCCAAAAGAGTAGGCCTAACCTCCAAGGAGGCTAGCAAACCGGGTACAAAGTCAACGGAAGGTCTAAATTCAAACATAGAAATAAACTCTAAGCTCCGTCGTTTAACGAACCATGTACTCGAGGACAACCTTTTTCTACTTAAGGCGTCCGCTACCATGTTACCCTTGCCATGGGTATACGCTATCTCAAACTCATAGGATGCTAAGAATCCTATTCACTATTGCTGTCTTAAGACTATGCGCTTGGAGAGTCTCCAATACTTCCCTAAGATGTAGGGCATGCTCTTCTCCACTCCTAGAGAAAATCAGGATATTCTCCCATGCAAAATTGTCACAACTATCCATCTCTCACGCAGACCACCCTGGTCGAACTCGACATCCCCCAAATGCAAGCCCCAAAGGCCTAAACCAATATCAGACAAACACCCAAGGGATACCTCCTTCGAATTCAGACGACCTACGTGCGATGATACTAGTAAAAACGGGTAAATAATTAAGCCCTTGTCCAACTCTGGATGTCCTCGCCAGTCTCGCTCCAAAACCACCATTTTCCCCATAACTGGCATTGCTCAACCTATTGAGCACATACGAAAACTTATTTCGCCCCTAGAAAAGACCAAGATGTCATTTACAAAGACCATCACGAACTTATTTAGGTACTCCCTGAACACCCTTCTCATCAAATCAACAAAGTATGCGGGGGCGTTCGTCAAACCAAATGGCATTACCAGCCACTCATAAAAACCATCCGGAGTCCTAAAGGCAGTCTTGTCTATGCTTTCCTCAGCCACCCTCAACTGATGAAACCCCGTGGCTAAGTCCAACTGAGAAAATACTGAAGCGCCAACCAGTTGATCGAAAAGATCATCAATCCTCGGCAATGGGTGTCTATTCTTCTTTGTGTGTTTATTTAGTTCGCTTTAGCCTACACAAAGTCTGAGGGACCCATCCGCCCTCGTGGCAAAAACTACTGGAGCACCCCACTCCGATATCCTTCGTCTTATGAACCCCTTCCCAAGCAAATCGCCTACTTGCTTATGGAGTTCCCTCCTCTCACGAGGAGCCATGTGGCACACTGGCCAAGATACTGGTTTGGCATTGTCTACCAGGTATATTCGGAAGTCAATCTCCCGCTCTGGAGGTAAGCCCTTCACCTCCTCAAACACATCCGAGTATTCCCGGACCACTCTAACAGTTCGCAAACCCTCGACCGACGTGTCAAGCGATTCTAGATAGCTTAGCATAACAGATTCCATGGGATTACAAGAGATTCTCGAGAGTGTTACCCAAACGGGTCATAAGCCTAACAACTCTCCCTTCAAAATCAAGAACGGCACCCCTACTGGATAACCAGTCCATGCCCAAAACTAACCCATAGCTCGTGAAGCCCAAAAGCATCACATCTAAACTCAACGCTAAGTATAGCAACTTTCAAACCCAAACACATCATGGAGCCCCAATTGGGTTTGAAACAACTAAGGGATCCTCTACTAAACTGGTGTCTAAGTGCAGTGACTCAACTAACAATGATGAGATAAACGAACTCGATGCGTCAGGATCAAATAAAGTTCGAATCGGATAATAAAGAAATCCAACTTCCAACCTAGACGGTCCTATCCCCATCTGGTACCCTAGTCGTGAGGGAATACAACCACCCTCCAGGAGATTCCGTACCTTGCCCTTGCCTCTTTGGACAATCCTAATAAGATGTCCCATTCCTTCCCAAAAGGATAACTACTCGCCTTCTCCTTCCCATTCTCCGCTCATACCCTCCCATCAAAATGAGGTTTCATCCTTCATTAATCAAACAACTATTTGAGCCTTCCTCCCATCGTCTATCCAATAGGTACCTACCAGTCCTCCTTCTTCTTGAACCAACTTCTAATCCGACTAACGTCTAAGTCCCTTGAAGTGGTTTTCCATTCTTATCTATCTTAGAAAGATCATCTATACACGGAGGGGAAACTCAAAACGAGAGAGGAAGAAATTCAAAACGGAGAATTCGAAAGATATTGATATGGCTATTGGGGATTATGCTTTTCTTTCAAAAACTTTTCTCTTAAAAGACATGTTTTTGAAAATACTCCTTTCAAACATATTCTTAGAAAATAGTTTTTCTAAAAATTTTATCTGTTCTGGTAACCTTAAGCTCTGATACCACGTGTAACACCCCACACCCACTATGGACACTCACTAAGGGAATGCCATAACATCGGTGGAGTATTTTGAGTGAATATAGAACAGAAAAATTACAGCAAGACAGATATAAGTAATACTTGAGAATTTAAAACATCATTTCATTCCAGCGGAAAGTAAAACATGTTTGGTTACACCAAAACCATAAATAAGGGTCAAGTACATAATATCCATCCTGATAAAAACAAAAGTACATAATCCCACTACATAACCTAATAGCCATAGTAGAAAAGATAAACTGAGCTTTTCATCCACGGTCCAAGCTCCAAAAGATAGATAAAGAAGTCTGATCGAAGCCCACTAGTGCTAGGCCCACTCTGATAACCTGAGGGTTGGGAAAAAGATAAAAACAACGGGGTCAGACATAAGTCTGAGTGAGTCCTATAACCCTAACAATACAATCACCAAAGTAATTAGGGTATGATATAAGCAAGATACGGTACCTCTGGGGATAATGACTACACTAAGTAGCCAACTAAACACAGGATGTTCTAAGATAAACGAAAAGACGCATTTACCCACCCAAGGATAATTACTAGATTGCACCACCCCAGATTCTACCCACCCAAGGGTAATTCTTACACTGCACCACACCAGTTCTACCCACCCAAGGGTGATTCCTACTTAAAGGTTGATCCTACTAAGTGTACTTAGTAATTTTACCTAGTAGTTTCGTGTACCCCTAGCTCACTACATAGGTGCCGTCTGCCCCTATCTCCACTAGGTGTACCCACTACTCCCAAGCGATCGGCTCCCTACCGTAGATATCTGTGCTGGCCCCACAATGGGGTGTATCGCTCCCCAAAGTGGCTAGCCCGATACAACAAATGGTGCACGGGTTATATCTACACGATGCAACAACGTCTTACCTACCATCCCGGGTCCACACACGCAGATGAAACCCGTTGGACTCGCGTTGCCACCGCTACCCGTTTTGGCCTCTTATAGTCAAGCCCAATATGCGTGTCCCGTCACTCGACTAGAGTCGAGCCCACTAAGATACGTTTGGGATATTGGTTGAAATGGGCCCCCACAAGCTACCACCTAAGCTTGTTATTTTATCTAGTGTATCCCACTTAACCCCTTTTATAATCATGCCCACCTACATGTTAAGGTTCGGTTAAGTCATCTAATCATATTTCAATTGCCACTTAAGGCACCCACTAGATTTCCACATGCCACCCAAAGCACTTACTTAACCCTTTACCCATGTTTAATTACATGTTCCACTTTGGTTAAGTATTCTAATCGTATTTTCTATTGCCACCCAAGGCAACCCACTAGTTTCCTCATGCCACCCAAGGCACCTCCACTAGTTACTACATGCCACCCAAGGCACCCACTTAACCCCTCATGCCCCACTACATGCTAATATGGTTAAGTGTTTCTTAGTTAATTAAGATCGTAACCTTTGTAAAGACCTCTCACATTAGACTGTCTTTTATGGCAGCTGGATATGCCGGTTAGTTCCGGGCAGCCTTACACCATAACAGAGTCTAACCTCGTGTCTTTACACTTGTCACGTATTTAGTTTGTAACTAAGACCTCTCACATTGGGCCAATCATTTGTAGCCGCTGGATTTGCCGGTCGGTTCCGGGCAGTCTTATGCTACAAAAAGGGTCCAACCTCGTGTCTTAGTAGATTAATTACACCTAATTAATCACCCCTATAATTTGTATTAATTATCCCTAATTAATTACAAATATTTAAGAATATGGGTAGACCTAACTTAATAGGTAAATTCCCAATTCCATAATATGGGTAGACCTAACTTAATAGGTAAATTCCCAATTATGTCCATCCACTTTACGGTATGTTTAATCATACCCACTTCACGCAATTTTATGTGTTCATTAATTTTTACCCCATCGTCCCCACGTAAATGCGTTAACATGACATACTTCAAAAGAGAAGATTCATCATACACACAATGGGTTCAACTTATCATATCATTAGCATTATCATGGGTTAAAAAGGTGTCAACTTGCATATATGACCATAAACCCAACTTGCATACAAAACCAACCCAAACTTGCATGAATCACATATGTCATAAGGATGGTAACTTGCTTAAATGTTCATGTCATAGACCTATCATAACGGTGTCAACTCGCATACATGTCATAGGTCTAAAAGGGATGAACTTGCTCATAGACTTATGTTATTCATAGAGGCAAACATGCATATGAACTTGCATCATAACTTGCATATGAACTTGCATCATAACTTGCATATGAACTTGCATCATAACTTGCATATGAACTTGCATCATAACTTGCATATGAACTTGCATCACAACTTGCATATGAACTTGCATCATAACTTGCATATGAACTTGCATCATAACTTGCATATGAACTTGCATAACATGCCATACTTAGAGGCAAACTTGCATATATTATGCATATCATAAAAAGATACAAACTTGCATAAAACCAAACACTTAATATGCATAAAACCAAGTACTTAGCATGCACAAAACCAAATACTTAGCATGCATAAAACCAAATACTTAGCATGCACAAAACCAAATGCATAACTTGCATACCATGTTACATACAACTTGCATATACTCTCACATATAGTTTGCATAACATGTTACATATGCATAAATGTTCAACATAGTGGTTTGCATCATAAAACATGGCATTAAACTTGCATATAGCATAAAACTTGCAAAACACATATCATACAAACTTGCATAAACACATTTATCCACAAACATAGCCATGTCTTATCATATCCTACCATAATCAATTTAACAATTGATTATTAAAGCTATAGGAACTCACCACTAAGCTCCCATAAGAAAACCCTTGCCACAAATTACCCAAAAACTCTAGCCTTGAACATAAAGCTTGCAACTTGATGATGAATGCAAGCTAATGATCACTTATACAACTCAAAGATGCTTGTATGCACATGAAAGCCTTCATAGAAATAGTTTAGAAATAGGGTGGAGGCTAGGGTTTTGGGTGGAGGCCATGATCATAGAAAATTTTGGCATAGTTTAGTTAGGAGATAGGATTATGATCATTTAGGGCTAGCTTAGGGTCTTATTTATAGGATTAGGCAAGTGTTTTAGGCCTTTAGATCAACCCTAGGTTAGATTAGGACCCTTAGATCTCGGAAGCTTCCAGAAACCAGCCCCAAAACACAGCCCAAACACTAAAATGGTGCACTAGGTTAAACCTGTCGAGCACCCCCTGTCGACACCCAAGTCGACAGGGCTGTCGACTTGGTCCTAGCCAAGTCGACAGGGCTGTCGACTTGGGTAGGTAGGCGGGAATTTTTCCCCCCTCCGCCCAATGGCTCCAATTTTAAAATTTAAATCTGAATTTTAAATCTGTTTTGAACTTTGAATTTTCTGCAAACTTCATTGGGCCATAACCGGGCCATACGAACTCCGATTCTCGAAAACTCGGACTCTATTTCGCGTATTTTTCCAAGACGAACGCAATGACGCAGCCCGTTGCCCCCAATTCCCACATCTGAGATTATTTATTCTGCAATTAGTGAATTCTAGCATTAACTAAAATTCGGGGTGTTACACTTATGCCATACTCCATTGTTTAGGTAATAACTTTATTTTAATTATCAACAAGACAATATCAGATAATAGCCAAGTGGATTTAACTGCTTCAACTATGAAATAAAGAAACAGAACGGATATGAGCCTAAATCCAAATTACTAATCCATACATCACATGGCCACTCACTCTTTATTCTCTTATCTTTCATTACTACATGAAGTTAATGACTTACAACAGTTTTGGCAATTGACTCACAACAGATTTGGCAATTGACTCACAATAGTTTTGCAAATGAATCACAACAGTTTCGGCAATGACTCACAACAGTTTTGGCAATGCAATGTGGGAAAGGTAACAAAGTAGACCCAACTTAATGATTAATCCAATATTGTATAAAGTCCACCTTATGTAATACAGGGGTACATACAAATCTGCAGGTTCATGTTCCTAGATTGAGTTAAATTTAAGGCCAATGGATACTTATATTAAAACTAATAAAATTTAAATTGGTTGGAAGAAAGATCAACCCATAACATTTCAGATGAATCTTTGAATGTAGAAGGTAGATTTATAGTTAATTTACTTCAAAAATTTCCATATTAGTGAGATTTTCACATTTTGCCCTATCAGAAGGAAAATGTCTATGCAATTCATTTCCACTTAAGTCACTATGCCTGAGAACTGGATATACCCCCAAAAACATGAGATATATTGAAACTGAAACGATTTCCTTCAAGTTGAACTCTTTTTAAACTAAAATAAGTTCTCAAAGTAAAGGGCAGGTCTTACAATATGATTTCTTGTATGTATATACACACGTATGCCAACACTACATATATACACATACAGGGGTATATATATACACGTATACGTTGGCCTCCGCGCATGTACACGTAGACGAAATCCCATACTGTAATCATCACAAAAAGGGACAACCGGCATTCACAACGTCAGGGGCGACAAAGTAGGAATGTAATAGCCAAAATGTCATGAACAAAATCAAACAACGTTCAACAAGGTAGCCAGAAAAATATTTCATCATTCAAGGCAATCATCCATCAAAATTTCTAATTGAAATTAAACTAATTGAAACCGAGATTAATCGCGAGTGAGATGCTCACCTTGAACGCCACAGCGAAGACTAAAAGAGCAGGAAGGGACAACCAACCATTTTCCTACCATTTGATGTCATTGCTGCAACAGTGGGAGAGCTAGCTTGGAAGAGAGCTGTTGCGGTTCACTAGCGGAGCAAATTTGGGGGGAACGATCATCGGTCGCTCAAATGACGACAGGAATTCGAGACTAAGGCGACATGGCGGTTGCGGTTGCTTGGAAAAACAATGATTTGGGATGAAGTGATTAAATAATTTGGGAAATTTTGACTTCGCTAAAGGAAAGGAGAAGAGGCATGTGATTTCACTGAAGGGAATCGAGAAGAAAAAGGCGTGATTTGGGGAAGAAAACAACATGGCTTCAGCCATTGAAAATGAAGAGGAAAACAATTTGTCTTGCTGAAAGATTTGGGGGAAAACACGATTTTTATAGAAGAGAAATTCTAGAGATAAGAACAAAGTCGAGTCCTAGATTATAAGGGAGCGGTGGTATCATAATATAGGTCGGCGAAAATATATCTGGGATAGGTTACATTTACGTGTATTTTAATTTTAATTCTTACCACGAACTAACATGTAACCGTGTACCGTTCTAAATCCCTACCACAAATACAATCTTTAAATATGACAAATTTATATGTACCCCTTCGTTTCAATGTTCTGAAATCAATAAAATTACTTAAATTGTTATCCGACTCCATTTGTATGCGACGTATTATTTATCGGTTTATTGTTTTTTTCGTTTATTTATCAAAACTCTGTCAAATTCTAAAATTTGAAACGTTAAACCCATGTACCAAACACCCACATATCTAAGCAAATTTTCGATATATTCCATCAAATAAAATTCCCATTTATTTAACGGTAATAACGTTTATTTTAAATTCCACTGTTTATATTTTTCCGTTGAATTTTAAATTCAATTCGAATATCTACCCAAATGCAGTTCAGTTATTCATTAATAAATATTTGATTTTCAACCATTCTGAATAAAATATCGAATTCAGTTCAAATCAAACAACATACCTGATTGTTAATTTCTAACCCCGTTATCAATATAAAATTGATTGTTCACATTTAAATCATTAGTTAATTCCTTGTTTTAATTATCGAAATTTCTGGGACGTTATAGTAGGTAGGGATTTCAGTGTCAAAAAAATAATAATAAATAAACAAATAATATCAATGAAGGCTTGAACAGAGGAAGAAAGCAATGTATAGGGTAGCAGTGATGGGAGACAATACGAATGCTGAAAAGAGATTTAAACACAGGTAGGTGCTGTACTTAGTAAGCTAGTATACATATGGTCAGGGTTGTCTTGATGGATTTACGTCTTAGGTAGACTAATAGAATATAGTGTAGAGTCAAGTTTAGTCTTAAAATTGCAACGTGTACGGTAGTTGTGACACCCTACGTCCGTTAATATCACTCATAAAGGGAATGCATTAAGTTTCGTGAAGCGCTATAGGTAAACAGAAATAGACAGATATAAATGATAGCGAAATTAAAAACTTTATTAATCATAAAGCATCGTGGTTCAAAAACATCAAATGTCTGAAATATACAAAAACCATTACATCATATAAACTAATGTCTTGTACTTTAAAACAGCAGAGTACATAAAAGAAGCAAAATTCCCCAAATAAAATATAGTCATAGTAGCAAGGATAGGAGCTTGAGCCATACATCTAAGAAGCTCCAGCAAAATGAAAGCAGAATCACGGTCAAGCTTGAGTATTCCCACCTTGAGAACCTTGGGGGGAACGGAAGAAAGAAGAGGAAACAAAAAGGGTCAGACATAAAGTCTGGCGAGTCCAGTTACTTTTAGCAAGTAAATAATAAAAGTATCATGATAGGCATATAAGGTGGATAAGAGACAGATAATAACATATAAGACAGGTATGACAAGGTAAACATGATAGAGCGTATATACTTCACTAAAGATTCTATCATTCGTTGCGCTAATACTAGTATCACCAAAATGAGAATATCCCAACAACCATAAGATGGTAGACTTAGGCATACATCCCGATGTATCCTAACCACTACCCTAATCGATCGGCTCCCTACTCCGTAGATACCCTGTGCCGGCCCCACAGTAGGAGGTATCACTTTCCTAAAGTGGCAACCCTTCTTGATGTGCACAACCATATCTAATGGTGTCACGATCGTCTTATCCCCCTCTACCCGGCCCATGCACGCCCATGTCCTCGGTGGGTTTGCGCCGCCCACACCGTCCTCCACGTTTGGATCTCTTAGAATCAATCCAGTAAGCGTGTTCCTACTCCGATCTAGGACGGAGTGCTCATTTGATACCGTTATATGGGTTACTGACTGAAATGGGTCCCCCACACAAGATGATACAAGCTCTCCCCCTTGTCTTGTATCCCACTACGATTTCCTCAGGTTATGTATACCTATTGGTGTCTTTAATTACATTACCCCCTCATGGCTACAGGTTATACTTACCTTATGGTGTCTTTAATTATATAACCTTAATATTTCCACAGGTTATGCTTACCTAAAAAGGTGTCTTTAATTATATAACCCCAACCTGTTAAGTTTTGTGGGCCTATATATAAATATTACCCACTACCCCAGATATACTTAACCCACCACTATCCAAACAAATTTACTTAACCCCTACTCAAGTTCATGTTCATACAACTACTATGGATTCCACTAGGTTAATTATTCAAGTTTATTACCAGATATTCATTTATGGTTAGAATGTGCTAGACCTCCCACATTAAGCCTACAATTTGCGGATGCTGGACATGCCGGGCGGGTCCAGGCAGGCTTATTCCACAGTTCGGGCCTAACCTCGTGTCTTAGCACATCTCGTATTTGTGCACTTAGGTTTTCCACATTAGACTCACCACTTGTGGTTACTGGATATGTCGGTCGGTTCCAGGCAGACTTCAACCACAGGTGTAATCTTACCTGGTGCCTAAGCGCGGTTTACAATTTCAAGTTATTGTAATGCTAGGCATTTCCATTATTAGCTAATTTTACCTATGTCTTTATAGGTGTTCATGCCCCTTTTTCCCTATTATGAATTGTTTGCCCAATTTCATAGTCATAAACATTACTCAAGTTATGCCAAATTAATGTGAATATTTCATTCAGGTCATGCCTAAACTTCCAATTACCAATTTATGCCAATTTCAATATTTTACCCCTCGTTCCCCGTTTAATGCATTCGCTCGTTTTAGCGACATGCCTAGGCTCGAAAGTAGACAGGCTATAAAAAAAATAAAAGGGAAAGGGCGAAGGGAAGATGACAGAAATGATTATTCTAACGAAACTAACATAAACATATAATGGCATAATATTAAGATGGACATATAAGGGTAGATCTGGTGAACTTATAATAGTAAAATTGATTCTAACATAGTAGGGAAGTCATAATAGGCATGAATAGATCTAAACAAGGATTTAGATGTCCAACTAATGACAGATCCAAATTTACCACAAACATGATAGGTACAAATGATCTAAATAATGAATTAGATCTATAGTCAAAAGCAGATCTGACATGATAAAGGTTAGGATCCAAGTCATAGTAAATTCAGAATATCATGGATTCACAAATTACAAGAGATCTGGTACGATTTAGTCACAGGCATAGATCCAAATTACAACCATATCATGTTTACTTTTAATTATTTAAATCTAAAGGTAACTGAAACTCGCAGTGTTCGGATCTAGAAGAGTAGAAGGAGAATAACGGAGATTGAATCACAGATCTGCACTTGAATCTCTAAACTTGATTTGCAGAAGAAGAAAATGATTTGATTCAAACCAGGATCGACAGCTTTTAGGCCTCCATTGATTTTAGTGTAAGAAAACAAGAGAAATGAGCCTATATTTATATCTGCCAGCCCCAGAATTCGTCCTGCCACCTCATCCCTAGTGGGGTCGACCCATCGGTCGACACCCCCCTTGAGGGGTCGACCCCGGGGTCGACACCCCCTCTATAGGGTCGAGTCCCCTAGGCGGGAAATTTGTCGCCTCCGGAATTTTGACTTTTGAATGATTTCTGATTTTCTGAATTTAATTATATTTATATATATACATATATCTTGCGCGTATACAAACTTCAGACCTTCATAACTTCTACATACGGTGTTCGTTTTACGTAAAGTCAAACCAAATGTCTATCTTTACAGAATTTCGAGATGGACGCAATGGCACAATCCGTTTTCCTTAATTCTAAATATTAAATTAATTATTATTTAATTTGTCCTCTTTTAATGTTGTTAAAATACGGGGTGTTACATTCTCCTCTACTCAAAGGATTTCGTCCCTGAAATCTCTAAGTTAAGAAGAATGCATATCCTACCATCCACATCCATCTATTCATCCACCAATTACAGGCATCCATTGTCCTTAAAGAGTTCCAATGCTAATATGAATATATGCAAAGGTGTGTGTATATATCCCAATACTAATGCGAAGATCAGACGGTCAACTAATTCAGTCGACCTCCTTAATGCAATGTATGTTAGTGTCATGAATCCAACATGTATGCAATAATCCTATTATAACATGTATGTTCTATATGGGTGTACAAATGTACACATCGATCCAAATGCAACATCCATATGATGATACATTCAATTTCATCCATAAAAAGTAAAGAAAATGCACACACATCCATATGCAATATGAGAGTGATTGAGCGATCTAGTGCCTAATGTGTGTATATGCATCCACGAGCAACCACTAGCAAACACATGCATCCACTTGCATCCACCAAAAATAACATGTCTCAAACACATGTTTACATCCATGGGATTCCTGCCTAAAGGTCGGATATTCTATCGATAGGACATACTTAAACGATAGAAACAATCATAAATAAAAGCTTTGGAAAGGAAGTTAAGAACATACCCTCGAAAAGAAAAGGATATGAAGCACGAATCTAGTCTTCGGTCTCCTAATTTGCATCCTCTGGGTTATCTCCCCACTGAACCTTCACCAACTTGACTTCTCTATTGTGTAGCTTCTTAACTTCTGATCCAAGAATACATAAAGGAACTCGTCTGACTGTCGCCTCCTGTTCCACCTCTACTTCTTCCAATACACTCGGCTCAACTACTTCCGCGGTATCATGCAAACACTTCCAGAAGTGGGAAACGTGGAAAACATCATGAATTCCGGATAGTCTCTCTGGTAGCTTTACACTATAGGCCATTTGGCCAAACCTTTCTGTTATGGGAAATGGCCCTATGAATCTTGGTGCCGATTTCCCTATAGATCTGAAGTGAACCACATTCCTCAAAGGTGACACTTTAACTAAAACCATATCTCCTACTTCAAATTCAATGACAGCCCTTCTCTTGTCTACATAGGATTTCTGCCTACCTTGAGCGGTCTTCATTCGTCTTCTAATAAGATCAATCTTCTCAGACGTTTCTCCAACCATATTTGGTCCAAGCAATAGCCTTTCTGTAGATTCCTACCAAAAACTTGGTGATCTACAGGGTCGTCCGTACAATGCCTCGAAGGGTGCCATGCCAATGCTAGCTTGATAACTGTTGTTATATGCAAACTCTACTAAAGGATGATGCTCTTCCCAAGTCCCTCCGAAGTTTAGGATACACAACCTAAAAAGATCTTCAAGAATTCTGTTCACCCTCTCCGTCTGTTCATCAGTCTGAGGATGATAAGCGGAGCTCAAACATAACTGTGTACCTAATGCTTCTTGCAAGCTCCTCCAAAATTCACTAGTGAAGATGAGGTCACGAACGCTTACGATGCTAGAAGGTATTCCATGAAGACGGACTATCTCACGAACATAAATTGATGGCAACCATGTTGGCGTCCTCTTACTCTTAACTGGGATGAAATAAGCGCTCTTAGTAAGTCTATCCACTACCACCCAAATACTGATGTTGCCTTTCTTTGATCTAGGCAAACCATATATGAAATCCATAGAGACGCTCTCCCACTTCCATTGTGGAACCTCCAAAGGATGAAGCAAACCACCGGGCTTCTTTTGCTCAGCTTTGACTTGTTGACAAATTACACATTGAGAAACTAACTTTGCCACATCTTTCTTCATCCCAACCCAAAAGAAAACCCTCTTCATGTCCCTATACATTTTATCACCGCCTGGATGAATTTTCATCTTAGAATGATGGGGTTCCTCTAAGACTGCCTTTAACAGACTTCCAGTTTGAGGAACACAAAGCCTTCCAACTAGTCGCAACCACCCTTTATCGTCAATGGAATATCTATCGAGGTGACTAGAAGTCTCCGCTTTATTGAGCCTATCCAAGATGTCATAGATCTGTGGATCATCTCGCTGCGAAGTTCTTGTCTGATTCATAAGAGTAGGTCGTATCTCTAGCGATGCAAACAAACCAAGCAATAACTCGGTGGAGGGTCTAAAATCAAAAGTCGATATGAACTCCAAGCTTTTCCTTTCCACAAACAGAGGGCTTAAGGTCATCCTCTGCCTACTCACTGCGTCTGCCACCACGTTACCCTTACCAGGGTTATAAGCAATCTCGAAATCATAAGAAGCTAGGAACTACATTCAACTTTGTTGCCTTAAATTAAGATCCTTCTACGAGAACAAATACTTGAGAGATTTATTATCGGTGTACAACTCGAACCTCTCTCCAAGCAAATAATGACGCCACATCTTAAGTGCGAATACTATGGCAGCTAGCTCTAAATCATGGGTAGGGTAGACCTTCTCATGGACTCTTAGTTGTCAACCCCCATAGCACACTACCTTCCCTTCTTGCATCAGAACTGCACCAATCTCTGTACCACATGCATCAGTGTAAACTGTAAACACTTTATTCCCATCAGGCTAGGTCAAGACTGGGGCTGCTGTCAGAGCCCTCTTCAGTCGTTGGAAAGCGACATCACAATCTATATCCCATGAAAACGCCAAATTCTTCTTCGTCAGCCTGGTAAGTGGGGTTGATATCTTTGCAAAGTCCTTAATGAACTTCCTACAATAGCCTGCTAACCCCAAAAAGCTTCTCACCTCCATTGCATTCTTTGAAATGTACCAGCCTTGAACTGCAACCGCCTTTGCGGGATCTACTGCTATCCCTTCTTTGGAGACCACATGCCCTAGGAAACTCACCTCTTTTCTCCAAAAATGGCATTTGGAGAACTTTGCCTTAAGTTGATGCGTACGGCGAGTTTTCAAAACTTCTCTCAAATGTTGGGAATGCTCTTCCTCACTCTTTGAGAAGATCAAGATATCATCAACAAAGACCATGACGAATTTATTTAGAAACTCCCGAAACACCCTACTCATCAGATCAACAAAATAGGCGGGTGCATTCGTCAACCCAAAAGGCATAACTAGCCATTCAAAGAAACCATCTGGAGCCCTAAAATTGGTCTTATCAATACTGTCCTCAGCCACCCTTAACTAATGAAACCCCGTTGCCAAGTGTAACTGAGAAAATACCAAGGTGCCAACAAGTTGTTCAAACAAGTCATCTGTCCTCGGAAGTTGGTGTCTATTCTTCTTTGTGAGTTTGTTCAACTCTCTATAGTCCACACACAAACAAAACGAACCATCTGCCTTAGTCGCGAATACTACTGGAGCACCCCATTCAGATATGCTTCACCTGATAAACCCATTCTCAAGTAGCTCCCCTACTTGCTTGCTTAGCTCCCTCCTTTCTCTTAGAGCCATATGGCGCACTGGTAATGCAACTGGCTTTGCATTGTCCACCAGATATATACAAAAATCAATCTCGCGCCTCGGGGGTAAGCCCCGTAAAAACATCAGAATAATCTCGAACTACTGGAACAGATTGCATATCATCAATAGATGCGTCAAGAGACTCTAGGAAACTAAGCACTACAAACCCTTATGGGTCACATGAAATCTCGAGGGTCCTCCCATGGCAAGTCAAAAGTCTAACGACCCTCGTCTCACAATCTAGAATGGCACCATACATGGTTAGCCAATCCATCCCTAGAATCAAACCGTAGCCCATAAAACCAATCACATATGCGTCGCACTCAAACTTGACGCCTAAGATAGATATTCTCAAACCCGACAAATCATAGACAAATGAGCCGAATCACCAATAGGGTTTGAGACAACAATGGGATCCACTATCATACTAGTATTTAAGTGCAGAGATTCAACCATAGAACTACATATAAATGAATGTGAAGCGCCAGAATAAAAAAGAGTTCTAATAGGACGATTGGAAAGAGAAATCAAACCTTCCACGGAAATTTTCCTACCTCTATCCGGTCCACTGGTTGCGAGAGCATGCACCTGCCCTCCAAAAGCTCCTGCCCTTTGACCTTGCCCCTGTGGTCCCTGTTTCTTCGGGTACTCCCGAGCAAAGTGTCTGACCTCTTCACAATTGAAGCAAGTATTCTTCCTTCTTTTGCAGTCCTTGACCAAGTGACCCTCTCGTCCACAATTGTGAAATTTCCTGTTATCCTTAGCCTTTTCATTCTTTCCGCATTTCTTCTGTTGTTGTTGTTATCCTTTCTTGGGCCATACCTTCTTGTTTTGCGTTGTTTCCTCAGCCTTAACTTCCTTCTTTTCTCCCTTGTCTTCCTCATGCATCAGGGCCCTATCAACAAGCCTTTCAAAAGTAGCTCCCATTGGAATATGGGACATAGCTAACCAATGAAGGGGTTCATTCAACCCTTTAGAAAATCGCAAAGCTTTCTTATGCGGAGTATCTACCAATTCCAATCCAAAGCTTGCTAGCTGGTTGAATTTGTTCACATATTCCTTAACAGTCATGTTTTCTTATTTGAGCGCCAAGAACCTCTCCACTTGCATGCTTTTCTCAACTTGGGAAAGAAACTTCATTTCAAACCTTTGCCTAAAATCATCCCATGCCTCTACCGGACATCCATCTTGGGTTACTTCCCACCAGAATGAAGCTTTATCTTTCAGTAGCCAGGCAGCTAACTGAATCTTCCTTCGATCTTCCACTTCAAAGATTACAAACAAGTCCTCGATCTCCTTGAGCCAATTCCTTGCCTCTGCGAATGTTTCGGTTTCACAGAATGGCTTCCCTCCAAAGGCACAGAAATCTTTGCAGATCTTAGCAAAATTATCAACCCTTGGAGGAGGAGGAACGACAGGTGCAGCTAGAGGAGGAACGTCAGCTTGACCTCCGGCAGGTGCCTTGGCCTCTAGATACCTGCGGAACCAGCCTGGTATCGTAACGCCCTCAGGAATATTAGGTTCCCCAAACATGCGGAAACGAAAAGGAAAGAGATTTATACAAAGGATCGAAGGATATTGCATATGGCTTTGGGGAATATGTTTTTCAAAACAGACTATTCTTTTTGAAAAATGCTTTCTTTTAAAACCTTTTTGAAAATAGTTTTCAAGAACTTTTATCTAATCTGGTAACCTTCAGCTTTGATGCCAAGTGTGACACCCCACGTCCGTTAATGTCACTCACAAAGGGAATGCATTAAGTTTCGTGAAGCGTTATAGGTAAACAGAAATATTACAAGACATATATAAAATGACAGCAGAATTAAAAACTTTATTAATCATAAAGCATCGTCGTTAAAAAAATCACATGTCTGAAATACACAAAAACCATTACATAATAAAAACTACTGTCTTGTACTTTAAAACATCAGAGTACATAAAAGAAGCAAAATTCCCCCAATAAAATATAGCCATAGTAGCAAAGATAGGAGCTGGAGCCATACATCTAAGTAGCTCCATCAAAATGAAAGTAGAATCACGTCAAGCCTGAGTATTCCCACCCTGAGAACCTGGGGGGAAACGGAAGAAAGAAGAGGAAACAAAAAGAGTCAAACATAAAGTCTGGCGAGTCCAATTACTTTTAGCAAGTAAATAAGTAAAAGTATCATGACATGCATATAAGGTGGATACGAGAGAGATAACAACATATAAGGCAGGTATGACAAGGAAACATGATAGAGCGTATATGCTTCACTAAAGATTCTATGATTCTCTGCACTAATACTAGTATCACCAGAATGAGATTATCCCAACAACTATAACATGGTAGACTTAGGCATACGTCCCGATGTATCCTACCCACTACCGTAATCGATCGGCTCCCTATTCCGTAGATACCCTGTGCCGGCCCTACAGTAGGAGATATCACTTTCCTAAAGTGGCAACCTTTAGTTGATGTGCACAACCATATCTACTGGTGTCACGGTCGTCTTATCCCCCTCTACCCGACCCATGCACGCACATGTCCCCGGTCGGTTTATGCCGCCCACACCGTCCACCACGTTTGGATCTCTTACAATCAGTCCAGTAAGTGTGTCCCTACTTCGACCTAGGGCGAAATGCTCGTTTGATACCGGTATACGGGTTACTGACTGAAACAGGTCCCCAACACAAGATGATACAAGCTCTCGTTTGATACCAAGTGTGACACCCCAAGTCCATTAATGTCACTCACAAAGGGAATGCATTAAGTTTCTTGAAGCGTTATAGGTAAACAGAAACAGAAATATTACAAGACAGATATAAAATGACAGCGGAATTAAAAACTTTATTAAAGCATCGTGGTTCAAAAACATCACATGTCTGAAATACACAAAAACCATTACATCATAAAAACTATTGTCTTGTACTTTAAAAAATCAAAGTACATAAAAGAAGCAAAATTCCCTAAATAAATATAGCGATAGTAGCAAGGATAGGAGCTTGAGCCATACATCTAAGCAGATCCAGCAAAATCACGGTCAAGCCCGAGTATTCCCACCCTGAGAATCTGGGGGGAAACGGAAGAAAGAAGAGGAAACAAAAAGGGTCAGACATAAAGTATGGCGAGTCAAGTTACTTTTAGCAAGTTAATAAGTAAAAGTATCAAGACAGGCATATAAGGTGGATAAGAGGGAGATAACAACATATAAGATAGGTTTGACAAGGTAAACATGATAGAGCGTATATGCTTCACTAAAGATTCTATCATTCTTTGCGCTAATACTAGTATCACCAAAATGAGAAGATCCCAAAAACTATAAGATGGTAGACTTAGGCATACGTCCCGATGTATCCTAACCACTACCCTAATCGATCGGCTACCTACTTCGTAGATACCTTGTGCCGACCCTACAGTAGGAGGTATCACTTTCCTAAAGTGGAAACCCTTCGTTGATGTGCACAACCATATATAATGGTATCACGGTCATCTTATCCCCCTCTACCCGGCCCATGCACGCACATGTCCTCGGTCGGTTTGTGCCTCCTACACCATCCTCCACATTTGGATCTCTTTCAATCAGTTTAGTAAGCGTGTCCCTACTCTGACCTAGGACGGAGTGCTCATTTGATACCATTATATGGGTTACTGACTGAAAGGGGTCCCCCACACAAGATGATACAAGCTTTCCCCTTTGTCTTGTATCCCCACTAGGATTTCCTCAAGTTATGTATACCTATTGGTGTCTTTAATTACATAACCCCCTCATCGCTATAGGTTATACTTACCTTACGGTGTCTTTAATTATATAACCCTAATATTTCCACGGGTTATGCTTACCTAAAAAGGTGTCTTTTAATTACATAACCCCAACCGGTTAAGTTTTATGGGCCTATATATAAATATTACCCACCACCCCAGATTTACTTAACCAACCACTATCCAAACAAATTTACTTAACCCCTACTCAAGTTCATGTTCATATAATCCCTATGGATCCCACTAGGTTAAATATTCAAGTTTATCACCATATATTCATTTATGGTTACAATATGCTAAACCTCCCACATTAAGCCTACAATTTGCGGATGGTGGACATGCCGGGCGGGTCCGGGCAGGCTTATTCCATAGATCGGGCCTAACCTCGTGTCTTAGCAAGTCTCGCATTTAGGCACTTAGGCCTCCCACAATAGATTCACCACTTGTGTGTCTGGCGTTGTATTTTATAACATAATGGATTGGTTTCTATTGATGTTACATCAGTTGGTGGCGGAGAATTGTTCTCTTTTCTTAACACCCTCCTCTGATACTAACATACTCAAAGGGTTATATATTAATAGACACCGATTATATGTTGTGACTTGACAATATGGCATGCTAAGTGTTGAGCCAATCAAAGTTTCTGTTGAAAAGAAGAGTGTTGTGGATGAGGATCAAAGCACAGATGATATAGCGTAGCTTTGTATTGAAACGTGGCCTTAAAATCTCACTACCCGTGAATGGCCGAAAATAGGAAGATGGATAGCAGAGATAAGGACTAGTGTTTCCTTCTAGCTAAAAAGTGATGCCATGATATGGAGCCCAGGCAGGTTTACTTATGTGGATGATAGATGAGGTGCCTCGAATGACTGTCAAATACGGTCGGGGGAATGTTATGTTCAGGAAAGATCCTAATCATCCCATTAGTGCCGACCGACTCTGCCAATCCGAAAGGACTCAACGGTTGACTCCTGGGACATCTTACTAGAGGTGATCCAAATGCGCTTAAGGAAGTTCCTCTGCCTTCATTGATGGAATCCAATTTCCAACACGAGTTTACGTTTTCATTTCTAACCTAATCGCCAACATAATGGGATGGGGAATTATGCGAGCTAAGATTGATACATTTATTTTTGAAAATGATTCTCACACTTAGACTTTAGTAATAATATCAAAGTTTTGTTTTAAATAATATCAAGCATGGTTATTATATGGTAAAACTCTATCCTCCGGTATGAGTTGCATTATGTGATGGGACTTGAGTCTTATAATAGCTTCATTTTCCAAAAGCAAGAATTTAGAAGTTTTGAATCTTGGTCAATATTTGGATGATATGGGTTATGGTTTATTATCTAGTTTTTAGATTCAAACTAGTTAATCTAAGCCTGACCCAAGTGTTTGACGCTCAGGTCAGAACCGAGTGTATTTCAGGTTTTAAAATATGGGTGAGGAGTTTCCAGTTGATTCAGAAAGTGGAGTTCTTCATCAGATGGCATGACGTATTCCACTATCTATACTTGGATTTATTTGGAAGAATGATGTAAGAATGTGTTTAACTTAAACGATAAATGTTTTTCGTTGTAAAAGATTCCGCTGTAAAGATATGTATTAATTATTATATTTTATTTCTGTTCCGTTGTGTTTTGCTCTGATAAAATCCCGATGAATTGAGTTTGCGATGTTTGATTTTGCGGTACACAAACACCATGGATGTGTTAAGTATCGACTATCAAATGTCGGAAATTTGGTTTATCACAGGACCTTCCTATGAAGCTTACTTTTTGAATTAGACTTGTGTGGTTTATAGTCGGTTAAGAAGGCAAGCGAATTTGGGTCATCTCACTTGGTATCAGAGCTTTGGTTTAGCGATAAACCTTGGCTCCGCGGAGTGAATACTCATCAAATATAGGACCGGTAGTATCCTAGGGAGAATAACTTATCAAAGATAGAATCGGTAGTATCCTATGATAAGTGACTCATTACAGATAGGGTCAGTGATACCCTAGGATGAGTTGAGAGAATTTTATATATATATGATAGACATATTTGTAGCTTTGATTTGCAAAGTAATAAGTATTTTTATTGAAATCTAAAGTTAAAATTTAAAAGTTAATCAACTAATTAATTGCTAGATATGATGTATGGTAGCGAATTTAGCCAATCGAGGGAAGATTACGAACTTAAAATATTAAATAATGGTAAGTAAAAAGAATTTTCGGCGATTTTGGACAGTCGATAAATTCTGACACACATTAAGTTGAAGTTTATAAAGGTGGTAATATTAACAATTTTTGAAAATGGATATACATTAAACTCATTTGTTACTTTGATTAGAAAACTATAAGTTTGAAAGTGCTAGTTTAAACTTGTGTACTGATTAGAAACTATTTGTTTTATTGCAGAGAGGTAGGGGTAAGCAGTTATTTGTTCTTCGATATTTGGCCTAGTCTCGGGAGCCTTCCCATATTTCTTCTTCAGTGGATATACAAGCAGCAGTTCTCCTAGCTCGTCTAGTCATGGCAACACTATGAGTACCTTTCTTAAACCACATCAGTGCTTCGACCGATAGTGGCTATCGATTCTGAGTCTGGTTCCGCACATACTCCTATAGAGTCTGGTCTGTACAGACTGAGGACTCAGGCGACTTTGATGACTGGATGCTAGACGATGAGGCAGCAGTATAGATTCAGCCTCCTGTCTTAGAGATCATACCTGATTTCATTCTCGAGCCGATCCACGAGGAGATGGCACTACTTGAGATACCACCTCCACTGATGGACGAGCCTATGATAGACTTAGCACTTGAGTTCGTCGATGAGAATAAGCCCAAGATAGAGCTCGAGGTAGAGCCAGAGGTAGACGAGGGCTGCTATGACACCGACGAGGAGGAGGAATTTGAGGAGAACGATCCCAACGCTTTTGACCAGGACCAGATCATGATATATGGATGGGATGACCCTGATTCAAACAATGAGATAGATCAGGAACCTGAGAAGATCACGATCTCTGGACCCTCGGTGGATGACTTTGACCTTTAGGCAGTCAGATGTTGCTATTTTTATTTTGGAATATGTAGTACGTATACATAGTTGTTAGCTTTGTTTTGGTGCGGTACAGGCACTTACTATATATTTTGGAGCATGATACCATTTTGTATAGGCCACCTCAAGTACATAGTACATGCTCAGGTTGGTCGGTATAGATGCATAAACATCACTTACACCTTAAGTGTCACTAGACACTGGGCTATAAGTTATGTCTATGATATGTTGATATTTTGGTTATGATATGTAGATGTTGATATATGATATGAAATGACATCTTTAGTTATATATACTGTATCAGTACTCTGTTCTTCGCTTACGTCTTCTTTCCTTTTAGAGGATGAAATTTTTTTAAGTATAGGAGAATGTAATGACCTAGAATTTCCGATATTTTGAAAATTCGAGTTTATAAGAATTTAAAATAACTGCGCACCGTTCTGGATACGTACACTCATTTTTAAATACGATTTCAAAAAGTATAACGATGAGATAAGTGGCTTAAATCAATTTTATAAACTTATCAATTCAAAAGATTTTCGTCGAAAATGAGAATTTGACACTATTCACTACTATTGTAAATTTTGAGATTTTCTAATAGTATACGACTTATAAACTATTTTAAATAAGGTTGTTTTATTTTTAAAATGATAATTAAAAAGAATATTTTGAAAATTGATAATTCAGTATTATTTAAAAAAAGCTTTAAAATAGACATTTTGCAAATAATCTTGGATTTCGATGAAACCAATTTTATCGCATCTGTGACGTTAAATAATGGTAAGATTCCAAATTTTATATCAATCACAATTGGTATGTAAGCATATGTAATACATATGCAGGTCGAAAAACCCAGTTAAAATTAAATACAAACAAATAGAAAGACCATTTTGCAAATTGTCTTCGAATTCAACGGGACAAGGACCATTAGAACCATATCTAAAAATTATAGCAGCATTTCAAATTTTGTAGCAATTGAAACTAGTATGTGGTCGTGTGAATAGAAAATGTGTAGGTAGATTTCAAAGAAAATTGATTTAAACTATTGAATTAATTAGTTTTGGGCCAATAATTAATGTTTAAAAATATAATTGTCTAAAGTTGTGTAAATGCTTTTAGAACATTAATTTATTTCCATAAGCATTGATATGTCATTATAAAATGATTAGAAGTGTTAAAAGTGGTTATATAAGCTAAATCAATGCACTAGCGTAAAGGTTGTGCTTTCTTTGAGGTGTCACCACCCTAGCAATACATTTGTGTTTGTTGTGTGTTGTCACCCCATCTAAATGGATAGCCGACACCTCACTGATCCGAATCCTTTCCATTTTCCTACAAAAGAAGCACCATCCTTCTCATTTTTCCTCCTTTCTCCCAACTCTCTCCCCATGTCGGCACCCCACCCTCTTCGCATCCCACCGTCACCTCCTCCCACCCCCACAACAGCCGTGAGCAGCTCCCCCTCCCTCTTGGCCCCACAAGCTTCCATCTTTCCTTCCATTACTCCTTTAGCTCCTTATTTAAATTGTTTACACCACCTATACTAGCCTAAACCACCTCCTAACATCATCACCCTCGGGCCCATGCCAGCCCCTCCTTCATGCACAGTAGTCAGCGGGCCCCACCCCCTCAAACCCAAGCTCCATTGCCTTAAACCCCTTCTATGTTTGCTTCTCAAACCAAAATAACATTCGATTATACACCCGTTAATTTATAAAAGCAAATAGTATTGAACCACTGCCTGTTTTATTTTCGGAAAACACCGGTGATGTCGGGAGGCTGCCAAAATTTTTCGGAATCAATTGACATAAAAATCCTTGATTTTAAAAGGTAAACGGAGTGGAAAATGATGGTGAGTAATTTATTTCTCACGTTTGAATTTATAAGTTGTACATATCGTAGTTGATGTCGTATGTGGTTATATGCAAGTAAATATATGCTATGTATGCTTAATGTTGCATGAGATCGAAGTGGGTATGAATTGTTGAAGTTGATTAGAAATTAATATGATATTGTAGGTTATTTAGAAGTTGAAACCGCAAACAAAATGGTTGATTAAATTGGTTGACAACTTGGTTGCAATGTTGAATGAACGTTGGTTGGAAAATAAATATTTGCAAGTTAGCGTTTGGGTTGTTAAGTGATTAAACAGTTAACAATGAGGTTTGGATAATTTACCGTATCCAAACGGCATGTATATGTAGTTTTTGTGGTAGTTGAAATAATTTCTTGAATGAACAAGTGTATGGAATGAATAGTAACTTTGATTTATATTGGTGCGACTTTGGCAATATAAATAGGACATACATACACAATTTTATATGTTGTCTATTGGCATGTTTGGATATGAATGGCTTAAAATAATAGCTAATTTGTTATTAACGATAGTTAATAAATTGATTGACAACTGCTTTGAAACAGTGATTGTTAAGTGTTGATAACCATAACACTTAGGCTGACAATGCCACAATATGTTGGTTAATGATTGATGATCGTTTGAATATAAATAACATAGTAAATCCATATAAGTTGACTCATATGGTAGTCGATGGAGTTTTATTTCAATTTGGGAATATACTGAATATTTTAATAATAAATATTGGGCGAAAAATAAAAGTTTGAATTTGATGTCCGATTTTTTATGGATGAAAAATTTAAGTCATTATGATGAACATTCGTAAAGGGAAGAAATCAATTTGAAATAATTTTCAAGTAGTTAAGGCATGTTCATGTTTTTATTTTTAAACGAATAGTAACGAGAAAAAGTGAAGTTCGGTTAAGGTATAATGTAACGAAAAGGAATTTCACTCGATCCGAATCAGTCGCTAAACCGATCAAGACCGTTCGAAACGCCTGATTGTTTTGAGAACACGACAAATTAGAACACAGACAGAAGAACATTTCATTGTTAATCACAAAAATTCCATCAGAATACAAGAATATGCAGAGTATGAATAAATATTACACAAAAATATCATAGATTTAATTTACATTTAAATGCATCGCAGCGGAAATAATACAAAACACAACTAGAAGGAGATATACGGATACAAAGCTTTCTGGATATCGTTCCAGCTGTAAGCCAGGATCCTGTGAATATAAATCTGCAAAACCAAAACTACTAGCTGCCCGTGTCAAAATAAGGGCACCCAGAGTTTAGGTTAAAACAACAAACTCCAAGTCAGTCATGTGACTGGTGTGAGAACTAAAACAGTTATTTAAAACTTTACTTTAAATCAGATATATCAAGGGACCACGTCGTATAACAAGGAACGGGTTTCCTCCTAAGAATACCCGTGCATATAACAAAACAACGCAATGCTTTTTGGAAAAATGAAGCTATTATAAGACCCAGGTCCTATCACACAATGCAACGCAAGCCGGGGGATAGGGTTTTCCCTTATAATAGCCAAACATGCTTAGTACGTTTAAAACAAATCATTTGATACTACTATAAGTGCATAGTGTATAAAACAACTTCAAATCATAAGTATCAATCATAGATGGCATAGGTACCATATATCATGTCGCCATACTAGGCTCTACAATCAAAACCGCAAATGTCACGTATTTGGAAATTGGATTTCCATCTGTGAACCGAGGCATAAGATAGTCCTCTACCGAATTCGAGACTCTCTAGCCCGAGCCTCAGGAAAGCGCGCAGGCAAGCCTTGGAGCGGCAGGGCCGGTCCACCGATGTTGATTATTATGCCTGAACACTACGTTTCCCCGCCTTTTGGGGCGTAAATGAGCCAACAAATGACTCCATCGGACCCGAATCGTCCGATCTAACCGAGGTGCCCTGCAACAGCAACAACCACATAAGTCAAACTCGTCAGGGCGTGTAAAACCACTGACGCCACTTCTAACTAGAAAGAAACACATGTCCTCCTTGAGGTCCTCTCCCGTTTTTGGTTCACCATCGGGGTGTGAGGCTCGCGAATTCACGTTACACAAAGTTGTGCCACACAGGCTGTGCTTTGATCAACACCCACAAGACTTTGCTTTTCAACAGAAGCCTTGATCATATTGCCACTTAGGCATGCCACACAGGCAATTCACTCCATGCATTTGATATCCATCAATATATAACCTCTGAGCTCGTACGTCTCAGAGAAGGGCGTTAAGCAAGAGAATAAATTCTCCGCCGCCAAACAAATATATATTTAATAGAAATCAACCACACAGAATAAAATCCAATGTCAGACACACAGTCCATTTACAAGTTCGTTCTGGGTCTGAACGAAACCAGAGGCACCTAGTACCCCGCATATCCATCGATCTCCAAGTACGTCTAGACGACCACTAACTGATTCCCTCCACTTGGGTGTACGGCCCAATCAAGATCATCAGTAATTATCCAAACGACGTGAAGACCTCCGGTCTTCAACCACCGTCTTCATCTTCGACACCACGTCGAATTAGTTATTCAGAATGGGATAAACCCGGTCTTTCTGAATAACTCGCGTATATAATAAACCAGTGTTACACAAACACAACATACGCCTCATTCCAATTCAAAATATTCTTTTATTCAAATATTCTTATACTTTGGGAAAGGTTCCCATTAATTTTATCAAACATAAATTCTTTAAATTTATTCTTTAATCTTCTTTGGATATCAATTCAAACTAGTCGGGATTAGCGAACCACACCGAAGTAATCATTTATTTTATTTCCCAATCCCAACCTATTCATCCCATGAAGTAAAACTGGTCATACTTCATATCTAACACCACGGTGTTATCGGTAAATTCAATTACCATTTCCCGTTCAAATCTAATTAAAGATTTAACTATTGCCTGGAGCAAAACTGGTGATACTCCATTCTCGATCATTTCAATCTAATTAAAGATTCATTAAAACTCCACTTAGTTTTAATCTTCATAGAAATCAATATCCTGTCTTTAACTGGGTTAAAGAACCAATGTCATTTAAAACACGACCCACAATAAACCCAAAATCACATTCATTAATTATCGGGTTAAAGAACAAGTGTTATTTAAAACACTGTTCACGATAAACCCAAATCACATTTGATATTTAAATACAAGGCTCTGAATAGAAAATATACTGGCTTATATTTAATATCAAATTCTACGACCAACAAATATCGTATTGGAAATAACGATATTAATATTAGGGCTGTAAACGGATGCAGTCGGATACGGATAGTGCCGTATCCGAATCCGTATCCTAAAATGAAAATCCGTATCCGAATCTGTATCCGATATCCGCGGATACTAGTTAAAAATATTCGTATCCGTATCCGCGGATATTTTCGGATATCCGAAAATATCCGTATCCGCCTTAGCGAATACAGATATCCGAAAATATCCGAAATATCCGTATCCGAAACTTAAAACTGTACATTGGATGTGGTTATCCGAAAATATCTGGAAAATATCCGAAAATATCCGAAAAAATATCCGAAAATAAAACAATAAAAGTTTACAAATACATCGGTCACATACGAATTTGGCTCATAAAATATATTTTTTGAAAATGTGAATACGTCTAATTAAAAATTACAAGCAGGACATCAATCAAATAAATTTCTTACAACAAATATTTTAAGAGATAAAGTGTTCAAAATATGAAATACACAACCCTAAGACTAAAATAAAACAAAATATAAATCATAGAAGCACATACACAATTATGTTTAATTATAACCATACCACAAAATAAAAGGAGTACATGATTTAAAATGTTGCATAATACAAAATACAACTTTCCTTTATAATTAAATAGTTGAGTTTTGGTTAGCTATTTTAAGGAAATTTTTATATTAATTTAATCTTAAATATAAATTAAAAATTATATAATATATATACATACATACACGTATCAGAAAATCGGACGGATATTTTTCGGATACGGATACCACTATAACCATATCCGTATCCGAAATGATTTTCGGATATCGGATATCCGTATCCGCATCTCGGATAACGGATATATTTCGTATTTTCGGATACGGATACGGACGGATATCGGATTTTTCGGGTACCCGTTGACAACCCTAATTAATATATCTTTCAAATTCCCATAACAATATCTGTAACATCACGAAATCCAACATCGAAATATTCCGAAGACAATTTCGATTCAAATCCCTTCCAATTCAATCATAGGAAATCCTGATTATTTTCAAAACCATTTCAAATCCACTTTATTTATTTTAAAAATAAATAGAATTATAGTTCTAGTTCAAAACTAGTTCATTTCAATAAAAATCTATTTTTATCTTTTCAAATATGGAGTTTTTCTTCCCAATTCTTCACAAATCATTTCTTATGATTTTACACAAATTATTACTATTTTTAATAATTTTATCAAGGTCCGTACAGTCGATTTCCATCAACGGCCATCGAACTGCACTTACAGCGACCTTTTCCAAATTTGATTTGGATATAATTCCAAATGCAATCGTTAGATTTAAAATCTCTAATATTCATTGGAAAGCTCTTTTCGATACGAACCCAACGGTTCCGGTTTTAGGAGAATCCGACAGTCGGATCTCCCGCAATATCCATTCGAAGTCAATGGTCGAAATTCATGAACTACCGCTGCGCGGTACGTTCTATTCAGGCCATTATATTATATATATAATATATACTTCATCGATTTCCCTTTAAAACGTATTTTATAAATTGTTTTAAATTCGTTTTCAAAACGATTTCAACTTCATTTCAAATTCAAATCAAAAATTGAATTTTTCCTCATAAATTCGTTTTAAATTCATTTCAAATTGATTTCAATTCAAATCGATTTTTAATTCAATTTCAATTCGAATTCAATTCTATTCAATTTCAATTTGAATTCAATTCTTTTCAATATAATTCGAATTTCGGTTATTTTCAATATAATTCAAATTTCGAAATCACTTTCAATATAATTCAAATTTCGAAATCACTTTCAATATAATTCAAATTTCGAAATCACTTTCAATATACATTGAAAGTTGAATAAAATCGATATAAATATCGTTCATGTCAAAATGGCGTCAATCAAATCAACACGGCTTCATATATTTCTATTTTCAAATATTCTATTTCAAATATTTCTTTTTCAAATATTTCTATTTCAAAACTGGAATGAGGCCCAATCAATTACCATATAATGTTAATTATATGGATTTTCTACAACACATGTATAAATCAACAATGACAAATAATCAACCATCATCCAATGTGCATTCTACACTGTATAAGCATCAAATATAAATATTTAACGCTTATAACAGTCTGTCAATCAATCGATCGACATACAACTAATTATTGGGATTAGTGTATGTCATATATCATCCCAATACCCGTGTGGGGTTTCAAACAATCAAACACAGATTTTATTTATGCAGTTGGGCGATGTGTAAAATTTATCGTCCCAATCAATATCAGTCAAATGTGTGTATATAAACAAATCGTCTGATTTGTTTATATTTATTTTATATACACGTTAAAAATTCTATTTTTAACTATAAAATATTTTTAACTATATAAATATTTTATTTCCTTTCACATCACATCACACAATCAGCTACACATCAAAATCAAACAAACAAGCATACAAGCCGTCCATGGTCTGTGGACGACGGGTGCCGGGTGCTACTAAACACCGTCTGCATCCTAGTATATATTTTAACTAGAAAATTAAATTAAAGGTGAGAAGTTCTCATCGAGGGTTCCACTCCGCCGTGCTTTGTTGTGGAACTGCTGAATCGACTGAATCTGTTTGAAATAAAAATCATATTTTATAAATAAAAATCATATTTGCAGTTCTTTTCATGCTGTTCAAATAAAAATTATACTTTTATTGCTTCATTCAATAAATAAAAATCATATTTTATATCCACTTCATATATTTTTATAACGCTTCATCCTATATAAAAATTATATTTTTATATTTTTACTTCCTATATAAAGATCGAATTTTTATATCTCCGGTATAAAAATCACATTTTTATTTCAGCCTATATATAATAAAATTCAGATTTTTATTTCGCTATATATATAAAGATCAAATTTTTACTATATATATATAATACAAAAATCATATTTTTATTCTATCTATATTATAAAAATCATATTTTTATTCTATCTGTATTATAAAAATCATATTTTTACTCTATTAAAAATCACTCCTTTTTGTTTTCAAAAATCACTTTTACTCGTTTTCATATAAACAAAAATTATTCCTTTATATGGTTTTCAAATCTAAACCCTTTTATGGATAAAAACCACAACCTTTTGTCGTGTTCATATATATAATTTCTGATTCTTATTTAATTTAAAATCAGCATTCATAAAATAAAATAATAATAAAAACTGAAAACTCACTTCGATCGGAGGAAGGAGACTATGGTGATGGCGCAGGAAGGTGGGGGGATACTCTGGCCGATGGGGCCTTGGCGTTCACGGCGGCGTTCTTCTGGTTGGAGGGAGAGCTTGCGCGAGGTTTGATGGGGGTTGGGATTCGCGCGAGTTCGAAAGGAGTGGGGGGAGAAGAGGGCAACGGGGTGGTTTGTCGGAGGGGCGGCGGTGGTAGCCCACCCCCCTGGCGGTGCGCGACGGGATTAGGGCTCGAAGCCCTTTTCCTTTTTTTTGGTTTAGAATGAACGGGGGGGGGGGGGCTGAGAGAGAGAGTATAGAGAGACAGGGTTTTATTTTATTTAATTATTTAATTATTTAATTTCAAAAAGTACCTTTTTATTTTGAACTCGAAATCAAACCCACCGACCGTCGTCCATAGCCAATTACCCCCATTCCGAACACAATGGGATATGTATCGCAAGATGATTCGATCGTTTCGATCGATTTTCGTCAAAATCAAAATATAACTCTATATATTGAATTTTAACGCGCTTTTCAATTTACCGGGGCCACATACTAACTCGAAAAATTCCAGAAAAATATTTTATAGCTTCGTATTGACGATACGGTCCTAACAAAACTAGTTTCATCGAATTCTGAGGCCGTTTGAAAAATGACCATTTTCCAGTCCATTAAAATCAACTGAAACTGGTCAGACGCATTTTCCTTCGCCACGCTCACATATTGATTCGAAAAATTACAAAAATTGGAATCTAGCAATAACTAGACATCACGGATCCAACAAAAGTGGTTTCATCGAAATCCCAGGTCGTTTGCAAAATGGCCATTTTCTAAGGGCCGAAATTCCATAGCGACTATTCTGAAATTTCAACTGGACATAACTTTTTATCCCCACTATGAAATTTCAATTTTTTTGATTCTTTGGAAAGATATTCTCAATTAGATTCAAGTATTTTTGGTTTCGCTAAAATCCGGTTTATTTTGAATCCTATACATTCAGTTGAAGTTTGAAATCGAATTATCGAACTACCGCGCCATTTTCAATTCCTTTTCTAATTAAAAATAAATATTTATATTCTAACAACGATTCGAATAAATATATACGTTCGAATTCTATTCAAAATAAATTTCTCGTCATTATTATTTAAAATAATTCATTTTAAATATTCAAAATTCGCTAAAATTGCCAAAATAAAAATTTTAAATTGGCTTGGATTTCCGGGTTATTACATATAGAGTAAAGGTTTTAACGAGATTTCGTTTTCAAACTTCCTTATTTATTTTTATAACGGTCGTCAGGAAAATTTGAACGCAAATGGACAATTTTTGAAAAATAATATAATTTTAATAATAAAATAATATTATAATATCCATTTAATGGAATATTTGAATTTTGAGTTGAAAATGGAAAATATTGTCTCTGAAAATTATTATATAGTTATTATATAATTAAAAAATTATTTTAGAAGCAATTCATTCTATTTTAATGTATAATTGAAGTTTGATCAGAATAGAACTCGTCGCGCAACAATAGTTCGCGAATTTCGACCACTGACTTCAAACTGATGTACCGGGAGATTCGTCCGTTGTATTTTCCAAAAATAAAAACCATTACGTTCAAAATGAAAAGAGATATAAAAGCTTTAAAATCCAATGGTTAGATCTTGAGATAAGTTCAAATCATTTTTAAATAAAAACAGCGCTAGTACCATTAGTGACCCGAAAATGGTTTTTAACCAAATGTGTTATTTTTAAATTATTAAAAAATGGAAAAATAATGATAAATCATAATAAATGATTTCAAAGAGATTTGAAAAATAAATATGAAGTTTTAAACTATATTTTAGGATAATTGTGTTTTCAGCCTAATTGGCTGAAAACAGTAAAATGTCTTTTTAGGAATTTGAGTGAAATTAACTTAAATTATTTGGTTTATCAAATATAACCAAGTCTAGAAATAAATGTACAGATAAATATTTTGATTTAGAGAAGTTTTACATTTTGAATAGAAATAGGATTTGGGTAGAATTGATCTTCGGATATTTGGTATTGATTACTGTTGTGTAGATGTTTACTATTCGAGGAATTTGAAAGATATTTATATCATTATTCCACTTATTGTATTCGTTGATTACGATAATTGGTGTTGAATATAAATTGATATAATTCCATTTGGATTCTTATATTTAATATTGTAACGACCCATATTTTTACGGTGTTATAATTAATTTATTTAACTATTTAAATAGTGATTTAGAGAATTAAATGGTTGTTTAATTGAATAATATTGAATATTTAATTAATATAAATAATAGAATAATTTATTTAATTCGGAAATAGTAGGAATTAGTGAATTGACAATATTGTGTGAATTGGACAGTTCAAAATATATAATTCAGTTTAGAGTTGAATTATATTAACGAATTTATTTATAAATGTCAGTTGAACGTATAATTTATAATATAATTATAATCGAGCCCGTAATGGCGCGGCAGTTCAAAATTTGGCAATTCGAACTTTAAACGAATATATAGAATCCGTTTTAAAGCGGATTTGTGTGAAACAGGAAACGTTCAGAGCTGGTGAAGTATATTTTTTTAATGGAAGAGAAAAATCGGGATTTCGTCGTGTAGATTTTGATTTATGTCCAAATCAAATTTTTGAAAAGTTGCTACGGAATTCCTTTATAATTTATAGTTATTTATTTATATTATAAATGGACTTTTCAATATAAATTGAATATCGAATAACATGGATTTGAAATATGGAGTTGTAAATCCTGATATGTATATTTTGAAGTTGGATAATATTCTGTTGTGAATATATACGATAATATTTATTTATAAATATTTAATTTAATTATTTTTAAATATATTTATATTTAAATAGGTTTATTTAGAGCTTTAAAAATAGCCACTTTTGGAAACGACCTCCGTTTTTGACGAAACTAATTTTGTTGGATCCGGAATATTAAATTATTGTTACGTTTCAATTTTCGTAATTTTTGGAGTCAGTATGTGACCGTGCGGAATTTTAATGTGAAAAACAGTCGATATTTTGACGATTAAAAATACGCTGCGTGAGCAAACGGAGTTGGAATTGGACGAAACAAGTTTCGTTGGGTCCGTAATGTCAAACTCTAGCTGCATGTCAATTTCCATGATTTTTGGGTATTTTATGTGATCATGCAGATTTTTAGAAGACGAATAAATGAGATATTGGCTAAAATAAAATATAAAATATTAATAACAAAAATAATTTAACCTATATATAAATACCCATTAACATTCCTGACCCTTTCCATTCTCTGGTCAAAACTCATGCTGCCACCGAAAACAAATTCCAAAAGTAAAAACCAAACTTTGGAAAATCAAAACAAATCCAAACTAAATCGATAAATTCCAAAATACATATAGATGGGTTCAGCATCGAATAAGCTTCGATTTGGTGTAGCTCTGAATGTGTTCGGTGAAGATTTCCGACGGTGGAAATATGTATAGCGTGCGTCCTTATGGGTTAGGGTTGATCGATTTGTGAATTTGAAGCTTCGATGTTTGTTTTGGTGATCGTTTTTGGATTCGGTAAGTTGTTTAGCACCTCATGTGAATTTTTGGTGGATTTCGGTGCAAATAGTCGAACTTCGTGTGGAGCTGCTGTCCACGGCTTCGGCGATGCAACCACGGGGAGGAGCTCAAGTTGGAAGGTGACGGGTAGAGGTGGTGGAGATTTTGACGAGAAGAACAAGGATGGTCTCAGTTTTGGATTTAGTGGAGAAATGGAGGAGTGGTGGAAGCTTGAAGTTGTGAAAATGGAGGAGGAAATCATAGCAGGTCACCGCATTATGTTTTGGGAAGGAAGACACTATTCACTCCGGGTTTGGGCCGATAAGAGATGTGGTGAGGCCCAGTTTAGATTTAATCCATGTTTTAAATTCAATTTAAATATACGCAACTTCAAATTGACATTATTTTGTCATACAAAATCGAAATTAAGCAAACGTGGTCGAGTTGGGATCATATGGATGTAGGCTTCACAATGAAACTGGTTTGGAGTGATTTGGAGCTCGTCTCAATTTATGGTGAAATAAAATGCCTGAACCAATCTAACGATCGAAAATCGTTATTTAACGATAATCGCCCAATGTGAGTAAAACTCACTAACTCTGTTCTATTTATATTTTTTAAATATAATCTAGTGTTGATAAATGATGATTTATTTCTGTGTGATGATTGTTTGGTTGAATTGTTGTTTGTTGGTTGAAATTACAAATAACGATAAATACACATATCGTTAAACAACATTGATTCTGTTTATCAGAATATTACATGTTGAACTGAAATTGATGAAAATTTTATTGTGTAACATTTGTGGATGTAGGGAATCAGGTCGGAGTCGTCAACATTTATTTTACTGTTTTTCATATGTTCTGATATATGATGTGGTATATACTGCTATTGATTATGTGTATCTGGATGATGATTGATCCTTTTGATTTGGTATTTTAATACCATAAGTGATATTGGGATGTGGAAAGGGAATTTTCAGAGTGTATTTTGAAAATAAAGTATTTATTTAAAATCAATGGATTTTATATAAAAGGAAATATTTATATGAAACAAACATAATTAGAAAAGGGATTATTCGTAAAATAAATAGAGTTATATAAATGGAATATTTATTTAGAAAATAAATAGAATTTATAAAAGGAATATTTATTTAGAAAATAAATAGAATTTATAAAAGGAATATTTATTTGGAAAATAAGTAGAATTATAAAAAGGAATTTCAAAGTGGATATTGAATTTAAGGATTTTATAAAATCAGTGGATTTTATAAATAGAAATATTTATAGAAAATAAATAGAATTGGAAAAGGAAATATTTATAAAATCAAAGGAATTTATAAAAGGGAATATTTATTTAGAAAATAAATAGAATTATATAAATGGAATATTTATATAAAATAAATAAAATTGTATGAATGAAATATTTGTAAACCGAATAGAAAATGAAATATTTGTACAACAAATAGAAATAGAAATAATTATAAACCAAATAGGAAAGGAAATATTTATAAAATGAATAGGATAATTATAAAAAGGAAATATTTATATGAAATAAATAGGAATTATAAAAGGAAGTATTTGTAAAATGAATAAAAAATTTATAAAAGAAAATAAGTGGAAAATAAATATTAAATGGAAATCTATTTTAACAGATAAATGGAAAAGATTTATTTAAAGTATAATTAAATAGAAATCTGTTTTAACAGATAAAAGTGAGAAGAATAATTTATAAACAATGTTTGTAAATTAAGAAAGATATTTATCATTGGATAAATAAAAATAAAAGTATGAATTTATATAGAGAAGTAGAAATCTGTTTTAACCGATATTTTTAATAGAATTTGAATATAGCATTTATAAAGGGAATTGTAAATGAGATTTAAGTCTTAGAAGTAAAAAGGGATTTCGTATGAATAATTCTATAAACAAAACGACCCAAAATTCCCCTTGTGGAAAATCTCGGATTGTTTTGAGAACAGCACGCATCAGAACACAAATATAAGAACATTTCCATTACTGTTGCAACAGTTTATATCAGAGTACATGAATAAGAGCATAAATAAACGAAAATACAATATCAGAGATTTACAATTTACAATGCAGCGGAAAATATAATATAAATGCGTAGCGGAAGACTAATATGCTCTGGACACAGCTTTAGGCTTCGATCCAGGATCCTGCTAAAGAGATAAATATCTGCAAAACAAGCTACTCGACTGCCGGAATTCGCCCGAGGCCGTCGTTCGGTTCGCGGGTCACACAGGCCACACCTCTTATCCAAATGACCTGAAAATTTCTGAGCACCTTCTCCTTGTGTAGACGAAGAACTTTCGAGTTCGGCCCTTCGCCTGATTCTTCCCGGATTGGCCAGAAATTGATCATCTATGTTCTGAGCTCGCCGGAATTTTCTGTTTTGCTCCAATTCTGTTTTTCTCGATTTCCGTGCCCTTCCATCGACTTTCAAACAAAATTTTCTGAAGCAAAGTTGTAGATCTTTGTCTACTCTACCATTTCTTTCATTGCGCCATCCTCCAATTCTTCACGGTTTGGCCAGAAAACACCAAAATCTGAAACTGACTTTTTGCAATCAAACTCAGATCCCGGCGAATCCGTGCGACGATAGGTCTTGAATTTTTTGTGGTAGATAGAGGATAAGAAGAGAACAAAACCCAGAAAGGGTTTGGTCTAATTTTGTTCTGATTTGGAGTTATAAATTGTTTAGTTTTAGGGTCTTTTGTGGAAAGAATATTTTAAGAGTGGAGGCCATGGAATATGAAGAAAATGAAGATGGAGGAGGCTATGTTATGTTTAGGGTTCAGCTAATAGCTGTTAAAAGATAATATATTAGTAGGTTATAAACTCAATTAGGCCCAATTACCCTTATGTACATATATTAATACATTTTTTTGTCCGCTTTTCGTAGTTTAAAAATTCGTGTTAACACCTACGAATTCCATTATAATTGAAAATTGAAACATAAATATTCCTTGACATTACGGATTTAAAGAAACTGGTTTCGTCATTTTCCGAGTCCGTATGAAGTAATAATGAATTTTTAAATTCTGAAAATTGACCGTTTTCACTGAAAAATCAATTATAATTACATCTTAATTCTAAAAATTCCAGAAAAATCATTTCTAGCTTTGTTTTGACGATATGAACCCAACAAATTTAATTTCGTTGAATTTGAAGACCGTTTGCAAAACTTCACTTTTCAAGGCGTATATATTTTATATTTAAAAATATATTTTTATATGAATAATTTCCGAAACTCAAAATATATAAGTGCTTATACTTTTTCAATGCAGAAACATCATTTTGAACTCAATGGAAGTGATTTCGAGTCCAAATTCATTCGTATGCAAAAAATAGCCATTTGAGCCATCTAATTTAATATATATAAATTCCATAGTGTTTTTCTGAAATTTTAAATTTTCCATAACTTACAAATTATAAACTGAAATCTTAATTTCTTAAATTCATGGGAAAGATATCGTCAATACGATCCTAATGTTTCTTGTTTCGTCCAATTCTGAATTATAATGAATTTTATATATTTTCCCAAAGTTGAAAATCGAATACTGAAATTACCGCGCCATTTCAGGCTCGAAATATAATTAATATAAATTATACGTTCTAACTTCGATTTAAAATAAATTATCTCGCCGTTATTATTTAAAATAAATTATTTTAAATATACTAAATCCTTTAAATTAACTAAAATAAAAATTTTAAATTTGCCCCAAAATTCCGGGTCGTTACAATAAATAAATGTACAAATAGAATTTGGAAATGGAATATTATTTTTAAATACGAAATCAAACTGAATTGATATATATAAGAAATATTATTCACATTCGATGTGAATAATGGATTAATATAATTATTTTATAAATTAAAACATTACAATGAAAAATTAGGATTTGAAATAGAAATTCAAATGGGAATTTGAATAAGATAGGAATTAGTGTGAAGATAATATTAATTATTGGAAATAGAGTTAATCGAATAGAGTTAATCGAATTAGAGTTAATCGAATAGAGTTAATCGAATAGAGCTAATCGAATAGAGTTAATCGAGTTAGAGTTAATCAAATATTAGTTATTGGAATAGAGTTAGTCGAATAGTAGTTATTCGAAAGGAGATTATCAAATATAGTTTATTGGAAAGAGAGTTATCGAATATAGTTTATTCGAAGAGGCATTATCGAATATAGTTTATTCGAAAGGGAGTTATCGAATAGAGATTATTCGAGAGAGAATTTTACATTTGAATTCGACTATACCGAATGTAGGAAAGTATTATTTACTTTCTAGTTTTTAAATCAAGATTTATTTATCCAAATTAAATAAATAAAAGTTATATTTAAGTTATTATATATATATATATCGGAAGTATGGGATTATAACACTATTATTATAATCAATTGAATTCAATAAAGGAAGTGGATTCGTAAATAGAATCCGAGAGTTACATAAGGAAGTTTGTTAAAAATTTAAAAGGTGAAGTTTGTCTATTTCGAGGTTAGAAAGGTTGTTCAGTTAAGGTCTGAGAGGTAGTTATACAACAACTTGATTGACTTCAATTTTAACTAAAGAAAGGTTAAAGTTCGATAGTCAAGGTTGGTTAAGTAAATTTAGTTAATGAGTGTGATGGTTTGAGTTGGTATAGCGATGTTTTATTTAAACATCTTTTTAAATCCAATGAAGGAGTTTTGGAAATGTTTTCCAAATAAGAATCAGAAATGTTTCTAATATAGAAAATAAGAAATGAGAGTAAATATGGAAATGTTTTCCAATGATTAATAACGTATATTTTCTAAATTTAGGAAATAAGAATTTACGAATATATGGAAACAGGAATAGGGAAATGAATAATTGAATGACAAATTAAATAAAAAGGGGATCAGTGTTGATTGATGATTTGCTCGGTAAGATTCCATTTGGAAATACGACCGTTGTTTGCACACATGTTTTCCTTTGATAGTTAAATCACTGACTATCAAAGTTTTTGACCATTTACGTTGTCAATACGGAGAGACCGGGATCAGATTCATTATCTGAAAACCACTCCGTATGGGCATTAGCGTTGCGAATCAAATATGATGAAGATAATTGAAGACGGAGTTGTGCAAGGGCTGTTCTGGCGATCCTAGGTAGAAATTGCCTACGATGGATTTACAGAATAGTTACTTCGGTTGTCCAGACCCTGGATAACGTGTATGGGCGAATGCCTGACAGAGTATATCTAATGGATCATGTAAGTTGATCGCTTCAAACGTACCCACGTTTGGTGGCAGTGGAATTCGTTTCTCTTAGCTTTATACCCATGGTATTTTTGTGGAAATCAATTTGTGATTTGGCGGGTATGACGATGTGGCATTCAAAGCAAAGGAGGTATGATCTGTCAAAATATACGTTATGACCTCAAGCCTCATCAACTGGGAAATGACAAAAATCGGGCAGGCAGCATGGCTATGTGGGTCGCCCCCATTAGGGTGTATTGTCACCATCTAGAGAATATTCATATTTGCTACTTATTTTTGCTTCTATATCTCGCGGGAACGGTTATGTTGCTAGCAACCGTAGGTGACAAAATATTCGATACCTTAAGAGAAATGAGTGGTTGGTCATGTGTGGGTCGGGTTGCATGACGTTCTTGTTGAACCCAGTGTATTCCTCTCTAGAGATACACTATCGGCAGGTGGTTCCATACCTTGTCAGAGTCGGAATCCAATCTCCAATAAGCGCCTCCGGTTTTGATTGTATACTATATATATGTGGAGCGTGAGATGCAAGCGTTCCACTAGATTGTTAATTATTTGTGATTAGACGTTATTATAATATCATAAAAGTATTGACTTTGAAAATGTTTTGGGTTATCGTAAGGTAAAAACCATCCGTGTTTATGTGTGGATCGGTCTTACGATTATCATATCTTTTGAAAATGATTTTGAAAAGTTAAACTGAATGGTTGAAGTTTACTCACGCCAGTCCCATGACTGACCCAGAGTTTATTTTGTTTTTCCCTTAACTCTTGGGTGCCCAAATTTGTACGGGCAGTCAAGTAGTTCAGGTACTTCCAGATATTGTTGGAGGAGTTGGAGCAGGAGACTTCAGGATTTTATAGCTATTGTTTATTTCCGCTGTGATGTAAGTGTTGTATTCTAATGTACAAAATACAGATTTGTGTTTCAATGTTACTTTGTATACTATATTTTATTCGTTCCGCTGTGAAATTCGTGTTACTCTGATGCTGTTGTGTTCTTCTTCTTCTTCTATTCTAATTTTCTATCTTACCTATTCTCACCCTCTAACTTCTTTCTATTAACTATCCAATATTCTCCGATGTCTGAATAGTTGACATGGGTATTTGTGTCGATTTTCGGAGTTGAAAATCCCCGGGTCGTTACAGTGGTATTAGTGCTGAAGGTTAAGTAATTACCTTGGCTCTGTGGCGTGACTCAGTAGAGATGGGTTAGTAGTACCCTAGATTGAGTTTGAGTATACATATAAATGAGTGTGTATTTGTTAATTGATACAAAAATTGTTTTATATTGTGGAGATTTATTGGTTGAGTTGTTTATGAGTTCTGATCGATCAGTTTGATCCACTGTATCGATAGGGGCTACTAAACACTTGAATACAATAAACCGATACAGTATGTTTTGAAAAGAGGGTAAATGAAATAATTTTACCCAAATTATATTTTGATACAAAAGGATGGTTTATATTTGGATTATTATAGTATATAGGATATGTTGGTTGTTATTATAATCAAATGATATTATAAAGATAAAATGGTTATGTAAATAGCCAATCGGTATTCATATAAGTGTAATATATGAAATCGGATGGATTAAAACTAAATTTAAATCATAATTAGAATTAAAATTCCTAAAAGTTGAATAAATGTTTATAAATGGATTCAGATTAAATATATGTGATTTTTAAAATCCTATGAGATTTTAAATTGTTTTACAAGCATTGAGAAGGATATTTTGAAATAATTTCAAAATAGAAATGATTAAGAAATGGTTTTGAAAAGTGATACAGTATTGAACTCACTTTGATCACTAGGAAATAATTTTGATGATGTTGGCCATATCATCAGTGTTCATTTTCAAGGTTGTAAGTGATGGAGTACAACCAAAGATTTTGTTGTCCAATTATTTTGAGAAAACAAGTGGTTTTGATTTCCGAGAAGGGAATATTTGATTTTTGAAAAGGGTAAATGGTTTAAAACTCCCAGGTAGAGATTTTATGAGTTATAAACAAATTAAAGCGAAATTTGTAAAAGCAAATTGGAATTAAAGTAAAGCCAGTTAAGTGGTAACAGAAATTGAATTGGACTAGAATGATATCGAGATATTGGATTTATAAGATAGGAATTTCAAATGATATTGGTTGAGGTAAGCAAGAGTTTGGAATCAAGAATGGTTCATGAGATTTAAAATGATATTTGGCTTGTTTGAGCGAATAGTTGTGTTGAGGATAAACTGATTGGAGTTTGATTGGAATGATATTGGTATATGCAGAATTGGTGACAGATGGAAACGATATAATGATATGCCCGAAAAAAAGTACATGTTTATTTATATATGAGTTTGGTGATTTTTGAGCCAATTTGGGTAGCCGCTTGGCTGTTTTATTTTCTTTTGGGTTGGATAAGGCCCAGAGAGGCAAGTCGTAGTTGTACCGATTGAGCCGTACAAAGGAGTTGCTAGCGAAATTTTTCAGAAATTTAAGGTGTTAGAAAATTTTCAGAATTTTTGAAAATTTTCATAAGTCAGAATGAGTTCATATTTAATTGAAATTAATTGGTTCAGTGAAACTGGAATTAAGAACTAAACAAATAAATTTTTACCCAGTCAATAGGGTTGTTCTCTACCTTAGCAATTTCGAGGACGAAATTATTTTAAGGGAGGAAGAATGTAACGACCCGTATTTTTACGGTGTGATAATTAATTTATTTAACTATTTAAATAGTGATTTAGAGAATTAAATGGTCGTTTAATTAAATAATATTGAATATTTAATTTATATAAATAATAGAATATTTTATTTAATTCTGAAATAGCCGGAATTAGTGAATTGACAATATTGTGTGAATTGGGCAATTCAAAATATATAATTCAGTTTAGAGTTGAATTATATTAACGAATTTATTTATAAATGTCAGTTGAACGTATAATTTATAATATAATTATAATCGAGCCTGTAATGGCGCGGCAGTTTGTAATTTGGTGATACGAACTTTAACGAATATACAGAATTCGTTTTAAATCGGATTTGTGTGAAATAATAATCGTACAGAGCTAGTGAAGTATATTTTTCTAATGGAAGAGAAAAATCGGGATTTCATCATGTAGATTTTGATTTATGTCCAAATCAAATTTTCAAAAAGTCGCTATGAAATTCCTTTATAATTTATAGTGATTTATTTATATTATAAATGGATTTTTCAATATAAATAGAATATAGAATAATCTGGATTTGGAATATGGAGTTGTAAATCCAGATATGTATATTTTTAAGTCGGATAATATTCTGTTGTGAATATATACGATAATATTTATTTATAAATATTTAATTTAATTATTTATAAATATATTTATATTTAAATGGGTTTATTTAGAGCTTTAAAAATAGCCACTTTTGCAAACGACCTCCGTTTTTGACAAAACTAATTTTGTTGGATCCGGAATATTAAATTATTGTTACAATTCAATTTTGTAATTTTTGGAGTCGGTATGTGACCGTGCGGAATTTTAATGTTAAAAACAGTCGATATTTTGATGATTAAAAATACGCTGCATGAGCAAGCAGAGTCAGAATTGGACGAAACAAGTTTCGTTGGGTCCGTAATGTCAAACTCTAGCTGCATGTAAATTTCCATGATTTTTGGATATTTTATGTGATCATGCAAATTTTTAGAAGATGAATAAATGAGATATTGGCTAAAACAAAATATAAAATATTAATAAAATAATAATTTAACCTACCTATAAATACCCATTAACACCCTAACCCTTTCCATTCTCTGGTCAAAACTCATGCCGCCACCGAAAACAAATTCCAACAGTAAAAAAAAAACTTTGGAAAATCAAAACAAATCGAAACTAAATCGATAAATTCCAAAATACATATAGATGGATTCAGCATCGAATAAGCTTCGATTTGGTGTAGCTCTGGATGGGTTCGGTGAAGATTTCCGACGGTGGAAATATGTACAGCGTGCGTTCTTATGGGTTAGGGTTGATTGATTTGTGAATTTGAAGCTTCGATGTTTGTTTTGGTGATCGTTTTTGGATTCAGTGGGTTGTTTAGCACCTCATGTGAATTTTTGGTGGATTTCGGTGCAAATTTTTGTAGAACTTCGAGTGGAGCTGTTGTCCACGGCTTCGGCGACGCAACCACGAGGAGGAGCTCAAGTTTGAAGGTGATGGGTGGAGGTGGTGGAGATTTTGACGAGAAGAACAAGGATGGTCTCAGTTTTGGATTTAGTGGAGGAGTGGTGGAAGCTTGAAGTTGTGAAGATGGAGGAGGAAATTATAGCAGGTCACAGCATTGTGTTTTGGGAAGGAAGACACTATTCACTTCGGGTTTGGGCCGATAAGAGATGTGGTGAGACCCAGTTTAGATTCAATCCATGTTTTAAGTTCAATTTATATATACGTAACTTCAAATTGACATAACTTTGTCATACGAAATCAAAATTCAGGGAAACTGGTCTTGTTGGGATCGTGTAGACGTAGGCTTCACAATGAAACTGGTTTGGAGTGATTTGGAGCTCGTCTCAATTTATGGTGAAATAAAATGCCTGAACCAGTCTAACGATCGAAAATTGTTATTTAACGATAATCGCCCAATGTGAGTAAAACTCACTAACTCTGTTCTATTTATATTTTTAGAATATAATCTAGTGTTGATAAATGATTATATATTTCTGTGTGATGATTGTTTGGTTGAATTGTTATTTGTTGGTTGAAATTATATATAACGATAAATACACATATCGTTAAACAACATTGATTCTGTTTATTAGAATATTACATGTTGAACTGAAATTGATGAAAATTTTATTGTGTAACATTTGTGGACGTAGGGAAATAGGTCGGAGGAATCCAACTAGATTCCTCAACATTTAATTTACCGTTGTTCATATATTCTGATATATGATGTGGTATATAATCTGCTATTGATTATCTGTGTTTGGATGATGATTGATCCTTTTGATTTGGTATTTTAATACCATAAGTGATATTGGGATGTGGAAAGGGAATTTTCAGAGTGTATTTTGAAAATAAAGTATTTATATGAAATCAATGAATTTTATATAAAAGGAAATATTTATATGAAATAAATATAATTAGAAAAGGGATCATTTGTAAAATAAATAGAGTGATATAAATGGAATATTTATTTAGAAAATAAATAGAATTAGAAATGGAATATTTATTTAGAAAATAAGTAGAATTTATAAAAGGAATATTTATTTGGAAAATAAGTAGAATTATAAAAACGAATTTCAAAGTGGGTATTGAATTTAAGGATTTTATAAAATCATTGGATTTTATAAATAGAAATATTTCTAGAAAATAAATAGAATTGGAAAAGGAAATATTTATAAAATCAAAGGATTTTATAAAAGGGAATATTTATTTAGAAAATAAATAGAATTATATAAATGGAATATTTATATAAAATAAATAGAATTGTATAAATGAAATATTTGTAAACCGAATAGAAAATGAAATATTTGTAAAACAAATAGAAATAGAAATAATTGTAAACCAAATAGAAAAAGGAAATATTTATAAAATGAATAGGATAATTATAAAATGAAATATTTATATGAAATAAATAGGAATTATAAAAGGAAGTATTTGTAAAATGAAAAAAAATTATAAAAGAAAATAAGTGGAAAATAAATATTAAATGGAAATCTGTTTTAACAGATAAATGGTAAAGATTTATTTAAAGTAGAATTAAATAGAAATCTGTTTTAACAGATAAAATTGAGAAGAATAATTTATAAACGATGTTTGGAAATTAAGAAAGATATTTATCATTGGATAAATAAAATTAAAAGTATGAATTTATATAGAGAAGTAGAAATCGGTTTTAACACCGATATTTTTAATAGAATTTGAATATAGCATTTATAAAGGGAATTGTAAATGAGATTTAAGTCTTAGAAGTAAAAAGGGATTTCGTATGAATAACTCTATAAACAAATGTATAAATAGAATTTGGAAATGGAATATTATTTTTAAATACGAAATCAAACTGAATTGATATATAAGAATATTATTCACATTCGATGTGAACAATGGATTAAAATAGTTATTTTATAAATTAAAACATTATAAAGAAAAATTGGGATTTGAAATAGAAATTCAAATGGGAATTTGAATAATATAGGAATTAGTGTGAAGATAATATTAATTATTGGAAATAGAGTTAATCGAATTAGAGTTAATTGAATAGAGTTAATCGAATAGAGTTAATCAAATTTTAGTTATTGGAATAGAGTTAGTCGAATAGTAGTTATTCGAAAGGAGATTATCGAATATAGTTTATTCGAAAGAGAGTTATCGAATATAGTTTATTCGAAGAGGCATTATCGAATATAGTTTATTCGAAAGGGAGTTATCGAATAGAGATTATTCGAGAGAGAATTTTACATTGGGATTCGACTATACCGAATGCAGGAAAGTATCATTTACTTTCTGGTTTTTAAATCAAGATTTATTTATTTAAATAAATCCTTTATTTATTTATCCAAATTAAATAAATAAAAGTTATATTTAACTTATTATATATATATCGGAAGTATGGGATTATAACACTATTATTATAATTAATTGAATTCTATAAAGGAAGTGGATTCGTAAATAGAATCCGAGAGTTACGTAAGGAAGTTTGTTTGAAGATTTAAAAGGTGAACTTTATCTATTTCGAGGTTAGAAAGGTTGTTCAGTTAAGATCTGAGAGGTAGTTATACCCCAACTTGATTGACTTCAATTTTAACTAAGGAATGGTTAAAGTTCGATATTGAAGGTTGGTTAAGTAAATTTAGTTAATGAGTGTGATGGTTTGAGTTGGTATAGCGATGTTTTATTTAAACATCTTTTTAATCCAATGAAGGATTTTTGGAAATGTTTTCCAAATAAGAATCAGAAATGTTTTTAATATAGAAAATAAGAAATGAGAGTAAATATGAAAATGTTTTCCAATGATTAATAACGTATATTTTCTAAATTTAGGAAATAAGAATTTACGAATATATGGAAATGGGAATAGGGAAATGAATAATTGAATGACAAATTAAATAAAAAGGGCATCAGTGTTGATTGATGAGTTGCTCGGTAAGATTTCCATTTGTAAATACGACTGTTGTTTGCACACATGTTTTCCTTTGATAGTTAAATCACCGACTATCAAAGTTTTTGACCATTTCCATTGTCAATACGGAGAGACCAGGATCAGATTCATTATCTGAAAACCACTACGTATGGGCATTAGCGTTGCGAATCAAATATGATGAAGATAATTGAAGATGGAGTTGTGCAAGGGCTGTTCTGGCGATCCTAGGTAGAAATTGCCAAAGATGGATTTACATAATAGTTACTTCGGTTGTCCAGACCCAGGATAACGTGTATGGGGGAATGTCTGACAGAGTATATCTAATGGATTACGTAAGTTGATCGCTTCAAATGTACCCACGTTTGGTGGCAGTGGAATTCGTTTCTCTTAGCTTTATACCCGTGGTATTTTTGTGGAAATCAGTTTGTGATTTGGTGGGTATGACGATGTGGCATTCAAAGCAAAGGAGGTGTGATCTGTCAAAAGATACATTATGACCTTAAGCCTCATCAACCGGGAAATGACAAAAATCGGGCAGGCAGCATGGCTATGTGGGTCGCCCCCATTAGGGTGTATTGTCACCATCTAGAGAATATTCATATTTGTTACTTCTTTTCGCTTCTGTATCTCAAGGGAACGGTTATGTTGCTAGCAACCGTAGGTGACAATATATTCGATACACTTAAGAAAAATGAGTGGTCGGTCATGTGTGGGCCGGGTTGCAAGACGTTCTTGTTGAACCCAGTGTATTCCTCTCTAGAGATACACTATCGGCAGGTGGTTCCATACTTTGTCGTAGTCGAAATCCAATCTCCAATAAGCGCCTCCGATTTTGATTGTATACTATATATATGTGGAGCGTGAGATGCAAGAGTTCCACTAGATTGTTAGTTATTTGTGATTAGACATTATTATAATATCAGAAAAGTATTGATTTTGAAAATGTTTTGCGTTATCGTAAGGTAAAAACCATCCATGTTTATGTGTGGATCGGTCTTACGATTATCATTTCTTTTGAAAATGATTTTGAATAGTTAAACCGAATGGTTGAAGTTTACTCACACCAGTCCCATGACTGACCCAAAGTTTATTTTGTTTTTGTTTTTCCCTAAACGCTTAGGTGCCCAAATTTGTACGGGCAGTCAAGTAGTTCAGGTATTTCTAGATATTCTTGGAGGAGTTGGAGCAGGAGGCTTCAGGATTTTATAGCTATTGTTTATTTCTGCTATGATGTAAGTGTTGTACTCTAATATATAAAATATAAATTTGTGTTTCAATGTTACTTTGTATACTATATTTTATTCGATCCGCTGTAAAATTCGTGTTACTCTGATGTTGTTGTGTCCTTCTTCTATTCTAATTTTCTATCTTATCTATTCTCACCCTCCAACTTCTTTCTATTAACTATCTGGTATTTTCCAATGTCTGAATAGTCGACATGGGTATTTGTGTCGATTTTCGGAGTCGAAAATCCCCGGGTCGTTACAAATATCAATTGATTTGGAGTATGTCGTGAATGGCTCTTCAATAACACTGTTGTTTAACCCAGTTAAAAGAGAAGATGATTTCTCAAGATTAACTAAAAAGAAATCTTTATTTAGTTTGATTGTAAAGATTAGAATAAAAGAGTTTTCCCAAATTAACATAATGGGAGCGAGCTTAAGAATTGCTTAATGGGAGATAAGCATGTTTTTCGCATAAGAGATAAAATTAAGAAATCGTAAATACGATTTTGACAAGAGATGTGATGAATGAAAGATTTAAACAAAAGTTTAAAGTAAGAAAATCTTTGATAAGATTTATGGGAGAAATTCACAAAATGTAAGGAACGATTTGAGTAAAATTATATTCCCAAAATGGAATAAGACTTATGACATCTTGTATATTTTTATTTATTTGAAAGATGCAATAGTTATTTGGAATGACCGGGGTTTCAACCCATTAGGAATAACTGAATGACGTAACGAAAATGGCGTTGACTGTGATAGAAGACTGGAGACCTTCACATCGGAAAGATTGCTCGTTGATGCTTCGAGATGATCCCCCTTTATGAGGTTATGTTGTGACGGTGATCCAATCGTACTTGATGCGTTTCGGATTGCAAGGGCTTTCACACCCTGACGGGGTTGTGGAATAAAGCGCCTTCGGTTTCGTTCAAAACCAACAATGGACTTATAAATGGATGTGTGTCTGACGTTGTATTTTACAACATAACCGATTGGTTTCTATTGATGTTATATCAGTTGGTGGCGGAGAATTTATTCTCTGTGCTTAACACCTTCCTTTGAGACTTACATACTCAGAGAGTTATATTCTAATAAACACTGATTATATGTTGTGAATTGACAATGTGGCATGCTAAGAGCTGAGCCGATCAAAGTTTCTATTGAAAAGTAGAGCTTTGTGGATGATAATCAAAGCATGGCTGATATAGTGTAGCTTTGTATTGAAACGTGGCCTTAGAACCTCACTACCCATGAATGGCCAAAAATAGGATGATGGACATCAGAGATAAGGACTAATGTTTCCATCTAGCTTAAAAGCGATGTCATGGTATGAAGTCCAGGCAGGTTTACTTACGTGGATGATAGATGAGGCGCCTTGGATGACGGTCAAATACAACTGGAGGAACGTTAAGTTCAGGAAAGATCTTAATCAGCCTGTAAGTGTTGACCGACTCTGCTTATCCGAAAGGACTCAATGGTTGACTCCTAGGACATCTTGCTAGAGGTGTTCCAAATGCGGTTAAGGAAGATCCTATGCCTTGGTCATTGATGTAATCCAATTTCCAATACGATCTTACATTTTCATTTGTGCTAGAGGTGCATCCTCCTCTTACTTATTTTCTTCACTACAATAACCTTCTTCCTCCCACTCCCCTTTGTAGTTTCACGAATGGCCAGGGAAAACGAATTGAAAGAACGCATGGCCTTTAATACCTATAGCTTCAACATTTTATCACCCCCCTGAACATCACAGCATCATTCACCTAAAACTCGTACTCCTCACCGCATCACTCACCTTCCATCCGTGACCACCATGCTGGCCTCTACCGCCGCGCGCCATGCCAGGTCATCCTCTTCCCTCCTACCATCCCTCTTCCCCAAAGAAACGGATCCTAGATCCAATAGAGGAAAAAATCATACCATATTTTTTTTCCTAACCTCTTCCCTCAACCACGCCACCACTGAGCACCACCAGTCAACCTGGCTCCAGCATCGCCGCACCTTCCACGAACCCCGAGCCACCTAGCATCTTGTCATCCCTCTATCCTCCCAGACCCGTACCAAATATTAAAAAAAGGAGAAAACTGTGCAAACTTCATTCTTCTCAGTCTTGGCCTTCCCGTGCGTGGATCTGCCGCAACTTTCTATGGCCAGACCTCCTCCATCCAGCATGCCTTGAGCCTGCTTTGTTGGTTTGTGGCTGTGTGTGTGTGTGTGTGTGTGTTCATGTTACTGTGTATATGTGTTGTGTATGAGAGATCAAAAGAGTGTGCAGTGGATTGGTTGTGCATGGGAATGATAATTGTGAGGTTTGGTATTTGATCCTAGTAGCAGCTAGTTAGAGATAATTTTGTATGCGTAATGTTTTATACAGTACATATTTATTTTTCTTCATGAATATTTATATATATATATAATAAGAGTGTTGATTTGAATTGTGGTAAGAACTTGGGTTGATTGTCGTGATTTATCATGGAAGAAAATTCTGATTAGGGTTAGTGGTTTGATTCGCTTAATACGATCATGCTTGCTCGTGTCATGTCAACTTCTGTATCTATGTTCGTATCAGCCTACGTCATCTTCCTTTTATTTTCCATGCAAGGTGAGAACCATCTCATGATTAACATTTTCATTTAGCGAATTGACAGAACTTGAAATGACATATGAAATGTTACGATTGCTGAAGAAAACCTGATTTATTTTTATAAATTTATGCACAAGTGATACGCACACTCTGACATATATAACGTGAATTATCTGCAAGTGATATTTGACTGTTGTGATATATTATGATGCACGCATGTTATTTGTAGTGTTATATATATTTGTTCTCACACTGCAAGTTCCCTATAGATTTGTAAAGTCACCATCGGTTGAAATGATATATACTCGAACCACTATATAGATTTAGGAATCAAAGCCGAATTTATTGGAATGTGGTTGCAATGATAAATACTCGTAAACATAATATTCAACGAATTGAAATGATATATACTTGTATCACTTGGCATGGGTAGAAAATTATATACGGATACCGTTGGTCTATTTTGAAAGTATTTTCTGAATTTATAACAATATTCTAATTGATAAAGGTGCTTTAAATATCTAAAATTAGAACTCTATTTAAACCTATATTTTGATAATTTAATAAAGCTTTAAATTTAGATTATATGTTATACAAATTTAATTTATAAGTTAATTTATGTTTTTAAAATATTAATTTGAGGATTCAAATATAATATAATTTATTTTTAAAATTTAAATAATTTTATAAGTAAATAAATAAATCACTTAATATAGTTTAATTATTATTTAAATTTAAAAATTATACATATATATATATATATAAATATATAAAGGTTTTAATGAGAAGTTAGAAATTAATGATAATTTGATTTGTTAAATGACATAAGTGAAATAAACTTTCTCAAGTTAAGATAAACTGATTTTAAGATGTAAAGTTAAATTAATGAATAAGTTTGTGAATTTGTTATGATTTTGAAATTTAATAAATGGATTAGATAAAAAAATTATTATGTATATATTTGAATCTAAATATAGTTAAAAAAATTGGTAAGGCCAACCGGTTTTTAAAGTGATCTGTAACACTTTTCTCATTACAACAAATAACGAGTACAAAATAATACAAAAGGCGGGCAGCTTGTCTACCTGCTACAGTCATAATATCAAACTCTAGCTACGCGCTACTAATACACCACATAGGTTGATTAAACAGCCAATTACATGAAAGCTGGACATGCAAAAATTTAACATACTTGCACGTAGGTAAGTAAACAACACACATAAACTCACTTAACAACTATTACAAATCAACAGACTAAAACACAGTCCTAATTACAGCAACTCACTAGAGAGTTCACATACCAAGTGTTCCTCGACATCAATAAGTAAACCAAGAAGCACAATAGCATAACCAAGAATTTCCTTAAACTCCCAAACCCAAGCAGGAACGACCCAAACAGGATGAATAACAGACTACCTAGAATGACAAGATTCAGACACTCTAACACCTCAATCACCACTACACAAAACACCTCTAGTTCACAAGATGATACCACACATACCACTACACACACCAAAAACCAAACAGACGGAGCACTACAACCAACCAAAACCACACCGCCTACACCACAGATACACTAGGAAACAAAACACAGAAAGTACTCACCAGCACGTCAATGTTAAGTCGATTCACAACCCATAAAGGGTATGTCATTCGGTGACCACAAGCTTCATCAAGATCCAACGCAGTAAGGGTAAGCAAGTGAAGGGGTTGCGATAAGAATTGATAGCAGTCACAGATCTGGGCAGTACATAGTTGTAAGGGCACACCACGTGAAGAGGGGAAGGAGATAAAGGCGAAATCTAAAAGATCTGAGCAAAGAAAAGCCAGGCAAGAAGCACAAGTAGGAAACGAGAAAAAAATAGGTCTAGGTTGATTAGGGTTTGGGAAACGGAGGTGGCCATCCACAACGGCGAAAACTGGAACAAGGAGAGGATGGATTAGAGGAGGGAAGGAAATTAAAGCGTAGAAGAAAGTGAAGTATTTACAAGCAGAAAAAGAATAAAGAGGAGAAAGACGATATTCTAGTCACCATTGGAGGTGGGGGACTCACGCTTGCCGTTTTTGATATAATTTCTAAAGTTAAAATATTTATAATCAATTTAATTGAATACTTCATGTTTTATTGATATGACATTATTAGGATGTGATTTATAGAAAATGTGAAGTTTGAGGAATTTGATTTAAGTAACAAAACTGAACCCAACTTGAATATTGCTTTGTAATAGTTGAAATCAAGTATATATTGTTAAAAGTTTAAACATGATTTGAATTGAAATTTTGAATCTGAATTAATGATAAACTTGGAAAAACAGATACGCGGTTTGGATTGGACTATTTTAGATTATTTGAAATTTGTATTATCTTATATTAAACTAATTTAAATTATATTATCCAAACTTAACTGTTATTTTAAAATTATTTTATTTTGCCAAATATATAATAAGTTCCTAAAACCAACTAATTAATTCATAAAGCGCCATAGAACAAAACAAAACGTAGAAGTACTAAGAAATCCAAAATGGTAAAAATGCCAAACAAAGAGCTATGCTTGATACATCTTTAGTGTAACACCCCACATCTGTTAAGGTCACTCAAAAAAGGGAATGCCTTAACTTCAATGGAGCATTATGGGTACTGGGACAGAAATATTACAAGACAGACATATATAAAAAACAGCGAAAAGTAAAGTAGAAGTACTTCAAATCATTTATTAAATATAATTGTTTACAACAAAAGCCCATCAACTTCCAATACCCAATTACATAGCCAAAATATTTGTCTTGCTCAAAAAAAAAGAAGCATAAAAATAAATTGTGATATTCCCCGATAAAGCAAAGCAAGCCATAGCCAAGAGAAATCCAAGTCGTACATGAAAGAGCCTTGGAGCTTGGTAAGATCCGAGCTAAGCTGTATTCCCACCCTGCGAACCTGGGGGGGGGAGGGAACGGAAGAAAAAGAGGCGAAACAAAACGGGTTAGTCATAAAGATTGAGTAAGTCCTAGCGACTTTCAGCATAAAAACAGGTAAAGATAACATGACATGAATAAACTGAAAATAAACATAAGCATGATGACAAGATAAGCTACAGGCACGATGAATCAAGTATAACATCCCATAATTCCTATCAAGAGTAGCATCACAAGGTTCCTACCAAGTATCACATCGCAAGGTTTCTATCAAGTATAACATCGCAAGATTTCTAAGCTTCATCATAAAAATATTTCAGTGATATCTATTTGCTCTGCACCACCTGACTAGTGTCCCAATTAGTGATCTATATAAAATGATCATATGATAACGTGGTCCCAATCCCCGAAATTGTGGTTGCTTTCAGGTGTACATCTATTATTTATCACCTAGATCTAATCTAGGGTTTTCTATCGGGCGCTTCCTAGATTCAACCAGGGTTTACGCAACTTAGGTCCAACTAGGGTTTATGCTACCTATTGAACGCTTATCGGATTTAGGGTTTATGTGACCTAGGTCCAATTAGGGATTATGCTACCTGCGTGTGTCATACGACCCCCAATGATTGTAGATACCTATGCTGGTCCCACCATGGGGTGTATCAAGTCCCATGGTGGTAGCCCGACACAATTCTAAAATGCATAGTGTATACTACTTGTGCCCAGTGCCTGCTTTTTCTGCTCCGAAGTGTATGCACGCCCGCACTCCATTAGAACCTACACTGCTGCACCACTCGCCGTCGCTTTGACCGCTTACAATCAGCCCAGTAATCGTGCCCCACCCTGCCTAGTATTAGGGTACCATGATACACCTATGTGGGTTACTGCTGAAATGGGTCCCCGTTACTAGGGTTTCCTACTGGTTAATTTTGTGGGCCTATATATACAGATATTACCCACCTACCCGTGATGTACTTAACCCACCGATTCAAGCATGTTTATTAATGGTTAATTTTGTGGGCCTATATTTACTAATATTACCCACCAACCCGATATGTACTTAACTCTCTCACTTATTCAAGTATGTTTATCTAACAGTTAAGTCCGTGGACGATATATACTAATATTACCCACCAACCTGATATGTACTTAACCCTCTCCATCCATCACGTTAAGTTGGTTAAGTGTTTTCTCTTGTTTTACTTAACTCTACCACACATCATGTTATATCGGTTAAGTGTTGCTTCTTGTGTTACTTAACCCTACCGCAAGTCTTGTTATACCGGCTAAGTGTTCTCCCTTGTGTTAACTTAACCCCACTGCATGTCATGTCATATTGGTTAAGTGTACGTTGACTTAGACCACCTACTTATCACGTTGTGACGGTTAAGTGTTACCCTATGTTGTTACTTAACCTTACCACGCATCACGTTATATTGATTAAGCGCATGTTAACTTAACCCCATCCACTAGTCATATTATAATGGTTAAGTGTTACCAATGTGTGTTTACTTAACCCTACCACGCATCAGGTTATATCGATTGGGTGTTATCAACCCATTCAAGTTAAACCAACCCATCCGCTAGTCATGCTATAACAGTTAAGTGATATCAATCAATTCAAGTTAACTTAACCCACCTACTTATCATATTATGTTGGTTAAGTGCTATTAATCTACTCAACCGCACCACTTGTCTAATTAACATGTTGTATTGGTTGAGTGTCCTCAATTTGCTTAACCCTGCCCACTTGTCTAATTAACATGTTAAAATGGTTAAGTGTTCTCGAGCAATCAAGTTCAGGTTTACTTAACCCACCCATTCATGTCATATTACTTAACCTTTCCATTCTTAGCATGTCTGTTTATTGGCATTAATTAATTATTAAAGCACCAACCACTCACATTAGACCTGTTGTTGTGGTCACTGGATATGTCGGGCGGTTCCGGGCAGAATTACACCACAACTCAGTCTAACCTCGAGTTTAAGCATGATATGACTAACTTCTCACATTATATCTTATTATTTGCAGTCACTGGATATGCCGGGCGGTTCCGGGCAAAATTACACTGCAAACTCAACCCAACCTCGAGTTAGCCATGTTCAAGTTCGTGTTCATATTCATATTCATGTTCATGTTTCAACCACGTTCATATTTCTAGTTATATGTCAATTACCAAGTTCATAATTCACGTTTTTGCCCCAAAACGTATTCCCAATGTATTATCATAATTCACTATAAAGTTATGCCAAGTTATAGCCTTTTATTTACAATACATGCCAAATACCCGAAACCCAACTTAGGCGCGTTCATATTAAACCTCTACCAAGTTATAAATTATCATATACGTTTCAACTCCAAATTTTACATAATTAACATATGCCCAAGTTCTAAATTACATGTCAGTTTTACATATGCCCAATTCATACCAAATTTACATATGTTCAATTCATGCCGTTTTACATGTATGCCAATTTACACATATACCAAGTTTCATGCCGTTTTACATATGTCAAGATTCATGATTTACATGTTTACAAAGCTATGCTCAATTTACATAGATCAAGTTTTATACCCAAAATTACATGTATACCACGTCTACACCAATTTACCCATAACAAGTTCTAGCCAAATTACATATATCAAGATCCATATCAAATTACATATATCAATCCCAATTGCGCAGTAACCATTATAATGACAATACCCAAAATTACCCCGTTTCAGGTTAATGGTAAATTATCCCCAAACATCCAATTTTCATATTATGCCTTTGATTCCACCAAACACATATATTCCACTAGGCAATATTCCAATATCTCCCCGGTATACCATCGCACGTATATCGTAGTTTAGGCCTAGGTCCGAAATTGACCTAGGTTCTTCGAAAGAAAATAAATAGGGGAAGTTAGAATTTTGCATAAAAATAAGATCAGAGAGAAAAACATCATCACAGGCATGAAGATAACAACTTGATAATAATATAAACATGAATCAAGAAAAATGATTTATGACGGGCTGAATAAATCATGAAATTGACCTGAGAATAAAGATAGACAATCTCAAAACTCAAGATTCAAGAAGCAACAGAAATAGATCTGAATCCATAAACATACTTAAATCCAACTCCACTTTATTTCATGTCCATATTATAATTAAATATTTAAATCTAAAAGTAACTAGAACTTACAGATCGTGGCTAACGAATTAAGAACTGAATTTGTTGTAGAAATATTGCGGCGTTGTTGATTTATTGTCTTGAATCATTGTAGAAGCCTTAATCTTCGAATTGGACTGTGTATGAAAGCTTAGGAAATTTATTAGAGGTGGCGGTCATGATCAAGAGGGATCTCAGCAGCATTTTGGTGTAAGAATGATTTGTTATGAATTAGGTTAGGTCTTAGGGTGTATTTATAGGTGTAAGAACTATTTAGGGCCTTTAGATCAACCCTAGAATCAATCCGGACCCTCAAAACACGTCCCGGGCTTCAAAAATGGGTTCTGGGCCAAAATAGGTCGATCAGGTCGACCTGTAAGGGGGGAGGTCGACCCCCTGGTCGACCTGGGGGAGTAGTTCAACCCCCAAGTCGACCCCCTGGTTGACCTGACCCCCAGGTCGACCTGCCTGGTTCTGTGCTGCCTGAAATTTGCTGAATCTTCTACAGGCCATAACTTCTTCATCCGGACTCCGATTTTCGAAAACTTCGACTCTATTTCATGCAGAATTCCGAGACGAACGCAATAGCGCAACTTGTTTCCCATAATTCTCGTTTTAAAAATAAATTATACCTTGATTTCTTGTTTCAACATGTTATTAAAATTCGGGTTGTTACATTCTCCCCTCCTTAAAGGATTTTGTCCCCGAAATCTTCAAGTTAAGAAGAATGTGTCCTACCATCAAATCATCCATCTACTCAATCATCAATCACAGGCATTCATTTTCCTTAAGAGACTTCTAATGTTGTATGAACATATGCAAGAAGTGTGTATATATGTTCCTTGTCTAATGCAAATGACCAGGCCTGATTGATTTTCTTAATGCAAAATATGTTTAGTGCCGTGAGTCCAACATGTATGCAAATAGTCCTAGTCACATAAACACTATATGTGTGCACAAACATCCATCCATATGCAACATCCACATGATAACACATTCAAATTCATCCATAAACAAGTATAAACACTCATGCATATGCAATATGAAAGGTGACTGAGCCGATCTAGTATCTAATGTGTGTGTATATGCATCCACGAGCAACCACTAGCGACCGCTTGCAACCATCAATCATAACATGTCTCAAACACATGTTTACACACAATTGTTCCTACCTAAAGATATAGTCGAATTATAGAAGCAAGTAAAAACTTTGTGCCCATTAGGTAATGTCAAAACTGGAAATCTACGTCACATATATACTGATTAGGGAAGAACTCCCTAAGAACCAGCCCCGAAGACCGAAATCAATATCAGGCTGACACCCAAAGAATTACTCAACCCAACGGACACCCTCAAGCCCCAACATGTATTACTAACAGATGATCCCTATGGGGTTTGCAACAGAAATAGGATTGAGAATAGGACCGAGAGGATATACTTAAAAGATAGCATGCAAGTAAGCTCTACAGGAAAAGAGGGATCAAGGATCTACTCTTTAAAAAAGGAGATATGATGCGCGTATCTAGTCTTCAATCTTCTAAGTCGCATTTCCTTGAGCTTAACTCCATTGTGCTTTGGCCGTCTTTAACTTCACAATTTCGTAGCTTCTTAATTCCTATTTCCAAAATATGAGTTGGAACTCATTTCACTGTCGCCTCTCGTTCCACTTTCACTTATTCTTTTTCTAGTATACTCGGCTCAAACATAACTACGTACTCATGGTTTCATGTAAGCTCTCCAAAATTCATTAGTGAATCCTGGATCTCGTTCACTTATTATAAGGTATTCCACGCAGAAGAACTATCTCTTGAAAACAAAAAAATGCTAACCATGCTGCCAAATGTACTTACTAAGGTGATTTTCTATAACTCATACATAAGAGAAATGAAACATCCGCCTTAGTGGCGAACACTACTCGAGCGGATCCATAAATGTATCAAGAGATTCTAGGTAACTAAGCATGGCAGAATCCTAAGGGTTACACTAGACTTCGAGGGCATTACCAAGGCAAGTCAAGAGTCTAACTACCCTCTTTTCATACTCAAGAATGACACCATTACTGGATAACCACTCCATCCCTAGGATCAACCGATAGCCCAAAAAAACATAAGCATTACTTCTAAACTCAACACTTAGCATAGACATTCTCAAATCCAAACAAGTCATGAATAAATGAGCCGATTCCCCAAAAGGATTTGAGACAAAAATGGGATCCTCTACCATGCTAGTACTAAGGTGCAGAGACTGAACTATCGAAGCAGAATTAAAAGGATGCGATGTACAAAAACAAAGTTCTAACGGGATGATAGAAAAGAAAAGCTAAACCTTTAACAGAAACGTTACCACCTCTCTATGGTACGCTAGTAGTGAGGGCATACAATTTCCCTCTCGACGATCTTGTTCTTTGCCCTTGTCCTTGTCCTATAGTACTTAACTACATGTCCCTTTTTACCATACTAAATATACTCTCTCTTGTTATGGGTTTTATTTATTCCTTCACTTTGGCCTCTTCCCTTTCACCTTTTCCTCCTTCGTGGATTAAGCCATATCAACACGTTTCTCATCCTTAGGCTTGTTGACAAGTTTCTCGAAAGCTACCTCCATCGCACGACAACCCTACAAAGCTTGAAATAAGATTAGCCGCAAGTAAAACTACTGCGGCTACAGATGGAGGTTGGGCACTCCTTTGCCCTCCGACATGTGTCGTACGTACGCCTACAAAACTATGGTGAAAAGAGAGAAAGAAAAGATTCAAAGAGAGAATCAAAAGATAGTGCATATGGCTTTGGGGAATATGCCTTTTTAACCAATCAAAACTTTTCTTATAAGAATGCTTCTTTGTAAACGTTTTGAAAATAATTTCAGAAGGTTTTTAAAAGCTTTAGCCCAGTCTGGTAACCTTTTGCTCTGATACAAAATGTAACACCCCACATCCGTTAAGGTCACTCACAAAGGGAATGCCTTAACTTCAATGGAGCATTATGGGTACTGGGACAGAAATATTACAAGACAGACATATATAAAACAGCGGAAAGTAAAGTATAAGTACTTCAAATTATTTATTAAATATAATTGTTTACAATAAAAGCCCATCAACTTCCAATACCCAATTACATAGCTAAAATATATGTCTTGCTCAAAAACAAAGAAGCATAAAAATAAATTGTGATATTCCCCAATAAAGCAAAGCAAGTCATAGCCAAGAGAAATCCAAGCCGTACATGAAAGAGCCTTGGAGCTTGGTAAGATCCGAACTAAGCTGTATTCCCACCATGCGAACCTGGGGGGGGGGGGGAATGGAAGAAAAAGAGGCGAAACAAAACGGGTCAGTCATAAAGACTGAGTAAGTCCTAGTGACTTTCAGCATAAAAACAGGTAAAGATAACATGGCATGAATAAACTGAAAATAAACAAAAGCATGATGACAAGATAAGCTACAGACACGATGAATCAAGTATAACATCCCATAATTCCTATCAAGAGTAGCATCACAAGGTTCCTACCAAGTATCACATCGCAAGGTTTCTATCAAGTATAACATCGCAAGATTTCTAAGCTTCATCATAAAAATATTTCAGTGATATCTATTTGCTCTGCACCACCTGACTAGTGTCCCAATTAGTGATCTATATAAAATGATCATAGGATAACGTGATCCCAATCCCCGAAATTGTGGTTGCTTTCAGGTGTACATCTATTATTTATCACCTAGATCTAATCTAGGGTTTCCTATTGGGCGCTTCCTAGATTCAACCAGGGTTTACGCGACCTAGGTCCAACTAGGGTTTATGCTACCTATTGAACGCTTCTCAGATTTAGGGTTTATGTGACCTAGGTCCAACTAGGGATTATGCTACATGCGTGTGTCATACGGCCCCCAATGATTGTAGATACCTATGCTGGTCCCACCATGGGGTGTATCAAGTCCCATGGTGGTGGCCCGACACAATTCTAGAATGCATAGTGTATACTACTGGTGCTCAGTGCCTGCTTTTTCTGCTCCGAAGTGCATGCACACCCGCACTCCGTTAGAACCTACACTGCTGCACCACTTGTCGTTGCTTTGACCGCTTACAATCAGCCCAGTAATCGTGCCCCACCCTGCCTAGTTCAGGGTACCATGAAACACCTATGTGGGTTACTGCGGAAATAGGTCCCCGTTACTAGGGTTTCCTACTGGTTAAGTTTGTGGGCCTATATATACAGATATTACCCACCTACCCATGATGTACTTAACCCACCGATTCAAGCATGTTTATTAATGGTTAAGTTTGTGGGCCTATATTTACTAATATTACCCACCAACCCGATATGTACTTAACCCTCTCACTGATTCAAGTATGTTTATCTAACGGTTAAGTTCGTGGGCCTATATATACTAATATTACCCACCAACCTGATATGTACTTAACCCTCTCCATCCATCACGTTAAGTTGGTTAAGTGATTTCTCTTGTTTTACTTAGCCCTACCACACATCATGTTATATCGGTTAAGTGTTGCTCCTTGTGTTACTTAACCCTACCGCAAGTCTTGTTATACCGGCTAAGTGTTCTCCCTTGTGTTAACTTAACCCCACCGCATTTCATGTCATATTGGTTAAGTGTACGTTGACTTAGCCCACCTACTTATCATGTTGTGACAGTTAAGTGTTACCCTCTGTTGTTACTTAACCTTACCACGCATCACGTTATATTGGTTAAGCGCATGTTAACTTAACCCCATCCCCTAGTCATATTATAATGGTTAAGTGTTACCAATGTGTGTTTACTTAACCCTACCACGCATCAGGTTATATCGATTGGGTGTTATCAACCCATTCAAGTTAAACGAACCCATCCGCTAGTCATGTTATAACGGTTAAGTGATATCAATCAATTCAAGTTAACTTAACCCACCTACTTATCATATTATGTTGGTTAAGTGCTATTAATCTACTCAACCGCACCCACTTGTCTAATTAACATGTTGTATTAGTTGAGTGTCCTCAATTTGCTTAACCTTGCCCACTTGTCTAATTAACATGTTAAAATGGTTAAGTGTTCTCGAGCAATCAAGTTCAGGTTTACTTAACCCACCCATTCATGTCATATTACTTAACCTTTCCATTCTTAGCATGTCTGTTTATTGGCATTAATTAATTATTAACGCACCAACCACTCACATTAGACCTGTTGTTGCGGTCACTGGATATGTCGGGCGGTTCCAGGTAGAATTACACCACAACTCAGTCTAACCTCGGGTTTAAGTATGATATGACTAACTTCTCACATTGGATCTTGTTATTTGCAGTCACTGGATATGCCGGGCGGTTCCGGGCAGAATTACACTGCAAACTCAACACAACCTCGAGTTAGCCACATTCACGTTCGTGTTCATATTCATGTTCATGTTTCAACCACGTTCATATTTCCAGTTTTATGCCAATTACCAAGTTCATAATTCACGTTTTTGCCCCAAAATGTATTCCCAAAGTATTATCATAATTCACTATAAAGTTATGCCAAGTTATAGCCTTTTATTTACAATACATGCCAACTACCCGAAACCCAACTTAGGCGCGTTCATATTAAACCTCTACCAAGTCATAAATTATCATATACGTTTCAAATCCAAATTTTACATAATTAACATATGCCCAAGTTCTAGATTACATGTTAGTTTTACATATGCCCAATTCATACCAAATTTACATATGTTCAATTCATGTTGTTTTACATGTATGCCAATTTTATGCCAATTTACACATATACCAAGTTTCATGTCGTTTTACATATGTCAAGATTCATGATTTACATGTTTACAAAGCTATGCTCAATTTACATAGATCAAGTTTTATACCCAAAATTACATGTATACCACGTTTACGCCAATTTACCCATAACAAGTTCTAGCCAAATTACATATATCAAGATCCATATCAAATTACATATATCAATCCCAATTGCGCAATAACCATTATAATGACAATACCCAAAATTACCCCATTTCATGTTAATCGTAAATTATCCCCAAACATCCAATTTTCATATTATGCCTTCGATTCCACCAAACACATATATTCCACTAGGCAATATTCCAATATTTCCCCCGTATACCATCGCACATATATCGTAGTTTAGGCCTAGGTCCGAAATTGACCTAGGTTCATCAAAAGAAAATAAATAGGGGAAGGTTGAATTTTGCATAAAAATAAGATCAGAGAGAAAAACATTATCACAGGCATGAAGATTACAACTTGATAATAATATCAACATGAATCAAGAAAGTTGATTTACGATGGGCTGAATAGATCATGAAATTGACATGAGAATAAAGATAGACAAGTCTCAAAACTCAAGATTCAAGAAGCAACAGAAATAGATCTGAATCAATAAACATACTTAAATCCAATTCCACTTTATTCCATGTCCATATTATAATTAATATTTAAATCTAAAAGTAACTAGAACTTACAGATCGTGGCTAACGAATTAAGAACTGATTTTGTTGTAGAAATGTTGCGGCGTTGTTGATTTATTGTCTTGAATCATTGTAGAAGCCTTAGTCTTCGAATTGGATTGTGTATGAAAGCTTAGGAAATTTATTAGAGGTGGCGGCCATGATCAAGAGGGATCTTAGCAGCATTTTGGTGTAAGAATGATTTTTTATGAATTAGGTTAGGTCTTTGGGTGTAGGAACTATTTAGGGCATTTAGATCAACCCTAGAATCAATCCGGACCATCAAAACACGTCCCGGGCTTCAAAAATGGGTTCTGGGCCAAAACAGGCCGACCAGGTCAACCTGTAAGGGGGGAGGTCGACCCCCTGGTCGACCTAACCCCCAGGCCGACCTGCCTGGTTCTGTGCTGCCTGAAATTTGCCGAATCTTCTACAGGCCATAACTCTTCATCCGGACTCCGATTTTCGAAAACTCGGACTCTATTTCATGCGGAATTCCAAAACGAACGCAATGGCGCAATCCATTTCCCATAATTCTCATTTAAAAAAAATTAGTTACACCTTGATTTCTTGTTTCAACATGTTATTAAAATTCGGGTTGTTACATTTAGTCAACCTCCTCAATCTTGCTTTCAGCATCAACATCGTCCAAAATCAGCATTTCAGTATCAGCATCAACAATCGTCTCATCCTCATCATTGTTCAATCCCAACTTCAGCATCCTATGAATTATGTTTCCAAAAGTGTTGGGATCATCAAGACTGAACCATGAAGTCAGTAAAGAAGTCTCAAACAAAAGCAACACGAGATCCTTCACATACTTGTCGTACTTATCCGCCTCTGCCCTCTTCCTCAACTCTTCCACAATGGAGTTTTAAAGGTTGATTTTCATCTCTTCTTGGTCGACATGTACCCAGCCATTCTTGAATCTCTCAACGCGTACGCCTTTGTCATCCTCTCCGTGTTATTTTATAGCTAGTTTAATGTAACTATTTTATATAAACTTAATTATTATATTGTCTATAACTATTTTAATTCTACCATTTCATTTTAAATTTAACTATTATACATTTTACAAGCATTTTCAAATTATTTTATATAAATATATTATTTTTAAAAGTAACAAATTTTATATTATATTAATTAATTTTAAGTAAAAGTTGTTTCTAGTCGGAGCAATTGAATCTGAAATGTTAATCTACATATTTTTGAAATATTAACATTAGAGATATTGAAATTTGAAAGCGAAATGTAATTTTGTAAATAAACCATTTTGTAAATATGAAATTTGAAAATTTTGAACTTAATCAAAAAAATGAATTGATTTGAAATATGATTTATGACGTTGAAATATTTGAATATAAACCAACATTGTAATTATTTGATTTATGATAAAAGGGTTTGGTTTAGTCTACAGCCATTAATGGCGATAGGGCGATTACACTTTTCTTCTTATTATTTGCCTTCTCCTCTCCTCATGCCTTCCCTTCCTCTTCCTTCTAATCGATCAACCATCTCTCTTCTCCTCTTCCTTCTCTGGCCTACTTTCATCTGCATGGATGAAACCCTAAACCAATTTTCCAGATCTCAACTGCATCAGATCTGGATCCCCTTTTGTATCTCCAAAAATCTCCACTTCCTTCCTGATCTGCCTCTAATTCATACTTCCTAGTGCCATGCCTTCTCTTGTAACCCTACTATGCTTTGTGTGGTGTCCTTTCTAGGACTCTTCATTTGCTTCGATGGCGCCTTTGCGGCTTGTCTTCGCGACTTCCTGCCTCCCATTCTTGTAATTCGCAACGCAAGGTAACCTAGCGACTCTGCTCAAAATTCATTGCTTGGTAAACTTATGTCCTGCATTTGTCTGTTGGGATTGGGTTTTAGTGTTTGTTGGTGATAATCTGTGTTGGTTTCGTTTGTGGTGTTTTGGGAACTTTTGGAAGTGGTTCGACTTGCTGAGTTGTAGGCGACCATCTCCTTCGTGTAGCTCCTTGAGTCCTCTTCCGGTCTTGCTTCATGTGTTATCTTCACGACACTGCTTTCCTCCTTTCCTGGTTAGCCGAGGGCCAAATCTCGTTATCTATTAGGTAGTTTTGGGAAAGTAGTGCCTCGTCTCGAGCTTGGTGAGCCAAAGTTGAGATTTCTCATCTGTATGGATTTTTTGTTGCAGGTATATGTTGGTGCTATATGTGGTGTTTGATTGAATTGTGAGATTTGGTTGTCGTCTTGAAGGTGTATGAGTTGGTTGTCGTGAGTTCGGGTTAGGTGGTAGGTTGTGTTAAGTGGTGAGTCTGTATTTCCCTGGGGGTTTTGGAGATTGTGACGAGCTACAAGTCAAGCTGTTGTCCAAGTTGGTGGAGGTTCCCCTGTAGTTGCACAACCACGGAAACTTACAGATGGAATTTGTGCTTGTACACATATTTCTTTTTGTATGTTTGCACTTGGTAGTGATGTATATGTTTGGTGACATTGTTATGTATCTTAGTAGATGATGCTCTTGTATTAGTTACTAGGATATGTACTATGCTTTCTTATTACTTATTAGCCTCTGCATGGGTACGTAATATCAGTCTATTCACTTTGATTAGTTCTTGTACTGTAAGCTAGGATAGTAGGTGTGGCTGTTCCACTTTAAAAACGTCTATGGTGGTCGATCCACCATAAAAACCGGATATGTAGTAGGTTGGTAATTTGTCAACCTCATGTAATATTTGTTATTATTATTTTTTATAATAATAAATGTTTGCAGTCACTTTTAAAATTGGTTGGCTCTGCTAGAAAAAAAATGATTTCAAATATAAGTGACCACAATATGAAATAAGAATTTAGTTGTTTAAGAGACCAGAGTCGGTATTAACATACTCTCTCTATCAATACCGATACCACTTGAACAACTGTGCACGTGGTGGAGAATCCAGAATGAAGTATGTTAGTTTGGCTAACGCTACTAGAATGAAGAGAACGATGATAGATAGCCTTGACCTTCGAATCAAAATTAAAATGACTAAAACAAGAGTTATACTATGATTAAAAAAGGTAGCACTTATTATCAGACATACTTCTTTGATTCCTATCTATTGCTTTGTGATTTGATTTATGCATTTTGATTTTGGGAATGTTGTTCGAGGTGAGCAATAGTTGCGGGTACGCGTTATCACTCGTTTGAATTTGCAATTGGTAGAATCCTACTATGGGTATTGCCTCGTGTACCTTGTCATATTATTCTGATCGAACCAACATACGATTTTGATTTGTACCGTACGTATGAAGTGCCCTCTGATGCCACTAGTTTACGATGGTTTTACGGTACTATACAGACTATGACACTATAAACGGTGTAAGGGTAAAATTGTAATCTCGCTTATGCTATTTTATATATTATATTTAATCATAGACACTATTATAATAGCGTATTATATTATATGATATCTAGTTTAACGGATCCTTAAAGAATGGAATCCCAAACATTCTTTATGTTAATTGTGCATTTCATTTGAGTATTTCACTTGAGTTGATTTACTAATGAGAATGTTAATCCTGACTCGTGCATTTTGTTTTTGACTTTATGCTTGAGTCAGACTGAGGAGTTCAGCTTAAACGTTTCATCTTTTAGCAATTGGAAATTTATTGGAGATTCAGCTAGCTATTTATCTGCTACTGCTATCTTAGTTATTCTATTATTCTCTTTCTATCATCTACTTATATACTAGGCAATTATGTATATGAGATCTTCTCATGTATTAATTTATTACTCTGATATTACATATTTTAATTTTTGAGATTTTATGTTTAGTAGATTCATAAATCACTAAGTTATTTATTCCATTACGAGTTATTCTGATATTTTGTATATGTAATCTCTATGTTCTGTGATTTGATTTTATTAAACCCCATAGATAAAACAATCTGTTGTTTCAAGCAGTTTTAATTGGTTTTATTACCGACTTGAATGGTACGAAAAGACGGGTCATTACACACCACGTCATAGTATTTAAATGTATGAAGCCAACCTTTTTCTTCTTCAAAGCAAGCTTGCCAAGGATAGTAAATAATTACCAAGAACCCACATTCAGTGACAGATATTCCTTTAGGATATATGCTCGTGTATATATACATGATCTTCTTAGGGTTTATTATTGTATTTGTGAAAAACTCCATGTTGCTTTCCATATTAAGGGAAAATATACAATTTTTATCAGCATTGCAGCACAGGCTTCGCGTGTAATGATGGCGTATGTTTCGTGCATGAAATTTTTTTCAGCAAACTATAACACATTCAAGAGAATAATTTGCAAAAATATTTAAACATATTTTTATGTTGAAATTATGTGTAGGTAATTCAAACTTTTATTTCTAAGTTACAACATCTAATTTTTAACAAACCTACCGTTAGGGAGGTTTGTCTACTGTGGGAGCTATTCAAATTTGTCTGAAGCCAAAAACATACGACCATCATTTTCTCGTGATTTTTTCTTCCTCTGTTTGTCCTGTCGAAACATTCGTCCCTATATTTTTCTCCTCTGATGTTTATCCGCTCAAGTCATCCTCTCAGATCTAAATCCACTTTTCTTTGCAGGTAACTCTGTCTAGTTCCCAAATAATCTCCGGTTTCCAAATAATCTCCTTTAATTGAATTGCTCGTAATAGTATCAAGTTCTCTAAAATCTATATCCAAACTTTGTTCTACTTTAGATCTAGGGTTTCATCGCTTCCTTTAAGCTTTGGATTGAGTGATTTTTTCTTCTTTGATCAATTATAACGATTGTATCTATCACGAGGAACCAAAAATTTAGTTATTCACCGCCTCTGTCGGAAAAGATGAGGAAATCGTAGGATGATCAGTCTCCGAAAATTCGGATTGCTACTAGAAAATTGTATCGTAATTTTCTTGATTGGATGAGAGAAGGAAGCGATTTACGTGTTCTTCTTATCATTTCTGTACGTATTTTTATAACGATGGATGAATTGAATTAAATATAGCATGCCTGCTGAAATTGGACATTTGTTTTATGAACATTTTACAGAGAAATTCCTAGTACCCAGATTTTAAGCATAAAGACACCGACGAAGCTTTATGGGTTGAGGGAAGGTTCTCCACCTTGGGTGAGATCTTAGCTGGCAATTATTGATTCTAGAATGGCATCAATGCAAGCTAATGAAAGTTCTTCTAGTTCTTCAATGCATACTGATGATCTATCATCCTTCTATTGAAGTAGTTTATATCCTAATTTTTTGGTAGCCAAATTTGATAGGTTAGCTAGCCTGATGTTACTATGTTGAATTTGTATTTATTTTTGTTCACAACCATGCTATGATAAATTTAGCATGTGGTTTTGTTCTCAATATATCCACTTGATTTTTGTACTTAATATAATCTTTCATGTTTTTGATTCATTTGAACCGAATGGAATTTTTAACGTGAAGGTTGCTCCTAACTATTAATCTCTTTTGTCCTGAACTTCACACTTTCTAGATCATGGGTATGAGTGAATTTCTCATGTTCCCTAGTAGTCTTTCATACATAACATCTTTCGAGTTATTCCAGAATTTTCTGGTCTTCATTTGGCTTTAACTTGAGGTGGTATATCCATATGATAACTGAACTTCACTGTATCTATATACTAAATTGGGAGTTCTTTTGATGGGATAATGTTAGACTTGACTTCACAATTTCTTCAACTTCAAAGAAAGTTGCTTTTTAAATTATTTGGTATTTTTTATGTTCAAATACCACTGTTGTTCCATTAAAGAGTATAAGATGCAACACAGAGGTGTAGTTTTTTGATTTCATATACTATCTAATGCTTTATGTCATAACAGATTTGGGTATGAACCTATTGAATATGATAGACTTGCATTTGCTAGGCTGTATTCTTGAATGCAGTTCATTATATATGGTCATTGTTTTAGTATCTATTTGTTGACTAAAAGGGGAGGTATCACCGATTGTAGAGCAAGGAAAGTAGTTTCGGTTGAGACTAGTGATATGGGTTTGGGAATAATAAACCTAATACCATCCAATGGATATTCCATTAGTAAAAAATAACAAAAATATTTTTGCCCTTCCATATTATATACTTAACGGTCGGTTTTCCCACCGTTGTACGGTAATACTAGTTAGTTTGAATTTTATTCATACAAAAACAACGAATTTATAAACGATGTTTGTTTGTTTAAATGATATTGTTTGTTAGATTATAATTTTAAGCATGGAGAGATATTCTGAATTCATACAGAAATTTGCCTGTTAGATTCTATTTTTAAGCACGAAGTGATATTTTAAAATAGTAAAGAAACTTAAATGTCCTTTTTTTAGGGACACTTTAATTTATTAATATGTACTGAGTGGTTCACGTTGACATTTAGAAAGTGTGAAACCAAAAGCTTTATTACTATTAATAATGATAATATAACTTATCCTCATTATATTATAATTTATCGTTAGGATAAGCAAATCTTTAATGACAATTGTAATAATCACATAGAACTTCCAATAATACCCATACTTTTAAATTTATTTAATTTACAATTTTGATACTATAAGATATTTCTTTTCGGATATACTTTCTTTTCAATTTTGTTTTAGAAATGTATATATTTGATAGCCTATTTGATTAACGCTTTTGTCTTCTTATTACAACACGAACTTTTGAATATTTATATTTTAAGCTTTTGTTTTACAAAAATAAATATAATGTTTTACATATACTTTATGTTTTTGTTTTACAAAGATAAATACAGTGCTCTACAAATTCAATTCCTATATTCATAAAAAGTATTATTCTCACTAACAATATTTTTCAAAGATAAATATCAACACTATTTTTCAAAGATAAATATATTATGTTTTAGTTTTACAAAGATAAATATACTATTTTTTTTATATTTTATATTTTGGCTCCACGAAGATAAATATAATGTTTTACAAATTCAACTTCTATATTCATAAATAATATTTTTCTCATTAAACATTATTGATTGTTTATCGATTTTCTAGTTTTTCATTTTGAAGACAATTTCCATGTTTTAATGTAACCCATGGGATTTGCGACCCTGAAAATCGATATAAAAACACCATATCGACTAATCAAGCATCGGAAATACCGGATAGTTAATAGAAAGAAGTTAGAGGGTAAGAATGAATAAGATAGAAAATTAGAATAGAAGAAGAAGAAGAAGACAACTACAACATCAGAGTAAACATGAATCTCACAGCGGAACGAATAAATATATTTCATAACATAACTTTGAAATTGAAGTATATGTATATAATACCATTACTGAGGTACAACACTTACAACACAGCGGAAATAAACAATAGCTATATAATCCTGAAGCCTCCTGCTCCAGCTCTCCATGTATATCTGTAAAATCCCGACTACTTGATTGCCCGTACAAAATTGGGCACCCAAGAGTTTAGGGAAAACAAAACAAAATAAACTCTGGGTCAGTCATGTGACTGGTGTGAGTAAAATCCAACCATTTGTTTAACTTTTCCAAATCCTTTTTAAAAGCAATGATAATCGTAAGACCGATCCACACATAAATACGGATGGTTCGTACCTTACGATAACCCAAAATATTTCTTAAGCTCAATATTTTCTGATATTATAACAATGTCTAAATCAAATAAATAGCAATCTAGTATAATGCTTTCATCTCACGCTCTACATATATAATATACAATCAAAAATCACGGGCTCTTATTGGATAATGAATTCCCAACTATGACAAGGTATGGAATCACCTTCCGATCAGTGTACTCTAGAAGCGATACACTGGAGTTCAACAAGAATATCTTGTAACTCGGCCACACATGACCGGCCATTCATTTCGCTTGAATGTTCTGAATATATTATCACCTTAAAGTTGGTATACCAACATAACCGTTCCCGGGAGATACAGAATTGAAAGAAGCAACAAATATGAATATTCTCTAGATGGTAACAATATACCCTAATTGGACGCGACCCACTTAGCCATGTTGTCTGCCCGATTTTTGTCATTTCCTAGTTGATGAGGCTTGACGTCATAACGTATCTTTTAAAAGATCACTCCTTCATTTACTTTGAATGCCACATCGTCATACCCGTCAAATCACAAATTGATTTTCCCAAATATACCACAAGTATAAGCTAAGAGAAACGAATTCCTCCGCCACCAATGTAAATACGTTTGAAATGATCAACTTACGCGATCTACCGGATATACTCTGTCAAACATTCGTCCATTCAAGTTTTTCTGGGACTGGACAACCCGAAGGCACTATTCTGTAAATCCATCTTAGGCAATTTCTACCTAGGATTTACTGAACAGCCCTTGCATGACTCTGTTTTCAATTATCTTCATCGTATTTGATTCGCAACGTTGATTGCATACGGAGTGGTTTTCAGATAATATATCTGATCTCGGTCTCTCCTATTTACAACGGAAATGGTCAAAATCTTTGATAGTCGGTGATTTAACTATCAAAGGAAAACATGTGTACAAACAACGGTCGTATTCCCAAATGGAAATCTTACCGATCAATCATCGTTTCATTTCCCAATTTTCCATTCATCATTTCCATATATTCATAAATTCCTTATCTTCTCAAATTAGAAAATATACGTTATAAACTTTGGAAAACGTTTCCATTTCTGATGATTCACGCATCAATATCTTCCCACCTCTATCAGTCTCTAACTGTAAACTAGTAAGATAACAACTTCCCAAGCATAAACCCCGAAGCCCGAAACCAACATCAGATCGATACCCAGAAAGCTAGTCAACTCAACTAATTTCCAGTCAGTTTCTAATTTCAGTAATTCCATTTAAATTTCTAATTCAAACCCCAATTCCTTTATAATATTTTATTTGCAAAATATTTACTTTATTCTAATTTTTCACATAGAATGTGAAAAATATTTCTTTGTATAATCAAAACGTTTGATTTCGTATTTAAAAACAATATCTCAAACCCAAATTCTATTTATATCTTTATTTGCAGGGTTATTCATATAAATCTTATTTCATTTCCAACATTTAAATCTCATTTATAATTCCCTTTATATAATTCTATTTATTCTATATAAATCCTTTTATATAATTCTATTCATTTTATATAAATCCTTTTATATAATTCTAATCATTTTATATAAATCCTTTTAAATAATTCTATTCATTTTATACAAATCCTTTTTTTCATATACAAATATTTCATTTTCAATATTCATGTTGAAAATTTCCTTTTTACATTTCAGTATTTCATATGGTATTTAAAATACCAAATAACATGACCAATGTCATCATAATCAATCACATATTATATATCACAATATATGAAAACAAACAGTATTATAAATATTGAGGAATCCAGTTGGATCCCTCCAACCCGTTTCCCTGCATCACAGATGTTAAACAATATAAATAACATCGATTTTATTTCAATATGAAATATTCTGATAAACAGAATCGATATTTGATTAACGTTTTTTATATATATCGTTATTTATAATTTCAAACAATAAATCAGCAATTCAACCAAATAATCAACCCATGGCAATCAATCATCATTTATCAATACTAGATTGTATTTATAAAAATATAAACTGTGGGAGATTTACTCACATTGGTGGTTTTTCGTTAAATAACGATTAACGGTCATTGATACAGATCAGACATATTATTCTGCCATAAATGGAGACGAGCTCCAAATAGTTCCGAACTGGCTTCATTGTGTAGTATTCTTCCATACGGTTCCAATGCTTCAGACGGCGTTCGATTTTGAATTCGTACGAGTGAAATATGGTAATCACATATTTATATAAACATTTAAATAGTTTAATTTAAAAACTAAGTTAATTTATTTTCACTTGGGCCTCACCGTAGAAAAAGAACTCTCGGCCCACATTCGTTAATACCCACTACCGCCCATCCTCCTTCCACTATCCGATCTTTAGAAACCAGCTGTTCAGACATTACCAAGGAAAATTCGCTCATTATCTTTCATGAAATTCACCATTTGCCATCATTGACTTAAATAATTAATAAATAAATACCCTTTTTCCTCGGCATTTCTTCCTGATCCAAAAACAATACTCCGATGCTCCTTATACCATTCACCATTGCCGAAAACTTCAACTTAGATCCCTCCTTCCCCACTTCACTAAATCGAATAACAAGACTACACTCATTCATGTTCTCGTGTGCTCCATCCAACTGTATCACGCGCACATGACACATTGGCTCCTTCCCACTTGCATCATCGTTTCCATATATTTCGAACACTGCCGTGTCCAGTTTTTGTCGAGCTCTCATCCCTCATCGCTCCTTCATGAAACTCACAACTGAAACCATCATCTGCCATCTCTTCGCACACATTTTCACCTTTCTAATGGCCACTGCCGATATTTACATCACCCTTTCTCCAATATTATTCCCCCAAAATACTGAATTCATATTCCAGACTTCGCACTGATTCTCCTAAGGCCCAAACTGAAGAACTCGACTCCTACTGTAAATCCCATATGGGAAAATTCCTTCACCATTTCTTCATCGACTCCCAAAACTCCTTCCAGGAATTTGTCGACATCAGCCATTTCCAAGACTTCAAACTCCACTGCACCCTCCATTACCCAATAAATCTTCAAACGGAAATCAACATCAAAATCTACTCTTCAATCTCCATCACACTATACCAATTTCATATCACTCGCACCCTCCTTCCTGTTTACGTCGACAGCCACCTCGCATCATCCAGGAAATCGCGCAACCCTAAATCCACCCAACATCCACCAATAACTCACCCTACATGCCAATTTCATCCATGAAAGCAAATCCAGCATCGAAAAGATGAATCGCTACTTCACTTCCTCACCTCGTTGAACCCTAGACTCGCTGTTAATAGGTCAGCGGAAGGTTGCATCGAGCCAACCGAAACACATTCTAAAAGGGAGCTAACCTCTTTCCAAATCAAAATACATGTATATCATGATTTATGGAATTTCCTTTGATTTTCTATGTCTTTCTAAAGATGAATCATTTACTGGAGATGAAATAAAATTGTGGCGGCTCACGTTTTGACCGCGAAGAATTCTGGTTAGAGCTAGATATATTATAGGGTATTTATAGAAAAAGAATACTATTTTTATATTCAATTTTATATTTATTTTTAAGCAGTCGTTGTTTGTTTTTATCATTTAAAAATTCATATGACCACATAATATATTCAAATTCAACAAAAATGGACACACAACTACAGTTCGACATTACGGACCCAACGAAACTTGTTTCATCGAATTTCGAATCCGTTTGCTCACACAGCGTATTTTTAAAGTCAAATTATTGACTGTTTTTCACATTAAAATCCCGTACGGCCACACACTGACTCCAAAAAACATGAAAATTGAAATCTAACAATAATTTAATATTCCGTATCCAACAAAATTAGTTTCGTTGAAAACGGAGTTCATTTGCAAAACTGGCTATTTTTAAAGCTCTAAATAAACCAATTAAAATATAAATATATTTAAAAATATTTAAATTTAATATAATAAATTAATATTATCATATATATTCACAACATAATATTATCCGACTTCAAAATATACATATCTGGATTTACAACTCCATATTTCAAATCCAGTGTTAAATCGATACCCAATTTATATTAAAAATCCTTTTATAATATAAATAAATCATTATAAATTATAAAGGAATTCCATAGCGACTTTTCGAAAATTTAATTTGGACATAATTAAAAATCTACACAACGAAATCTCGATTTTTCTCTTCCATTAGAAAAATATACTTCACCAGCTCCGAACGTTTCTTGTTTCACATAATTCCGACTTAAAACGGATTCCGTATATTCGTTTAAAGTTCGAATCGCCAAATTACGAACTGCCGCACCATTTCGAGCTCGATTATAATTATAATATAATTATACGTTCAACTGTCGTTTATATAATATATTCGTTATTATAATTCAACTCTAAATTGAAATTTATATTATAAATGATCCAATTCACACAATATTGTGAATTCCACTATTTCCGACTATTTCGAAAACTAAATATATTATTCTATTATTTATATTAATTAAATATTCAATATTATTTAATTTCTGGTCATTTTAAATTACCAAACCATTATTTAAATAAATTATTTATTATCCGTTAAAAATACGGGTCGTTACATTTAACATACCATACTGGAAACTTGTGTGAAGGACAAAAAAAGCAAAAAAGCTTACCCAAAAGGACAAGAGCCAAAAAATATGCTCAAAAGGCCAACTTTTAGTGTAAAGTGGAAAAACAAGAGGACCCCCTAAATTCCACCATTTCCACTAGAAAACGTCTTTTTGGGCAAATTTTTTAGCTCTTGTCCTTTTGAGCAAACTTTTTGCTCTTTTTGTCCTTGTGTCAAAAATCCCCTTTAATATATTGTACAGTTACTTCATTTTTAAAATTAGGAAATCAATATTATTTTGAAAATGTTTATAATCTTAAAACTTTACAAACCTCAATTTGAGTACATCTTTATTAGAAGTATTGAACTCGAGCTATTTCAAAGTTATTATAAACCGAGATTGTAAAAAACCGCTATGTGGATGTTAAGCACTAAGTATAGATTATAGATTAATCGCTAAAACATGGATTAACCAAAACCAGATATTTTTAGATGTTGATGCTTATAAGAGGAGCCATACCTAAATTAATGCATATATGATGCATATAAACTTGTTTATATGGTTAGATGCTAGAGTAGACCTCATCTAGGCCGATAAGGCATATATCTAGACGGTAAGCTAATCTAGCGCCTAAGCGGAGCTTAAGATGATTTTACAATAGAGCGTTAAACTAGTTATCTCAAATATAATTATTTTGCATAAATGAGTAATCTTTACCTCAAATGATTATTATATTTAAATGCCACGTTGTGTTTGAACGAGAACTTCTATAAATATAGTCAATTACGAATATTATAAAACTAACAAATTTTAATACGCAAAATAAGAATGAAAAACTAATAATATACAAATAAAAAATACAAATAAAATGGAATGAAAAAAAAATTGGGTATGGAGAAAGAATGAAATAACAATCATCAATACAACTTTTTTGAATAAAGTATTTGAGAAATACTACTAAATGATATGTAAAGAAAAGCTAATAATTTTAACAATTTTATAAGATAGCCTCGTGCAATAATTTCATTTATTAGGATAATACATCTACTAAAAGAATTTTAAGAAAACATTCGAAATATTTTTGTATAGTCATAAGTACCTTTTATAAATATCCTTTTATATGCATATGCATAGCACTTAGACAAAACATTCATAATAAAATAACAAAACAAACATGTCATGACAATAAATTAACGTAAACCATAAATTCGAATCCATATCATTAAAATTAAGCATAACAACAAAGAATTTCGAATCCATATCATTAAATTAAGCATAACAACAAAGATTTAATGAAGCGAATAAAAATACACAAATGAATATTAGTTTACATATCTATTTTTCTATACCAGCTACATATGTATGAATATACAATTTTAATAACGTAATGCAAATTAAGTTAGCAAAAAGCAAACAAAGTTTTACGTGACTTGCATTACAAATAATCCAAACCATAAACAAACAAACAAAAAATCATCAAAATTATACTACCTGTAAACCATAAGATGCATTAAGTAGTCAAAATTGCACTAAATACATGATTATGAACACTTGGTAATTTATACAACCTAGCTGCGTACAACATGTCAGTTTAATTACATAATGCAAGAAATTTTGTAAAATAAATGCAACACATAGCTTGCGTCATAAATAGTAGGATAGAGGATACAAAGCCATCAAAATTGCCTAAAGTGATATGGAAAAACTTATTAAAAGAACCCGAAAATTTAAGTTGCAATCTCAATAACAAAAACTAACGATTTGTTCAATATTATGAATAAAAAATAAACACGTTTTGAGATATGAAAAGCAAGGTGAAAATTTAAGGAAAAGGTAATTAACGAATGAGTGAATATAGTTTTCTTTTTCTTCTTTGATCTTCTAGTGAGAATCCAAATTTTAAGACACGAAAAGCGTACAAGAAACATTATTTTGCTCGCATGGCATGGTGTAAGCCTCAAAACGTTGAGACGTAAGATAAATAGAATGTAACAATATAGGGATCCATATGAAAACATAATATCTATTTGCATACGCTCGAATGACCCCTTCTTATGATAAGAATGTACATAATCTTATTCCAGTCTGGTCCGGTATGGAACGGTATGGAATGAACTTATAATCTGATGATCGAGTCGATTGCACGATTATAAATTCATAACCCTAGCCCATTTTGAGCAAAAACATTGAACCATAATTTTTTACAAAAAAAAATATTAGGTACTTACATACAAATTTAGATAGTATATAATATATTACATGGCAAGTCGATTCGACCCATGAAGCGGGAATTGAACCCACAACCTCTTGCACTGCGTCCAAGCCATAAATTATTATTGTTTTGTTATTATTTATCGTTGGCAAATACATAAAAGTTAACAATTATTCAAAATGTGCAAATATATAACAATGTAAACGCTCAACTTTAAAGAGTTCGATCATAAATAATTCATTGTTGCATAAAACTACAAAGGTAAATTTAAGTGCTTGATAATGGTTGTATTATCAATCTTTTGAGGACTTTGAGCTCACTTTTCAGCACCGCCAATGGTATCTATTTTTTTTTTTTTTTTTTTTTTTTTTTTTTCGTATTTGCCTCTAATTTTTCCTACATCTGAAAATGATCTTTGACTGATTCTAGTGAAACGGATCTTCGATTACAAGCACTAGAAAATAATGAATGTTCTTATTTTATTTATTTTTCATTCACCAATTCAAATCGATCCATAAAATTTATTCATCGATTCAATTATGTCCTATTTTCTTTAAACAGCAATGTGAAATCCATTAGGCGACTTCCGATCGTTTTTTGAAAACAATCTTAATTTTATCATACTAAATTTGAAAAGTTAAAAAAAAAATACCACTAACTTCCATTTTATTTCAATTTGGCTTTTTTGTTTTTCCTTAAATGATTGAAGTTGTTAATGTTAATATTTACAACTACGGGTAGATAAATTCTTAAGTCCCATGATTTAACAATTTGAGATGTGAGAGACATACATATTTACACTTCGTATCCCTCAGGTTACTATGATGCGTTAGCGTTGAAAATAAAAAGCCTTTTGTCTCCATTTTCCTTTAGGCAAGGTTTCTGAAACAATGGTGAGAATAAATAAATGACTCAACTCTAAACTCAAAGTCATAATTTTGGATTACTCAATTCACAACACATTAATTTGGACAACCTTGCTTTATAGACATTTCTTTGTCAATCTAGTTAATCCTCTTCCTGAGCACGAAAGGAAGCTTCCATATATAGTCTCTATATTTGGTAAAAAAAAAAAAAAAAGGAAAGTTTCTCCGTAGTTTCTATATTTGATAAATTACTAAATAGATTATAAACTTAAACAATATAAAGTTTAGACAGTTAAAGCATGACATACAAGAATGAAAGCATTAATTGGATCTTCTTACAATCACAGTGATCTTACTGTATCTTTAAGTGCTTGAATGAAGAAATCCACTTCTTCTTTAGTGTTGTAGAAACGAAGGCTAGCTCGAACACTTGAACTTATACCCAGGAACTGGTGGAGAGGCTGAGCACAATGATGGCCACAGCCAACAGCCACGTTAAACTGAACAAAATTAGAAGAAGAAAAAAAGCACAGAATTAAATTTTGTGTGAGTAAATATTACCTAAGCACCACAAAGTGGAAAATAAAGAGAAGAACAAACTTAACAAAAAAAATTGGTGAAAAACATGAAAAGTTTAAAATTTAACGAGAAGGCCAAATAATAGTGTAAATGAAAAAAGTTAGTGGACCCCCTGAAATTCACCTTTAGTGTAAATGTGTCATTCTCCCTAATTTTGAAACTTTCCATACTTTTCGCCAATTTTTTCCAAAGTTAGTCCTTTGAAAGAAAACCCTCAATACCAAATATCTAAGCATTAACTTTAAAATGAAAAGTTCAATATTTAATAATGTTACTCTCATGAGAAACTTCCCTCTGTATATGGGCAATGTTCCGCTACACCTCTTATACTGCACGTGAATCTCCCTCTGAAGTCCAATCTCTCATTCCAATTTTAATACATTTTTCTCTCTTTTTCCACTTAAATAATAGTGTAGTGAAAAGAGAGAGAAAGAATGAATATTAAAATCGGAGTGTATGGTTAAAATTCAAGGGGAGATTCACATGCAATATAAGAGATGCAGCGGAACATTTCCATATATACATATATATGTATATATATACATACACACACACACACACACATATATAAAACGGTTATAAGGGCACAAAATCTAAACCACAAGATTTGTTTGTCTTTGTGTGTGAGGTTGAATTCATGAGGAGGTCTATTGGCTCAGATTATGTGTATTTAATTTTGTGTTTGTTTAGACATATATATATATATATATATATATATAGTGATAGGATCAAGAGCACTCCAAATAGTGCAGCACCCCTGATTTCCACCACACAATCCCGTTTCTCCCTCTTTCCACTGATTCTCTCTTCTTCCACTAACTTTTTAAATTATAAATGTGTGGCTAATATAGAGGTGCAAAAGGGGTGCTATATAACCCTCCTCATATATATATATATATATATATATATATATATATATATATATATGGGATCGGCTATTTGAACATAAAATTAAATACAAAGAGAGAGACACAAGGCCTCCACCGTTGGATTTATTTGTCTTTATGTGGAGAGTGTAATTCATGGGAGGATACAATGGTTGAGATTTATTATATGCAATTTTGTGTCTAAATATGAGAAGGGATCGGAGGCACCCCCATTTGTGAGCACCCCTGTTGCACCCCCAGCGTTCGTGAGCTACGGCAATTCAAATCAAACGAGAATTTGTAGATGTTCAATCAACACATATATAATGATCTATCCAAAATTTGAGCTCGTTCCGACATTCGTAACATTTTCAAAATCATAGCTCAATTATTCACCGTTCGGACATTTATTCAAACAATTAAATCTAAACATCAAATATATTATTATACAAATGTCGGAACGAACTCAAATTTTGGATAGATCATTATATATGTGTGGATTGAACATCTACAAATTTTTGTTCGATTTGGATCGCCGTAGCTCACAAACGGTAAGTACATTTGTGTATGCTTTAGTATGATATGCAACACACTTTTTGTGCACTGTTTTAAAATTGGATGCTAAGGGCCATAAAAAGATGTGTTCAACAAATCAGACCACGATATCTAAACACAATGCAGACAGAGTGAGTTCAAGCATTTTCTCCAATGGCATGGCTACAATTGTTCCAATGTATGCCCATCGCTACAATTGTTCCAAATGCATACCCATAGGTTCCAGCATTCTCTTAAATATCACTCTAACAACTGTTTCAAAGAGTGCGCACAATCGTATCTAGAAACAACAGATAATGTCTGTCAAGCAGTTTCTCCGGGATTATGGTTAGCATCCAGTGCATAAGCAAGTCCAAAGCATTTCTCAAAGAACACAGTGAAAGATGTTTCAGGGGTACTTGCCCTTACTAGTACTACATGTAGTAAATGAAGCACACTACAAACAATTATGTAGCAATAAGACGAGTCAAACAATTAAGATTTGTGGAAGTGTTACTGCCCACTCCAAATCCAATTTTGGGTAGTATCATTACTGCTCGTGGACTCGGGTTCAGATACCGTGGAATCAAGTTCGAAACATTTTTCTTCCACCATACATGTATATAAGTTCAGATATTGGCTGGGAATCAGAAACAAATTGCCAAAAAACAAAACAAGTTACAAATAGTTTATACAAATTTAAGAACACAAGTTAGGTGTATATATATGAGGAGGGTTACATGACACCCCCGTTTGAACATACCCATTATGCATCCGAACCACGACCACTCATTTATATTTAAATAATATGTAAATGAGATAATAAGTGGGTGGAGAAAGAAAAAGAGTTGTATAATGAAAATCAGAGGACATTTGGAATGTTGTACCGTTTGGAGTTCAACGGAACGCTCCTATATATTATATATAGAAAGAGAGAAAGACACACACACACACACACACACACACACACATATATATATATATATATATATATATATATATATATATATGTATATATGAGAAGGGTTCCCGCTACACCTCTTATATTGCACGTGAACTCTTCTCCCTCATTAATCTCCATCACCCATTTCCCCACTCATTCTCTCTCTTCCCACTAAGAAATAATATTGAAATGGGAAGAGAGAGAATGAGTGGAAAAATTGATGGTGGAGATTAAGGGGAAGAGTTCACGTGCAATATAAGAGGTGTAGTGGAACCCTCCTATATGTATACATACATACATACATACATATATATATATATATATATATATATATATGTGTGTGTGTGTGTGTGTATGTGTGTATATATATATATATATATGTGTGTGTGTGTATATATATATATATGTATGTATGTAAGCATGCATCCATGCATGCAAATGTGTGTGTATTATAAAGAACTTGGTTTCAAACGACTTCGGTTTCGATCAGCTAAAATTTTTGTAGTTTCTGTCTTTTTTGGAAACTTTGAAAATTCTGCTTTTGCTTTCGGTGTGGTAAAATATTTAGGTATCTATTAATGAATATGATAAAATAAAATACTAAACCCTACTTGATTTAAAACCTTAGAGAAAGAAGCCAACAGCTAAAATACTAAAGCCTAACAGATTTTAAAAAGCAGGCTCACAATAAGTGTGTCCTTGCATCGTAGTTATGTAGCAAATAAAGTAATGGCTGTAAACTTGTAACCAAAGAATACCTTTTCGTTTAGATGAGTTGCAATATCTTCTGAAGATGCATTATCAACGTTGAAAGAGCAAATAGCAGTAAGACGATCGATATTTGAAGCACGAGGGCCATAAACGTGTACATCTGGAATAGAAAGAAGCCCATGGTAGAGATAGTTTGCAAGTTCTTCCTGTGAAAGTTAAGAAAATGAAGTAACAATATGAAGCTTATGTATTTGCAGATCAAGAAGAAAAAACCGCAAAATAAATTCATTTCACATAGCAATTAAGCGCTGCTCGTATCAATTTAAGTGTTGATAAGTAAGTTAAAAAAAAGAAGTTCAAAAATACTGACTCGATAAACTTATAGTAAAATAATTTACATCAAAGACTACAAAGGCCATTCACTGGGGTTACCCATTCTCATTGGTTATGATACTAAAGGTGTAACAATCCAGAATCTTAGGTAGTGTTTGGTTTATTTTGTGTTTTGAGTTTTCAACTTCAATTTCGAAAGATGCGAAGATTTAAAGGATATCGGAGGGGACATATCAAAGTTGGAGGAGGTGATAAAGGGGACGGATGAACGATAGATCGATGAAATTTGTCATCGCTCTTCCGTTATTTCTTAAAAAACGAAAAATAATAAAAAGTTATTTTTTGTTTTGTGTGTTAACTTTGTTTTGTAAAACGATCGTTTTCATGATACTTGCGTTGAAGATACGTTTATGTACGAAAACGCAAAATTGAAAAGTAGAGAGAGTATTGTTAATGTCACTCCAAAAACGGTTAAGAAGGGGTCATTTTTTTAATAAAAGAAATTTATTAAAAGGGGGATCATTTAACATAGCCCCCCTTATCAATTTGTAAAATATAGATCAAAATACCCTTTTACTATTTTACCCTAGTTACATTTTATTGTTCGTTAAACCCTAATCATCTTCTTCTTCTCAAAGTAATTAATTAATCACTGTTTTCATGGAGGAACCAATTTCTAACGAAATTACTAATTTTGAAAAAGAAGACAAAATGATTTTTACTCAAAAAAGCGAACGACATGTTGAAATTTTTAAAGGAATCACAGAAAAGGTAACAATTTACTTAAAAAAACAAAATTCCATTTTTGGTCATAAACGTTATACTCGTTGACAGCACGCCAAAGTTAAACAATTAAAACGGCATGTACTTGTCGAATTTGGTGAATGCATCAGATTATGACAATAACACAAATTCGGCGATATACCACCGAATAAAATCGTGTTTTCCGATGTACTATCACCGAATATGTAGGATTATAATTTTTCTTCAGTTATTTTTTTTTTTAGGCATGTTATTTTCAAACTTTGTACTAAATTTCGGTATGTCCTTGTCGATTTTTACCTGTTTTGTGTATTTAAATGAATGATAAAATCGGATTTTTTTATTTTTCCATTGTGTTTGGCCCCCATAACAATTTAATTTTTAATGGAGTGAAAATAAAATATGACCCCTCTCCCCCCTTACCCGTTTTTGGAGTGTCATTAACAATACTCAAAGTAGAAGCCAAAAAGCATCCTTAGATATTTAAATAATTGGATTTTCGGAATTTAATAACTTAGAATTCCAATCTAGAGATTATTTAAACATTTGAATTGGTAAATTAGATATTAACTTAACGAATTTAATAATCTCCTTTAACTCCTTTTAATTAATTGATATCAATTAAAATCAATTTTATAAATTTATTTAAAATAACAAATAATCTAGATTTCAATCAATATCTGAATCAAAAAATGAAATAAATTGTTAATAATACGACTTGATCTTTATGACATGTTATTAATTCAATTTATTAGATTTTTCATAATTTTTAATTTAGAAAATACAAGAAAATATTCCTAAGGACAAATGCCGCTCAAACTTTATCCACAAGGACATGCGGCTCAAATTTTATCCAGAAGAACAGCCGCATCTTCTTCTTCATTTTGAGCCGCATTTCTCATTCCGTTCTTTCTTCAGTTTCTCCAACTCTCCTTCCGTTCTCTCCTTCATCTTCATTATTCAAAAAAAAATTCGATGCTTAAATTCCTAATCTAAATCGACTAATTCAAAAATATTTTTTTTGAAAAATCTGGAATCGGTCTAATCGATTTCCAGTTCAAATTGGAAAAAATCCAATTTTTAACCCTAAAACATGATAAAGAAATCGAAAATGAAGACAATCGACATGAGAAAGACAATCAAAATCATCGAACTAAATATTTTTCTTCGCTTTAGTTTTGTGTTATTTTCATAATTTCAGTTTTTAGGTATTAGTTGCATGTCTTGTTAGGTATCAGTTTTAGAGTTTCAATGTTCTCAACATAACACAGTTAATTCTGAAAAAATATAAAACTGCTACCTAAAAATTGCTGCAATGTGTTATAGCAAAACTAATGCAAAAAAATTTTACATCACAGTTTGATTGATTAAAATGGAATAAGTTCGACTGAGTTAAAAAGTTGATGCAAATAGTACAACTATAAAATTAACACAGCAACAAAATTACATGGAAAAAACATACACAGTTAATACTGAAAAACTGTATCTAAAAAAATATAAAACTGATACCTAAAAGTTGTAACACAGTTAATACTATAAAACTGATACCTAAAAGTTGTAACACAGTTAATACCATAAAACTGATACCAAAAAAAAATATAAAACTGATACCTAAAAACTGTTGCGCTGTTTTAAAGAAAAACTAACGCAAAAAATGTTTACGCCACAGTTTGATTGATTAAAATGAAATAAATTCGACTGAGTTACAAAGTTAAAGCAACAATACAACTAAAAATTAACACAGCAACAAAATCACATGAAAAGGAAACATAACACAGTTAATACTGTAAAACTGAAACCTAAAAAAATATAAAACTGTTGCACTGTTTTAAAGAAAAACTAACGCAAAAAATGTTTACACCACAGTTTGATTAATTAAAATGAAATAAATTCGACTGAGTTACAAAGTTGAAACAACAATACAACTAAAAAATTAACACAGTAACAAAATCACATGGAAAAAAAAAACATAACACAGTTAAAACAGGAAAAATGATACCTAAAAAAATAGCAAATTGATACCTAAAAACTGATTTAATGTTAACCAAAAAAAAACATTTGCAACCTAAAAATATTGTTTCAATCCTTTCGTCTTCTTCAATTGTGCTTTCCATTTGTTGCTGAAGATTTTTATTCCATTCAATTAGGGTTTCCAATCGATTTCGTTGTTCGATTGATTTTTTGGGTGCCGATTTTTGAGTTTGATTGTAGAAGATGATTTGAATTTCGATTGTGATGTCATATGATTTTGTGAATTCGTGATTTATTATTTCGTGATTTCGTGTTTTCGTGGTAAAAATTCGAACGAGATTGATAAACGATGCATTATTTTAGGCGGTTGTCTTTTTGGATAAAATATTAGGCGGCTGTCTTTATGGTTAAATTTTATTAGGCGGTTGTCTTTGTCGCTAATTTCCCCTACAAACTATTCAAAGTATCGTTTTGTCACCTGTTTTCAGCACATGATAATATCTTTGTGATCTCACGATATTAGATAACTTACATATACTATACTACATTCGATTCAAAATATTAAATGTTTTACTTGTTTGCACAAGAATTAAGGAATCAATTAATGGTGCTCGAATTCATACTCAAATAAGTCTTTCTCTTCAATTAGCTTCTTTTCGTATGCATCTATTGGTTGAAACATGAATAAATACATAAAAAGTCACATCATTTGTTATGAATAACGGATAAAGAGGGCATTAAAACCTTAAACATCTTATATTTTAAAACAAACCAAATTTCTTATAACATCTTATATTTAGAAACGGAGGGAGTAATTGTTTTGGAGTCACCTCCTTGTTCTGAACGCAACGGCATATTTGTTTAGTCGTTTGGGGGTTCACAAGTGAATAGAATCATGTGCGATATTAACCCGCATTTCAATAAGGCAGCTACACGATGGACTCGGATAAAGCAACACAACCATCCAGACGGACAACTTCGAAAGATGGTCGGATCGCTCGAGAATCGAGTATGGACAAGGGCGTGAAGCTACAAACAGCTTGATTTACTCGGAGAGCACTCCGGAACTTGCTAAATGTGGAAAAACTTTGAAAAAGCCAGAGATCGGCATGGATTCGAAGCGCAGAAACTCAAACTTCAAATCCCAACGAAACAACAATCAGAACTTGAAGACGACAAAAAAACTTAAAGAACCGAATTTGGAAACACAGGGCCAGGAAAAGGTACCTCCACTAGGGTCACATCACGTTTGGCGCAAACTCTAAGAGCCGGTCCTGATCTCTCCATAGGGATCGGTGTCGATCCCTCCAAGCATGAGGGATCGCTCCCCTTTATGTGACTGCTTCTACATGCTACTCTGGATTTTTTTTCTATAAATTCGAGAGATCCGAGATCTTCTACGGCTATAAAAACCCCATTATATGCACTGAGAAAAGGGATTTCTCCTGAAAATTATGCGCAAGCTTTGTTATTTTTAAGACTCAAATCAATCTTTTTCTCCCTTCATTCATACGAACAAACAACCATACTTGTAATTTACAAACTACGGTATAACTATTGATTACTCCAAACGAGTGTAGACCAGAATTAGTCGTACCACTATAAAAATCTCGTGTTTATTTACTTTTTCCACACTCTGACTGCGATCTGTGATTATGGATCTTCTGTGATCTATCTGGGTGTTAGTGACCAAACACATCGCTAACATGTTACAAAACATTAGAAAATTCAAATTAAATATAACCACACCTACAGAAATTGTACACAGAAGCACCCATTGTATTTCAAAACTTTTCTTCTCCATGCATTTATTTGTAAATCCTTGTTTAAAGGAAAAAAAACATGGCCAACAATTTGTACAAATTAGCACACCATTTCGTTCTCTCATCTCTAAATGTACCCCTCCTCCTTACCATTGTCTAAAGCTTCTCCTTATACCAGCGAATATAACCAAGCCTTCCCGTTCTTACCAAAAAAAGATAAATAAACAAACTTCGAAAATTTCAAAACAAATGGAATACTCGATAGAAATTTGTCGAACTTGGATCTTTGCGCTCGTGTGATGATGCTCTTCACAATGAACCCTCCACACGTTACGTTCGATGACCGTTTGGGTCGGCTCAATTTTCGTGTCTATCGCTTAGGGTTTGAGTTATTGATGGGTATGTGGCAAAGCTAGGCGACAGCGTGAGCAAGGTTGCATTTCTCATGTGCATGCATGCGGACCAAACTCAAAGTCATGATGTTTAACTACAGAGCTCGGATAAAGAGGAGGTGGATGGTGAAGACGGATTTCGGAATCATTAAGGAATGAGGAGAGATCGAGAAAAGTGAGGATCGTCATTCATGGGTATATGAGTGCATCTTTGCGCACTGATTCAGGCGTGCTTTACATATGGAAGAAGGTTTAAGTTAATTTAGTGTGATTAGTTACTTAATCATAAAGTTAATTAATTTAAATAATCCTAGTTCTTATAAATTATCTCTTTCATACGAGGTTCAAATCAAGTGCGATCAGTCGCGTTGAATTCACAATGAAAATATCTTCGCTATAGAATTGGGTTGATCGAGATTCAAGCTAGTTGATATCTACGTTAAAATTGAACGCTTTCAAATACGAATGTTTCGGCGATAATTGAAATCCCAATGAGTTAATTCACACCCAGAATTATTTTGTAATTTTTTATGCTAATGAATCATTGTTGCATGCTTGTTTAAAATAATTTATTGTTGTTAAACTGTCTGTTTGGATTTAATTTTTCATTAATAAACGTTTACAAACGAATGATTTAAAAAACAATTTTGTTAGAGGACAAAATTAAAAGAAAATCGAAGTATACATAGCGAATTAGGTCGTGACAAAACACTCCAAAATATTTACATCTATAGTGACAGACATCGAATTTTCATTTATCTGCTTATGTTCAGATGTCGTTCATACTTATCTGCTTTTTTTTATTCATATGCATATATTGTTTTTATTTATTCATATTTTCATACGTTGTTTTACTTATTCTATCACATTCATATTACCCGTATTAAATTACCCTTTTTTATATACTGCTTATATTGTTGTAGTTTGACTTAATTGTGTCATATGGTTTGACTTGAGCTTGGGTTTTCAAAGAAATAAATACTTAAATTTATTTTACTCAAATTAATGATACTTTAAATTTCATTAACAGTTTTGATTAATGGAATTTAATTTTAAATAATCATTTTAGTTAATGATTTGAATCGAATAAATAAAAAGTGATTTATGTAGTTTTGTTTTGATAGCGTAATTCAAGGGGTAGAGATTGTCCACAGTCTACTTATGGTTTCGCCGAGATAACGACGTAACCATTGCATAGTTGCGATGTATCGAATTTTCATGGTGTAAATCAAGGAATTTTGATGTCTACAATTACTCAAGATCTCGTTGGGACAGCGATGTGACCATTGCGTATTGCAATTCATAATTTGGATATGAATTTAATTAGTCGTTTGGGTTAATGATTTTGTAATCAAAACATTGTTTTAATTAACGATTTTCAATTTAATTAATCATTTTGATTACTAATGTTAAAATCATGGTTTGAGATTCCGGTCGACATCTCGGAATCCCGGCCATTTCGGTCCGATTCCGGTGGTGGTAGGACCAAAATCTGGCAATGTTTCCGTTCCGGTGGTTGCCGAGTAAAAGATGGCAGAAAAAAGGAAAAAGGGAATCTTGTTCATAATTGTAAAACAAAGGGTCGATCAATAGCAATAGCACCAATCCGAATCAATCTAAATTAGAGTATTATTTAGGAGCCGGAGAAACCAAATTTGATGAGAAGAAATCGCGTGCTATAAAGAAGAAAGATACGGTCTGCTGATAGGGAAATAGGTTTGGTTGAAGTACTTTGATTCTAGGATTTAATAATGAGAATATTTGGGCTGCTTTGGAACATTCCCTAGTGTTGATACAGATGCTTGAATAATTGTTCAATTGGGGTTTTTAGCTACAGGACACACATTATAATAAAATATAAAGTATTTGCTTTCTATTTAGACTCGTTGAAATCTATATTTTATTCATTAGGCTTAGTTACATTTTAACAATTATTGTATTACAGCTACAATTATAAAAAATATAAATGGTGATTAACATACCAATAAGTAAAAAAAAAAACTCCAAAAAATAAAGAAATCCGGAAACTGAATTATAACGAAATTTCCGGAATTACCAAAATGGAACCGAAACAATGTACATTTTCAATCTCCGGGATGGAACCGGAAAACGGAATTTCGAACCTAGGTTAAAATTTAATTTATTATCTTAACTAATAATAGTTGAAATTAATCAAATCCTTTTAATCAAAGATGTCTAGATTTACTAACACTTTTTAAGTAATCACTTTTAATTAGTGCAATTTGAATAATAATTACTTTATTTTATTTTCATGGATTAAACCACATAAATTAACTTATTAAAAACAAATAAAAATTATAAAACTTAATTAAAGATTTTGAATTCAATGACTTAATAAAGATCCTAACCTTGTTTTATTTATAATAAATATTTAAATGAATTTGTTATTCCCTCAGATAATAAATATCATTTTTAAATTTATAAATGAAAAGCTCTTATAAAAGGAATTGTTTCAAATAAAACCAAATGTAAAGTAATAAGCAATATTTAAACGACATTTGTTTTCGAATCCCTGTTCAGATACACTTATACATTATAATTTGCGCTTTTAAAAGAATAGTTCGAATAAGTATTTTTAATTGGTTTACAAATTATATGTAAAGCGAAACTCAAGCACAAGCCATAATCAAATGCATTATAATCATAATTCATTTATTTGGATAAGCGTATGCAATTTGTATTCGCATATACAATCCTATGTTCACTTTGGACGAATATTTTCTTAACTACTGATTCAATTTCATTCCTTGTGCTTCGTCATTCTAAGACAATTGGTCGCTCATTTTAAGTTTTGAAATTCAACACTGGAAAACTAAAAGTTAAAAGCGAATGGGAGTCAGGCCATGTGGATTGCACCCATTAGGGTATATTCACATTATTTAGGTGATTGTTGTTAGCATGCATGCATGCATTGATGTGAGTATATTCAAATCTCAAGATGATTGATTCTAACTTGGAAGTTACCGAGAGCGGCATATGGACTTTCAAGTGTAGATTATCTAGAGGTACACTTGCGTGGAAGAGGCACCCTCCTAGTCATGCTGGATAAATTCGTTATCCTTGGTTCAATTTGAAACTTGAAATAAATCTTTCTTTTTTTTGTGTTTTCGTCAATCCAATATGGTTTATCAATCATCTGAGCATTGTTTTTCTTCATCGAAAATGACTAAACCTAAAAAGTGAATGAAAACCAAGTTTTATGTGGGATTTTTCTCATTATGGTATATTCACATCTACTCTAAATTAGATTCGTTTGTATGCTTCGAAGATGTGAATACTATGATTCCAGCCTTTCCAGGTAACGATTGTGGGGTCGGTTTGGAATTTCCGATGGTTTCACAGGATAGAATGATCATCTCAAATATATTTCTAGAGGTATACTTTTCGGTTAGGGGGTGCGTCTTTTTAGTCATTTACAATAAAATCGTCTTTCTTGTTTGATTCAAATTCTTGAATCAGTTTTCTTAATTGCACATATAAGTGGCTTGTGTTCTTCTCGATGCCCAATTATTTTATCTATTCCTTTAAATCTGAATTTTTTATGTTATATCCTTCATGTTATATCATTGTTTTGTTTTATGCATATGGTCATGCATGGATGTTACTTTCGTGAGATAAAAACTCATTCCATGCTAGCGGTGTGGTCTCATAAAACTAATGTATGTTCCACTTTAATTGAATTTTCTCATGCTGATTTTTCAGACTGGCATGTTATGTCATTGTAACGCTTAAATCAGACCGAGCAATTTTTCAAGTTGTTGATGGATGGACATAGAGCTCATGGAGTATATTGGATGTTCACATGCCATATTATTTTACTTTCCATTGTATTATTTGTACCTATTAGCAATTGTAAGATCAAAATTTTATAACTATTCAGCTGACAAGATCGGTTTTAACTCTGATATACTTTTATTTTCGAGCGATAGTTCATCTGTCTATTATTATTATTATATGTTATCATTCCTGTTATGAGATTCTGCCTTATTCGTTCTCTTTTTTTCTTTTACCCTAACAACTTGTTTTTCTGACAATTGGATGTTCGGCATTTGAATACCATATGCGTATTTGGTACCAACTTTCAATGGTCGAAGAAGCGGATCGTTACAAAAAGCAAGGATGAATGTAATCTTGATGATACACTGGCTACAACCGGTTCACTACTCACTAGTACTACCAAATACTAATCAGTTCAATAGTTCAGCTTGGCTAGTTAGAAAAGCCAACCGACGACATTTGCATTTTTTAATCATTCGCACAGCCTTTTCACTTATAATCTGAATGTTCAAACTCTCTTCCATCGATGAATCCCGCTAAAAATCCAAAAGGAAATTCTTTTATTGGTTTTTCATGAACTCACGATTCATTTATTTGTACCCAACGTGTACCATTATCATACGGCGAATTTAAACACTTTCTGCTCAATGTTATAATAACCATCCTAATTGATACAGTAGACATGAAAATGCCTCACGTATTCGTAAACTTTCGTTCGTACATATTAAACATTGATACGGCTGCTATTATGATTTACTGTTGAATTAAATATGCTTATTTTTCTATGTTTATTTTCCAGTCGAGGTCATCATAATATCCTGGCTTCGTCCCTGACTACAGGTAACACAAATTTTTATGGCAACAGATTCAGAAATTTTACGTCTATAACCTCCATCCAATATTCAGGTTTGGAATTGAGCTATGAAGATTTTTGTTTGAAATATTGTTGAACAACCTTGGAATCAAATTTAATTTCAATATGTGTTCTCGCCAGTAGAATCAAAACCCAAAAGAACAATCAAAAGCAAAAATCCTCTAACAATGAAAAGCTTTTAGAAGAGCTAACATCTTCCACCACTTTAAAGTATGGTAACTAAAAAAATTTAAGTGGACCTAACCCATCAAATCATGACTATTTTGGTTATTCTGATATTCAAATTCGATATATATTAAATTGTTGAAAACGGGTTTTTTATTTCCTTTTTTAGTTTCTTAGATCACAAAAGATGATAATTTGTCGATATTCATGATTTGATTTTCTTGTTAATAGACGCTCTATAGAAATAAATCGTTATTCTTCTCTGATTCATATATATATTCTATGTATATACTATATAATTAGAATAATTAATTAAATTACACAAAATACATTAAAAAGTAGGTTAAAAACAAGATTTTTTGAAAATAAGTCTTTAAATTTCTAATTTAATTTATAAAATTTAGTAATCATATTTTGATATGTATAAAATCATCCTATTTATTTAATTTATATTTATTTTTTATAAAAAAGATCTTTCTAAGTTTTTTAAGTGTGTCTCTGTGTATTCTTTTATCATTTCATCCAACAAGAATAGTTCCTCTAATTCTAGGAATTTTTCTAAAACATTTTTTGTCTTGAATATCATTCAAAAAAAATTCGAATTGCCTAGTATTCCACCAATGAATAATCCAAGGTTCCAGACTTATTTGAAATGAGAGAGATATCCACCAGGGCAAAAATATTAAAAATTTTGATTCTTAAGATTTTTTTGATAAATCATTGATTCATCTGGTTTCTATATATAAAGAAAATAGAAATATATAATAAATTATACAATTATAAATTTTTTATTATTATTTTTTTACTTTACCAGATCGGAATTTTTTTATGATCCATAATCAAAAAAGTTTTTGTGATTGTTCCAGAAGAAATGAAACAAAAGATAACGTAGAACTAGGACAGTTATTGTATGAGGTCTACCCAATGCTAGATGCAGAGGCGGATAATAGATCGATATGAACATCATGAGCTGCCCCGTAATAAAACCCGTTGTTGCTAATATCTCCTTCTCAGTTCCTTCTTCCATAACCCGAGAGGTTTAATATTAATAACCCAATCTTTTCTTAGAAAATATGTTCAATTTCCCATACTAATAATAGCTAAAAATATTAGTCGTATGTATAATTTTCGACGAATTATTCTAGAATCTGATTAAAAAAAATGCGGGTGGTTTCCGTTATGAAAGAAACAAATGTATATTTGATAGTATATATATATATATATATATATATATATATATATATTAGTTAAGAAATCTCCCGGACCTATTGTTAAGAAGAGTGAATTATTATTTTCATTAATAGCATTTAACCAACCAGGTAACCATATGCTTCGACCTGCATTGAATGTTGGTCCAGTTGTTGAAGATAAGAGTCTGAAGGAATCAATGTTGGACTTATTGGATCTTTAGTTATTCATGTGAGGATTGGTCATTGGGGATCTATATAGAGTCCGCTTTATGAAATGTCTGAGAGATCCTCAATATCTTGTTCATTCGCAACAAAATATTTTCTTTGTGCGTCGGTAAAAAAAACATTTTTTTGAGAGAGAGACTATATCACCAATCGAGTCACAGGTATCTGATATATTCATACCTAACGATTTTCTACAAAGTGGTGATGAAACGTATAACTTGTACAAATATTTTCATTTTCCAATTCAATCCGGTCGTTCGTAGAGCTATTTACTCGATCGTAGACATTTCTGCAACATTTCCAAGAGAGGAACGAATAGTCAATTTTGAAAGAACTTAAAAAAGTCTGAATGATCAACCCTGCAATCAGTTGTTAGAATTAATAGGTGTTCAAATCGTTCGTTTGAATAAATTGAAACCTTTATTATTGGGTATCCACCATAAGCCTTTCCTCGTTTGAACATCGCCATTAATGTTACGGCTATGCAGGGGCTTTCCCTTCCCCACCTCCATGGGGATGGTCTACAAGGTTCATAACTACTCCTCTTACTACAGGACGCCTTAGGATTTCATAAGAATATTCTACTCGTCATGTTGGAATGTAACAGATGTGCGGATGCTATATTGATATCACATCCACATAAACACGGGTTTTAGTGAAAGTGAGACAAATTATTAGTAACTAGTAATTTTTTATTTTATTGTTAAATAAAAATGAAGAGATTCTTGAACGAAGAAAAAGATCCAATTACTTCGAAAGAATTGAACGAGGAGCCGTATAAGGGGAAAATCTCATGTACAAAAGCAATCGCCATTCGTTGGTTATTAGGGGCATCCCGAAAACGCCCGGGTCAAAATATGGCTTTCAAATTAAGTTCCGAATTAGTAGATGCTGCCAAAGGGAGTGGCGATGTCATACGCAAAAAGGAAGAGACTCATAAAATGGCAGAGGCAAATAGAGCTTTTGCACGTCCATATTTCTAGAAAAAGTATTTCTTGTTTTTCATGAAGGTTTCCACTTCCTAGGTAAATGTCTTGGTAGAAGATACAATTTCTTGAAATTGATGTTTATTCTTTTTTAAGTAGGTACGCAACTTAATGAGAAATTTCTTTATCTGTCCAATTTCTAACGAATAAAGATATACATTTGCTCCAATATAAATTGTAGCTATATGTTCTTCCACAGTAAGGGGGTCTGATTGGGATTGTTTAAGCAACTCGTGTAATCGTTGACCTCTTACCAATTGATTTTGAGTAGCTTAAGAATGAAGAAATAGAATAAATAAGGAAGAAAATACGAAATAAAAAAAGAACGGATTTTGTTTCTACGTATAAAATATATCCTTGCTTGTTCTATCCTTCAACTCCTATAAAATAAACTTGGAAGTTTTTTAGACAACTTATTTTTTTTATTACCATCTCCAAATATATATGGATCTATAGATATATCGAAACATAGATTCAATCCGGGAGGTTTCTACATACGGGTAGTTAGTGTATCATCTCATATGGCCATGTTTTATTCGTAGGAATAAAATGGAGATTACCTCTGGGAGAGGTGGTTGAGTGGTTGATAGCTCCGGTCTTGAAAACCGGTATAGTTTTGATACTATCGAGGGTTCGAATCCCTCTCTCTCCTCACCATCTACTTCAGAAAGTATCTCTGAAGTATTTTTCAAAATCAAACTGTTTTTATTGGAAATATTCCTCTAATGAATTCCCTGAGAACCTCTATAGTAAATGGAATATACAGAATTGTGATCAATCAAATATTGCAAAGTCCTAGATGTCAAGTGGAAGTGAAGTTATGTATGCAGCTGAGGCATCCTAACAGACCTAGAGATTTGAACCTTGTTCCTACATGACCTGATCAATTCAATCAGGCATTCACCATCTATTTTCATTGTTCAACTGTTTGACAACATGAAAAAACCAAAAGCTCTGCCCTTTCCTTCCTTGGATAGATAAGGAGGGCCGATGATAAAAAAAAAATTGTACATGACATGAGATAAACTTCTCTCTTTATATTTTAAATTGACCAAAAGATTTTATCCAATAATTTATTGGGTACTGTGTGGAGTATTTGAAATACAAGAAAAAAGCACCATTCGGGCAATATTTCCAAAAGAGTTGCAAATGGATCTGCCGGTTCACCAATCATTGATGGTTCTAGGACTGCTAAGCCGACCAAAAAGACATGAGACAGTCCAAAAAGCCCTTGATTATGATCAAATTTTTAAGCTTACTTGGATATTGAGCATTTATCTGTAAGAACTCAATTATTTGCACTGAATATGAATAGTTCTCTGATAGCACCTGCTCCTGTAGAGATTTCTCGGTTTCGAAATATCTCAAAGCCTTGGGTAGTAAAAAAAAGCGGGATACTATATTTCCAGGATTGGATTTCATACTCGAAAAAACCCCGTATCTATTTATTTTTTTATTCCCCTTCTCTTTCATGGATGAATTGTCCTTATTTTCACATCTAGGAAATGATAGAGTGCAAAATTTCTTTCTATACAACAGAAAAACTATACCACGAAGACCATCAGAATAGTTGGTCGACTCTTATAGTATAGAGTAAAGGTAAAGTAAAAAAAAAAAAAAAAAAAAATATGTTTGTAGTAATAGTGGCAGTGGATTATACAATAGCGGTCCTTATGAGCTAATTGTTTTACACTTCTTACTTGGTGTAGCTTGTTACATGGGTCGTGAATGGGAACTTAGTTTTCGTCAGGGATGCAGATAAATGGAAAGGTGATAGAAAGAGATAATATTATCAATGAATTAAGTTTCTTATTAGATCATGCATTTGATTCACCAAATACTATTTTTTTGTATTTAATTGAATTGCTTTTTAAAAAGAGAAACCGAGATAAAGTAAGAAAGTTTTCTAGTATTGACTAGTTAATTTTATCTTTTTTCTTTCTTTCTATAGTGGAGATAGTCGCATGTAATGACAGATCACGGCCATATTATTAAAAGCTTGTGGTAAGAATGTGTTTCGTTCTAATGCCGAAATATGAAAATAAGGGCTTCTGTTCGTAAAATTTGTGAAAAATGCCGACTGATCCGTAGGCATGGACGAATCATAGTGATTTGTTCCAATTTAATCAGCCATTAATCAATATTTACTTTATCATTATGTATTATTTATTGAATGGAAAAATAATAAAAGGAATGTACTGTAACTTCGACAACGAAAAATGATGTCAAGCATTTCTTTTTAATTTGAACAGTAATATAATTTATGATTCTTATTTCTTAACAAGATCAGAAACAAAGATAAAGAAACAACTCACCTCATAATACTGGATGTTCTGCATACCAATGCTTGATAAATAATCAACTGCAGCACCCAATCCAATAGCTTCTGCGATTGCAGGAGTTCCTGCCTCAAATCTATAATCATCAGGAGAACAAGATATGACCAATTAGATTACACAAGTAAATTGTATTTAACATCAAATTATGCAACATATTTGTTTTAGAGTACAAGTAATTCATATCGAGCATCAAATTATGCAACATATTCATTTAAGTGTGTGTGTGTGCGTGCGCGCATGCACAAGCATACAAGCGCACATGCATGCGAAAGCATATACAATATATGACAATGCCAGCTTAGCCATCTTTCTATTCATAAGGGTACAACAACAATAATTGTAACAGATATATCGATAAAATGAATGTTCCATTAAATTATAGCAGTAGTCTGATACATAAAACTGAAAAGTGATCATCAGTGTCTTACGTAATGATTGGTAAAAGAAAATTAAAATGTATAATTCATAATCGGCTTGCTTCTGAATATAACAAAGCGACAGACAAGAAAATGGTTTCCTAGTTTACCATCAACCAAACAAGAATATGGCTCAGAGACAGATATGAACTGAGAGAAGAAAAAAGTTTCAAGGTCTCTAAAATATTTATGTTCCAAGTAACATAGGATATGCTACAGCAAGTAATTTTATATTGTTATACACTTTTTGACAGAGTTAGTAATTCTCTCCCTGTGTGGAATGTAATTTGTAGTCTAGATTTAGTTTCTAGCTCCAGTGTCGTAACCTAAATAGGATGACGGTGGACGGTCCACCTTAAAAACCGTATTTGTAGTAGGTTGCCATCTTGTCAATCTCTTGTATAGCTTGTAATTATTATTTGTTACAATAATAAGTGTTTGCGGCCACTTTAAAAACCGGTAGGCTTTGCCTAAAATATTTATGTTCCAAAGGTTGGTAAGTATAAGAGGGGGTCTATCTCAGGGACAAAATTTTAAAACCCATTCCGTTTCAACTGACTTCCCAAGGTTTCAAAAGGTACATGAGAGATAAGTATATCATACAAACTAAACGATATGCCATAAAAAATGTGGATGTTATATCACATTTCATGCATTCTCTTTACCTTGAAGGAGGTTCAGCATATGTGGAATAATCTTCAAATACATCAGCAATCATTTCTCCACCACCTAAAGTTCAAAATTACTCTCGGTTAGTATAAGTGTAAATGCATATGTATATTTTATATTCTTGTTATTTGCATATGATTAAAAATGACAGAAAGCTAATATATGCAAACTCAGTATCATGTTGCTTACCCAAATAAGGAGGCATGGACATCAAAATTTCGCTTTTCCCATATAGAAAGCCAATGCCAGTAGGGCCACACATCTGCAATAGGTAGCTTTCAGAAAGTGAATAAGAAGGCAGAATCATAATTGCGCTATTCAACCTATTTTTAACAGTAAAACCTTGTGTGATGAGGCAACAAGAAAATCAGCATCCAGTTTCTGCACATCAACTGCCATGTGTGGAACACTTTGACAAGCATCAATAAGAACTTTAGCCCCAACTTCATGAGACCATGCAACAACTTCAGAGGTAGGCATCACAGTACCTTCCATAGGGGGAAAAATCATGAAAAAATTAACTGGAAAAAAAAAAATCATACTATTCATAAATTATAATCCGATGATTCATAGCCAGCAGATATACCAAGAGAAGTTGTGAAAGAAATGAATAATTGATCAAACAAACATTTTAATAATTTCTAAAGCAAACTAAGTGATAGTAGGCTAATTGGTCGTATGCTAAGCCCTTCCATTACAATAAACGAAATGTAGGCATCTTTGCACCCTTTGTTATAATTTGTAACAAAGTTCAATTTTAAATTCATGCCAAAACCTACATTACCAACAATCCCAGTCACAAATGTCACGTTTAGGGCTCAAACAACAGGACCGCACTTGCTTGATTACGTTCAAAGACGTAGTAATGGAAGCGTTAAACATATTCCTGTTTTGCAATTGTGAAGCTTAGCTGGTTAGAGAAAGTGTATTAGTCACAATCAGGTGCCCTATCCAGGAAATAGAATCTTGGAATATTGTCTTTCGTCTATACATTTGGACTTTTTGCACAGTGAAAATGTAACCTGCCTGGAGAGGTACTGTATATATAGTTTTATGGTTATTATCATTTCCCAATATTACAATGAGTGTATTTGATTCATGATTTGTTTCCAATTGTTCAGGACGTTTGCACTATACGCTAAGGTTTGCTCTCATCAAATTGTTAATTGTTCATAACTTTGTTAATTGTTCATAACTTCTACATCGACAGACACTCATCCGTGCTTGCAGATGTCACAGTAAAGATATCAAAACATGTGCCGCTTAAAAAGATTTATTGATGTCTACAAATTGCTAAGCATAAAAATACCTGATATATGAGAGGCATGATGAGTAACAACAAGTTTTGTCTTCATAGATAGTAGTTTTTTCAACTGCACAAGGTCCACGATTTCATCTTTGTTCAGATAAACATATTTCAGTGTTGCGCCAGTGCTTTTAGCAACAAATTGCCAAGGAGATATAGCGCTGTGGTGTTCTGCAATTGTAAGTAGAATCTGAGAAAAACGTAGATCAACGTCAATTATTAAACTGCAGCTGAGTACCAAGAAGACTCATATTGCAAAACCTTAAGCACTCCATAAATTGTACTACAAAAACTTCAAAGATGGGTTTCATTTTAAAAAACACGCATAAAACATGCAAACTGCTGAATCACCGAGTAAGATAATATAATCGTGTAAAATCACACCTCATCCCCAGATTTTATATTTGAGAGACCCCAAGAGTAAGCAACCAATTTTATAGCTTCGGTAGCATTACGAGCGAACACGATCTCTCGATACTCCTTAGCATTAATAAACTTTGCAACTTTTAGTCTTGCTAGCTCGTAAGCATCTGTAGCCTTTGCACTGACCTCAAAAAAATAAAATCATTATTTGTCGTTGTAACAAAGCAAAAGTTTGTACCTGAACATACAAAAGGAATCTACATGTCCTGAATGTGGGGAAGCTGTTATATTTGTTGGGCATGCAAATATATCATTTAATCAGCAAACATTGTTTACTGTTAACAGATATTATCAATAAAATTGCCAACATAAACATTCGAGCAAACATATAACTTGAAGTTAATAAATACTTTATAGTAATAGAATGAGGGGTGGGTTTGAATTCAAAATCAGTCATATTAGCATATAGCCAAGTCAGATATCACCGCTTAATAAATAAACAAGTGTCTTTAAGACGTCATCAATGGCAACTTATCTTGATATAACAATTCATGCTCATAACGTGATAATGGTTTAGAAATGCTAATTTAAGTATTAAAATGGACTAGAGATATATACAGGCCAAGCTATATCAGCTATATTCCAAAGTGTTCTGAGAGGCGGGGTTCCCCATCATTTGACAAAAAGGAAACAAAACCCAAAAGCATTAGATTATGGCTCATGATTTCTCAGAATAAGATAAGGGTCAAACGTAACGTCTGTAAAGTATTCACTGGTCATTATAAACAAAAGGAGCTGTTAAAGAATGGCTACAAATTTGGTACCTCAAAGCATGAATCCCTCTATGGACATTCGAATTATAGGACTCGTAGTAATCATTCATAGCCTTCAATACAGAATCAGGCTTCTTCGAACTCTTCGCGTTGTCAAAATAAATCCTATTAAACCCGTCAACTCCCTACATAATAGTATACCAATAAAACGACAAAAAATATCTCAAGACCCCAGAAGACCATCGGATTAAAATTCCACACCTGGTGAATCGTAGAGAAATCATTTCTGGCTCGACTGCAGAGAGTAAGACTATCCGAATCAACGACCGCCGGCGACGAAGATAAAGAAGAGGAATACTTGTGAAGATGCGGGATGAACCTGGTTATGATAAGATTGGGGTTTGGGAAATTGAAGAAGTTGGATTTGGATCGAAAGAGGAGAGGAGACTGAGATAAATGGGATAGAGCGGTTTCCATGTTTAAAATGGATTGCGAAATTGGCAACCCAAAATCTTCGAATTGGCTCTCTCGACAGCTAAAGCATTTCTGAGCGGGACCAACTCTTCTAAACTCATATTGAATGTATCCCATGTGCAGATTAAATCATGGCTACACATCATACATATCACATAATTATTTTAATAATAAATTGGTGTGATCCGTTTACCAATTAAATCACTTAAATTACTTGATCTACGGTCAAGATCTGATGGACACACTTAATATCGGTATAGAAGAATTGGTCTGTTTCTGAGCAAAGGATGGCTAAAGCATACACAAAACGGTTGCCCTGCACTCTTTAGAGCATGTCGATATAGGGACATAACTAGATCTGATCTGATCGAATAGATATGTGTTCAGTTTCTGTAATCGGACACGAATTGAACGAAATTTCTTTTCATACAAATTTTGTTATTGTAACCCATGTCTTAAATAAAATCGATAGGACATAGACATGTATTTTTCGGATACGGACACAAACGAACTCAATCCGATATGTTGCTTTATATCAAATTGTATATATTTTATTTGATTTTCTCTCAATTATATATCAAAGTACGAGGAATTCGGACGAAGGATCGAACGTGGTTTTTTCGCGTATAATTTTTTTTTTGTCCAACTCGTGTCCTAAATAAACGGAAATCAGACACCGTCTGGTATGGGACTTTCAGTGTCATCATCCTGGTTATTCATTGGACTTGTTATATAGAGTATTAAAGGGTAAGTGTTGTATGCGAGCATCAAATAAGCGATTAGTAACACGGACTCTGACGAATGTATTTTAGTCACGGACATTGGACATTCGTACAAAATTTACAGTCCTACGTCAATTTCATATTTTGTCGTCCTACATGGATAAAACGAGCATTGTTCTTACATCACACTGGTACGTTGCCATCTTATAATATCAGAATGTATTGCCATTTTATCCATCATTGTTGGAAAATTATTTGATCCACCAGAAATCATGGTGCAAATAACTTGTACCTAAAGTTGATGTCTCGATATACCCACTCATTTCGTACAAAACAAATAAGCATGTAGTTTGCAAATAAGTTCTTGAATAAAATTACCATCGGCTTTCTTTAATAAATATCGTAATGGTGTACCGTGTACGAGAATGAAAATGCCCACGGTTTAGAATCATTGATTGAAACACCAGTTGTTGTTGTAGTTGTTAACAACAACCCTCTCTCTATCTCTTTGTGTAACCAAGCTCTCATACCATATTAGAATTTGATATAGAGAGAAGAGAGAGGTACAACGGTAAAACATAAATGACTACATTGTTATATTTTTATTGATTGATTATTACAAAGGATACTTTAGTACATTGTCAATCTTTGCTTCTACTTATACATAGTTTGTCCTTATCTAAAAAAACATTCTGGATAAGAATATTCTAGAGCATATTTGGGTCAATTATAATAAATAATTCAATACTAAATATAATCCCAAATTAATACAATAAAATAAAGGCAACAAATCTTCTAGCATATTTTCTAGTGTTCCCCTTCAAACCCGCGATGCAAAAACCCGTAAGTTTGCCAAATAGAAGATGGAAACTGAAGAGTAGCAAGATCGAGCAACCATTTCAATATTGTTAGAGAGTAACACCAAACAACAAGCATCAAACATTCAACTACAACTTCAAACAACTCAACAACTCCAATCCGAAACTCCAAAATAACTCAATTATCTTCATTTTGATCGGTAAGCAAAAGATCTGAGCGACCAAATGACAAAACTGGTCCCAGATGTGTTTGTATGTTTGCATCCCCCAAACATACAAAGAAAAACAAAATAAACCAAATGAGATGAGTTTGCATATGTTTGCATTCCCCCAAACATATCAAACAAAAACAAAATCAAACCAATAGGGATGAATCAACGTATATTTGCATCCTCCAAACATACCTTACAATATTATCTACCGCCTTCAATCAACGTCAATTACTAATAAACAGGGTTACCGATACAGACATCAACGAAGAATAAATAACTTCAAACTAATGTTACTCTCTAGCGACTCAATCAACCCATCACCTTTACCTCAGCATCATCAGAACTAACTCTTCAAGCTCTTCCGAAACACGATCACCATCCCATGTCTGAAATTGCACTTCAATCTAATCTTGCACTCAATTTGAACCAATTCAACAAAACAACTTCAATGTCCTACAATCTCCAACCACAACCATACATTTTTTTTAGCAACAACAAATAACAAATCTCAAAATAACCAACAATGTTGGTCTACTACAATCACCACCAACAAATATTAGATCTCAAAACTAACAAAGAAGAAAAGGCAGAAGTAAGAAGAAAAAGAAAATAACAGATTCGCGATAGCAATCTGCTCTAATACCATGTTAACAGCAACCCTCTCTCTGTCCCTCTATGTAACCAAGCTATGATACCTTGTTAGAATTTGATATAGGAGAAGAGAGGGGTAGAACGGTAAAACATAAAAGACTACGTTGTTATATTTTTATTAATTGATTATTACAAAAGATACTTTCTTACAGTGTCAATCCTTGTCTCTATTTATACTTCTGGATAAGAATATTCTAGAGCATATTTGGGTTAATTATAATAAATAATTCAATACCAAATATAATACTAAATCAATACAATGAAATAAAGGCAACATATCTTCTAGCATATTCTCTAACAGTAGTTTTTGTAGTTGTTCGTCACAATAATCATCAATGATCAAAAGTTGATTGTGAACGTTGACCTGTCTGTAATCGATTGAAGGCTACGAAAATGATTCTTGTGCTTGAAAATGAAACGTTTTAGATATTCCTGCAAATTCTTGCATTCATTAGATCATTTGCATTTATATGCATCAGGATCTCAGTATATGAATCTCTCAATCATGAGATAAATGGACCAAACTATTTCTTTTGAATCTCGCAGATTGGTACTGATAGAGTAAGATTGACTGCAATATTAACTTATAGATGTAATCTTTCGTTTAATACTACAATTGACAATAAATATGACTGAGACTAGATCAATCGAGGATACATAACATAAGGAGTTGTTTTGTCTTGAAACTTAACATTCACTACACATGTCTTTATTTCAATAATTTGATTCTTTACTTGAAAAAAAATGTAAAAGTCCTCTTTAAGAAACCTCGCTTGGGATATCTCCTCTATTTCTTCACACCTTGAAACACATTGTTTTTAAGAGAGAAAAGCACTTTCATATATTCTTAGCCCAAAGTGAAACGGTTGATGAGAGGTTTCTTTTTCAAAGTACCCCAAAAACAGATCCAATAGTGACGGGGTGAAAACTTTAACATAGAGATTAGAGCTATGTTTTATAGATAGTAAAATAATGACCTTTTTTAATTTCATATTTATTCTATATCTTCGTTCGTGTTTATGCTATTTCCAGGGGTTCGTGTAAGTAACATGTGCAGTATAGATTCATAGTGCATGACTTTTAAATTTATATATTATATTGCTACTGCTCAATTGAAATTCATAATACCTTCAAAAAACTAAAATAAATAGTCAACTGGAAAATAGAAAATTAAAGGAACTAATTATTGTTTCCTATAAAAAAATCTATCTTTCATAGTGTAACGACCCGCTTTTGGGCGCTTTAAACCGGTAGTTAACCCACTCGAGACATTCTCAAAGGCGGATTGTTATGGGATACGACACATCGGAACAAAACACAAAAGAACCTTTCACTGCTACTATAACAATTTTACATCGGAGTACAAGAATATATCAGAGTATAGATAATCGATACACAGCGGAAAAATATTAGAGAATAAATTACAATACAACGAAAAAAAAAAATACAATAAGCGAAAGACTACCAACTATTCCAAAGTATAGCTCCAGCCATAATCCAGGATTCTATTTTTAAAAATATCAGCAAAACCAAAAGTACTAGCTGCCCATATGGAAAATATGGGCACCCAGAGTTTAGGTGGGAAACAATAAACTCCAAGTCAGTCATGGAACTGGTATGAGAACTAAACTTGTTATTGTACTTTAATTTAGAGTTGAGTAAATCACGGTACTGGGCCATATAGCACGGAATGGGTTTTCTCCACATGAATGCCAGTCATAAATAATTCATAATTTTGAAAAACGAGGCTATTATAAGACTTAGGTCCCATCACATAATGCAAGCGCAAGCCGGATGATAAAGTTTTACCTTATAATAGTCAAACATGCTTGATACGAGAAAATCTAAATCACTTGATATTAGTGTTTAAGTGCTGAAAACAATTTCGAAAATAAATGTATCAATCTTAGGTGGCAAAATACCTCATCTTAATTTGTTTCCATACAGATTTACAACTGAAAACGCAAGATTCGTATTGGAAGTTGGATTTCCATCAATGACCAAGGCAAAGGATCTTCCTTATCCGACTTCGGAACATCTCTAGCAAAATGCCCCAAGGAGCACAACATGTATTCCTTGGAGCGGCAGAGCCGGTCCACCAATTCCCGGTAAACTAGGGTTACTCCTGAACAAAACATTCCCTGGTCCTATCGGACCTACAATCTGGTCGGTTATTTGACCATCATCCGAGGCGCCTCAATTCCAACATCCATATAAGTAAATTTTCTGGGCTTCATACCATGACATCACTCTTAGCTAAAAGGAAACATATGTCCTTTCTCTGCAGTCCTTCATCCCGTTTTCGGCCATTCCCTGGTTGGGAGACTTGTTGAAATCACGTCTCGACACAAAGCTACATTATGTCAACCATGCTTTGATTATCATCCGCAAAGCTCTGCTTTTCAACATGAAGCTTTGATCTATCAACATCTTAGCATGCCACATTGTCAATTCATACCATATAACTGATGTCTATTAATATATAACCTCTAAGCTCGTACGTCTTAGAGAAGGGTGTTAAGCTAAGAGAATAAATTCTCCGCCACCAAATAGATATATATTTAGTAGAGATCAATTAATACAACATAAAATACAATGTCAGACATACATCCAAACAAGTCCGTTCTGGGTCTAAATAAAATTGAAGGCACCTTATTCCTCGTCCCTTAAGGGAGAGAGAACCTTGCATATCTGGTCATTCTCCAAGTACATCTGGACGACCACCACTTTAACCTTCTAATGAGAGCTACCCAATGCATCGATAGTAATCCAAATGATGTGAATATCCACGGTTTTCAACCACCGTCTTCAATATCTTCGACAATCGTCGTATTAATTATTCAGAATGGGTAGAAACCCGGTCTTCCGGATAACTATCACATCACTTCAATCAGGTGATATATAAACATATCATAAGTCTCATTCCAATTCAGAATATTCTTTTTATTAAATATTCTTTATATTGGGAATTACTCCCATAAATCTTGTTAAAGATTTATACCATTTGAACTTCTTATTAAATATTTCCTTGGAAATCATTTCAAAAGATTATATAATCTCTTTTCACAAAATTAATTCAAATAAAGGTTTATATGCCTTCTCAGGATTAACGAGCCTTAACAAAAATGTAATTTCTCTTATCGTTATCCCATCTTATTCATCCCATGGAGCAAAACTGGTGGTACTCCATATCTACATTCCCCATATCTCGGTAAGTTTAATTACCTACTTTCATTTCAAATCTTTGTTGAAAGATTTATTGAAACTCTAATATCGTTTTAATATCCATTTCATCCCATCAAATCTTTATTGAAAGATTTATTAAAACTCTAACTTGGTTTTAATCTCATTTCATTCATCCAAATCTTTATTGAAAGATTTAATACAACTCAAAACTTAAGAAATCATCTTTCTATTAACTGGGTTAAAGAACAAATCTTATTTAAAATATCATTCACGACAAACCCAAAATCAAACTTCCATTCAATTCCAATTAAATTTATTAATTGGAAAACTTCACTTTGGTAAACTTCGTTAATCTTAGTTAAAAGATTTATTCTATAAACTTCATTTAAAACTGAGTTTAAGAACAGTGTTATTGAAGATACCATTCACAACAAACCAAAAATCCAATTCGATATCAAATATAAGGCTTTGAATAGAAATCGTATCGACTTATATTCAACATCAAATTCTGAAATCAACATATACCGTATCGGGAACAACGATATCAATATCTTCTAAATTCCTCAAAACGGTATCCATATACTTAAGGAATCCAATATTGAAATATTTGAAGATATTTTCTTTCAAATCCAGTATCCATTCATTGGAAAAACTTAACTTGGCTAAATATTTATTAACTTCAAACCGTTCAATCGCTTTTGTCAAAAATAGCTAATTTTCACAAAATAGCTTTTTTCACTATCCAGAACTAAATATATTTAGCCCAAATCATTTTTAAACCATTTATTATGATTTATCATAATTTTTTCCGATTTTTAATAATTTATAAATAACTCAATTCATTAAAAATCGATATCGGGCCATTAACAACAATAACGTTGTTTTTATTCAAATTTGAATTCATCTCAAAATCTAACCATTGGATTTTAAATCATTTTATATCATTGGAAATCTCTTTTCATTCTAAACCAAACGTTTTTCGTTTGTATAAAATCCAACGATCAGATCTCTCGATATGTCAATTTGAAGTTAATGGTCGAAATTCACGAACAGTCGTTGCGCGACACGTCCTATTCAAACCATTTAAATAAACTTCGTTGAAATAGTATTTTACAAATTCCTTTTAAAAAACAATTGAATCACCAGTTCAATTTTAAACAAAAATTGAATATTCTATATTATTATAATAATATTTTCCAAAACATCAAATTTTGAAATCCAAACTTTTCTGACATTCGTTATGAAAATAGATAAGATCGATGGAAAAATCCGTTCGAATTAAAAACATCGTTCATATACTTGACTCGAATTCACATTTAATTATTACAATTCATTTCAATTAAAAATTGAAAACATGCCTTAATTGATTGAAATTTAATTCAAATTACATTCTTACTTTTATGAAAATTATTCGTAATCATCTATACTGTCTTTCCAAACCAATTTGAAATTAAAATTCAAACTTTCATTCTTTACCAAATATTTTATTAACTAAAATATTCACATTAATCCCAAATTGGAATGAGATCCAACCAATTACCACATGATTTAATTTATATAGGTTTCACACATCATTAATATCAATATCAACTATCATCAATCAATAATTACAATATAAGCGCTTACATTCACAGTTTAATGATAATAACAGTAAAAACTATAAACAACATCCATCAACCACAAAATAAATATTGCAATCACAGGAAATCAATATATATAATTAAACAAGATTATAATATCATAACAAAACAGTTGAGTGAGAGAGTTTTCACATTGACCGTTTATCGTTAAATAACGATAAACGGTCGATTGATCCGATCAAGCGTTTTATTTTGCCAAAAATTGAGACGAGCTCCAAATATCTCCAAATCAATCTCATCGTGGAGCCTGCATCCATACGGTTACAATGGATCATGTTTCGTCGGATTCTAATAACGTGTGTAAAAGTTATACGTTTTATAAGTTTGAACACAATACGATGTCATTAACAATTATTATATTATTACCCTTAATATCCCTCATAATCCCTCCCTCATCTTCTTCCCAGGCAACTCACGCATGCACAGGTCCATCATCCATGGCCATTCACACAACTCTTCCCTCCAATTACTCCATAACTACTTCCTTAAACTTCAAACAAAAATAACCATCAAACTCCTTATCCAACTCTCATTCTCTTCCTCACCATTTCACATAACTCGATGCTCATCTCAGGTCATGGATTCCAGCTGCTTACGCACGAACTACAACAAATTGTTCGATTTATTGTTATCCCCTAAAATCCCCAAACTTCGCATACAACCTCCACTCGATGCAACAAACCCACTTACAAACTTCAATTCAAGCATTGAAGCCTTAAATCGCTAATAATCCTTAACCCTGGCCCACGTACAATATTTCCAACATACATAATGAGACGACCCCAAATCCCGTACTGACGGTGACAAGGGTAATCTTTGGAATATAACACAAAAACAGATAATAGCAGAACAGAAATAAATAAATACACCAGATAATGCACAATAGAATATACTGGATAAACGTAATCATCAGAGTTACACAGTATACAGGATCTTACTTAGTACAAATACAGTTCAGCTATACATAAATGTCTACAGCGGAAAACAAACATAATGTACAATAGGAGCTGAACAGCATAAAAAGAGATAAATGATAGAATCCATCTTCAGCTCCAGCTATCCAGAAAAAGCCTGCTAGAAACCTAAATACAAGGCTGCCCGTGTAGAAAAAGGGGCACCCGAGTTTGCAAGTGAAACAAACTACGAGTCAGTCATGGGACTAGTATGAGAAATCTACTAAACACATTTATAATATGGCTAATCACAGGACCACGCCACTTTCGCGGAACGGGTTTACTCCATTGGATTGCCAGTGCTTTAAAACAAACAATACTTTTAAACATCGCAATGCTTTTTATAAAAATGAAGCCATTATACGACTTAGTTCCCATCACACAATGCAACGCAAACCGGAGGATAGAGTTTTTACCTTATAATGGCCAAAATATGCTTGATACGAATAAAACAAAAGCATTTATATTATAACTAGTGTTTATATGTTTCAAAAACAATTTCGAATCATAAGTATCAATCATAGATGACATTAATGCCCCATACCACTATATCGCCATATATAAGTATACAATCAAAACCGCACAGTCACGTATTTGGAAATTGGATTTCTGTCATGAACCGAGGCAAGGGATCGTCCTCACCGAATTCGAGACGCTCTAGCCCGCCCCTCAGGATCAGAGCTCGAGTGACCCTTGGATCGTCAGGGCCGGTCCACCGATGTGGATTAAAAGGCCTGAACACTGCGTTTCCCCGCCCTTTGGGGCGTCAATGAGCCAACGAATGGCTCCATCAGTCCCAGATCGACCGATATAACCGAGGCGCCTCGCAACAGCAACAACCACATAGGTGAAAATAATATAAATGTCAGCCAGTTTAAGCACCGACACCACCTCTAGCTAGAAAGAAACGCAGGCCCTCCCTGATGTCCTCTCCCGTTTTTGGTTCATACCGGGGTGTGAGGCTCGCGAATTCACGTTATACACAAAGCTACGCCACACGGGCGGTGCTTTGATCATCAACCACAAGACTTTGCTTTTCAACAAAAGCCCTGATTACTAGATCTTAGCATGCCACACAGGCAATTCACAACGTGCCACTGATGGCTATCAATCACACAGAATGAATTCCAATCTCAGACACACAGTCCATTTACAAGTCCGTTCTGGGTCTGAACGAAACCGGAGGCACTATATACCTCGCAAACCCATCGATCTCCACGTACGTCTGGATGATCACCACTCATTATCCATATTTTGGGATGCCTCCCAATCAGGACATCAGTTACCATCCAAACGAGGTGAAGATCTCCGGTCTTCGACCGCCGCCTTCATCTTCGATTTCTTATCGTCGATTCAGTTATTCAGAATGGGATAAACCCGGTCTTTCTGAGCAACTCGCGTATGTAATTAAAAAGTGCTACACAAACACAACACACGCTTCATTCCACTTCATCAGTCACTAACCGTAAATCGGTAAGAGAACGATTCCCCAAATATTAACCCCAAAGGCCGAAACCAACATCAGATCAAAACCCAGGAAACCATTCGACTTAGCCAACCTCCAGTTAATTCCTAAATTTCACATTCCATATCGTTTATAATATTTTATAACGATTTATCGCTATTTTTATTTATTTTAAAATAGCCAATTTATTCAAACGACGCTTCGGGCCATAACGCGGCCGTGGCGCTGTTTTTCTTCAGATTTGATTTACACATATCTGAAAATCTAACCGTTGGATCTTCACAAAATTTACATCATTAGGAAGATCTTTTCAAAACAAATCCAACGGTTCCAGTTTTGGGAAAATCCGACGGTCGGATCTCTTGGTATAATCGTTTGAAGTTTCGATTTCAAAATACGAACTGCAGCGTCGTTATTCGATTTAATTTAATTATTTATATATATATATACAAATATAATCGATTCTGGCGCTGTTTTTCTTCAGATTTGAATTAAAAATTACAGACAATCCAACCGTTGGATCTTTGCAAAGTTGGTGTCGTTGGAAAGATATTTCCAAAGCGAACCCAACGGTTTCGGTTTCGGGAAAATCCGATGGTCGGATCTCCTGCACTAATCGTTTGAAATCACGGTTTCAAAACACGAACTGCAGCTTCGTTATTCGATATATTTCAATTCTATTTATATATATATATATATATATATCGATTCTTCGATTTCAAAACTATATTTTTTCATACATTTGATAAAAATGATATTTTTAACCAACCGAGAATTATTTCAACACTTCGCTATTTTTAACTATTCATGTATATAGTAAAAATGTGATTTTTATTGTAAAACAATTTATTTCAAAACATGATTATTTTATATAGTTCATATAGGTGATAAAAATATGATTTTTTATTATAAAACAATTTATTTCAAAACACGACTATTTTATATAGTTCATATAGGTGATAAAAATATGATTTTTATTATAAAACAATTTATTTCAAAACACGACTATTATATATAGTTCATATAGATGATAAAAATATGTTTTTTATTATAAAACAATTTACTTCAAAACACGAATACCATTCAACACAAGAATTTCTATTCAACGAATGAATTTCTATTCAACACACGAGTATAGTTTCAACACATGAAAATAATTCTAACACATGAATATTATTCAAAATTTCGGCAGCATAACGGCAGGGTAGTTAAAACCGGGGTCGTCCCTAGTACGGCTCCTCGCTCTACCTTAAAGCCTCGCAGCTTTTGACAATGGGGATTTCATGCATCTAGTTCGCACGCATGCGGCATGTATATTTTTCCATTTCCACAAACTAATCCTATGTGCTTTAAACCACATATTTCTCAACCACAAATGGGTATTTTTCAACCACAATCAATCAATTTCAACCACAAACAATTCTAATCAACCATTCGTAATCAACCAATTTTCACACCAATCACAACCAATAAATATCGTCCATGGTTTGTGGACGAGGGGTGTGTGTGTGTGTGTATATATATATATATATATATATTATATAAGCATTTCACTTCTATTCAACACATATAATTTTTACAACGCATATATAACTTATACATCGAACGTACAACATATACAACGCTTATACATGAGGTGTACAACGCTTATACAAGTCATACATCGACTATATAATTTACACATCATCGTTTTCCATATCGTTTATAAATTAGAAATCTCACATTGGGTTCCACTCCACCAAAAATAGCAGAAGGCTCAGAAAAATATGCGGGCTCTTCTAGAATGTAGAAGACGTGCACACGAGTCCACTGTCTCTTGTTTCACTGAATTTCGTCAACAAACGAAAAAGATATGATTTTTACAGTGAAACAAAAAACGGTAGCGCTTAGAACTGCTATAATATAGTTTCAGTCATTACCTCACACGTTCGTTCAAAACTAGATTTGCACTTTTCTCGAAATCCGTGCCACTTCAGAACGATCGGCCAGCGCCACAGCGTAGAGCTAGGAGAGGCGCACGTGCGCCAGGAAGGGGGCCCACTTCGGTGGCCTGTGCTGACGTCGACGGCGATTGAAAGGCCGCAACTTCCTGACGTCGAGCCAGGCGATTCACTCCACGATAAAATCCGAAACTGCTATGGATCTGAAGCTCGTCTCGAGCTCTTTAAATAACTCCAAAACGGCATGGGGTTTCGATGCGTGTAGGAGGAGGAAAGGAGGAGAGAAGGGGACAAGCGTATTCCGTCTGTCGCGAGGGGGCTATCGGGGAGAGAGAAAACAGAAGGAAGAATATGATTGGCCGCCCCTATTTTTTATATTTATTTATTTTATAAAATCCGAAAATACCCCCTTCCACACACGAACTCCAATCCAAACCCAACGACTGTCGTTCTTAGCTAAATACCCCCATTCCGAACACAATGGGATATGTTTCATAGGCCCATTCGACTGTTACAGTCAGTTTTCCTTCAATTTAAAATATATATCATTCAATATTCGATTTAAACATACATTTCAATTTGCCAGGGCCACAAACTGATTCGAAAAATTCCCGAAAAATAAATCTAGCTATGTTTTGACGATACGGTCCCAACAAAACAAGTTTCGTCGAATTATGAGACCGTTTGAAAAATGGCCCTTTTCTAGTCGATCCAATTTAATAGAAATCGACCAAACACATTTTCCTTTGCCATGCTCACATACTAGCTTCAAAAATTATGAAATTTGAAACCTAGCATTAATTTGACATCCCGGATCCAACAAAAGTGGTTTCGTCGAATTCTGAGGTCGTTTACAAAATGGCCAATTTCTCGAGCTATATAAACTCCATAGCGACCTTTCAGAAAATTCAGTTTTCCATAATTTTTGCTTCCCACTATGAAACTTCAATTTTTCAGATTCGTTAGAAAGATACTCACTAACAGATTTAAATATTTTTGGTTTCACTCAAATCCGTTTTGTTTTGCACCCGGTACAGTTAGTTAAAGTTTGAATTAAAATTTTGAAACTACCGCGCCATTTCAGGCCTTGTTTATAATTAGAATTAATTATATTCGTTTTCAAATGTCGATTCAAACTTATTTTTCATCGATATTATTTAAAATGTTTATTTTAAATATTTAAAATCCACTAAAATAACCAATTTAAAAATTTTAAATTGGTTCAGATTTTCCGGGTCGTTACAATCTCCCCCACTTAAAACTTTTCGTCCCCGAAAAGGAACAAAGTCGAAAGTGGTTTGATTAATCAACTCTACTTCCAATCTGGCTTCCATTCTCCAACTTTTCAGTTTCTGAGAATTTTCAAATTCTTCAAAAATTTGGCTAACACCCGGAATTTTCGAAAAATTTCGCCATAACCTCCTTTGTACGGGGAGGGGTTTGGAAATTTATTGGGCCGTATTAGGTACCCAATAAATCCTATAAAGCATACACATATTTATAGTGATATATTCTGGTGTTTACAGAGGAGCGTGTATTGATAATAACTCCAGAGAATAAATTCTCGTCACCCTGTCAAAGCCCGAGGGAGTGTGTATTTTTAATTGCTCCAAAGAATAAATTCTCGTCACCTCGTCCCGTGTGGGAAATAAATAATCCATGTGTCGTATCTAATGACTAGAGAGACGTGATTATTGTCAACTCCAGATCCGTGCGGGGTTTTTATTAATCTGGCAATTTATCGTTACATTTTTATATGGTCCATATTAGTCATCAGTTCAACCTGTAAAATATAGTCATCGCCATACAAGCCTCTCGCTCGTATGGTAAATCTTCCACCTCGTCACACAAGCTCCAAATGCTTATGTGGTATATGATGAAGTATGCCTATCTTCAAGAAGTATGCCATGTAGTGTAGTTCAAAATTAATTGTTACTATCCTATGGCGACGTTTATTATTACACACAGAATAACCAGCACTCCGCATCCAATGGTATTCACAGGAGTTGATATAATAATAAAATTGCGCATCCAACTCATTAAGGTTTACCTATTTGTCGGGCACGCAAATAAAATCTTTACTCAACAGCTAATCCATTTACCTGTTCAAACATATATAATACACATGTATATATATTTAAATCAGTTCAATGTGTGATTTAATCGAATAAATTCTACCATTATTCTCTTATTGGTTAAATTAACTAACGTTTTAATAATTAAATTAATCGAATTTACCATCACACAACACAAACAACAAACAATTTGTTTTTAACTTTTCAAAATCATACAAATTAATTCATACACTCTTTTTAAATATTCAAAAATCATATTTCTAAAACCAAACTATAAATATAATCACAAATACGTTATTTATAAACATATAACTCTCGACTCGTTCTGGGGCACTTCTGACCCCATCTCTAACGAGTTATTCTGATTCTGCTTTACTCATACTAGGATATTGCTGATCCTATCTGTAATGAGTTATTCGTCCTAGAACACTACTGGTTCTATTTCTGACGAGTTCGTTAATATGTTATATTCCAGAACTAAGCTTAACCAAAGCTCTGATAACACGATGAGACGACCCCAAATCTCGTACCGACGTTGACAAGGGTAATCTTTGGAATATAACACAGAAACAGATAATAGCAGAACAGAAATAAATAAATACACCAGATAATGCACAATAGAATATACTAGATAAACGTAATCATCAGAGTTACACAGTATACAGGATCTTACTTGGTACAAATACAGTTCAGCTATACATAAATGTCTACAGCGGAAAACAAACATAATGTACAATAGGAGCTGAACAACATAAAAAAAGATAAATGATAGAATCCATCTTCAGCTCCAGCTATCCAGAAAAAGCCTGCTAGAAACCTAAATACAAGGCTGCCCGTGTAGAAAAAGGGGCACCCGAGTTTGCAAGTGATACAAACTACGAGTCAGTCATGGGACTGGTATGAGAAATCTACTAAACACATTTATAATATGGCTAATCACAGGACCACGCCACTTTCGCGAAATGGGTTTACTCCATTGGATTGCCAGTGCTTTAAAACAAACAATTCTTTTAAACATCACAATGCTTTTTATAAAAATGAAGCCATTATAAGACTCAGTTCCCATCACACAATGCAACGCAAACCGGAGGATAGAGTTTTTACCTTATAATGGCCAAAATATGCTTGATACGAATAAAACAAAAGCATTTATATTATAACTAGTGTTTATATGTTTCATAAACAATTTCAAATCATAAGTATCAATCATAGACGACATTAATGCCCCATACCACTATGTCGCCATATATAAGTATACAATCAAAACCGCACAATCACGTATTTGGAAATTGGATTTCCGTCATGAACCGAGGCAAGGGATCGTCCTCACCGAATTCGAGATGCTCTAGCCTGCCCCTCAGGATCAGAGCTCGAGTGACCCTTGGATCGTCAGGGCCGGTCCACCGATGTGGATTAAAATGCCTGAACACTGCGTTTCCCCGCCCTTTGGGGCGTCAATGAGCCAACGAATGGCTCCATCAGTCCCGGATCGACCGATATAACCGAGGCGCCTCGCAACAGCAACAACCACATAGGTGAAAATAATATAAATGTCGGTCAGTTTAAGCACTGACACACCTCTAGCTAGAAAGAAACGCAGGCCCTTCCTGATGTCCTCTCCCGTTTCTGGTTCATACCGGGGTATGAGGCTCGCGAATTCATGTTATACACAAAGCTACGCCACACGGGCGATGCTTTGATCACCAACCACAAGACTTTACTTTTCAACAGAAGCCCTGATCACTGCATCTTAGCATGCCACACAGGCAATTCATAACGTGCCACTGATGGCTATCAATCACACAGAATGAATTCCAATGTCAGACACAAAGTCCATTTACAAGTCTGTTCTGGGTCTGAACGAAACCGGAGGCACTATATACCTTGCAAACCCATCGATCTCCACGTACGTCTGGACGATCACCACTCATTATCCATATTTCGGGATGCCTCCCAATCAGGACATCAGTTACCATCCAAACGAGGTGAAAATCTCCGGTCTTCGACCGGCGTCTTCATCTTCGATTTCTTATCGTCGATTCAGTTTCTTCAGAATGGGATAAACCCAGTCTTTCTGAGCAACTCGCGTATGTAATTAAAAAGTGCTACACAAACACAACACACGCTTCATTCCACTTCATCAGTCACTAACCGTAAATCGGTAAGAGAACGATTCCCCAAATATTAACCCCGAAGGCCGAAACCAACATCAGATCAAAACCCAGGAAACCATTCGACTTAGCCAACCTCCAGTTAATTTCTAAATTTCACATTCCATATCGTTTATAATATTTTATAACGATTTATCGCTATTTTTATTTATTTAAAAATAGCCAATTTATTCAAACGACGCTTCGGGCCATAACGCGGCCATGGCGCTGTTTTTCTTCAGATTTGATTTACACATATCTGAAAATCTAACCGTTGGATCTTCACAAAATTTACATCATTAGGAAGATCTTTTCAAAACGAATCCAACGGTTCCAGTTTTGGGAAAATCCGACGGTCGGATCTCTTGGTATAATCGTTTGAAGTTTCGATTTCAAAATACGAACTGCAGCGTCGTTATTCGATTTAATTTAATTATATATATATATATAATCGATTCTGGCGCTGTTTTTCTTCAGATTTGAATTAAACATTCCAGACAATCCAACCGTTGGATCTTTGCAAAGTCGGTGTCGTTGGAAAGATATTTCCAAAGTGAACCCAACGGTTTCGGTTTCGGGAAAATCCGATGGTCGGATCTCCCGCACTAATCGTTTAAAATCACGGTTTCAAAACACGAACTTCAGCTTCGTTATTCTATATATTTCAATTCTATATATATATATATATATCGATTCTTCGATTTCAAAACTATATTCTTTTCATACATTCGATAAAAATGATTATTTTATCCAACCGAGAATTATTTCAACACTTCGCTATTTTTAACTATTCATGTATATAGTAAAAATGTGATTTTTATTGTAAAACAATTAATTTCAAAACATGATTATTTTATATAGTTCATATAGGTGATAAAAATATGATTTTTATTATAAAACAATTTATTTCAAAACACGACTATTTTATATAGTTCATATAGGTGATAAAAATATGATTTTTATTATAAAACAATTTATTTCAAAACATGATTATTTTATATAGTTCATATAGATGATAAAAATATGATTTTTATTGTAAAACAATTTACTTCAAAACACGAATACCATTCAATACATGAATTTCGATTCAACGAAAGAATTTCTATTCAACACACGAGTATAGTTTCAACACATGAAAATAATTCTAACACATGAATATTATTCAAAATTTCGGCAGCATAACGGCAGGGTAGTTAAAACCGGGGTCGTCCCTAGTACGGCTCCTCGCTCTACCTTAAAGCCTCGCAGCTTTTGACAATGGGGATTTCATGCATCTAGTTCGCACGCAGGCGGCATGTATATTTTTTCATTTCCACAAACTAATCCTATGTGGTTTAAACCAAATATTTCTCAACCACAAATGGGTATTTTTCAACCACAATCAATCAATTTCAACCACAAACAATTCTAATCAACCATTTGTAATCAACCAATTTTCACACCAATCACAACCAATAAATATCGTCCATGGTTTGTGGACGAGGGCCGTGTGTGTATATATATATATATATTATATAAGCATTTCACTTCTATTCAACACATATAATTTTTACAACGCATATATAACTTATACATCGAACGTACAACCTATACAACGCTTATACATGAGGTGTACAACGCTTATACAAGTCATACATCGACTATATAATTTATACATCGTCGTTTTCCATATCGTTTATAAATTAGAAATCTCACATTGGGTTCCACTCCACCAAAAATAGCAGAAGGCTCGGAAAAATATGCGGTCTCTTCTAGAATGTAGAAGACATGCACACGTGTCCACTATCTCATGTTTCACTGAATTTCGTCAAAAATGAAAAAGATATGATTTTTACAGTGAAATCAAAAACGGTAGCGCTTAGAACTGCTATAATATAGTTTCAGCCGTTACCTCACACGTTCGTTCAAAACTAGGTTTGCACTTTTCTCGAAATCTGTGCCACTTCAGAACAATCGGCCAGCGCCACAGCGTAGAGCTAGGAGAGGCGCACGTGCGCCTGGAAGGGGGCCCACTTCCGTGGCTTGTGCTGACGTCGGCGGCGGTTGAAAGGCCGCAACTTCCTTACGTCGATCCAGGCGATTCACTCCACGATAAAATCCGAAACTGCTATGGATCTGAAGCTCGTCTCGAGCTCTTCAAATAACTCCAAAACGACATGGGGTTTCGATGCATGTAGGAGGAGGAAAGGAGGAGAGAAGGGGGCAAGCGTATTCCGTCTGTCGCGAGGTGGCTATCGGGGAGAGAGAAAACAGAAGGAAGAATATGATTGGCCGCCCCTATTTTTTTATATTTATTTATTTTATAAAATCCGAAAATACCCCCTTCCACACACGAACTCCAATCCAAACACAACAACTGTCGTTCTTAGCTAAATACCCCCATTCCGAACACAATGGGATATGTTTCGTAGGCCCGTTCGACTGTTACAGTCAGTTTTCCTTCAATTTAAAATATATATCATTCTATATTCGATTTGAACGTACATTTCAATTTGCCAGGGCCACAAACTGATTCGAAAAATTCCCGAAAAATAAATCTAGCTATGTTTTGACGATACGGTCCCAACAAAACGAGTTTCGTCGAATTCTGAGACCGTTTGAAAAATGGCCCTTTTCTGGTCGATCCAATTTAATAGAAATCGACCAAACACATTTTCCTTTGCCACGCTCACATACTAGCTTCAAAAATTATGAAATTTGAAACCTAGCATTAATTTGACATCCCGGATCCAACAAAAGTGGTTTCGACGAATTCTGAGGTCGTTTGCAAAATGGCTAATTTCTCGGGCTATATAAACTCCATAGCGACCTTTCAGAAAATTCATTTTTCCATAACTTTTGCTTCCACTATGAAACTTCGATTTTTCAGATTCGTTAGAAAGATACTCACTAACAGATTTAAATGTTTTTGGTTTTGCTCAAATCCGTTTTGTTTTGCACCCGGTACAGTCAGTTAAAGTTTGAATTAAAATTTTGAAACTACCGCGCCATTTCAGGCCTTGTTTATAATTAGAATTAATTATATTCGTTTTCAAATGTCGATTCAAACTTATTTTTCATCGATATTATATAAAATGTTTATTTTAAATATTTAAAATACACTAAAATGGCCAATTTAAAAATTTTAAATTGGTTCAGATTTTCCGGGTCATTACAATCTCCCCCACTTAAAAATTTTCATCCCTGAAAAGGAACAAAGTAGAAAGTGGTTTGATTAATCTACTCTACTTCCAATCCGGCTTCCATTCTCCAACTTTTCAGTTTCTGAGAATTTTCAAATTCTTCAAAAATTTGGCTAACACCCGGAATTTTCGAAAAATTTCGCCATAACCTCCTTTGTACGGGGAGGGGTTTGGAAATTTATTGGGCCGTATTAGGTACCCAATAAATCCTATAAAGCATACACATATTTATAGTGATATATTCTGGTGTTTACAGGGGAGCGTGTATTGATAATAACTCCAGAGAATAAATTCTCGTCACCCTGTCAAAGCCCGAGGGAGTGTGTATTTTTAATTGCTCCAGAGAATAAATTCTCGTCACCTCGTCCCGTGTGGGAAATAAATAATCCATGTGCCGTATCTAATGACTAGAGAGACGTGAATATTGTCAACTCCAGACCCGTGTGGGTTTTTTATTAATCTGGCAATTTATCGTTACATTTTTATATGGTCCATATTAGTCATCAGTTCAACCTGTAAAATATAGTCATCGCCATACAAGCCTCTCGCTCGTATGGTAAATCTTCCACCTCGTCACACAAGCTCCAAATGCTTATGTGGTATATGATGAAGTATGCCTATCTTAAAGAAGTATGCCATGTAGTGTAGTTCAAAATTAATTGTTACTATCCTATGGTGATGTTTATTATTACACACAGAATAACCAGCACTCTGCATCCAATGGCATTCACAGGAGTTGATATAATAATAAAATTGCGCATCCAACTCATTAAGGTTTACCTATTTGTCGGGCACGCAAATAAAATCTTTACTCAACAGTTAATCCATTTACCTGTTCAAACATATATAATGCACATGTATATATATTTAAATCAGTTCAATGTGTGATTCAATCGAATAAATTCTACCATTATTCTCTTATTGATTAAATTAACTAACGTTTTAATAATTAAAGTAATCGAATTTACCATCACACAACACAAACAACAAACAATTTGTCTTTAACTTTTCAAAATCATACAAATTAATTCATACACTCTTTTGAAATATTCAAAAATCATATTTCTAAAACCAAACTATAAATATAATCACAAATACGTTATTTATAAACATATAACTCTCGACTCGTTCTGGGGCACTTCTGACCCCATCTCTAACGAGTTATTCTGATTCTGCTTTACTCATACTAGGATATTGCTAATCCTATCTGTAATGAGTTATTCGTCCTAGAACACTACTGATTCTATTTCTGACGAGTTTGTTAATATGTTATATTCCAGAACTAAGCTTAACCAAAGCTCTAATACCACGATGAGACGACCCCAAATCCCGTACTGACGATGACAAGGGTAATATTTGGAATATAACACAGAAACAGATAATAGCATAACAGAAATAAATAAATACACCAGATAATGCACAATAGAATATACTGGATAAACGTAATCATTAGAGTTACACAGTATACAGGATCTTACTTAGTACAAATACAGTTCAGCTATACATAAATGTCTACAGCGGAAAACAAACATAATGTACAATAGGAGCTGAACAACATAAAAAGAGATAAATGATAGAATTCATCTTCAGCTCCAGCTATCCAGAAAAAACCTACTAGAAACCTGAATACAAGGCTGCCCGTGTAGAAAAAGGCGCACCCGAGTTTGCAAGTGAAAAAAACTACGAATCAGTCATGGGACTGGTATGAGAAATCTACTAAACACATTTATAATATGGCTAATCACGGGACCACGCCACTTTCGCGGAACGGGTTTACTCCATTGGATTGCCAGTACTTTAAAACAAACAATTCTTTTAAACATCGCAATGCTTTTTATAAAAATGAAGCCATTATAAGACTCAGTTCCCATCACACAATGCAACGCAAATCGGAGGATATACTTTTTACCTTATAATGGCCAAAATATCGTTCATACGAATAAAACAAAAGCATTTATATTATAACTAGTGTTTATATGTTTCAAAAACAATTTCGAATCATAAGTATTAATCATAGACGGCATTAATGCCCCATACCACTATATCGCCATATATAAGTATACAATCAAAATCGCATAGTCACGTATTTGGAAATTGGATTTCCGTCATGAAATGAGGCAAGGGATCGTCCTCACCGAATTCGAGACGCTCTAGCCCGCCTCTCAGAATCAGAGCTCGAGTGACCCTTGGATCGTCAGGGCCGGTCCACCGTTGTGGATTAAAATTCCTGAACACTGCGTTTCCCCGCCCTTTGGGGCGTCAATGAGCCAACGAATGGCTCCATCAGTCCCGGATCGACCGATATAACCGAGGCGCCTCGCAACAGCAACAACCACATAGGTGAAAATAATATAAATGTCGGCCAGTTTAAGCACCGACACCACCTCTAGCTAGAAGGAAACGCAGGCCCTCCCTGATGTCCTTTCCCATTTCTGGTTCATACCGGGGTGTGAGGCTCGCGAATTCACGTTATACACAAAGCTACGCCACACGGGCGGTGCTTTAATCATCAACCACAAGACTTTGCTTTTCAACTGAAGCCCTGATCACTGCATCTTAGCATACCACACAGGCAATTCACACCGTGCCACTGATGGCTATCAATCACACAGAATGAATTCCAATGTTAGACACACAGTCCATTTACAAGTCCATTCTGGGTCTGAACAAAACCGGAGGCACTATATACCTCGCAAACCCATCGATCTCCACGTACGTCTGGACGATCACCACTCATTATCCATATTTTGGGATGCCTCCCGATCAGGACATCAGTTACCATCCAAATGAGGTGAAGATCTCCGGTCTTCGACCGCCGTCTTCATTTTCGATTTCTTATCGTCGATTCAGTTATTCAGAATGGGATAAACCCGGGCTTTCAGAGCAACTCGCGTATGTAATTAAAAAGTGCTACACAAACACAACACACGCTTCATTCCACTTCATCAGTCACTAACCGTAAATCGGTAAGAGAACGATTCCCCAAATATTAACCCAGAAGGCCGAAACCAACATCAGATCAAAACCCAGGAAATCATTCGACTTAGCCAACCTCCAGTTAATTTCTGAATTTCACATTCCATATCATTTATAAAATTTTATAACGATTTATCGCTATTTTTATTTATTTAAAAATAGCCAATTTATTCAAACGACGCTTCGGGCCATAACGCGACCGTGGCGCTGTTTTTCTTCAGATTTGATTTACACATATCTGAAAATCTAGCCGTTGGATCTTCACAAAATTTACATCATTAGGAAGATCTTTTCAAAACAAATCCAACGGTTCCAGTTTTGGGAAAATCCGACGGTCGAATCTCTTGGTATAATCGTTTGAAGTTTCGATTTCAAAATACGAACTGCAGCGTCGTTATTCGATTTAATATATATATATATATATATATAATCGATTCTGGCGCTGTTTTTCTTCAGATTTGAATTAAACATTCCAGACAATCCAACCGTTGGATCTTTGCAAAGTTGGTGTCGTTGGAAAGATATTTCCAAAGCGAACCCAATGGTTTTGGTTTTGGGAAAATCCGATGGTCGGATCTCCCGCACTAATCGTTTGAAATCACGGTTTCAAAACACGAACTGCAGCTTCGTTATTCGATATATTTCAATTCTGTTTATATATATATATATATATATATATATCGATTCTTCGATTTCAAAACTATATTCTTTTCATACATTTGATAAAAATGATATTTTTATCCAACCGACAATTATTTCAACACTTCGCTATTTTTAACTATTCATGTATATAGTAAAAATGTGATTTTTATTGTAAAACAATTTATTTCAAAGCATGATTATTTTATATAGTTCATATAGGTGATAAAAATATGATTTTTATTATAAAACAATTTATTTCAAAACACGACTATTTTATATAGTTCATATAGGTGATAAAAATATGATTTTTATTATAAAACAATTTATTTCAAAACATGACTATTTTATATAGTTCATATAGATGATAAAAATATGATTTTTATTATAAAACAATTTACTTCAAAACACGAATACCATTCAATACATGAATTTCTATTCAATGAATGAATTTCTATTCAACACACGAGTATAGTTTCAACACATGAAAATAATTCTAACACATGAATATTATTCAAAATTTCGGCAGCATAATGGCAGGGTAGTTAAAACCGGGGTCGTCCCTAGTACGGCTCCTCGCTCTACCTTAAAGCCTCGCAGCTTTTGACAATGGGGATTTCATGCATCTAGTTCACACACAGGCGGCATGTATATTTTTCCATTTCCACAAACTAATCCTATGTGCTTTAAACCAAATATTTCTCAACCACAAATGGGTATTTTTCAACCACAATCAATCAATTTCAACCACAAAAAATTCTAATCAACCATTCGTAATCAACCAATTTTCACACCAATCACAACCAATAAATATCGTCCATGGTTTGTGGACAAGGGGCGTATATATATATATATATATATATATATATATATTATATAAGCATTTCACTTCTATTCAACACATATAATTTTGACAACGCATATATAACTTATACATCGAACGTACAACTATACAACGCTTATACATGAGGTGTACAACGCTTATACAAGTCATACATCGACTATATAATTTATACATCATCGTTTTCCATATCGTTTATAAATTAGAAATCTCACATTGGGTTCCACTCCACCAAAAATAGCAGAAGGCTCAGAAAATATGCGGTCTCTTCTAGAATGTAGAAGACATGCACACGAGTCCACTGTCTCTTGTTTCACTGAATTTCGTCAAAAACGAAAAAGATATGATTTTTACAGTGAAATCAAAAAGGGTAGCGCTTAGAACTGCTATAATATAGTTCCATCCGTTACCTCACACGTTCGTTCAAAACTAGGTTTGCACTTTTCTCGAAATCCGTGCCACTTCAGAACGATCGGCCAGCGCCACAGCGTAGAGCTAGGAGAGGCGCACGTGCGCCAGGAAGGGGCCCGCTTCGGTGGCCTGTGCTGACGTCTGCGGCGGTTGAAAGGCCGCAACTTCCTGACGTCGATCCAGGCGATTCACTCCACGATAAAATCTGAAACTGCTATGGATCTGAAGCTCATCTCGAGCTCTTCAAATAACTCCAAAACGGCATGGGGTTTCGATGCGTGTAGGAGGAGGAAAGGAGGAGAGAAGGGGGCAAGCGTATTCCGTCTGTCCCGAGGGGGCTATCGGGGAGAGAGAAAACAGAAGGAAGAATATGATTGGCCGCCCCTATTTTTTTATATTTATTTATTTTATAAAATCCGAAAATACCCCCTTCCACACACGAACTCCAATCCAAACCCAACGACTGTCGTTCTTTGCGAAATACCCCCATTCCGAACACAATGGGATATGTTTCGTAGGCCCATTCGAATGTTACAGTCAGTTTTCCTTCAATTTAAAATATATATCATTCAATATTCGATTTGAACATACATTTCAATTTGCTAGGGCCACAAACTGATTCGAAAAATTCCCGAAAAATAAATCTAGCTATGTTTTGACGATACGGTCCCAACAAAACTAGTTTCGTCGAATTCTGAGACCGTTTGAAAAATGGCCCTTTTCTGGTCGATCCAATTTAATAGAAATCGACCAAACACATTTTCCTTTGCCACGCTCACATACTAGCTTCAAAAATTATGAAATTTGAAACCTAGCATTAATTTGACATCTCGGATCCAACAAAAGTGGTTTCGTCGAATTCTGAGGTCGTTTGCAAAATGGCCAATTTCTCGGGCTATATAAACTCCATAGCGACCATTCAGAAAATTCATTTTTCCATAACTTTTGCTTCCCGCTATGTAACTTCGATTTTTCAGATTCGTTATAAAGATACTCACTAACAGATTTAAATATTTTTGGTTTCGCTCAAATCCGTTTTGTTTTGCACCCGGTACAGTCAGTTAAAGTTTGAATTAAAATTTTGAAACTACCGCGCCATTTCAGGCCTTGTTTATAATTAGAATTAATTATATTCGTTTTCAAATGTTGATTCAAACTTATTTTTCATCGATATTATTTAAAATGTTTATTTTAAATATTTAAAATCCACTAAAATAGCCAATTTAAAATTTTTAAATTGGTTCAGATTTTCCGGGTCGTTACACATAAGTGCCATCGAACCCACGCAAACCCATTCCAGGTTAAAGATAATCACATGCTAAAGCTAAATAAACAAGTTTCAGAATTTTTAGAAATTTATTTCAGTTTCGTTAGTTTTTAGAAGCTCATGAATTTTTGTTTGAGAGGAAAAAAAACTGCGGCCATGAAATGTTGAATATGGGAAATGGAGATAAGGGTTTGGAAATGGTAAAGATATTTTATAGAAGAGAGGAAAATTTCTTTTATTCGACTATTATATTAATTTTAGTGAATCGTTACTTGGATTCATCGTTTAAAAATCCGTATGATCACATATGAATCCTGTTTTCGCTGAAAATTGATAGACAGCTATATCTTGACGTTACCGACCTAGGAAACTTGTTTCGTCGAATTCCGAATCTGTTGCTCCAACAGCGTATTTTTAAAGTCAAATTGTTGACCATTTCACATTTAAATAGTGCACAATCACATAATAACTCCAAATGGCACGAAATTTGAAATCTAGCAATAATTTAATATTCTGAATCCAACAAAATTAGTTTCGTCGAAAACGGAGGTCGTTTGCAAAATGACTATTTTTAAGGCCTACGTAATATTATTGCAATATTATTAAATTTCAAAATTATTCAAATTAACAATAAACTAATTATTATTATCGCGTATATTCAAATGAAATATCATATAGTTTATAAATGACATACTTGGGTTTATAACTCGATGTTTTCAAAATTCAAGTCAAATCGATATTTAATTTTATAATAAATCCTTTTTATTTTATATAATAATTCGTTATAATTTATAAACAATTTCGTAGCAACTTTTTGACATTTTAATTTGGATACAACTTACAATTTATAACATGAAATCTCAATTTCTTATCCTAATGTTTCTTGTTTTACTGAAATCCAACTTATATTGAATTTTGTACATTCACTTGAAATTCAAAACTAAATATTTCGAACTACCACGATGTTATGAGTTCCTTTTATAATTAATATAAACTTATACGTTCAAACTTTGTTTTAAATAAATACTAAGTCATTAGTTCTCAAAATAAATCATTTTAAATATTTAATTTCCATTAAATATTTCTTAATAAATTTTAGGTTGTTACATTTTCCCCACTTAAAAACTTTTTGCCCTTAAAAGGAAGACAAAACTGAAGGTCGTTTACTCAACCAACTCAGCCTTTGTTCTAACTTAAGTTCTTTAACTTTTCAGTTTTTAAGAACTTCCCAATTTATCGAAATTTGACTAACGCCTTAAATTTTCGAATTTTTTTGCCATAACCTTCTTTGTATGGGTTGATCGGTACAAATATAACTTGCATCCCCGGGCTTTCATCAATCAACATATTACTATAAAAATAAAACAAGCAGGAGATATGTAAATTAATTATCATCCCAATACCCATGTGGGTTTACTGTAGTCTAAGCACTTAGGAGATGTGAAAGTATATCCCAATACCCATGTGGGGTTTACCGTAATCTAAACACTTGGGAGATGTGTAAGTATCATTCTGTAACGACCCAGAAAATCTGAACCAATTTAAAATTTTTAAATTGGCTAAAATAATGGATTTTAAATATTTAAAATAAATATTTTAGATAATGGCAATGAAAACTGAGTTTGAATCGACATTTGAAAACGAATATAATTAATTATAATTATATATAGAATTGAAAATGGCGCGGTAGTTCGATAATTCGATTTCAAACTTCAATTGAATATACCGGGTGCAAAACAATCCGGATCTTAGTGAAACCAAAAATAATGGAATCAAATTGATAATATCTTTCTAAAGAATCTGACCAATCGAAGTTTGATAGCGGGAGTCAAAAGATATGTCCAGTTGAAAATTCTGAATAGTCGCTATGGAATTCAGGCCCTTAAAAATGGACATTTTGCATACGACCTCGGATTTAGACGAAACCACTTTTGTTAGATCCGCAGTGTCAGGTTATTGCTAGGTTTCAAATTTCATAATTTTTCGAATCAATATGTGAGCGTGGCAAAAGAAAACGCGTTTGACCAGTTTCTGTTGATTTTAATCGACCGGAAATTGGCCATTTTTCAAACGGTCTCAGAATTTGACGAAACTAGTTTTGTTAGGACCGTATCGTCAATACGAAGCTAGAAAATATTTTTCTGGAATTTTTCTAGTTAGTATGTGACCCCGGTAATTTGAAATGTGCGTTTAAAATTCAATATAGTGATTTAAATGTAAATTCAAAAGGAAACTGATTGTAACGATCAAATCAGCTTGCGATACATATCCCATTGTGTTCGGAATGGGGGTAAAACGCTATGGACGACAGGCGGTGGGCCTCGTTTCGAGGTCGTATGTAAAAGTCAACCCTTTAGCAAATTTAAATAATAAAATAATAAAAAAATAATAATTTTTAATTTCTTCTCCCCTCCTCCTTTATCTTCATTGGCCCCCCCCCCCCGACTTCATTATTCAGAAATAAATCAGAAAACGAAAGGGGAAAAAAAAAAAAAGAGAAAACCTAACTTAGGAATCGACGCCTCCACCAACCTCCCACCGCCGACCGCACCACCGCTCCACCCAGTCTATCGACGCCTGCCTCCCGTTCGAGCCTCGAAGACATCGACGCCTTCCTCCTCGTTCGAGCCTCGAAGCCCCCTCCATCGATCGAAGCATCGCCGCCACCTCCCCCTTGAAGCGCCTCCCCCGTTCGCAGCCACAACGCCACCCTCGAGAACCCCGCCTCCGACGTCTGCGAAAACACCCCCCCGCTCCTCTGTAAGTTTTTAATTTTATTTTATTTTAATTTATTTTATTTTTATTTTATATATAATACTGATTTGTTTATAGAGTTTTAAAAAACAGAATTTAGGAAAAAGAAATAAAACTGAGTTCTTTTTTTTTTAGATTTTTAAACTGCTTTTAAAAAAAAACTGAATTTTTTAAAAGTAGTTTAAAACTGAAATTTTTAAAAGTTCAAAACTGAATTTCTAAAAAAAAGTTTAAAACTGTTTTGTTTTTAAAAGTTTAAAACTGCATTTATAAAAAAAAAGTAAAACTGTTTTTATAAAAGAACTTTAAAACTGAATTTTTTTAAAAGTATTTTAAAACTGAACTGATTTTTATAAAGAATAAAACTGCATTTTCTTAAAGAATAAAACTGCATTTTCTTAAAGAATAAAACTGCATTTTCTAAAAGAATAAAACTGAATTTTCTTAAAGTTATAAAACTGAATTTTAAAAAAAGTATAAAAACCTGTTTTTGAAATAAAAAAATAAAAACTGCATTTTTTTTATAAAGATAAAAATTGCATTTTTATAAAAGTAAAAATCATATTTTTATATGTTGAAAAATCATATTTTTATATGATTGAAAGTCGAAGTAAAAATTCGATTTTTATATATTGAATAGCATAGTAAAAATTCTATTTTTACATATGTAGAGAATACGGGCGAAAGTGACAAAAAGGCGAAGATTTCTATAAGTGAAGTGTCGTGCAGTTGGATAGCTATTGGTGAGATTTCTGATTTAAAAATTATATATATATGTGTTGAAATTGAATGTGAATATCTATATATAAATATATATATATATATATATATATATATATATACGCCCCCTCGTCCACAAACCATGGACGATATTTATTGGTTGAAATTGTGGTGAAAATTGAATGATTGTTTGGGATTGTTGTGATTGATATTGGTTGATAGTGGTTGAAAAATACCCATTTGTGGTTGTGAAATATTTGGTTGAAACCACTTAGGATTAGTTTGTGGAAATGAAATAAATATATACATGCCGCCTGCGTGCGAACTAGATGCATGATTACCATTGTCAAAAACCGCGAGGTTTTAAGGTAGAGCGAGGAGCCGTACTAGGGACGGTGCCGGTGTAACTACCCTGCCGTTATGCTGCCGAAATTTTGAATAATATTTGTGCGTTTGAATTATTTTCATATGCTTAAACTATATTTATTCCTTATATAGAAAACATTCATGTGTTGAATTGATATTCATTCGTTGTTTAGAAATTCATGTGTTGAATGGTATTCATATTTTGAAATAAATTGTTCGATAATAAAAATCACATTTTTATCTATATATAAAAACTATTGAAAACATTCATGTGTTGAATTGATATTCATTCGTTGTTTAGAAATTCATGTGTTGAATGGTATTCATATTTAGAAATAAATTGTTCGATAATAAAAATCACATTTTTATCTATATATAAAAACTATTGAAAACATTCATGTGTTGAATTGATATTCATTCGTTGTTTAGAAATTCATGTGTTGAATGGTATTCATATTTTGAAATAAATTGTTCGATAATAAAAATCACATTTTTATCTATATATAGAAACTATAGAAAACATTCATGTGTTGAATTGATATTCATTCGTTGTTTAGAAATTCATGTGTTGAATGGTATTCATATTTTGAAATAAATTGTTCGATAATAAAAATCACATTTTTATCTATATATAAAAACTATTGAAAACATTCATGTGTTGAATTGATATTCATTCGTTGTTTAGAAATTCATGTGTTGAATGGTATTCATATTTTGAAATAAATTGTTCGATAATAAAAATCACATTTTTATCTATATATAGAAACTATAGAAAACATTCATGTGTTGAATTGATATTCATTCGTTGTTTAGAAATTCATGTGTTGAATGGTATTCATATTTTGAAATAAATTGTTTGATGATAAAAATCCTATTTTTATCGCCTATATGAACTATATAAAAAAAATAGTGTTTTGAAATGAATCGTTTTACAATAAAAAATCACATTTTTATTGTATGCATAAATCGTTAAGATGTGAAGTGTTAAAAATAACCACTTGTTCAAAATAAACATAGATGAGTTGAAATATTCATTAATTAACTAATGAAATGATTTGCACCTATTTATGTAACATTAGAATGAATGGTGTTTTTAAACCAAATAGAAATCGATTATGAAATCGAATAGAAAATGAAAAATGATATGAACTGTATATATATGTACATGCAATATTCTTTGAACAGGTTATAGCAAAGGGGCTAGAGAAGAGGAATAAAATTTTGTGCCCGACAAATAGGTACACATTTACTGATTTGTTTGGGTGATGATTTTGAGCCTATTGGCTAGCCGCTTGGCTTCTTCTTTTTCTTTTTGAGATTAGAAGGACCGGGACGCTATTTGCGATTTCCCGACGCTCCCGGTGCAGGGGAGGTTATGGCGAAATTTTTCCAAAATTTAAGGTGTTAGAAAATTTTTTGAAGTGAAAACGATATTGAAATTGTTGAATGAACTATATTTATATAAATATATAAATATAAATAAAATTAAAACGAAACGAGGCCGTGCAGTTCGTATTTCGAAACCGTGATTTCAAACGACTAGTATGGGAAATCCGACCATTGGATTTTCCCGAAACCTCAACCGTCGGGTTCGCCTTGGAATAATCTTTCCAAAGGCACCAACCTTGTAAAAATCCAACGGTTGGATTGTCTGGAATGTTTAATTCAAATCTGAAGAAAAACAGCGCCAGAAACGATTATATTTATTTATATATATAAATAAAATTATATTTAATCGAATAACGACGCTGCAGTTCGTATTTTGAAATCGAAATTTCAAACGATTGTACCGGGAGATCCGACCGTCGGATTTTCCCGAAACTGGAACCGTTGGATTCGTTTTGAAAAGACCTTTCTAATGATGTAAATTTTGTGAAGATCCAACGGTTAGATTTTTAGATATGTGTAAATCAAATCTGAAGAAAAACAGCGCCACGGCCGCCTTATGGCCCGAAGCGTCGTTTTGAATAAAATGGCTATTTTAAAATAAATAAAAATAGCGATAAATAGTTATAAAATATCGTAAGCGATATGGAATGGAAATAAACTGAATGTGCTTGATTTATGTGATGTTTGATGGTTGAATGTGTTTGGTGTGAAAACTATATTAAAGAACACAATTGGTGTTGTCGAATAATTTAACCATTGAAATAAATCGATTTGAAATTCTAAATATACGTGAATTATTTGAAAAGGCCGAGTTAATTCTCATTTCGAATGATCGACCGACGATTGAAATTCGAAGATGAAGACGATGGTCGAAGACCGGAGATCTTCACCTCGTTTGGATGGTAACCGAGGTCCTGATTGGGAGGCATCCCGAAATATGGATAATGAGTGGTGATCGTTCAGACGTACGTGTTGATCGAAGGGTTTGCGAGGTATTTAGTGCCTCCGGTTTCGTTCAGACCCAGAACGGACTTGTAAATGGACTGTGTGTCCGACATTGGAATTTGTTCTGTGTGATTGATAGCCATCAGTTGCACGGGGTGAATTGCCTGTGTGGCATGCTAAGATGCAGTGATCAGGACTTCTGTTGAAAAGCAAAGTCTTGTGGTGATGATCAAAGCACCGCCTGTGTGGCGTAGCTTTGTGTATAACGTGAATTCGCGAGCCTCACATCCCGGTATGAACCTAAAACGGGAGAAGGACCTCAGGGAGGGCATGCGTTTCTTTCTAGCTAGGGTGGTGTCAGTGACCTACCAGCCCTGACATTTATATACTTTTCACCTATGTGGTTGTTGCTGTTGCGAGGCGCCTCGGTTTGATCGGACGATCCGGGTCCGATGGAGTCATTCGTTGGCTCGTTTACGCCCCAAAGGGCGGAGGAACGTATTGTTCAGGCACTATAATCCACTCCGTGTGGACCGGCCCTGACGATCCAAGGGGCAGTTGCGGCTGTTCCGGAGACATGGGCTAGATTGTCTCGAATTCGGTAAGGACTATCTTTTGCCTTGGTTCATGACGGAAATCCAATTTCCAAATACGACATCGTGCGGTTTTGATTGTATACCTATATATGGCGACATAGTGGTATGGGGCATTAATGCCGTCTATGATTGATAGTTATGATTTGAAATTGTTTTCAAAACATATAAACACTAGCAATAATATCAAATGCCTTTGTTTTATTCGTATCAAGCATATCTTGGCCGTTATAAGGTAAAAACTCTATCCTCCGGTTTGCGTTGCATTGTGTGATGGGAACTGAGTCTTATAACGGCTTCATTTTCATAAAAAGCATAGCGATGTTTAAAAGAAAGATTTGTTTTAAAGCACTGGCAATCCAATGGAGTAAACCCGTTCCACGAAAGTGGCGTGGTCCTGTGATTAGCCAATTATATATGTGTTGAGTGGATTTCTCATACCAGTCCCATGACTGACTCGTAGTTTGTTTCACTCTCAAACTCGGGTGCCCCTTTTTCTACACGGGCAGCCTTGTATTCAGGTTTAGCTGGTTCTTTCTGGATAGCTGGAGCTGAAGATGGATTCTATCGTTTATTTCTTTTCTTTTTATGCTGTTCAGCTCCTATTGTACATATTTTGTTTATTTCCGCTGTAGACATTTATGTATAGCTGAACTGTATTTGTACTAAGTAAGATCCTGTATACTGTGTAACTCTGATGATTACTTTTATCCAGTATATTTTGTTGTTCATTCTGGTGTATTTATTTAATTCTGTTCTGCTATTATATGTTTCTGTGTTATATTCCAAAAGATAACCTTGTTTCCGTGAGAACGGGAAATCGGGTCGTCTCAACGTGGTATCAGAGCTTTGGTTAAGCTTAGTTCTGGAATATAACATTTGAACGAACTCGTCAGAAATAGAACCAGTAGTGTTCTAGGACGGGTAACTCTATACAGATAGGATCAGCAATATCCTAGTATGAGTAGCAGAATAAAATACACTTCGATAGACACATTTACACTTCAAGTATTTGTCTCTATATTTTAAAATACCTTTTCTGTGACCTGACACTTGATCTGCTATTTGCAGAAGAACTAGAAAATGAGTGCCAGAAACAGAAGAAGTAATACTGACCCGGATATAGAAGCTCTATTCAAGAAGTATAGAAATCTGGGTGGAAAGCCGTTCTCGGGCGAAGAATCTATTATGAGAACACAAGCTTGGATTCGTTCGGCTGAGAAAATCTTCGAAGCCTTAAAACTTAGAGATGACCAGAAAAGATTACTGGCCTCCTGGGCACTCGAAGACGAAGCTTTGTTTTGGTGGGATTCAGTTATTAAAGATAATCCAGAAGGTGATATCACCTGGGATAGATTCAAAGTGATTTTCCTGGAAAGATTTACCCCTCCCGAAGCGACTGAGCGCCTATGTGATGAATTTTCTTATTTGATACAAGGTGATATGACAATTCCCGAATATCATAAGAAATTCAACGAACTAGCTCACTTTGCTCCTCATCTAATTCAAAATCCGAAGAGTAAAAATATGAGATTTATTCACGGGCTTCAAAGGAAATACCAGAATAAAGTATTGGGGCATGTGAAGCTCCCTTTTTCAGAAATGATTTATATGGCTTATCAATATGAAGATCTTCATAAGAAAGGAATGTTATGCGACGAAGAGGAAGTCAGTTCTAGTGACATAGCAAAGTCGGAAGCTGATATTCCTGAAGCCAGTACAACGTTAGAGGTCAGTAAGAAGCCCAGTGCTAAGAGAAAAAGGGCTGGATCCGAAAAAGAACTAGTAACGACCGCCACATGCAATAACTGCCATAAGCAAGGGCATTTGCAAGGAAAATGCAGGTCTTTAAAGAAACTAAAGAAGAGTGAACCGAAGTCAAAGAAAAACTTTCAAGAGACCAGAGAATGTAGCATTTGCCATCGGTTAGGCCATGTAAGACAGGATTGCCGGCTGTTAAAGGCAACCAAGGAGGTCCAAATAAATGAAGTGGCAGAAACTTCTGAGCCCTCAGCTAGTCAAGAAAGGCCCGATGTTTTAGAAGGCACGCTTACTGTCAAAAACATTCCAGTCAAAGTACTGTTTGACACAGGCGCGTCACGAAGCTTCATTTCCAAAGATGCAGCTAAGAAACTGAATTTGAATTTGAAAAAGCTCAAGGAACCAATGACTGTCCAGAATCCGGTTGGGGGTTCCATTGATCTCAGTTGGGTTTGTGGAGTGCCGGTTTCTTTCTCTCGTTATCAGTTTCCTACCATCGCCGTCGTCATGAATTTTAAAGAGTTTGATCTTATCTTGGGGTTAGACTGGTTGACCAAATATGAAGCTGAAGTTAAATGCGCCGACAGAGTCGTAAAGGCGAGGATTAAATCAGGTGATTATATAACCATTCCCTGTGAAGGTCAGAATGCTAATAGAAAAGACTTCTGGGCAGCTTTGGATGTTTCTCCAGCCCAAATTGAAAATATCCCTGAAATCACAGAGAATATTCCTGACCTCATCAAAGACATTCCTGTCGTCAAAAACTATGCGGATGTGTTCGAGGAAGTTGTTCGCTTACCTCCGCAAAGAGAAATAGATTTCAAAATTGCTTTAATTCCCAATGCAAGGCCGGTAGTTCACGCTATTCGAAGAATGTCCTTGAAAGAGAAAGAAGAATTGGACAATCAAACCCGACAGCTAGTATGGAAAGGTCTGATCAGGCCTAGTTTCTCTGATTGGGGTGCAGCCGTGGTATTTGTCCCAAAATCTGACGGTACTCTACGTCTTTGTGTGGATTATCGAGATCTGAACAAACAGACCATAAAGAACAAGTATCCATTGCCGCGGATTGATGATTTGTTGGATCGATTAAATGGAGCACAAGTATTCTCAAGAATGGACCTAGCTACAGGTTTCCATCAACTTCGAATTGCCGAAGAGTGTGTTCCAATGACAGCGTTCAGAGGCCCCGACTTATTCTACGAGTGGTTAGTAATGCCGTTCGGCTTATGTAACGCTCCAGCTTACTTCGTCGATCTGATGAACAGAGTATTCAGAGGAGTATTGAATAAATTTGTTCTGGTTTTTATTGATGATATTCTAATCTTCTCTAAATCAAAGGCCGAACATGAAAAGCATCTGGAACAAGTGTTAGAAATTCTCAGACGGAATGTATTAAAAGCCAAGTTTTCCAAATGTATCTTCTGGCAAGATGAAGTGAAATTTCTGGGTCATGTAGTATCGAAAGATGGAATCGCTGTGGATCCAAGCAAAATCACAGCTATTCAGAATTGGAAACAGCCCAGTACTCCCACTGAAGTCCGCAGTTTTCTCGGATTGGCTAGCTATTACCGAAAGTTCGTTAAAGACTTTTCGAAGATATCTGGTCACTTAACTAAGCTTACAAAGAAGCATTCTAAGTTCAAATGGACTCAGGAAAGTGAGGAGGCTTTCGAAGAGCTAAAGTTAAGATTAACGACAGCTCCAGTGTTAACCATTATAGATGGCAACCAAGATTTAAAAGTCTGGACTGATGCTTCTAGAGAGGGCCTTGGCGCAGTGTTAATGCAAAGAGGTCAAGTGATTGCTTATGCTAGCCGTCAACTGAAGCCGCACGAGAAAAACTATGTAACTCATGATCTTGAGTTATTGGCTATCATATTTTCTTTGAAAATCTGGAGACACTATCTTCTGGGCGAGAGATTCGAACTGTTTACAGATCACCAGTCGTTAAAGTATCTGTTCACTCAGAAGGACTTAAATCTGAGACAGCAACGTTGGCTGGAGTTTCTTGCAGCATATGACTTTGAAATTATATATACTCCAGGAAAAGCCAATGTCGTGGCCGATGCGCTGAGTCGAAAGAATGTAATGATCGCCAACTTTATTATCACAACTTCCTTGATTGATAAAATATCTATTCTTCAGAAGGAGGATAACTTTATTAAGGATATGATTAAAAGGATTCAGAAAGGTGAACCCTCGTGTTTTCAAATAGATAACGACGAGACCCTGAGATTGAAAGGAAGGATTTGTGTTCCTGACGTTCCTGAGCTAAAAAGGGAAGTGTTAGATGAGTGTCACAAGTCCAAGCTGAGTATCCATCCTGGCGTAGCCAAAATGTATAATGATCTCAAAAGAACATTCTGGTGGAAGGCTATGAAAAGAGACGTTTCAATATACGTTAGCCGATGCCCTACTTGCCAGCTAGTCAAGAGTGACCAACAGAAATTGGCTGGATTGTTGCAACCACTAGAAGTTCCGGGCTGGAAGTGGGAACATATTTCTATGGATTTCATCGATGGTCTGCCCAGGACCAGAAGAGGAAATGACAGTATTTGGGTGATCGTAGATCGTTTCACGAAGACCGCCCATTTCATACCTGTCAAATCAAACAGAACCGCTCAGAGTCTGGCGCATATATACTTTAGGGAAATAGTTAGACTGCATGGAGTGCCGCTCAGTATAGTAAGTGATAGAGATACAATTTTCACTAGTAAATTCTGGGAAGCATTTCAAGTCGAGCTAGGAACGAAGTTAAACTTGAGCACCGCTTATCATCCTCAGACAGACGGTCAGACTGAGAGGGTGAATCGTATTTTAGAAGATCTATTGCGGGCTTGTGTTATAGATTTCGGTGGATCATGGGAAGACCATCTGCATTTGGCTGAGTTCTCTTATAACAACAGCTACCAGGCGAGTCTGACAATGTCGCCATTCGAAGCATTGTATGGTAGACCGTGCCGATCTCCTGCTTGTTGGGTCGAGCCTGGAAATAGACTTGTGTTGGGTCCTGATATGATCCGAGAAGCTGCCGACAAAGTCGATTTTATTAAGAAACGATTGCTCGCCGCTCAAAGCCGACAAAAGAGCTATGCCGATAAAAGAAGAAGAGATATATCCTTCGAAGTTGGCGACTATGTATATTTGAAAGTATCGCCGATGAGAGGAGTTATCAGGTTCGGTAAAACTGGAAAGTTAGCGCCTAAATTCATTGGTCCGTTTCCTATTCTGGAACGGATTGGAACTCTCGCATATAAAGTTAAATTGCCAGACTGGTTGCCTGGAGTGCATGATGTATTTCATATATCTCAACTTCGAAAGCACATTCATGATCCAGACTTGATCGTGGAAGAAGCAGCTCAGCAGGACATTGAAATTACTCCAGAATTAGCTGTGAGGCGTGAGCCGCTAAAGATTATCGGCAAAGAAACCAAAGAGCTGAGGAACAAGAAGGTTCACTTAGTCAAAGTGCAATGGAGTGGAGATCCGCGAGATTGTACTTGGGAAACTGAGGAGAGCATTCAGAAAGCTTATCCTAGATGCCGAGTAGATATCTCTGATTGACTCCGGTGCAAGGTACATTTACCCTACTTTGCACTACCATTCAATTCTCTATTCTGTTGTTATTTCCTTTTCATGGATGTGCACTATTTATTCTATACTCTGAATGATTTATGAAAGAATATAGGAGTTGATTAGTATATTTTTAAAGGTTAAAAACAATTGGATTGGTTGTTGTGTTGTGTGATTGTAGATTTATCAAACCACTTTCGACTTTATTCCTTTTCGGGGACGAAAAGTTTTAAGTGGGGGAGATTGTAACGACCCAGAAAATCTGAACCAATTTAAAATTTTTAAATTGGCTAAAATAATGGATTTTAAATATTTAAAATAAATATTTTAGATAATGGCAATGAAAACTGAGTTTGAATCGACATTTGAAAACAAATATAATTAATTATAATTATATATAGAATTGAAAATGGCGCGGTAGTTCGATAATTCGATTTCAAACTTTAATTGAATATACCGGGTGCAAAACAATCCGGATCTTAGTGAAACCAAAAATAATGGAATCAAATTGATAATATCTTTCTAACGAATCTGACCAATCGAAGTTTGATAGCGGGAGTCAAAAGATATGTCCAGTTGAAAATTCTGAATAGTCGCTATGGAATTCAGGCCCTTAAAAATGGACATTTTGCATACGACCTCGGATTTAGACGAAACCACTTTTGTTAGATCCGCAGTGTCAGGTTATTGCTAGGTTTCAAATTTCATAATTTTTCGAATCAATATGTGAGCGTGGCAAAAGAAAACGCGTTTGACCAGTTTCTGTTGATTTTAATCGACCGGAAATTGGCCATTTTTCAAACGGTCTCAGAATTTGACGAAACTAGTTTTGTTAGGACCGTATCGTCAATACGAAGCTAGAAAATATTTTTCTGGAATTTTTCTAGTTAGTATGTGACCCCGGTAATTTGAAATGTGCGTTTAAAATTCAATATAGTGATTTAAATGTAAATTCAAAAGGAAACTGATTGTAACGATCAAATCAGCTTGCGATACATATCCCATTGTGTTCGAAATGGGGGTAAAACGCTATGGACGACAGGCGGTGGGCCTCGTTTCGAGGTCGTATGTAAAAGTCAACCCTTTAGCAAATTTAAATAATAAAATAATAAAAAAATAATAATTTTTAATTTCTTCTCCCCTCCTCCTTTATCTTCATTGGCCCCCCCCCGACTTCATTATTCAGAAATAAATCAGAAAACGAAAGGGAAAAAAAAAAAAAAGAGAAAACCTAACTTAGGAATCGACGCCTCCACCAACCTCCCACCGCCGACCGCACCACCGCTCCTCCCAGTCTATCGACGCCTGCCTCCCGTTCGAGCCTCGAAGACATCGACGCCTTCCTCCTCGTTCGAGCCCCGAAGCCCCCTCCATCGATCGAAGCATCGCCGCCACCTCCCCCTTGAAGCGCCTCCCCCGTTCGCAGCCACAACGCCACCCTCGAGAACCCCGCCTCCGACGTCTGCGAAAACACCCCCCCCCCCCGCTCCTCTGTAAGTTTTTAATTTTATTTTATTTTTATTTATTTTATTTTTATTTTATATATAATACTGATTTGTTTATAGAGTTTTAAAAAACAGAATTTAGGAAAAAGAAATAAAACTGAGTTCTTTTTTTTTTAGATTTTTAAACTGCTTTTTAAAAAAAAACTGAATTTTTTAAAAGTAGTTTAAAACTGAAATTTTTAAAAGTTCAAAACTGAATTTCTAAAAAAAAGTTTAAAACTGTTTTGTTTTTAAAAGTTTAAAACTGCATTTATAAAAAAAAAAGTAAAACTGTTTTTATAAAAGAACTTTAAAACTGAATTTTTTTAAAAGTATTTTAAAACTGAACTGATTTTTATAAAGAATAAAACTGCATTTTCTTAAAGAATAAAACTGCATTTTCTTAAAGAATAAAACTGCATTTTCTAAAAGAATAAAACTGAATTTTCTTAAAGTTATAAAACTGAATTTTAAAAAAAGTATAAAAACCTGTTTTTGAAATAAAAAAATAAAAACTGCATTTTTTTTATAAAGATAAAAATTGCATTTTTATAAAAGTAAAAATCATATTTTTATATGTTGAAAAATCATATTTTTATATGATTGAAAGTCGAAGTAAAAATTCGATTTTTATATATTGAATAGCATAGTAAAAATTCTATTTTTACATATGTAGAGAATACGGGCGAAAGTGACAAAAAGGCGAAGATTTCTATAAGTGAAGTGTCGTGCAGTTGGATAGCTATTGGTGAGATTTCTGATTTAAAAATTATATATATATGTGTTGAAATTGAATGTGAATATCTATATATAAATATATATATATATATATATATATATATATATACGCCCCCTCGTCCACAAACCATGGACGATATTTATTGGTTGAAATTGTGGTGAAAATTGAATGATTGTTTGGGATTGTTGTGATTGATATTGGTTGATAGTGGTTGAAAAATACCCATTTGTGGTTGTGAAATATTTGGTTGAAACCACTTAGGATTAGTTTGTGGAAATGAAATAAATATATACATGCCGCCTGCGTGCGAACTAGATGCATGATTACCATTGTCAAAAACCGCGAGGTTTTAAGGTAGAGCGAGGAGCCGTACTAGGGACGGTGCCGGTGTAACTACCCTGCCGTTATGCTGCCGAAATTTTGAATAATATTTGTGCGTTTGAATTATTTTCATATGCTTAAACTATATTTATTCCTTATATAGAAAACATTCATGTGTTGAATTGATATTCATTCGTTGTTTAGAAATTCATGTGTTGAATGGTATTCATATTTTGAAATAAATTGTTCGATAATAAAAATCACATTTTTATCTATATATAAAAACTATTGAAAACATTCATGTGTTGAATTGATATTCATTCGTTGTTTAGAAATTCATGTGTTGAATGGTATTCATATTTAGAAATAAATTGTTCGATAATAAAAATCACATTTTTATCTATATATAAAAACTATTGAAAACATTCATGTGTTGAATTGATATTCATTCGTTGTTTAGAAATTCATGTGTTGAATGGTATTCATATTTTGAAATAAATTGTTCGATAATAAAAATCACATTTTTATCTATATATAGAAACTATAGAAAACATTCATGTGTTGAATTGATATTCATTCGTTGTTTAGAAATTCATGTGTTGAATGGTATTCATATTTTGAAATAAATTGTTCGATAATAAAAATCACATTTTTATCTATATATAAAAACTATTGAAAACATTCATGTGTTGAATTGATATTCATTCGTTGTTTAGAAATTCATGTGTTGAATGGTATTCATATTTTGAAATAAATTGTTCGATAATAAAAATCACATTTTTATCTATATATAGAAACTATAGAAAACATTCATGTGTTGAATTGATATTCATTCGTTGTTTAGAAATTCATGTGTTGAATGGTATTCATATTTTGAAATAAATTGTTTGATGATAAAAATCCTATTTTTATCGCCTATATGAACTATATAAAAAAAATAGTGTTTTGAAATGAATCGTTTTACAATAAAAAATCACATTTTTATTGTATGCATAAATCGTTAAGATGTGAAGTGTTAAAAATAACCACTTGTTCAAAATAAACATAGATGAGTTGAAATATTCATTAATTAACTAATGAAATGATTTGCACCTATTTATGTAACATTAGAATGAATGGTGTTTTTAAACCAAATAGAAATCGATTATGAAATCGAATAGAAAATGAAAAATGATATGAACTGTATATATATGTACATGCAATATTCTTTGAACAGGTTATAGCAAAGGGGCTAGAGAAGAGGAATAAAATTTTGTGCCCGACAAATAGGTACACATTTACTGATTTGTTTGGGTGATGATTTTGAGCCTATTGGCTAGCCGCTTGGCTTCTTCTTTTTCTTTTTGAGATTAGAAGGACCGGGACGCTATTTGCGATTTCCCGACGCTCCCGGTGCAGGGGAGGTTATGGCGAAATTTTTCCAAAATTTAAGGTGTTAGAAAATTTTTTGAAGTGAAAACGATATTGAAATTGTTGAATGAACTATATTTATATAAATATATAAATATAAATAAAATTAAAACGAAACGAGGCCGTGCAGTTCGTATTTCGAAACCGTGATTTCAAACGACTAGTACGGGAAATCCGACCATTGGATTTTCCCGAAACCTCAACCGTCGGGTTCGCCTTGGAATAATCTTTCCAAAGGCACCAACCTTGTAAAAATCCAACGGTTGGATTGTCTGGAATGTTTAATTCAAATCTGAAGAAAAACAGCGCCAGAAACGATTATATTTATTTATATATATAAATAAAATTATATTTAATCGAATAACGACGCTGCAGTTCGTATTTTGAAATCGAAATTTCAAACGATTGTACCGGGAGATCCGACCGTCGGATTTTCCCGAAACTGGAACCGTTGGATTCGTTTTGAAAAGACCTTTCTAATGATGTAAATTTTGTGAAGATCCAACGGTTAGATTTTTAGATATGTGTAAATCAAATCTGAAGAAAAACAGCGCCACGGCCGCCTTATGGCCCGAAGCGTCGTTTTGAATAAAATGGCTATTTTAAAATAAATAAAAATAGCGATAAATAGTTATAAAATATCGTAAGCGATATGGAATGGAAATAAACTGAATGTGCTTGATTTATGTGATGTTTGATGGTTGAATGTGTTTGGTGTGAAAACTATATTAAAGAACACAATTGGTGTTGTCGAATAATTTAACCATTGAAATAAATCGATTTGAAATTCTAAATATACGTGAATTATTTGAAAAGGCCGAGTTAATTCTCATTTCGAATGATCGACCGACGATTGAAATTCGAAGATGAAGACGATGGTCGAAGACCGGAGATCTTCACCTCGTTTGGATGGTAACCGAGGTCCTGATTGGGAGGCATCCCGAAATATGGATAATGAGTGGTGATCGTTCAGACGTACGTGTTGATCGAAGGGTTTGCGAGGTATTTAGTGCCTCCGGTTTCGTTCAGACCCAGAACGGACTTGTAAATGGACTGTGTGTCCGACATTGGAATTTGTTCTGTGTGATTGATAGCCATCAGTTGCACGGGGTGAATTGCCTGTGTGGCATGCTAAGATGCAGTGATCAGGACTTCTGTTGAAAAGCAAAGTCTTGTGGTGATGATCAAAGCACCGCCTGTGTGGCGTAGCTTTGTGTATAACGTGAATTCGCGAGCCTCACATCCCGGTATGAACCTAAAACGGGAGAAGGACCTCAGGGAGGGCATGCGTTTCTTTCTAGCTAGGGTGGTGTCAGTGACCTACCAGCCCTGACATTTATATACTTTTCACCTATGTGGTTGTTGCTGTTGCGAGGCGCCTCGGTTTGATCGGACGATCCGGGTCCGATGGAGTCATTCGTTGGCTCGTTTACGCCCCAAAGGGCGGAGGAACGTATTGTTCAGGCACTATAATCCACTCCGTGTGGACCGGCCCTGACGATCCAAGGGGCAGTTGCGGCTGTTCCGGAGACATGGGCTAGATTGTCTCGAATTCGGTAAGGACTATCTTTTGCCTTGGTTCATGACGGAAATCCAATTTCCAAATACGACATCGTGCGGTTTTGATTGTATACCTATATATGGCGACATAGTGGTATGGGGCATTAATGCCGTCTATGATTGATAGTTATGATTTGAAATTGTTTTCAAAACATATAAACACTAGCAATAATATCAAATGCCTTTGTTTTATTCGTATCAAGCATATCTTGGCCGTTATAAGGTAAAAACTCTATCCTCCGGTTTGCGTTGCATTGTGTGATGGGAACTGAGTCTTATAACGGCTTCATTTTCATAAAAAGCATAGCGATGTTTAAAAGAAAGATTTGTTTTAAAGCACTGGCAATCCAATGGAGTAAACCCGTTCCACGAAAGTGGCGTGGTCCTGTGATTAGCCAATTATATATGTGTTGAGTGGATTTCTCATACCAGTCCCATGACTGACTCGTAGTTTGTTTCACTCTCAAACTCGGGTGCCCCTTTTTCTACACGGGCAGCCTTGTATTCAGGTTTAGCTGGTTCTTTCTGGATAGCTGGAGCTGAAGATGGATTCTATCGTTTATTTCTTTTCTTTTTATGCTGTTCAGCTCCTATTGTACATATTTTGTTTATTTCCGCTGTAGACATTTATGTATAGCTGAACTGTATTTGTACTAAGTAAGATCCTGTATACTGTGTAACTCTGATGATTACTTTTATCCAGTATATTTTGTTGTTCATTCTGGTGTATTTATTTAATTCTGTTCTGCTATTATATGTTTCTGTGTTATATTCCAAAAGATAACCTTGTTTCCGTGAGAACGGGAAATCGGGTCGTCTCACATTCTAATACCCGTGTGGGGTTTACCGTAATCTAAACACTTGGGAGATGTGTAAGTATCATCCCAATACCCATGTGGGGTTTACCGTAATCTAAACACATGGAAGGTTTGTAAATATCATCCCAATACCTATGTGAGGTTATAGCACATTCAAGAAACAATAATTTATGGATCACTTTCCCAACCAATTTTCAATTCAGTTTAACATTAAATTTTATTTGGTTCAATTTAACTCCCGTTCTCAAATAATCAATTGGTTAATTACCTTTTCAAATTTGTATGTTGTTAAAACGTATTTTTTATATATACTCAAAGTATACTTTCAAAGCAAAATCACAAATATTAACCTCTAACTAAGTTCTTGGTCCTCATACCAATCAATTGGAATTATACAGATGTAATGACCCGCATTGGCAGAGGTATTATAATTAATTTATTTAATTATATAAACAGTGATATAGTGAATTAAATGGTCGTGGAATTAAATAATGGTGAATATTTAATTAAAATAATACATTAAATAATATATTTAATTCTGAAATAATCAGAATTGGCTGAAATGGCAATATGGTGTGAAATAGATCATCTGTGATATTTAATTCAGTTCGGAATTGAATTAGAATAACGAATATATTTAAATAACGATAGTTGAACGTATAGATTATAATATAATTAAAATCGAGCTCGAAATGGCGCTGCAGTTCGTAAATTGGCGATTCAAACTTCAACTATACAGGATTCGTTTTAAGCTGGATTTCTTTGAAACAAGAAACGTGTGGAGCTGGTGGAGTATATCTTTCTAGTGGAAGAGAAAAATCGGGATTTCGTCGTGTAGATTTTGATTCACGTCCAAATCAAATTTCAGAAAAGTCGCTGTGGAATTCCTTTATAATTTATAAAGGAATTATTTATATTTTAAAAAGGAATTTCAATATAAATCGAATATCGGGTTGACCCAAATTTGGAATATCAAGTTACAAATCCCAGTAGGGCTGTATGGTATTCCACTGTGAATATAAACGATAATATTTATTTTTAAATATTAAATTTAATTATATTTATATATTTAAAAGGGTTATTTAGGACTTTAAAAATAGCCATTTTTGCAAACAGTATCAGAATTCGACGAGACCGGTTTTATCGAGTTCGAAATGCTATAGTGTAGTAGGATGACAAATTTCGTGGAAATCGGGTTTAGTATGAAGTCGTACGAGCAAATAACGCGTTATAGAATATAATCGAATATTTAAACGAAAATATCTAAAACAAATATCTAACTAAAATTCTTTATAAATACCCCCTTTTCCAATTCCTTAAGACCTAAATTCACTCACTGTACAAAATCAAAACAGCGGCCTCTTTTCAAATTCTTCAAGCAATTGTTTCAAGGGAAATGCTTGACAAGATAGTGCGAGGTTGGATTCACAGAGACCACACGAGAGAGGGCTTCATATTGGTATCATCAAGATGGGGTGCGATGATATTTTGGGTTCACTGGATTTTGTAGCAGCCGACCTAGGTTGCGGTCATGGAGGAACTCGGGGGCGCCAGAGTTAGAATCAAAGTGTTTGTGGAGCTCAGGGTGATAGCGCGCACGTATTGATGGGATTCGGGGACATTCCGACAGTTTTTGTATCGATGTTGTGGCGTATGCTACTGTACGGGAAGCAGGGACGCGATTTTGTACATGTCGTCGGAGCAGGGTTTGTGACGACTGGAAGGTGCTGGAGGAGGATGCAAGTTGAAGGGTAGAGGTTGCAGAATCGATCGATGGCCCAGGTGGTGGGAAGCGTCGATCAAAAGGGGGGTCAAACGAGGGGGTAACGGAGTGGATGAACGTGGTTATTGGTGTTCGAAGTTTTGCCTGGAGCGACGGAAATGGTTTTGAGGGAGAAAGGTGTTGAGCGGGTTTGGGCTGAAAGGTATGGGCCGTTTAATTTAAGTGAGGCCCGACTAAAAATAAACCAAGTTATTTAATTTAAAATTTAATATAAACTTGTTAATCCGATATCTCTCTCATACCTTATCAGTTTGACGAACCGTAAGTTGCGTTGGGATCGTATGGACGGGAGAAAAACAATGAGACTGACCGGGAGTGAATCCGAGCTCATTACAATTTATGGCAAAATAAAGTGTTTGATTCAAATTAAACAACAGTTTATCGTTCTTTAACGATGAACTGCAAATGTGAGTAAATCTCACTAACTCTGAACAGTTTATAATTTCATGTTGTATTTTTAGAACTGTTAAATATTGGCTGGTTGACTGTGTGTTGACTGTTTGATTGAACTGCTAGTCAGTTAGTTGAATTTCTATATTGATTCTGTTTAACAGAATATATCATATGGAACTGAAAGTGATGTTGATTTTATTATGTAACATCTGTGATGCAGGGAAACAGGTTGGCGGAATCCATCCAACTGGATTCCTCAACAGCTATTTTATTGTTTTTCATATATTGTGATATATGATGTGATATATAATCTGTTGTCGATTATATGTGTTTGAACGATATTGGTCATCGTGATTTGATGTGTTAAATACCATAACATACCGAAATGTTGAAAAAGGAATATTTTCAAAGTGATATTTGGAAATAAAATATTTATAAATGGAATATTTATAAATAAGAAATATTTATAAATTGGAATATTTATAAATATGAGATATTTAGAAAAGGGAAATTGTAAAATCAAAGAATAGATTTGAAAAGGAAATATTTGCAAACCATTTGCAAATAGAATAATATAAAAGGAAATATTTGTATAATCATTTACAAATAGAATTAAAAAGGAAATATTTAGAAAATAATTAGAGTTATAAAAAGGAAATTTGTTTATAACCGAATAGGATGTTATAAAAAAGAAAACGTTATAAAAAGGAAAACGTTACTAAAAAGGAAATCATTTGTAAAGCGAAGAACCATTACTAAAAGTAAATCTTTATAAATGAATTAGTTTATTCGAAAGGAGTTATCGAATTAGTTTTTCGAAAGGAGTTATCGAATTAGTTTATTCGAAAGGAGTTATCGAATTAGTTATTCGAAAGGAGTTATCGATTATAGTTTAATCGAAAGGAGTTATCGATTATAGTTTAATCAAAAGGAGTTATCGAATTAGTTATTTCAAAAGGAGTTATTGATTATAGTTTAATCAAAAGGAGTTATCGAATTAGTTATTTCAAAAGGAGTTATCGATTATAGTTTAATCAAAAGGAGTTATCGAATTAGTTATTTGAAAGGAGTTATCGAATTAGTTATTTCAAAAGGAGTTATCGATTATAGTTTAATCGAAAGGAGTTATCTAATTAGTTATTCGAAGGGAGTTAAATGAGGAGTTAAGTAAAAAGAGTTAATCGATTAGGGTTAAATAAATAGAGTTAATCGAATTTAGTTTATTCAAAGAAAGGTTTTCGAATCTAGTTATTCGTAAGAGAGATTATCAAATATAGTTATTCGAAGGGAGGAGTCATCGAATAGAGATTTATTCGAACAAGAGTTACGTAAGGAAGTGTTAAAGAGTTAAAAGACGAACTTACCCTATTTCGAGATTTGAAATGTTGTTCAGTTAAGGTCTGAGAGGTAGTTATGCCCCAACTTGATTGACTTCGTTTTTAATTTAGAAATTGTTAAGGTTCGAGAGTGAAAGTGGTTAAGTGTATTTAGTAAATAAGTATAGTGGTTTGAGTGGTCGTCGCGATGTTGATTTAAACATCTGTTTAAAACCAAGTAAAGAAGATTTGGAATTGTTTTCCAAATAGAATCAGAAACGTAATCAAATATTGAAATAGGAAATATGAATATATATATATATATATATATGATTGATGATTGATTAATAGAATTTCCATCTGGAAATAATATCGTTGTTTGCACACGTGTTTTTCTTTGATAGTTAACTCACCGACTATCGAAGTTTTTGACCATTTTAACGTTGTTAATATGGAGAGACCGGTTGGATTTTTATCCAAAGAATCACTCTGTATTGGCATAAGCGTTGCGAAATCATATATTCCAAGGATAATTGAAGACGGAGTAAAATGCAAGGGCTATTGTATAAGTCTTAGATAACAGTGCCTAAGATGGATATACTGAATAGTACCTTCGGTTCATCCTGTTCCTGGATGACTTGTATGGACGGATGTCTGACAGAGTATTCCAGACGATCATTTATATTGATTTCTCCAACCGTACCAAGAGTGGAAGCGGAGAAGGAAACTTCTTTTAGCTAACACATAATGTATTGTTGTAGACATCAATCGGTGATTTGATGGATTTGACGATGTGACATTCGAAGTGAATCTGATGTGATGATGAAGCGTAACCTCAAGCCTCCTCAATCGGTAAATGATAGAAATCGGGCAGGTAGCATGGCTAAGTCGGTCGCTCCGAAGTAGGGTGTATAATCACCTGATCTAGAGTTTCATTTACTTCTAAAATCTATTGTTGATGCTGTCCCATTCGGGAAACGGTTGCTGATCCCAACCGTTGGTGATATACGTTCGATACACTCAAGCGAAATGAGTGGTCGGTCATGTGTGGTCGGGTTGCAAGATGTTCTTGTTGAACCCAGTGTATTCCTTTCTAGAGGTACACTAGCGAAAGGTGGTTCCATACCTTGTCATAGTTGGAAATCCATTACCCAATACGTGCTTGCGGTTTTGATTGTATACTATATATGTAGAACGTGAGATGAAAGCGTTTCTACTAGATGATTATTATATTGTGGTTGATAGACACTATTATAATGTCAATGAGTTTTGATATAAAGATAATTTGGATTCTCATAAGGGAAAAACCCGTTCCGTTATACGGAGTGGTCTTATGAGATATCGTTTACTTGTTTAAACTGTTTTACTCATACCAGTCCCATGACTGACCCAGAGTTTATTTTGTTGTTTTCCCTAAACTCTTGGGTGCCTAAATTTGTACGGGCAGTCAAGTAGTCGGGATTTACAGATATACTGGAAGAGCTTGGAGCAGGTGGCTTCAGGATTATATAGCTATAGTTATTTCCGCTGTGTTGTAAGTGTTGTACTTTGATAATGATGTATATTCAAGTACAGATGTATATTTCAAGTTATGTTATATATATTATATTTTATTCGTTCCGTTGTGAGATTCGTGTTACTCTGATGTGGTGTTGTTCTCCTTCTTCTATTCTAAGTTTCTATCTTATCTGTCCTCACCCTCTAATTTCTTTCATTAATCATCCGGTATTTTTCGATGTTTGGTTAGTCATCATTGAGTTTATGGCGATAACCAAAGTCGACAAAAACCCGGGTCATTACAGTTGGTATCAGAGCAGAAGGTTAATTGATTAACTTGGCTCTATGGCGTAACTCAGTAGAGATAGGGTTAGAAACACCCTAGATTGAGTTGAGTGTATATATACGAGTGCGTATTTGTAATTTGAGATAAAGTGGTTTTATATTATGGAAATTCATTGGTTTAGTCGTTTATGAGTTCTGGTCGATCAGTTTGATCCACTGTATCGGTAGGAGTTTATAAACACTCGAATACGATGGGTCGACACGATATGTTTTGAAAAGAGGGTAAATTAAAATAAGTTTACCCAAGGTAAATCTTGATATAGAGAAGATATATATATCAAAATTATAATATATTAGATACATTGGTTGTTATTATAATCGAGTAAGATTATAAATTAAATGGTTATGTAAATAACCAATCAGAATTCGTATAAGTGAAATACGTGAAATCAAATGAGTAAAATATGAAATTTAAACCAGAAATTGAATTAAAATTCTGGAAAATTGAATAAGTGTTTGTAAATGGATTTGGATTAAAAATAAGCAAAATTTAAGATCCTGGGAGATTTTAAATTATTTTACAAGCAATGTGAATTATATTTTGAAATGAATTTCAAAGTGGAAATGTTTAGAAATGGTTTTATAGTATTGAACTCACTTCGATCGCTGGAAAATAGATTCCGATGATGACAACTGCATCATCAGTATTCATTTTCGAGTTGTAAGTGACGAATTACTACCAGAGATACTGTTTTGAATTTGTTTTGGGAAAGACAAGTTGTGTTGAATTTCAAAATGGGATTTTTAATATAAAATTTGATATATAGATTTGAATAATAGAAGTGATATAAAATTTGAATAGAAATTGAATAGAATTAACTAAGTCGAAGAGGAATTAGTTAATCGAGTTTTGAATTTGAAGTTGAACTTTGAAAGGTGAATTGGATTTGTAAATGGATATTCGAAATCGAATATAGAAGTTAAATTTGAAATTTGGATTCAAATTAGTTAATAAGCAAGTTAAAATATATTTGAACATGTCATGTTCAAATATAAAAGTGAAATAGACTAAAGAGTTAATTAACAAATTAATTAACGAATTGAGTTAAAACGATCAGGTATAGTTAAAATAGATTGGGAAGGTACAAATATACATGAGATAGGTATGGATAAGGTATGAAGGTATATAAATAGAATGCTCGACGAAAAGGTATGTATTTAATTCATATATGAGATTTTATGCGCCGTATCGGCCGGCTAGCCGCTTGGCTTTTTCTTTTGGATTGGTAAGGGCCATGGGAGGCTATTTGAAATATCCCGATACTCCTGGTACAAAGGAGGTTATGGCGAATTTTTCCGGGAATTTAAGGAGTTAGAATATTTTTAAGATAATTTGACAGTTAGAAATCAACGTATCGATATATATATATATAGAAGTCGATAAGGAAACAAACTTAGAAATAGAATAGTAAAATCAAAAAGTGAAGACTAAGAATAAAATCTAGTAAGAATAGAAAGAGGAAGCGTATACGTGTTTAAAAGTGAATAAGTAGTTGTATGGTATTGATTATTCGAGTAAGTAGTCATATATGTTTTGACGTTATAAATGTTATTCAGTCAAGGTCTGAGAGGTAGTTATACCCCAACTTGATTGATTTCATTATTAACAAATAAATAGTAAGATTTCAGGCTCGAAGATCAATGTTGAATAAGAGTTAGTTGAATATAGTATTTGGGTTGTCTTAACGATGTTTTACACAACATCCGTTTTAACCCAAATAAGTGTAAGCTTGGAAATATAATAAAGAATATTTCCTAAGTATAGAAATAAACGAGATTGGAAAAGAGATAAGTAATTGGAATATTTTCCAATTATAAATAGCGCATATTTTCTAAAGTTTAGAAAATAAAGGAAGGCGATATTCGGAAACGTTTTCCAAATAACATAAAAGGGCAATATGGTTATTGAAAATATTTGGTTAACAAATATTGATAAAGAAATAGAGAAGTGATTTAACTAATGGAATATTAATTAAGGGCTCAGTGACATGTTAAAAAGGAAAATTTGATTTTTGACAAGAGTAAACTGTTTAAAAACTCCCAGGGAAAAACTGTTTGAATTAAAAACAAATTTAACAGAAATTTGTGAAAGAAAAATTGAATTAAAGTAATGCCAGTAAAGTGGTAACTGAGATTGAATTAGAATGATATTAAGACAAATTGGATTGTGAGATTCAAATTTGAAGTGTAATGTGATAATCAAGTTAAGAGTTGGGAATCGAGAAGAAACTCGTGTTGAAATGATATTTGGCTCGGATATAAGCGAATGGTTGTGTTGTGGATAAAAGCAGATTGGAATTTGATAGGGATGGCCCTTGTATCCGCTGAATTGATAACAGGTGGAATGGATATAATGATATGCCGATAAAAAGGTACAAGTTTATATTTCATACGGTATGAGATTTTGATGAGCCAAATTGGCAAGCCGCTTGGCTGTTTGATTTTCTTTTGGGTTAGAGATGGCCCAGAGAGGCGAGTTGGAGTTTGACCGATTGACCAATACAAAGGAGGTGCTAGCAAAATTTTTCGAAAAAGTTAAGGTGTTAGAAAAAATTTCAGGATTTTTGAAAATTTTCGTTGATAAGAATTAATTAATAATTTAATTGAAATTAAATTGGTTCAGTTGAAACTGGAGTTAAAAAAATGAACAAATGAGTTCTAACCAGTCGATAGGGTCGTTCTCTACCTTAGCAATTTTGAGGACGAAATTATTTCATGTGGGGAAGATTGTAATGACCCGCATTGGCAGAGGTATTATAATTAATTTATTTAATTATATAAATAGTGATATAGTGAATTAAATGGTCGTGGAATTAAATAATGGTGAATATTTAATTAAAATAATACATTAAATAATATATTTAATTATGAAATAATCAGAATTGGCTGAAATGGCAATATGGTGTGAACTGGATCATTTGTGATATTTAATTCAGTTCGGAATTGAATTAGAATAACGAATATTTTTAAATAACGACAGTTGAACGTATAGATTATAATATAATTAAAATCGAGCTCGAAATGGCGCTGTAGTTCGTAAATTGGCGATTCGAACTTCAACTGGATGTACAGGATTCGTTTTAAGCCGGATTTCTATGAAACAAGAAACATGTGGAGTTGGTGGAGTATATCTTTCTAGTGGAAGAGAAAAATTGGGATTTCGTCGTGTAGATTTTGATTCACGTCCAAATCAAATTTCAGAAAAGTCGCTGTGGAATTCCTTTATAATTTATAATGGAATTATTTATATTTTAAAAAGGAATTTCAATATAAATCGAATATCGGGTTGACCCAGATTTGGAATATCAAGTTATAAATCCCAGTAGGGCTGTATGGTATTCCACCGTGAAAATAGACGATAATATTTATTTTTAAATATTAAATTTAATTAAATTTACATATATTTATATATTTAAAAGGGTTATTTAGGACTTTAAAAATAGCCAGTTTTATCGAGTTCGAAATGCTGTAGTGCAGTAGGATGATAAATTTCGTGGAAATCGGGTTTAGTATGAAGTCGTACGAGCAAATAACGCGTTATAGAATATAATCGAATATTAAAATGAAAATATCTAAAACAAATATCTAACTAAAATTCCTTATAAATACCCCTTTTCCAATTCCTTAAGACCTAAATTCACTCACTGTACAAAATCAAAACAGCGGCCTCTTTTCAAATTCTTCAAGCAATTGTTTCATGGGAAATACTTGACAAGATAGTGCGAGGTTGGATTCACAGAGACCACACGAGAGAGGGCTTCATATTGGTATCATCAAGATGGGGTGCGATGATATTGGTCATCGTGATTTGATGTGTTAAATACCATAACATACCGAAATGTTGAAAAGAGAATATTTTCAAAGTGATATTTGAAAATAAAATATTTATAAATGGAATATTTATAAATAAGAAATATTTATAAATTGGAATATTTATAAATAGGAGATATTTAGAAAAGAGAAATTATAAAATCAAAGAATAGATTTGAAAAGGAAATATTTGCAAACCATTTGCAAATAGAATAATAGAAAAGGAAATATTTGTATAATCATTTACAAATAGAATTAAAAAGGAAATATTTAGAAAATAATTAGAGTTATAAAAAGGAAATTTGTTTATAACCGAATAGGATGTTATAAAAAGGAAAACATTATAAAAAGGAAATCATTTGTAAAGTGAAGAACCGTTACTAAAAGTAAATCTTTATAAATGAATTAGTTTATTCGAAAGAAGTTATCGAATTAGTTTATTCGAAAGGAGTTATCGAATTAGTTTATTCGAAAGGAGTTATCGAATTAGTTATTCGAAAGGGGTTATCGATTATAGTTTAATCGAAAGGAGTTATCGATTATAGTTTAATCAAAAGGAGTTATCGAATTAGTTATTTCAAAAGGAGTTATCGATTATAGTTTAATCAAAAGGAGTTATCGAATTAGTTATTTCAAAAGGAGTTATCGATTATAGTTTAATCAAAAGGAGTTATCGAATTAGTTATTCGAAAGGAGTTATCGAATTAGTTATTTCAAAAGGAGTTATCGATTATAGTTTAATCGAAAGGAGTTATCGAATTAGTTATTCGAAGGGAGTTAAGTAAAAAGAGTTAATCGATTCGGGTTAAATAAATAGAGTTAATCGAATTTAGTTTATTCAAAGAAAGGTTTTCGAATCTAGTTATTCGTAAGAGAGATTATCAAATATAGTTATTCGAAGGGAGGAGTCATCGAATAGAGATTTATTCGAACAAGAGTTACGTAAGGAAGTGTTAAAGAGTTAAAAGACGAACTTACCCTATTTCAAGATTTGAAATGTTGTTCAGTTAAGGTCTGAGAGGTAGTTAAGCCCCAACTTGATTGACTTCGTTTTTAATTTAGAAATGGTTAAGGTTCGAGAGTGAAAGTGGTTAAGTGTATTTAGTAAATAAGTATAGTGGTTTGAGTGGTCGTCGCGATGTTGATTTAAACATCTGTTTAAAACCAAGTAAAGAAGATTTGGAAATGTTTTCCAAATAGAATCAGAAACGTAATCAAATATTGAAATAGTAAATATGAATATATATTTATATATATAGATATATATATATGATTGTTGATTGATTGATAGAATTTCCATCTGGAAATAATATCGTTGTTTGCACACGTGTTTTTCTTTGATAGTTAACTCACCGACTATCGAAGTTTTTGACCATTTTAACGTTGTTAATATGGATAGACCAGTTGGATTTTTATCCAAAGAACCACTCTGTATTGGCATAAGCATTGCGAAATCATATACGCCATGGATAATTGAAGTCGGAGTAAAATGTAAGGGCTATTGTATAAGTCTTAGATAACAGTGCCTAAGATGGATATACTGAATAGTACCTTCGGTTCATCCTATTCCTGGATGACTTGTATGGACGGATGTCTGACAAAGTATTTCCAGACGATCACGTATATTGATTTCTCCAACCGCACCAAGAGTGGAAGCGGAGAAGGAAACTTCTTTTAGCTAACACATAATGTATTGTTGTAGACGTCAATTGGTGATTTGATGGATTTGACGATGTGACATTCGAAGTGAATCTGATGTGATGATGAAGCGTAACCTCAAGCCTCCTCAATCGGTAAATGATAGAAATCGGGCAGGTAGCATGGCTAAGTCGGTCGCTCCGAAGTAGGGTGTATAATCACCTGATCTAGAGTTTCATTTACTTCTAAAATCTATTGTTGATGCTGTCCCATTCGGGAAACGGTTGTTGATCCCAACCGTTGGTGATATACGTTCGATACACTCAAGCGAAATGAGTGGTCGGTCATGTGTGGTCGGGTTGCAAGATGTTCTTGTTGAACCCAGTGTATTCCTTTCAAGAGGTACACTAGTGAAAGGTGGTTCCATACCTTGTCATAGTTGGAAATCCATTACCCAATACGTGCTTGCGGTTTTGATTGTATACTATATATGTAGAACGTGAGATGAAAGCGTTTCTGCTAGATGATTATTATATTGTGGTTGATAGACACTATTATAATGTCAATGAGTTTTGATATAAAGATAATTTGGATTCTCATAAGGGAAAAACCCGTTCCGTTATACGGCGTGGTCTTATGAGATATCGTTTACTTGTTCAAACTGTTTTAAACTTTTTTACTCATACCAGTCCCATGACTGACCCAGAGTTTATTTTGTTGTTTTCCCTAAACTCTTGGGTGCCTAAATTTGTACGGGCAGTCAAGTAGTCAGGATTTACAGATATACTGGAAGAGCTTGGAGCAGGAGGCTTCAGGATTATATAGCTATAGTTATTTCCGCTGTGTTGTAAGTGTTGTACTTTGATAATGATGTATATTCAAGTACAGATGTATATTTCAAGTTATGTTATATATATTATATGTTATTCGTTCCGCTGTGAGATTCGTGTTACTCTGATGTGGTGTTGTTCTCCTTCTTCTATTCTAAGTTTCTATCTTATCTATCCTCACCCTCTAATTTCTTTCATTAATCATCTGGTATTTTTCGATGTTTGGTTAGTCATCATTGAGTTTATGGCGATAACCAAAGTCGACAAAAACCCGGGTCATTACAACAGACATCCCACTTTCCAAACTAAAAAATAAACACTATGATGCAAGCAATCATCAGAATCATCCCTGAGCGACTAGAGTGTGATTCTATATCATTCAAGTATATTTAAGACTTCGGATATACGTTAATTATGTGTATATTCAAAATATTCTTATACTCGATAGTCCAAACTTAACATCAAATAAAATACACAAATTCTTATTATAAGATATAATTTTTCAAAATTAAATTTATTTTTATATATAATACTAAATTACTCTTGGGCAATACTAACCCTATCTCTAATGAGTTACTCTTATAGGATATTTATAATCCTATCTCAGATGAATTCTTTCATTCTGTTTTAACGAGTCGTATCCCCAAAGTTCGTAAACCAAGGCTCTAATAGCAACTATAACGACCCGCTTTTGGGCGCGCTTCTGGCCGGTAGTTAGCCCACTAGAAACGTTCTCAAAGGCGGATTGTTATGGTATACAATATATCAGAACAGAACAAAAAAGAACGATTCATTGCTATTACAACAATTTTACATTAGAGTACAAGAATATATCAGAGTACATATAATCGATACATAGCGCAAAAATATCAGAGAATAAATTAGAACACAACAAAAATATAAAAGTGTAATCAATGGAAGACTACCAACTATTCCAGAGTACAGCTCCAGCAATACTCCAGGATCCTGTTTTTAAAAATATATGCAAAACCAAAACGACTAGCTGCACGCATGGAAAATATAGGCACCCTAAGTTTAGGTGGAAAACAATAAACTCCAGGTCAGTCATAGGACTGGTATGAGAACCAAAACTGTTATTATACTTTAATTTAAAGTTGAGTTAATCACATGACCACGTCGTATAACACGGAACGGGTTTTCTCCACATGAATAGTAGTCATAAGCAATTCGCAATGTTTTTTGAAAAATGAAGTTGTTATAAGACTCAGTTCCCATCAAGCAATGCAAGAACGAGTCGGAGGATAGAGTTTTACCTTATAATAGCCAAACATGCTTTATGCGAGAAAATCTAAATCATTTGATATTATTATTAGTGTCTAAGTGCTAAAAACAATTTCAAAAATAAATATATCAATCTTAGACGGTATAATACCCCATCGTATTATGTCGCCATATAGGTTAACAATTGAAAATGTAAGGTTCGTAGTGGAAGTTTGATTCAATGAAAAAGGCAAAGGATCTTCCTTATCCGATTTCGGAACATCTCTTGCAAAATGCCCCAGGGAGAAAACATGTATCTCTTAGTGTGGCAGAGCCGGTCCACCAATTCCCAGTGGATTAGGGTTACTCCAAAACAAAACGTTCCCGGTCCTATCGGACCTACAATCTGTTCAGTTGTTTGACCATCATCCGAGGCGGCTCAATTCCAACATCAACATAAGTAAATTGCCTGGGCTACATACTATGGCGTCACTCTTAGCTAGAAGGAAACATATTTCCTTTCTCTACGGTCCTTCATCCCGTTTTCGGCCATTCTCGAGATAGGAGGCTTGTCGAAGTCAAGTCTAGACACAAAGCTAAGCTATGTCAGCCATGCTTTGATCATCATCCACAAAGCTTTGCTTTTCAACAAGAAGCTTTGATCTGACAACATCTTAGCATGCCATAATATCAATTCATATCATATAACTAATGTCAATTAATATCTAACTCTAAGCTCGTAAATCTCAGAGAAGGGTCTTAAGTTAAGAGAATAAATTCACTGTCACCAAATAGATGTATATTTAGTAGAGATCAATTGATATAGCATAAAATACAATGTCAGACATACGTCCATACAAGTCTGTTCTGGGTCTGAACAAAACCGAAGGCACCTTATTCCTCGTCCCTTAAGGGAGAGAGGCCGTTGCATATCCGGTCGATCTCCAAGTACGCCAAGACAACAACCACTTTAACCTTATAATGGGAGCTACTCAAGGCATCAGCAATAATCCAAATGATGTAAAGATCTCCAGTTTCCAACCACCATCTTCAGTATCTTCGACAATCATCGTATTAATTGTTCAGAATGGGTTGAAACCCGTCTTTCTGAATATCTATCGCATCATTACAATCAAATGATACAAAAGCATATCATAAGTCTCATAAATCTTGTCAAAGATTTATACCATTTAACTTCTTGTTTGAATATTTCCTTGGAAATCATTCCAAAAAATTATATAATCTCTTTTCACAAATTTAATTCAAATTAAAGTTTATAAGCCTTATTGGGATTAACAAGCCTTACAAAAATGTAATTTCTTATATCGTTATCTCATTCCCATCTTACTCATCCCATGGAGAAAAACTGGTGGTACTTCGTATCGTTACTCCCCATATTTTGGTATGTTTAATTACCTACTTTCATTTCAAATTTTTGTTGAAAGATTTATTAAAACTCTAATATCGTTTTACTATCCATTTCATCCCAACAAATCTTTATTGAAAGATTTATTAAACTCTAACTTGGTTTTAATCTCATTTTATTCAATCAAATCTTTATTGAAAGATTATTATAACTCAAAACTTGAGAAATCATCGTTTTATTAAATGGGTTAAAGAACAAATATTATTTAAAACATCGTTCATGACAAAACCAAAAATCTAACTTCCATTCAATTCTAATTAAATTTATTAATTGGAAAACTTCACTTCGGAAAACTCCGTTAATCTTAATTAAAAAATTATTTTATAAACTTCATTTTTAACTGGGTTTAAAAGCAGTGTTATTGAAGACACCATTCACAATAAACTCAAAATCCAATTTGATATCAAATATAAGGCATTGAATAGAAATCATATCGACTTATATTCGACATCAAATTTTGAAATCAATAGATGTCGTATCGAGAATAAGGATATCGATGTCCTCCAAATTCCTCAAAACAATATTCATATAATTACGGAATCCAATATTGAAATACCCAAAGTTAATTTCCTTTCAAATCCAATATCCAATCATTGCAAAAACTTAACTTGGTTAAGTATTTATTAAATTCAAACCATTCAATCGCTTTAGTCAAAATAGCTATTTTTTACAAAATAGCATTTTTTTACAATCTAGAACTAAATATAATTTGCCCAAACCACTTATTATGATTTACCATAATATTTACTTATTTTTAATAATTTAAAAATAGCTCAATTCATTAAAAATCGATTTTAGGTCATTAACAACAATAGAGCTGCTTTCATTCAAATTTATCTCAAAATCTAACCGTTGGATTTTAAAGTTTTTTATATTATTGGAAAGCTCTTTTCATTCTAAACCAAACGTTTTTCGTTTTAGGAAAATTCGACAGTCGGATCTCTCGAAACGTCAATTTGAAGTTAATGGTCGAAATTTACGAACGGTCGTTATGCGACACGTCCTATTCGAACCATTTAAGTAAACTTTGTCGAAAACGTATTTTCTAAAATGTTTATAAGTTCCTTTTAGAAAACGATTCAATCACAAATTCAATTTTGAACCAAAATTGGATATTCTATGTTATTATAATATTAAAATAATAATATTTTCCAAAATATCAAATTTGGAAATCCCAAATTTTCGGACAACCGTTAAAAAAATAGATAAGATCGATGGAAAAATATGTTTGAGTTAAAAACATCGTTTATATACTTAACTCGAATTCACGTTTAACCGTTACTATTCATTTTAATTAAAAATTGGAAACATGCCATAATTGATTGAAAATTATTTCAAATCACATTCTTACTTTTACGAAAAATATTCATAATCATTTAAACCATCTTTCCAAACCAATTTGAAATTAAAATTCAAACTGTCATTTTTCTTGGAATATTTTATTAATTAAAATATTAACATTAATCCCAAATTGGAATGAGATCCAACCAATTACCATGTAATTTAATTTATATGTGTTTCACACATCATTAATATCCATATCAACTATCATCCGTCAATCAATAATTATAATATAAGCGCTTCTATCAACAACTCTTATATTCACGGTTTAATGATAATAATTGTAAAAACTGTAAACAACATCCATCAACCACAAAATAAATATTACAATCACAGACAAACAATATATATATATATATATATATATATAATCAAACAAGATTATAATGACATAAAAAAATAGTTGAGTGAAAGAGTTCTCACACACCATCGTTTATCGCTAAATAACAGAACCAGCAAAACTTATCTCATCGAATTCTGAGTCTGTTTGCTCCGATAGCATATTATTAAGGTCAAATTATTGATTGTTTCACATTTAAATTGCGCACGGTCACATACTAACTCCAAATGGCACGAAATTTGAAATCTACCAATAATTTAATATTCCGAATCCAACAAAATTAGTTTCGTCAAAAATGGAGGCTGTTTGCAAAATGGCTATTTTTAAGGCCTATGTAATATTACTATAATATTTTTAAATTCCAAAATTATTCAAATTAATAATAAACTAATTATTATCACATATATATCAGATAGCTGTAAAATAGACATACTTGGGTTTATAACTCGATGTTTTCAAAATTCAAGTCAAATCGATATTCAGTTTTTTAATACATCCTTTTTATTTTATATAATAAATCGTTATAATTTATAAATGATATCATAGCGAAATTTTGAAAATTTTATTTTAACATAACTCACAACTTATAATATAAAATCTCAATTTATTACATTCGTTAGAAAAATATAATTCAATGCATCCTAACATTTCTTGTTTTACAGAAATTCGACTTATATTGAATTTTGTACATTTAATGGAAATTCAAAACTAAATATTTGGAACTATCACGACATTATGAGTCCCTTTTATAATTAATATAAACTTATACGTTCAAACTTCCTTTTAAATAAATTCTAAGTCATTAACCCTCAAAATAAATCATTTTAAATATTTAATTTCCATTAAATATTTCTTAATAAATTTTGGGTCGTCACACTTAGTTTCGCTAAAAACTTGATTGTTTATGAATCTTGTTGTATGTGTTGTTTGGAAGGAGGATGATTTAATGATTATTCGTTCGTCAGAATCCAAAGTGGAAATTGTTGTAGAAAGGGGTTTTGTAACACCTTGTAATTTTGGCATTAGTAATTTTTAGTTAATTCATTATGATCCAAAATATGGGATTTGTGCAGACCATGGAGTCTGACCATGAAACTTTCACTACTGCGCTCATGACAAAATTCTAAACAACTTTCAAATTTGGAGTTTTACAAATGGAGCTCGTATGAAAAAGTTACAAACAACGAATATTGAGCAAAAAAAAAAAAGAATAAGATTAATTAATGCAATGCCACGCTGGCACAGGACGGCTAATAAGTCGACCTAGTGGTCATCATGGATAATTAATAAGTCGACCTAGAGATCAACATACATGTTGACCTAGCTATCATCCAAGGGATCAAAAGTTGTGTGTGTGACGAGTTTTATTAATTTGTACGAACTAGATTTAATTGTTTTAGATTTAATGACTTGATTCTTTCAAATCTAGATTTGATATGTTCTATGTATTCTTTTTTCTTCCCAATGCCAAATCTTTTTTCGGATATGTAACCCTAACATATGCACATTCCTTACTTATACATATTTCTCGGATTTAAAAAGAGATTGGAGTTGGATCCAAAGTTATAATTTCAGACATGGAATTCAAGAGCACTCTTTCAAGATGAATGAGAAATTATATTTATTGTTTCGCAACAAGATTTGTCTCGTTGGAATATATGTGACCTTTACGCCTAGAACTAATCTTTTATTTGGGTTGTAAGTTTATTCTTGCATTGATATAAATAATTTGTCTACATGTTCATTTGAAGATCTTGTTTGTTTGTTTTTCACTGGAATCTGGAAAACCCTCCCAAAAGGATTGTAGTTGATTTAATTTTTTCTTAGTCCTGATCTATAAATTTAGGTGAAAGGATGAAAATACTCGAATAAAAGATTATTGTTAATTTTGATGAAAAATTGAAATTCCATAGTTTAATTTGTGGGGAGAGCATCCGTTAATTTTTTATAAATTTGTTTTGTTTCCACTTTTTCCTCATAAAGTACAACATTGGACATGACAAGAAAAATACATAAATATAAAGAATGAAATGTGTAGAAACTACTAATTTTTTTCTTTTTTTACGCTACTATTTGAAATAAAAAGAAATAAAAACATTCCTTGTGATTTCGAATGGAGCTAAAAAAATTACTTAATAAATTTATAAATTTTATTGGAAAATCTTTCTAAGAATTACTGTTTCAACAAATTAAATATGGAAACATGTTTTCTAACGTTTTAAACGATAACTAAAATACGTAAATGTGGATAAAAATGGAATTAAATGCGTGATAAAAAGAAATAATTTTAAATAGGTAAATAATATGTAACTTAAATTAAAGGAAAAGTAAAAATCATTCAAAAAATAAATGAATTAAAAAATTAAATAATATGTTAAGAAATAAAGTGCTTAAAATTAGGAAAGAGTGATTATTCCTATTAATTGGAAAACACCAACCAACTAATAGAAAAGAGAAGAATGCAACCCTAATTAATTCGTAACTTGAATTTGAAAAGATTTCAATTCAATTTAATGTAATAAATGAAGAAATGTGATTGCAACCATAATGAAAGCGAAGTGAATGTGATTTAAAAATTAAAAAGTTGTAGTCAATTTGGACATCTTTGATAAGAATAATACTAAATAGAAATAAGTTGGAAAGTCCATTTAAATATAGATAGATCGATTAATGTATCAGATTATAAAAGGCATTGTAATGACTACTAATTAAACATTAACAACTTATCTAAATGTCTTAGGTTGACATTTATGGTATAAAATTTAATGGAAATCAATGGGTATAGGATATTTAACTAAGTCCAATGCTAAATTACTAACAATCTGACGTTTAATCAACATTATAAATCTCAGATATCGGTCGTGTTTCATGTCAGAATTTTAGAGACTTGATCTCGTATGAGGGAGATCTCGGGTGAGATGAGTCTAACTCGGATGTTTGTCTCGGATTTCCATCTCGGGTCCGAAAGCTCATATCGGAACAATCTCGGGGTATATGATATGTTAATAAAGATATTCTTATATAATAAATTTCATTAATTCCATTATAAAATAGTAACTTAAACTTGAATTGCAAAATCACCTCATCGTTCTTAATTTATGAAAGAACATTCATATTTATAAATCATAATAGGTAATTTTTATTCTAATCCACGGTTTTAATAAGTTAATTCACCATTTTTCTTTAATAAGTTAATCCACAACTATTTTGTAAGTTAATCCACAAGTGGATTAACTTAAAGATTTCACCCTAATATATAGTTAACAATTGAGTTTGTGCTTCTTGATTTAAATCGTCCATCATGTTTTTGTTTTCTTCATTCATGACTTCAATAAGCCACTCGTCATCATCATCATTATTTATTAGTCTTGAATAAAACCTTTGATTTCCTATAATTTCCTTAGTACTGTAACAACCATCTCCTTCATCAAGATGTAAACGGCTTCTCTTCTGAGGCATGTTTCTATCAATTTCTCAAGATTTCAAAAAATAGCTAACTACAATTATATGTGATGTGGTGATATTAAAAAAACAATTTTGTATACAATTAATCAACTTCAAAAAAAAACTGAAAGTTAAGTGCAAAATTTTATTACTACTATAGAATTTACATGATAAACAACTTCTAGTTAGTACATAACTAACCCTTACAACAACCAGCTACCTACAGACTAGCAAGAGCTTCACATGACCAATAAACTATGTATGACGAATCAAAAGAGCTAACAACTATAGACTTTCTTCTTATCAGACTATATAAAAAAAACTAGAGAAACCAGCCTGCTCATCTTAAAACTGCTTTATCAGGAAGCCGCAATTATCAAATGCAGATATTAACAAACACTGTAGTCGCATCAAACCTCACTGTAGGATTTTTTTTAATAAAACTACTTACTGTTATGTTGAATTACCCCGCTTAACGCTTGAGCTTGGATTTAGATGCTAGGATTCCAGTACCAAGAACGGAAAACGCATGAAGAAGACGGGGAAGAAGAGAAAATATGTACAATTTTTTTTGGATACACTGAATAAAATTTAAATTTCAGTAAAATTCAACGATCCTATAAAATAAGGTGGATTAACATACCAATATTGTGGATTAGACTAAAAATTACCATCATGATATGCTTGAAATAACAAAATACAAATGATTAATGCTTACTACTTAGAACATAAATCAATTCAACACAAGTAGAACCTAAAATACACAATTTCATAAGTAACATGCTAGTAAAAATGATGAATATGTAAATCATAAGCATTATAGAACATATATGAATATATGATATGCTTATTGACATTCAAAATGTAAAATAAAGGAACATTATTGTGGTTGGATTTGAGTTTTCTTAATTATTGTTTTGATTTAGGCTCAAGTTTAAATTTTAACTGGAAACACAAAGATTTCAGGTGATATCTCAATATCTTGTCTTAGTCGATATATCGTTCGATATTGCAATATCTCGGACGATATATTCAAAACGAGGTTTACAATGAGATTTGCTATTTCATTTGTGGAGGAGGCTAAAACAAGATCTCGGAGGAGATCTCGGCGATATGTTCAAGATTTGAAACAGTCCGTAGAATAATAAAGTAGACTTACTGATGATGCGAGATCAATAGAGTCATTCGATAATAGTTAGCCCTTCACTCTGAGGCTATCAACAGTCGGGTGTATGTGTAGTTAATGCCCCGCTATATCCTCGCCCTATCATGTAGCGTAATTTTATCTCTATGCTATTTCTAGATAGCCTTTCCGCTTTAAGCCCCGCTATATTTCGATATTCCCGATATATCCCATTGTTCCAGCTATATTTTGTTATTTTCGCTATATCTTCTATAAAAGAAATGAATTTAAAAATGACTTTTATACAATATAAAAATAAAATTAGTTTCTTAATAGAATTTTAAATATAAATTTTGAAATATTATAATATTCTAATAAATTTAATCAAGCTAAATAAAAGTTTCCATTTATTTACGTATATCTACACATATTTTTATTTAAAATTAAGAATGTACTAATAATTATCAAATTAAACGTTAAGTTTTCATTTATTTATCATTATATATTTGTAAAAGCATAAAATACGAGTTTATATCCCATTTTAGACTCATCCGCTATATCCCTCTATTTCCTCGCTTTATCTCCGCTACAACTTTTTGCACCTCTACCGCATTGGATCCGCTGAGCACTTTTGCTGCATAGGTCTGTGTACTTACTACTAATGTAAGATATCAATATCCAATTACCTGTGATCGCATAAGAGTTGTAACCTGCGTTTATTAAGGTATTAAATGGTCTGAATAATCGATGAGGATATGTCCTAAAGGTTTAATTCAAGCATTACAATATTAAATGGTCGTAGCGTCCATTTCCCTACTAAAAGAAAAAACTTAGTGAGATTTTGGTGATTTAAATGGCTAAGTCATGGAGAATCTTGGTAAGTAATTTGTGAAATATAAAAATGTTACAGGTCATAGAGTGACGAAATGGTTAGGTTTGAGATCTTAGTATTAAATGGTTGGATATGCCTTTGGAGTTATTAGAGACTTAAACCCGCCCCATTTCTCATGGATTTATCCCAAGGAGCACAGGCAATGATCGGCAGGTTCGCCCTTGTTACGTATTAAGTAATAAAAGGATCCACCATTTTCCCATATGAAGTATTAAGTGACCGGATGAGTGCGACTAATGGTACCCCTAGAATTATTCGCTTTAGATATTAGGTGATGGAGTATAGATCCGTCTAGAGGTAGGTATTAAATGACTAATGGGTCTGCTTATCCAAAGGGAAGTATTAAGTGGCTAGGATATCACCATAATAATACATGTTAATTAATAGTATAGGCTCCATCAAGGAAAGGTTATAAGCGACTGTCGAGTCTACCTGCTATGTAGGTTATAAGTGGCTTCTACTATCTATTGCATTATATGTTTTGGGATGTGGTATTAACTCTAAAAGCCTTAAATAGCAATCAGAGGTCTAAGTAGCTAATGCCCTTTGATTAGCAATAGTTTTTGTTAGGAAAACTTGGTAATATTAGATGACCGATGGATTTGCCTGTCCTAAATGGATAATAAATGTGATGATAATGATTAGAGTCTATCAGGTAGGACATAAATGAGTCAACGGTTCTACCAACCTTAAAAACTATTAAGTGACTGATGGATAAGGGAAAGAGTCTGCTTCAGTTGAAAGTATTAAGTGGCTGATGGATTGTGTGACGACCCAAACTCCCGATCCTCGGAAGAAAGTATAATCATTGGAATATAACACATAAACATAACAGTAGAACACAGAACATTACATTGCAATACATAATGTACATCAATTACAACAACGGAAATAATATCGGAGTTTATAACATCAGGATCATAATTATACATTGCAGTTTCAAAAAGTACACAGCAGAACAAAAGACAGTCAACATAAATAAGTCTGGGAGAGTCCAAAATAATATCCGCTCATGCTCCAGCTCCAAGTCCAAAAATCAGCTTCCATAGCTTCCATACACATTTAAAATGATACCAGCTAAAGACCTAAATACTAAGCCGCCCATGTAAAAATAAGGGCACCTGAGTTTGCAAGGGAAAAACAAACTACGAGTCAATCATGGGACTAGTATGAGAAACCCTATAATTATTCTTAACTTAGTTTAAAATAAGGAATATCACGGGACCACGCTGTATAACATGGAACGGGTTTACACCACACGAATGTCAGTGCATAAAAACAAAAAACACAATGCTTTTTGAAAAGTGAAGCCATTATAAGACTCAAGTCCCATCACACAATGCAAGCTCAAGCCGGAGGATAGAGCTTTACCTTATAATGGCCAAATATGCTTGATATGCAAAAATCTAAATCATTTGATATTATTATTAGTGTCTAAGTGTTGAAAACAATTTTGAAAATAAATATATCAATCTTAGACGACATAATATCCTATCATATTATGTCGCCATATAGGTTTACAACTGAAAACGCAAAGTCTCGTACTGGAAATTGGATTCCATCATGAACCAAGGCAAATAATCTTCCTTATCCAACTTCGGAACATCTCTAGTAGAATGTTCTAGGGAAAACAACATGTATCCCATGAAGCGGTAGAGCTGGCCTACTAATACCCGTTGAGTTGGACAATTACCTAAACATAACGTTCCTTAGTCCTATCGGACCTACAATCTGGTCGGTTGCTTGACCATCATCTGAGGTGCCTTGATTCCAACATCTACATAAGTAAATATGCCTAGGTTCCATACCATGGCATCACTTTTAGCTAGAAAGGAACATATGTCCTTTCTCTACTGTCCTTCATCCTGTTTTCAGCTTATTCCAGGGTGTGAGACCCTAAAGTCAACATACCACAAAGCTTTGCTTTTCAACAAAAGCTTTGATCTATCTACCAAGAGCGCTTAGCATGCCATATTGTCAATTCACACCTATGATCAGTTTCTGTTAATAATGTATCCTTTGAGCTCATATGACTTAAAGAAGGGTGTTAATCTAAGAGAATAAATTCTCTGCCACTTCAAATATGTCATTAATAGCAATTAATCGTTTATGTTATGAAATATAATGTCAAATCTACCCTCCATATACAAGTTCGTTATGGGTTTGAACGAAACCAAAGGTACCTTACTCCTCATCCAATTACGGAGAGAGGCCTTTGCACATCCAAACAATCAACAAGTACGTCCAGACTACTGCCACTTGATTCCTTCAATGGGAGAAAACCATTTCAAGGCATTGGCAAGAAATCCATTCGATGTGAAGATTTCCGGTCTTTCACTATATTCAGTCTCTTCGACTTTTGTTCGTCGTATAATTATTCGAAATTGGTTGAGCCCGGTCTTTTTGAATAATTCGCGTCAAACATAAATCCTTATCAGATTATCAATCCACCAATTAAGTCTCCTTTAAATGGTATTTATTTCATAAGATTTAAATCTTATTCTCAAAACTTGGATAAGTTCTTGGCTTTCAAAAATTATCTTTCAATCTCGTTAAAATATTTAATTAAGAATTCAATTCTATTTACATATAAAAATTCTTATTTCGAAACATTTCTCAAATCTTGTTATAATAGGTATTATTCAAATAACCAATTTCCTCTTAACCAGTTTTATCCGTCAAAACCATATAAAATTGGTTTAAATCTTTTTAAAATTATGTATAATAATTTAAAATGATTTTTCACTGTTTTTATTCATATAAAAATAGTCCATATTGATAAATTTCAATTACAGGCTAATATTGGTTTTGGCGCTGTTTTTATTCAAATTTGATTGGACATTTCTCAAAATCTAACCATCGGATTTGAAAACTTTTTAAAATCTCTTTAAAATACAAACCCAACGGCTCAAATTTTGGGAACATCCGACAGTCGGATCTCCCGGAATATCAATTTAAACTACAGGTCGAACTTCACAAACTACTGCTACGTAACGAGTTCTATTCTGACCATTGTCCGGCGTATAATATAAATTACATTGAATGGTTTCAGAATAATTAATTTATTATATAAAGCATATATAATAAGTTCCAGAAGTTATATTTTAATTTTACAACTCCAAAATAAATTATTTCAATATTTAAGCATTGAAATGATTAAAATAATAATATTTTTCCAACTTCATTGTTTTTAATCCAAAACTTCTTGACACTCGTAATAAAATATAAATAAGAAAATTTTGTAAAGGAAGTTCCTTTAAAACTCATCTTAAATATCCTAACCAAACTTTACTTTTATCGATTACTATTCATTTTGAAAATAAAACTTGAACATGCCAAAACTAGATGAAAATGAATTCAAATCAATTCCTTCTAGTTATGAATATTCATCAATTTTTTAAAATCTTGGTGTCCATCCAAAATCGGATGTCAAATTCAAACTTTGATTTTTAGCATATTATTACATTATTAAAATATTCACTAAAAATTCATTTTAATTGATGGAGACTGAACCAATGAACCAATAATCATACTTATTGTTCATTTCCAACTAGTGTATTATATAACACACAATAAACCATCAAACAACATCCAATCCATATACAAAGTGGGATTCACCGTATAAGCTTTAAGTCAATAATGCTTATACGGATCCGTCAATCAACAGATTAACCGCAAATTAAACAATTGGAAGATGTGTCAATTTACTATCATCCCAATACCCGTGTGGGGTTTATCACAAATCAAACAATTGGAAGATGTATCAATTTATTATCATCCCAATACCCGTGTGGGGTTTACCGGCAATCAAACAATTGGGAGATGTGTCGACTAAATATCCTCCTCATACCCGTGTAGGGTTTTCATTACATATCAAGTAAAAACGATATTTTTATCATACTACTCAACATTTTAACATCATAATAAACCTATATGATCAATCACTAATCATTTCATTAACCCAAACTTAATTAACTAATAACAGTTAATTAAACTAGCCCTTTCGGTTTCAGTTTCTCATCGTGAGTTCCACTCCACCGTTATTTTTCATGGATGGACTTCAAACACTCGCACATGACCACGACACTCGTATGGTTCCTACAAATTTTTCCCTAAGCCTACGAGGCCGAGTTTGGTGGCTATGGAGTTTCTAAGGGTCCAGGTGGCACAGTTTGGAGGTGAGGGTCCATAGTGGAGCTAGTGCAGGTGCTTCCGTAGCAGCTGGGGCTCAGGCCGGGGGTGTAGGAGGTGAAATATGGTGGCTTTAAGGGGTGTAAGTGCTAATTGGTGAAAAAGGAAGGGTTTTTGGTGATTTTAAGAGGAGGGAGGAGCACAGCCAAGGGGAGGAGATGAAGGAGGGGCTGCGCACATCAGGGGTGAGGTGAGGGAGGCACGATAGAGGTTAGTTGGAGGTGGGTGGAGGTGCGGCCATGGATTCAAGGAGGAATAAAGAGGAGAAGCTAAAGGAAGGAAATGAAAAAAAGAAAGAGAAGAAAAGGAAGATGGGAGGAGTTTTTTTATAAAAGGGGAGCTCACTCGAATTGGTGAGGTGTCGCATGGAGGAGCATGGTAAAGAAAAACACTTAGATCCCATGATCTATTGACAACTCAATTGGCCTTCTTAGGCTTAAGTTCTTTTGTCGAACATTGAAGTGTTTTAGTTCAACATCACTTATTTTTCTCGCATGACCACAATTCCGTTTTATGCAAAATTTTAAATTTTAACATAAAACATAGTTCCTGATCCAACAGAGTAAGTCTCGTCGAATTTTGAGTTTGCTTGACCTTCCATTTTTTTAATTGAGTTTTTGCATATTTCTGACCAATTGACTTGGTACGCGTTTATTTCTCGCATGACCACACGTCGACTCCAAAAATTATGAAATTTGGATTGTTCCCATTTTTCAACGTTTCTGATCCGATAAAATTGGTTAAGTCGAATTCCGAGATCGTTTGAAAATTTTCCTTTGTAAGCTATTGAAAATAATGCCAAATCATCAAATTTTCAAACTTGGCTATAAATTCTTATAAAATTTATTTACACATCATATCTGAAATGTTTTCAAAATCTCAGGTCGTATTCCATTACTTAACTCAAACAAAATGGTTAATTGTGTTTCTGTCCAAAATTGTTTAAAACTAATAAGTTGATAAATTGATTTAAATAACTAATCTGACCATTATACGTTTTGAAATCGTATTTAAAAATTAGTGTATGTATCCAGAATCGTGTGCAGTTATTCTGGATTCTTGAAAACTCGAGTTTTCAAAATATTTAAATTTCTGGGTTGTTACAGATTGGGATTACTGGATGGTTTAAAAAGGGCTTCATTCATAACATTGCACCTTGGGATCAAGGAAATTTAATCGTACGCATTGAATACTAAGTTTAGATAACTAGAAAATAGATTTAACCACTAGGTGGAAACAAATTAGTATAAATTTGTATTGTAAATATTTTTTTGAAATTGCTGCTCTATTCCCTTCCTCGTTATAACTCATAAGACAGCCATAAAGGACATGTCTTTGGAGATGTAGGTGACTGGGTATTGTTCAAGTCTTGGTTCTCTCGTGCTCTATATCGATGTGACCTTTGACTTCCAAGGAATTAATTAGTTTCATTAGTAGGCACATTTGATATTTGTTATCCTATCTAGTTTTCGTTATGCGTTTAAATTTTGTTTCTTTGATATTTCTTATGTTCATTCTTCCAGGTATCAAACCAAACGATTCTTTTCTCCTGAACTTAGGTTTCGATTTTTTCGAAATTCAAGCCAAGAATAGTACATGTTGTTACATTTATTATCAGAGCTTAGGTTTAAATTATCAAAGGATTTAGGATAGAATGAAAGAACATATTTGAGCTTTTTATCTATCTTTCTTTCTACGTTGTGTTTGACTCTAAGAATTTTAATTATAGTATACGATGCAGTCCTGGATACCTCATTGAAATGGAATAAGCAATAATGAATTGGAAATATTTTAGAGTGCAAGATTCTTGTCGATCCCAAAGTACCCTACAGTGTGTTTGGCATTGCTTGGAAAAGGATGAGGATGGCATTTGGTAGAATCTTGGAGGCTAGAGATACTCGACTTAATGGCTGAAAATTAGAAAGTTGATTTTGGATTTTTATGGAGAATTATAGTCAAAGGCATGTATTTGATTTGGCTGTACGGAAGATTAGAGCTGAGACGTCGTATGGGTCTGAAAGCTTTTGAAGATAGCCTAGATCTTTTTTCGGTAAAACCTTTTTGTCAAATTTTTTAGTCTAACCCATATGAGAAATTTTTTAAGAATATATTTTAAGAAGTATATAAAAATAGTTTACTCACTTTTCCAAAAGGAAATCATTTAAAATTAAAATAAACAAAGTACTTATTCTTTAACAAACATAATAGATAATTAATTTAGAAAACTATAGAAATTTTCGAAAAAATGTTTTTATAAAATTAATTTATATTATTTAGAAGAAAATTTTATATTAATATATCAAAATTAATTTATATTATTAATTTTATAAATAATATAAATTAATTTAGAAAACTATAGAGATGAATTAATTGGGGTTATCTTCAATTTTCGAAAAAAGGTTTCTCAATAATATATCAAAAAATTTTCAAATAAGGTTTTTATATTTCTCTCTTTTTAAGGATAGACAAAAAGGGAATGAGATTTGATTTTATTGGGGTTATCTTCTCTTAAAAGTATTGTTTTACCTACCAGCTATAAGAAGATATATTTTCCTATGAAGTAAATACGGAATAGTGGCTTAATTATTTCGGGTATTATAAGTGTTGTTTAGTTGCATCTGCTTTGAGATTATTGTTATTGTGTTGAAGAAACTCTCTTGACTTAATGGATAATGGACGACACCATCACAAAGTCGTCAAAAGATTTTGGAGATGAGTTAGGTCGAAGAAGTCTAGCGGAACCTGAACTGGAGTGTGACTATAAGTCATGCTAGTTCATCTGTTCAACCACCACTCTTATTTTGATCCTCCTCCTAAAAGTAGTTGAATCCATTTAAACCTTTACCTCCTCCTTTACCAATTCTAAGCCTCACACCTCCATTGCCCAACCAACTAACATCAAAATTTTCATACTTCGGATATCGTCCCACCACTGCTTAAGATCTACAGTTTCTCATCTCTTTTTCGATTACCTCTAATCCATGACATCACCCTTGCGCAGTCTATACTCCGACTCCTTACCTCATTTTCACGCCAAAGGAGGTCGCTAGGCTAGATCACAATAAGCAAAAATCCTTATTTATCTTGAAGCGATGAATTTTGAGTTTTACTAGGGGCGATTGGTGAAATTTGTGAATTTTGCTTCTTTTGGATTAAAGAAGCTTTTATAGTGGCAGGACTTGCATTGATCTTTCGCCATGACACCTTTAAGCGAAAATGCTACCTGCATTTGTCTATAAGATGATTAGATAGCAAAAAAATTTGATGAAAAAAACAACTACATTCAGATTGAGGTAAACGGGACTCAGATTGAGATAACCGATGATGAGTTCGCAGATATTTTAGTGAACTCCATAGTTAGCACCGACTTGGATGATATCAAGATGACAGATCCTTAGATTTTTCTTTGCATCTTCATTGAAGAGGCTGGTGTACGTAGTAAGATAATTTGCTAACTATTGGTTGTCTTTTGTGCGCATCATTTAGTGTATTTAGATTTACATATTGCTGCACAGATCCACCTATGTTATTGGCGGCATGGTCATCAATAAGGCTCACACACTTGTGCTCCACAAGGTTGGTATGGAAATTTATACCATTCGGGCTCATTTTCCATATTATCACCTTCTCACTCCTTTATTCATGCATTACGAGGTGAATCTAAATGAGGGATTTGTCGTGAGGAGGGTCTCACCTACCATTAATAGGGTCGCCCTACCGATAATGGGTACTCAATATCCTCTAACAATGCCCCTAGCACCAGTAGTTGAGCAATAGGAGCATCCTTATTAGCAATGGGACGCATGAGGATATGATATCCATGGGTTGCAGTTATCTGACAAGTTCAGACTAAGCTTTAGGTGATTAGACAGAAGCAGCGACGTCAATTTCACGAGAATGAGTATCTGGCCACCGTGCTTTGACCATTAGGAGATCGCGGCAATGATTCATGCTCCAGCCGCAAAGCTAGACCTTCTCATAGTCTATTGGCGCCGTTGTTACGATTGTTGTATCTTTTCCTTCCCAACATTCTTTTTCTTTCTAGTTGTGTTTGTAGTTTGTGACTGCTAGTTGTTTAATTATAAAACTATCCATACAACATTATGACTTATGAGATTGTATTATATTGATTGGGTTGTTGATGTTCTAAACACCACTTTATATGTAAAATATTATAATTGGCACATAACTAATAGTAATTAAAAAGCTAAAAGAATCTTATTTTTAGCTAAGGACGGGTTAAGGATTGTTTGGTCATGGGATTATCATTATGTCTGCTCCTTAGAAGCTAAAACTTGTTTTTGAGTTAAGGCTAATTTTGAATTTGAGATGCGTGTTTTGTGCATACTCGACTTCTGACTATGTTGAAAGTGTAGCCTAATTAGTCAAAGTTTTTGAAATTAATATATTTTTAGAAAATTTATTTTTGAACCAAAATTAGTTTTTAAAATAATTTTTGAAAGTTTGATTTTGGAGAAAATGCACGCAATTTTTTTCAGGTGGGTGTATAGTTTTGATTTTAAATGCCACATGTTAGACGTAAGGATAAATAGGTAGGTTAGAATTGTGAATTTACATATGCACTAGGATCGACGATACGTTAAAAATGCTAATGATGATGTGGGAAAAGCTATTTTAGCCTTTAAACGTTTATTTCCCTACCTTATCGATGACGTGTGCGAGCCTATTATAGATTCATTTTCGTTTCAAAGCTTGAAAATAGGTCTCCTTATGTATTTTATAAGTGGAAATTTTGGAGCTAGCCAGGGTAGCGCGGAAATTTCCTCTAAAATAGGGGAATTGTAAAACTTTAAAGTGGTTAGTATTTTGTTGATATAAGAAATAAAAAAGATCAATTTTTTAAATTTAAAAGGTTTTTATTGAGGGAAGATTCTAATTACACATACTTCTCTTATAAAATTTTATTATTATTACTAAGTTGTCATTTATGTAATCTTTCGTCATCTTTCTATTAATTTCTAATTTATATACATGATTGCACCATAAAATTTGTCTTTTCATCTCTAGTTAATGTTAACACCATGAATAATGGTTTTGATGACCATAGCCCAAGGAAATAATATAAAATATAAACTCTAGTGTTTATTTAGATATGTATTGTATATAGTACAGGATATAGACAAGTATCGATGATGAAGACTCTATAGTATCAAATGCAGATTCATGGAAATGATGCTAATATAGAGATTCGAGAGTTAGAGAATGAAGACTAATGGGTATGAAAGAATATATGATTTCAAGATGTTCCAGATTAGTTTTGAGTCATTGAATATATGTTAAAGTTTTAATAACATTTGATCGCTTTTTCAAATGATTTTCCAAAAGGTTTTTCTTCAAATGATTTTCAAAATAATATCTTTTATGATTTCTGACCTTTACTTATTTTTGCAAAGCCGACCGGTTTTTATAGTGATATGTAACACATTTTATCATAAAAAATAATAAATACATATAATTATAGGAAATAAACTGACTGCTTATCTACTGTATTTGATGTTAAAGTGGGCTGACCACTATATTATCTAATTAACTATACGGGAGCCAGGCAAAATGTCTAGGCTTCTATCAACATTCAAATTTTCATACTCCACACAGAGAGCCATACATTACAACAACTGCCAAAACAACAGATCATGTTACATAATAAATTGACATTCACTACATCGGTGAGGAATAACATAAAACTAAACCACATAGCAGTAGCAAAAACAAAAAAGAAGCACTTCACATGCCCCTCAAATCAGTACAAGTTCTTATCAAAAATGGTAACATAAACATCCAACAAACCTCAAAGGAGACAACAAGCTTGTAGCACCAAAAAATTGTTTGAGTAGCAAAATCACACACGCAACCAAGCTAAAAGCTAGAACTCCTTTATTTCCAAGGCAATCTGTAACAACCCGCATTTTATGTATCAAAAGATCATAAAATATTTTTATTTTATTTCCTGAGGGTTGCATCATTCTCATCTTTTGCCGTGTTGCTTATGGGGATGTGAGACATGTCCATAATTTTTACCGATTTTGCTTATGACCATTTTTTCCCTTGTCAGTCTTTTAGGCATAACTTTTGACTCAGGTCGAATCAGAGGGTGAGACCTATGCCATTGCAAAGGAATTGATGATTTCCTTTCCGTAGAGTGGTTACATTAAAGATTTGGCTCAGCGGTTTGGGAGAAATCGTTGTTTTAAGATTTTTCAGTTGGATGTACAGGTTTTGGGAATCTAATGGGCTGATTTAGGGAAGGCCCATTAGTGGGTTGATGGAAGAGTATAAATAGGGGGTAAGGGATATGGGAAATGGCTTTAATTTTCCATTCTCTCATTTGGAGGCCTTGTGCTCCTCCCTCCTCTAATACCTTTCCACCATTAAAAATTCAAATCCAAGGAGGGAAATCATAGTTCTACACCATTGGAGGCTAGATCTACATCAATTAAGGCAAGAGTTCATTGGATCAAGGTGTTTGGTGCGAGGTGCTTGCTATCTGGATTCCTATTTCATCCATTTTAGCTTGATTTGGCAAATTGGTGAGTGATTTACTTCTCTCACATAAATGCAATGAAGTATATGAGTGTTTGTGCGTGTTTCTCATCAGATTCAAGTGTTTTTCCATAGATCTATGCCATATTAAGTCCATTTTCATATTAACCACCCTATGATCTGATTTAATAAGTTTAGATAGGTAATTTCTATGCTATTTCATGTGATTATGCAAGTTAGATCCACAATTTAGATCATATGTTCAATTATTATGGTTTTTGGTGAAATTTGCATAATTTGATGATAATTGTCATTTTCATGATGCTAGTTGTTTCATAACATGCTTATGATTGTATTGGATGAGTTGATTTCGTCGAATCTGTCGTTTGGCAAAGTTCTGGTGGAATCGGAGTAGAAATTATGAAGTGCAGGTTTTGGGTCACACGTAGGGGGTTCGTTCGCTCCAGGGTGTGATTTCTTGGGAAACAAGACAGAAAGCAGGCTCGAGCGAGCCAGGGAGTCGGTTAATCGAGCAAGCTGGGTGTAAGTTAAGAGGACGAGCGAGCCTGGAGAAAAAAAGGATTCGGTCGAGTGAGCCTATGGTTGTGTAAAGGGGTCGGTCGCTCCTATCGGGTCGATCATGTAGCCTGAAAGTGGTAAAGTGATGGGTTGGTCGCTCCAAGTTGGGAGGATCGGTCATTCTGGTTGGTTCTATCTGTGTGAAGGGTTGGTCGCTCTGGTTGGTTCTACCAGTGTGAAGGGTCAGTCGCATAGGGCAAATTTCTGAAAATTATATTTTCAAGTACGACCCAGATTTGAGCGAAAGTGTTTTTTTTTAAAAAAAAATTCGGGTAGAAGTTCCTGAAGCCATGCTGCAGCGCAATGGTGGTGTAACTTCGAAGTGAATTCAAGGAGGAAGGTTCGAAGTGATAAAAGGTGCTCATCGATTGATGTAGAGCAACGAATGAGGTGACTACTCAAAGGTTGTGAGTTGGTGGATAATGGATTGCTCGAGAAGGTTGCTTGAGCTATGAAAAGTCGTCAAGTTGGATGACTAGAGATGAGAAGGCTAAGAGATTATTTTTGTTGTAAGTTCTAGCAAGCTCAAAGCAGAGGTACGATGGGGGCACCTAGAAGACCGGTTATAGGTCGAGAACCTTGGGTATCGTTGAAAGGCCTAGTTGTCAAGGTTGGATATACATATGTATCGTTGAAAGGCGTATGGAGTTTATGCTAGAACTGGGGTTACCATTAGCCCTTTACATGTGGCAAGGTTGGCCGTCATACGATTAACGATGGTTTGAAAGCAGGGTTGTCGGTGATAGCTAGAGTCAGTCATGGATGATTGGTTGTTCTATTTGTACCGTCTCATGTAGATTGTCCAACGTCGAAGAAGATGTTCCTTGGGTGCTTGTCCGATATTGGTTTAGGCCTATGGGGCTTGTGCTTGAGGGATGTTGAATTTGATTAGGATGGTTTATATGAGATATATATAATCTGGATGTTATGAGTGCTTTACCATGATTGAATGGGTATTCTGTTTCCATGGACGAATGGTTGAATTGTTTATTGTAAAGGCTATCACTGTCCGATGTAGGGAAGATAAGGTTGAGTTCTTCTCTGGTGTTGTGGGTAGATTAGTATGTTTATCTATCCCTTCTCATATACTTTATTATTGAAGTTTTTTAGCTGTTTTATCGCTTACTAAGACTGTTGTCTGAATAAAGGTTTTATGTCTTCTCTTATTACCTTGGGTTGCTCATCCGGTTGTGGATGGGCAGACTAAGTAGCAGGTTACAGGTGATTAGTGAGGACGATGTTGCTATGCGCAGGCGAGCAAGAGGCTGAAATATCAATTTTACTACTATCTAATAATTGGATTTCCAATGTTTGCTATTTCTCTGAGTGTTGTAGTGAGGCAAATTGTAAAAACACTATTGTTGTTATCCACATGTATAGGAAATACTTTCTAGTTGTTATGAAGGTTTAGTGTTTTCTGCTTCACTATCACTATCTGTTGTATATGTTCTATTATATTTTCTCCTTGCGCTGTGAGTTTGCGATAGGTTCTACGATTGTATCATACCTTGATGATCGTCTATAGCCGCCTAGCACACCTCTCAGTGCATTATTCATCTTGTTTAGTGCAGGGGTTGTGGGCGGTCGTCACATTTGGTATCAAAGATCTGGTTAATGATTTTAGCCAAAATTCGAGGACGTTATTACGTATGAGGGATGTACTTGAAGATTTCAGTTGGATGCCTACTATATATATTAGCATATATAGTAGTAGCAGTTGTATTCCTTTAGCAGTTCTCTTGTAGATGGCTAATCATTTTAATTTCAAATTTAGAATGTGTCGACGTTATACGAGACATTCTACTAGGGAAGAAGCCATGCTTGGAAGGGGTAATGGCGGGGCACCTAATTACCCAGGCATGTTTGAAGCTATGATGGAAGCATGCCTTCGAAGGAACCCCGCTCCAGTGACAACTACGGTTGATGTTGGAGTTCCAGTGCCTAGAGTTGTAGAATTTGCAAAGCTATGCAAAGGCTTTTCTTCGTTGGGAGGAAAATAATTCAAAGGCACAGAAGCAGTTGAAGAGGTTCAAAGGTGGTTGGATACTTGTGTTATGATCTTCAGGGACTTGGGAAATGATGATGCAACAAAGAGGAAACTTGCATCAAGGCAGTTAGTGGGCAGAGCGATGGACTGGTGGAACTCTATCACACTTGAGACCCCTGAAGAGGATATTTCATGGGAGTTGTTCCAAGCTAAGTTTGAAGCAAAATTTATCTCCACCGTACAAAAGTCTGTTCTGTTTAAGAGATTCGTGGAGCTTAAACAGAATGGTCGCCCAGTTCTTTACTATATTTCTAACTTCGAGGCTTTGTCGAAGTATGCTCGTTCATATGTGGATACTCCTTATCAAAAGAACGAGAAGTTTGTCTTGGGATTGGATGAATATCTTGGGAGTCAGCTTGTGGATCATCTCGATAATAGCTTTGAGAAGATCGTCAGAAGGCTTTGAGGCATGAAAGTCTGTTTCCTAAGAAGCTATTTGTTGTTGCAACTAAAGAGGAGCAGAAAGCACAGTTGGGTGGTAATAACAAGAAGAGGAAGCAACAACAACATAAAGGGAAGGATGTCCAAAATAAGAAGAAGGGAGAAGTGACTTGCTTCAATTATTGGCAGAAGGGTCATTTTGCAAGTGAATGCAAGAATCCTAAAGCTGAAAAGAAGTGCTTCAAGTGCGGGAAGCCGGAACATGAGAAGAAAGATTGTCCAGAATCATCTCAAGGGAAGAAAGTGGTTAAGGCTTATGCTTTAGGGGCAGTTCCATATTCTTCGAAAGCTCCTACCATAGAGGAGAAGGGAAAGGGTGTCATGGTGCAAGGTACTCTATCTATTCATGGTGTTTCAGTTCGACTTTTGTTTGATACTGGAGCATCACATTCATTCATTTCCAATGAGCTTGTGTGTCGCTTGGGTTTGGAACCCGAGATTTGTAATAGACCATTGATCGCGACTAATCCAGTTGGGGGTTTGTCAAATCTTTGCATGATTTGTCGTGGTCTAGTGTTGTCGAGTCGTGGTTGCTTTTTTGTGTGTGATTGCTTTGTTATTAACTTCGTTGGGTTTGGGATCATCTTGGGCATGGATTGGCTCCAGAGGTATGCGGCAAGGGTGAATTGCGAAAAGCTAGAGGAGAGGGCCGGGGATGTGGAAGGGCGAAAGGTGTTGATTAGATGTATGCGCGAAGAGGGTGTCTTCGTGAGTTATCTATATTCGCTTGGGATTCCACAAGAAGACCTGTCATCAGTGTTGATCGCTAATGAGTATGAGGATGTCTTTGACAAGGTCAAAGGGTTGCCGCCGCATCGTGAGATCGAGTTTTGGATCGATTTGGTCGAGGGTGCTAGACCAATTGTTATGTCTCTTAGACGGATGGCTCCTAAGGAACATCGAGAGTTGGAGGTGTAAGTTAGAGACCTTCTAGGGAAGGGATTCATTCGGAGGAGTGTTTCCAAGTGTGGCACACCGATCGTGTTTGCCACCAAGGAAGATGGCTCGTTAAGATTGTGTGTGGACTATCGTGAGCTGAACAAGGTGACTAAGAAGAACAATTATCCGTTGCCAAGGATTGATGACTTGTTCGATCAGCTCCATGAAGCCAAAGTGTTTTCTCAGATGAATTTAGCAATGGGATTTCACCAATTGAGGGTGGCTAAGGATAGTGTGCCAAAGACTGCTTTTAGGACACCTTCCGGTTTCTTCGAATGGTTGGTGATGCCATTCGGGTTGACTAATGCGCCAACATATTCCGTGGATCTTATGAATAGAGTGTTCAGATATCAGTTGAAAAGTTTGTGCTTGTGTTCGTGGATGATATTCTGGTTTATTCTCGGAATGAGGAAGAACATAAGACGCACTTGAGAGTTGTGTTAGAGATCTTGCGAAAGCATAGCCGAGAGCTAAGATTTCCAAGTGTCACTTCTGGAAGAATGAAGTGAGGTTCTTAGGTCATGTTGTTTCTGCAAATGGGATAATGGTTGACCCCGCTAAAGTGGAAGCAATCTAGGACTGGGATAGACCTAAGAATGCGACGGATGTTCGGAGTTTCCTTGGGTTGGCTAGTTATTACCGACGGTTTATCAAGGATTTCTCCAAGGTAGCTGCACCATTGACGGGATTGACAAAGAAGAATCAAGTGCTCACATGGGATGCAAAGTGTGAGCAAGCATTTGGAATCCTGAATAAGAGATTGACGAGTGCTCATGCGTTGACCATTCTAAGTGGGAATGAAGGGATGGTGATATACACTGATGCATGTGGTACTGGACTTTGAGCAGTGCTAATGCAAAAGGATAAGGTTGTGGCCTACGCGAGTCGACAGATGAAGCCGCATGAGATAAATTATCCAACTCATGATGTAGAGTTGGCAGCGATTGTGTTTGCTCTGAAGATGTGGAGACATTGCCTATTGGGAGTTCGATTCAAGTTGTTCATGAATCATATGTCATTGAAGTATCTTTTCTCCTAAAAGGATCTGAATCTTCGGCAACAATGATGGTTAGAGTTTCTGGCATCATATGATTTTGGTATAGCCTATACTCCTGGCAAAGGTAACGCAGTTGCAGATGCGTTGAGTCGAAGACACGCAAGTTTGGGAGCGATGTTTTCAGAATGGAAGAGCCTTAAGTATTTGGCAAGGTTCAATTTCAGACCAAGTTATGAGTGGGACTCTGAAATGTTAGCAAGTTTATCGATAAGACCTACTCTTATCGAAAGGATTGGCGAGAGCCAAAAGAAAGATGCAAATTCTTGTTGAATTTATCCAGAAGCTGGAACAAGAAGATAAAGAGTTCGAAGTCGATCGAGAAGGTTGGCTTCGAAAGCAAGGCGATTAGTTGTTCCTGATATTGATGGATTGAGAAATGAGGTTCTGAGAGAATGTTATTGCTCGAAGTTGACAATTCATCCCGGTGGTAATAAGATGTATCAGGATATGAAGCGAGTCTACTAATGGGAGGGGATGAAGGAGATATTGGAAAGTTCATTTCCAAGTATATTAACTGTCAGTTGGTGAAAGCTGAACAAAAGAAGCCGAGTGGGTTGCTTCAGCCATTAGAAGTTACTGCGTGGAAGTGGGAGCTGGTATCGATGGATTTTATCGATACCGGGGCAGGAAATAAAGGGATTTGGGTCATTGTGAATCGCTTGACCAAAAGTGCGAGATTTATTCCTGTCAAGTCGACTAGAACGGCGTCGAAATTGGCTGAACTTTATGTGAAATGGATTGTTAGATTTCATGGTATCCCAAAGAGTATAGTGAGCGATAGAGATCCGTTATTCACGAGTGGATTTTGGAAAGGTTTGCAAGAAGCTTTGGGAACCGAGTTGTGCTTGAGTACGACATATTATCCCCAAACTGATGGTCAGACCGAGAGAGTCAATCGAGTTTTGGAAGATTTCCTTAGGTCTTGTGTGTTAGACTTCGGAGGACCATGGGAAGACCATCTACATCTAATTGAGTTTCCATATAATAATAGTATTGGGATGGCACCATACGAGGCGTTGTATGGGAGACTGTGAAATTCTCCAGCAAGTTGGTTAGAAACTAGAGATAAGTTGGTACTTGGGCTAGAGATGATTAGAGAGACCTCGGATTGTATTGAGATCGTTCGACAATGAATGAAGGTGGCTCAAGATCACCAGAAGAGTTATGTTGATAAGCATCGAAAAGATTTGGAATTCGAAGTTGCTGATATGGTTTTTATGAAGATTTTACCGTTGAAGCATGTGGTTCGATTCTTAAGTGAAGGAAAGTTAGCTCCTTGGTTTGTTGGACCATTTCTGATAGTCGGGCGAATTGGAAAGCTCGCATATAGATTGGAGTTACCCGAGAAGATGTCGAGCGTGCATAATGTGTTCCATGTGTCGTTTCTACGGAAGTTCGTGCATGATTCGAATGTGGTGGTATCTCCAGATAAGTACGAAGACCTAGAAGTAGAAACCACAGTTGCAAAACTTCGTAAGCCACTTCGTGTTGTTGGGAATGACATGAAATAGCTTAGGAGGAAGACGGTTAAGCTAGTCAAGGTAAAATGGAGTGAAGATAGCGACGATTGTATGTGGGAGACGGAAGAGAGTATGAAGGAACCTCATCCAGAACTCTTCATCGGTAGGACCTTTGTATCGTATCATCGTTATATCGTTGTATCTTGTTATTGTTTGATCGAATTCTACATGCTAGGATAAGACTATGGATGCATGGCTTGATGGTTGCTAGTTTAGGTGATAGAATTAGCTTCTCATGGATGATAGGCATGCAGAATTGTTGTGGTTTCTTGTGTTTGCTAGGAATTTTGGTGACAAAATTCTTTTTTTGGGGGGGGGGGGGGGAGAGGGGAGGGGCGGAATGTAACAACCCGCACTTTACATATCGGAAGATCATAAAATATTTTTATTTATATCCTGAGGGTTGGATCATTCTCATCTTTTGATGTGTTGCTTATAGGGATGTGAGACATGTTCATAATTTTTACCGATTTTTTTATGACCATTTTGCCCCTGTCAGTCTTGTACGGGGAATAATATTTGACTTAGGCCGAATCAAAGGGTGAGAACTATGCCATTAGAAAGGAATTGATGATTGCCTTTCCGTACAGTGGTTACATTAAAGATTTGGCTCAGCGGTTTGGGAGAAATTGCTGTTTTAATATTTTTCAGTTGGTTGTCCAGGTTTTGGGAGTCTAATGGGCTGCTTTGGGGAAGGCCCAGTAGTGGGTTGATGGAAGGGCATAAATAGGGGGTAAGGGATATGGAAAATGGTTTTAATTTTCCATTCTCTCATTTGGAGGCCTTGCGCTCCTCCTTCCTCTAACACCTTTCCACCATTAAAAATTCAAATCCAAGGAGGGAAATCATAGATCTACACAATTGGAGGCTAGATATACATCAATTGAGGCAAGAGTTCGTTGGATCAAGGTGCTTGGTGCGAGGTGCTTGCTGTCCGGATTTCTATTTCATCCATTTTAGCTTGTTTTGGCAAATTGGTGAGTGATTTACATCTCTCACATGAATGCAATGAGTAATATGAGTGTTTGAGCATGTTTCTCATCAAATTCAAGTGTTTTTCCATAGATCTATGCCATATTAAGTCCATTTTCATTAACACCCTATGATCTGATTTAACAAGTTTAGATAGGTAATTTTTATGCTATTTCATGTGATTATGCAAGTTAGATCCACAATTTAGATTATATGTTCAATTATTATGGTTTTTAGTGAAATTTGCATAATTTGATGATAATTGTCATTTTCATGATGCTAGTGGTTTCATAACATGCTTATGATTGTATTGGATGGGTTGATTTCGTCGAATCTATCGTTTGGCGAAGTTTTGGTGGAATTGGAGTAGAAATTATGAAGTGCAGGTTTTGGGTTGCTCGTAGGGGGTTCGTTCGCTCCATAGTGTGATTTCTTGGGAAACAAAATAGAAAGCATGCTCGAGCGAGCCAGGGAGTCGGTCGGTCGAGCAAGCTGGGTGTAAGGTAAGTGGACGAGCGAGCCTGGAGAAAAAAGGGTTTGGTCGAGCGAACCTATGGTTGAGTAAAGGGGTCGGTCGCACCTATTGGGTCGATCGTGAATCCTGGAAGTGGCAAAGTGATGGGTCGGTCGGTCCAAGTTGGGAGGGTCGGTCGTTCTGGTAGGTTCTATCACTGTGAAGAGTCGGTCGCTGTGGTTGGTTCTACCAGTGTGAAGGGTCGGTCGCTCTGGTCGGTCGAGCAGTGTGAAGGGTCGGTCGCACAGGGAAAATTTCTGAAAATTATATTTTCGACTACCACCCAAATTTGAGCGAAAAATGCTATTTAAAAAAAAAATTCGGGAAGAAGTGCCTGAACCCGTGTCTTAGCGCAGTGGTGGTGTAACTTTGAAGTGAATTCAAGGAGGAAGGTTCGAAGTGTTAAAAGGTGCTCGTTGATCGGTGTAGAGCAACGAATGAGGTGACTACTAAAAGGTTGTGAGTTGGTGGATAATGGATTGTTCAAGAAGGTTGCTTGAGCTATGAAAAGTCGTCAAGTTGGATGACTAGAGATGAGAAGGCTAAGAGATTCTCGTTGTCGCAAGTTCTAGAAAGCTCAAAGCAGAGGTATGATGGGGGCACCCAAAAGACCGGTTGTAGGTCTAGTACTTTGGGTATCGTTGAAAGGCTTAGTTGTCAAGGTTGGACATACATACGTATCTTTGAAATGCGTATGGAGTTTATGCTAGAACTGGGGTTACCATTGCCCTTGACATGTGGCAAGGTTGGCCATCATACGATTAACTATGGTTTAAAAGCAAGATTGGTGGTGATAGCCAAAGTCAGTCATGGATGATTGGTTGTTCTATTTGTACCGTCTCATGTAGATTGTCCAGCATCGAAGAAGATGTTCCTTGGGTGTTTGTCTGATATTGGTTTAGGCCTCTAGCGCTTGTGCTTGAGGGATGTTTAATTCGATTAGGATGGTTTACATGAGATATATATAATCTAGATGTTATGAGTGCTTTACCATAATTGAATGGTTGTTCCGTTTCCATGGATGAATGGTTGAATTGTTTATTGTAAAGGCTATCACTGTCCGATGTGGGAAACATATGGTTGAGTTCTTCTCTAGTGTTGTGGGTAGAGTAGTATGTTTATCTATCCCTTCTCATATACTTTATTATTGAAGTTTGTTAGCTGTTTTATTGCTCACTAGGACTGTTGTCTAACTCAAGGTTTTATGTCTCCTCTTATTACCTTGGGATGTTCGTCCGGTTGTGGATGGGCAGACTAAGTAGCAGGTTACAAGTGATTAGTGAGGACAATGCTGCTGTGCGGAGGCGAGCAGGAGGCTGACATATCAGTTTTACTACTATCTATCTGTTGTTTCCGATTTCTCTTAGTGTTGTATTGAGGAAAATTGTATAAACACTATTGTTGTTATCCACGTTTATGGGAAATACTTTCTAGTTGTTATGAAAGTTTAGTGTTTTCTGCTTCACTATCACTACCTGTTGTATATGTTCTATTATATTTTCTCCTTGCGCTGTGAGTTTATGATAGGTTCTGCGATTGTATCATACCTTGATGATCGTCCATAGCCGCCTGGCACACCTTTCAGCGCATTTTTCGTCTTATTTAGTGCAGGGGTTGTGGGCGGTCGTGACACAATCACTGAGGAGGCAAACCAGGGGTAATGAAAAGCAAACCCAAAACCACTATAGCTGCCACAAATTTCTAAAACCACAACCTCAAAACAAACCCCGCCAAAGAAACATCAACCAAAACAATAAATAAGAGCCGCTCACTGACACAAAATCTCCAAAAGGAAGACAAACTTGACACAAAACACAACCCAAACCCATTTGTCATAGGTCGATACACTCATTATAATCAATATAACACAGTTACAAACGAAACGTTGGTAACACTACCCACAAAACCAAATCACAACCAACCTAGTACACAGATCACCAGTTAAACTGTAGATAGTGATTCACCAACACGTCGAAGCAAGCTTCGATCCATGTCCTTTAGCCATAAAACTAAGGAATGCCTTTACATATTATCTATACATCAGTTTTATAATATGTTTAATCTCTTTCTACTTTCATTTTTAAATAAGTAATATATATATATATATATATAATATTATTTACGTAATACATAATGTTTTATGTTAAATATTTAAAAAATTATCTTGTAAAATTTATTAAGTTATACTATGATTAATATGTATAAACCATGTTTAAATGATTTTATAAATTTTCAGATTATTTTATAAAGCATGATATTTTCAAAAATACTTAGATAAAATAATTTTCAAATTTTAAAAGGGATATGCCCATACATCCTTGAAAATATATGTCAACATACTAGCTAGATTTTTTTAAGTGACCATTCGTCGCATCCTTTTGCGAATTGACACGACTATTAAACTACTGCATACTAGAGTTTCTAAATGATTTTTGTTAACATCTTCTTCATTTGTATGTTCTCTTTCTTCTCTCTCATTTTCTAAGAAAATCTTGACCATACTTGTAACAAGCCGTATTTTACATATCGAAGGATCGTAAAATAATTCTTTTTATTTCATAAATGGTTATATCATTCTAATATTTTGATATGTGGTCCACGGAGATGTGATACATATGTATGATTTTTACCGAGTCTTTTTGTGGCTATTTTTCCTTTATGATTAATTATTTTAGCCATAACTTTTGATAGAGACCAAATTTGGTGTTCAAATTGGTCTCATTGCACTAGATGGTGGTTGGCTACATTGTATAGTTGTTATATTAAGAAAACGATTCAGCAATTTGGGAGAAATGACTGTTTTAAGGTTTTATTTCTACTGGACATATTTTGGAATAACTAATTGGTTGAAATCAGATTAGCACATTAGACTAATTACTAGCAATTACAAATAGGGGTTCTAGAGAGAGAATTAAAGTTTTTCTCCCTTAGTCTCACATTAGTTTGGACGACAGAGATTCTCCAATTTAACTTAACCCTCTCAAACCCTAGGTCTACACCTTCTTCATCGAATCAATTCTAATATACATTTAGAGGCAAGATCTACATTCATGGGATTATATCTCATCATTTCTTCACCGAATTATGCATTCTCTTTGTTTTCTGAATTTGATCTACATTAAATTTCATTGAATTCTAGGTTTTGGTAAGCGATAGCGATCTTTCACTAGCCACGTGGTGTTATATGTTGTAATTAGGTCACTCAAAAACCTTTAATGTTATTTAACCCTAAAACCGAAGTTTCATGTTAATTTGAGATTTAGAAACCCAAGGATAACATACTTATAACATGTGCTAACTAATTGTTAGATCTAACGTGTTTTATATGCAATTTACCTTAGATTATGTCTGATATGTAATTAATGATGTTTGTCGCATGCTTATATGTATTAATTATTGGTATATGTCTGAAATTGCATGAATTATTTTTTGAATGCTTGAGATGTATGCTATATTTGATTTGGTTGTTTAAAATTGTTTGCATTTGGATGTAGAATCAAAGACTAATGCGTATCAGAAGTTCAGTTCATCAGAATCAGACGAAACTTGGGAATTGCACTTTGAAGGATGCCTAGAGAAGGCACAAAAAGTTTCATGTCACAAAATGCTAAGTATACAAGCCGGGACTGGCCATATCCTATCGTTTGGCTTTGGCCCATTAAATCACTGTGGCTGGCGCTAATATTTTAGGAGTGGCATTGCGGGGTCTCAAGAAGGCTTTGACGCTAGTATGTTGAAGTTTGGATAGGTCAAAGTGAAAAAACTCAAAGGAAAAATAATGGATCTACATGGATGACTTCAGGCAAGCGATTTTGCATGCAGGTTTGATCAGGGGGAACATTCGAAGCTAAGAGGAAAGTGGTGCAAATACTTAGCTAAAAATGGCTAAGTGTGTGGATCTACACCAGTCTATGGGCGATGGACCAGCACCGATCCATAAAATCAAGGAGATGCGATCGAAGGTCTAGGGTGGTGATAACTAGATCTTTGGGAGTGTACTGGAGGTCTCAGTTTGTTGATTGCTTCTACAAGGTGGAAGTTATTGTTCAAAGAAGTTATGGATCTTCGATTGTGAACTTGAATGAGAGTGGTCGTAGGTGAATGTGATGGACACCTCGAAATGGAATAGGACTGCGAGACGATGGACTGACTCAAATTGAACACATCTCATGTGATTGGATGTGCCAAGGAATCGTTGATTGGTCGGTGTTTTAGGTATGGACTTGAAGTAGGGATATTATAGCGTCGCCTGTCGGGACTGGCGGCGATGACTGATACTATGATATTGTTTGATACTAATACTATGATTTCTTTAAATGTTCTCTTTTATTTTCTTTGGGTGGACTACACTGGAAGATACTAGATCAAAGTTGGGATTGGAAATCCTATTCTGTGCAGTGCCTAATTCTATTATTATTTGAGTAGCATATGTTATTTTGTTATTATGTACTAACTCTTTGGTTGTCGGGACAAATCAAGTGAGACCTAAACTATTTAGTTTATATTTTACAATATAGTTGTTTGTAGTCATTTATCGCTCTTGTCAGATTATTTTCTAAATTGAGGTTTTATGCTTCCTTTTATTACCTTGGGAAGCTCAGCAACAATGTTGATGAGTAGACTGAGTAGTAGGTCTAGTGATGATGTTGTTGCTCGAGGACAAGATGAAGGCTGACATATTATTATTCTACTATATAACTATCTGTTTGATTTCCACTATTTGATCTAATTCTGTAATAACCCGGAAAATCTGAACCAATTTTAAAATTTTATTTTAGCAATTTTAATGAATTTCGAATACTTAAAATGAATTATTTTAAATAATAGCGATGATAAATTTTTTTTGAATAGAATTAGAACGTATATATTTATTTGAATCGACGTTAAAATATAAATATTTATTAGTTATAAAAAGGAATTGAAAATGGCACGGTAGTTTGAAAATTAAATTTCAAAATTCAAATGAATGTACAGGATTCAAAATAAACTGGATTTTAGCGAAACAAAAAATATGAGAATCTATTTGAAAATATCTTTCCAACGAATCCGAAAAATCCAAATTTCATAGTAGGAATAAAAAGTTATGCCGAGCTGAAAATTCAGAATAGTCGTTATGGAAAATATAGCCCTTAAAAATGGAAATTTTGCAAACTACCTCTGTTTTCGACGAAACCACTTTTGTTGGATTCGGGATGTCAAGTTATTGCCAGATTCCAAAATTCATAATTTTTGGGATTAATATGTGAGCTTGGCGAAGTAAAACGTGTTTTGACAGTTTCAGTCAATTTGGATCGACCTGGAAATGGCCATTTTTCAAATGGTCTTCAAATGCAACGAAATATATATTATACATATATATATAATATAATGGCCTGAATAGAATGCGCCGCGCTGCGGCAATTTGCGAATTTCGACCATTGACTTCGAATGGACATTACGGGAGATCCGACCGTCAAATTCTCCTAAAACCGGAGCCGTTCGGTTCGTATCGAAAAGGGATTTCTAATGAATATTAGAGATTTGAAATCTAATGTTTGGATTTGGAATTATGTCCAAATCAAATTTGGAAAAGGTCGCTGCAAGTACAGTTCGATGGCCGTTTATGGAAATCGACTATACGGGCCTTGATAAAATTATTAAAAATATCGTTAATTTGTATAAAATCATAATAAATGATTTGGAAAGAATTGGGATGAAAAACCCATATTTGAAAAGATAAAAATAGATTTTTATCGAAATGAACTAGTTTTGAACTAGAATTATAATCCAATTATTTTTAAAATAAATAAATTGGATTTGAAATGGTTTTAAAAATAAACAGAATTTCCAATATATAAATTGGAATGGATTTGAATCGAAATTGTCTTCGGAATATTTCGATGTTGGATTTCGTGATTATACAAATATTGTTATGGAAATTTGAAAGATATATTTATATCGTTATTTCCAATACGATATTTGTTGGTTGTAGAATTTAATATTGAATATAAGCCGATATATTTTCTATTCAGAGTCTTGTATTTAATATCAAATGAGATTTTGGGTTTGTCGTGAACAGTGTCTTCAGTGACACTTTTCTTGAACCCCATGTGAGGAGAATTAATCTTTTAATTAAGATTGTTAGAGTTTCCAATTATATTTAATAATTGGAATAAAATGGAATGTGAATTGGGTTTATCGTGAACTATGTTTTAGCGACATTCATTCTTTAACCCGATTTACAGTGAAATGAGATTTGGAATTTATAAATCTTTTGTTAAGATTTAAAGGAGATTTTCCAAAGTAAAGCTTTCCAATTTAACATATTAAATTGGAATTGAATGGAATTCGATTTGGCAATAATAGAAGTAAGCTTCTGTAGAGGAAGACGGTTAATATAAATGAAATTTAAAAGGCCTTGTCGTTATTCCATTTATATTATCGGTTGGATATGGAATTTTATATCGATTACATATATCGATTTGTTTTCCATGAAGATTCCAATTTTAATGGAATGAGATTTTGGGTTGTCATGAATGGTGTCTTTAATAATACTGTTCTTAGACCCAACGAAGTTAAGAAAATCAGAAACTAACTGGAGATTAGTTAAGTTGAATGGTTTTCTGGGTATTGATCTGATGTTGGTTTCAGCCTTCGGGGTTAATACTTAGGGAACTGTTCACTTGCTAATTTACGGTTAAAGGCTGATGGAATGGAATGTGATTTTGGGTTTATAGTGAAACGTGTTTTGAATGACAATGGTTCTTTAACCCAGTTAAAGACAGGATATGATTTCCCAAGTTAAACAATCATTAATATTGATTTTTGGGAAGATTAAAACCAAGTGGAGTTTTAATGAATCTTTAATTAGATTGAAATGATCGAGAATGGAGTACCACCAGTTTTGCTCCAAGCAGTTAAATCTTTAATTAGATTTAAACGTGAAATGGTAATTGAATTTACCGATAACACCTTGCTGTTAGATATGAAGTATTTATATTTAAACGTGAAATGGTAATTGAATTTACCGATAACACCTTGGTGTTAGATATGAAGTATTACCAGTTTTGATTCATGGGATGAATAGGTTGGGATTGGGAAATTAAACAAACGATTACTTCGGTAAGGTTTGCTAATCCTGACTAGTTTGGATAAACCATAATTTGGTTTGAAATGATATCTAAAGGAAGATTAAAGAATAAATTTAAAGAATTTATCTTTGATAAAATTAATGGGAACTTTTCCCAAAATATAAGAATATTTGAATAAAGGAATATTCTAGATGGGAATGAGGCGTATGTTGTGTTTTTATAGCACTTGTTTATTATATACGCGAGTTATTCAGAAAGACCGGGTTTGTCCCATTCTGAATAACTGATTTGACGATATGTTGAGGATGAAGACGGTGGTTGAAGATCGGAGGTCTTCACATCGTTTGAATGATTACTGATGTCTTGATTGGGCTATACACCCAAGACAAGGTAACAAGTGGTGATCGTCCAGACGTACTTGGAGATCGACCGGATATGCGAGGGCCTCTCTCCTGTATTGGACATATGGGATGAGGAATAAGGTGCCTCAGGTTTCGTTCAGACCTAGAACAAACTTATAAATGGATGTGTGTCTGACATCGGATTTCATTCTGTGTGATTGATAGACATCGGTTGCATAGCGTGAATTGCCTGTGTGGCATGCTGAGATGCAAATGATCAAGGCTTCTGTTGAAAAGAAGAATCTTGTGGTTGATGATCAAAGGACGATTTTAATATTGCATAGCTTTGTGTAGCGTTAATTCGCGAGCCTCACACCCCGGTGTGAACCAGAAATGGGAGAGGACCTCAGGGAGGACATGCATTTCCTTCTAGTTAGGAGTGGTGTCAGCGTTTTACTAGCCCTGACATTTTACTTATGTGGATGATGGATTGCGAGGCGCCACGGTTATATCGGTCGATCCAGGGCCGATGGAGTCATTTGGCTCATTTACGCCCCATAGGGCGGGGAAACATATTGTTCAAGGTTCTTTAATCTACATTGCACTTTGATGGGCCATCCCTGACGATCCAAGGGCCCACCTGAGTCTAGGTCCCGAGACACGGGCTACAACATCTCAAAGCGGTAAGGACGATCCCTTGCCTTGGTTCACAGATGGAAATCCAACTTCCAATATGTGACATTTGCGGTTTTGATTGCAGAGCCTAGTATTGGCGACATGATATATGGTACCCATGCCGTCTAGGATTAATACATTTATATTTGAAGTTGTCTTTATACACTATGCACTTATAATAGTATCAAATGATTTGTTTTAACGTACCAAGCATGTTTGGCTATTATAAGGTAAAACCCTATCCCCCGGCTTGCGTTGCATTGTGTGATAGGACCTGGGTCTTATAATAGCTTCATTTTTCCAAAAAGTATTGCGTTGTTTTGTTATATGCACTGGTATTCTTGGGAGAAAACCCGTTCCGTGTTATATGGCGTAGTCCCTTGATATACCTGATTTAAAGTAAAGTTTTAAATAACTATTTTTGTTCTCACACCAGTCACATGACTGACTTGGAGTTTATTGTTTTAACCTAAACTCTAGGTGTCCCTATTTTCTACACGGGCAGCTAGTAGTTTTGGTTTTGCAGATTTATATTCACTGGATCCTGGTTTATAGCTGGAATGATATTCTGAAAGCTCTGTATCCGTGTATCTCTTTCAGTTGTATTTTTGTTTTATTTTCCGCTGCATTGTAATTTGTAAATCTCTGATATTTATCGAATGTATAATATTTATTCATACTCTGTATATTCTTGTATTCTAATGTAAATTGTTGTAATAAGCAATGAAATGTTCTTCTGTTTATGTTCAGATTCGTCTTGTCCTCAATTCAATCTTTGCTTTCCTTCACGGGGAAGTCCGGGTCGCTTCAAATTCTGTAAGAGAAATTTTAGCGGGGCGTGATATACTCAGATTGATGGTTTGTTTGTACTAGATTCTTAAATTTTACTAGGAGATGGGATTTTTGCTTTATCATGCTTCAATACATATTATGTTGTATATTTTATTATTATACTTTATCATTGCATTGTGAGATATACCATAGGTTTGTTAGGTTTATTTTCCCTTGGCGATCATCGCGTATCCACTTAAAACAATTTAGAGTGCATACTTCTTAGCATTTAGTGCAGGAGGTGTGGGCCGATCATCAAATGTGGTCTCAGAGGATCAGCTAGAAGATGTAGGGGCAGAGCCAGAAGTCTCAAGAGCTCGTAAGCTGTTTTAAGCCATCGGGAATGACACGAAACAGCTTAGGAGGAACGCAGTTGGACAGTCAAGGTATAATGTAGCGAAAATGATGAAATTGTACACAAGGGACAGAAGAGGGAATGAAGACAGACTATCTAGAACTCTTTGAGTGGTACGTCCCGTATATTGTATCTAATTGTGTTAGTGGAACTTGTTCTATTAGAGTTCTACAATCTAGGATTAAACTTTTGCTTGCATGGATTGTTGGATGCTAGAAGAATAACAGATTAGGTGCATGATGCAATGTTTTATTAGGGATCTCGGAGACGAAATTACTAAAAGGGGGAGAACGTAATGATTCTCATTTTACATATCATAGGATCGTAAAATAATTCTATTTAATTTATAAGGTATCGTATCATTATAATATTTTGAAATGTGGTCCATGGGGATGTGATACATGTCTACAATTTTTACTAAATTTTTTATATGGTCCATATGGATGTGATACATGCCCATGATTTTTACCATTTGCAACTGTTTTACCCTTGTGATTTACAGTTTCAGCCATAACTTAGGATACAAAACAAATAAGGTGTTCTAATCGATCTCATTGCATTAGTATGGTGGTTGACCATTTTGTAGAGTGGTCGCATTAAGAAAACGTTCAACGGTTTTGGAATAAATGGTTGTTTTAAGGTTTCATTTTTGCTGGGTAGACTTCAAAACAGCTAATCGGTTGAAATCAGATTAGCTCATTATACTAATGACTAGCAGTTATAAATAGAAGCTATGAGAAGAAAATTAGAGTTTTGTGCCTCGTTCGCACAGTAGGTTGGGCAGCTGAGATTCTTTTATTTAACATACTCTTCAAACCCTAGATCTTCACTTTCTTCATTAAATCAATTCTAATTTGCATCAAGAGGCTAGATCTACGTCCAAGGGATTGCACCAAATTATGCATTCTTTTCACTGTCTGGATCAGAACTGCATTAGTTTACATTGAATTCCATGTTTTGATGAGTGATAGTGATCTCTCATATAATCACGTTGTATTATATGTTGTAGTTTGGTGAGTCAAGCACCTTATATGTTAATTGAACCCTAAAATTAGTTTTTTATGTTAATTTCAGATATAGAAACCCTAGGATGACCTAATTATAACATGTGTTAAGTAAATTGTTTGATCTAATGTATTTTATATGCAATTTTCCTTAGAGTATGTTAGAACTATGACTGTTATTGTTTGTTGCATGCTCATATGTATTCATATGTACGTATATGTTTGAAACTGCATGAATGACTATTTGAATGCTTGATTTGTATGATGTACTTGATTTGACTGTTTAGAATTGTTTGCATTAGAACTTAGAATCGAACATCGGAGGTTCAGATCATCAAAATCAGTTGAAACTTGGGAAGGGCTTTTGAAGGATGTTGGGAGGTGACAAAAAATATTTCAAGTTGAAAAATGCTAAGTATGTAGACTGGCACCAGTCCATCAAATCTATGTGGATGGCACTAATAATTTTGGCATGGCGTTGTGGGGGTATCGGGTAGGCTTTGGTGCTAGTATGGTGAAGATGAGATAGGTTGGACTGAAGAATCTCAAAGGCAAAGTAACGAACCAACATGGATGACTTTAGGAAATCGATTTTGCATGCGGTTTTGACCAAGAGAAGTGTTCGAAGCCAGAAGGGTAGTGGTGGGAGCATTTGCCAAAAATGGTTGAGTGTGTGGATTGGCACCGACCTACAAGGGATGAACATGCACTATTCATAAAATCAGGGAGATGGTATCGAGGGTTCAGGGTGATGATAGTCGGGGTCTTCGGTAGTATGTTGAGATCTCTATTTGTATATCGCTTTTACGAGGTACAAGTTATCATCTATAGAATTTATGGATCTTAGATTGTAAACCCAAACGGTAATGGTCGAAGGTGAATGTGATAAACAACTGGGGATGGAAAGAGGCTGCGGAATAATGGGCTAACTGAGCGGGACTTGACATGAAGATAGAGTTGTGGATATCTCATGTAATTGGGTGTGCCTAGGGATCATTGTTAGCTTAAAGTGTTCTAGGTGCGGACTAGAAGAAAAGGTAACGTGGGGACGCCTATCAGGACTAGTAGTGATGGTCGAGTACTTTGGATTGCTTGGGAAGTGATCTAGTCGTCTTGGGAAGACTGACGTACATTGGACATATGGTAGTCCGAGTAGAACCGAGGTTCTCATTAGCCCTCGACATAAGCGAGGATGGTCATACAAATTTACAACGTATTCAAGGCCCCAGACGGTGAAAGTTGGGATACTTTTTAATATGGAGGCTATGATTGCTTAGAATGTTCTCCTCTGTTTCTTCTAAGTAGGCTACCACTATATTATACTAGAGCAAAGTTGGATTGGGAATCCTATTCTATGTAGTATCTATTTCTGTTGTTATATGAATAGTATATTTATGTAGTTATTATGTGCTAACTCTTTGGTTGCAGGGACAAGTCAGGTAGGACATGAACTGTCTAGCTCGTATTTTACAATATAGCTTTTAGTAGTCGTTTATCGCCATACCAGACAATTTCTTGACTCAAGGTTTTATGTTTCCTCTTATTATCTTGGGATGCTCATCAACGATGTTGTTGAGTAGACTGAGTAGCAGGTACAATGACGATGTTACTATACAAAGACGAGCTAAATGCTGGCGTATTACTATTCTACTATGTAGCTATGTGTTTGGTTCCATCTATTCGATGTGTACACACTACGAGAATTCATAGTGAGGCTTGATGTACTCAGATTGATGACTTATTGTACCAGATTCTGAGATTTTATTTGGAGATGAGACTTATTCTTTATCATGCTTCACTACATATTCTATTGTATATTTTCCCTTGGCGATTGTTCCATATCGGCCTGGCACAGTTTGCAGCACATACTTCTTAGCATTTGGTGCAGGAGGTATAAGACGGTCATCACAATACTCGATTGAGTTATAACTAGAATGAAATAAATTCTAATTTTATTCTCTGCTATTCTCTTATCATTCTCTCAAGATTAAAGTTTAATTTAGAGTTATAGAAGCAATTATAATCAAAGATTAAAATATCTAAGTCTGTAAACTCTTTCAAACACAGAAACACTATTTATTAGGGTGGTGGTAGTCCCAAAAATTCATTAGGTGTGATTGTGGCCCGTAAATCAACTGAATGCGGTTACTAAACGTCAATTTTGTATGCTAAGTAGCCCTAGAAGCTAAACGACTCTACACAGAAGTCGAAATTCTGTAGGGTGTGTCTCATAGCCTTGAAGTTAAGATTGTACTTGCATTTATTGGTGGAAAAGAAATCCTTATAGCTCTATACGAATAAATGCAGGGTTACTCTTAACCAGTATAAAAATCCTAGTGTGTTCTTCCCATTTACTTCCATGACTATTAAAAACATTAATTTAAGTATAATTTGTTAAAAGTTTAAAAATATATATATAATTAAGTAAACACTATCTACTCCCTATCTAGTGCTAATAATAGCCAATCCATATGTCACATTCTCATAGTTGACATCATAGCAATATTTTTAAAGTTTTCATAATCTGGTTTTTGAAAAAAAATTAAATAGCTATTTTTGATTATACAATTAGCACTAGTTTCAGAAGGATATTTTGCAAAATCATGATGATGTTGTTTCATGACTTTGCATCTATTCATCATGAAAATCACTTGATCTTAAGATTTTTTTTTTTTGCAGAGAACTGATATGTTACATGGCTATTGATGAATAGACACCTAATGATAAATCAACAAAATCACGAAGGACAAATGGATTTTTGATGGAGGATGTTCAAATGAAAGAAAGAGAGAAAATGAAGATATATGCATAAAGACAGACCTTCCAATGAAGAGATGGTAATAATGGAATAAAGGACATTGGCAGTGTCGGTAATTCTAAAACTTTATTTAGCTTTCATACATTAGTTTTTACTGGTTTCTGTAAGGAGAAAAACATTTTAATTCTTCTTTTATATCTCGAATAACCAAAATGAATTAAATAAGTAGATAATAATTTTTCTCTTGAAAAATAATGGTTAGCTTTTCAAATCGAAAAGACACTTTAGTTTTTGAAATATCTTATGATTCAATCTATAAATATTCTACATTATTTTTATATTAAATAATTGCAATTAATATTATATATTCAAAGTTTATACAAGGATTTCAAAAAAATATAGACTTGCTAATTTTGTAGAAGTTTTACAGGATCTGCTATATATACACTTTAAAAACATGGTAGAAAATAAAAAATGTTGTAGCATGTTTAGAATCATAGAAATTACAAATTAATAATTCATTATTGAAATTTTTAACGTGTATAGTAGATAGACATACATGTTTTTATAAAAAATTCGAGGTAAAAATTCAAATTTTAAATATTTTATTATTTTTTAATGAATAGACACTTGATTAGTTACAATATGAATATTTTCAAGTTTAGGAGTCGAAATTTGAACTTTGATGGTCTTAAAATTAAGTTATTTTTCAACTAAAAATTTTGTTAGAAATTATAATTGATATATTTAAATATATAAAAATTATGAAAGCATTTCAAATAATTAAATATTTTTTAGATTATCATATAATGCTGATTGCTCTTTGTAAATGTGAATAGACACGATGAATATTATAATTTTCTTGAAAATCTCGAAAATCATGAAATGTATATATTTTCATGAAAGATTTCCATATGATAACCGCTGACTTTAAAAAGTGGAACACTTGATAATCAACCCCCAAAGTGCGTATTCCAGACACAAACCACTAAATATTCTCGCAATCAACAATCATAAAATGCGAGAAATAAAGTCAAAACGGGGAACACACAAGAGTGTTTATAGTATTTCGGCTTAATCCAAGCCTGCATCCACTTATAATCTTTGTTTATACTGCGGATTATAGGTTACGATTGTTTTGTTGTAAGAAAGTAGAGAAAAAAAGTGATTTATACACAAAATCCTTATGTTGGTTTTTGGGTCTGGCTTCCCTTTACAGCAATATCCTTACGTGCCGGGCCTAAAAGAGTGTCCCAAAAAAAGTTCTTTCTTCAGCCTGAAAATTGTGTATTTATAGATGAATTCTAGGTTGGGTCGGTTTGCCATGTGGTAGTCATCCCGAATCATCCTCCTACCACATGTCATCCGATCCGGAATGTTAGATGGTCGTGGAGCCTGGTCTTCACATGAGGAACAACCAACCTCGAATTGTGTAGTGTATGCGTCACTTGATCCATGTTTTCAGGAGATAGAATAGGTGCTTTGACCAAGGAAATAGTCACGAGAATAAGTCATCATCGTTGCAGATCTTGAGTTCAGATTGGTGTGGAGTTTATGGTGCTTTATCGAACCGAAGTGCACCAATCCGAGATGACGAAGTGAGATGGTGTGGGCCTTACCGACCCGGGCATGCCAACCCGGGATCCGATGATCTGAATTGTGCATCGAGCTAAAGCTTGACAGCGTGAACTTAGGTTGACCCGACTTGTTCGACCCCAAAATGATGATCGTACTGAGATTCCAACTATGCAAATTCCATGTCCTCGTGAGTTTAGCACTTCAACTAAGTGAATTAAGTTAGCGAGAGATTGTACTAAAGTCCCGAGCACTTTGCTTAATAAAAATACAATTTGTGACGGCCTTCTCAGAAAGGCATGTAACTTATATACTAATATAATCACTAAAAATTTCATACCAAAATTTGAAGTTTACTATTTTATTATTTTCATAAAAAGGGTAACTTGGTGGTTATAACAGCCACTTTTCTCACATGGATCATAGCAATTTTGAATATTTTATGTCCTTTTACACAATTTTTTAACATATTTTCTAATATATAATTATTATAACCATATTAAAAATTCTAAGCACTTTAAATTAATGGAGCATTTTATTTTATTTAACAAAACATGAAACGACACTTCAACTGTTAAGTTTTGATTTGAATTTTTAATTTGATTTTAAAAGCCTTGTTTCTTCATGATTAGACAAAAATCTTCTCTAATAACTTTTCTAGAATGCTTTCTTTCCAATAATGAAACATCTAATCATTTATATGACTATACTAATATAAAATCATATATTTTCTTGATTTTAACTCTTCAAATGTCGACTTTTATTCTTTCACTTTTATTTCTTAATCCCTATGATGAGATATCAACATTTAACTACATAAAAGTAATTGAATGAATTTACAACATGTGAATAAGGCTCTATTTATATTTTTCTTCTACCAATAAGAACGCTCCACAACATATGATACTAGTCATATAAATAAATCTTAGCACACATGCAAAATGGCATGTGCTATTACACTTTCCCTTTAGAAAAATCATTATGCACATGCATGTTGTGAAGTGTCTTATGCATGTAACTCATTTAAAACACTTTTAATTTAAATAATGATAAAATAAACAATTTATATTATGTTTAGGGTAACATTATTTTACATAAAACTAAGCCATAAATAAATCTTAGAACACTAGTTAACCATTTAGCAGTTGCGGATTTCAACACTTTCATCATCAGCTTGGGTCCTTTTGAAGTGTCTTTGTCAAATCGGCCTTTACTTGTGTAACAATCAAGAAGGCCCTAACCGGATTCTATTCAGGCTTGACAGTGTCTTCGCCTCCGGAGGATGGTTCAACGTACCCTTCACGTTCTCTATCTTCCATCTACATCGTACATTTTCCGACCATGCTCCTTTGTTGCTTAGTCGTTCCCCCCTTTCCCTCTCTTGGTCGTCCTCCTTTAGGTTCCAGAGTATATGGAGATCTCATCATTCTTTCCTCATGTCTTAGAAGATTTCTGGAATTCCCCTTTGAATGGTCCCCCTTGTGTGGTTTTCTCTCGGAAGCTGAAGCGTCTCAAGACTTGTCTCAAGGCGTAGAATCAGCTTGTTTTCAATAATATCTTCGACCGTGTTAGAGCAGCAGAAGAAACTCTTGTCCTTGCAGAATCTTCTTTTGATGAGGAACCCAATGCTGCCAACAAGTAGGCTTAGGCGTTGGCCCAGCTTGCCTTCTCTTCAGAGCTTCGTATTGAACATGACCATCTTTCCCAGAAAGCTAGGATCAAGTGGGTTGTAGAAGGAGATACAAATTCCAGGTTTTTTTCGCTCGACTATTCGTTAGAAGAATAGTCTTCTCACCATTCGCCAGATCCTCTGCCCTGATCTTTCATTGGATTATACTCTGGATGAAGTCAAAGATACTATTCTATCCCACTTCCAATCCTTCCTTAGTTCTCCCTCGGTTTTGGCGTCTGACCCTTCTTTTCTTCATTCCTAGATTGATCCTCCCGTCGGATAGCTCTGAACTAGTCGCACCCCCTTCCTCGGCTGAAATACATGCTTGAGTATTTTCTCTAAGCAAGGACAGTGCTAGTGGGTCAGATGGTTTCAACGAGATTTTTTACAGGAGTGTATGGCTTATAATTCAGGCGGATTTTTGTCTCTCCGTTCAATCCTTCTTCTCTGGTGGAGACCTCCCTGTAGAATGGACCTCCACCAACATGGTTCTTATCACTAAATGCGATCATCTTAGCTCTTGTGGGGATTTCAGAACGATCAGCTTGTGTAATTTCCCTAACAAGGTTATATCTAAGGTTCTCACCTCTAGGCTAGCTCCGTTTCTTGAGCGCCTTATATCTTCTTCGTAGGATGGGTTTGTAAAAGGACGTCTGATCACTAATAATGTCCTTTTAACCCAGGAGTTGATCTCTCGAATTGATAAGAAGGTGTGAGGCTCTAATGTGGTCGTCAAGCTTGATATGGCTAAAGCTTATGACCGCATGTTGTAGTTCTTTATCATCAAGGTCCTAAGGGCTATCGGTTTTTCGGAGCCCCTTATCGATGTTGTCTGGAGGCTTATCTCCAACTGCTAGTTTTTCATTCTCATCAACGGATCGGCCACATATTATTTCAAATCTAGGAGAGGTCTTCGTCAGGGAGACCCCCTGTCCCCTTCCCTATTCGTCATTGCTACCGAGGCTTTTGTTCGAGGTCTGCACTTTCTAATGATAGCTGCGCAAATTCATAGATTTGGCATCCCTAGGGTTGTCCTCTTATCTCTTCCTTGTCTTTCGCAGATGACATCATCATTTTTACGACTGGTTCTCGTCATTATATCCATAGCCTACTCGATCTTATTAGCAGTATGAGAGTTGTTCGGGGTAACTCGTGAACTCCGCTGAAAGTTGCTTCGTGCCCGCGAAAGACCTGTCTTTGATTAGATCCTCTTGGGTTGAGTCAACTACTGGCTTTAAGGCGGCCTCCCACCCGCTTCCTTACCTCGGTATTGTACTATATCAAGGTAGGAAGCTCAACGTCATTTTCAATCCCCTAACTGACAAAGTCAAGGGCAAGATTATTAGGTGGAATGCTTCCCTCATCTCTCAGGCTGGCAGACTGGTTCCCATTAAGTATGTCGTTGACTCCATGGGATCTCATATCTTTGCTGCTATGACTCCCACTGCTTCCTTCTTCAGCTCCTTCCATTCTTTGGCTTCTTACTTTTTTTGGGAAACCAAGTACAATGCTTCGCGCCACCACTGAGTTTCTTGGAACACCATTTGTCATCCCAAAAGTGAGGGAGGCCTTGGCCTCCATAACCCTAAGGTCATATGTTTGGCTTTTGCTTGCAAGCTGTGGGCATGGTTTGGAGTGAACAACCACCTTTGGGCGACGTTCCTTCACGCCAAGTATCGTACACTTAGTGGTACGAATTACACCGATATCCCGTCCTATGCTAGTGAGATGTGGAAACAGATGCAATCCATAAAGGTCTTAACGGATGCTCATGGGAGTGGTACCACTTGGGACGACAGTCCCTTATTGCTCAAGGCGACATGGAATTCAGTACGGACTCCTAATCCACGTCTCCTTGTTTTTAGCTCCGTTTGGAATGTCCATATTCTGCCAAAGGTTTCTCTGTTTATGTGGGAAACCTTGCATAATGGTTTACCTATAGATGAGAACCTTAAGAGAATAGTCACCTCTTTCATGTCCAGGTGCAGGCGCTGCAATTCTAGATGGTCAGAACCCTCTTTTCATTTTTTTGGTCTCTGGTTCTTGTGCCTGGGCTGTCTAGAACTACTTCGGGAATCTGATAGGTTGCCGAGGCAATGCCACCTCGATGGAAGATTTACTAAGATTTTGGTGGTTCAGCAGCTCAAGTAAATCTTTCTGGTCTATTCTTCTTCATTTGATTCCATATCTTCTCTATTGGCACATCTGGTGCTCCAGGAATAAGGTAGTATTTGACGATGTGGCAATGGACCCTCCTACCATTATCCAGAAAGTTAGGATTGATGTATTCTGTGTGTTCCATGGTATACCTTTCAAGGGCGTCATAGGAGCCTGCTCTAGGAGGTTGGTTGTTGCCTTTGATGTTTTATCGGTGGCGGCCACTCCCAGGGCAGGTATTGGCTAATTTTTGGTTATGTGCATATGTTTTCTGCTCCTTTTATCTCTATCTCACACTCCCCCCATCCATCTTATGTCGTTTTCTAGTTGTGCAGATCCTGGTTTGTACGTTGCTGGATTAGGTCTTCTTGGAGCTAGTTGGTGTTCTCGAGGCGGGCTCCTGCTGCAGGTGCAGTTGAGGTTATTCATAGAGCATGTGTCTTGTTGCTTACCTTTGGTCTCGCTTCCCTCCTTGGATTTGAGGGATCAGGCGGAGTAGGAGGTTTCGGAGATTCAGGGACGACACTTTGTTTCTTCCAGCCATTGCTTGTAGCCTAACTTGGAGGCCTTGTTCGTTGTTCTAGCACTTCGCACTTCTTTGTGGAGCTAGGGTTTTCATCGCCGCTCTTCCGTCTGCTGTGGCTTCATCTTCCTTGACTGAGGCTTTGCTTGATGTTGTCTTTAGACAATCTTTTGGTTTTATCTTTTGTTATTCTGTTTCTTTCGTTTGTGCATGCACGGTTTCTTGTTTATGGAAACCATTTTTGTGAGCTGTTGGAGAATGACTAGATTCTCCCTTTTGTTATATTATTTATCTCTTTCCGTTAAAAGTTTTTTCTTAGATCACCACTTGTATATTTTTATTTAAAATTATGCTTTAAATATTTATGATTATAAACTCTTAAAATTTTGATATTTGAAAAACTAACTATATGGATCCAACATAGTAATGATACCAATATCAGTAAGAAAATAAATATTTTCTAGATAAGAAATGATGGTGAAAATTATGACCAACCCTCTTAGTACCATTCGCATGTTCTTTTTATTATTAAATTTATGTTTTTTTAAAGAATTTCAACTATACATCTCTCACTTATACTTTGCATGTAAGTTTAAATAGAAATAAAATATCATGAAAGTTGAAGGGCTATTGAAGGGCTCGATGTTGATGTTTTAATCTGTTATAGTTGAAAGCTAGATATTTGCAGCATATGCTGGTCTTTTGGTCATTCCACTGGAACATGCCCCATATTGATGTTGTTCATATTCCTCTTGAGAATAAGACCCCACTGCCTCGACCCTTTGTTTATGTGTGGATCTTGAAAGTCAAGTTGGTCTTTGTTCTTGATAACGAGACTGTAGTGCCCGATGATGTTGCCGAGCCTCCTCCTTCGCTAGCTGTTCCTGATGCTACTGAGCTTGTAGTGGTTTCTAAGCCTCCTCCTTCGACGGTTGTGAGTGATGTTTCTATGTCACAGTTTGACCTGACTTAGCGTCCTCTTATGATGGATGGTCTCAGCATGAGCGAGCTGGTTGTTATATGCCTTCAGATATGTGATTCTCCTCTAAGAAGGGTATCTATTATACTTATTATAACACCCTGCGCCCCTTAACATTACCCAAAATACGGTTATGTCAAGAATTATGGAGCATTATAGGTATAAAAAACTATGTCATAAAGACTAAGTTTTATAGGACAATAAAATAATAAACACCATGGAAAAACACTTAAACGGAAACACGACTTTAATTTCAAAACCCATTATTCATTTCAGTTATAAGTCATAAAACCATCACATGTTTAATAAAGCAATACATAGTCTCATAAAATATCAGAGTACAACATAAAAATCATCCCTCTCAAATGGCAATAATATAACGAATCTCACCCGAATAAGACACAAAAATAGAAGAAGAATACATCGACAACTAGAAAAACCTCCAAGAAGTATGAATTAATCAACTCCATCCCTGTAAGCCTTGTGGGGGAGAAAAAGGAAGAAAGAGGAGGGTCGGGCATAAAGTCTGGTGAATGAAGTAATTGCTAGCATGAATAAGCAAGATAAGAAAATAAACTTATAAACAGTTCTAGTGTTATAAGGAAATGTGTACGTGCACAACTTGTAATAGTTCTAGATAAGATAGGTTATTGTATGATAAAAGCTAGAATGACTTTTCGATTGTTTGCACTTTTGAAAATATAGTTAGGATTAGTTTTCCTAATTTTACCTATTTATTGAATTTTCCTACCTTCCACCTCTTAGCATGGTAGCATTCCTACTGCGAGCCTGCCTGTCATGAAACTGTATCAACACGAATCACCATCCGTTGATCCATCAACAAAAGATACAAATTTTCGCATGAACATAATAGTCCCTAATCGATTCCGCATGCACGGTGATTATCGAGTCCCCTACCCATAGCCCTACCTATACCTTAAACATCTAGCGTGTTTCCGATCTCAATTTAAGATCTGAGATCATTAATCTTTGACCTGAGTGGAAAATGCTTCAAGCACATAATAAGAAATATTCTAATTATGCTCCTACCTCATACTGAGTCCCTGACCTGAGTTATATTTATTAACACAATCCTAGATTTCGGTTTTATTTATTCATTAACTTAATCCACGATCTAAGTTACTATTCTTAGCTCAACTGCAAATCTAAGCTTAACCTATTGACTCAGTCCCTGACCTAAGCTTATGGTATTCTATTTTTATCAAAGTAGGTTTCATTCTTTTCTTTAATCATGATTTCTTTAACATATCAATGCATTTATCACAATATTCAACTTATTTTTTTATCTCAATTTGATTACAACACTTATCATAATTATACTGCAAATTCCTACAAATTTACCTAATTTAGTCTAATTCCTTTTTGTTAACTATCTACAGTATTTACATGCGTTTACTGTAAATTTAGTTTTCCCTTTTCTTCACTGGTATTTTTATAGTTCATACTTCTGTCTTATTTTTCACCTGCAAAAAGAGGATTAAAATATGTATCTATAAACTAACATTTCCAAATCTATATATTTTTTTGGAACGAATGTAATAATTTTGGAAAACTGTATGTACTGATAGGAACAAAATAACTAATAAGGAGAAAAATCTGAAAAATTAACTTATAGAATTTAACTAAAATAACTGCAAGAAAAAGAAAAGAATTACTTTTAGGTAACAAATTATAAAAAATCTACTAAGGTTTGTAAGAAAACTGTAAACTAAAACATACTTACATAATCTAACTTACAAAAAACAACTAAAAATGTAAGATAAACTCACAAGAAACTACAACTATTAATAACCATATTTCTTTAGATTACTTAATAATCTAAATAATTACAACACTCACCTATAATCCTTAGCTTTTAATGCATGCTAAGCCTTCACTGATCCCATCCTTAGGTTGGTTAATAATATTTTTACTTTTACAAATCTCTTTCAAGAGAAAAATTTAAGTTGTTAGTCAGTTTTAGTTAAGAAAGAACCCAGAGGGAAAAGATTTGTGTTGTGAATGAAGAGCTAGGCCTAAGTATAGGGATCTCAGGCTATTGGATTTAAATGTTTAATCTGGTTCAGACATGTCATAGGTTCATTTTTAGCCTTTAGATTAGAAATCAAGGACTCCAAAATCAGCCACGTCGTTTTAAAATTAATCCAGATCTCGTTCGGCTCGCACCTAGACAAAACAACATCCAAGTGCAAAATGCGGGTCATTCCCCGTCCCACATAGGTCGACCAAAAAGTCGACCAATAAATGCTCGGATTGACCTTTGTCTTTACTTTTTTCCTTGTTCCTTTTTGATTTATTCATATAACTTGTATGTTTAATAAATTCTCCATACTAGCTTGGATTTCAATAAGTTATATGTGTAAATTGTTCAGAAAATTGTTACAGACTTAATGATGCAACTCCCATAACTAAATTTTGACAATTTCACATATTTATTATTGTCCTAATTAATTCATTGATTTATTAATATTACTTAATTTTTAGGATTGTTACATTCTCCCCGTATTTAAGTATTTTGTCCCTGAAATCTCAATGGACAAGTGAATGATATAAGCAATTACAACCAATATCTACATCCGTCCACTCATCCATTGACCACTACATCCGTTTTCCTATGTTTTCTAATGCAATTTATGTTATTACGCAATAGTGTAGTGTATGTGTCACTAACTAATGCAAAAAATTAGGTGGTCAACTGATTCAGTCGACCTCCTTTTTATGCAAATATGCTCGTGTCATGTATCCAAATGTATGCAATTCTTTTAATAATAACAGATAGTTCTATATGTGCACTATAATCATCATCCATATGCAATAATCACATGATAATAATTCATTTATAACAACCATGGAAATAAAGTAAAATTCACACATATGCATATGCATATGCTTGGTGCCCTAGTTAGCCTGGGAAGTTAAAGCCCCGCTAAATCCCCGCAATATCCCCACTATAGCCTATAGCGCTCTTCGATCGCTATGCTACTTCAATCGCTATGCTACTTCAATACAGCGCCAACGAATGGTAGATCCGCTTTAATCCCTGCTACTTTCCGCTGCACCCGCTAAATCAAGGCTATTTAGCATTCACTTTAGCAATATTAATGCACAGAGGTTGATTTGTCAAGTTATCTTTTAAAACAAATTGAAAGTTACATTAAAGAGCTAATTTAAAAGAATAAGTGCCTAATTTAAGGTAGAAAACAATCATAGCCATCAAATTAATACACAAAACCATGATAATCTTTAATTTTATAATATAAAATTAATCAATATTAGCTTCTTCTACATAAATGAAGCGAGAATGATAATTAATTAAATTCAAACACTTTATTTTACATATATTGAACTTTTTTTTTGCACATCCTCTATATCCCAGCTATTTCTCCACTTTATCCCCGCTACAACTTTTTGTACCTCCACCGCTATAGAACCGCTAAGCGCTTTAACTACACAATGGTTAGACAATCTATAATAGTGTCTGGTGTGTGTATATGCATCAATTAGCAAACATTTGCAACCACTTGCGTACATTGTACATAACATGTTATACTAACATTTTTTCAATCAATCCTATCATCTATAGGTTATACCCTAAGTTCTGCTCCTTCAAATGATACGGAAGATAAAACCCGTTCAAAAGAAAAAACTAATGATGGGAAAATTCGAATGGCACATCGAAAAGAATAAGACTGGAAATGCACATCTTTTCGGCCTCCTACGTCGCATCCTCTATGTTGTCTTCCCATTAAACTTTTACGAGCTTAACCTTCTTATTCCTAAAATGCTTTGTCTCATGCTCTAACACCAGAGTAGGTATACGTCATATGACGCATCCCGCTCGATCTCCACCTCCCTGAGCTGACAAAGCTCAGCTACCTCAGCTGAATCCTATAAGCACTTCATCAAGTGCGAGACATGAAATATGTTATGAATTCCCGCGAGTCTCACCCTATATGCCATTCTCCTTACTCTAGAAACAATGGGGAATGGTCATCTGAATTTAGGAGCAAACTTACCAACTGAACCAAACCACACCATATTCATTAGAGGTGATACCTTAATGAAAACCGAATCCACATCCTTGAAATCTAAGTCTGTCCTCTTCCTATCAACATAAGATTTCTCCTTGTCTTGGGTTGTCTTCACCCTTTTCCTTATCAACTCAAATTTCTTTATGGTTTCCTTAGTCATATCCGGTCCAAACAACAGTTGGTCTATCATCTCCTACCAACATGAAGGCGATCTGCATGGTTGTTCGTGAAGTGCCTCGAAAGGAGCCATCCTTATACTCGTCTGAAGGCTATTATTGTAGGCAAAGTCCATGAAGGGTAGATGCTCCTCCTAGGTACCTTCAAAGTCCAAGATGCATAACCTCAACAAACCCTAGAGGAATCTTTTCATCCTCTCGGTCTATCCATTGGTGTATGGGTGAAAGGCGGTACTCAATTAAAGCTAAGTCCCTAACACCTCTTATAAGCTTCTTTAAAACTTATTGGTAAAGATCGGATCTCTATCACTCACTATGTTGGAAGGTATACCATGGAGTCGCACAATCTCTTTTATGTATAAAGAAGCTAACCAAGTTGTTGTCCTCTTACACTTAGTAAGAATGAAATGGGTGTTCTTCGTTAGTCTGTCTACTACAACCCAAATAACGGTTTTCCCCTTTCTGGATCGGGGTAACCTATCTATGAAATACATAGATATACTCTCCCACTTTCATTGTGTTACATCTAATGGCTATAACAATCAATAATGTTTCTGTTGCTCCTCATTAACTCTTTGACAAACTAAGCATTTCGCCACATACTCAGTGAAATCCTTCTTCATCCCGCTCCAATAAAACACTCTCTTCATATCCTAGTTCATCTTATCACCACCGAGATAGATGGTCGTCCTTGAGTGGTGTGACTTAGCTAATACCAAAACATTCACCAAGGCACAAGCGCATGGGAAACAAAGTCTTCCACCTTTCCACAGCCTATCCATACCATCCATAAAATATCGCTGGAGATGCCCCAAGGCTTCTGCTCTATCTAGTCAATCAAAATTTTTTACGAACTCTAGATCTTCTCCACGCCTCAAGCCAATCTGCTCCATCAAAGTAGACCGAACCTTTAATGATGCTAATATCCAGGATATAGTTCGTAGAGCGTCAAATATCAACTGTTGAAATGTGTTTCAAGTTCTCCCACTCTACAAACAAAGGACTCAAGGATGCTCTCCTCCTATCTACACATCCGCAACTACATTTCCCTTACCTTTCTACATCAGTACCGCACCCAAGCCTGTCACATATGCATCGGTGTATATAGTAAACATCTTAGAACCGTTAGGAAGTGACAACACCGGTGCATTGGAAAGAGTTCTCTTCAACCTCGTGAATGAATCCTCATAGTCATTGATGTACTCGAAGTGTACAAAGAACCTCCTTAAGGTGAAAAACATGCTCCTATTAGCACTTAGAGAACACCAAAATATCATCAAAAAACACTACTAAAAACTTGTTCAGAACATCATAGAAAACATTACTGATAAGGTCTACAAAATAAGCTGGGACATTCATCAGCCCAAATGACATAATTCGCTACTTGAAGAATCTGTTTGATATCTTAAATGCTATCTTGTCGATACTATCATCTACCACCCTAAACTGATGAAAAACAATGGCTAAATCTCACTAGAAAAACACTTAAGCACCAACCAATTGGTCAAACAAATCATCTATCCAATGGATTGGGTAACGATTATTCTTAGTGCGCTTGTTAAACGTTCGATAATCTACACAAAGCCAGAGCAAACCATCCATCTTTGTAGCAAAGACAACTGGTTCTTCCCACTCTGAGATCTACTCCTAATGAAGTCCATCTCTGAAAGCTTATTAATCTGCTTACTCAACTGGTTTCACTTCCTCAAAGCCATATGTCTAACATACAATGCCATAGGACTGTCATCGTCACTTAGATAAATCCTAAAATCAATTTCTCGCTTGGGAGGTAGGCCTCTCAAACACATATGGGAAGCCTCTTACCACCGGAATTGAATTGATATCATCTATAAATGAACCTAGGGAATAAAGAAAGCTTAATATGACTGACTCCCTTGAATTGCAAGAAATCTTGAGGGTCCATCCACTGCATGTGCCTAATCAAGTAAGCCTCCTCTCACAGTCCAAAATAGCCCTGTATGCAACTAATCAATTCATCATATCCCAATAACCACAGAACGTATGCATTCTAATCAAACTCTACCCGTAGTATTATGATCTTCATACTGTAAGTTACAAAGGATCGAGTAATACGGAAATACATATAATAGAATAAACTTAGTGCATAATAATATAAAAGCAGCATATAAAAGTAACTGGACCATAGATTTTTATACAGGTTTGGAGCACTTTCCTACGTCCAGTCCCAGACACCTTATGGAATTAAGGCTATCAACAACCCTCTCTTCACCCGGAGGAACATGCTTATAGACATCGATTGATTTCAAGGGCCACAAGCTTACCCACCTGATTTGAATGGGTTACAGGCTTACCTAATCTTCTAATATGAAGTAATGGATGATTGACTATTATATGCTCTTGAAATAGCATGAATGAGTCACTTCAATTACAAAACTTCATATAATCTTCTCCTTGACGATATGTATAACTTATAGTATTTGAAGGATATGGAAGTGATGAAGATTCTCAATCACAAAATGTTGAAATTGAATGTAATTGAAAATTAAAGAGTTTATAAATAGAAATACTTAAAGAATCAAAATGAAGAGATTACATTAATAAAACAAATGATTTTGAAGTCTATTTATATAGTACCAAGAGTTTCTGTTCATGGATAGTTATGATAGTTGTATCTCTTCCTTGAAGAGAAGCACCCGTTTTGAAAACTAGTCGTTCTACCGGATGAATTGACTCAAATTAAAAACAACAAAGGAACAGGAAATTTCAGGCATATTTTAGCCGGTTGAATTTTAAATTCAAATGGATGAATTTTAAATTCAGATGGATGAATTTTCAATTCAGATGGCTGAATTTGACGATCAGATGGCTGGAATGATATAAATAGAGAAAACAAGTAATCAGGCCAAATTTGGCTTGTTTCAGCCGACTGAACATATCCATTCAACCGGCTGGACATTCATATTAAATATGAACTATTCAGCATTCAGTTTCGACTTAATTGGTATACTCAGCCGGCTGAATAGACAACCAAGTTTGTGCATTCCTTGTGCACATTTTTTATATATAGGTTAAATTGTCGTCGAGCTATATATATGCCAGGAGTGATTTTAACAAAATTTTCTAACTATCTAGATTCGGAAAAAATAAGTATAACTTGATGCAATAGAATCTATTACTTTAATTCTTGGTGTTCTTAAAATATGTATTTCTAAGCTCTTGAGTTTTTGTTGATTATTCCTAAAATAAATGTTAGTATATGAGAATATTGTCATATATAGTTGTCACAATCAAAATATCACAAAATAGAGGCTCTAACAATCTCTCTCTTTTTGACGATGACAACTATATATGACATATAAGTAATATATTGCTCCCCTGTCTATAATTGCTTCCCATGTCTAAATGCACTAATTTGTTCCCCTTTGTCATTGATAAAAAGGAGTGATAAATATGAATGTGTACTACATATAAACATGAGGTATTAATTACAAAAGTTCATAGATAAGTAGGTCAAACATTTGTATATCACAAATTATAAACATATGAGAATACTTCTATGACAACTATATATATTTAAGAACTCAATATATAGTTTTTTCTTCCCCTTAAATCTATACTCCCCTTATAGATATGACCTCCACTTGTTAATATGATTGTATTTTCTCTTCCCCTTCGTCATTAACAAAAAATATATGAATATCAATAGAAGCAATATAGGGATATAACCTGTAGAGAGTAAGATTAAGTTCGAAATATGATTTATAAAAATATAATTACCAGATTTTCTTTATTAGTAGCTACTAGATTCTCTTATTGTTCCTTCATTTTTGGCTCCATTTACAAAGTTATCAAAGATACTGAAATAATTTCTCTTTCATGCTTGGTGTACCTGCAAAAATAAAAAAAATATTTTGGTATTTACTTTCTACATTAGGGTCCAAAGGGTTAGGTGGAAGGTAACCATACCTAAGACAAATTGATGGAACCTTTGAAAATAAAATTTCATTTATTAACTAATGTATGAAAATAATTGTTGATGTATTTTTCCAATTAACAGGAACATAAATACTTAGATAATTTCTATTCGTTTTTCTTATTTATAATTTTGTACTTCTATACATATCATAAATATTTCTAGTCGTAGACGCACTCGAATTTCTATAAAAAAACAGATATAGATTTTACTCAAGCTTTAGTACTAGCAGTTATTTTTATTATACATAAAAGAATATCTAGTACTATTTCTACAATCATTTTTGTTATACCATAAACCACTTTTATCGTGTTTAGGTCTAGAGCTAGATAAAATCATATTTGAATCATTTCTAACTTTTAAATTTTACGAATTTACTTGTACGTTTCTCAAATTTAGTGTTAAAGTCACAATTGACATTTTCAAAAGACATATTGTTAGTTTTCATAATATCAGTTTATTTATTTAATTCATAATTCTCCTTTTTAAAGTACTATTCTTATTTTCAAGATGACAAATTTGAGATTGTAAATTATCAAAAGATGATTGTAATTTTTCAAAATTTTCTTTTGAGTCACAAACATCTTTTTGCAAAATATTATTATTATCTTCTAAAATCTCATATTCTTCAGATAATTCTAAATTTTTTCCAATTTAGCTTCATTCTCTTTTCAAGATTCAAAACTAAAGAGCTAGAATTATTTAAAGAATCTTCTAATGATGTATTTTTATCTTGTAAAATGTTGATTTCCCTTAAAAAATAATTATTTTTGACTTCTAACCACCCATTTTATTTTGGTAGAAAATCTTTTTGGAGAACAAGCTTTTCTAATGTATTTTCAAAACATTTAGTTTGTTTAACCAAAAAACTATTTTCCTCTTTTAAATTTTAAATTTCTTGCTCACAATCTTTTAACTTAGCTATAGAAATTGCATTCACTTTATTTAAAGTTTTACAATCTTTTAATAATTCTTCATAAGCTAACAAAGGATCTTTATATGAGGAATCTATACGTACCGATTATGATACGAGTTTAGCTATAAATAAATTGTTTCCTTGCTTCTTCGATTTTTCTTTGTCTCTCTTCATCTTTCTATTGTCTTGACTAGATATCTTTATGGAAACTTATTCTAGGATGCTGCAACGATCTCTAGAATCCCTGCTCTGACACTAATTGTAAGCCGCGAAGGATTGACTAATATTGAAATACATGTAATAGAATAAATGTGACGAACTGGGGATATTCGACCCCGAAAATCAACATAAAACTCATGTAAACTATTCAAGCATCAAACATACCGGATCATTAATAGAAAGAAGTTAGCGGGGGGGGGGGGGGGGGATCGAAAGAAAGAAAGTTAGAATAGAAGAAGATCAAAATAGAAAAAAATCAGAATAAACACGAACCTCACAACGGAACGAATAATTTTTTTTATATAACATAACTTTTGAAATACAAGCTTATAACTGTATATACATACCATTTCAGAGTACAACACATAATATCATAGAGGAAATAAACAATAGCCATAAAATGCTGAAGCCTCCTGCTCCAAGCTCTTCCAAGTATATCTATAAAATCCGGACTACTTGACTGCCCATACAAATTTGGGCACCCGAGAGTTTAGGGTAAAACAAAACAAAATAAACTCTGGACCAGTCATGAGACCGGTGTGAGTAAACTCCAACCACTTGGTTTAACTTTTAAAATCCCTATAAAAGAAAGAAAAATCGTAAGACCGATCCATACATAAACACAGATGGTTTTTTACCTTACGATAACCCAAAACATTCTTTAAAATCAGTACTCTTCTTATATTATAATAATGTCCAAATCAAATAAATAGAAATCTAGCGGAAAGCTTTCATCTCACGTTCCAAATACATAATGTAAAATCAAAAACCGCGGGCGCTTATTGGGTAATGGATTCCGACTGGCAAGATATAGGACCACCTTCCGACAGTGTATCTCCAGAGAGGAATATACTGGGTTCAACAAGAACATCTTGCAACCCAGGCTAAACATGACCGATCACTCATTTCTCTTGAGTGTACCGAATGTATTATTACCAACGGTTGGGATCAACAACCATTTCCCGAAAGGGACAACATCGAAATAGATTAAAGAAGAAAATGGATTTTCTCTAGATCAGGTGGCAATACACCCTAATTGGGAGCTACCCACTTAGCTATGTGACCTACCTGATTTTATACCATTTCCCGGTTGTGAGGCTTGAGGCCATAGCATATCTTTTCACACCTTTATTTACTTTGAATGCCACATCGTCACGCCAAATCACAAATTGATTTCTCCAAATATACCACAGGTATAAAGCTAAGAGAGACGAATTCCTCTGCCAGCAAACATAAATATGTTTGAAGAGATCAACTTACACAATCTATTAGATATACTCTGTCAGACATACTTCCATGCAGTTTGTCTTGGGAATGGACAAATCGAAGGCAATATTCAGTAAACCCATCATAGGCAATTTCTACCTAAGATTTGCCATAACAACCCTTGCATAAACTCTGTCTTCAGTTACTTTCATCATATTTTATTCGCAACGCTAATTCCCATACGGAGTGGTTTACAGATAACAAATCTGATCTCGGTCTCTCCGTATTGACGATTTAAAAATGATCAATACTTTGATAGATGGTTGTTTAATTATCAAAGGAAAACATCCATACAAATAACAGTCTTATTTCCAAATGGAAATTTTATCAATCAATCATCAATTAATATTTTTCCCTTTAAATTAATTTATCATTTATTTATTCATTTCCCCATTTCCCATTTCCATATATTCATAAATTCTTATTTTCTAAATTTAGAAAATATATGTTATTAACATTGGAAAACATTTCCATTTCTTATTCACGCATCATTATCCCACATCTATCAGTCTCTAACTGTAAACTAATAAGAAAACAACTTCCTAAGTATCAACCTCGAAGGCCGAAACCAACATTAGGTCAACACTCCGAAAGCCATTCAACTTAACTAATCTCATGTCAGTTTCTAATTCCCTTAACTCCATTTTAAATTTATATTAAAAATCCCAATTTTCTTTATAAAAGTTTTAGTTGCAAATATTTACTTCCACCAATTATTCATTTCAAATGTGAATAATATTTTTTTATATAAAGCCAATCACTTTGATTTCGCATTTAAAACAATATCTCAAATCCAAATTCTTTTTATACTTCTATTTATAGACTATTCATAGGAATCTATTTTTATTTGTAACACTTAAAATCTCATTGATAATTCCCTTTACAACCGCTATGTTCACATTCAATTTCAAATATCGTTGTTAAAACCGATTTTTTGCTTCTCTATATAAATTTAGACTTATATTTTTATTTATCCAATGATAAATATTTTACTTAATTTATAAACATTGTTTATAAATTATTATTCTCAATTTATCTTTTAAAAACATATTTCAATTTAATATCCACTTTAAATCAATCGTCTCATAATACTTTTATAGCTCGCAATTCCCTTTTTTAATTCTTTTAATTTTAAAACAAATAATATCCGTTCCATATAACTATTAATAACTTTATACAAAAGTTTCTTATTCAATTTCCAAATATTTCCTTTTTATAAAATCTATTGATTTTACAAAATGCTTAAATTTAATACCCACTTCAACCATTCCTCTTTGTAATCGGATATTACTTATGGTATTTAAAATACCACATAAAAAGGACCACTATCATCCAAACACACAAAATCAATTTCTGTAATAACCTGGAAATCTGAGCCAATTTAAAAATTTTATTTTGGCGATTTTGATGAATTTTGATTATTTAAAATGAATTATTTTAAATAATAATGAAGAGAAATTTATTTTGAATAAAATTAGAATGTATATATTTATATAGATCGTCGTTAGAATATAAATATTTATTTATAATTATATAAGGAATTGAAAATGGCGCGGTAGTTCGAAAATTTGATTTCAAAGTACAAATGAATGTACATGATTCAAAATAAACCGGGTTTTAGCGAAACTAAAAATAGTAGAATCTATTTGAGAATATCTTTCCAACGTGTCCGAAAAATTGAAATTTCATAGCCGGAATCAAAAGTTATGTCCAGTTGAAAATTCAGAATAGTCGCTATGGAATTCTGGCCCTTAAAAATGGAAATTTTGCAAACGACCTTGGTTTTCGACGAAACCACTTTTGTTGGATCCGTGATGTCAAGTTATTGCTAGTTTTCAAAATTCGTAATTTTTTGAATCAATATGTGAGTGTGGCAAAGAAAAACGCGTTTGACCAGTTTTAGCTAATTTTAATCGACTGGAAAATGGTCATTTTTCAAACGGTCTCAGAATTCGATGAAATTAGTTTTGTTAGGACCGCATCGTCAATACGAAGCTAGAAATAATTTTTTGGGAATTTTTGGAGTCCGTATGTGGCCCCGGTAAATTGAAATGCGCGTTCAAATTCAATATATAGATTTATATTTTGATTTTGACGAAAACTGATCGAAACGATCAAATTAGCTTACGATACATATCTCATTATGTTCGGAATGAGGGTAATTAGCTATGGGCGACAGGTGGTGGGTCTCGTTTAGAGGTCGAAATAAAAAGTAACTTAATGGATTATAAAATTAATATGTATATATATATATTTATATACTCTCTACCTCACTCTCTCTCTTCTATTTTAAAATAGAAAGAAAATAAAAAAGGGGGGAATCGCGATTCACAGCCCCCCCGATTAGTTCATCGCCACCTCGATTGGCGCGCCACCGTCGGCGCGAGGCGCCCCCTCTCTCTCTCCTCCTCTACGACCCCCTCCACCGTTCTCTCTCCTCTCCCCTCCTCCACGTCGAGCTCGAATCCCCCCTCCTTTCTCGATATGAAATCGCCCCCCCACGCCACCCTGTGCCACCGCAAAGTAACCCCTTGAGCCTCCGACGCGGCACCTCGAGCCACAGAAGAACGCAACCCCCCTCTTCCATTTTAACTATAAGTTTTCATTATTTTGATTCTATTCTTTTTAGTTTCTTTTATATATATATAAGAGTATTTAGTTTATTAAAAACAAAAATAGGGTTTTTATGTTATTTATAAATAAGGAATTTGATTTTTAATTTAAATAAAGATTTGAATTTTTTATATAGCGAAAAGATTATATTTTGAATAGCGAAAAGAATATACTTTTGAATATGAAAAATTATATTATGGAAAGTATAAAAATACGATTTTTATATTATGGAAAGAATAAAAATATGATTTTTATATTATAGAAAGAATAAAAATATGATTTTTATATTATAGAAAGAATAAAAATATGATTTTTATTTATGTAGCGAAATAAAAATCTGATTTTTATCCTATATAGTGAAGTAAAAATGTGATTTTTATTGTGAACAGTGTGAAATGGTTGAGTTGAAATGTCGGGCAATTCCAAACTGTTCAGAAATAAAGAATGAAGGAGTGGAACCCCAAGGTGAGAACTCCTCACTTTTATTTTATTTTCTAGTTGAAATATATACTAGGATGTAGACGGTGCTTAGTAGCACCCGACACCCGTTGTCCACAGACCATGGACGACTTGTGTGATTGGTTGTGTTGTGAAATTTGACTGTTGATTGTGATGTGTAAAATATATATATTCATGTGCTGAAATAAAATATATATTCATGTGTTGAAATAAAATATATATTCATGTGTTGAAATAAAATATATATTCATGTGTTGAAATATAATATATATATATATATATATATTCATGTGTTGAAATAAAATATATATACTCATGTAACACCCCGTAATTCTGTTAATATTAATATTCACAAATTAAAGAATAACTAATCTCAGACGTGAGAATTGTGGGAAACGGGTTGCGCCATTGTGTTCGTCTCGGAATTCTGGTTGAAATAGAGTCCGAATTTGCGTGATTTGGACTTCGTATGAAGGAGATATAGCCATCGGAAGTTTCAGAAAATTCAAAATTCAAAATTCGAAGTCAAACAGGCTAGGTGGGAAATTTCCCGCCCAGCACCCAGGTCGACTGGGCAGTCGATACCCCCAGTACCAGGTCGACTGCGCAGTCGACTTGGGTGTCGACCTGGTCCAGTCGGCCAGGTTTTGGCCAAGCCCAATTTTGAGCTGCTGATGTGTCTTTAGGGCTGAGTTGGCTAATTTAACGGTTCAGGTTAGTTCTGAGTTGATCTGACGGTCTAAATAAGTACTAAACTCTATATATACCTAGGTAGTCTCTCACTCTAAATTCACATGAAAAACAGAATAGCCGCCGTCATGCCATTGCCATGGAACTCAGTGTAGCCGCCACCAACTAAGAAGGAAGAAAGCTAATCAAAACTCTAATTCTACTCAACTCTAAAGCAAATCAAGACTCTCTTTCTTTTCTAATTGTGAGTATGATGATCTTAATAAGATTATTAGCAAACTAATTAGATTAAGATGTGATATGGATCATAAGAAAATGATGTGAATTGTCATATATGTTGTTTTAAACCTTATGCTATCATGTATGTTGTAAATCCTATGTTATGTGATGATGATATCCTATATGTTGTAAATCATGCTATGATGATATTATATATGTAATGACCCGCATTGGCAGAGGTATTATGATTAATTTATTTAATTATATCAATGGTGGTTTAGGGAATTTAATAGTCATGGAAGAATATAATGATGAATATTTAATTAAAATAATAAATTAAAAATATATTTAATTCTGAAATAATCAGAATTGGCTGAAATGACGATATGGTGTGAACCGGATCATCTGTGATATTTCATTCAGCTTGGAATTTGAATTTGAATAACGAATATATTAAATCGTCGACAGTTGAACGTATAATTATATTATAATTAAAATCGAGCTTGAAATGGCGCTGCAGTTCGTAATTGGTCGATTTGAACTTCAACTGAATGTACATGATTCGTTTTAAGCCGGATTTCTGTGAAACAAGAAACGGGTGGAGCTGGTGGAGTATATCTTTCTAGTGGAAGAGAAAAATCGGGATTTCGTCATGTCGATTTTGATTTACGTTCAAATCAAATTTTCAAATAGTCGCTATAGAATCGTCCATCGACCGTAACGGTTTATTCGATATAACTAGAGATCGGGGTTGAATTTAGATAAGGTTCTTTTGGGAAGTAGTGATAATTTAATTTTTAGAATTTTATGGTAATTTTTAATTAATTAAATAAGCAACTTTTTATTTGGGGTATTGTGCACCCTGTAATCAACATTTTGGGGTTTCACAATATGAGTCCATCTACCGGTATTATTACATTTTTGGGACCAGAGCACGTCACTTATTTAAATGGTATCTTTGTTTCTGTCCATAGCAGTCCCTACGTGAACAGGATATTTCATAGTACGGTACACTATGTTTTTAACTAGAAACAAACTAAACTGAATGGTTAACTAGTCAAACGAACTCGAAATTCAACGAAACAAGTTTCATACGAAACCTTAGGAAGAGGTCTAGTGAAACGTCAATGCCTTATATTTTTAGGATTTTTTCTGTAATTTTAAGGAATTATTGCTCGGTGTTTTTCATCGATATTTTCTAAAGGATTTTCACAAATGGTGTCGGAATTCGACGAAACCTGTTCCATTGGATCCGGAATATCTTTTTATACTAGGAACAAGTATTAGATCTCAATTTAAAGAATATTTGTGATAGTTTTAAACGTGAAACGAATTAACAAAAGAATATTCCGAGAATATTCCTTGGCACTAAAATATACTAACATTCTTTGATCTAAAAGAAGCCACGCATTCCTTTATCACAGCCGCTCCTTAGAAAGGGGACACCAAACTTCCACGTGTTCGAATGAAACCCTATAAATATCTCAACTTTCTTAAGACCTAACAACTCATTTTCCTGGAGAAACCAAAGTAGTAGCCGCCGCTTATTTAAATACTTCAACCCATAAAAGCACGTCAGTAGGAGGATGGAGCCTGCATTCGAAATATGGAGGGTGTATGGCATTATGTGAAAAGGGAAGCAAAACGTGAGGGTGTTGAGATACCGCGTGTGAGTGTGGAGGAACGGGAGTAGGGCGTTGGAGTTAATAGGGGATGGTGAAGTGTTTAGTGTGTTTTCATTTAAAGGATCTTGAGGGTTGTTTGCTGGAACAGCGTGTGGCGAAGGGGAAGGGCATGAAGTAGGAGATGGCGGGTTCTGGAAAGAAGTGTTTTACAGTTGAAGTTTTGACAGTGGTGTATATATATTTAAGAAGACGAGAGGGAGTGCATGCAGTGCGTTCAAATAAGGACATGAGGGGAAATTGTATTTCGCATTTCTTCCCTGTGCAGTAGGTTAGAGTGTGAGAACGAGTCTTGCGAGAAGCGTGCGAGCTGGACTTCGATGGTATTGAAGTGTAGAGAGTGAGAAGAAAAGTCGAGGGGTGGTTTTCATTTGGATTTGCGTCGAGAGGCGAGGGAGAACGACAGCAAGGAAGTTTCGGCAATGGACATTGTAAGGTACTGGGATCCGCGTTTTAATGTGTGGAGGAAGAAGAGTGTCGGGGGTCTTCATATGGGTAATGGGCCGAACAAAAGATGCGAAACAAGATCCGTTGGGATCGTATGGACGGGAGCAACACAATGAGACTGACCGGGAGTGAATCCGAGCTCGTTACAATTTATGGCGAAATAAATTGTCCGTCGCAGTCAAATAAACGCAAACCGTTATTTAACGGCTAACGCGCAAATGTGAGTAAATCTCACTAACTCTGAACAGTTTATAATTTCATGTTGTATTTTTAGAACTGTTAGATATTGGCTGATTTACTGTATGTTGACTGTTTGATTGAACTGCTAGTCAGTTGATTTAATTTCTATATTGATTCTGTTTAACAGAATGTATCATATAGAACTGGAAGTGATGTTATCTATATTGTTTAACATCTGTGATGCAGGGAAACAGGTTGGAGGAATCCGACTGGATTCCTCAACATTTATTTTACTGTTTTCATATATTGTGATATATGATGTGTTATATAATCTGTTATGGATTATGGGTGTTGGAATGATATTGATCATTGTTATTCGATATTTTAAATATCATAAGAAACCCTGGGATGTAAAAAGAAGTATTTCAATGTATATTGAAATAAAGGAATTTTATAAAATCACAGGATTTTATAAAAGGAATTTTTTTTAAAACGAACACGATTTTATAAAAGGGATATTTATTTAGAAAATAAATAGAAATAGAAAAGGAATATTTATTTAGAAAATAAATAGAAGTTATAAATAGGAAATATTTGTAACGGTAAATAGAAGTTATAAATAGGAAATATTTGTAACGGTAAATAGAAGTTATAAATAGGATATATTTGTAACGGTAAGTAAACGTTATAAAAAGGAAATAGTTGTAACGGAAAACGTAGTATCAAAAGGAGCTAATCGATGTTAGTAAATCGATTAGAGATAAAGTAAAAGAAGTTAATCGATGTTAGTTAATCGATTAGTGATAAAGTAAAAGAAGTTAATCGATGTTAGTTAATCGATTAGTGTCAAAGTAAAAGGGAGTTAATCGATGTTAGTTAATCGATTAGTGTTAAAGCAAAAGAAGTTAATCGATGTTAGTTAATCGATTAGTGTTAAAGTAAAAGAAGTTAATCGATGTTAGTTAATCGATTAGTGTCAAAGTAAAAGGGAGTTAATCGATGTTAGTTAATCGATTAGAGTTAAAGCAAAGGAGCTAATCGATGTTAGTTTAATCGATTAGAGTTTAAAGCAAATGAGTTAATCGAATATAGTTATTCGAATAGAAGCAAAAGAGTTAATCGAATATAGTTATTCGAATAGAAGCGAATGAGTTAATCGAATATAGTTATTCGAAAGGAGTTAAGTGAAATGGGTAAATCAATAGCATTAGTCAAATAGAGTTAATCCAATAGTGTTAGTTCAATAGAGTAAATTGATAGGGGTTAGTCCAACAGAGTTAATTGATAAGAGTCAATCGAATATAGTTATTCGAAGGAGGGTTAAGTAAGGAAGTTTGTTAAGGAATATAAAGTGAACTTTGCCTGTTTCAAAGTTAGAAATGTTGTTCAGTTAAGGTCTGAGAGGTAGTTCTACCCCAACTTGATTGGCTGCATTTTAACTAAGGGATAGTTAAAGTTCGGCAGTAAAGGAAATGGTTTGAGTTGGCATCGCGATGGTTTGTTTAAAACATCTGTCTAAGTCCAAGGAAGAAGCTTTGGAAATGTTTTCCAAATAAGAAACCAGAAATGTTTTCAAATAAAGAAAACAGGAAATGGAAATGTTTTCCATTGTTAATAACGTATATTTTCCCAATTTAGAAAATAAGGAATATTGAACATAGGGAAATAGGAGATAAGTAAATTAATGAAATAAAGAGATGAATGTTGAATGATGTTGATCGATAAAATTTCCATTTGGAAATAATATCATTGTTTGCACACCTATTTTTATTCGATAGTTAAATCACAGACTATCGAAGTTTTGACCATTTTAACGTTGTTAATATGGAGAGACCGGTTGGATTATTATCCGAAGAACCACTCTGTATTGGCATAACCGTTGCGAATCATATATGCCAAAGATAATTGAAGACGGTGTTATGCAAGGGCTATCCTGTTTACAGAATAGTGCCTTCAGTTCATCCTGTTCCTGGATGACTTGTATGGACGGATGTCTGACAGAGTATTTCCAGACGATCACATATATTGATTTCTCCAACCGTACCAAGAGTGGAAGCGGAGAAGGAAACTTCTTTTAGCTAACACATAATGTATTGTTGTAGACGTCAATCGGTGATTTGATGGATTTGACGATGTGGCATTCAAAGTGAATCTAGTGTGATGATAAAGCGTAGCTTCTAGCCTCACATCCGGTAAGTGACAGAAATCGGGCAGGCAGCATGGCTAAGTCGGTCGCACCGAAGTAGGGTGTATAATCACCTGATCTAGAGTTTCATTCATTTCTAAAAATCTATTGTTGATGCTGTCCCATTCGGGAAACGGTTGCTGATCCCAACTGTTGGTGATATACATTCGATACACTCAAGCGAAATGAGTGGTCGGTCATGTGTGGCCGGGTTGCAAGATGTTCTTGTTGAACCCAGTGTATTCCTCTCTAGAGGTACACAAGCGGAAGGTGATTCCATACCTTGTCATAGTTGGAAATCCATTACCCAATACGTGCTTGCGGTTTTGATTGTATACTATATATGTAGAACGTGAGATGAAAGCGTTTCTGCTAGATGATTATATATATAATGTGGTTGATAGACATTATTATAATATCAAAAGGTTTTTGATATAAAGATATTTTGGATTCTCATAAGGGAAAAACCCGTTCCGTTATGCGGCGTGGTCTTATGAGATATCATATACCTGTATAACTGTTTTTAAACTGTTTTACTCACACCAGTCCCATGACTGACCCGGAGTTTACTTTGTTGTTTTCCCTAAACTCTTGGGTGCCTAAATTTGTATGGGCAGTCAAGTAGTCGGGATTTTACAGATACACTTGAAGAGCTTGGAGCAGGAGGCTTCATGATCATATAGCTATAGTTATTTCCGCTGTGTTGTAAGTGCTGTACTTTGATAATGATATTTATATTCAAGTACAGATTTGTATTTCAAAGTTATGTTATGAAATATATTTATTCGTTCCGCTGTGAGATTTGTATTACTCTGATGTTGTATTCTTCTTCTTCTTCTTCTATTCTAATTTTCTATCTTATCTTTCCTCACCCTCTAATTTCTTTCACTAATTACCAGGATTTTTCGATGTTTTGGTTATCGACATCGTGCTTATGTCGATAACCAAAGTCGCCGAAAATCCGGGTCGTTACAGTTGGTATCAGAGCTTAAGTTAAGAATTACTTGGCTCTGTGGCGTGACTCGGTAGAGATAGGGTTAGTAATACCCTAGACTGAGATTGAGTGTATATATACGAGTGAACGTATTTGTTATTGATATAAAAATTTGTTTTATATTGTGGAGATTTATTGGTTGAGTTGTTTATAGGTTCTGGTCGATCAGTTTGATCCACTGTATCGGTAGGGATTTTGTAAACACTCGAATACGATGAACCGTCATGGTATGTTTTGAAAAGAGGGTAAATTAAAATAAGTTTACCCAAGGTATATCTTGATATAAGAAGATATATATCAAAATTATAATATATTGGATATATTGGTTGTTATTATAATCGAGTAAGATTATAAATTAAATGGTTATGTAAATAACCAATCAGAATTCATATAGGTGAAATACGTGAAATCAGATGAGTTTAATCTGAAATTTAAACCAGAATTGAATTAAAACTCTGGAGAATTGGATAAGTGTTTGTAAATGGATTGGGATTAAAAATAAGGAAAATTTAAGATCTTGGGAGATTTGAAATTGTTTTACAAGCAGTGTGAATTATATTTTGAAATGAATTTCAAAGTGGAAAACGTTAAAAATGGTTTTATAGTATTGAACTCACTTCGATCGCTGGGAAATAGATTCTGATGATGACAGCTGCATCATCAGTATTCATTTTCGAGTTGTAAGTGACGAATTACTACCAAAGATACTGTTTTGAATTTGTTTTGGGAAAGACAAGTTGTGTTGAATTTCAAAATAGGATTTATAATATGGAATTTGAATTTTGAAATAGATTTGAAATATTAACTTGTTTAAAAGAAATAAAAACAAGAAGTTCCTTTATAAACGAAGTTTATAAATAGTTCCTTTATAAACGAAGTTTATAAGTGAAGTAAAGAGAATTATCATTGGATAATTCAGAAATAAAAATACAAGTGTGAAATTGAAAGGGGAACCTATTTTCCAAAGGTAGTAATATCGATTTCAAAAGGAATTGAAATCGAGACTTATTTAAAGGAATTTAAATAAAGGAAGTTCAAACATAGAATGTGAATATAGAAAATTCAAAGGGAATTTGAATATAGGAATTCAAATGAGATTTGAATAAAGAAGATTTAAATAATGGAAAATTGAATATAGAAATTCAAAGGGAGTTTGAATATATGAAATTCAATGGAAGTAATATAGAATTTGAATATAGAAATTCAAATGGCGTTTGGATATAGAAAATATAAGAAATTTCAAATATAGGATTTAAATATCGAAAGTGAAATGAAATTTGAATGTAGAAGATTCAAATAGAAGTGAAATGAAATTTGAATGTAGAGGATTCAAATAGAATTGAAAAGGAAATTTGAATAAAGAAGATTCAAATAGAATTGGAATTGAAATTTGAATATAGAAAATTCAAAGGGAATTGAAATGAAATAAAGAGCATTCAAATAAATTGTAGTATAGGAATTCAAATGGAGTTTGGAAATAGATTTGAATAATGAAATTCAAATATGGAATTTGGATAAGAGATTTGAAACGAAATTCAAATATAGAAATTGAATAGAATTAACTAAGTCAAGAGGAATTAGTTAATCGAGTTTTGAAGTTGAAGTTGAACTTTGAAAGGTGGATTGGATCTGTAAATGGATATTCGAAATCGAATATAGAACATAAAATTGAAATGGAATTCAATTAGTTTATAAGCAAGTTAAAATATATTTGAACATGTTATACTCAAATATGAAGGTGAAATGGGCAAACCAGTAATTTGAAAATCACTTAACGAACTAAGTTAAAATGATTGGATTAAGTTGAAATGAATTAGAAATGTATGGATATACATGAGATAAGCATGGATAAGGTATGAAGGTATATAAATAGAATGCTCGACAAAAAGGTATGTATTTAATTCATATATGAGATTTTATGCGCCGTATCGGCAAGCCGCTCGGCTTTTTTCTTTTTCTTTTTTGGATTGGTGAGGGCCATGGGAGGCTATTTGAAATATCCCAATGCTCCGAGTACAAAGGAGGTTATGGCGAATTTTTCCAGGAATCTAAGGAGTTAAAATATTTTAAGATAATTTGATAGTTAGAAACCAACATATCGAAATATATAGAAGTCGATAAGGAAACGAACTTAGAAATAGAATAGTAAAATCAAAAAGGGAGACTAGGAATAAAATCTAGTAAGAATAGAAAGAGGAAGCGTATACGTGTTTAAAAGTGAATAAGTAGTTGTATGGTATCGATTATTCGAGTAAGTAGTCATATCTGTTTTGACGTTATAAATGTTATTCAGTCAAGGTCTGAGAGGTAGTTATACCCCAACTTGATTGATTTCATTATTAACAAATAAATGGTAAGATTTCAGGCTCGAAGATCAATGTTGAATATGAGTTAGTTGAATATAGTATTTGGGTTGTCATAGCGATGTTTTACACAACATCCATTTTAACCTAAATAAGTGTAAGCTTGGAAAAATAATATAGAATATTTCCTAAGTATAGAAATAAAAGAGATCGGAAAAGAGATAAGTAACTGGAATATGTTCCAATTATAAATAGCATATATTTTCTAATGTTTAGAAAATAAAGGAAGGCGATATTCGGAAATGTTTTCCAAATAACATAAAGGGCCAATATGGTTATTGAAAATATTTGGTTAACAAATATTGATAAAGAAATAGAGAAGTGATTTAACTAATGGAATATTAATTAAGGGCTCAGTGACATGTTCAAAAAGGAAAATTTGATTTTTGAAAAGAGTAAACTGTTTGAAAACTCCCAGGGAAAGACTGTTGAATTAAAACCAAATGAAATAGGAATTTGTGAAACAAAGTTGAATTAGGGTAAAGTCAGTTAAGTGGTAACTGAAATTGAATTAGAATGATATCAAGACAAATTAGATTGTGAGATTCAAATTTGAAGTGTGATTTGATAATCAAGTTAAGAGTTGGGAATCGAGAAGAAACTCGAGTTGAAAAGATATTTGGCTCGGATATAAGCGAATGGTTGTGTCGTGGATAAAAGAAGATGAGGATTTGATTGGGATGACCCTTGTATCCGTTGAATTGATAACAGGTGGAAAGGATAAAATGATATGCCGACAAAGGGGTACAAGTTTATATTTCTATTGGATATAAGATTTATGAGCCGAATCGGCTAGCCGCTTGGCTGTTTGATTTTCTTTTGGGTTGGAGATGGCCCAGAGAGGCGAGTTGGAGTTTGACGTATTGACCAGTACAAAGGAGGTGCTGGCGAAATTTTTTCGAAGAGTTAAGGCGTTAGAAAATTTTCAGGATTTTTGAAATTTTCGTTGATAAGAATTAATTAATAATTTAATTGAAATTAAATTGGTTCAGTTGAAACTGAAGTTAAGAAGTGAACAAATATGTTCTAACCAGTCGATAGGGTCGTCCTCTACTTTTAGCAATTTCGAGGACGAAATTATTTTAAGTGGGGAAGATTGTAATGACCCGCATTGGCAGAGGTATTATGATTAATTTATTTAATTATATCAATGGTGGTTTAGGGAATTTAATAGTCATGGAAGAATATAATGATGAATATTTAATTAAAATAATAAATTAAAAATATATTTAATTCTGAAATAATCAGAATTGGCTGAAATGACGATATGGTGTGAACCGGATCATCTGTGATATTTCATTCAGCTTGGAATTTGAATTTGAATAACGAATATATTAAATCGTCGACAGTTGAACGTATAATTATATTATAATTAAAATCGAGCTTGAAATGGCGCTGCAGTTCGTAATTGGTCGATTTGAACTTCAACTGAATGTACATGATTCGTTTTAAGCCGGATTTCTGTGAAACAAGAAACGGGTGGAGCTGGTGGAGTATATCTTTCTAGTGGAAGAGAAAAATCGGGATTTCGTCATGTCGATTTTGATTTACGTTCAAATCAAATTTTCAAATAGTCGCTATAGAATCGTCCATCGACCGTAACGGTTTATTCGATATAACTAGAGATCGGGGTTGAATTTAGATAAGGTTCTTTTGGGAAGTAGTGATAATTTAATTTTTAGAATTTTATGGTAATTTTTAATTAATTAAATAAGCAACTTTTTATTTGGGGTATTGTGCACCCTGTAATCAACATTTTGGGGTTTCACAATATGAGTCCATCTACCGGTATTATTACATTTTTGGGACCAGAGCACGTCACTTATTTAAATGGTATCTTTGTTTCTGTCCATAGCAGTCCCTACGTGAACAGGATATTTCATAGTACGGTACACTATGTTTTTAACTAGAAACAAACTAAACTGAATGGTTAACTAGTCAAACGAACTCGAAATTCAACGAAACAAGTTTCATACGAAACCTTAGGAAGAGGTCTAGTGAAACGTCAATGCCTTATATTTTTAGGATTTTTTCTGTAATTTTAAGGAATTATTGCTCGGTGTTTTTCATCGATATTTTCTAAAGGATTTTCACAAATGGTGTCGGAATTCGACGAAACCTGTTCCATTGGATCCGGAATATCTTTTTATACTAGGAACAAGTATTAGATCTCAATTTAAAGAATATTTGTGATAGTTTTAAACGTGAAACGAATTAACAAAAGAATATTCCGAGAATATTCCTTGGCACTAAAATATACTAACATTCTTTGATCTAAAAGAAGCCACGCATTCCTTTATCACAGCCGCTCCTTAGAAAGGGGACACCAAACTTCCACGTGTTCGAATGAAACCCTATAAATATCTCAACTTTCTTAAGACCTAACAACTCATTTTCCTGGAGAAACCAAAGTAGTAGCCGCCGCTTATTTAAATACTTCAACCCATAAAAGCACGTCAGTAGGAGGATGGAGCCTGCATTCGAAATATGGAGGGTGTATGGCATTATGTGAAAAGGGAAGCAAAACGTGAGGGTGTTGAGATACCGCGTGTGAGTGTGGAGGAACGGGAGTAGGGCGTTGGAGTTAATAGGGGATGGTGAAGTGTTTAGTGTGTTTTCATTTAAAGGATCATGAGGGTTGTTTGCTGGAACAGCGTGTGGCGAAGGGGAAGGGCATGAAGTAGGAGATGGCGGGTTCTAGAAAGAAGTGTTTTACAGTTGAAGTTTTGACAGTGGTGTATATATATTTAAGAAGACGAGAGGGAGTGCATGCAGTGCGTTCAAATAAGGACATGAGGGGAAATTGTATTTCGCATTTCTTCCCTGTGCAGTAGGTTAGAGTGTGAGAACGAGTCTTGCGAGAAGCGTGCGAGCTGGACTTCGATGGTATTGAAGTGTAGAGAGTGAGAAGAAAAGTCGAGGGGTGGTTTTCATTTGGATTTGCGTCGAGAGGCGAGGGAGAACGACAGCAAGGAAGTTTCGGCAATGGACATTGTAAGGTACTGGGATCCGCGTTTTAATGTGTGGAGGAAGAAGAGTGTCGGGGGTCTTCATATGGGTAATGGGCCGAACAAAAGATGCGAAACAAGATCCGTTGGGATCGTATGGACGGGAGCAACACAATGAGACTGACCGGGAGTGAATCCGAGCTCGTTACAATTTATGGCGAAATAAATTGTCCGTCGCAGTCAAATAAACGCAAACCGTTATTTAACGGCTAACGCGCAAATGTGAGTAAATCTCACTAACTCTGAACAGTTTATAATTTCATGTTGTATTTTTAGAACTGTTAGATATTGGCTGATTTACTGTATGTTGACTGTTTGATTGAACTGCTAGTCAGTTGATTTAATTTCTATATTGATTCTGTTTAACAGAATGTATCATATAGAACTGGAAGTGATGTTATCTATATTGTTTAACATCTGTGATGCAGGGAAACAGGTTGGAGGAATCCGACTGGATTCCTCAACATTTATTTTACTGTTTTCATATATTGTGATATATGATGTGTTATATAATCTGTTATGGATTATGGGTGTTGGAATGATGTTGATCATTGTTATTCGATATTTTAAATATCATAAGAAACCCTGGGATGTAAAAAGAAGTATTTCAATGTATATTGAAATAAAGGAATTTTATAAAATCACAGGATTTTATAAAAGGAATTTTTTTTTAAAACGAACACGATTTTATAAAAGGGATATTTATTTAGAAAATAAATAGAAATAGAAAAGGAATATTTATTTAGAAAATAAATAGAAGTTATAAATAGGAAATATTTGTAACGGTAAATAGAAGTTATAAATAGGAAATATTTGTAACGGTAAATAGAAGTTATAAATAGGATATATTTGTAACGGTAAGTAAACGTTATAAAAAGGAAATAGTTGTAACGGAAAACGTAGTATCAAAAGGAGCTAATCGATGTTAGTAAATCGATTAGAGATAAAGTAAAAGAAGTTAATCGATGTTAGTTAATCGATTAGTGATAAAGTAAAAGAAGTTAATCGATGTTAGTTAATCGATTAGTGTCAAAGTAAAAGGGAGTTAATCGATGTTAGTTAATCGATTAGTGTTAAAGCAAAAGAAGTTAATCGATGTTAGTTAATCGATTAGTGTTAAAGTAAAAGAAGTTAATCGATGTTAGTTAATCGATTAGTGTCAAAGTAAAAGGGAGTTAATCGATGTTAGTTAATCGATTAGAGTTAAAGCAAAGGAGCTAATCGATGTTAGTTTAATCGATTAGAGTTTAAAGCAAATGAGTTAATCGAATATAGTTATTCGAATAGAAGCAAAAGAGTTAATCGAATATAGTTATTCGAATAGAAGCGAATGAGTTAATCGAATATAGTTATTCGAAAGGAGTTAAGTGAAATGGGTAAATCAATAGCATTAGTCAAATAGAGTTAATCCAATAGTGTTAGTTCAATAGAGTAAATTGATAGGGGTTAGTCCAACAGAGTTAATTGATAAGAGTCAATCGAATATAGTTATTCGAAGGAGGGTTAAGTAAGGAAGTTTGTTAAGGAATATAAAGTGAACTTTGCCTGTTTCAAAGTTAGAAATGTTGTTCAGTTAAGGTCTGAGAGGTAGTTCTACCCTAACTTGATTGGCTGCATTTTAACTAAGGGATAGTTAAAGTTCGGCAGTAAAGGAAATGGTTTGAGTTGGCATCGCGATGGTTTGTTTAAAACATCTGTCTAAGTCCAAGGAAGAAGCTTTGGAAATGTTTTCCAAATAAGAAACCAGAAATGTTTTCAAATAAAGAAAACAGGAAATGGAAATGTTTTCCATTGTTAATAACGTATATTTTCCCAATTTAGAAAATAAGGAATATTGAACATAGGGAAATAGGAGATAAGTAAATTAATGAAATAAAGAGATGAATGTTGAATGATGTTGATCGATAAAATTTCCATTTGGAAATAATATCATTGTTTGCACACCTATTTTTATTCGATAGTTAAATCACAGACTATCGAAGTTTTGACCATTTTAACGTTGTTAATATGGAGAGACCGGTTGGATTATTATCCGAAGAACCACTCTGTGTTGGCATAACCGTTGCGAATCATATATGCCAAAGATAATTGAAGACGGTGTTATGCAAGGGCTATCCTGTTTACAGAATAGTGCCTTCAGTTCATCCTGTTCCTGGATGACTTGTATGGACGGATGTCTGACAGAGTATTTCCAGACGATCACATATATTGATTTCTCCAACCGTACCAAGAGTGGAAGCGGAGAAGGAAACTTCTTTTAGCTAACACATAATGTATTATTGTAGACGTCAATCGGTGATTTGATGGATTTGACGATGTGGCATTCAAAGTGAATCTAGTGTGATGATAAAGCGTAGCTTCTAGCCTCACATCCGGTAAGTGACAGAAATCGGGCAGGCAGCATGGCTAAGTCGGTCGCACCGAAGTAGGGTGTATAATCACCTGATCTAGAGTTTCATTCATTTCTAAAAATCTATTGTTGATGCTGTCCCATTCGGGAAACGGTTGCTGATCCCAACTGTTGGTGATATACATTCGATACACTCAAGCGAAATGAGTGGTCGGTCATGTGTGGCCGGGTTGCAAGATGTTCTTGTTGAACCCAGTGTATTCCTCTCTAGAGGTACACAAGCGGAAGGTGATTCCATACCTTGTCATAGTTGGAAATCCATTACCCAATACGTGCTTGCGGTTTTGATTGTATACTATATATGTAGAACGTGAGATGAAAGCGTTTCTGCTAGATGATTATATATATAATGTGGTTGATAGACATTATTATAATATCAAAAGGTTTTTGATATAAAGATATTTTGGATTCTCATAAGGGAAAAACCCGTTCCGTTATGCGGCGTGGTCTTATGAGATATCATATACCTGTATAACTGTTTTTAAACTGTTTTACTCACACCAGTCCCATGACTGACCCGGAGTTTACTTTGTTTTTTTCCCTAAACTCTTGGGTGCCTAAATTTGTATGGGCAGTCAAGTAGTCGGGATTTTACAGATACACTTGAAGAGCTTGGAGCAGGAGGCTTCATGATCATATAGCTATAGTTATTTCCGCTGTGTTGTAAGTGCTGTACTTTGATAATGATATTTATATTCAAGTACAGATTTGTATTTCAAAGTTATGTTATGAAATATATTTATTCGTTCCGCTGTGAGATTTGTATTACTCTGATGTTGTATTCTTCTTCTTCTTCTTCTATTCTAATTTTCTATCTTATCTTTCCTCACCCTCTAATTTCTTTCACTAATTACCAGGATTTTTCGATGTTTTGGTTATCGACATCGTGCTTATGTCGATAACCAAAGTCGCCGAAAATCCGGGTCGTTACAATATATGTTGCAAGTTTCAATGCTAAGTTGAGATGTTATAAAGCCATGATGTTATTATGTTGTAGTTAGCTTATGAATCATGATGTTGATTATATATATTTGGGCTATGATGATTCACATGATAAATCACATGTACCTATGCAAGTTTAGATTTATTAGTATGTATAATCTCACATATTATATGACATCTATTTAGATCTAGAATTATGACATCTATTTAGATCTAGAATTATGCTATGACATGTGTGAGTTCTATGTGTTAGATGCTAGTTCACACCATCATTATGTTGCATAAACCACATATGCAATTTTATACATGAACTTGGGTTATGATCATATTATGTAAGTTGTGACATTTAACCAAACAAGTTGACACCTTTAGATCCATGACATGTGTAGTTTTATGCAAGTTCCACCCCTATTATGATTAGATCTATTTTATTTGTCTATATGTTGTGATAATTTATCTTTGTGCTATGAGTTAGACTATTCGAGTCTAACGTATATTTTGCGTTGAATAAGCGAACATATAACATGGGGTAGGGGTAATATTAAGGATTTAAAATTAAGAAATTGGGGTGCAATTGATATGATTTTGCATACCGTAAGTGGATGGCCATAATTGAGTCAATTATGGACATCATTAAAATTGGAATTAATTAATGATTTGAATATGGATATATTTAAAACTGGGGCAAAAGATTATAAGTGTTAATCAATGCTTAGGACACGAGGTTGGACTCGTTTGTGACGTAAAACTGCCCAGACCCGCCCGGCGAATCCAGTAGTCACAAATGTCAGCCCAATGTGAGAGGTCCTAGGCCCAAATTAAAGCATAACAGTTGTAAAGACACGAGGTTAGACTCTTTTATGGTGTAAGACTGCCCGGACCCGCCCGGCGAATCCAACTGCCATAAATGCCAGTCTAATGTGAGAGGTCTTTATGAGGTTATGGCCTGAATGAATTAAGAAATACTTAACCAGATAAACATGTGAAGTGGGACATGGGGGTTAAGTAGGTGCCTTGGGTGGCATGAGGAATCTAGTGAGTGCCTTTAGTGGCATTTGAAATACGATTAGTAAGACTTAACCAAACACACATGTAAATGAACATGACTAAGAAGAGGGTTAAGTGGGATATACTAGTGGGGACAAGCTTAGGTGGATAGCTTGTGGTAAGTAGTTAGGGGCCCATTTCAACCAGGAACCCAAACGTATCTTTGTGGGCTCGACCCAAGTCGAGGACGGGACACGCATACTGGGCTTGACTATAAAAGGCCAAACGAGTTAGCGGTGGAAACGCAAGTCCAACGGGTTTCATATGCGTGTGTGGACCCGGGCTGGTAGGTAAGACGTTGTTGCATCGTGTAGGTATAAGCCGTGCATCCTCAAGTTGTATCGGGTTGCCACTTTAGGGGAGTGATACACCCCACTGTGGGGCCAGCACGGGTATCTACGAGTAGGGAGCCGATCGCAAGTGGGTAGTGGGGTACACCTAGCGGAGATAGGGGCAGGCGGCACCTATGTAGTCAACTAGGGGTACACAAAGCTATTTATATAATTTCTATGTTCGGTGAGTGGGATCAACCTTTAGGGTGACTAGTGTGGTGCAGTGTAGTAATTATTCGTTAGTAATTAGGTGTGCCTTTAATGTTATCTTTATCTGCTCTTCCTTACCCAATAGTTCATAGACATTTCCTTGTTTTCCAGCTTATGCCTTAGTCTAGTTATTTTGATAATAGTATTGTTATAATTATTATACTCGCCAGACTTTATGTCTGACCCCCTTTATTTCTATCTTTTTCCCCCTCCAAGTCCTCAGGGTGGGCCCAGCTCTAGTGGAGCTTGATTGGATTGCTTTATCTCTCTTTTGGAAAGCTTGGACCGTTGAAGTAAATTCCAGCTTGTTATCTTCTTTAATGGCTATTTATGTAATGGGATTGTGTATTTTGTTTTATCAAGATGGATATTGTACTTTACTCTGATTTATGGTTTTATGATGTAACAAACATGTTTAATTTCCGCTGCAATGAAATAAAGTTTTAGATTTCCAAGTACTACTTATTATCTGTCTTGTTGTAATTTTTCTGTTCTATATTCACTTAAAACCTCCATGGAAGTTAATGCACTCCCTTTTTGAGTGACATTAACGGAAGTTTTATATTTCCAAGTACTACTTATTATCTGTCTTGTTGTAATTTTTCTGTTCTATATTCACTTAAAACCTGCATGGAAGTTAATGCATTCCCTTTGTGAGTGACATTAATGGACGTGGGGTGTTATACGTGGTATCAGAGCTTAAGATTACCAGAACAGATATTTTTTTTAGAAAACCTATTTTTCTAAAGTATTTTTGAAGAAGTGTTTTCAAAAACATGTCTTGATGAGTAATTTAAAGAGGAAAGTTTTTATGAAAAACATAATCCCCAATAGCCATATATCTTTATCTTTCGAATTCTCCATTTTGAATCTTTCCATTTTCGTTTCAGCATGGCTGAAGATCTTAACCTTCCGGAGGGTGTAACGATACCAGGATGGTATAGGAGGTTATTAGAGGCTAGGGCCGCTGCAGGTCCAGCCAATGTTCCTCCACCACCAGTTGCACCCACTCCTTCTCCTCCTCCTCCTCGCGTTGATACTTTTGCAAAGACATGCAAGGAATTTAAGGCTATGGGTGGAAAACCTTTTCAAGGGTCAGAAACATTTGTGGAAGCTAGAGATTGGCTTAAGGAGGTGGAAGAATTGCTAGAAATCTTTGAAGTAGAAGAAGCGAGGAAATTCAAATTAGCAGCTTGGTTAATGAAGGGAGAGGCCTTGTTTTGATGGGAGGTCACTAATGGGGAGCGTCTTGTTGATTCTTGGGCGGATTTCAGACGTAGGTTTGAGACAAATTTTCTCTCAAGAGTAGAAGAGAATCTATACATGGAAAGGTTCTTGACATTAAAGCAAGGAAGCTCATCAGTGAAAGAATATGTCAACAAATTTAATCAGTTAGCAAGGTTTGTCTTGGACTTAGTGAACACACCAGAGAAGAAGGCTCTGAGGTTCGTTAAAGGCTTGAATGAGCCGTTGCAGGGGTCGGCTATGACCCACATCCCTATGGGGGCCACCTTTGAGAAGCTAGTAGACATGGCACTCATGCACGAGGAGAAAGGCGCTAATGCTAATAAGGCACCCGAGAAGAAAGGGGATTAGAAGAAACCACAACAGCAAAACAAGAAGGATGGTAAAGACAATAATGGCAAAGGAAAGAAAAGATGCTTTTACTATGGGACACTAGGCCATCTCAGCAAGGATTGCAGAAAGAAAAAGAAGACTGGCTGTTTTCACCGTGGCAAAGCGGGACATCTGGCGAAGGACTGCCAAAAGAAGGGGCAGAGGACAGGGTCTACCTCGGGAGGACAGGTGCAGGCTCTAATGGCACCAGGGCAGGCAAGGGGACAAGTTCAGGCTCTCGTGGTCCCACCGCTGCAAGAACGAGGTAGAACCATTTCTGTTGAAAGCTTAGTTTTTCTGTTTGATCATCCTGTCCGTACTTTATTCGATTCGGGCGCATCACATTCGTTTATCTCTACATCATTAGTTGAATCACTGCACTTAAACACCAGTTTAGTAGAGGATCCCTTAGTTGTTTCAAATCTAATTGGGGGCTCAGCTTATTTGTCCATGATGTGTTTGGATTTGAAAATTTCTATACTTAGCGTTGAGTTTAGATGTGATGCTTATGTTTTGGGCTTCACGGGCTATGGGCTAATTTTAGGAATGGATTGGTTATCCAGAAATGGGGCCGTTCTTGATTGTGAAAGGAGAGTAGTTAGGCTCATGACTCACCTTGGTAAGGCTCTCAAAATCTTTTGTAATCCCATAAATTCCGTTATGTTAAGTTATCTAGAATCGCTTGACGCACCTCTGGAGAATCTACGATCTGTTAGAGTGGTCCGAGAATACTCGGATGTGTTTGAGGAGGTGAAGGGCTTGCCTCCGAAGCGGGAGATAGATTTTCGAATATATCTTGTGGATAATGCAAAACCAGTATCTTTGCCAGTGCGCCACATGGCTCCTCGTGAAAGGAGGGAACTCAATAAGCAAGTGAAGGAGTTGCTTGAGAAGGGGTTCATAAGACGAAGTATATCGGAGTGGGGTGCTCCAGTAGTATTTGCCACGAAGGCGGATGGGTCCCTTAGACTTTGTGTGGCTTATAGAGAACTTAATAATCTTACTAAGAAGAAAAGACATCCACTGCCGAGGATTGACGATCTCTTCAATCAGTTAGTTGGCGCCTCAGTGTTTTCGCAGTTGGACTTAGCCACTGGTTTCCATCAGTTGAGATTCCATCAGTTGAGAGTGGCTGAGGATAGCATTGACAAGACTACCTTTAGGACTCCGGACAGTTTCTATGAATGGCTAGTGATGCCCTTCGGTTTGACAAACGCCCCCGCATACTTCGTTGATTTGATGATTAGGGTGTTTAGGGAGTACCTTAATAAATTCATGGTGGTCTTTGTAGACGACATCTTGATCTTTTCTAAGAATGAAGAAGAGCATGCCCTACATCTTAGGGAAGTGTTGGAGACTCTAAGAGCGCATAACCTTAAAGCTAAATTTACTAAATGTCACTTCTGCAGAGAGGAAGTGCGATTCTTAGGGCACGTGGTTTCCAAAAAAGGGATAGCTGTGGATCCGCGAAGGTGGTTGCCATCCAAGATTGGAATGTCCCTAAAAATGCTACCGAAGTAAGGAGTTTCTTGGGGTTGGCTGGCTACTATAAGAAGTTTATCAAAGACTTCGCAAAAATATCAGCTCCATTGACACGCCTGACGAAGAAGAACCTAGTCTTCGCGTGGGACGTAGATTGTGATGATGCGTTCCAACGTTTAAAGAGAGCTTTGACCTCAGCTCCAGTCTTAGTGCTGCCAGACGGGAGTAAGCCATTTACTGTTTATACCGATGCTTGTGGGACAGGTCTAGGCGCAGTCTTAATGCAAGAGGGTAGAGTAATAGCCTATGGTGGAAGGCAGTTGAGGGTGCATGAGAAGAATTACCCCATGCATGACCTAGAGTTGGCCGCAATTGTTTTTGCGCTTAAGTCTTGGCGCCATTATCTTCTTGGCGAGAAATTCGAATTATTCACTGACCACAAATCTTTAAAATACTTATTCTCTCAGAAGGACTTGAACTTAAGACAGCAAAGGTGGATGGAATTCTTAACGTCCTACAACTTCGAAATAGCATATACCCCAGGCAAGGGTAACTTGGTGGCAGACGCCTTAAGTAGGAAAAGGCTGTCCTTGAGTCCGTTGTTTGTTGAACGGAGAAACTTAGAATTCATCTCTATGTTTGATTTTAGACCTTCTGTTGACTTTGTACCCGGTTTGCTAGCATCCTTGGAGGTCAGACCTACGCTTTTGGGACGGATTGGTGAGGCACAGCGAGACGACCCACAGTTGGTTGAGTTAGTGGAGAAGTTCAAAAGAGGGGAGTCATCAAGCCATCTCTGTAGGTATACCCTAGATGATAAGGGTTGGTTACGTAGGGATAGTAGACTTTGTGTAACACGAGATGAGGACTTGAGGAAGACTATTCTTGATGATGCACATCGTTCGAAGATGACCATTCATCCCGACGAGGATAAGATATACAAAGACATGAAGCGAGTTTTATTTTGGGCCGGTATGAAGAGGGATGTGGCCGAGCATGTCGCTAGATGCTTGGTGTGCCAACAAGTAAAAGCGGAGCAAAAGAAACCCGGTGGGTTGCTTCACCCATTGGAGGTTCCACTATGGAAATGGGAAAGTGTCTCGATGGACTTTGTGGATGGATTACCAAGATCAAGGAAGTGTAATACGGGGATTTGGGTTATAGTAGATAGACTTACTAAAAGCGCCCATTTTATTCCCGTGAAGAGTAAGAGGACTGCTCCATGGTTAGCTTCTGTATACGTCCGAGAGATAGTTCATTTGCATGGTGTTCCTTCTAACATAGTAAGCGACCGTGATCCTATCTTCACTAGCGAATTTCGGAAGAGCTTACAAGAAGCGGTAGGGACTCAGTTATGTTTGAGCACCACGTATCATCCTCAGACGGACGGCCAGACTGAGAGGGTGAATCGCATTCTAGAGGATCTTTTGAGGCTACGTTTCCTAGACTTTGGGGGTACATGGGAAGATCATCTTCCATTGGTGGAGTTCGCATATAATAATAGCTTTCAGTCCAGCATTGGCATGGCACCATTCGAAGCTCTTTATGGATGACCTTGTCGTTCACCTACATGTTGGTGGGAATCTACGGATAAGATCTTACTTGGGCCCGATATGATTAGGGAGACTTCGGAGAAGATTGATTTGATTCGAAGAAGGATGAAAGCAACGTAAGATAGACAGAAATCTTATGCGGATAAGAGGAGGAAAGATCTTGAGTTTGATGTTGGGGACATGGTCTTTATCAAAGTGTCTCCATTATGGAACGTTGTTCTCTTTGGGTCCGTTGGGAAATTAGCACCATGGTTCGTAGGGCCGTTTCCTATTAAGGAGAAGATTGGACAGATGGCGTATAGAGTGGAGTTGCCTGAGAGACTTAGTGGTGCACACGACGTATTCCATGTATCACATTTGAGGAAGTGCCTACACGAGACCGCGGAGGTGGTTGAGCCGAACTTGCTTAGAGAGGTGGAGATAGAGCGTGATGCGACGATTCGACGAGCTCCTACATGCATTCTTGGGTCAGAGATTAAGAAGCTGAGAAATCGAGAGGTCAGACTAGTCAAAGTACAATGGGGGAGATGATGAGAGCAACGCTACTTGGGAGATGGAAGAGAAGATGCGTTCATTGTACCCTTTTCTTTTTGAGGGTATGTCCTTTAATTTCTCCTATATCGCTTATCTTGTACTTATCTTACCTTTAGAGTATCCTCTCGCTAGTATCCTTGACCTTTAGATAGGGTAATCCTAGGATTGAAACATGTGTTTGAGACATGTTATGTATGATGGATGCCTATGGACGCAAGTGTTTGCTAGTGGTTGCTCGTGGATGCATATACACACACTTTAGGCACTAGATCGGCTCAGTCACTTCATATTGCATATTGCATATAAATGTGTGTACATAGTTAAGTTAATGGATGTATAATGGTTGTGCTATCATATGGATACCACATTTTGGTGAATGGTTGTGCACACATGTAGAAATAATATGTATCGATAGGGTTCTTTCGCATACATAATGGACGCATGGCACTATCATGGTTTGCATTAAGGAGGCCAACTGAATCAGTAGACCGCCTGATTTTGCATTAGATAAGGAACATATACACACACTTCTTGCATATGTTCATACAGCATTAGAAACTTTATAAGGACAATGGATGCCAGTGTTTGATGGTTGAGTAGATGGTTGTTTGGATGTTAGGATATACATTCTCCTTAACTTGGAGATATCGGGGGCGAAATCCTTTAAGGAGGGGAGAATGTAACACCCCGTAATTCTGTGAATATTAGTATTCACAAATTAAAGAATAACTAATCTCAGACGTGAGAATTGTGGGAAACGGGTTGCGCCATTGTGTTCATCTAGGAATTCTGGTTGAAATAGAGTCCGAGTTTGCATGATTTGGACTTCGTATGAAGGAGATATGGTGATCGGAAGTTTCAGAAAATTCAAAATTCAAAATTCGAAGTCAAACAGGCCAGGCGGGAAATTTCCCACCCAGCACCCAGGTCGACTGGGGAGTCGACTGGGTAGTCGACACCCCTAGGACCAGGTCGACTGCGCAGTCGACTTGGGTGTCGACCTGGTATAGTCGGCCAGGTTTTGGCCAAGCCCAATCTTGAGCTGCTGATGTGTCTTTAGGGCTAAGTTGGCTAATTTAACGGTTCAGGTTAGTTCTGAGTTGATCTGACGATCTAAATAAATCCTAAACTCTATATATACCTAGGTAGTCTCTCACTCTAAATTCACATGAAAAATAGAATAGCCGCCGTCATGCCATCGCCATGGAACTCAGTGTAGCCGCAGCCAACTAAGAAGGAAGAAAGCTAATCAAAACTCTAATTCTACTCAACTCTAAAGCAAATCAAGACTCTCTTTCTTTTCTAATTGTGAGTATGATGATCTTAATAAGATTATTAGCAAACTAATTAGATTAAGATGTGATATGGATCATAAGAAAATGATGTGAATTGTCATATATGTTGTTGTAAACCTTATGCTATCATGTATGTTGTAAATCCTATGTTATGTGATGATGATATCCTATATGTTGTAAATCATGCTATGATGATATTATATATGTTGCAAGTTTCTATGCTAAGTTGCGATGTTACAAAGCCATGATGTTATTATGTTGTAGTTAGCTTATGAATCATGATGTTGATTATATATATTTGGGCTATGATGATTCACATGATAAATCACATGTACCTATGCAAGTTTAGATTTATTAGTATGTATAATCTCACATATTGTATGACATCTATTTAGATCTAGAATTATGACATCTATTTAGATCTAGAATTATGCTATGACATGTGTGAGTTCTATGTGTTAGATGCTAGTTCACACCATCATTATGTTGCATAAACCACATATGCAATTTTATACATGAACTTGGTTTATGATCATATTATGTAAGTTGTGACATTTAACCAAACAAGTTGACACCTTTAGATCCATGACATTTTAATCCACATCGGTGGACCGGCCCTGACGATCCAAGGGCCCACCTGAGTCTGGGTCCTGAGACATGGGAGGCTAGATTGTCTCGAATCGGTAGAGGACGATCCCTAGCCTCGGTTCACAGATGGAAATCCAACTTCCGATACGTGACTTTGCGGTTTTGATTTTATACCTATATATGGCGACATAGTGGTATGGGGCACTTATGCCGTCTATGATTGATACTTATGATTGAAATTGTTTTGACACTATGAACTTATAGTAATAATAAAATATGAAATTTAGCGTATCAAGCATTCTTTGGCTATTATAAGGTAAAACCCTATCCTCCGGCTTGTGTTGCATTATGTGATGGGACCTAGGTCTTATAATAGCGTCATTATTTCTTTATTTAGCATTGCGCTGTTGTTTTATGCACTAGTATTCTTGGGAGGAAACCCGTTCCGTGTTATACGGCGTGGTCCCTTGATTTACCTAACTTTAAAAATAAAAATTAATAACTGTTTTAGTTCTCACACAAGTCACATGACTAACCTGGAGTTTATTGTTTTAACCTAAACTCTGGGTGCCCTTTTTTTGACACGGGCAGCTAGTAGTTTTGGTTTTACAGATTTATATTCACAGGATCCCGGTTTACAGCTGGAACGATACTCGGAAAGCTCTGTATCCGTGTATTACTTTCAGTTGTGTTTTGTATTATTTTTCCGCTGCGGTAATGTATTTAAATCTCTGATATTTTCTATGTAATATTTATTCATACTCTATAATATTCTTGTAATCTAATGAAATTGTTGTAATTAACAATGAAATGTTCTTCTTTTTGCGTTCTGATCTGTCTTGTCCTCAAAGTATCCGCTCTTTCCTTCATGGGGAAGTTACGGGTCTTCATAGTGGTATCAGAGCTTTGGTTTACAGAGCTCGGAGAACAAGACATGTTAGAACCAAATGAAAGAATTCATCAGAAATTGGATTAGTAATATCCAATAGGAATGACTCGTTAGAGATGGGATCAGTAGTATCCTAGAACGAGTGTGAAGAGTGATGTTTTTTTATAAAAAAAAAATGAAAACAATTTTTGTTTTGAGAATTTAAATCAATTATTTGTATTTGATTATTTATTTTATATTGAATTTGGACCATCCAGTATATAAAGGTTTTGTGTATACGTCTGATCCGCGTGTATTTGAAGTCTTAATATACTGGATAGATATAGAATCACACTCTAGTTGCCCGGAGATGATTCTGATGATTGATGCATCGTCATCAGAGTTGATGTTCGAGTGCCGAAAGTGAGATTTCTATATGTTTCCATTAGACTGGTGTGAGAACCAAAGCTAGATAGGGTCATTGTTGTGATTTGGTATCAAAAATATGATTTTCTGTATATGTACCAAAATTATGAATTTGAAACGGTAATCAACTAATTGATTGCTGATTGTGTTTTTTGATTATTGGGTGATTAATTAGAATTTGAACCATACAACCAAATTGTAGTCAAATGGTGAATTGTATTGAAAATTAGTCGCATTTGCATGCATATACATGTACTTACATTGAACAGGTCATAGCAGGAGGCTAAAGAAGAGGAATAAAATCGTTTGCCCAACAAATAGGTACATGTTTATTGCATTTCTTGGGTTTTTGATGATTTTATGAGCCGATTGGCTAGCCGCTTGGTTGTTTCTTTTTCTTTTTGGATTGGTGAGGGCCATGGGAGGCTATTTGAAATATCCCGAAGCTCCCGGTGCAGGGGAGGTTATGGCGAAATTTTTCGAAAATTTAGGGTGTTAGCCAAATTTTTGAAAAATTTGAAAAGTTCTTAGAAACTGAAAAGTTGAAGAACTTAAGCCGTAAAGAAAATAATGAAAGTTGAGTTGATTTGTTAAACAACTTTCGGCTTCTTTCCTTTTCGGGGACGAAAAGTTTTAAGTGGGGGAGATTGTAATAACCCGGAAATCTGAGCCAATTTAAAATTTTCATTTTGGCGATTTTGATGAATTTTGATTATTTAAAATGAATTATTTTAAATAATAACAACGAGAATTTTATTTTGAATAAAATTAGAACGTATATATTTATATAGTTCGTCGTTAGAATATTTATTTATAATTATATAAGGAATTGAAAATGGCGCGGTAGTTCGAAAATTTGATTTCAAAGTTCAAATGAATGTACATGATTCAAAATAAACTGGATTTTAGCAAAACCAAAAATATTAGAATCTATTTGAGAATATATTTCCAACGAATCCGAAAAATTGAAATTTCATAGCGGGAATCAAAAGTTATGTCCAGTTGAAAATTCAGAATAGTCGCTATGGAATTCTGGCCCTTAAAAATGGAAATTTTGCAAACAACCTCGGTTTTCGACGAAACCACTTTTGTTGGATCCATGATGTCAAGTTATTGCTAGGTTTCAAAATTCGTAATTTTCTGAATCAATATGTGAGCGTGGCAAAGAAAAACGCGTTTGACCAGTTTTAGTTGATTTTAATCGACTGGAAATAGACCATTTTTCAAACGGTCTCAGAATTCGATGAAATTAGCTTTGTTATTACCGTATCGTCAATAAGAAGTAGAAATAATTTTTCGGGAATTTTTAGAGTCCGTATGCGGCCTCGGTAAATTGAAATGCGCGTTCAAATTAATATATAAATGTATATTTTGATTTTGATGAAAACTGATCGAAACGATCGAATCAGCTTACGATACATATCTCATTGTGTTCGGAATGGGGGTAATTAGCTACGGGCGACAGGCGGTGGGTCTTGTTTGGAGGTCGAAATAAAAAGTAACTTTATGGATTATAAAATTAATAAATATATATAAATATATTTATTTATATACTCTCTACCTCACTCTCTCTCTCTCTCTTCTATTTTAAAACAGAAAAAAAGGGGGAGGGGAATCGCGATTCACAGCCGCCGCCCCTGATTAGTTCGTCGCCACCTCGATGGGCGCGCCACCGCCGGCGCGAGGCGCCCCCTCCCTCTCTCCTCCTCTACGACCCCCTCCACCGTTCTCTCTCCTCTCCCCTCCTCCACGTGAGCTCGAATTCCCCCTCACCCCTCCTTTATCGATTTGAAACTGCGTCCCGCCACGCCACCCTGTACCACCGCGAAGTACCCCCCCTGAGCCTCCGACGCGGCACCTCGAGCCATAGAAGAACGCGACCTTCCTCTTCCATTTTAACTGTAAGTTTTTATTATTTTAATACTATTCTTTTTAGTTTATTTTTTTATAAATATATATATAAAAGAGAATTTAGTTTATTAAAAACAAAAATAGGGTTTTTATGTTATTTATAAATAAGGAATTTGATTTTTAATTTAAATAAAGATTTGAATTTTTTATATAGCGAAAAGATTATATTTTGAATAGCGAAAAGAATATACTTTTGAATATGAAAAATTATATTATGGAAAGTATAAAAATATGATTTTTATGTTATAGGAAGAATAAAAATATGATTTTTATATTATAGAAAGAATAAAAATATGATTTTATATTATAGAAAGAATAAAAATATGATTTTTATTTATGTAGCGAAATAAAAATCTGATTTTTATCATATATAGTGAAGTAAAAATGTGATTTTTATTGTGAACAACGTGAAATGGTTGAGTTGAAATGTCGGGCAAATCCAAACCGTGCAGAAATAAAGAATGAAGGAGTGGAACCCCAAGGTGAGAACTCCTCACTTTTATTTTATTTTCTAGTTGAAATATATACTAGGATGCAGACGGTGCTTAGTAGCACCCAACACCCGTTGTCCACAGACCATGGACGACTTGTGTGATTGGTTGTGTTGTGAAATTTGACTGTTGATTGTGATGTGTAAAATATATATATTCATGTGTTGAAATAAAATATATATTCATGTGTTGAAATAATATATATATATATATTCATGTTTTGAAATAAAATATATATTCATGTGTTGAAATAAAATATATATTCATGTGTTGAAATAAAATATATATTCATGTGTTGAAATAAAATATATATTCATGTGTTGAAATAAAATATATATATATTCATTTACAAATCGAACGATTTGTTTATGTACACCGATTTAACTGATATTGATTGGGACGATAAATTTTACACATCGCCTAACTGCACAAATAAAAATCTGTGTTTGTTGATGTGAAACCCCACACGGGTGTTGGGATGAAATTGGCCATACACTATCCCAATAATTAGCTGTATGTCGATCGATAGATTGACAGGCTGTTATAAGCGTTAATTATTTATATTTAATGCTTATTCAGTTGTGTGGTGTACTCTGGATGATGGTTGATGATTTATCGTTGCTATTATATACGTGTGTTGTAGGGAATCCATATAATTAACGTTATATGGTAATTGATTGGGCCTCATTAGAATTTGGAATATAAGAAATATTATAATAGAAAATTCATGTGTTGAATAGAATAAATATTCATGTGTTAAATAGAAATATAAATTCATGGGTTGAATAGAAATATAAATTCATGTGTTGAATAGAATAAATATTCATGTGTTGAATAGAAATATAAATTCATGTGTTGAATAGAATAAATATTCATATGTTGAATAGAAATATAAATTCATGTGTTGAATAGAATAAATATTCATTTGTTGAATAGAATAACGAAGTTATTGAAATATACAAAGCCGTGCTGGTTAGATATGCGCCATTTTGACGTGAACGATATTTATATCGATTTTATCCATTTTTATAATGAATATAGAAAAGGAAGTGATTTCAAAATATAACGTTTTGAAAATATTATCATTTGTATATCGATGATGTGGAATATTCAATTTTGATTAGAAATTGAATGTGAAGTTGAAATCGTTTTGAAAACGAATTTAAAACGATTTATAAAATACGTTTTAAAAGGAAATCAACGATATATATATATAATATATATATTATATATATATATAATATATATTATATATATATAATGGCCTGAATAGAACGCGCTGCGCCGCGGCAGTTCGCGAATTTCAACCATTGACTTCGAATGGATATTACGGGAGATCCGACCGTCGGATTCTCCTAAAACCAGAACCATAGGATTCATATCGAAAAGAGCTTTCTAACGGGAGATCTAGCGGTTGGATTTGGAATTATGTCCAAATCAAATTTGGAAAAGGTCGCTGTAAGTACAATTCGATGGCCGTTGATGGAAATCGACTTACGGGCCTTGATAAAATTATTAAAAATAGTAACAATTTATGTAAAATCATAAGAAATGATTTGTGAAGAATTGGGTTGGAAAACTCCATATTTGAAAAGATAAAAATAGATTTTTATCGAAATGAACTAATTTCAAACTAGTATTATAATCTATTTATGTTTGAAATAAATAAAGTGGATTTGAAATGGTTTTGAAAATAACCAGAATTTCCAATAATTGAATTGGAATAGATTTGAATCGAAGTTGTCTTTAGAATATTTCGATGTTGGGTTTCGTGATTATATAGATATTGTTATGGAAATTTGAAAGATATATTAATACCGTTATTTCCAATACGATATTTGTTGGTCGTAGAATTTGATATTGAATATAAGCCGATATATTTTCTATTCAGAGCCTTGTATTTAATATCAAATGTGATTTGGGTTTATCGTGAATGGTGTCTTCATTAACACTGTTCTTAAACCCAGTTGAGAAAAAGATTAAATCTTTTTATTTAGATTCAATGAAGTATACCAATTAAATGATATTTAATTGGAATTGAATTTGAAGTGATTTTTGGGAAGATTAAAACCAAGTGGAGTTTTAATGAATCTTTAATTAGATTGAAATAACCGAGAATGGAGTATCACCAGTATTGCTCAAGGCGATAGCTAAATCTTTAGTTAGATTTGAACGTGAAATGGTAATTGAATTTACCGATAACACCGTGGTGTTAGATATGAAGTATGACCAGTTTTACTTCATGGGATGAATAGGTTGGGTTTGGGAAATAAAATAAATGGTTACTTCGGTGTGGTTCGCTAATCCCGACTAATTTGAATTGATATTCAAAGGAAGATTAAAGAATAAATTTAAAGAATTTATCTTTGATAAGATTAATGGGAACCTTTCCCAAAGTATAAGAATATTTGAATAAAAGAATATTCTGAATTGGAATGAGGCGTATGTTGCGTTTGTGTAACACTTGTTTATTATATACGCGAGTTATTCAGAAAGACCGGGTTTATCCCATTCTGAATAACTGATTCAACGATGTGTCGAGGATGAAGACGGTGGTCGAAGACCGGAGGTCTTCACATCGTTTGGGTGATTACTGATGATCTTGATTGGGCTGTACACCCAAGAGGATGGAATCAGTTGGTGGTCGTCCAGACGTACTTGGAGATCGATGGATATGAGAGGTACAAGGTGCCCCCGGTTTCGTTTAGACCCAGAACGAACTTGTATGGACTGTGTGTCTGACATTGGATTTCGCTCTGTGTTGATTGATCTATATTAAATATACATCTGCCTGGTGAAGGGGAATTCATTCCCTTACTTCACTCTTCTCTGAGACGTACGGGATCAGAGGTCGTTTATCGATAGACATCAGTCGCATGGTGTGAATTGCCTGTGTGGCATGCCTAAGTGGCAATTGATCAAGGCTTCTGTTGAAAAGCAAATTCTTGTGGTCGATGATCAAAGCACGGCCTGTGTGGCATAGCTTTGTGTAGCGTGGATTCACGAACCTCAAACCCCGGTTGTGAACCAAAAATGGGAGAGGACCTCAGGGAGGACATGCGTTACTTTCTAGCTAGGGTGGTGTCAGTGACCTAGCAGCCCTGACATTTATATTATTTTCACCTGTGTCGTTGTTGCTGTTGCGAGGCGCCTCAGATATATCGGTGACTATGTGGAGCCGATGGAGCCATTAGGCTCATTTACGCCCTGAAGGGCTGGGAAACGCAGTGTTCAGGCATTTTAATCCACATTGGTGGATAGGCCCTGACGATCCAAGGGCCCACCTGAGTCTGGGTCCTGAGACATGGTAGGCTAGATTGTCTCGAATCGGTAGAGGACGATCCCTAGCCTCGGTTCACAGATGGAAATCCAACTTCCGATACGTGACTTTGCAGTTTTGATTTTATACCTATATATGGCGACATAGTGGTATGGGGCACTTATGCAGTCTATGATTGATACTTATGATTGAAATTGTTTTGACACTATGCACTTATAGTAATAATAAAACATGAAATTTAGTGTATCAAGCATTCTTTGGCTATTATAAGGTAAAACCCTATCCTCCGGCTTGTGTTGCATTTTGTGATGGGACCTGGGTCTTATAATAGCTTCAATATTTCTTTATTTAGCATTGCGCTGTTGTTTTATGCACTGGTATTCTTGGGAGGAAACCCGTTCCGTGTTATATGGCATGGTCCCTTGATTTATCTAACTTTAAAAATAAAAATTAATAACTGTTTTAGTTCTCACACCAGTCACATGACTGACCTGGAGTTTATTGTTTTAACCTAAACTCTGGGTGCCCTTATTTTGACTCGGGCAGCTAGTAGTTTTGGTTTTGCAGATTTATATTCACAGGATCCTGGTTTACAGCTGGAACGATACTCGGAAAGCTCTGTATTCGTGTATTACTTTCAGTTGTGTTTTGTATTATTTTTCCGCTGCGATAATGTATTTAAATCTCTGATACTTTCTGCGTAATATTTATTCATACTCTGTAAAATTCTTGTAATCTGATGAAATTGTTGTAATTAACAATGAAATGTTCTTCTGTTTGCATTCTGATCTATCTTGTCATCAAAGTGTCCGCTCTTTCCTTCATGGGGAAGTTACGGGTCTTCACAATTTCAGATAATATATCACATCATATATCATAATATATGAAAAACAATAATATAAAAGTTGAGTATTCCAGTTGGATCCGTCCAACCTGTTTCCATGCATCCATAGATGTTAATCAACATAAATAACATGAATTTTATATCAATATGAAATATTCTGATAAATAGAATCAATCTTTAATTAACGATTTAAATATATAACTATATCTATATTCCCAACCAACTAATTATAAATTCATCCAAACAACTATCCCATAACATTCAATCATTATTTATCAATATTAAATTATGTTTATAAAAATATAAACTGGACAGAGTTTTAGTGAGTTTACTCACTTTGGTCATTTATCGTTAAATAACGATAAACGTTCAATAGATCAGATCAGGCATTTTATTTTGCCATAAATTCAAATGAGCACCAAATGGCTCCAAGCCAGTTCCATTGTGTAGTCCTCATCCATAATATTCCAATGGATCTTGTTTCATCGGTTTTTGATAACGGATGAATTTGTTATTCATTTTACAAGAGTTGATAGAATTTAAACACAACTAATTAATTAATATAAATATGTATATAAGATTAACCTTAATTATTATCTCCTAATCCACGTTTAAAATTTAAATCGCCTGTTGCAAATCTCCTTCATCCCCGCAGCGTATTCCTCCAGTGCCATTTCCCATCTTCACGCATCCATGCTTCCACCAATTTCTCCACTAAAATTCAAACAAAAGATATCACCACATCCCTCTCCACAATCTCTTCAACATCATAACAACTCAAGTACAATTAGAAATCTTCAAGAAAACTGCGTTCGAATAGCTTATCTGCAGCTCTCCAACACTTGAACAATAGTTTTTATTCTGAAAAATTCCAAAAAAACAAAACCAATGCCATTCTTCTGACTCAATTCAAAAACACAGTCGAATTCATACCAAACTCTAATCGGTGATGCACTGTTCAAAACGAACATCAACCTGAAGCTCTCCTCTTCACAAGCCCAAAGTTATATATATATATATATATATGTATGTATGTATTGTAATTTACAGATTTTTCTTTGAATTTATTTTATTTTTGAAATATCACAAATTGGTGTTTGGGAGAAATAACTGGCGGCCTTCTTGCGTTAGACTGGAATAAAAGTAGTTTAGGGTTTGAGAGAATGCAGTGTATTTATATGTAGGTTTCTTATTCTTTTATTTGATTATTATATTAATTATTATGGTATCGCTACTTGTATTAGTCATTTAAAAATCTCTATGATCATATACGATATTCAATTTCATTGAAAATGGACATACAACTATGGATCGATATTACGGACCCAAGGAAACTTATTTCATAGAATTTCGAGTTCATTTCCTCATACGGCGTTATTGTAAAGTTAAAATATTAGTCGACTCGCATTTAAATTCCGCACGGTCACAAAACAACTCCGATTATGCGAAAATTGAAATCTAACAATAATTGATGATTACAGATTTAATAAAATTCGTTTCATCTAAAACGGAGGTCATTTGCCAAAATGCTATTTTCTAAGGTCTAAATAAACCAATAAAATATTAATATATTCAAAAACAATTTAATCTAATATTAATATATTAATATTATCATATATATCCTAATAGAATATCATATAGCTCCAAATAAATATATCTGGATTTATAACTCAACATTTCAAATTCAAGTTAAATCGATATTCACTTTATATAAAAACCCTTTTATTATATAAATAAATCGTTATAAATTATAAATGAATCGCATAGCGACTTTCTGGAAATTTGATTTGGACATAACTTTCAATCTATAATAAGAAATCTCAATTTTTCTCTTCCATTAGAAAATTTTCATTCAATAGATTCGAACATTTTTTATTTCAAGGAAACCCGACTTATATTGAATCATGTACATTCAATTAAAGTTCAAAACGTAATGTTATGAACTATCGCGATGTCACGAGCTCGTTTTAAATTATACTATAAACTATACGTTCTAACGTCGTTTATTAAATAGATTCGTTATTATAATTCGAATCTAAACTCAACCAAATCTCTTACACTATCCAATTCACACAATAATGTCAATTCAACTTAATTCCGATTATTTTGGAATTTAATATATTATTCTATTATTCATATTAATTAAATATTCAATATTATTTAATTCAAGTCATTTTAAATTACCAAATCAACATTTAAACAATTAAATAAATTGATTGTTTAATCACTAAAAATCCAGGATGTTACAATAAACTTAGTGCAGAACAATATAAAAGCATTAAATAAAAGTAAATGAAAACTGGGATTTTAAACTGGTTCGGAGCACCGCCCTACGTCCAATTCCAGACTCCTAAAATTAACGTTATCAACAACCCTATCTTCACCCAGAGGAATAGGTTTTCAAATACCACTTGATTTCACGGGCCACGAGCTTATCCGCTTGATTTAAACGAGCTATAGGCTTACCTAATCTTCTAATACAAAGTAATGGATGATTTGTTGGTTCACGAGAATTTCGATTAATGACAACAAAGAGAAGAGCAATGTAAATCATGTCAAGAAGCTAAGTATATATATATATAAGTATTGAGTCATGTTAGAATTATGTTAAAATTTATCCTCGAAGTGTAACACGAATGCACAAATGTTTAGTTATATACATACATACATACATACATACATACATACATATATATATATATATATACTTTACATACCAGTTGATACTGGACTGGTTCTGTAACTAGTCGACTGTAGGAATTAAACCAGTTGACTGGTCACAGACCAGAAGTCCAGTAACGACTACTTGCTGAAGCATGTTTAAATATATATACAAAGTTTTTCTTAAACACTCGACTGATGTCCTTTCTACTAGTCGATTAATCATAATTAACTATCATATTTATGAAGAGTCACCTTATTTCATGAAGAGATTCGTCTTCAATATTAACAGAAATGAATACAACTCTTTGATGAAACTTTTCATGAAAGAATGCTACTCTTCTACAGTTATATAAGCACTACAAACATGTTTTCCAAACCACTAATTCTCACATATTCTCTCTAATTTTTGATTTGCACTTCTGTATTCATTGCATCCTAAAGCTCTCTTAAATTCAAGTTACTTGTTGAATCTTTGATAATATTTTCAAATCTCTTGATTCAACAAGCAACGAACTTCCTTCAATATTCACATACACTTCAAATACTTGAGGATAAGATTATAGGAAGGGTGTACTTCATCGTGACTATTTCGTGTTGATTAGAGAACACGTTCAAAAGTCAAAACACTTGTAATTTGTGAAGTCCTATGTGGGTGCTCACGCATGGACATCCTTGTTGGTGCTCGGGTGTATTAAGACCTATTCCTCCAGGTTAAGAGAAGGTTTGATAGTGAACTCTGAAGAGGAGCTTCGGGGCTGGACGTAGGGCGGGAAGTCCGGACCAGTATAAAATTCCTGGTGCCTTTACTTACTACACTTTATTTTATTTGTGATATATCTCTATAGCTTAGTTTTACCTGCATAACTATTGTAGTTTACTAGTTAGTTTATTATATACCATTCCGCTATAGCCATATAAAGATCCTGCTTAAGTCATGCACATCGACTTTTCATGATGGACTGTAATATTCTCTTGAAATAGCACGAATATGTCACTTGAATTACAAGTCTTCCTATTATCTTCTCCTTAATGATATATATAGCTTATAGTATGTGAAGAATATGGAGTGATGAAGATTCTCAATCACAAAATGTTTACATTGAATTTAATTGAAAATCAAAGAGTATATAAATAGAAATACTTAGAGAAACATAATAGAAGAGATTAGATTGATAAAACAAGTGATTCCGAAGTCAATTTATATATAGTATCAAGAGTTGTTTCTCTTCACAGATAGTTTTGATCAATGGAAACATATATAACTCTTGATTAAGAGTTACATGTCTTCGTTTAAGAGAAGCACCCATTCATAAAACTAGTTGTTCAGCTGGCTGAATTGACCAAAATCAGAAACACCAAGAAAATAGGCAATCTTAGGCATAAATTAGTCAGCTGAATTTTAAATTCTAATGGCTAAATTTGACAAACAGATGGTTGAAATGATAGAAACTTAAGGCAGCAAGGAATTAGGCCAAATTTGGCTTGTTTTGGTTATCCATTCAGCTAGCTAAACATTCGTATTTTATGAATTATTTTGCATTCAATTGGCTGAATGGATGTATTCAACGGGTTAAATACACAACCAAGTTTGTGCATTCCTTGCACACACACACATATGTGTGTGTGTGTGTGTGTGTGTGTGTGTGTGTGTGTGTATATATATATATTAAAACATTGTCGGGCTATATATATGTCAAGAGAGGTGTTAACAAAATTTTCTCTCTATTTCGACTCGAAAAAAACAAGTATAACTTGATGCTCTTGAATCTACTTCTTCAGTTCTTGGTGTTCTCGATATCTGTATTTCTATGCTCTTGAGTTTTTGTTTGTTAGTCGTATAACAAACGTTATATACGAGAATATTGTCCTATATTTTTATCACAATCAAAACATCATAAAATGGAGGTTTTAACATGTACTTCCATAAACCATCGATACATGTATCGATCCCCTATGGGGTCCAAAACAGCCGTAGGGTCTGAAACTAGAGAAATACCCAATTGCAAAGAATTGAGTAATAAGCTAAAAGTGAAGGAGTGTAGTGCTCCCTTTCAAAAATCCATGAATAGGAAAATCTCAAATGGTAATCAAACCTTCTACTACAACTTTCCTACCTCTATCCTACCCAATATTAGATTGATTCGTATTTAAAACTTGAACCCGAGCAACCTGTGCACCACCCCTTTATGCTCTACAAAGTCTCTGAGGACAAGCTCTAATAAGATGTCCAGCCTGACCGCAAGTATAACACTTCCCTCTCATCAAATCCCTCTTGCAGTCCTTAGCATAGCGATAAGGTAATCCAAAATTATTACACCTGCCGTCTCTCTAAATCTGTCCTTTCTGGGCACCCTCAACCTTCTTCTTGTTCCCATTCTTTTTCTTTCATGGCTACATCTTTGAATCAGATGCATTGGGAACCTACTTAACTTCTTTGAACTCATCACCACTAACCCAATGACATTAACACCATCTTGACAAAAGACTCAAATGTTGCTCCCTTAGGTACTAGTGTCAATGCCAACCCATGGATGGGTTGGTTCAATCCCTTTGCAAACTTGAAAGAACTTTTTTGTGAGGTGTATTGACCAAATCCAAATCAATTTGCAACAACTCGTTAAACCTATTAATGTACTTTTTGATTGAAAGATCTCCCTATCTCAACTGAATCAACCTCTACAACTACAAACCCTTCTCAGCTTGAGATAATAAACTCCGCTCAAATCAATCCTGAAACCTATCCTAACACATAGCTCCCACTTCAGCCTCTACCACCTTCCATCAATAGGATGCCTCCTCCTTTAGCTGTCAAGCGGCCATCTGAACTCTATCTCTATCTGCAAGTAGCATGAGGTCGTATATTCTCTTTGTACTGCATAACCAAGTCTGCGCCTCTACAAATGTCTTAATTCCCAAGAATGGTTTTCCTTTAAGATTAGAAAAATCCTTGCAAATCTTAGAAAAGTCGGTTGCTGCTGGTGGATTGCGGGGGCTCTTCCATCAGGTTTCATAACCTGCACATTCTCCTATGGCTAGTCTGTTGGTGCTGTGGCCTGAAGATACCAGTGAAACCAAGCGGAGATCGCAACGCCATTAGGAATATTAGGGGATGAAGGGAAACGATAGAAATTAAGATTTAAAGGAATCAAAGGAACGTTATACTTGACTTAAGGGGATAAAAGTTTATTTTTAAATTTGGTTTTGTTTTGAAAATCTACTTTCTTTTGAAAATATCTTTCTTTTAAAACAAATTTTTAGGAATCCTGTAACCCTAGAATCTCATACCGAATGGAAACACCCTACACTACTTAGCATCCCCAAAAATAGGATTATGTCAAGAAATATTGAGCGTTGACGGTATAAAAAACAATACCATAGAGAGTTAGATTTACAAGATGATAAAATAATAATTACTATAGAAAAACATTTAATATAAAAACATAACTTTTATTTCAAAACCCATTATTCATTTTAATTATATGTCATGAAACCATCACATGTCTCATAAAGCAATACATAGTGTCATAAAATATCAGTGTAGAATATAAAAATCATCACTTTCAAATGTTAACAGTACAACCAATACCAACAGAATAAGATGCTAAAACAGAAGAAAAATACATCGGCAACTAAAATAAAGTCTAAGAATGGTCCTACAAGAAATCTAAACTAACCAACCATAGCCCTATGAGCCTGATGAGGGAGAAAGAGGAGTGAGTCAGACATAAAATCTAGTGAATAAAGTAATTACTAGCATGATTAAGCAAGATGAGAAAATAAACTTACATAAAGTTATAGTGTCATAAGGAAAGGTGTACATACACAATTTATAGCATACTAGATAAAATAGGATTATTGTCTAATTAAAGATGGAATGACTTTTCAATTTTTGCACTTTTCATTTTTTCTGAAAATTTAGTTAGGATAAGTTTTCCTTGTAACGACCCGGCTTTTGCTCGGTTTTCGCCAGTAATTAAACCAACTTAAACCGTTCATAAAAACGGATTGTTAGAGGCACTTACACATTTGCACAAAATAAAAACAACATTTCCATTATCATTAAAATAATATTACATCAGAGTAACAAGAGTTACATCAGAGTACATCGATTAAACAACGGAAAAATACTAAACTCAGCTGAAGAATGCGAATGCTCCAAATCGTAATAGCTTCAGCTAAAACCAGAATCCTGCTCCAACTAACTCCAAGGCTAAATCTGCGAACCAAACTACTAGGCTGTCCATGTAAAAATTATGGGCACCCAAAGTTTAGGTGAGGGAACAATAAACTCCAGGTCAGTCATGGGACTGGTGTGAGAACTCAAAACAGTTGTTTTTAGGGTTTATTTTAAAGTTAAGTAATTCACCGGACCACGCCGCTAATGCGGAACGGGTTTACTCCATGTGGATACCAGTGCATAGAAATCTGCAATGACTTTTTGAAAAATGAAGCTATCATAAGCTCGTCCCACATCACACAATGCAAGCGCACACTAGATGGGCGAGTTTTGCCTTATGATAACCAAAAATGCATTCATACGTGAAAATCCTCTTTTACTATTATATATAGTGTGAAAAACCTTTTCGCAAATAAATGTGTTAATCCTAGCCAGAATAGTGCCCTATCCCATTATACTGACAATCCTACTGGTAACCAACAGGCTATACAATCAAAACTGTACGGGCTCGTAGTGGATATTGGGTTTCGATCATGATGGTTCCTGGTACGAAAGATCATTCGTGGGCTCACAAACTTTCTTGCGCACATCATCCCAGTACTCGCGGATAACGTCCAGACTCGGGCTCCGTTATACTAACCCACCATACATGAATCAGAGTACCCAACAAATAGCGTCCCAGACTGGGGACTTTGTAGTACCCTTTCATCATCACATCCCAGTGCATCGAACATACGAAACAAACATAAAAATATGACCACCAGTTTACCATCAATCCGGAGTATGAGGTTCGTTGAGGTCACGATATACACAAAGCTACGCTTAAATAAGCCATGCTTTGATCATCCATAGCTCATCTCATAACTTAAGTATGCCACATTGTCCATTTACTACGCATCACTGATTTCCCTCAGTATATAACCTCTAAGCTCATACATCTTAGAGAAGGGTGCTAAGCAAGAGAGTAAATTCTCCGCCACTAAGCAGATATATATTTAACAAAGATCAGTGCTACGCAGTCAATTACAATGTTAGACACACAATCCATACAAGTTCGTTCTGGGTCTGAACGAAACAACAATCCGGAATTCCTTCACATACGTTTGGGCATCTTGCCACTTAACTGATATAAAATCCATATGCAAATGGGAGCGACCCATTCGAGACATTCAGCAAGTCGTCCTTACGACATGAAGGGTCCCGGTCTTCAATGTCGTCTCCAATGTCTTCAATTGCTCCACAATGTCGTATTATTACTTGGAATGGTTTTCAGACATACATCCGATCCCGGTCTTTCCAAATTAATAGGCGCAATTTAAAAAAACACAATTATAGAACACACAGGCTTTCTTCCAATCTCCTTCCGTCTTGGATTTTGTCAAAATTAAACTTCTTTAAACCCATTCTCAAATTATTACAAAATCCATATTTAACCTTTCTCTTTTAAAACACATCCCTTAAATCAAAGATGATTTAGCCTTAAAGCCTTAATTAATTTTCCGTTTGATAACTCGTTATCAAAATTCAGTTTCCTTTGAAAATCCTTAATCCACATTTCAACCATAGTTTCCAATTAAATTGATTTTCCAACATTCCATTATTTAATCTTAACTAAAAGGTTATACTTTCTTTCCAGTTCCTCACTTTTAATTTCCTCAAATCAAAGATCTGATTAAATCCTCAAATTACGATATGAATTTCCATAACTCAATCTCATGGGGTTTCAAGAATGATATTTTCGAAGATATGATTCACGACAAAACCCAAATCAATTGATATTGAACATAAGTTACACAAAAATTGTATCTACTTATATTCAATATCAATTCTCATAATCAACGAATACTATAAGTGGAATAACGATATAATAATATCTTCCATATTCCTCAAATAGTATACATTTACACAACAGAAATTCATATCAAATATCTGAAGATTATTTCTATCCAACTTATCCCAGTCAACTTAGGAAACTCGTATCTTAACTAAAAGATTTATCCAACTCTTTGACTTTAGATCTGGATAGAAATACCATCAACTTATACTTAATATTAATCTCGATATACAACTCACATTATAAGCGGAATAATGGTGAACTTCCTTTTAAATTCCTCAAATAGTAAGAATCATCATCTACCGGATTAATATCAAACATCCGAAGATTTATCTCCAACCATAACTAATTATTTAAAATTGAAAACCCATATTAATATCAATTTAAATTCCATATAAAATATTTCTAATACTTTTAAACCTTTGAAAATATTCCACAAATCATTACTTATAGTTCGGAAAATAGTTTACGGTTTAAAACTTCAAAATAGATTGTTTTCGAAGGAAGCGTTACAATAGCATTTCAAAAGTGTTACAAAACAGTTATCTTGACTATTTTGATCAAAATATCGTTTATCTTAGGCAAAACTTAAAATTTACAATTCTAAACACTTTTACATAATTTATTATGATTTTACAAATTTTTTTCCATATTTTTAAAACATTTAAAAATAGTTGTTTATAGTTATGGTTAACTATTGTTCTTACATCGATCTTTTCCAAAACGGTTTCAAATATAACTTGAAAATTATAACCCGAATTTAAAATCTGCTTTCACTCATTTGAAAGTTTTGTTAATGGAAATCAAACGTTTTTCATTTTATGGAAATCCGATTTAGATTGCAAAAGTTATAAGCGTTTAGAGTTGCATCTGAAATACGTAAATTGCCATTATGCGACAAGCTCTATTTTGACCATAATAACCATTATTCTACGATACTTCAAAATATCTTAGAAAACCATTATATCCTTATATAACCCTTTTAAAATCATTTAAATTTACTTTCCAAATTATTTTGGATCTAAAATTCAACTTTCATAAATTCCAATTCATCTCTAAATTCAATAACTTCAAATTAACCTTCCCATTCATCGGATCAGTTAGGGATAGCCAAAGAGAGCAGGAAACTTCATTTCCAAACTCCAAGCCTAGACACTATCCTCTCTGTCATCCTAGAATGTTCCGGTATTAATTTATTCATTTAAAGGACTTTAACAATATATATGAATTCATACATATGTTCTTTTTTAATTATTAACCTTCAATTTCAATAATGATATTGCTTTTAATCATGAAGGAGATTTTTCGATTACCAATGTGATACCATAATTGTTGTGTCATAGTGTGTGCAAACAACATCGACAACCATTTAAATATCCATAGCAACCATCATCAACATGATTCAATAAATCATAATTGTGCACAGGCGTCATAACACTAACGCTTAGTAGTGTGAGTTCTAAACTTCGCATCCAATCATCCATCACAACAAATATCAATCATCATTAACCAATAATAATTCATCACTATATTTAAATTAGTCTAGCTACTAATTAAATATATAAACCATGGTTAAAGAGTTCTCACCTAACATCTTTCCAAATCTTCACGGTAGGCGAGCCTAGCTAAGCGAACCGTCGGACAGTATTTCAGCGCAACGTCTTCTTCACCAAAATATATATAATATAATATACACTAATCTCTCTTTATATTATAAGAGGAGGAGGAGAATGACGAACTTTGGCAAGGTGGTGGTGGAAAAGAGGAAGACTTATGCCATGGAAACCATGGCCATAAGCTTTAAGAAGAAGGTGGAAAGAAAAGAAGTGAGAATGAATGAAAAAGTGGAAGGAAAGGGTGATATTTATAGGATAAGAGGAGTAAGGAGAGAGTGACACATCATAGGACATGTGTACTTTATGCATGGAATGTTGCATGCAAAATTACAAGTCTGTTAACACTTGTAAAAAGGAGAAGGAATGTATTTTTGGTAGCATTTACCTTAAACGTTATGAAAACAAAGAGCAACGCATAATACTAATGCTATTAATTTATGTTATCTTTTGACAAATTCGATCAAACGACAAATAATATCAGTAAATCCAAACTTATTAATAATCATTTCCATTTATATATGTTATAGTTCAAATAAAACCTATTTTTTAACCTATCAAAATTATTAAATGTTCTCAAACTTATTTTATGTTCAAAAAATTTAAATTAAGTATTAAAAATTCCAATTTCAAATTGGTTCAAAATTCTGGATCATTACATTCCTAATTCTACATGTTGATCGGCTTTTCCTACCTACCGCTTCTTAACATGATAGTATATGTAACACCCCGAATTTTCTATTAACACTAAAGTTGCTAAAATATTAATAAGTGTGTAAGAGAGGGGATGCATCTAATATGAATATAAAAATATTAATAAGTGTGTAAGAGAGGGGATGTATCTAGTATGAATATAAAAATATTAATAAGTGTGTAAGAGAGGGGATGTATCTAATATGAATATAAAAATATTAATAAGTGTGTGAGAGAGGGGATGTATCTAATATGTATATAAAAACAGTAATAAGTAAAGGGGGATGTATCTAATATGTACATTGTAGAAAATATATATATATTTATGACATGAATAGAAGTTTATTAATTTGCTGAGTGTTTGCTGAGTCACTTCTGACTCATTGCTGAGTCAACAAGATAAACCCCATCTTGTCCGAACGGCTGCGGTTATTTCTAGGTTAAATCTAATGGCCTAAATGAATTCTAAAATCTATAAATAAGTGGGTAGACCCTAGACCTAAATCACTTGTAAAATTAGAGAAGCTACCGTCATGCTGCTGCCATGGAGTTCAGCATAGCCGTCACAAACTAAGAAGAGGAAGCCTAATCATCTACAACTAAATCTACACAAATCAAATCAAAAGATCTCTCTTTCTCTAATTCTTTTCTTTTGTTGGTGAGTATGATGATTCTCACAAGACTATTACAAACTAATTTGACTCAGTTATGAATGGATCACAAGAAAGTGATGTGATTTGTAATTGTAAATTCTATATATTGTGGATCTCTTATTATGTTATTATGTTGTCGTATGATGTAAATTATATATGCTATGTCATGCTATGTTGTAAATTCTCTTATGCTATGTCGTGCTATGTTGAGAATCATGTCAAGCTATGTTATACTATCATACTATGCCATGTTATAAATCATGCTATATTATGTTGAAAAATCATGTTGTTGGATCATGCTTAAAGTTATGTTTTTTTTTCTTAATTTAAATGGATCTTGTTTATGGGAATTTGCCTATTAGGTTAGGTGTACCCATAAACTTGAAACTATAATTAAATAAAACTTGATTATGGGAATTTGCCTATTGAGTTAGGTGTACCCATATAAAACCATGTTGTTAAAAAAATTAGATGATGTTGATTCACACATGTTCATATGTAAGTTTATGAAAATTGATTGAGATCATATTAGGTGAATTTTGAACAAGTTGACACCTTTAGATCCATGACATGTATAATCTATGCAAGTTGGACATATGCATGTTTCACCCCTTATTATGATTCATTTGGTCACATATACATGTTGTTATTATGATAATCTCTTTTATGCTATGAGTTAGGCTATTCGAGTCTAACATATATTTTGCGAATAAACGTTCAAACGTGGGGTAGGGGTAATATTAGGAATTAATAAATTGGGTGCAATTTTGTAAGATGTTGCATACCATGAATGAATGTCCATAATTGAGTCAATTATGGACAATGTTAAAAATTGGAAGTAATTAATAATTCAAGTAGGGAATTATTAAAATTGGGGGAAAGTGGATTATTATTAATAATCAATGCTTAGGACACGAGGTTGGACCCGTTTGTGATGTAAACCTGCCCGGACCCGCCCGGCAAATCCAGTAGTCACAAATGTCGGCCCAATGTGAGAGGTCCTAGGCCCAAACTAAAGCATAACAGTTGTAAAGACACGAGGTTAGACTCTTTTATGGTGTAAGACTGCCCGGACCCGCCCGGCAAATCCAGCTGCCATAAATGCCAGTCTAATGTGAGAGATCTTTATGAGGTTATGGCCTTAATGAACTAAGAAATACTTAACCAGATAATCATGTAAGGTGGGACATGGGGGTTAAGTAGGTGCCTTGGGTGGCATGAGGAATCTGGTGGTTGCCTTTAGAGGCATTTGAAATACGATTAGACTTAACCAAACACACATGTAAATGAACATGACTAAGTGGGTTAAGTGGGATGGACTAATGGGGACAAGCTTAGGTGGAATGCTTGTGGTAAATAGTGGGGGCCCATTTCAACCAGTATCCCAAAACGTATCTTTGTGGGCTCGACCCAAGTCGAGGACGGGACACGCATACTGGGTTTGACTATAAGAGGCCAAAACAGGGAGCGGTGGCAATGCAAGTCCAACGGGTTTCATATGCGTGTGTGGACCCGGGCTGGTAGGTAAGACGTTGTTGCATCGTGTAGGTATAAGCCGTGCATGTCCGTTGTATCAGGTTGCCACTTTAGGGGAGTGATACACCCCACTGTAGGGCCAGCACGGGTATCTACGAGTTAGGGAGCCGATCGAATAATGGGAAGTAGGGTACACCTAGTGGAGATAGGGGCAGGTGGCACCTATGTAGTCAGCTAGGGGTACGTAAAGCCATTGGGAAAGTTTCTAAGTGAAGCTAAGTGGGATGAATCTTTAGGGTGACTGGTGTGGTGCAGTATAGTGTTTATCCTTTAGTATTTAGGAGCGCCTATAACGTTGCCTTTAGCGATTGTCTAGTCCTTAATCTGCTCTTCATAGACATTTTCTTATTTTCCAGCTTATGCCTTAGTCCAGTTATTTTGGTAATAGTATTGTAGAATTATCATATTCACCAGACTTTATGTCTGACACCCTCTTTTCCATCCTTTTTCTCCCTTCAGGTCCGCAGGTTGGGCCAAGTTCTAGTGGAGTCTAGTTGGATCGCTTATCTTCTGGAAAGCTTGGACTGCTGAAGTAAAGTCCAGCTTGTTATCTTTCTTTTTAATGGCTATTCATGTAATGGGATTATGTACTTGTTTTATCAAGATAGATATTGTACTTGACATTGAATATGGTGTTATGATGAAATCAAACATGTTTTGACTTCTGCTACAATGAAATAAAGTTTTTGAATTTCCAAGTACTATTTTATATCTGTCTTGTTGTAATTTTACTGTTCTATATTCACTTAAAACCTCCATGGAAGTTAATGCATTCCCTTTGTGAGTGACATTAATGGACGTGGGGTGTTACAGTATACCATCTCTTAGCATTGTAGCATGCCTACTATGCGCATTGTGAAACCATATCAAAACGAATTACCATCTGTCGATCCATTAGTGAAAGACACAAATTAAAGCCTGCACATAGTATTCCCTAATCATTTCTGCATGTACGGTAATCATCAATCGTCGTAGCCAGCTGCCCAACATTTACCCTAAACAACATAGTTTGTCTCCAATCTCAATCCCAGATCTAAGGTCATCAGTCCTCGATCTGAATGAAAAATGTTGTAAGCACCCAATCACAAATGATTTAATTGCACTACCACCCCATAATCTATCCTTGACCTCAGTTCTATTTATTAACCCAATCATAGATCCTGGTTTTATTTATTTGTTAACTTATTCTAAGATCCATGTTTCTGTTCTTAGCCCAATCACAGATTTCAACCCAACCTATGACTCAATCTCTAAGCTGAGCCTACGATGTTCTATTTGTATCATAATAAGTATCATCATTGTGTCAATACAGTTATCATAATAATCTATTTATTTTCTATCTCTTTTTAAATGACAACACTTGTCATAATTGTATTGCAAATTCTTATAAATTTGCCTAATTCATCCTTATCCCTTTTTGTCACAGATCTACAAATTCTACATACGTTTACTATAAATTTTGTTTTCCTGTTACGTGAACCATATCTGTGCAGTTCATACTCTTGTCTTATTTTTAGAATGGAAAAAGAGTATTAAAATCTGTGCCTATAAAATAACATTTACAGATCTAGGCATTTTTTTGGAACAAATGTAAATAACTGTGGAAAATTGTAAATACTGATAAGAATAGAATAATTAATAAAAAGAAAGACTAAAAAACTAACTTATAGAATATAACTAAAAGAAGCTATAAGAAAAAGACAAAAAATACTTGTAGGAAATAACTTACAGAAAATCTACTAAAAGATGCAAGAAAACTATAAAAAAAACTGAAACATGCTAACAAAATTTAACTTGCAGAAAATAACCAAAAATGTAAGAAAAACACGGAAGAAACTACAACTATTAATAAACTTAATTCTTTAGATTACTTAATAATCTAAATAATTACAACACTCACCTGTAGTCCTAAGCTTTTGGAGCGTGCCAAGCCTTCCTTAATCGTGTCTTTAGGTTAGTTAGTAATATTTTAATTTTACAAATTTCTCCCCAAAGAAAAATTTAAGTTGCAAGTCCGTCTCAGTTAATAGAGAACCCATAGGGAAAAGATTTGTGTTGTGAATAAAGAGGTAGGTCTATGGTCTTATTTATAGTGGAGTCTAGGGATCTCGGGCCATTAGATTTAAAGATTTAATCTAGCACAGACACGTCACTGGTTCAGTTTTAATCTCTAGATTGTAAATCAAACGCTCTAAAACCAGCTAAGTCTTTTTAAAATTAATCTAGATCTCCTTCGGCACGCACTTAGACAAAACAACATCCAGGTGCAAAATGTAGGTCGGCCCCCGCCCCACATGGGTCGACCTACGACTCAACCTATGGATGGTCGGGTCGACATGTTTCGTTAATTACTTCTTTATACTAGCACGAATTTCAATAAATTATATTTATAAATTGCTCAGAAAAATATCATAGATTCTGTGATGCAACTCCTGTAGCTAAATTCTGACAATTTCAGAAACATATTATTTTCTTAATTAATTCTTTAATTAATTCTTATTAGTTAATTTTTAGTGTTTTTACACTTATGTCGCTGATGAAGTCGGTGAGAGCAGACATTTATAGTATCATGTGGAGGATAAAGGACTTTACCTGGCTACCTAAGGGTCCAAAGAGAGAGGAGAATTTGAAAGTCTTCACTAAGGACACTTGAGGGAGGAAATATGTTTATATAGAGGTTCTGTGGGTTTTATTCCAAAACTAGCTTTTATATATTTGGACTACGACTGTCTATACGGTCTAGTTGAGGATATGGGATGTAACCCTTCAGCCCTTGAGAAAGGAAAATTTAGTTTTCTCTTCCAGTAGTTAGGTGTTTTGTTTGACTCCAACAATAAATTGTCTTTGTTACTTTTTGCAATGAAATGTGAACCAGTCATTATAAAAACCGATCGACCTTGCCAAGAAAATATCATGACCTTTTAAAATAAAAATATATATAACAAATAATATATACTACATCTTTTAAATTTACACTCATATAATTTACATTTACTGTATATTATGATTAGGCTATGCCTATATTTCCATATTAATATCATTTATTGAACTATTTTTCATTCTTTTCTCATTAAATTTTGATTTAATATATATTACCTTTTTTATATTGATTTTGATGCATTATTTTTAAATTTAGTCCCTTACAAAAGCGCATAACATTTAGAGGAGTATTTTTACTAATTGATTTTTAAGTTTATAAATAATAGTAATTCATATTAAATACATTGTTATAATTAAGACTTTGATCAAAATTTGAATATATTAAAGTGAATAAATAAAGTTTTTATTATTTTACTTGCTTACTTTCCGAAATATTTAATATATAACATATATTTGATCTTTGAAAATCCTAACACATGTAGTATTTTCCTTGTTTGTCCTTACATTTGTTCTTTATAAATTTCTTTTTATTATAAATCTTAGTATACAATTAAAATTCATGACTGTTTTCATATTACTTAAATTATTGGTTTTGATTTTGTAAATTGGTCGGATTATGTTAAATTTTACATTATTATTCTTAGTTTTTAATATATTTAATGAATTATATCCAGTATTACTTCTACCTGTATATATTATAAGTGATTTATGTTACTTAAGATTTTCTTTTTTCTTTTACTAATCTCGATTAAATTGCATCATACCCATGCTTTTGTTTAGTATGTATATGTGTATATATATATATATATATATATATATATATAACAAGTATAATTTTTATTTTAAATCCTTATTATTATATATTTTTGCATAGCCGACCTATTTTTTAGATGATCGCAAACACCTTTTATTATAACCAATAATAAAAATATAGTATAATATAGATGATTGTAGTTAGCAATCAGCTATTCGATTTTTAAGGTGGACGGTCCACCGTCTACGGCATTTATTGTGGGTTGTCCGCACTATCTAAACAAGATTACAGCACAGGAGCTAGTACATATGCTAGGTTAATATAAATATCATCTCTACGCAGGGAGTAACTTTCATATCAGTCACATTCTACACATGGTAGAGCAATACACATGTTTACAACATGACTAAATAAAGCAAGGATTTTTTTTTCCGATTTGGCCACCTTTTATAAACTTATAACACTTATAGCCTAGTTTCAAAACTTATTATAGCTATAGCCTGGTTTATGTCACATCAGCTGAAATCCGTTATTTTACACTAGCGGCTTTTGAAATAACGTGTGTTTGCATTATTCATGATGACGCCGAGAAGATATATCGTCCATCAACTATTTTTTTGTTGAACCCACGGAGCGGCATTCAGGATAATGCTACTAAGCGTTTTCTTGAATGACACACATATGGGGTACTATTATGTGTAGTAGAACTCTGATATGAGCGTTGTTTAAGATAACGCAAGTAAGCGTTGTCCAAAATAACACTCCTATGGGGTTTTAGCCTATTTTGTAGAGCTCACGTCTAAGCGACATTTGAAATACCGCTTTTGTGCGTTATTTCAAATGACGCTCAGATGTGATATACAGAGAGCCTTTGCTCTCTTCCTCCTTACTTTCCAACTTTCTAAATATTGAAAGAAAGAAACCCAAAACCTTAAATCAACTTCCGAAATTAAACCCTTTAATAATTTAATCTCAGATCATCTACAATTTCAGATTTGCGTCAACTGGACTCTAATCTCCGTTGTTTGATTCAATACAAGGTTTGAATTTCAAAACCCTAAATCAAACTTTTTCTGGATTTTTAACTTTCGGTAATATATTCATTTTTGTTGTTGTAAATTAGAATGGCTCCTAAGTTTATTGAGATTATATGCTACTTCGATGGTGAGTTGGTTATTGATGATAAAAAGTGTAGGAAATATGAAGGCGGATCTTTTAAACCTGTAAAAGTTCTTAAAGGTTGTAACTTGATGCAATTAAAAGGCTTGATATTCAAGTCAACAAAGATTAATACAGAGCAATTTGATATTGAGTTAGTTTGCAATTGGCCAACTGATTCTGGTTCTAAGGCAATCAAAATTGTAGACGATGGTGATGTTGAGTTAATGTTTTCTGCCGCTTGTAAGACTATAGAGTTATTTGTTGTGAAAATGGCAAAGTTAGTGGTAGAACCACCTACTGCTTTAAGACTAGTTCGAGCTGCACTGTCCCTACCTACTCCTCCAATGCCATCACCAAATAGTATTCCTCCTTCGTACGCTTTAAAGCATGGACAACATCAAATGTTCTATGCATACCACCCGCATATGAATTATACACAGAATCCGCATTTTAGCTTTCCATATCCCACGCAAGAAAGTATTGCATTTGTGACGCAGAGGTTAGCCCAAGTTTAAACATGTTATGTTTTGATTCGCCCAATTGTTGCTGTTAATCACTGCCATATATTGTATAGTTATGGTCCTTATTGCCATCATACACAAAATAATGTTGGACCGTCTACACAAGTACTAGAACCGTTGCAGCTAACGCCATCTGAGTTATATCATATGAGTCAGAAGTAAGTATTCTTTGAAATGAATTGTTATTTGAGTCGTGCATTAGTGTTTGATGATGATGTAATATTTTCATGATGCAGTTGTTCGTAGGATTTCATGGAAGGGAAATTGCCCTTCGAAGAGAATTCATGCGATGATGCGAGTCAAGTAGATGGAAACGTAGACCTACAAACGAACCCTGGACCTGCTTTAGACAACATGACGGTTTCTTTGATTCCTGATAACAATCACGCGTGGTTTGACAGCATGCAAGTAAATAATGATTCATTGAACTTTGACTTCGGAGCTGAAGAGATGGATGATGAAGAAGATGGGAGTAATAACAAACCTGCAATGGAGATTCCCCTTGATAAGGACATGTGTACTGCGCAAATGTTAGCTAGATCTATTGTTGCTAACTTGCAATGCAGGGGAGAATTATTCTCGTCCTCTTGCGTTCAAAGTGGTTTTAAACCCGGTCTTGTTTTTGAGAGCAAAGCTAAATTTCTGCAACAACTAAATGAGTGGTCCATTTTACATGCTGTTTCTTTTAAGCCCATTAGGTCCAACAAAGAAATGCATACTGCCATTTGCAATGTCGATGATAATTGCAAGTGGAGAATTCATGCAATTGATTCCAAAAAATCGCAGGCTGGATTATGGGTTGTTAAGAAATATAGAGGGGAGCATACTTGCGTTAATCCAACGGTCAATTCAAGCAATCGGCAAGCAACTTCAACATTCCTGGTTTCGAAGATTATGCCTTTTGTGAAGTATGATTTAAATATAACAGCTAGAATAGTTCAAGTGTTGGTTGAAGAACAATTTTTTTTATTAAGATTGGTTATATGAAAGCTTGGAGATCTCTTACCAAGGCAATTGTTATGGTTTACGGGGATTGGGCGGAGTCATATTCATTGTTACGGTCATATTTTGATGAAATTAAAAGATCAAATCCCGGTAGTGTAAGCCATGTAGTAACTGATGAGTATGGTGTATTTGAACGTGCATTTTGGGCATTTGGTCCTTCCATTGAAGGATTTCTACATTATCGCCCATTCCTTTGTATCGATGGCACTCATCTGGATGGCAAATATAAAGGTACACTACTCATAGCCACCGCAACGGATGCGAATGATCAACTCTATCAACTGGCATATGCCATTGTTGAAGCTGAATCGGCTGACTCTTAGGCTTAGTTTTTTTCCTGTATGAGATAGTTTATACATAGTGTAAACAATCGACGTATTACTTTCATATCTGATAGAATGAAAGGAATCCCTATCGCGTTGCAGGAAAGATGGGTAGAGCCACATAAGCATAGATTTTGCGCGAGACATCTAAAAGCAAATTTTCAAGCCACTGGCTTTAGAGATCAATGTTTGACGGGTTTATTTTATGCGGCGGAATGTGCATCAGAAGAGGTTGAGTATAGTAAGCTTTGGGAGGAAATTAAGACGGCTAACATTAGAGCTCATAACTGGATTGAGAAAAGTTTGGACGGAAAAGAGGAAAATTGGGCTTTGTTTAAAGATGATGGTGGTAGGTTTCATATAATGACGACAAATGCCTCTGAAAGCTTCAACGATGTACTAAGAGGAGCACGATCGCTTCCTGTTAAGTCGTAGGTTGCGCGTACCTTTTATAGATTAGTGGATTATTTCTGTAACAGGCGGAAAAATGTTGTTGGTTCGGTATGCAAATTAACCCCAAAGTGGGAGGCGAAAATAGCTGAAAGAGCCGACGCAGCTAGACGTTACAGAGTAGTTCGCTTCGGCGAATATGAATGGGTTGTAATACACTACTACGGTGATGAATTTATAGTAAAGATAGATGGTAATACTTTTTCATGTACGTGTAACATACCAATGCTACAACACCTTCCATATGCGCATGTTATGGCTGCATATTCGCCAGTGGCAAATGGGGCCAAAAGAGCTCATCGCGACTTCGCCTCCAACTGGTACACAGTTCAAAGTTATCATGCAGCTTATACGCCGGAGTTTCATCTAGTTCGTGACAAGCGTAATTGTCCACAACCTTCAGGCCATATGGTTTTTCCACCGCAAGCTCGGAGAGCACCGGGCAGACCTAGATCTACTAGAATTAAAGGCACAATCGACGAGGGGCAGTCTTCCAGAGCTAATAGGTGCAGCAAGTGTGGAGTAAATGTCCATAAGAAGAGCTGTTGTACTACAGTGACATAGACTTTACTAAGTGTTATGTAGTACCTACCAATCCTGTTTTATTACGTTGCATACCTTTCTATTTGGTTTTATTATGTATAAGATATATGTCGTAACTATTTATCCAGTTTGTTATTGGAGATCTAGATCTTTTGGTACATTAAAAGCCGTACGATGCATGGAACGATACAACATTATAGGGCAATACACTACTCATTAAAACTACTCCATACAATACATTGGTTCATTAGTACAATAGAATGATACATAGAACGATACAATAGAACGATACATAGAATGATACAATAGAACGATATAACTTCCGCAAACACTACTCATTAGGATATCTAGGAATGGTAGACTCAAGCGAGTCATATTTTTCTCGCATTCGGTAATTTTTGGTCTTTAGTTGTGCATTCTCTTCTTGCATCTCCAGCGCATACTCGTGACCTCTATGACATAATGGAGGATCTATCCACTCCGTATAACGGCAAGGCGTAACCAAGTGAGGCACTTGTAACCAAACCGGATATCGGCCGCAACCGTAGTAACGTCGGCCTGCATTTGCCTTATTCTTCGCAACATGCACATGACAATAGACATTACAATTGCAATATTGACGTGGTACTGCTTCTCCAATTTCCAATGGTTTCCCCCTATTTCTCCCGCCGTTTCCATCCACCACTACAAAGTGCTTTCGTCGCATTTCTTTAGGTATGAGAGCCTCCAATCGTGGTTCTTTGCCTGGTCGGCGTTGGATTGATTAGAACTCATCCATGTACTTAGCTAAAGTTTCATCATCAAGTTCCCCTTGATCCATATATAGTTTAATTGCATGAACATTAGGTACATTGTGGAATAAATTAGCCAAAAAAGAAACTTGTAGAAACTCATTTGGGATTCGATGGATTACCTTCAATTGCGATCAATATCTCTTACAAAGAAACAGTCTTTGCCTCGTTTAATCTAGTTGGATCGAAATTTAGGTCTTTAGAATTGTGATGTTTTTTGGGTTTGATTTGGGAAAGCAACAAATGAAAGTGTGGATTGTTGAAGATGACACGTCTTTTAATGATATAGGTTGTTGGATACAAACCTGGAGCGGCATTTAGAATACCGCCGTTGCGTTATTCTAAATGAGGCAGTAAGCGTTATTCTAAAAGACGCTCCGGGTTGTGTGAATTTTCAACTTCTTTTAGATTCATGAATAAGTCCTACAACTTATATTCCCGAACTGTATACAATCACAAGCAATGGTTGAAACAAACTTTGACAAACCAAAATGATGTGCCATAAAACCTAATAAGCGTACGTTACAAACCCATAGTCAAGTTAACCACAACTCACAAAATGATACACAATTTTGACATCCAAATACGTGGAGTTCAAGTACCTAAATACAACTAAAAACTACCTTACGGAAGAACTACTTTAGAATCCGCTACTGGTAAGGAGTTGCTCTCTTTTTCTTCTTCTATTGCTGGGGTTCATCTTCATGCGATGACGATGAAGAACCTTCTTGGGGCTGTGACGGACCATGCACAGCCTGGGTTACTTGAGACGACTCCGGTTCCTTGCCCTTACCCTTTCCCTTTCCCTTTGACACCACCGTCTTGTGTTTCCTCCGTGACGTATAAACCAATGTAGGTGGGGAAGCCCGAATGTCGCCGCCACCTTATGCCTCCGAAGCTCCTCCGGGTGCTAAAGCTTGAGGTAGGGGAGGAGGAGTAGGCGGTGCCGGTCTAGCGAGCCTGTTCTTCCCCAAAATAGTTTGCAAAATACGCTTGATGCTAAAGCATTTTCCCTTGCTTTGGTCGGGCACCTCATGACATAACTCATCAACCATTTCTATAGCCCGGTCCACCCCATCCGCCTACATTTTAGAATTTAACTTACATAAAACTCAAACTTGCCAAATAAATAAATAAATTACACTTGTTAGCAAGGTTTTCATACCACATTCCTCTCAAGAGGAGCTCTAGGCGTGTACGGTTCACTACAACACCAAGAGGTTGCACGCTACGAAGAATATACCCTCGGGTAATCTGCCAATACCATGCGTAATACTCATCGTCCGACAATGTAAACTCCCGCTCCTGCTGCACATGCATGTGCCGATGGTTCCATGTCTCAATGGCCCCCGCGTACTCCGCGGGTACTTCTATGTTAATCCTGTAATGTGGGACTGGTTCAGGAAGATGTTGTCTAAATGCAAACTGACGCATCACCTGGTCAGGAACGTGATATTCTACATCGTTCAAACATATAATGGGCACACGTGCGGTCCACAGATGGGAAGACACAGTACATAAGACCAGAAGCTGTCCAAGATCCTACGCATATGGGGTCCATGTAACAACATGCGGACTAAGCACGTTGAGCTCATTGCGGTAGAAAGCTACATTACGCCTCAGAGTCGATGTAGTGTTCTTCTTTCCAACCCACCTATAATTGTGACTTGGTAAGAGATAGAAGAAAATAAATTAGCACAAATAAGATAAATAATTGACGGAATAAAAATACCTAGCCCCGTACGGCAAGGAAAAATCAATATTTGTTTCCTTTAATTCAAGTCTACCAAGGGGGAGATACGTCCACGACCATAACTACAAAGAAGTAAATTACAGAAAAAGGACGTACATTAAAACAAATAAGAAGCACATAAGCATACGAAAATAAATTACCTGAATTAAAGAAGGATAACCTCCAAGATTAGTGCTCTCAGACAAAACGGTCCTGGTAAGTTCCGTATATGTGTATGCTAATGTAGCACTGCTACAAGAATATTGCCGACAACGATCATAATCATCAATAAAATGCAACCACCTCAGCCCCACCCGAGTCTTAGAATGATCGCAGATCAGGCGTTGAGTAATGATCCAGAGTATGATAGCTCTAGCACGTTGTTCTATCTTCTCCTGCGTGGCATCCTGTGGAATATCATGCTCAAACTGCATTTTGTACCAACTTGTAATAATTTGCTCATTTCCCATCCACTGGTCCGCGGGAGGCGTAATACCTAAAAGACGCTGGCACATCTCCATGTAGTCTCCTGTCTCTGGATTCCTCAAAGAAGCACCATCATTAGGCATGCCTAGAAGGACCGCCACATCACCCAAAGTGATGGTCATCTCTCCAACTCTAAGATGGAAAGTCGATGTCTCCTGTCTCCATCTATCGGCTAATGCAGTGATGAGACAACGATCGAGTTAAACGTATTCCAACTGGTGTACTAGTCCGAATCCAGCACGATCAAGTAAGGCCAATACTCCTAGATGTGTGGAGGTCACCGAGTTAACGGAACCATGTGATCTATAATCCTAATGGGATTTTTTTCCTGTAAATAAAATTTAACAAACAACGTAAGACATACATACAAAAAAAAAGATTAGGCCAACATTCAAACACCGTACGGACATACCGCCATCAAAGCATTATTGTTCGACCTATGCCCGTCTTGCAAGTATAGAACAGTATCATCTATAGGTCCCGGTTCCATCTCAACAATCTCTACACAAATCATGTTCCAAACAACATTAGTGCTATGCAAACGTAGCCAAAATAACCACAAATAAAGTTGAAAACTATAAAATTCCAACTACATTGAACCCATTAAACCGCATACAAGCATATTCTGAAGTTTCCTCAATCGTGGACAAACCCTAAATTTTAGAAGAAATCAACAAAATTAGGAATTTTTTACCTTCTGGAGCTTCTTGTGTTGATGAGTTTTCCATGGTGATGAATTTCGATCAAAACAACCCATAATTTGGTGTTAGGGTGAGCAATTAGGGTTAGGAGCTTTGGGTTTTCAGTTTTGGGAAAATAGGAGTTAAGAAAAAGTGAGGAGGAAGAGAGCCTAGGCTCTCTGTATATCTCGACTATGCGTCATTTAGAATGATGCGTATAGCGTTGCTCCAAATGACGCTAACATCAAAAGAAAATTAGCCTTGCGTTATTTAGGATGACGCGCCGTAGTAACAAAAATAAAAGATCAATTCTAACATAGGTGCGTTATTCAGAATGACGCTTGTTAGCACCATCTTAAAAACCGCTAAACCTTCATGTAGATAAAAGATGAAGTTTATAACAACATAAATCTTCTCCGCGTCATGTTGAATAACGCAAACACACGTTATTTCAAAAGCCGCATAAAATAACGGATTTTAGCTATTGTGACATAAACCAGACTACAGCTGTGATAAGTTTTGAAACTAGACTATAAGTGTTATAAGTTTATAAAAGGTAGCCAAATCGAAAAAAATCCATAAAGCAATACAGACACAAGGTACAAAGTACTGCTGAACGTTCACTGTAGCACTGTGTAAACATGAGTTGACATAGAACGACAACAAATCGACTCCATGATTTGAGTTGTAAGAGAACCAATCACATTCAAAAATGCTTGACGGATCGACGGGGTCATAGCGGAAGCTATCACACGCTAGGAAGACAAGATGCTGCAGAAAGGGAAGGAGAAGATTGCTACTACCCAGAGAAATAACGACTCGAGCAAAGCTTCACATATGTTGCCAAAGTGGATCGTAAAGCAGTAAGACCAGAGCACCAAAACTAGAACATCGACTAGCCTAGCAAATTCCATATCAGTCCATAGAGATCATCATGCTCAAGAAAAGGGTTGCTTAATCTTAAAGTCCATCACCAAAATAGTATGACAAGCTTTAGAGTTATGGCTTCACATGTTAGCCAAATTGCCCATAGTAGAACACCAAACTAGGCATGCAATAGAAAAGGAGAGAACGAAGAAAACACAAACTGAATAACATGTACAGGATCCAAACACAAGAAAACCAAGGAGCATACCAAACTCCAGACCTGGAAAACGTACTATCACTAAACACACAATACCTTCCAGAACTTCCAACAAGACGAAAACAAAGAAGACATTGTATACCATAAAAGTAGTAGTGAACCATCACAAACACAACATTGGTGCTACGTCGAAACGCGATATAAAACACCCAATATGGAGTTATTGCCCTTCGTGTTACTCCATGTTAGTGTCAAAATTTCAAAACAACACTGAACAACCAGTTGAAGAACCTGAATACAGTAGTTACCTAAAATTGAAAAGCACCGTGGAGGGAGGAAGGTAGAAGCGTAATCAGGTACCAGGGTGCACAAATCCGAAGAGGCTAAGGAAATTAGGGTTACTATGCTCGGATCGATTTCCTGGAGAATTTAGATAAAAAAGAGACAAAGTGGTTAAATAGGGGAGTGACCACACACGACAAAAGCAGGGTAGTTGGAATAACAAACCAAAAGAGAAGGTGAGATCGAAGAAAAGAGCGGTTTTGTGGAAGAAGATGCGTGATGAATTTCCCTGTTGCCATTAAGAGCATTCCCAGCAGTGGGAATGCTTGAGAAAATGGGGGTAATCCCCACTGAAATCACGCTCCTCGTGATGCAGCAGTGTGAGTTGCAGCGTGATGAGCGGATTCAAGTGGGGATTCTTCCCACTTTTTTTTTGAATGTCAATCGCTAAGCGGCAAACTGATTGCCGTTTAAGGGCTAAACAGCGATCAGTTTGCTATTTAATGTAAAAAATAAAAATAAAGCATTAAACGGAAAACTGATTGCTGTTTAACCCTTAAAAGACAATCAGTTTGCCATTTATTGCATCGTGATTAAATAAAAAAACATCATGAATCCCTGCTCTACTGCTAGAAGAGTGGGGCGTTTCCATGCTTTTTTCCTCCTCCTCCTCCCGAAAATTGACACGTTGCTGGGTGTGCCCTAATAGTGGCTCAGCCTATAAAGAAGCTTTCCACGATTCTGCAATTTAATGCTTTTTGACTCCTTATTATTAAGTGAATATTAGGCATATGTCCTTCAAAAAAACTCATTACACCAAAACTCCTTCCAAAAAAAGCTTGTAGATTAGGTTCTTAGAATTTAATTACCGAATGATTGCATACTAACAAAATTATTCACTAAATAATTACAGATATTAATACAATTATATCAAAAAATTGCATAAATATCTGCGAATGTTTGGTGAATAATTTTAGATTTTTTTGCAATTTTTTGTGAATTATTGCGGAAAATTTCACAATTTTTCTAAAGTTTGCATAGATTTCCGCAAATTTTTGGTGAATAATTATAGAGATTCCACAAATTTTCATTGAATAACTACGGAAATTTCCGCCGTTTTTGGATATAATTACATAAATGTCAGCAATTGTCCACTGAATTATTGCATAAATTTATACATTTATTAGGTTACTTAATTATAGGGACCTAATTTACACACTTGTGTATTTCGAAACTTAATAGGGAAGTTAGTCAGACTGTCTTTATTATTAGTCTGTAGTATGTTAACTAGGGTACTAGAGTTAGTATTAAAATTAGTATTTGAGGCAGTATTAGATTTAGTATTCAAGTTTTATATTAACATAGTATTAGAGTTTGTACTAGAGTTCACATTAGAGTTAGTACTAAAGTCAATATTATAGTTATTACTAGAGTCAATATTCAAGCCAATGTTTGGAATAAAATTAGAATTGTAAGTTTCTAATGATGACAAAGGGAGAGAAATATAAAATAGGATAGATATGCATAAATTAAAGGGGAGTTTTAGAATTTACGGGGTTAAGGTTATATTTTATAAACAAGATTGTCATCATCAAAACGGAGAAATTGTTAGCAATATGAATAATGCTTTTGATGACAATAACTAAGAAAACAATATAAAATACAATTGCTAATAATACTAATGTTTGTTGAGATATATATTGTATTTAATGCAGGATATAGATAATTATTGATGATGAAGACTGTACAACATAAAGTATATATTTAGGGTGTTGATGCTGATATAGAGATTTAAGATCTAGAAAATAAAGACTTATGAGTATTGAGGAATTTAAGATTTCAAAATGTTTTGGACAAGTTTAGAGTCTTTGAATATATTTTAAAATTTAGAAAGCACCTAATTTCGATCCTTTTCAAATGATTTTTCAACAGATTTTCCAAAATGAATTTTTAATGATATCCTTTTTGATTTAATTTCCAACCATTTATGTTGTTTTACTTTAGCTTTATAATATGTTTATGATTTTGGTAATCTCCCTATACTTCAATTTTTAAATAAGGTATATATATATAATTTATGTTACATGTAATGCTTTGTATTAAATATTTAAAAAACTATTTTATAAAGTTTTACTAAGTTATTTTATAACTAAAATATATATATATATATATATATATATATATACACACACACTATGTTTATATGATTTTTAAATTATTTTGATAAGGAAAGATAGTTTCATAATGATTTAAATAAAATAATATTTAAATTTTAAAGGGAATATTTCAACATATCCTTGAAATATATGTCGACATATTAGCCATTTTTTACAAAATTCAAACTTTCCAAAGAAGTTTCTACTCGTCGTAACCTTTCATGAATAAACATAACTTTAAACCACAATATATACACCAAAGTTTCTAAATAGATTTTTTTAATCATATCCTTCATTTTTAAGTTCTCTCTTTCTTCTCTCTCGTTTTCTAAGAAAATCTTAACCATACTATACCGAATTTCAACCAAAATCAAATCCGTTTTATCTTTGATTTGATTCTATACTATTCTCTCTACAATATCTCAAAATCAAAGTGCAATTTAGAGTTATATGAGCAATTGTAACCAAAGATCAAATGATCTAATTCTGTAAATTCTTTCAAACCAAAATTTACTATTTATAGGGGTGTGATGGTAGTCCTGAAAATCCACAGGGTGTGAATGTGGCCTGTAAATCAATTTGGTATGGTTGACGGAAATTCATTGGATGTGCTTAATGGCTTCTAAAAGTAAATAACTCTTCTTAGTGGTCGAAATTATGGAGGGCGTGTCTCAAAGCTTTTAATCCGAGATTGTATTTGAATTTACTAATGGAAAAGAAATCCATATAGTATTTGTGTAGGACTGAATGTAAGGTAACTCTGGTTTAGGATAAAAAATTCGAGGGTGTTCTTTTACTTTGCTGCATTTATTTTTATCTTCATTTCGATTCTGGTTATGCGATTGTTTACTAACATCAATATATGTCTAATTTTATTAAAATTTTAAAAGATTTATATAATTAAGTAAACACTATTCATCTCCATTTAGTGTTAATATTAACCTTATCATTCATATACCACGTTATCACAGTTAAACTTAAATATTTAAATATAACTATATAGGAAAATTAATCTCTATTTATATCTTTGTTTTCTCAATTTTTATCAAAATTAAAATAGAAATAGAACATAATTTTAGTTTCCCTTTACCTAATATTCTAATTAAGTTTTTTAAGAAACTTCCATACCAATTGCTTTCATCGAATATCGAAAGAAATAAGGTTTTATTTTAAATGAAGGTACGAAATTATGAGTTCATGGATGGGTATTATTGATATTATGAATTATAACATGATAATTCGTTTTTATGTCATTTTAATATGTCAAAATAAATTAGTTTGGTTGGTAAAATAGCAAAATTGGGTAGATGAATCAAAATAATAAGTTACTATTTTTTTTTAAAAAGAAGGGACTTTGTATTTTACTCTTATTCTTTTTGAAAGATATTACATTTTAAGTAGATGATTATAAAAGAACTATGCTATGAAAATGGGATTATTAATTGAGAAAAATTAGCATAGTTTTTTTAAAATTTGAGCTAAAATTCATTTAGTTGACTAAATTTATGGCATAAATGCAATTGATAAATATATTACTAAAAATATGACATGACTTTTTATGCTTTAGGACGCGTACACATGCATTAAAAGTGACTTCTAAACTCAAATCATATTATGTAAACATATAATATGCTAAAATTAGATGACTCAAATATTTGGCAAAGAAGCGAAGAATGCAACCATTTAGTCTTATCAATCAATTAGGCTATATATGAAAATATTTAAGAGATATTTTGAAAGGAAACAAACTACTTACCAAATTAATTAATTAGTCAATGGATTTATACACAAGGAAAGAAGTGTATTTATAAATTCATTTTATTTGCAATACAAAGAAAGATAATATTGCTGATGGAGATTAATTCTCGTAAGGGAAATTATGGAAACCATAATCAATTTTTTTTTATCTTACACAACAATTAAATCATGGATATTTAGAGAGGTTTCATTATGATTGTGCAACTAATTTACTTGATCTTCTAGTAACTCATTTATTCAAATATTTATTTAAATAAAGGCATTCATCTTCATACTTGTGTAAGTATATAAGGGAGCATCACCAATCATCCTTTTTTTTCTTGTAAATCTTAATTTTTGTACTCAAATCAAATTATGGGTTTTATGTGTAAACAAGTGTTTGAAGAAATTCATTTGCCAAATTAACTTTTTACGATGCTACCTGTAATTTTGTAGCCTCTCTCTTGTATTCAATTTTATGCCCTATTTCTTCAATGAAGTATTGAATACTTATTGGGTCCTGAGCATAGGTATAGCTAAACAACATTAAATCTATGGGGTCTCCATTCTTTTGTTTTTTCTTTGTTTGGTTATTATTTTTCATTGATTTGGCGGCTGGTGATTAACTGGCAAGGAAGGCCATCATATTGCTTTTATGCCTGGAGTTAGTGCAAATTAATGATGATTTCACTCATTATACTGATATTGGTGCAGTAATTTTGCACAAAGGATTAGGATAAAACTAATTGTCTTGTTCTAGATTAGTTATGAATGACAAGTTCTTTTAATATTGGTTTGAAAAATAATACCATCATCTAATTTGTTGGAAAAGGATTTTTTTTTGGAATATGTAATGTGAAGACTAGCAATAGTGTTGTTCAACGTTCATCTAGAAGAACATATAAGTGTCAGAAGCACCTTGGATGTGGGAGAGATATGTACCGGGCCCATGAGGTCCTTGAAGGGGTGTTGGTTAGTATTGTAATACGAATGGACATTTCATAGAGGATTATTCAACTCTTAGAAAGAAAATAGTGAAAAAGGAGAAAGCTTTGGTAGCTATTAGATTGGATGCATGTAGATGCAAGCGATAGTGATATATCAATATTTTTATCCATTATTTCACCTTTAGAGAGTACGGCTAGGTAATTGATTCTTGAGTCTCTTGTCATATAACACTAATTATGACTTATAACAGTTTCCTTTCTTATCGCACAAGATAACACTTAATATGTTCTCGGTATTCTTGTGCGAATCATTTAGTAAAGCGAAAAACTTGTCATTGGAGGTGAAAAAAAAGAGATAGAATGATTTCTTACATCGCAATGAAAAGATTGTAATATAAACCAAGTCTTCACAGAAGTGGGACATTTATTTTATACATATACACATATCAGAGAACAAAAATAATGTACTATCTTCCCTGGACAGTTATAACAACATGCCCTTAAAAATGCTGAAGATATACACACATAATGGTAATAATAAAGAAATTACGTCTTGATCCTCAAAATCCTCTTCTAAGCTCCAAAGAATCTAAAGGAGACATGAAAATATGATTTTTCCAAGCCAAAAATTGTCAGAAAGTAATGCTCAGGTCGGTCTGGAATACTAGCGTTATAAAACAAAGATCTCAAAAAACTTGATTTGTTATTTCTTTAGAAACCTTTTGGAATAACTGATATCTCGAAAGAACACGCCGCACATAAACACAAATGGGTTTTTATCTTAGTACAACCAAAACCCTTAGTCCAGTGATATTATAATAATGTTTAGAATCCAAAAGTAAATATATTAACATAGTCGTAATACTTGCATTTCAATTCCAATATAATAGGTATACAATCAAGTTTGAAATTTCGTATTGGATTGGATTCCAATTATGAAAGGGTGACAATCTACCCACCGAATCCATATACCTCTAGACAAAATGTACATGAGGTTGCGTTTATTGGCACCTCGACTACTTGAGACAGTCATGCCCCTAAAATGGGTAGCATTGAATATAATCACCCAAGGTTGATAAATAACCATATGGGCCCCGAAGTATACAATTATAAGATAGACTCTAAAAAAGGGATGATTTACCCTAGTAGTAGCGACCCACATAGGCCTTTTTGCATGTCCTTACTTTATTCATTTTACAATGATGAGGCTAAAGGTCATATTTTACCTTTTAAGTAGCATTTCCACTTGAAATGCTAACACTGCCCCTCAGTAGATATGGAATGTGAACATTCATACATACAAGTTCGTTCTGAGTCTGAATGGAAACGAATAACTACATCTTCAATTCCATTAATTTAGATATTTTTTCTATTTTAAACTCTTTAGCCTGATTGAAGGGAATTTTGGACTACTAGATCTGATCCTGGTCTATATGAAATGACAATCGATAATTTTCGACAGAATCAATCTCGATTCTTTTATAGATAAACATACAATATATAAGAGCAGAGTTCACCCCCTAACCATTTTGTAAACGGCTCCTTGTCATTCTTCCTAAGAGAACGAAATGAAATTTATATGCATAATATAGCATTACTGGGGATAGTTATGTTATATAAATCTCATGCTCCTCCTATATATATTTCTAAAGTAAGAACAGATCTAGATCTTATGGTTGGTTACATAACTATCAAATAAAAAAAACTAACAATCCAGAGATTTAATTACCCATGGCAACCATTAAGCTTGATTTGAATAAATCATTCATTTATTAACTTTCATCGTAGAATATTTATAGAAAATATTCATATGGTTATCATACCGACCGAAGTATATTCGTAAAACTTTATAAAGGGTTCTTACTTCAAAATTATCAAAATGATTAAACAATTTTTCTTAAATTAGAGATAAGAATAACCTCAAACGCTATTCCTTTGGTGTTAAATATGCAACGTAAATCTCGTACTACCATTATTAAGAAGGCCAATTAAGGAAAATCCAGATCTTAAGTTCTTTTTGAATCTTTCTTTTAAATCCTTTTAATAACCCCTTTTCATTTATGGAAATCTTTTTTATTTATATCACAAATCTATTTATAAATTGTTATTTTAAAACTAAAAGGGCCAAAAAGTCAAATATGAATGGGTAGGGGACCAAATCCAATAATTTAAACCAATAAATACTCTAACCATAGCCAACCATAGATAAAACACACTCTAGAAAGCTCAAGTCAAATAATGTAGAGAGAGCAAAAAAACTAGAAAAATGCTTTGAACTTCAGCTGCTTTAAAATAAGCTTTCATGTTGGTTTCTAGATAAAATCTTCACTTGAGTTACTCTTTTAGGGAGGTGGATTTGGGCTATTATAACCAAGTCTTGTTGGAATAATCTCTCAATCCTTCGAGATATGAGTTTCGTTAGATAAATCAGATCTTCATTCCAGATCTAATGCATAAGTAGTCAAATGACAACCAATCAAATTTTTTTTCCATAGATTTGCTTTCGATTCTCGAGTGATGCTACTTACCCCTTCACTCCAAACAAATAAGAGATAGATCTAGTCGTTAAGTATGTTTTAATGGTGATTAGCACCAACTTTATGAATATTAATTATATTGTTGTATAAATGGTTTAACTTGAACTTTTGCAAGGATGGTTAGTGTAACCCAATATTCAGCGGGTCCAATTTTTTCGCAAAATGCTAAAATCCAGGTTTACTGAAACCTTAGTTGATTTGTCTGGTATGCCGCAGAAAGACAAGATAAAATATATCAGAGCTTAGAATAAAATATCTCACAGTGGAATGAATAAAATATAATAGTAAGTAAATACTTATCATAATAATGACACTGTCTACTAAGTGTCTCTAAGATGTATAATTTTTGCTAGCCATCTAACCTGCGGTTCTGCTATGAGGAGGAGGTCAGAGCAAAAGTCCTGGTGAATGGAAAAATTATACTTTATTTAAATAGCACAACATATATCGTTCTATAACCGATTTACCATTATTAACTTATTTTGGATTTATTACACGTTACACTTCCGGTTTCACACATAAATCGTACCCATCTACTCCCAAGTATATTCACCAAATAAATCATATATATGTAGCTATATGCTCAATATATCAAGGTACTCCCCATTGTACCCTCCTCGAGTGGTCTCCATCAGCATACTGCGAAAAGGAACATGATCACAATCGCCATGCCACGAAAGCCTAGTAGACCATGCTGTGAAAGCGCACTACGTCTCCATTACTACAGTATGAAAGTGTACTAAGTTGTGCTACAAAAGCAAATAAGCTTCAACCACCACACCATAAGGGCGCCAAAAACGCGAGTTCTTCCAGGGGATTTAGTCGAGGGCTTTTCTATATCTGTCAAGAATGGCTTCATTAGGCCCAAAATAATGGTTTCATTAGGCCCATAAATAATTGAATAATTCTTTTATAGAAATAAAGGACATAATTCACATGGATATAGTACGTCTTTGCTTGGGCTGCTTTAATGGTTCTTTGTTCTGCGCTCGTTCACTGAGTTTACAATAGATGGGAAAGAACCAATCCAGAACTAAGGAAATCTTTAGCGAGGAACTAATAGAACTGGGAATACTTATCTAGAATTCTTATTCCGATTGTGCCCCCTATCGATATTCTCCCCAAAATGTCTCTTCGATTGCCTATCAATTCCACTGCTACGCACTGAACCAGCGTTCCTAGCCCCAATTAATATACTGGCCTTATTTTGGTCCCTGGTCCCGTTGGTCGCCAATGTTCATACCAGTAATTAAGATACCTCCCCAACGTCGTCCTTTTCTTCTATTGAAAAAAGAGAATCACGTAAATCAATACTAAAATCCATAGTTTTCTCATAGTTAGTGTTAGCCTACTTTGCGAACTAGGCTACACAAAGCTAAGAGATTGCTCAATGAATAAGTTTGAAGAAAGAGTTCACAGGAAAGGCCCGAATCGGTTCGGAGGGCCTTGACTTGACCCCATTGATTATGCAGCGAACAAAGCAGAAAATGGCATATAGGAAGCGCAACCGGATCGGTTCGGAGGTCACCGACCCGAACCCCTTGTGTGAACGCCGATCCGATCTGAGAACAGGAAGTTGCTGAAACACCCCACCCTCCATTAAGGTCACTGACAAAGGGAATGCCTTAACTTTGGTGGAGGTTTGTAAGTAAAAGTCACAGATAAAACACAAAACAGATATAAACACATATATATATAAGCAGCGGAAAACAACAGACTTTTTATTTCATAAATACGTGTTCATACAAAACATTTCCATAACTGTCACATAATAACTCCCAAAACATTACATCATCATTTCTGTCTTGGTTATTAAATAAAGAAGCATAAAACATAATTCAAACTGCATAAATCCCCATGATTGTGTCCAACTGCCAAAGCAAGAGAGTCCAAACCATAAATCTACTATCTTGAAGCTTGCAAAGAGTCTGACTAAGTTGGGTTGTTTCCTCCCTGTGGACCTTGGGGGGGGGGGGACGGAAGAAAAGAAGACGAAAGAAAATAAGGTCAGACATAAAGCCTGGTAAGTCAAATGACTCTTCAGTATGAGAATAAGAATAAGGGCATGATAGGTATAAACTGGAAACAGGAAAGTATCATAAACTATGATAAAGTAGTTTTGAAACGAATATACTATCGCACCCCACACTATATCTCTGCACCTATATGCATTAGTTCTAAACTGGCACCCCATACTGAGGGTGAAGTGATCCCCTTATTCTAAAGATAGGCTCCTACTCGCATAATTACATGTGTCTTACGGCTCCCAAAGATTGTAGATACCTATGCTGGTCCCACCATGGGGTGTATCAAGTCCTATGGTGGTGGCCCGACACAATACTAGAATGCATAGGTTATACTACTGGTGCCCCGAGTGCCCTGTTTGTCTGCTCCAAAGTGTGTGCACGCCCGCACTCCGTTAGAACCCACACTGTTGCACCCACCGCCATCGCTTTGACCGCTTACAATCAGCCCAGTAATCGTGCGCCACCCTGTCTAGTTTTAGGGTACCATGATACCTAATTGGGTTACTGCTGAAATGGGTCCTCATCACTAGGGTTTTCTAGTCAAACATGTTAAGTGGTTAAGTGTCTGTATTTACCTAACCCAACCCATCAGTTTAATTAAGATGTTGAATTGGTTAAGTGTTTTAGTTAACTTAACCCTACCATCCTGACTTGTCTGTCCTTAGCTTTTTAAAGCACCGACCACTCACATTAGACAGATATTGTTACGGTTACTGAATGTGCCGGTCGGTTCCGGGCAGATTTACACCGTAACTCAGTCTAACCTCGGGTCCTTATTGGGCTCAATGCTTAACCACCCACATTGGATAGGTATTGTTGTGACTACTGGACAACCGGGCGGGTCCGGGCAGGTTTACATCACAACTCAATCCAACCTCGTGTTAAGCATATTCGTATTTTCTAAATTTACATATTTGTCTTTACTACTTGTTATATGTAAATTTGTCAACAATTAAATGTTATGGCCCACATTCCAAGTTTAACATTTTTGGTATAAGAATTTATACCGTTTAATTGCCACCAATTTTGGCATGTGACAAACATGCCAATTTCATATATTTTTAAATTTTCCCAACATTACCCCGTCTAAATATTAGGCTAACAATCTTAGCCTAATTTTACGTTCACATGATTTTCAACATATAATATTAGGCTAAAAACTTAGTCTAATTTAGCGTACGCAAAAATTGGCATAAAGAAGTTCATTAACATAAACATGACATAGGTGTAAACTTGGCATTTTTGGCATTATCAATATGAACATCATAGGTGTGAACTTGCAAAATAGCCAACATGAATGTCATAGGTGTGAACTTGCAAAATAGTCAATATACATATATGTGAATTTGCAACATAGCCTAAATGTAACGACCCTTATTTTTGACCATTTAAAATCGATAATAAACCACACATGTCGACCTAAACAAATCGCAAATACAGGTAGTTATTGGGAAAAGAAGAAAAGAAAGGAAGAAGAGGAAAACAATCACAGAACCTCACAACGGAAGGACAACATATAATAAATAACTAACAGTTTAAACAGTTGAAATACATACATTTACCTTTACACTACAACGATTATTAGAGTTATATATAGATCTCTACATAGCACAGCGGAATTAAAATGCAGCGGAAATATATATATATATATATATATATATGGTAGATATATACCAATCTTCGTCTTGGATCTCCAAGGCACAGTCATCTTCGCTAACTGCAAACGTCTGCTGACCCGAGCATATTGCATACAAGAAAACACAACAAACACTCGGATCAGCACTAAATCATTCTCATATTAGTCAAATTAAATATGAAATAACATCAATGTCATGGGTGCAGTAACTCAAGAGATGTTACGGGATTTTTCCATCTCTCGAGGATCCGTTAAACCAATACATACATAGTATAATACGGTATTATGATAGTGTCTATCCAGTAAAGTATAAATATTGAAAATAGCGTAAGCGGGATTACATGTTTACCCTTACATCGTTTATAATACCGTAGTCTATACAGTACCATAAACCCACCGTAAACGATGGCATCAGAGGGCACTCCATAGGTACGATACAAATCAAAATCGTATGGGGCTCAATAAGGATAATATGACAAGGCACTCAAGGCAATGCCCAAGGTAGGATTCTACCAATTGCACTCCCGGACCGGTGGTAACGCATAGCTGCCACTACCGCCCACCTCGGAACACACTCCCAAAGTCATAAATGGGCCCAAATCATCATCATAGTCATAGAAATATTATCGAAGAAGTGTGTGCGATCAAAGGTGCTACCTCAATTAGTCACGATATAGCTCCTGTTTTAGTCATTTCAATTCTGACCCGAAGATCAGGGCTATTTCGTCATCGTTCATCTTCTTCGATACGATAATCGCCTCCAAATCATCATACTCATTCTGGATACGTCAAAACGTTCACAGTTGTCAAAGTGGTATCGACACTGACAGAGAGTATGCCTTATGTCGACTCCGGTCTCTTTGACAACCAACGCTTACAAATTTCACATCGGTAGGTTCTTTTAAATTCACAAAGGTTCGTTTCATATCAAAATATCATATTTTGTCTCGAAACCAATTTATATTCAAAAGAATAAAATTTTCATATCAACCTATCATAATCGTACCCAAAATCGATTATATTCTAAATTAGAATATATTTCATATCCTTATATTATAATCATATAATATTTCTAAATCGACTTACATTCAAGCAAAATATATTTTACCTCAAAGGTTATACTTATCTCAAATCGATTTGAATTCTAAATCCATTCATATTCAATAGAGTATAAATCTCCATAACACTCATTCATATCATTTATGGAATCCAATATACTTGAATAAATATCAATTACATTTCCATATAAAATTGGTCAAAGTTGATTCCATATTTGAATGCTTAATCTCGACTCCATCTCGAACTAGGTTTTAAATTCAGCATTTTCCATTCGGAAGAAATTTAAAATTTCAAAAATACTTGCAAACCTAAATGTTTATGAAAATAATAAAAATAATAATAATACAATTTTTATATAACTAAATATATATAGAATATAATAATTAAAATAATAAATAATAATTTAAATATTATGTATATATCTAAAATAAAAGTTTACGAGGAAGTTTTGAAAAATAAATTATAAGGAAAAATTTATTCATAATACAATAGTTTATAAGCAAAGATAAATAATAAATTTAAAGAAAGAATAATTATTTGGAAACAAATGTGTAAATATATATATATATATAATAAATTTCTTTAACCAAAATCGTACCTTTCTTCCAAATTCAAATACTTGAATCTATACTCCGGTCTCAATGGAGTTCATTTAGTTCCATATCTCATTTCAACATCATTCAAAACAAACATTCGATTTCGAGTGTTTCAATCTATATTCAAACTGAGTTGAAACAACTCAGAATACCCTCGATTTCCAATTTCCCAAAATTAAATTCCATAAGAATTTATTTTCTTCTAATCCACACTTTTAATTTGAAAATTTTCAAATCGTATTCAAATCCGAATTTAAGTATTTCCACTTTGTTATGGAAAAATTTCCTTAACCCCTTTTAATAACATCCCAAGTTCAGAATCATTAAAGGAGTGAATTTATCGAGTATCGGCACATTCTTGAAAATTCTATCAAATAAATTTCCAAATATTTTAAAATCGTTTAACTAACCGATGTTTGTATATAATTGTCTATCCAATGGCCAAGTGATTTTAAATTAAATTTCTCGATATTCACGGATGGATCTTATCATTTCAATCCAAATCAGGGTCACAGAGATTTATCATTTCACCCTGTGTTCTTAATTTATTTTATCGATAAATCCCAGGTTTATTAGATGCTCGTAACATCAAGGGTAAATAGGATTTATCGTCGCACTCAACATGCATTACAATATACTGAAATAAGAAGCATTAAAAATGTCTTTATAAATTCAGTAATAAATTTCAACCAACATCCATCACAACCATTTCATTCAACTGATCATCATTAACTGTTTCAGGATTTAACAAGGCTTCGTATTTCAACTAGAAATTTAAATTGATTTAAATAACTAATCATTTACCTAAATTACATGTTAACACACTTGCATGTCAATTTTAAACAACACATCAACAATCCAACACAACCATGCAACCAAACTTATTTCATAATTTAATTCAATAAATATGGGCATAATTCAGTATTTCGTAAGTGAGAAAATCACTCACCTTTGCGTCCATAGTTGATCGAACGTCCAACTAAGGGCCAAAATTTGACAGTCTCTAAACGTAGCCAAACGAGCGCCAAAATGTCCGCAATTCCGACACGATCCTAACGCAACAAACAGCGCGTCAATCCGAGGTCGTATGAAGAAGTTATGATTGTTTTACCGTTTGAATTTTCATTAAAAATAAATAAATAACATAAACTCTCACCCAAAACAATCCTGCCACGTCACCACCCCCAACTTCCTCTTCCCGCTCCATCTCATGCTCGCTACAGTAAAATGACGAAAATTGAACCCAAAAACCAAAACTTTGACCATCAAATACTCATTGCTCCGTCCTCTTCACGACCCGAGACCACCACCGTTGCCTTCCTCCTCGAAATCCTCATCTTCTCCCCCTAGTCTGGTCGAGCGCGATGGCCCCTCCCTCCGGCGGCGACGCTAAGAGCGAACGGGTTTCTTGCCCTTTAAAGACCAAATCCCGATGATCCCCTTGACAATAAATCACATGCATACCACCGTTACACTCGTATGAACATACTCTTCAATACCCAGGTCGCCGATTCTCAGATTTGAGCCTAAATCAAAAAACCCCAATTTGACACTTAGGGTTACGCAATCAACCAACTTTGACCACGATTTCCGGCGAGACCAAGCGCTGCATGTCGAAATAAATTGCACCAGAAGCTTCGTGCTGTCAAGAGCTTCGAATTGATATATAATACGATAAGTTTTGGAGAGATTTTATTTTTAGCTTGTATTTTATTTTCTAAGTTTTGAAATTTGATTTCATCCATGGATAAAGAGGAACTAAGAAGGAAAACAGCGTGAATGTGAAAAATGAGCTGGTGAGGTAAAGATGGATCTTATTTATATATGTATATAAGGCCTGATACGATAAATACTCAGTTATTCTATATCTCTGATTCAATTCGCGTTTTATCCCGTGCGATCACATAACAAGTCCGATTATTCTGAAATTTTAAATCCTATAATAATTTGCCATTCCGGATCCAATGGTGCCAGTTTCGTCGAATTCTGAGACAGTCGCCAAAACAGCTAAATTTCACAGTTAATTAATTAACTAAATATCTAAAAATTCATTTAACCGTTTTAAATTCAATTTAAATATTAATAAAATTCCATTTAAATCAAATTATACTTGCATAAAATTTTATAAATAAATTTTATGAATCTTTAAGTCTCAAATAAATTTATATATCCATTTACACTTTATATCCAAATTTATCATTTAATTGCTCAGAATTTCACCAAATTACCAAATAAAGTTAAAATTTCTCTTTTAACTTAATAAATTAAAGTTCCATCAATTATTAAAATAATAAGTCTCATTTTTACAACATTTCAACTAAATTTGGAAATCTATTCTTACTCAACTTTTAACAGACATTATTATTCCAACCAACAAAACTGATTTTTCCCTTAATATTTTTTTTCTTTTAGTTATAAAAATCCAGATTTAATATATAAAATATTTGGGTTGTTACATTCCCCCCCACTTAAAATCTTTTCGTCCTCGAAAAGTGAACGAAACGATATTGAGCACATATCTATTTCAAATCTACACTTAAAATAGTGTTTATAAAATAAGTTATAGTTATAAAACTCGTAAATTTTCTAACCCTCGAAATTACGGAAAATTTCGGCAGCATTTCCCCTGTACGGAGAGCTCCGGGAAAATCCCGATATATATATATATATATCAACCCAAAATATACATCTCATCATCGATGAGGCATCCCTGTACAAGGGGAAAACACAAAAACCAATATAAACCCAAACACGTACCTCTTTTAGCGTTTATTTTGCGGTTTTCTTACCTTATCACCTTAATACTTAGCGCAAGCAAACCCTAACGCATAACCCCTTCCTTGCACCTACTAAAACACTCAAACATGCATTAGAATCAAACAAACAACAGTACATAGCAATGGCATATAATCTATACAACATATATTCAACATATCAACTGTAAAACAACTTATTAGCAACCGGCCAGCAAACAAATCGTCGATTATCACTTAATAAATGATGGAATTTGCTTAATACACTCTAGGAACAAGTAGTAGTATTTGTTTCCGGCTTTCCAAATTGTCCGGATTCATCGAATTCGGATAATCCGTCCAAAAGATATGACTGTTTTAATAAAGGCGAACACTTCAGCCCACACACTGAAAATGCAGATCTGAAATGTTTTACCCAGTTTTTAACCCCTTAAACATCATATTTAGGCTTAACACTTTACGAAAAAGTTTAGTTTACGTCCTGGCCTTTCTGAATTGTACTCGCACATTAAAATCCGACGCTCCGTTAGAGTGTTATGGTCAGAACAATATCGCTATTCAGTTCAGATTTTTATTTTCTGCGCATACAACTTCGACTAAATCTTGAATTTCAACATGTAGACTTGAAAATCCGATGAGGCTCAATTAACGACAATTCTAGTTCAGGTTCTAAGGTTTCCGAAAAGTCTGGAATCTCCCGATTCCAATCATCCATTCAAAAATTACGATCATTTTCGTTTCAGCTTATTGAATATTTTAGATTTCGCCTAAACAATGATTTATTTTATACGGAGTTTCAACCTTCGGACTCCAAAACTTAAACAAGGCTTTATTATCAAAGATGGATTGTCACTTTGTTTTGTTCATAATACGATTCACCCCTCTATTACTTACACATATTCATTTCCCTTATATTAAATGTATTTCGCTTCGTTTACTTGTATTCCATCATCGCCCATTTAATCATCTCCATTTACTTCACAATAAAAAAAAATGAATTTTCATTAAATTTCTTACTTCGTTCCAAACCTTAAATCTCGAATAAACCTGAATTCATTTTAAAATTTCTTACGAACTTGATTATTATGAATAAATTTGTCAATATTTTATAATTCACCTTTTCCCAAGTACTAAATTTCCAGGCAAACTTTATATGGTCTTCTAAGTTAACTCTTATCGAGTCAATTCATTTGACTCGACTAAATTAACTCTTGTTCTATATTTCAATTGCTTGTTCATTTTCATAAAGGTCAAATCATTATTCCTTTGACCCTTTATATTGATTCATTTTTAGTTCTAATTCAATCACTTTAATTCTTGAGTTCACTTCTATTAATTCTACTTCATTTGACTTATTTTAATCGACTTGTTTCCAGATTCTTTCGACACCTAGTTTAATGATCTAGACTTCGGGTTTTTTTCTTCCTGCTTAGTTAACTTCGAATCAATACCCATAGTTAAGGCCGATTATGGTTTTTATATAACCATTCTATCATATTTTTTTCTGTTTTATTCAACTTCATTCACTTAATTAATCCACCCTCGATATAACCTTAAATTTTCTTTTCTGAGCTGATTCCATTTTTGTTAATCCATTCAACTAAGATTAAATTGATTTCACATCTAGTTTCAATATTTCCATTTTTCCATTTTAAATCAAATCTTATCCCCTTAACTCACTTCATTTATTCGATTTTTTCCAAGTTAACCTTATTTAACCCAATTCCTTTATTCGAATGAAGTTATATTCCATTCGACACTACATTTTCGTTTCATTCATTTCATCGCTTATACTCCAATTTACGTTCGACAAAATTTTATTAATTATTATTTCTCATTCCCTTTTTCCGATCTTTAATACTTTATTAACAACATCCACTCTTTTCAACTCCTTCTCGACTAACTTAATATATACCTATAGAATAATCAAATCATGGGTTATCACTTTTATTACACTACCTAAATTTTCAATTCATTTGAGTTGTTTTCAGTGGAATCTTATCTCGAGGTTAATTTTACCTTCTCTAACTCTTATATCGACTTAATTTGGAGTTATATTATCGTCCACGTTATTGAGTTTTAACAATAGTTTCCCTTCTCTTAACACTTAAGTCCCTTTCATGATTTCAAAGTAAAATTCCAACGAATCAAGTTACCTTAGTACTTGAATCCATATTATTATTAAATAAGGTAAACCAAATTCCTTGATTCTGGGTTTATAAACCATTTTTTTTTTTATATAATCAATAGTTTAAAATTTTATAGAAAACAATTCCATAAAATATGAAGTCCGAATTCTCAATTACTTAAGAACATAAGAACCTCGATTTCCTTAAGTTTAAACTCACTTCAAATACTATACCAATTCCCATGTAAACCATTTTACCATATGGAATTTCAATTTAAAATCCCCTTTCAAACTAGTTATGAAAATACGGAGTGGTCTTCCCCACTTAAACGCTTTAGAATAATTGTCGATAATGCGTACACTCATTACCGAAATCATTCTGATGACCGAGAAGGGAATCACACTATTTCTTTAAAATCCTTAAAACCATTTCCTTTTCGAACACACTTACTAAACAGCATATTCCCAAAATTCCTGGCAAAACAAATTTCAAAATCGCAGAATTAATTTCGTTTTAGTTGCAAATATATTATGTAACCAATTATACTTGAGAGATTCCATTTTCAAGCATTTTATCTAACCATTTAATTCCTTATTCAATTTATTATTTGATCAACCATAACAAGTAATAACCAAATATCATTACCGGTTAAGGACCATGGCTTATATACTTAAACCAATATCCATATATTTGATATATATATATATATATAGAATATAATCGAAAACCATATTACGTCAATACATTCTGTTCGATCAATCAGAAATTCCTATCGATTCCATGGCGTCCCATAGATCGACCAGAACCAATAAATTTTCAACAGAACTACCAACACAGTATAAACCATTTTATATCCAAATACAAGTACGCTCTCCCGTATACCCTCTCAACTCATTCTAGGGCATTACTAACCCCATCTCTAATGAGTTTATTCCCAAACAGAGCCAAGGTTATCGCTAACCAAAGCTCTGATACCAAATGTAACGACCCATATTTTTGACCGTTTAAAATCGACAATAAACCACACATGTCGACCTAAACAAATCGCAAATACAGGTAGTTATTGGGAAAAGAAGAAAAGAAAGGAAGAAGAGGAAAACAATCACAGAACCTCACAGCGGAAGGACAACATATAATAAATAACTAACAGTTTAAACAGTTGAAATACATACATTTACCTATACAATACAACGATTATCAGAGTTATATATAGATCTCTACATAGCACAGCGGAATTAAAATGCAGCGGAAATATATATATGGTAGACATATACCAATCTTCGTCTTCAATCTCCAAGGCACAGTCATCTTCACTAACTGCAAACGTCTGCTGACCCGAGCATATTGCATACAAGAAAACACAACAAACACTCAGTTCAGCACTAAATCATTCTCATATTAGTCAAATTAAATATGAAATAACATCAATGTCATGGGTGCAGTAACTCAAGAGATGTTACAGGATTTTTCCATCTCTCGAGGATCCGTTAAACTAATACATACATAGTATAATACGCTATTATGATAGTGTCTATCCAGTAAAGTAGAAATATTGAAAATAGCGTAAGCGGGATTACATTTTTACCCTTACACCGTTTATAATACCGTAGTCTATACAGTACCGTAAACCCACCGTAAATGATGGCATCAGAGGGCACTTCATAGGTACGATACAAATCAAAATCGTATGGGGCTCGATAAGGATAATATGACAAGGCACTCAAGGCAATGCCCAGGGTAGGATTCTACCAATTGCACTCCCGGACCAGTGGTAACGCATAGCAGCCACTACCGCCCACCTCGGAACACACTCCCAAAGTCATAAATGGGCCCAAATCATCATCATCATCATAGTCATAGAAATATTATCGAAGAAGTGTGTCCGATCAAAGGTGCTACCTCAATTAGTCATGGTATAGCTCCTGTTTTAGTCATTTCAATTCTGACCTGAAGGTCAGGGCTATTTCGTAATCGTTCATCTTCTTCGATTCGATAATCGCCTCCAAGTCATCATACTCATTCTGGATACGTCAAAACGTTCACAGTTGTCAAAGTGGTATCGACACTGACAGAGAGTATGCCTTATGTCGACTCTGATCTCTTTGACAACCAACGCTTACAAATTCCACATCGGTAGGTTCTTTTACATTCACAAAGGTTCGTTCCATATCAAAATATCATATTTTGTCTCGAACCCAATTTATATTCAAAAGAATAAAATTTTCAAATCAACCTATCATAATCGTACCCAAAATCGATTATATTCTAAATTATAATATATTTCATATCCTTATATTATAATCATATAATATTTCAAAATCAACTTACATCCAAGCAAAATATATTTTACTTCAAAGGTTATACTTATCTCAAATCGATTTGAATTCTAAATCCATTCATATTCAATAGAGTATATATCTCCATAACACTCATTCATATCATCTATGGAATCCAATATACTTGAATAAATATCAATTACATTTCCATAAAAAATTGGTCAAAGTTGATTCCATATTTGAATGCTTAATCTCGACTCCATCTCGAACTAGGGTTTAAATTCAGCATTTTCCATTCGGAAGAAATTTAGAATTTCAAAAATACTTGCAAACCTAAATGTTTATGAAAATAATAAAAATAATAATAATAAATTTTTTATATAACTAAATATATATAGAATATAATAATTAAAATAATAAATAATAATTTAAATATTATGTATATATCTAAAATAAAGGTTTACGAGGAAGTTTTGAAAAATAAATTATAAGGAAAAATTTATTCATAATACAATAGTTTATAAGCAAAGATAAATAATAAATTTAAAGAAAGAATAATTATTTGGAAACAAATATGTAAATATATATATATATATATATATATATAATAAATTTCTTTAACCAAAATCGTTCCTTTCTTCCAAATTCAAATACTTGAATCTATACTCCGGTCTCAATGGAGTTCATTTAGTTCCTTATCTCATTTCAACATCGTTCAAAACAAACATTCGATTTCGAGTGTTTCAATCTATATTCAAACTGAGTTAAAATAACTCAGAATACCCTCGATTTCCAATTTCCCAAAATTAAATTCCATAAGAATTTATTTTCTTCTAATCCACACTTTTAATTTGAAAATTTGAAAATCGTATTCAAATCCGAATTTAAGTATTTCCACTTTGTTATGGAAAACTTTCCTTAACCCCTTTTAATAACATCCCAAGTTCAGAATCATTAAAGGAGTGAATTTATCGAGTATCGGCACATTCTTGAAAATTCTATCAAATAAATTTCCAAATATTTTGTAACGACCCGTATTTTTCTGATAATAATTTAATTTGTTTTATTATTTAAATTGTTGAATTTGATTTAAATATTTGAATTTATCGATTTTCTTTGAATATATTATTTAAACAAATAATAAAATAATATTGTAAATTTTCAAACCGTCAGAAAATAGTGTGTTGGCAAAATAGTGTGGATGGGCAGTTTGAAATGGTCTAATATTGGTCTATATTGAGTTATATCGGCGATTTCGGCTAGTTGACGACGATGAATATATATAGTTTTTAATTTAATTAAATAACGAGCTGCAGCGGCGCGGCAGTTCATAATTTGGCGGTTTGAACTTCAATTGGCTGTACAGGGCCCAAATTAAGTCGGATTTCCTCGAAACAAGAAATGTTGGAATCTGTTGAACTATATCTACCTAACAGAAGTGAAAAATCAAGATTCCGCTTTATAGATTGCGAGTTATGTTTAAATTAAATATTCAGGAAAGCAGCGGCATATTCGATTTTGACCATAACGGTTTATTTGAAATAACTACATACCGGATTCGAATTTGGACAAGGTTCTTTTGAGACATAGTGTTAATTTAATTTTTAGAATTTTACTGTAATTTTTAATAAATTAAATATGCAACTTTTTATTTGGAGTATTTTGCACCCCGTATCAGCAATTTTGGGATTTCACAATATAAGTCAATCTACCGGTATTATTACATTTTCGGGATCGCGACACCTCGCTGATCACGACTGTATTATTATTTCAGTCTGCAACGCCCATATAAGCGTACATAGTGGTGTGGGTAACTTTATTTGAATGGTTAACTGGTCAAACGAACTTCAAATTCAACGAAACAAGTTTCATACGAAACCTTAGGAAGAGGTCTAGTGAAACGTCAAGGCCTCATATTTTTAGGATTTTTTCTGTAATTTTTAGGAATTAAACCTCGGTATTTTTCTTCGATATTTTCTAAGGTATTTTCGCAAACGATGTC